>JAWZSL010000013.1:1321250-2642500 GCA_034769285.1 Lutjanus argentimaculatus
AATTTGTTTACATTTTTCAAGCTTCTGTAAACCGTGTTCAGCCCACATAACTCACAAGAGATTTTCACATACATCTTACCATTATGGGTCTCCTATTCTCACTGGATTCCTTCTTCAACATAAATACTCAACAAGGCCTGGACTTTGTCGTCAGCTCAACTGTTGAATGCGTCCCTCTGTTACTCCATGTTCATGTGTAAAAGCACAATGAACGACAAACAAATTGGTTTGTTGCAGATTTTAGCAGGGAGCAGAGCAGGGACTTTTTGGGGGGTAAAATAATTTTCTCTAAGCTCAATTTAGAGCCTGTTTCCTGCAGTGAAAGCACACTGGGTTCCTCCAAAGGTTTCTGGTCCTTGGGGAAAGTTCCTGCATTGGAAACACGCCTTTAATCTCAGGAGTCACAGTTGTAGCATTTTCCTTTGTTTATAATTTACAATTTTTATATCTTTCACTTGAAAGACAGTTATCTTCGGGATGTTATCCATTATTCATGTCATGGGATGTTATCTCTGTGTTTAGAGTGACAAATCTGTAAAGCATTATTGGAAGGGGCAGAAAACTTTTTCCTTTATGATCTTTGTACTTAGAGGTTTGAATTATATTATATAAGAACAATAAATAAGCTTTTCAATAAATACCAAGTGTATTTTGATCCTATTATTGTCTCAGATGGCGCTCTTTTCAAGTTAATAGAGCTTGAGCTCATGCACATATGCTGATGAAATTTAAAAATCTGTTGCAGGAAAGATGAATCAGGGCTTTATGCTGTAAATGGTCATTGAAACACATGTGCATGATGTTGAGGAGATGGAGGGAGAGGAAGAGGTCATGGAGAGGCCAAGAACAGAGATACACATGGAAAAGCAAAATAGTTAGAGAGAAAATGCCTTAGTTAAGGTAAAGCAGCAAACAACATGACGGATACTTGTTTAGAAATGCATGCTGATTTGCAAGTTTTTCACAATAACATGAATGTAAACATCTTTTTTTATATTTTCATCCACTTGTCACCCCCCTGGATTCAGGTGGAACATGTGGAAAGATGTACAGAAAAATCCTTTTCTGGCTTACCTTTCCCCACCATTTATGCTTTTTACTTTTCTTCTCTTCTTCTCACAGAAGACGAAAGAAAAAAAAAAAACTCCCATAGTGAACCCGAGGGGTGAGGCAGAGGACACGGTGTCTTGTAAAACATATGCACTTAATATTAGGGCCATAAAACTTGTAAAATTAAAAGCTATTTTGGAAAATAGAAAGAGAAATATTTATGCGTCTGGCTCTGGATAGAGGTCGTTTTATCTTGGGGCAGCGAGGGCCTGCCGGGGCACAGGTAACGACTGTCAACAGGAGGGGGGTGGGGGGGGGGTGAAATGCTGTGGGTCTGCATGCTCTCCATGTCCAACCAGATGTCCACATGTGTGACTGGGTTTCCCCTCCTCAGTCGGCCAAAGTGGCCAATGTCGGGGTTTCGAAAGAGCTAGAGAAATAGAGGCAGAGAAAGACACGTCTGCTCCTAATTACGAAAAAGAAGGAAAAAAGGGAAAGAATCCTGGGGTTTTAGACTTTTGCTTACGTTTAGAGTTGAATCACAGCTACGCAGGGGTAGCTACCGACACATAGAGCAGCCTCCCTGATGACAAGGGGGAAAAATGAGAGGTGAAAAAAAATACAAAAACAATGTCCACTGAGTCAGGTTGATTGAAAAGCTGCAAAAAGCAATTATGATTGTGAGAATGTGCAGACCCCTCGTCTTAGCAGCCAGCAAACATCGTAAATCGTGTGGCAGTTTCTGTTTACATTGTGTTGACCTCTCGATGCCCTCTGGTCCTGGCTGGGCTCTCCATGCCCTCAGCACTGCTGACATACATACACATGGAGGCTAGTTCATATACACATGAACTGTATACTGATTTTTTTTTTCATTTCCATGACTTTTGGCTGATTTTATACCACTTTAAGTTTCCACTCAGGTTTTGTTGCCATTGGGTTTTGTTGTCCAAATTATCTTTGTGATGTGGATTTTCCATTTATTGCAATATTTTTATGTCTTGACTTATGTTTTTTTTTTAAACATGTCATATCTGTAGCATAGATACATAAAGGTTTGCTCACTTTCTCCCAGGATTTGCTTGATTGACTCGGTGTGCTTGTGCTCGACTAGTCAGAGGTAGTCCAAGATTGTCCTCTTGAGTGTCTTGATTGACCTGTTGATTGATCTCTTGACTGACCTGTTTTTATCCCTACTCGCAAAGTCCGAGTTTTGTCACTCATACAGCCACACAATGTACCCTTTAGCATGTGATGGGCTTTTCACACAGCATATACTTAGCCCAGGGCTGTGAGCATCCAGCCCTTTCTCATCCCAGTTCATCAACCACCAACGCTGCTTTGTCACACCCCTTGGTGTTGCATACGATGCATCGGGAATCCATGAGACCTTCCTGCCAGAAAGCCTTTTTTTTAAGCAGATGCTTAACGTTGTGGAATGGTCACTATTTGGATAGTTTTAGACACAATAACTCCTTGGGTAGGTTTTGGATAAGACCGTGTTTGAGGTTCCAATAAGTAAATCACCTTGCATATTTCATGTGATGTCACTGAAGCGACTCACGTAACATTATGTATCATAAAATTTGTAATAACATTTTGGTTTCACATGGGACATGAACCCTGGTCGGCTAGGTGAAGGTTTTGTGTTTGTTTTAACATCCATCCATCCCACGTCCTCCATATGCAGACTTCTGCCTCTCTCTGGTGTGTCTCATACAGTTGGGTACTGTGCGAGTCTGTATGAGTTGCCAAGGGATGGTAACAACATCGTCGATATTTGACAAGCTGGGAATGAGAACAGACTGGCTCTTTATACACCTCATCTACAAGTTTTCAGCGATGATAACATAACTGATGACTATGACAGGCATAAGGATAGGTTTGTCTTTGGTCTCTGTCAGACTATGCTCCTCTCACCCTGGTGTGATTGCCTCATTCACCAGCGTGGTCTTGTTTTGGTCGGGGTTGAACCAGATCGCTGAGCAGATCTGAGGCAGGAAGAAAAACCTGTAGGTGCAGACTTTGGTGTGTGGGCCAGGGATCCACATTGCAATGTTTTTGGTGTTCACCACCTGGAGCTCAGCAGCAGGGATAGATGGGGTGTGGCAGCTTAGTTTTCTTTCCCAAGTCCCCAGGTTTTTGCCTGGCACCTGCAAGAAAGCAGAGACAGAGACAGAACACTTACAGCATTGGGCATGATTCAAACTGAGGGTTTTGGGGATCGATCTGGCAGTCTTATGATCACTTTTCTTGCCAAACGAGACAACATCATGAAAGCCCTTGAAGAGAGACTGTCAAAAGAGTGAACCCTTTACCACTTTTCGTCCCTCTGACAGCAGACTTTTTGTACTGCATTGGAGTGTGGCCGTTCGCAATAGTTTTGCCTTACTTTGTAAGACCTAGTTAGTGTCAAGCATCTCCTGGCCCCCACACTGAAGTCTTCAGTGCAGCACATGAAGAAAAAGGGGTCAAGTTCAAGGCTAAAACTACAAGACAACACTGCTTTCTTGTCTAATGCAAGACAGCAACAAGTGGAAACTTGTCTGCTGTGAGCAACTTATTTAATGAGCTAATTCTGTAAGGGAGGGGGCACTTTCAAACATATTCAAAGAAAAACAAGTCTAGAAAGGTAAGAAAAGTCTATAGTTTTTTGTTTGTTTGTTTGTTTGTTCTTTACCACTTCATAACCTGCCTCTGGGCCACAACTCGCCAAATACAAAACTCCTGGCTCATGAGGACAGCTGAAGAGTTGAACCATAAGATGAGCATGGTTGTAATTGGAGAGAAGTCGTTTCTGAGTTGCTTTAAATCTAGCTGAGTTTATCAAAATGTTACCTACATTCACACGTTGAATAAAACTCAGTCAGGTTCAAGACCTGAACTGCAAACTCATCATTTCCAGTGTTTTGGGGTTAGTTTTATTTAGTTACAGCCTGAAACACATTTGGAGAAATCACTTCAAACAGCTTCGTGAACACAAGCTTATTGAGGGTATAAAAACTTTTGCCAGCCACAGAACGTTTGAAGGAGTTGGAGCCTCATGTGAGCAGTGGTCATAAAGACAGATTCATGAAAGACACTCGTTACCACCATTTGCTCCAGACACAAAAAGGAAGACATTTTGAAGTGTAAAAACAAAGCAGCTCTTTAGAGAAAATGTCCAGATTATTGTCCATGTGGAGGATTGTGGCAGTAACAGCACTATTTTACTATGTGCTCCTGGAGAGGGATATAAACATTTTAAATGTATCATCAGAACAGATGGGAGCTCATAGTTTTGTTATACAAGAACACAATATTTCCAACAAATTATGGTCCATTCTTGAAAACAATGTATTGGTTTTATGCAGTATACTGAGTATACAGTTAAGAGGCAGCAAGTCAACAAAATATAGTTAACAAAGTATAGTTTGTATGAAGATTTAAAAATAGTTGGATAAACACTCTCCATGTGTGGAGTGATTATACACATTAGGGATTAAACAGTGTGAAAAAACTGATTATAGTGACTATAATTGTAAAAAAAAGTGTGAAAAGTACTGATACACACAATAAAAAAGTTAACAAGTATTATATTGAAAACCTCAAAACAAATTAAATGACATTGTGTCCTTTCCATGTCAGTGTTTCCTTGATACAAAACAAAACCACATTACATGCTGCAGACTGCTGTTTACTCTGGTTAACGCAGGACAGTATTTACCATGAATTTTTCAAAGCGCGACAACCATACACGAGCTTAATGATAATTAAAATTGTCAGCATGGTTTATTGTGAAACGTTTCATCCCTATATCTCTGTACAATACTGGACATAAAGTGCATTTGTTCTGTCCTCTGAGAGATGAAAGCATCTCTTTTGACTTTTAAACAGCATACATCTTTTACCTTCATTGGAACATATTAACAATGTCAGGTATGTGTGCACTCCCTTTTCATAAGCTTCTCGACTTTCATCTGAAGAAGATCTTTAGATGTACTCCTTTGTTGCTAAACCACTGATGATGTGGAGAAGAAGCACAGTTTATGGTCTATCTGGTCATTGACTGGAGTGTGCAGATGTTGATGTGCGTGTACACGTGTCTACATGTGCGTGGCTATGGGCGGACACACTGTACGAGCACTAGAGATGCACAGCGAAGTCATTATTTGTATCCATCTCTGTCTCTGTATTTGTATTCTGATAAAAGGCCAGAAATAGGTTTGGGTTTTACAGGTCACGTTAAATCAGACAAATGTTGTATTTTCTAAGCTAATATTTTGTGCCTTCAAAGCATCAAAATGATTTAATATTTGCATATAATTATGAAATATATTTCCACATCCTCATACTATACTTTTTTATTTCTAACTAAACAAATTTTTATGAACTGTCTGAAGGCCACCTCCACCTTTAACTGAGGGATATTTAAAAATCACATTTACATATCTTGATCCATTGATTAAGGCAGATGCAGCCTTTTTAAACTATGCCGAGATGATCATTGATTTTTCTGATGAAAGAAATATCGGTTTGCACTGTATTATTTGTGCTTTTCCGAATAAGATATTGGAATTTGGGTGCATCCCTAGTGTGTAAAATTTTAGACATTAAGTGTCTAAATTATGTGTTGTGGCTTCATATTTGAAAGTAAATTTTAAACAGCAGTGTCAGGTATGTGCACACTCCTTTTTCAGACCTTCACTAGGCATCTTGGCTTTTTTCTAAAACAATCTTCAAACTTATTCCTTTTTTGTAAACCACTGGAGTTGAGGAGCAGAAAACACAATTTACAGTCTATCAGATCTGTAATGATGAGCAACTTCAGACCGAAGAAATATCTGTTTCCGTTGCATTTTTTGTGCTTTCTTGATTAACATATTCGGATTGGGGTGCATATAATACAGGACCTTAAGTGTATCTGTTCTCCTGTCCTCAGAGATGTAAATTCACATTTCAAAGTGATAGTAAATTTTAAGCAGAATATATCTTTTTTTAATGTTTTAGCAATGTCAGGTATGCATGCACTCCCTTTTCAGAGCTTCGCTAAGCATCTCTACTTTTTTTCCAAAGAAGATCTTCAAATTTACACCTTTGTTCCAAATCATTGAGGAGTGTGAAGCTAAAGTACAATTTTTAGTCTATCTGGTCATTGATGGGAATGTGTGTACGCGAATGCTGATGTGCATGCACACGTGTCTACATGTGCACGGCTATGGGCGACACATACCGCACATGCATTAGAGGTGCACAGAGATGTCATTATTAGTATGTCTCTGTATCTGTATTCGGATAGACCAGAAATGGGTGTGGTTTATTTCAGAAGTCACATTAAATCAGGCAAACCAAATATTCACTGGCAATGTAATTTCTGCCTGCAAAACATCAAAATCGTTTAATATGGGCAGAAATGAATTATAATTTTACTTCATTAAATTAATTAAATTAAGCTAAGTTTTATGAACAGTTTGAAACCCACCATCTCGCCTTTAACTGGGTGTATTGAAAAATCAGAAACGTTTTATAAATGGAAAGATTCTGTTTGATATATTTTCATTTTTTTAATTTATATATTTTTGTTTTTTATATTCTGTTTTGTATACTGTATATTTTGGAGAAATATCTTTATGTTGAGGAGAATATTCTTGCTATGTATAGGAGACTTGTTGAGGTAATCATGGACTTTTTTCCAAATAAAAACGAGCAAACTCCATTATCTCATTATTTGTGCTTTCCTGAACCATGGATTCAGATTCGGGCGCATCCCTACCATGCACAAGCGTTTGTGTTTTGCCACTTCAACACAACTATGTGCTTTGAAATAATTAACAACACACACACACACACACACACACACAGGTCTTTCTCTGTGAATCTCAGACACACACACTCACACACACATACACAGGCCAGTAGACATGCTCTTAACATACACCTCTGCACACCTCAGCACGGCCAAAATGCACTAAAAATTTACGACCTTAACATTCCTGCAGGGTCAAGCAATTTATCAAATCCTGCACATTCTGGTTTCAATTACACAGCCGATTGTGGAGAGCGGTTATTTTAGCAGGTTCATTTGGCCCAGTAGGGGAGGTCGAGTCTTTTTGCTTAACACCCCATCCCCTGAACGCAACTGGGCATTACTTTCAGGACAGACGCTCGCCTTCCTGCATGCTACAGATGGCAGGAGAGCAATTGTCAGGCGAGCAGATGAGCCGCGGGTGTCATCGCACAACTGTCTCCCTCAATTTCTGTTCTCCTCTTGTCTTCTGGCTTTTGTCCTCCTTCCAGGCCTTTTTCAGCAGCAAACTCCGTCCATCATCCTGCATGTTCCTTCCTTCAGCCTCATCTGTCTGAAGCTTTACGATGATGAAAAGTCTTCTATCAGTTTTTTTCTCCCCTCCTCTCTTTATCCCTCTGCGGGTTTCTCTTTCGGCCCCTCTCTATTCTCTCCTCTCCCACGTCACCCCTCTCTATCTGACTTTCTTGATCTCTTCGTCCTTTTCTCTGCCTCACACCCTCTCCCTCCATCTCTCTCCTCTCTGTGGTAGAGTGGTGATAAATCCCTATTTTATTGCTGGAGAATTCCTCTCTCCCTGCAGGGCTGACAGCTCCCCACGTTCTAAGACACTGCTAGGACCAAACCCAATCCTCCCTCCCTCCATCACTCCATCTCTGCCTCCATCTGGCCCTGATTACTGAGAGAGTGGAGGGGTGGTGGTGGCGGCGGAGGCATGGAGGGGAGGACGATGGAGGGAGGCATCACACCATTACACCCTCAGAGAGGAAAAGGGAGAAGGGAAGGAGGGATGGCGGGGACGGTTGATGCACAACATGTTGGTGTGGAGGAGAAGGAGGATGAGGAGGAGGAGGAGAGTGAAGAAGAACACCACAGGGGAAAAAAGAGAGAAGAAGACGTGAGGTCTTGTTGTCTGCATGAAAAAGAAGAAAGAAAAGAGCAGCTGAGGAATAAAAAATATTTTATGTTTTGGAGACATACAGTAGAGCTTATGGCTGCAAATAACAATTATTTTCATTGTTGATTATTCTGTCAATCATTTTCTCGATTAATTGATTAGTTGTTTGGTTTATAAATGATCAGAAAATGGTGAAAAATTTCAGTCAGTGTTTCCCAAAGCCCAAGATGACGTCCTCAAATGTTTTGCCCACAACCTCAAGATATTCTGTTTACTGTCAGAAAAGAATAAAGAAAGGAATAAGAAAATATTCACATTTCAGAAAATGGAATCAGAGAATTTTGACTTTCTTTCTCTTAAAAAAATTACTTGAACCTGTCAAATCAATTATCAGAGTAAGTTGGCGATAAGTTTAGCAACTAATTGAGCTCCAGAAAATATCATTTCAAAAGACTAGATATTTAGTGGAGGACATTTAGCAGCAACCAGTTGAAAACAACGTAACAAAGATTCTTCTTTTTTCACAGGTCTCCAAATAAAAAGCTAAATAGGATGAAAAAATATTGACAACAATGAACAAGTGTATGTGTAGCCAATAAGAGATGTAACTTTGGATAATATGCACATTATGGGGCTTTTGTGATACTTTTCTTGTGTGACTCATGAATTCAGAGCTGTAAAACATAATGTTAAGGAGTGGCAAAGTGGAAAGAAAGATATAAATGAATTAGTTTTGTTTTTGCTCATTAGCAGTAAAAGAGCTAATAAGTAAAAGAGCCAGTATCTCTTTTGTGCACACAAAAAGTTTATTTATGTCAAGTTTTGCTCACAAATTTGTTAAAAATCTGTGTCAGTGAGCACGAGAGATGTTGATTAAACAGAATTACTATTGTTCAGGTGTGCCTTGGACTGGTCACAATAAAGGGCTGCTCTAAAATGTTCAGTTTGATCTTGAAATAAAGACATTTCTCATCATTTATTTCACATTGTGCTACAGATACCATTTTTTTTTCCCAGGAGGGCAAAGTCATGATCGACTCTGCTCTGCCTCTGATTTGTTGCCTTTGTTGGTTGGGTTGTTATGTTTAGGCATGACGGGTGATTGGTTAGGTTTAGGGTAAGAATATCAGGGTAAGCCAATCAGAGGCAGAGTAAGGAGGGTTATGACTTTGCCCTCCTGGGAAAAAAACAAAAATAGTATCTGTAGCCCTATGTGAAATAGCCAAAGTTCAGTGCCTAATAATTCTTTTTTCAAGATCTAACTGCACATCTTAGAGTGGCCTTTTATTGTGACCAGTTGAGGACACACCTGTGCAATTATCATCTGTTTAATCAGCATCTCTATATGCTACACCTGTCAGGTGGATGGATCAGCTTGGCAAAGGAGAAGTGCTCACTAACACAACATTTTAGAGAAATAAACCTTTTGTGTGCATGAAATAAAGTATTTTATTTTTTTTTTTACTTCAACTCATGGAAAATGGGAGCAAAAACAAAAATGGTGCATTTATATTATATTTTTTGAGTATAATTGTATTATTGTTTTATAAAAATGCATTTTGATTAATTAAATGTTGTCAGGTTGTAGTGCTTGGTTGCATATTTTCAAGTTTTTTTTTTTTACTGTGCACCACTGAAACAGCAGCTGAGTCCTGCAAATGTAATTGAAAAGTGATAATGGCCATCATTTGAGTGGAAAGTGGCTGAACGAAAAAGAGATTTTGGAAGACTCTGTGTGTGTGTGTGTGTGTGTGTGTGTGTGTTGTGTGTGTGTGTGTGTGTCCTGGCAGGCTGACTCGCTGCAGCAGGTGCCAGAGGAGTGTGTAATAAACACAACTGCTTTGGACAAGCTGGCCTCTCACATCAAATGATGTGTTTTGGGCGATGTCCACCTCAGCTGTTCACATGATCAACAGTCAGCAGCAAGTGAACGCTCTCAAGAAAACACAACTAATTAATATTACATTTTTTCACAGTGAGGCTGGACCACATGCATGAGAAAATAAATGTCTAGTTTTGGTTTTGGTTCAGTTATGGTTCTGTTAGTTCTGTGTAGTACCTGAAATCAAGGGCATCCACTCGACTTTAATTTCAAAATAAAAGATTTCCACCTTTTGATGATCTTCACAATATTTCCATACAAATATTCTAACATTTTGAAGTTAATAAAGTTTATGAAGTATAGAGCCACAAAACTCTAAATACACATTAGTGTAAACACAGTATCTTGTGAGATTAATTCAATTATTAATTTATACCTGTACTTGTGTGAAAACATAGTGACTTCCAAGGATTTTGCAGGCTTTTGGGATTGTTGATTTTTGGGATTGTTGTGTCTTGAAAATGCTTTCACAGCAGCTTTTCTTAAAAGAAAATTTGACGTATGTTGCAATGTTTTAAGCATTTTAAACATGCAAATTAAAATTGCAAAAAAGTTTTTTGTTTTTTTTTTATATAATTCATTAAAAATCCAGGGAGAATAATATTGCTCACTGTTCTCAGTGTTCTCAGTAAAAAGGTTCAGGATTACAACAGACCTCACAAAATATGCTTGATTTTTAAATAAGTGCACCTGGGGGGTATTTTGACACCTAAACTCTGTAGCAAGCACAAAATATCATACATAAAAGTGCACAGAGCATTGATAAATGTCTATAACACTGACAAACCTTGCATTATTTTCAGTACCTGTGACATTTTTTTTTTTATTAATAATAAATGATTGAGTTGGTTCATTGAAACATACATGTAAAGAATGACATTTCCACAGGGGACTGCTGTGATTTGGTTTGTGCAGAATTCACACGTTGATTGTTGCGATCTCAACTTCCTGGAGGAGCTGTACAGTAAATCCAAATTCTGTTGTGTCTTCATTATATGTTGGTGGGGATCTCTGTTTGGCTGATTAAACCCTCTTTAAGTCACACAAACAGTCTTTAAGCCAGAAAGATGGCAAATATCATTATTGAGGTTAGTATCTACCTTCATATACCTTCACTTAGATAACATAAAGAGAATGCACATCATGCATTTTGCTTTTTAATACTGAGCAATCGATATAAATGTTGATTAAAAAAATAACTCTATACCCTACTAATTTCCACCTACGAGGAAACATTAAAAGAAATCTGCAAGACACTGTTGACTAAGCTTTAAGCTTCATGTTAGATTATGAATCACCCCCCTCCTCACACGCTCTCCCACCACCTCCACCAAAATAATCAGGATAATTTCTATTCATTATTACACCTCCATTTATCTGCGAGACGAGACGTAGGGAGGACGGGGTATAACTCTGAGGAATAACAATACCATTAAAAAGCCTGTGCGGCAAATATCAATCATTGTTGCCGTTAATGTCCCTCCAGCCTATTCAGATGGCCTCTCTCTTTTCCTAATGTCCACCCATCTGTGTGTGTGAGTGGTGTGTGTGTAAGTGCGCAAGTGTGTGTGGCTGTTACATTCAAAGCCCTTTAATCAACAATCGCTGCATCTGGGCCAGATAATGAATGGCATTGTTTATAACCTCACTCCTGCATGGGGTGATAAATGCATACGCGCCTAATGCTATCATTTGAATAAGAAATGAGATTGTGCTTTATTTTAATATCGAGGAGAGATTGTCTTAATATAAATGTCTTGGTAAAGTTGTGATGGTGATGATGATGGTGGTGGTGATGATGATGATGATGATATGTTCCATTTTGTCAGCCAGCCAAAGGATTAAGCCACGACAATAAAACTGTGAAGATCCAAAATGAAGTTATGAAGCAATTGTGTTTGATTCACGGCCCGTGACAAAAAGATATAAACAGCAGCGGTTAAAAAGCAGAGGGAATTGCATTCGAGTGGAAAGTAGATTTATTGAGTCACAAATTCGCAAAAAAACAAACAAAATGCTTGGCGAGCATTACTCAAACTGTGAAGCAGGTTTCTCTGAAGAGAATTCCTCTATCACGTGAGCGCTGATGTATGTGCAAAAGCTCTTGTCGTGTTTATTTTCCCATTCTGACACATTTAGCAAAACTGCCTGGCCATGTAACACAGGCTCCTCTGTGCGCTTTAAAGTGGTGGAGGGAAAGCAAGTCTGGCTCAAACATAATCAAAGTTACACAGGAGGTGTTATGAAAATAATATCACGTTGGGCGTAGATGAAATATTGTATGTGCTGATTGCTAAATGGACTACAAAAGTTCAGCGTCACTCACTTTGAACTCATTTAAATGACCACAAATCTGTTTTCTTTTTTGCACAAACCTCCACAAGAAACACCCACCTGACTAACTTGAAATATTATTTCTATAATTCCTGACAAAATGGCAGTGAAAACACCCAAAATGTGTTAATATTCACACTATACGAGGTGTATATTATAATGTTTAATTTATATATTCCCCCAACCTTAATAAAAAGCCTGGATTAAGGTTTCTGTCTGCTAAATGGAAGCTTTTCCTCACCACAGTTGTTTTGGTGCTTGCTCTTGGTGGGAAAAATGGGTTTATAAAGAGTATGATCTGCTCTATTTGAAAAGTGCCCTGACATAACTTTGTTATGATTTGGTGTTATACAAATATAAATTTAACTGAATTCAATGTTACTTTCACAGTTAGAAATATAACAGTGTGGACAGTAGTTACAGAAACATGCTTTTCACACTGCAGGACTGTACAGAACTCACAAATCATTCAGTTATTTCAACTAATTCACATTGTAAATTCAAAAATAGGACCCAAAAACATCCCCCAACCCTGCACGACAGATCAAATAGAGGAAAGAAGAAGAAAATAAATCCAGTGAAGACAATTTCCTGGCACTATTTCCTCAGTGACATTATCCCACTGGAATAGCAGTGGTGCGATGTTACACCCTGCGTGTTGCCACAGTGGAGTACAGATAGAGAGCAGCTTCGCCGTTCGCCACCCGAGGACTTTTAGCTGTCCAAATCTTTGACAGTTTCTTCCATAAGAATTACCCACATGACTACATAATAAATTTAAATATTATTTCTATACTTCTTAACAAAACGGCACTGAAAACACCCAAAATGTGTTAATATTCATACAATTTGAGGTGTATATTATAATGTAGAATTTATTTACTGCCCCTACCCTTAATAAAGAGCCTGGATCCGCTTGAGGTTTTTGTCTGTCAAAAGGAAGTTTTTCCTCGACACAGTCGCCCCAGTGCTTGCTCTTGGTGGTAAAATTGTTTATAAAGAGTACAGTCTAGACCTGCTCTATTTGAAAAGTGGCCTGAGATAACTTTGTTCTGATTTGCGCTGTACAATAAACTGATCTATTTAATCAGTTAACAGTTAGTTATATAGAACAGTGTGGACAGTAGAAAAGTGTTTTTCACACGCAGCACTGGACAGAACCCACAAACACTCAGTTATTTCATTAGTTTAAAAAAACAAAACAAAACAAAAAAACTATGCATTTTCACAATTTTTTGCATGGTAAATTCAAAATAAGGACCATAAAATCTGCTAAGCTTGCTCAACAGATCAAATATCATGCAGGAAAAAAAATCCAGACAATTGCAGACAATTTCCTGGCACTATTTCCTCAGTGACATTATCCCACTGGAATAGCAGTGGCGCGATGTTACAACCCTGCGTGTTGCCACAGTGGAATACAGATAGAGAGCAGCTTCGCTGTTCGCCACCCGGGGACTTTTAGCTGTCCAAATCTTTGACAGTTTCTTAGCAGCTCCTGGCCCTTAAACTGTGAAAGATTCCAGCGACAGATAGGGCCCCCCCCCCACCCCCAACACACACACACACACACACACACACACACACACACACCACCCTACTCCCCCAACCCTCCACATCCTCCACCCACCCATCTATATCACGCAGAATCATTGATAAAGACAGCCATTCAGGGATGACACTGATAGCTGCTCCAAAACCATTCGAAAAGTGATTTGCCTGCCATTTTAGCTGCTGCTGCCCTCTTTATGATGCACACGTGTCCGGGAAGACAACGAGACTGCTTATACAGGAGGAATTAGGTGGCCACAAATAGGTGTTCAAATTTCCTCAGTTTATATACATGAAATATTAAATGTAATTAATCTTTACATCATTCAACTGTGGATTTGTGAGTATATTTGAGTGGAAAATCTCATTTAAACATTTTTACAATGTCGTGTCAATTTTAGATGGAAGTAAATATCTCGAGAATTACTGCAAGTCTTCTACTTCACTTAACGTTTGGATCTTTCATATAAGAGGAGCGTCTGCATATTTGCCAATCAGGGCCCAGTACTGAAAAGACTCTGCAAATTTTCATTCAATAAAGTCCTTGTTATTGATATTGAATTTATTTGTAAAACATAATGAAAACCATAACTCTCAATCTGCGAAAATAAAGGAATAATGGGACTTTTAAAATCTTACAGAGAGGATACAAATACCTTCTACTGCTCTGAAATAACTTGAGCATCTGATATGAACATCTTCAAATATTTACCACTGAAAGGTTGAAACCCGTTTAAACCCCCAAGGGTCTGTGGCACTCTGTTAGGGGGATTATTATGATTTTTTTTTTAACAAAATGCTTCATTCTTAATAAATCTCTCTCTGTAAATATATATAAATCTTCCTCCCGTCAGTGGAATGGTGGAACCTGGCTCTCTGTGCATGGCTTTGTCAAGGTGGTCAGTTAGAGATCCATAAGATGGACAGATTTTTTGTACATCAACTTACAAAGTTGATGAAAAACAAAATTGAAACTAACGAAATATAATGAGGCATATCTCCAGTATGGCTTCATTGAAAAGGACAGGAGACCAAAAGGGACATATATGAGTGGTACCCGGTATATTTTGTATCATGTAAGGGGTTCTTGGCTGCAAAAAAAATTAAGAACCTCTGATTGTTAAATTACAGCAGAAAATCAATGTGGCCTAAAGGGGGAAAATCCTGATGACTCCTTGTGTAGCGGTGGCTTGTGGAGAAACTGGGTCTGAAAGGACGATTCAAAATCTGAGATATTTCTCTCCTAAACTGCAAAATGTTTCATGATGACTTTAATCTACTGCATTTGAAGGCCAACTCAGACATGAGCTGGAGACACCATCTCTCCTCCTCTTTCTCCTCCTGCTCCTGCATCCCTTCCATCCCTCCTCTCGCCTCCATCCCCATCTTGGGTCCAAATGAATGACGCCAGCTGGGGTCGCCCGGCTGATGCTGGGCCCTGCTAGGTGGCATTGACAGCTGAATTATCCCACAGGCCACGGCGGCTGATTATCAGCGGAGAAGTCATCAGGGCGTTCCCCCCCCCTTCGCAACCCTCCAATCCCCAATCTCTATACCCCCCCGTCCTCTTCCCCCGTCCCCCTGTCACCCCTTGTCAAGAGAGGGACGCCTTCTCCAAGCTCGCCGCACGGGTCCTCTTGACAGGTAATCTCAACAGTAACAATTACCACCATTACTGGTGTCATAAACAAGTGGCCGACCCCAAGCCAGGGCAATAACAAAGGCTTTATAATTCACCATGCAAGGCCATATAAATACATGCCAACAGGTAACAAGTAATCTAGCAGAGAGGATGAGGGCCTGTGCTCCCAGTCACTGGACTGAATCAGTGTGTGTGTGTGTGTGTGTGTTTGCTGCAAGGACTTGTGGGTAAAGGCCGAGGACGGAGGATTCAGGAGCAGATTGAAGTTCAGGCTGCAGACGCACATTTGAATATAATCACATAAGGAAAAAAAAGATTTGATTTGATTGGGCGCAAGTCACCTCTGCTCGATGTTTAAACGCGGACGCATGCAGTGAAGCAGTTTTGTCAGGCTATTGATGAGACCATTTTGTCTGCGAGGGTTATTGATTTAGAGCAGGTCATCGATTTAGCAATAGAGGCAATACTTCACTGTAAATCTTTGATTATCAGAGAGAAAAAGAGATGACACTCAAATGTGTCAAATAAATACCTTCCTGTCTTTCAGTATTGACAGAGGAACTGGAAATGAAATGGAAGCATTATAATTTATTATTAATAAAACAAATTTGATTTAAGAGAGGACTGATGTGAAATTAAATTAAAACTTAATAAGTTTCAATATTTAAAGCTACTACAAGGAAATGCATACTTTGTTGATTCTGTAGACAATTCCACAAAAATTTAATGACAAAAATAAAATTATTTAAATAAAAAAACTCCTCTTACTTCTTAGTGTATTACTCACTGTAACTGAAACAGGCTCATTTCATCTGATTTCACGGAGAATCAGACCGGTGGCAGCCATTATTAATTATTATACAGAATCACCCAGTCTTGTCACTGATGGTCTTGTTTTCTTATGTAGGTCAGATAGAAACATCAGTCATAACTTCAGACGGGTTCATGAACAGTTAAAAACAACTTCTTGTGGTAGCTTTAACTATTCAATTTAATCATGTAATCATAGATGTATAAAACAAATAGGTTTTCTTATTTCAAGCATTTTTTATTTTGTTTTAATTAATTTCAATATATATGAAATTATGCTCGGTTTAATAATAATTTAACGCAACAATTTATCAGAATAATTTACAGCAGAAAACAATTCTGCCCAAAACGCGTTGTGTCTTACCAGTTGAAGTTTGGGCCAGACTGCTTCCTCTCCTCAGCAAAGCAAACAAGGCATTGTGGCCTGGAGCGCTAAAATAATTTGAGACTCCCTAATGAGGAGAGCTGAGCAGCAATTAACACGTGTCAAAGTCGACATCATCAGGTGCCACTCTCATTTTCTTCCCAAGACTCATTGGATGTGTTTTTTTTTTTTTTTTTTCTTTCTCCTTCTCCTCCCGTTTCCTCTTGTTTATCTCCACCCGAAGGCGACGGTGGAAAAAAAAAAGAGGTTTCCATCTCTGATGCGGCTGGACCGCGGCGCGTTTAACGATCACTAGTTAGCGCCGTCGAAATTGTCACGCCGACGTCTCGCCTCATCCTTTATTCGTTTTCTTTCTTTCTCTCTCTCTCTCTCTTTTTTTTTTTCTTTTGCAGCGGCAGTCAGATCAGACAGGCCAGTTAACGGTGCATAATTCCTGCAGGAGCGATGCTCCGCGCGGGGAGACAGCCGAGGAGGGGGAGAGGAGAGCAGGATCCGCGGCGACAATGATGTGGATCATGCATGGTTGTTGTTTAAAAAAAAAAAAAAAAAAAAATCTCGACTGATTAAATTATTATTTCAGACTAGCAACAAATAAACTCGATAATTTCATAGCCTGTAAATTAAGATAAAACGTTTTATTCCTTAAAATGTGTGCAACAGAGTAATAATTCTTTAAATTATGTTTAAGAGCACAAAACAAAATAGTGATCATGTTATATAAGATAAAACAAATCAAAGAAAATAATTATAAAGTAAATACAAACTGGAAAAAAAAATATTTTGAAGGAATAATTTAAATATTTAACAATAACAATTTCATTATTAATAATAATATATTAATAAACAGCAACATTTTCCTAAAAAAACAATGTACTGACTCATATAAACATAATCCATTTCAATCATCAATTATGACCCAGTAGAAGTGTGTGGTGGTGGTTGTAGCTGCAGACACTCTGCCCTCTGCCTGTATTTCCTTATTTTCTCATTATTTTGCTGTGTACCAAACCAAAACGTCTGTATTTGACGTCCTGGGAAAGAGACCCAACAATCAACTGTCTTTCTGGTGCGTTTAGGAACAGCTCGGACAGATCTTATTGATTCTACCTTTAAATTAAGTAAACAAATAAAAGCAAATAATTACAAAGTAAATTCAAATTAATTAGGTTGAGTAAATAAAAATTTAAAATATTTTTAAAGACTAACTTCTGCTAAAATCTTTTATCTTCATTTAGAATCATTTTAAAACAGGTTATTAAAAAAACTAAATAGCTTTTGTATTTGTATGTCATTTATTAAATTAACAAATAGCATATGGGTACATAAAATGAGAAGCATTTCATACTTAAAAAAAAGTATATACAAGGCAACATTACAAGCACACTTGAAAATACTCAAATAAAAAAAGGCTGCATTTAGTATCAAATGTATAAACAATTCCAATCACAACTGTCTTTTATAATTGTTGACAAATGCATTTTATTGCAGAATTAAAACAGGCTATTTCACAAACATCTTGGCCTGATCATTAAAGAGCCATGTTGTGAGTTTAAATTTCCAAATGTGTCAAAAGAAGTTACCATTAACTGACTCTATTAACAAAAATGACTTCCATAAGCACAACTAGAGTTCTCTGCTGAGCTCAGTTTTTATTTTTATTTTTTACAGTAATAATTTATGACATTTAAATGTCTGGAAAGTCTGGATGTGAAACACAGATGTGTCTAATCTCCATATAATTTACCCTACAAATGTCAGCGTGCTTACAAAAATGAAAAACAGGAAAAAAATCTACCTAGCAACAGCAGTCCAGAAACTAAAACACATCAACAAAATTATGTAGCAACACTACAAACTCATCTGTGTTCACCAGTTTTCATCTCTCTCTGCTCTCCTATAGGCTAAAGGAAAAGAAAGAGAAGAAGAAAAGGAGGAGGAGGTGTTTTGTTGTCATTCTTCTGACCTGAGCCGCTCATCTTCCTCAGAGCTCAGCGGGAGCTCGGCCGGCGCTCGCCTCGCCTACCCAGGGTCCTTTTGGTGTGTGCATATCATTTGCATACATTTCTCGCCGGCTGATGAGGCCTCGCTCTCATTAAAGCCTCGTCTCACAAATTCCCTCCCAGAATCCTGCTGGTCCCCTCCGCCATGAATCCGTACCTGTGGCGGTGGTGGTGGCCGCTGATGATGGCACGCTGCGGTCCAAAAGCAACCAGGCGAGGGCGAGAAGATGGAGGAGGTGGGGGGTGGGTGGGTGAGGAAGGACAGAGAGAAAAGAGAGGAGATGTAAAGGAAGAAAGGGCAACAGTTTCTGTGCAGTGAAAACAAAAGAGAAAGCAAAGGAGAGGAAGAAAAAAAACTGCGAGAGGATAAATGAGTCCTCTGTGTGCGGTGGAGCTCTCTCTCCCTCTCTCTCTGCCCCACTCTGTGTACAGCTCTCTCGCTCTCTTCCTGACTCCTGAACCAGGCTCCATTTTGTGTTAAGCAGCTCCCTCTCATGACAGATCTCTGCCGGGGTCACGGGTCAAAGTTGAGGATAGGGTCAGCTGTAACACAACATGCAAGAGAACTCTGCAAACTCCAGCTCTCCCCCTCACAAGTTTCTCGTCTATCAGTCTGTCGCTGGCCGCCAAAAAGTGCTTCACAAGCTCCAGGCTGATGAACTGTTGCATCTTTAAAGTATAAAGATAAGCTTTTTGTCAACAAATCCCATGAACAGAGGAGAACTGACGATGCATTACTGGACGTTAAGGCTGCAAAGAGGAAAAACAGTTGGTCGGGCATGTTGTTTCACGTATGATCCAGCAAGTCCACTTTGATTAATAGATCCACAAGTTAGAAGGCTTATCAAACTCAAGTGTGGAAAGTTTTCACAGTGACAATCTTTCAAATAATCTCAAGGGAAAAACAGTAGAAAATACAACATGCATGTTGCAAAGGCAATCCGGTGTGTGCTTGCATGCATTTAATTGGCCAATTCGGCAATTTGTATGATGTTGCAGCCATTATTTTTGCCTGGCAACACTGCATGCTTTTGTCGGACCACCCCCACTGCATCGACACACTGACCTCTCTGAAATGAGAATGCAATGTTTCACATACTGATGTAGGTCTTAGTGCATCTCTGAATACGTTAAAGGCATCAAGGTATTAGGTATTTTATAACGATTATACAACACAAGGATTGTACAACAAAATGAGAGTTATAATCCCTTCATGCAAAACTCAAATACAAGATATACATAGATAATTAATTAAATTCAGAGTAGAATATGATAAACTGACTGGACATTAACCAAGAGCAGCCTTGAGCTCTTATCCTTGCTCACCTCCTCTCCTCCTGGGGTGGTCAGCAGCAGTGCATCCGGCCAATCTAACTGGGTGACTGAAAGATGCTGTCTCCGTTGCTGACCGTCTCACGCTGCTCTTTAAATCCAAACTCTGCACCTCCTTTTCTAATGCCTACAAGTGTATTTCTGTTATAGGTGACACATGTTTGGGCAAAAAAGCAGCAAGAAACAGAGACACAGACCTTGTTATGAGCAGTTTCATGTAGGAACTACTTTCTTTCTACCAAACTACACCTGCTAACTGTGCAGAAGCAAGTGTGCACCTACTCATGAATGAGGGACTACAGCTCTGCTGAGGTGGATGCCATTACTGTTTACATCCCACACTGTCATGATCACAGGCCTCTCATCCATGAGTAGATGCACTCTTCCCTCTGCACAGTAATACGTTGCAGTTCGGAAAGTAGTAGTAACCAGGTCATGATTGCTGTTGAATTTTTTTTTCTTGTTTTTTTTGCTCTTTGAGTGTTTTCTAGCTTCATTGTATTCAAGAGAGGACAGGTACCTCTATGGCCAATATTTCTAAATCTCTGACACCAAAACTATATATATGGTTAAATAACACTACAGGTACGAGGAAAAAGATCTATTTTTGATTTTTGGGGAGAATTGTCCCTTTAAAACCTCCAGGCACTGTAGCTTTTAGGAAAATTACTCAACAATACTAAGTAGTACATTTATTGAGGACTACTTTCAACCGTGGATTAATACACATTGGGTGTGTATTTATGGAAGCAGGACAGTGTTCATGGAAGTGAACTAAACTACACAGAGCAACATGTTGATGATAATGAAGGAATATTCTAGCCTGTGCACAGTCTGGCTCCCTTATGTGTTTTTATTAGTTTTTGGACAATAATGGAGCTTTATGGCACAGGGGAATAAGATACATCATGCTTCAGATACAAAGAGAAATATTTAGTAGTTTAGTAGATCTACTCATTGTTGGTTTTGGTCTTTTCATGGGAAAAAATAAAGACCAGACAGAATATCATCAGCCTTATCCTTTAAAAGTTTGGTATGCAGCCATGAAACAGAAGAGCAGAGGGAAGAGCTGGTGAAGTCAAAAGCATGACACACTAAAGGAATTTACAGACATACTACATGTATGTACTGCTAGTACAGGCACGGACTCTCACACACACACACACACACACGCATTCACACACACACACTCATGCGCAAAATGAATCAACACATAGTACAAACATGCGGACAAACCACATCAGTCAAACCTCCACACCACTGAACACAAGTGGAGGGCGAAAAACAGAGGGAGAGCGAGAGAGGGAAAAAATGATGAAGTCGGACTTGAACATCAAACAATAAACAGTCCATTAAGTCTGTGGGTGGAGGGGTTCAGGGGGGTGTTGGGGGGTGGGGGGGTGGGAAGGCAGATATTGGGGAGGAGGGGGTGGAGGAATGATGAGAGTTTATTTAAAGCATGGTGACCCCGTGGCCGAAGGCTGCCTCGGTGCAGGGATGAATAAAACTTTAATGGCTCATAAAACACAGCGACCCCTTCTCCGAGCCCAGCTTCACAGAGTTTATTCCTGCTGAGCCAGCCAATCAGAATGCTTCAATCTCTAAATACAGAGAGGTAGACAGAGAGAGAAGAAACAGAGGAGAGTTAAAGGAATAGTTCAACATTTTGGAAAAAAAATAGCTTATTTGCTTTCTTTCTAAGAGTGAGATCAGGAGGTTAACATCAATCTCATGTTATGTGTGTTAAAGGACCAGTGTGTAGTTTTTTTGTGGCATCTAACGGTGAGTTTGCAGACTGCAGACACCTCACCTCGATCTCTCCCTCCCAAGCATGTAGGAGAAACTATGGTGGCCGCAAAACTCACACAAAAGCAGCGAAAGGCTGTATCTACAGCTAGTGTTTGGTTTGTCCGTTCTGGGCAACTGTAGAAACATGGCTGTGCAACATTGTGGCCTCCATGGAAGAGAACCCACTCCCTCTGTAGATATACACAGCTCATTCTAAGGTAGCCGATACACACATCTCATTTGTTTGTTTAGCCTGTATGTTAATTAAAAGTAAAAAACACAATCTGAGATTTGTAATTCTGTGCAGCATCTCTGGATGCAGCATTGGTTGCCAAAAATCATCGCAACTTTTAATTTAGGTGTTTGTACAGGCTTAATGGCAGCAACCTGTAAAGACAAGACTTCAGGATTCTGTCCAGTGTCACTCGCCAAGAAGTTTTTTTCAACACTTAAATTATAAACTTTGGGCTGTAGTTAAAAAATAAGATACAGCATGTAGCGGGTTTTTTGGTCTGTTTTTTTTTTTGAAGGCTGGGGTGAACGCGACCTGACACACAGACCTGAAACTGACAACAATTTTCAGATATCACTTGCTGAAAAAAAAAAGTAATAAGCATATTTCCAAAAACCTTAATTGAGTATTTTTTGTAAAAGGTGCAAAAAAAAAAAAGTAGTCAAAACTATGAAGACAAAAGGAGAAAATGGGATGGAAGCTGCTGATAAAAGAGAAGAATTTTAACTGTGGCAGTGGATGCAGAAAAATAGCAAGAAAAAGGGAGAGCAGCTTAGGAAACGACAGAAAGACAGAGGAGACCACAGACGAGGCCGTGCTATTTATCCTGGTAGAGTTTCACAGTTTCACACAGATGTCCAAATCACACACACACGCTGGCCCTTAACCTTTTTAGCACAACACTGCAAAGGTACAAACTATGACCAGCGGTTTAATCAAACCCATGTGAACTGTATGTTTTTTGCCAAGCACCATTTGCCTCTCTGGAAGCGGTCCTGTGACAATCTGAAGCTGGAGTGTCAATCCACGCGCCATCACCCCAGGGTGCTGGGATCTGTAAACAAGCAGCTGTCACCTTGTTTAACGCTCAGCCATTTTCTTAACCCACCACTTCACTCAATCTGTGATGTTCACTGAAATTCCAGGAGTCATTATGTTGATGTGTTGAAGTGTGGTAATTTGCATTTTTAGTAGCCACTTTTCCCAAGATTACTTTAGCTAATTCTACGACAGTTAGCGATGGCCTACATTTCCCAGAGTACCTTTTGTCAAATCACAAAAGAAGATCTAACTCATGCGAGATTAAATAAATAATAGCAATTATCGATTGTACTAGCAATAACAATTGTAGTTACAGTGTTTGTCACTTTTACCAGGCCTATTCTGGGAAAAGTGGCTATTAAAAGAGGTTGTAATTCTGTCTCTTAGAGTTCTACACACACAATAGAGTAAAGTTAGCTGTACTAATATGATCTTTATTACTATCTGACTGTAAGCTGTGAATTTGTGCTGTTATTAGTTATTCCAGCAGGCGTATCATGTCTGTCTCATGTTATCTGTCCATGTAGGAGTTAAGGCTGCTCACTCTGATTTATGGCTCTGGGGTCTAACTGTGTATATTTACAGTCTCATGACCTGAGAATGACACTCACTGGGCTGAACAAGCAGGGGAGAGAGGGCTAGGGAGGGTCACGGACTGTGGCAAACACACACATACACAAACACACACATTAAATGTTTTGTCTGATACAGTCACGAGGGAATACACGTCTACTCTGACAACACAGATGCTGACACAAAGAAGAAATCATGAGCTTAAAAACATGCAATCACATGTGTTTTTCTACTTTTTTTTTTCATGTATCTTCTGCCATTTTTTTTGCATCAATCTGCTTTTGGTTGTCTAAATGATTTGACTTTCTGCCTTTCCTTCTCAAATATGGACACATACAAAAAACACACATGTGCAAAGAAGATGTGCACAAATGTTTCCAAGTCACTGTGTCATCTTCTTAAAGCTGCAATCTGTAACATGTTCAAACTGGATGACACATCTGTTGTTGTGGTACACATTTAAAGCAATCATGATTATCATTTACTGTGATTAAATAAATTCCACATAATCAAATGCGCAGCATTCAAATGAAAGCTTAAGAATAGAGGCCAAATGTGTGACAAATCAAGTTGTACTCACTTGCTTTCTCAGAACTGTCAACTACAACTTTATTAACAACTGAATGGAAGCACAAGAATAGACTACAATGGACATGAATATTACCAAAGCTTAAACATAAGACATCTTACTAAAGCATTACCAGTGGGACTTTTATTCAAACATAAGTTAACAATTTATAATATACAAAATGTGATAGTTACTAAGGAACAAGTGAGGAATGAATCAGGAATGATCTGATAATTAACTAGAAGAGGTCACTCAGTAGCCAGCTGAGATTTGCAAAGTTCTGCCAACATTAACATGACCCCAACATAAGATGTCCCGAAAATTAGGCTGATCGGGCCGGTAGTGTTCGAGATCAGCTGCGGACAAGCTGTAGGTCCAGTGATCAAACACGGTCAAGTACACTCAAAGCAATTACATGATCCCCTCCAGTCTTAATTAAGCATCAACAAGTAATTCCTGAATAACTGTGATTTGAGGGCTATACAGTAGATAATGATGATATACCAGAGAACAGACTTGAATATCCTGTATTAATGAATTATTACTTAATGATTAGTTCTTGAATATTTGTGAATCAAATACTGAGCACTTTCTTCATATCTCATTCCTGATTAACTATGAACCAGCTGCTGACTTGTTAATAACTAATTACATAATTATTAGTTACTCTTTCGTGCCCCTTCCAGTAAAATGATATATCATATGGAATAGTTACTAAGTAGTCCCTTGTCATGACATAATGCAGTAACTACTTAGTAACTACTCTGTACTGTATCAATTAAGGCGGCAATTAAACTAAGGATTCATTAATTATACGGTTGTTAATGATTCATCCCTCCCTTATTCCTTACTAACTATCACATTTTAGTTTATTGTAAAGTGTTACCAAATACAATTACTACCTCTACGCATCCAACTAGTAAAACAAATGCTGTGCCCTCCACCACTATTTCTTTTGATATTACATCCTCTAATTCTACGACTATCACTGGTGTCTATAGCATTACTGCAGTTGTGTGGATTTTGGTTATACTGTTATTACTAATATCCATAATACATATTGATCTATGCCATGGAAATATGTGTAAAGTCTTGTGACTTTCTGCTGTCAATGCTGTGAAGTCAAGTCACCTTTACTGCCACTGAGAAAAGTTCCGATATATCAGCTTTCTGTGGCATTTGTGAATGTATCTTCATTATGTTAGTCATTATATCTGTTCAGAGAGGCTGTGATTAAAAACATAGATCACAAAAATTGACAAGACATTTACACAAAAGATAACAAGTACACCCCATGGCTGAATATTGATGATCATGTTTTTGGAAAGTCCTGAAGTAAAAGTTACCTGCCAAAGCTTGTCATTTTGGCCAGGTGTCAAGAAAACTGTTAAAAACACAGCTTTAAAATGACACATCTCATTCTTACACTTTTCAAAGATGTTTTACGATCCAGAAGGTATTCCTGCTTCGCTTCAAGGCAGTCTGCCTCTTTAAAAATACTTTTTTATCCTCACTTTGAAAAGACAGAGTCGTCACTTTTTTTCTGCATGACTCTCAAGGACAAAATGTAGAAACACAAGGAGGTGAAAAATGCTTTGTCATAATCATCAGCAGAAGCAGTTTATTGAATAGAGTCAGAAAATGTTTGGCAGTTTTCAGATGCATCAAGGGCAAGTCACACATATTGTGCAAAGCCATTGTTCTTAAAGTTCTTTGTTAATATCTGCTCAGACAAGTAGGCAAAATGGGAAAAATATGCTTTATTTTTCATCTATGAAGAAATCTCAGAAAGAAACAGTATCAGAATTTGAATCATCCCATGTAAAAATCAGAATGTTTCAATTCCAATCTGGACACAAGTCTCATTATTTGGAGATATTTACATAAAACAGAACTTAGGTTAGTTATAGATGTGTGTTATGCTGTAACAGGAACTGTGAAAGGTAACAATATATAAAGATAATGTAATTCTTTTTGGAAGGTACACTCTTAGGAATAAAGGTGCTAACTAGATCCATAGGGATCTTCGGCTTGTCCCCATATGAGGACCCTTTTTGGGTTCTGGTAGAACTTTTCATAGAGGTTCCACCTGAAACCCTTTCAGAGGGATCTTCCTAGAACCCAACATAAAGGGTTATTTCTAGAACTATTTGTGAAAGGTTCCAACCAGAACCCCCCATGAGAAGTTCTACAGAGAAGTTTGGATCGACCCAGAGAAGACCGGCCCAATCCGGAGAGAAAAAGGGTATGTGTGCTTCTGTCAGAGCCTGATCTTGGTTCAGTATACTGATTGGATGAATGATGATAGAAGGAGATGAGGAGAAAAAGGAGAAAGAGATGGAGAACGGGCGGCCGTGAAGCTGCACCTCAATCCGGCTCAGGTGGGTGTTCAGGTGTTACTGTAAAATAAACTGTCATCTCCATATATTGTGCGCTCTCATGCTTTCACTTCCCGAACAATGAGATCTATCTATCTCTCACTTAAAAATCTTTTCTCTTTGTTTCCTCCTGGTAAATCTGCCGTCATGCTGCCACTGCTTGCGTCCCCTGCACACCTGCCTCTTCAAAGGTGATGAGAGCTGACTTCCTGGTTGGTTTATTGCATGTTCAGCCTAAAATTCACCCATGAATTAATCAAGGGCACTTGTACACAGCTGGTGCAAGGGGAGGAACAGGGCAGGATACCCCTGTGCTCTTGGTGCAAGACGGCAAAGGTGGATTTGAACATGCCTTGAATAAGTTAAACATTTGTGCTTTGCACTTTCAACTTGCACTTTCAGTGTAAGATAGGCCTTTCTTCCTCAACCCTTCAGGAAGAACCTGAAGTGCTTTTTTTTCTGATTCATTTCATCTTATTCCTTTGTAATTCCTATTGCATATCCAGAGCTTCAATCATGCGTGCAGCAGGGTGAATAATTGCAAAGATCAATCCATGCATTGGGAACATAGTGGTCTAAAATTAATATTACCCTTACAAAATTATTCACATTTCCTAACTTTTGAGGAATTTTTGTTTTACAGAACGTAAACATGACAGTTTAGTGTCTTGGAATCTATACAGTCTCATAAGTAGCTTTGGCTGGTTTAAAGAGTGCAGAACTGAGGCACCACTGTACCGCCAGCTGCCTGGTGTGAACATGTGCAACTGCTGAAAAATAGCATGTGTGCTCCAAAATATTTCTCCAATAAATAAAAGTTAAATAAATCTCTATGACTAAAGCATGGCCAATATAATCTACTATTCCTGTTACATTAATGTCAACTCCTGTCCAGAAAATCAGCTAAAGACTGCAATCATCCGGCCTTTAATGATAATGACTGAGTTCTACTTGACCTCACCAGAGATAGTCACTCTATGCTGGAGTTCCCATTACTAAATTACACAAAATAATCGTCCATTATGTCATTTATAATGGCGACTCTCTGGATCAAAGGTGTGAAAGTGGAATACAATATGAATGTATTTCATATTCAACACCCTGGCAACAGTTAGACAAAATATCTGATCTAAACTTTACATCATCTCCTGATAACAGGGGGCAGTTAACTTGAACTGCGTTACATTTACATCATTCCATCTGTGATCTCTGAGGCGGTAAATGTTTTTGCAGGCATTAACGCGTCATCAAAGTGTCCGAAATCCTAGAGGGTTTGATCCTCCGGATCCCTGGAGGGTCCGTGGACACACAGTCTACAATTATCTCTCTGTTATGTCAAGTGCGCTTGAGCCAAAAATTGCTCGCCTTGGATTGTTCAGAGCTATCGGGTTCCCATGTGAAAACACAAGGACTATGACATCACTGTGTCACTTAGCTAGCTAGCTACCTCACACACACAAACACAACACACACATGCGTGCACACACACACACACACACACACTAATCCTTGGTCTTAAGCAGTGAGGCCTACGCAGACCATTTGTCTGCCTATCTCTCCGCTGACTTCCATTATTGTTTGGGAAATGCAGTATCCTTGAAATGTGTCACCATAATGGCACCAGAACAATCAAAATGTATCATGAGAAAATACTTGAGTTTTTCATGAGAGAAAGATTTTGATATTCTTTATCATAGCTGTCTTGTTTGAGATTGAGTTTTGTAAAAGTGAAGTGACATCGGCGCAACTCTGGTCTCTTCTACCTTTCAGTACAGTACATACCTAGAATACAGAGTACAGTTGTCAGTGAGTGATTTGAGTTTTGTGTCAATTTTAATCAGAACACTGAAGCTGGTCTTCAATCTGAGTACTTTACACTTTTGAAATGGCAATACAGCGCAGGTGTCAAAGTCCAATTTTGTCTGCAGATGATGCACCAATCCTTGCCATTAACTTCTGTCATCTATAGTCAGATGACCTTTGTTGTCATGGTAAGAAAATAAACACATGCTTAACATTGCAAAACAGTCATAGTTTGGTTAGTTTTAGTTAAAAAAAAACCTTACTTGGTTATGTTTAAGAAAAGACTAGTCCATTCACATTCCCAACCCGTCAACTACCAACATTTTTACCCAAAATCTTATATTAGCCTTGTATGTCAATCTGACACAAACCTACATCTTTCCCAACCGCAGCAAAGCATCAGACGACAAAACCTCCCTCTGTGGCGTCTTGAATGAATAAACAAAAGCCATTAGCCACTAAAATATAATTGGGATGTTTTTATCACAGCACAGCTCTCCTGTTTCAGTGTAGGTCTCACCTATCTGTCTGCTGTTACAAGTGTCAGCTACATTCATGAGTTTCCATACTACTGATGCAATTAGCAATGTTGCCACCTATAAAAACAGGGTGAAACAGGAAAGAGTTAGCGGAGGTGAGAATGAGACAGACAGAGAGGTAGAAAGAGAGGTAAACAAAGGCATCGCATCAGGGAGAAACCTGACTGAGTGTAAAAAAGATGATAGTGGACATGGTTGTTTTTGCTGCATTCTGATATGATAAATAAAGTGAAATGATAATACTGTCTTGATAGATGTTTACTAAATTCTGATGTATCAACAATGTTTCAGATTCAACAGCAAATACAGTCCTTGACATCAGTGAATCTATTGCGTCTTTGTTTAATAGGGAAAAAAAATATGGATCTTGCACACTAGATGATCCCAATAAATTTAGGTTCTAATTTTTCCCACATCTCAGCTGCAGTGGTCCATTTCTGTGAGTGTCATATATTTGAAATGATACTGACATGACCTTGTGTAAAACTAAAGAGGAAGCTAAACCAATGTTGTATCAAACCATAATTCATAATCTTACAGAGGTCATTATTCATTCCCTCTCCATCTTAACACTGACAGTTTCCCTGCTCTTTAACTGCCACCATCAACCGCAGTGTAATAACACACACTTCCATAAAAATAGCACACACACACACACACACACATGCACAGAGTAATAAATTACTAAGCAAATGCAAATATAACATCAAACTATACAGCATGAACTTAACCACTATCACTGGAAACGTGTCCTGTCACTGCTGTAGAAACAGATACTGCAGGGAATCGTCAGTCTCATGGAAAGATATGAAATCAATATGAAATGCCTAAATGACTTGACATGCAAATATGATGATGGGACAGGGTTTGGTCATCTTCAATCATCATGTGTATCTTGCTTGATAAGACTTTCACAAGTCTGATTTTATGATCAGCCTGAGAAGAAGAGTCAGCAAGACTGATCTAAATGTTTGGTTCAAGACAAAACTGGAAAAGTTTTTACAAACACAACTTCCATTGTGTAGAGATCTGCCAACTCTTTCTAAGTTGTTTTATGATACAGTTTTATGTAAAGATTGACAAGTAATCCAGCTTTGAAAATCATTTATTTATATTTATTCAAATATTGACCTGAAGCAAAAAAAAAAAAGACAATTCTGAGCTCTAAAGTCCAATCACATTATTAGAGTGCATGCACATAATTGTATGTGGCATGAAACCAACCAGTTTTGGCATAATTTTCAAAGGTGAACATACACTGTACAATTTTAGAAATGTTATTGTTTAAATCCAACTTTTCCTGCACGACTAAATTGTCTATGGTGTACAGCTCAATCTCACGATTCATGTGCTCACACTGTACGGTCCAACCGTCAAGCCACGATCTGAGAGCAATTGTCAATAAAGATTGGTTTGAAAGCTCAGAGACAGGTAGATGTTTGTTTGATGGCAATAATGCAATTTGCAGTGAGAAAAAAGGCACTGACCTCTCGTGCATTCATCCGAACGTCCGACGGGCAAATGACACCCGACAAAGCTGAAATTCAGTCCAGCTCTTATATTAAGAGAGAGATTGTGCCACTCAAAAATCAGATCAGAAACAGGCTCAAATTGTACAGTTAATGCCCAGCTTAAAAGTTTTGTGGTCCAGTCATGGCTTTTTAAATACAATATCATGTCACTTTTCCAAAGGAAAAAGGTTTGAACTATCATTTTTCCCCTGCATGTGTAATAGCAATTCTCTTGTGTCTTTTTACATGGAAGCAAATTTGATATTAAGATACAGCAGCTGAGCGACCCATTAAATGTAAGGAGAGGGGGACATTTCCTCAACGCCTGACTGATTAGGAGGAAGATTATCATTTGAAAATAAATACTTTATAACGTACTATTTCAGAGTGACGGACAGTTTAATTAAGTGTTAAATTGAGTTGAGAGTAACTTTAAACAAGCTAATCAGACTCTGAATGTTGGCTGTGGAGATTCAGGAGTGGGCAATGGGTTCTTTCTCACCTCATGGTCCAGCAACTTGAAACTCTGAATGTGATCTTTGATGGGCTCACACACACACACACACACACACACACACACACACACACACGCTCCTTGTCTTTGTATTGGCTTTGATAAAAGGTTTGGGAGGTGGGGAAGGGAGTAGCGGAGTGTGTCAGCTCCTGGAGTAGGCTTACTGTGCTGGGAGATGCACTGGGCCATTACACATGACCTCTGACCCCGGCAGGCACCCTGAGGTGAAACGACGCAGGCCTGGTTTTACTCAGCTGGAACCAGGGAGAGGAGGGAGGCAAAGGGTGACTGCGTGTGTGAAATATGCATATATGTTTACGTGTGTTCATGCATGCACTGGTGTGTGAGTGGTGTTCATGCACCCTTCATAAAACACGCACACAACCAGCTTTGTCCCAGACACACAGAGCTGCAGGCCTGTCCTGTGGCTATGCAAATGTGACGGAGGGTGTAAAATATGAATTTTAATCACAGCCACCTCCCTCCAATTACCAGCCAGTGACCCTGACGAGGATCTGTCTGCAATCGGGGTGTGGGAATGACAACGCACACATACAAAAAGCATGTCGGCTCTCTTTTATGGATGGCATAAATGCACAGAATGTAAAAGAATTCCAATTTTTATTTAGGATCGGTGGGTGTTTTTGTGCAGATATGATTTATACATTTTAGCATAATAAGTACAGTCTCAGAAATTTTGAAGTCTGTCACAACTAAGCTAATAGCAAAGTAGTGGTCCTTTTTGATGTCTGGTGGAGGAGGGTTTCCCATTTTCCAACAGCTAAAGTACGACTGAATTTAAAGTTTGTGCAAAGCATTAATAAACGTGTGTTCTTAGTTTATCACACCACAGAATCACGTGTTATTCATCACCCAGCCAAATCGGAATGATAAAAAAAAATGCTGAGTACATAAAATTAGGTATAAAAATTATGAAAAACAAGAAGAATTCTCTGATCTGAAATACTGGGTGCCTGTTCCAGTCTCAAACAACACTATGACCTGCAAAAGACTGGAAACATGGAGGCTCCAGCTAGCAGCTTTTTTGGACATGTCCAGATCAACTTATTCTTCTCAGTCCGCAACAGGATGGTATGTTTTTTCCTTGTGTCAGGTTGATGACCAGTAACTGCTCGTGAGGGAGGCTGGGTCGCTAGTGAGTCGGTCGGCTTGTGGCGGGTGAATGAAGCGAACGAGGTTACTTAAAAGAACCTGTCCTCTCATAATTTTCACTGCTAATGCCGAATGCTAGTGCACTTTAGCTCTAGCACACTGCTTCAGTGCATCATTGAGCCATGCTTCAGGTCCGGCCAAAAAAAAATTCTGAATACAGAAATGGCGAAAAACTGTTTAATAGTCTAACGTCACAAGTCAGTGCTACAGTGCTCAGTCTTTTCATGTTTTCAGTAACTATTTTCTAACATGTAAAATGTGTTTAGAAGAAAATCTGTGAATTCCCTTTACTGTTGATGTTTTACATCACTGTAATTAACAATGATGTAAAACATCAACAGTAAGCTTTGGCTTATGCTGTCAGTCTCTTAGAATGAAAAAGGATTCATCATTTTACACCGAATTTCAATTACAAAAGATGAGAGAAGTGTAATCTGCTTACAGTTTCAGAGTTATGCCAAAACACATTATAGGCTGAACACAAGTCAGGTTTTTAGTGAAGGTGCCTCACTTTTTATTGACTGAAAGAACTGTGTTTATTGTTCTTTCAACTGAAATAAAATCTGAATGAAACAAGTTCATGCCTGCTCTCTGGAAGTTGTTAAAGCATGAAGGACTTTTTTTTTTGCCCTGAATTTGGCCTCCAAGGTAGGTTTTCCTCACAGTTCTCAGCAAGTATTTTTTTATCAGTCAGATGCTTTGGTTTATAGATGGTTAAGGTTAGGTTAAAAGACAGACAGACATCAAGAGGGTGTAGCTTGTGGTGCACCAGTAAAATGATATAGAACTCCTCCAAATATAAAATACACTTATAAAAATTGTAAAACAAGATATTATAAAGATGTTCCCCCACCTGAAAAGCCCAAGGATGGGGTAACATCTTTTTAATGAAACAATGATCCTGGACGCTCCTCTTCACAAAGTTACTTCCTGTGGTCTTACAGGACCAGTAGGAGTTTACAGAACATACATCAGGACAGGACCTCGCCTTGGATGTCCTGTTTGATATTTCTGTAAACGGTTTTGAGAGCAGAAAAAAATATGATTCAGTAATTTGATATGTCAAAATACCAAAAGGAAGCGGGATTGATATTGTAAGAGAAGGCCCACCCCCGAGACGGACAACGTTGTCTTAAGCTATCGGCTACAATGTAGTTAAGACCTGGGAAAGATCCAAATGAAGAAAACACATCACTTCTAAAGTGGACATCACAGACGCAGACATAATATTTCACAGAATAAGTCATCTTACTGCTTACCCCTCTGCAATTGTACACACCAGTGTCTACTGTGTCCACACATTAATGTAAGCACACACACACACACACACACACACACACAAGAGAGAGAGAGAGAGACACACAACACTTAATATTGGGGATTCTTAATTAACAAGAAGTGTCTCCATCCTCTGGGTCCTCATGCCAGTCATCCCCGGTTGTGACGAGTCTGTCCACATTAGCATGACCCTCCTCCCTCCTCCTCCTCACTGTCCACTCCACTGCTCAACACACAACCACTCAAGCATGGACGCCCTGCTAATTATGACTTAATGTGTGTGTGTGTGTGTGTGTGCATGTGTGCGTGTGTGCACACCAATCAAAGGTACAAGACTTGATGGTTGACACTAACAGTCTGCTAAGAAAAGAGAAAAAAACTGACATGTGCAAATGTTCTCAATTCATTATCATTTGTCAGTCCTTGTTTCTTGGCAGCAATTAAGGACAAAGGATTATTATCAAGAAATAACTGTGCTGTTTATTTAATTCTATGTTGATTTATCTTTATTTATAAATAGTTCAAATGAAAGTTTCGGAATTTGTAAGTTAAATAATTCATTTTAAAAATAATTTTGACATCTTTGAGTGTGCATTTGTCACTGCTTTGACAACTTAATTATTATGTGTTGACAGAACTGTATTGTACATGGATTGTTTGGAGCTAATGTTTTTATTTGATCATGTTAAGTTATTTTATGTTAAATCATATGTTTGTATTGTAATATTTAACTAAATAAACTAACTAGCTAACTTGCCTCTTTTCCTACAAACACATTATGTCCATGCAACGTTGTGACTGTGACGTTTCATTTGTGCGTTTCATTATAGTTCCAGTGTTACTATTAGTTATGTTGCTGCTAAATCGCTGAAATGTTACAACTCACCGGGTATTCTTTGGCATTTTACAACATCTCTTTAGCGTCCTCTGCGTGATGTTCCCTGTACTTAATATAATGACGTTGCTGCAGTGTTGCTGCAAGTGATATTTACCAGGTATTGATTTTATTTTATTTTTTATTTTTTTGGTAACTAACCACGTAATAAGAGGCATAATGTACGGGGTCATTGCGAAATAAACCCTGCCAGATTAAGTCAGGATCCGATGCAAAGTTACTTGATGGGCATTTTCAATAACTTTATTTAAATCAAGTAAAATATAGATTATTAATCTTAATATCAGTTTACATTATGAGTTCAATTATTTTATATATCAATATTTTAATGACATATTCAAAACACGTGGGAAATATAAGTTCATTTTTTGGATCTAAGCTTTTCTTCTGTAATCTAGATTCAAAATGAAAGCAATGCTTAATTAGTGAGTAAACAGTACTGATCACTGCGATCACCAGCATAATAAATCATCAGTAAGTTCACAAGAAAGAAAAAAATTCTTTTTGTGAGGAAAAATGGGTCTTTTAATCATCAGTAATCTATTTTATAATCTATATTTACTGATTTCAACTTTTACAAGAAAACATATTTGTCATCAGAGGAAGTATTGGCTCAAAAAAATACAGTAGAACCACTTCCTTGTGATTTAATAAAGCCAAAAAGTTCACTCAGCAACTCTCATCATCCGCCTCACACACGCATTCATACATCTCCACACTCATCATATCACTGCTGAAAGCCATATATAGGAGACAAGTTACAAAATAGGTGTTGACATTCATATGTAAATACACAGCACGGCGAGCCTGCGTCCGCAGGCGCCAACACGCTCCTTTGTTCCTCTCCAGTCAGATACACTCACCCAGAAACAATGAGGGGGAGACAGGGGGAGAGGAGGAGAGGGGGTCAGGGCTATGTGACCAATGCCAACCCTCCCTCCTGCCAATGGGGGGGTCACACCAGGAGGGTCAGAAGACAGTGAAGAGGGTGAAAGGTCAGAGTGTGTTTGTGTGTATGTGGCTCTAACAATTGTTTCCCACCAGTGTGTGTGTGCATCTTATTTCCCAGTGCTTACATCACTCAGTAAGAGATCCCATTAGTGCTCCATTAACCAAAATGCCAATAAAATTACCAACAATGAAAACTAAATTAAATAGTTATGCCCCAACTTAACTCTTAAATGTGTATACTGGGGGAATTATGCACTCAGGAAAAGTCTGAGGGGAAACGGCGAGAGGATTACAGATCTGAAACTAAACGCAACATACAATAGCTTTTCTGTCCGATTCAATCGATGTAAAGTCGGGTTTAAGTGAGTGGGAATTTTCTCACATGGTGTAAATGGCCACGTTACCGCACGATTATGAAAGTCATTAGGAGAGGCTCTAAACATCTCTGAGCAATTTAGAAAATACTCAAGGACACATGAGGTAATGGCTTCAGGGTGCCAACTGGCTTCAACATGACAGTTGCGATTAAAAAGATTTCCACATACCGCATGTTCACGCACACACACGGAAAATATACACTTCCTGCACATAGATTCATGCAAATAAATATATGAGTTTATATATGTGTCATGCGTGCACATGTGCGCATGACACATATAAACACTTCTAACTTGTCTCGCCTCACAGATCCGATCTGACCTCGCACACACGCTCGAGCCGACTCCTCTCACACACCCACACAGCCATTATAACCAGCATAAACAAGAATGACAAGTTGAGATTAATGAAGGGCCCAGCAGTGACAGACCAATTTAATTGTCAACCATGATGACTGTTGAACTCCAGTGTATTTATACAAGGTTACCATAGTGCCTTAAAAATGTTGCTAATTGATCATGACCAATAAGTAATTAGAAAAACTGATAGTGTGTCCTTCCTCCACACGTGTCAAAGGCACACACCGTCACAGGGGCCACCGAGGAGGGGCTGGCGAGCCTGAGAGTAATGAGTGAGAGGAGAGAGATTTGAGATAACGTGTGACACTTATTGTGAGAGTCACGTCAGTGGAGAAGCAGCTTTATAATGCAGCTGAACAGGCAGCAGATAAGACTGTGGTGGCTGATTTGCTCTATTTTGGTTTGAGTTTTATTCTTGTCTCAGTGGAAGGCAAGTAATGTGATTTGATATGTATTTGAAAGGCCTTAATTTGGAAAAGATTATCTAAAAATATATATGTATAAGCAGTATGCAACACTGTAAACTATTTATTTTAACTTAAAAAAGTTATCACCAGGCTGCCTTAATATTGACTGAATTTGAAAAGGCAAGCTGAGGTGATTTTGTAATGATTCAAAACGAATGAACTTTTTTGACAAATAACCTTGATATTAATTCAGTTGTACGTTAGAAAACATGTTTCATTATTGCATGTTTTCATCATATATGTTTTGTTCAAACTATAAATAAAAAGGGTCCTGGGAGAGTTTTATAACTGCCAATTAATATGCTGGTCAATGTTTTTTTCTGAAACTTGCTTGAACTCTGTTCAGTACATTCATTCAACTCATCATTTCAAGTCAAAAGACTTATGTTTGTAAGTGTTGACGTGTTCTGAAAATAAATACTAACAGTTTTAAGTTTAATTAACTTGAATAAATAAAACTTCTATATTTAGAGTATATTAAGTTAATGAGAAAAGACTAGCTGATTCCACTATTTTTTTGCAGTCTGAAGTGCGTGATCGTATTTCTTTAGAATCTTAATTTAATGAGTTGATCGAACTTTGCACAGTATATTCATTCAACTCATTATTTCAAGTCAACAGACCTCAAATTAGAAGAATTCATGTTTATGGGTTCTGAAAGTAAATACAAGTTTATTTAACTTTAATACATTTTTTACAGTGAATGTATATGGAAATAGTGTGAAACTTTTCAAATTCTGAGCAGAAACAGATGAAGAATATTAGCTGAAGAAATGCTGAATTCAGCAAGCCATGAGAAAAACATTTGGATGAAGTGGCATAAAATTCTGTCCTCTCATCCAGTCTTATTACTCACAGTATACTTACGCCAAATGGAGAGAAAAGTCCAGACGGGCTTTTCGTAGGAAACTAATATTGTATCCAGAGGGTTGTAAGTAGCCATATGTAGGATTAATATACCATCATGCAGCTGCACAACAAAACATTTCAGTGTTTAATTACGTTTTTGGAGATATTGAAATTCCTTTTATGCTTTGTTTTTTGTTTTATTTTCAAAGACTGAAAGCTGTAAAGTCCAAAAAATGGGGCCATAGTGTGTGTGTGTGTATGTGTGCACACACAAGGACTTGCAAATGAAGTCATGCAAATTCAACCACTGAATTTAACTTGACTTCCACACCAACAATCACAGCCCAACGGATGCTGGATGAATGCAACTCAATGTAAAATGTGACAGAATTCTTACGTGATTCACATTCACAAATAACAAATTTGACTTCATAAAATCTAATATTTGGAAGTAAAAAAATACGAATAAGGTTTGCAATAATGGAAAAATGAGTTAGAAGTTACCAAAAACGGTAAAATAATTCTACTCAGCGCTGAAACCAAGAAAGAAACTGCAGGGACAGTAACAGAGAGAATAAAATGTCTGACAGAGTGTGTGTGGGCTTTGAGTCTTAAATTGTGATCTACTGCGGCTTCGATTGAATTTCCAAAGTAAAAGGATAAATTCTGTTCTGAGCAGTTTCACACACTGACAATCACAAAGTGTGTGTAATACCACAGCTTGAGTGGATATCAAACCCTACAGATCTCTGATCATCATGGTTCCTTTTTGGTTCAACTTCTCCTTCAACTTCTTCTCTGAAAAGAAAAAAAAAAACCCAAATCTGCTCCATCTAGCATCTTACCTCTCCCTCGCTCTCCCTGCCAGCGTTGGTCCGCTCCCAGCCCGGTTCCCAGGAGGTTTTACTGGGTTATTCTAACCACTGAGAGCTGACAGTGGCCTTGGCTCCCTGGCTTGACTTCACGTCCTCCGCTGGCAGCCCAAGGCCTGGCTCACTGGGAAGGAATGTGTGAGAGAAAGACAGTGTAAATAAATACTGTAGGGTCGAACAGTGACACCACTGCCAGAGGAGACCCCAGCGTTAGAAAAGGGAATTTGAAGAAATTATCTTGGCAGCTGTAAAGCAGGCTGAAAACCATTTTAGCCACCTGCTTTATTTGTTAAACAATTATTACACATCATTTGTACCTGATACACATATCTGAAGTACATTTCTTTTCATCACACACATGAAAACACACACACGCTGTCTAGTCGTAACGGATCAATTTGAAAATGTTAAATATACACCTGCACATCTGTGTATGACATTTACAGAAAATAATATCAAACACATGCTGCTGATCAGAGACTTCTGTCAAACAGAGCACTCAGTTTTCTGATGAGAAAACTTTCCCTGTTACACACACTGTGAAACTTCATGCAGAAATTTAATTATTCAACTTATCTTTCTAGTGTAAAGATTTATCAATCTCAGGTTAATTCAACCTTAAAATTTTAAATGATTATTTTCAGACGGCTTCAGAACATAAACATGAGTTGTTCTGACTCGAAGTCTTTTGAATTGAAAGGGAATGCACTGCTGTGAATTAACTCAGCTCATTCATTTTCATTTAAAGAAACATCAGACAACTTTAAACTTATCATTTAAACTAAGTTCAATCAACTCACATGTTTATGGCAGCAGGGGAACCTGCATTTTTAAGTTGAACATGCTTGAAATAATTTACAGTGTGAACACCTATTGTCAGGTCAGACTAATGTTAAATCATTCTAACATTAGCACTCATATGAATTATATTTAACAAACTGAAATAACACACGAAAGTTACTAGAAATAAAAATACTTTTCCTGAAACCACACTATTAAGTTATAAAGGAGCGTTATTTTACCTCTGGGTAAAGCAAATAACTGAGTTGGAAAATTGGAAGTTGACCTTTTAAGAACATCTGATTTAATTGTGTTGATATAACTTGTTAAACCGATTGAAAAAAAACATTAATTTGTGTTTTACCCATTTGAAGTAATTTTTTAAAGCTGGTCCAACAATCCTCTTTTTAAGCGCAGATGGACACTTACATACTGTAGGATCCTTTTCTGACATTTTAAGCTCAGAACTAAAGAAGTTCTTTGCACATTTGTGTTTTTTTTCAGTGCCTCTCTGAACTGTAAAGGTTAGACAAATTAGACCAATGACAGGTTACAAACAGATGACTTCATTTGAAACATCATTTCCACATGCAGAAAGACAACAAGCTGTGGTGTGTGAAAGTGAATGTTGGAAAGTTGAGAAAGAAAGAGGGTCTAAAGGTCAGGAGGTGTCGTATAGCATACAGATTATAAAGCCCCCTGAAGCAAATTGTGATTTGTGATATTGGGCTATATCAATAAAATCTGACTCGACTTTACTTGACTGTCTTTATCTCAGTTGCTTTAAGTCACTGGAAAATTGGCTACATCATTGTAGACATAACATTGATGCATGAAATTCTCATCTAATACCAATAATTGACAACAACTTGTGCCTTCCTGCAGTCTGACTGTATGTTGTTCACAAATGAGTCTTTTGTTTGACCACTTAGTGACATTTAGTGCTGCACGCAGAAGTGAGGCACAGAGGAAACATAAACTGTTTGCAAAATGGTTCGAATCCACTAAAAACAATAAAAGAAAGCAAACTCTCACTGCCAAAAAGGTGTCCAGTGTAATCACCGCCACACTTAGTTACCCAGTTTGAGGCTGACACAAGTAAACATCATAAGAGAAACAGAGTAATCTACTTAAAGTGGTCATTTATGGGGAAACTGTAACAAAACTTCAAGCTTTTCCACAAAGCACTTGGAGCAAATAGACCTGATGGAATCCATCAAGATGTAAATTAATAGGTCATAACAGAAAAACATTAGTATTACTGCTTTGCTCTTTTTTTCCTCCTTTGAAACTTCTGAGAAGATTTGTGGTTGCTTTTCAATACAGACTGTGAAGTCTTAATGTCAAGAATAGTGTGTAAGGATATTTTTAGAAGTTCTGCCCTTTGAATTAAACATGTTTGGACTGTCTTAAGTTTCCTTTCCTTAACTCTCCATTCTCTTCTGTCTATGGGCACGTCCAAAAAGGACAGGAATTGTTTCAGAGCTGCAACTTTTGTTCGATTAATCAATTAAAAGAAAATGAATTGCCAACTACTTTGATAATTGATTAATCATTGAAAACAATTGCTGGTTCCAGCTTCTGAAATGTGAGGGTTTGCTGCTCTTCCTTTTTTTTATAATTTCTTTGCATTATATAGACTAAACTTGTATAGCACCTTTTTATTCAAGAACCGCAGCGCTTTACAAAAAAGAAATTACATGCACCAAGTGCTTCAGAGAACAAAGGCATAGACTGTTCATAAAAACAGGAAAATAATGCCATAATTAATGTAAAATAAGATTAAAAATCATACCCCCAAAAAATAAGATAAGATGAGAATAGAACATATAGAATGCATCTTCACACGAAAAAAAAAAACAACAACTTGATAATACAAGTAAAAGTAAGATAAAAAATTAGGATGAAAATAGAACGCGTTGGAGCATTACATAAGCTGGAGAAAACATACAGTAGCATTTTATGATCTGGGACACTCATATCTCATTTAGGACATCTGTGCATTCTGCTTCTAAAAAAAAACATGCTTGCTCCCATTCTGAACAGGTTACAGTGACGCTGAAACATCTCTGCACTGGTGATCAACTCATGCACACTTTATAGCTGCTGGACCGCTCCATCTTCATACTTATTCTAAGTCAGCAGGGCTCCTCAGTCACAGGGTATCAGCGGTGTGTGTATAAAAGCTAAAATGAGACCTAAATCAGGACTTGAACTAGACGTGACAGTTTGAATGGCAGCCCCCTTATGCCCATATTAGGTCATGAATGATGCAGCAGCCATGTGCATGGAGTTTGATGGGCGCTCATTCTATAAGGACCCCTCTCATTCTGACTGTTTATAATGAGAATGACAACTTTAAGTGTAAATCATATGTCACACTCTGCCTGGAGCGTGCTGAATCTGGTGTTTTGTTTGGGTTTTACGTGTATCACCTGCTCAGCGGAGCTGCTGCTGAGTTTATATTAAGAAAAGAGAGAAGGTGTTACAACTGGGATGTGATAAAAGTGGATCACAATAGATGAGTAAAAAAAATGCCCAGGTGTTTTTGTAGCAACTTTTTAGGACAATGGAAACAAAACGGGGTCAGATATGAGAGAACCAGACACTCAGATGTTGGCTATGAGCATGAACTCACAGAGATACGTGATGATGTATGGTCCTCTTCCAAGTGAACTTTGGGCTTTATGGCTGTATGGATGTGGGTTTAACCATCTGACAGCCATCAGCTCCTCATGCTTGTAAAGGCAAGCTACAGTCTGAACTGATGCCCACATTTCCTCATGTTTTCTTAGCTGATGTAAAGGCCCGACAGATAAGTCCACTGAATGAGAACATCTTAGATTTATCTTTCTTGTTTGCATTTGTCTTAACCATTGTTAAAGATGGGGTAGGTGGTTTTATTTTTGGCGTCACTGGACAAAAGTTCCATAATAACATTTAAGCATAATGTAAATCAAGTGGACTGAAAGAAAACTGGACTTCTGCTCCTCCTGTTGGCTCTGTTTTCAGGCTTTAGGAAACATAGCCAGTGACAAGAGGCTTTGGCCAATCACAACTGTGTAAGATGGTTGCATTGATAATTTTGCCAACTGGGGAATGAGACTGAACAATCAACTATGAACCACTTACTGCACCTTAAGAACTTTGCTCATTGAGTGTGAATTTTCAAATTACTTTTTTTTAATTTGCTGTCTATAAAGAAAAGACACACTCCAGCAGGCCCGGTTCCAGAACAAAATGACTTGGGGCGCATCTGAAGGAGGTGGAGGTGCACGTACAGTGCGGGCAGACGACGGCGATGAAAAATAGTGTAGGAGTTATGGGTCCGTGTGTGTCCCTGATGAACAGATTGCAGGAAGACAACAAGTTGTGAAGATTTATCAGTGAAGACAGGGTGGTCCTTTTCAGCAACAGTTTTTGTTTTGAGTCAGAATGGCACCAGTGAAATGTTGATAAATCTCTGAGAAGTATTGTGCCAGAGCACAATGCAGCTACACACGGATGCTCACTGTGTTGACCTTCACTAAACCACCTGAAAACACCAGGCTGCTACAGTATAACCATACTGACCTGTACACACATCAGACTGGTCGATTATAACTTCATATTCTGCTTTTTTATGAAGAATACGTCCAGTTAGACATCCAGGGCTCATCTCTTTTCCAACTTTCTTTCTACCCTTGCTGTGAAAACACTGTTGTGTAACATTAATTACTATGTGACCACCTATGAGGTGAGATACATTAGAATTATTACTAAAATAGTGTTGGTCTGATGTAATTATCACCAAAACAAAGTCTTTATTTTTTCAATATTTCTATCGTTAATATAACGACCTGATGGGAAATCAGACTCTGTCTGTCTTTGGATGCAGATTTGTAGTGATGTGTGTTCATGTTGTGATGCTCTGGACCATGTGATGTGACTGGCTGAGAAACTATTTAATACTCACCACACCCTGCTGATCTATGTGCATCTCCACCCAGCACTTTTTTGCACATTATGCTGTCGCACATACATGAACCAAAATTCGAGGTGTGCATGTAGATGCACAGTCTGTGCGCCCTGAATATACTCCAAAGGTAGCCTACATGGACAGGTATGGGCACATGGATGTGTGACCTACCACCTTGAGCTTGATATTTATTAATTAAATTCAAACTGAAGGTGCAAAATATTAAATTGAGGGGGCAGTGCCTACTTTTGCACCCTCGTAAAATTGAGCCTGCACTCCAGTTTTCTCTTTTTGAGTTATAAAAATCTCTACACTCAGAGAAAAAAAACTTTGTACAAAAGTGTACTTCTCCTGAGTTCATATCACTGTTATTTGCAAGATGTGTTTCCCTAGAACTACACAGAGTGAAACAAAATAAGACTTTTCTACTACCCAGTAGCTCAGATCTCAAGGTGCGATTGCACCATTAGATCTTATGAATGCTGATTAATTAAAGTGGTGACACACTCAGTTCTAAGCAGCTGATACACATCACCTAAATTTATCATTCTGTGAACAACTTTGCCAAAAGGAGTCATCTCTGTTGACATTTGACATTACTGATATGCCAGCGGCAAATGCACAACGCTTGCATTTGTATGCATTGCTAAAAACACGCACTCAAGAACTGCTCATGACCTCCCTATTTTCCCAAGTTGTCTTGGGGCCTGCTGTTAGCGTAAAGGCTAATGATCTCCAGGGGGCTGGGTGTGTGTACGGCTGTTGGTACGGGTGTGTGGTGTCTGTGGAGGGGGTAAAAGGTGTTCACCCTATCACTTGCTGAGTTGATGCGAACCTCTGCAGACACCTATGCTGAGGAGGGAGGGTGTGACCTCACCCCTGACATAGGAGTCGGCACCTGTCACGCACATTAACACCCACACATGCAAACACACAAAGACATGGTTGTCTAAATGAGCATTGTACAAAGGCACCATCCAAAACGCTTTCATCTACACACTTGCACAAATACACACAAACACATCCTCCCCAATGCTGTCTGCCACCTTCATCTCTCCTGTTGGCAGCCGGCTGGCGAGCACAGTGGGCAGTGTCAGATAAGAGGGTATACACAGGCCATGTTTCAAGGTAAGGTGTGTAACAGCAGAGGAAATCAGGGAGCTGATTAAAGTCTCGTCAAGTAAATAAAACATCAGGACATGCATTATGAGAGACCCAGGTAATTAGTGTGTGTCTTAGGTTTAAGTAGAGGAATGTACAGTAACAGGAGCTGCAAAGGAAACCTTTAAAGTCTTAACACACACTGGAGAAAAGTGTAAGTAATGGAAAGGGATGCAAAATTGCTAAATGACACAGAAGATATATTTAACGTTCATGGTATGGTAAATTATGATGCAGTAAAAGAAAATGTAATTTTTTTGGTCATCAACACATCAATACATAGGGTACACTTTAGGTTGCATTACCATGAATACAGTAGGGTAGACTGGGGGAAGTTGTAGCAGGGGGTGGTTGCAACAAGTCCTATTCCTCATAAACATGCTAGAGTGATGACACCATACTGCACCAGAAAGACAGAAGACACATTCCACATCTGATGCTGTATTTATTGAAAAAACAATTGTTTTAAAAGTATGAAGGTGTTTTTTCATGAGTTTTGTACGAATCAATCAAGTTTTAAACATCGTTAATGGTTACAACACATTAAACAGACCACACAACAGTATTTTTCAACATAAACTAGTCATCGTGGGCTACATAAAAGGGTCATTCACCCAAGTACAAATGTACTGGTTGACTAAAAACAATTTGGACAAGTTTTATGCATAAACGAACAATAACTGCTGCTTGATAAACATTACAAAATAAATAGATAATATACTATGATATTATCGTAAAATGATACATATATTCAGAATACTTTAGAGACAAAAGCAAAAGTTAATTAGCAAAATTTATGCATCTTTTTATATGTTGCAACAGTGCCCTGAACGTGTTGCAGCTGTCTCCAGGGTTGGGGTCAGTTTCAACATCTGACTTCTTCCTTTTAAATAAATATTGCAGACGACAGGTCATATGAATCATCTTTAAATGGCGTGAGTAATTAGCAGACAGATGAAAGTTTAATACATAAAGATTTGGTTGGTCTAGTCCAAATAGTCTAATTGAGAAAAATGCAAAAAGTGTTGCAACCATCCCAAATCTCCCCCCATAAATGGTAAGCAATCAAAAGTTTTACTGTTTAAAGTTTATGTTAGTTTATGGGCTTTTTTAAAGTACTGCACCATAATTGAGCATGTATTGTGTGAGTGTCAAAGGCCAAAAATGGGTATGTAACCTAGAGGCAATGCTGTTCCACAGAGGGTTAAGATTGATCTATTTAACCGCAATCATTAAAAGTACATACTTTGGAAAATATGGAACTTTACAGATCATTCATCAAGACAAAAGACGTAAGTATGAATCTCAGGTTTGCACAATAGAATGTGGCTTTAATGGCAAAAAAAATGTCCATAGAGCATACAGACAGTGAGAAGTTGCCCAGACTGACATCTTTAATGACATAGCAACGTTTTGTACTGAGGATACATCTTAATACATATTTTAAAATAATCTGTTTCACATTGTTGCTCGTTGCTATTAGTGTTTCCTTTCTATGTTGCCAATAAAAATTGGTGGTATCATCAGCCTCATACAGCTGAGGAAAAGTAACAGAGACTGAGAGGTGAAAAGTGAAAAAGATAGATGAGCCAAAACCAATTCAGGCTCTGTAGCTCTCGTGATGATCCAAAATAAGCACTTGACCAAAGCTAACATCATAGACTGGAGCTATATTTATGGTGCAGATAAAATATTTATATAGTGAGTCATAAAGTCTGGTCTTGGAAAACAGCTGCAGGGGTATTAGACACTGCAAGATTTTGGCAATTAAAAGACTTCATTTCTCAAGCAGGATATGCTATTACACATGCTTTACTATTTAGGTATACAGTATGAAAAAACAACTTCATGCAACATATAATCTATCATCTCTCCATCTGACTTTCATAGTGTCCAATTTTTTGTCATATTGTGCTTGAATTTGTTTTTTTGTGTGTGTTGTGTGTGTGTGTGTGTGTGTGTGTGTGTGTGTGTGGTTTCTCAACAATTGCCCCAAATCATTTAACTTTTATCTTTATGTTTAACTTTATGCTTATCATTTAACTTATTTTATTTGCATTTTTTGGGGATAAATTATTTATTAAAGCGGTTCCAAACAAGAAGAGAAAAAAAGTGAAGGATAAAGAAGTATTCAGTGTCACACATGAATGAAGTCAAAGGCAATTATAAAAAAAAAAAAAATACATGATGAACAACTATTTTTTAATATGTGTTGAAAAATGTGAGTGTATGAGTAGACATTTGAGGGAGAAACTAGAAAGAGAGCAGCACATACTGGAAATAAATATGTTAGTGGGCCTTAAAAAGAGGGAGAAAAATGTTATTTCATATTGTGGGCCAATTCCAGTGAATGTAATAACAATGGGAGTAATTTTTTATTTCTTGGAGTAGTTTGATTCCACATGAGGAGAGTTTGTCAAATATAATCAATTGGAAGGTTGGAACTATGCAGAACCTGGATGAGAATATGACTCCTTTATCACCTAACGTTTAAATCCCTGTACTGATAAATGGACAAAATTGAAATATTATATCATAATAGCTGGTCCCGGGCTGGAAAGGATAAAGTGTGCTGGAGAGTGTGCCATACATCCCAGGATGTGAATTATTTGGTGAAAACACCAAATAATTCTTTGTTGATGTGTCCACCTAATTGGACGAATTAAAGAAAAAAAAAAGTTGACTCTGAACTGCAGCGGTCAAACTCCTTTAAACCATTTGTCAGACTGGCTGAAAGAGAGTACGAAAAAAAACATCTCTTATCAGTAAATCTTTCTCTTCCCTGGCTCACTAAAACTGCACAACAGCCCTGCTTTAAAACTTGATCTTTAGTGAATAATGGATTGTGGCACTATCGAATACAGAGAGGTGGATCAGCCTCGGGATCCCAGACTAAACATTGGCCTAGATGCAGGGATGAGTTATGTCTATTCCAGTCTATAGTTTCATGATTTTGAATGAAAAGCAGCTAATTAGAGATAAATAAATCATGCCGGGCTATCAGTGGCTTTAGGGCTGGTGTTTGGTGTCGGATGGTAGATCTGAGACACAGCAAGGTCCAGATTAAAGTTAATAATGGAAAAGTGCTGGTTCACGTAGTACACACAGCCAGCTACATTACTAACAACATGTCTAGTCTTTGTTAATGTTTGCTAGCATGACAGTGCTACATGAATCCATTCACACCATTTGTGGACACCCAGCTCATATATGTTTTTGGGCGATGGCTAGGCCCCTTACTTCCAGCTGAGGGAAATCTTAATGTCACCAAATGCAACAGTATTTTAGACCACACAGTGTCCAGTAGAGTTTGGGGAAAGCCCTTGCTGGTGTCATGTTTCTGCCGCTGTATACAAAGCGTAGTCCATAAAGAAAAAGAGTTCTTATTTTAGTGTTGACTGGCCTGCACAGAGTCCTGACCTCAACGCCATACGACACCTTTGGGATGAACCCGAACGCCAACCTTGAGCCAGGCCCTATCACCCAACATCAGTGGCTGACCTCACTAAAGCTCTTGTGGCTAAATGGGAGCAAAACCTTGCAAGCAGGTTCTAGAGTCATGTATCCATATACATTTGGCCATGTGGTGTATTCAGGGCACTGACAATAAATTAGTGGCAAGAGCCATCGTAATGTCAGCCATCGTTTTATTGACAACAGTTTTGAAGCCTTGAGTTGGGGATTATGGAGGCTGCAACCGGAGCATGTGCAGTACAGGTGAGAGCTGAGAGGTAACGTACTGTGATCTTTATCAGTATCTGATCAGCACTGCCTAGGTTTTCAGTTTGATCTTAGTTGGAAACTGGAAAAACAACGGTGGCTGCCTGGTCATGTCAGGAAGGAAAATCCAAACCACAAAAGATCTCGCAAGAGTGATCGTTTTAACCCAAATCATTAACTTTCCCCAAAACTAGGTTTTTAAACCTACCCATATCTTAACCACAGCATTGCCACATTATAAAGAATAATTAATTTGTCCAACGCATGTGAAGAAAGAACACATACAAATCTTGCAAGAGTTTCGAAAAAACTTAGGCTCTGTTCCAAACACGAATCAGACCAATCAAGGTCACAATCTTCTCATATTACAGGTAAACACTCACAAAATTATGTTTCGAAAAACATTTCAAATGAGAAATAGGCAATGTAGTCACATTACCTTGATCTATATTTGATCAATACTGTCTAGTTTGACAGTTTGATCTGAGTTTTGTGACCTCTTTCTGTTGCACTGGATGGACTCGCTGATACCCCTTTTCGACCAAAGCGAAGCAAAGTGAGCCAGTGCCTAATTTAGAACCAATTCTTCCTGTTTCAGCGGCCAAAGAATTGGCTGCCAGCTAAGAAAAACTGGTTTGAGAGTGGCACTAACTAACTGGTCTCAAGCTAATAACTGCTTACGTCTGGGGCTGGGGGCGGGTTTATCGTGACCAAAAAGACTGGGAAACTCTCTTGACAGCCATTTTTAAAACAATGTAATCTATCAAACAGTCCCACCCTAAAACATATCCTGCTCTAAATCGGACCATTATTTACAAAACGAACATCATGCATCATCATCACGATTTGAAACTAGCGATCAAGACCAAAAACTCATTAGGAAACTGTTTGCTGAGGTCATACATCAAGTGAGAAGTAGGGTCATTTTCTCATAAGAGTCAGTACAATTGGACTTATTTTTGCAACCGGTGGATTCGCCTCCTCCTGGCCACGAGGAAGAATGCAGGTTTAAGTTACTTCTTTGGCTTAACTTTTCAGAACTGAAAGCTGTATCCACTTCTTCTTCTACTGTCTATGATTCAGACACACGGTATAAAAGCTTGCATGAATAACATTGTTAGTGTCATAATTTTAAACATTATAGCAGAAAAGAAAAAAATATTTAGACTGGGTTTGCCAAGTACAAAAAATGTTTCTTGGATGGAAATCAACACATTTAAGGACAAGATCTGAAATGCATTTACATTATTTATGCCTTTTAAAGTGGCGTGCTATGAAGTCATGAAGTCCATTAAAAGCATCTTTGAAGGACATCTCCGCATTGTATCCCCAGTTTTCTGTAGCACTGCTTCATAGACAGGCCTTATTTAATAATGCCCTCTACTTTCAAATGCAGCACAAAATGAGACAAAATACCGCCAAGATCCACAGGGGTGTTATGGAAATGGAGGAAAAATCAGGTCATGTTTGATATTATGCACAATATGTACAGAGGGACAAGGGACAAAAAACAGCATTAATGCAACTATTAAGAGACTCTTTCCCCAGTCTTATTCATTAAACATATAAAGTTCCCACACTCGCAGTGAATCCCCCCCTTGAGATGAAATTCTAATGTGATATTAAGAGAACTGGGACAATGGCAGCTTATTACGGCAGAGCCAAGGCAGGCAGGCGGCCATGTCCTCCTCATGTAAACACGAGCAGAGCAGAACACATTACAAGATGCAAACTCTGACGTTGTCTCGTAGCGAGCGCTGAGAGTACAGCTCTCAAGAGTGCAGCAGTTCTTTGGATCTGCGTTCGCACAGCTTGTACGTCTATTTGTATGAGCACGGGCTGAAATTGCAGCTTAAGTCTTGAGTGAGGATCAGCTCTCAAGAAGCACTCACGCTACATTAAGCAGAGACAGAGAGGTGAGGGCATCCAGCTGGTTACACAGCTCACCTCACCTGACATTGTATGCCTATAAATGTAAATTATACACAACATATTTCTGTTTTTATGCAGGTATGAAACTCTTCAACTGTGGCGGAGTGGTTATATTTTTCACAATTTCCCAACCTCTCGTCACCTTGGAAACACACCCACAAGCCACAAGTCTCATGCTCATACTGTCTCCTAACCTGACTAAAAAACAGACAGTTAGGCGAATACAAATACATGGCTGTTTGTGAATTTGATACAGCCTACAAATCTAACTAAGTGTCACTGTGTCAAGGCCTTTTAGTGTGGGTTTAATGCAATTTATCAAACATCTTTTGTTACCATCGTATGTTGTATTTCATGAGAAGATCAGTGCAGTGCAAAGACCTGAGCCACAGTATGCATATTTTTTTATACAGCTGAATATTAAACTTAAAGCTGCACTGATCAACATTTTTACATCAGCAATGGATCAAATAAAAGTTGTGTAAAGCAACAATAAATATGTCTTCTGACTTTATCACACCACAGAAACGTGTTATTAACCACCCAGCTAAATTTGAATGATTAAAAAAAATCTCTAAGTATATAAAATTAGGCCTCAAAGTCATGAAAAAATTTGCAGTTTTCTCTCTTCTGAAAAGCTCGGGGCGTGTCCGCTCCGCTGTCTCAGTGTCAAACACCACTACGACCTCAAAACAACCTAAAACGTTGACGCTCCGTCCAGCGGCTTTATTGGACATGTCCAGGTATATTTGGGCCACCAGAGCCAGAGGACAGTGATAGGCTGGTGCTTTTCTTTCTTTATTGTCAGGTTGTTGGAACTGAAGTGAGCTGAACTGCTGGGCTGATTTGGAATGAGAATCTCGTCTATAGTCGAGCGTCTGAACAGTGGATTTCCCATTAATTCTTCACAATAAAAGTCCCCCATTATTTTGCTATCTAAAAGCTTTCAGTGTGATGCTGCAAAATTAGGAAATGTTGGCTTTTCACCAGCAGTAACTTAACATGAAAAGAACATAAAAAAGAAGTGTTGTGTTGTGTTTAAATTAACCACTATGTGACGAAATGTAAAAAGATGAAAAGTTAGATTTGACTTATTTTCACATAAAAATATGGTGACTTAAATATTGTTTTGCATTTTATCAGTTACTGTCACATTATTAGATGAGCTTAGCTGATTAGAAATGGAAGGCTGTCTATTTTAAGCATGCTGAAATTGCTTTTTTTCTTTGTCATGCAGACAAAACTGTTTTTTAACCCCTTATATTGAACTTTATTTCTAACTCTGAAAAAATGTTTGTGCAGACAAGCACCATATGTGATTTGGTCTCATTCAAGCTTTTTTACTTCCCTGACACTCCTGCTCTCTCATGATGGAACTCTACACCTCCTCACCAGTGTTTTACCTCTGTTTTTCCCACCCCATGTTGTGTTTACAAGTTAAATTTGGTGACTCAGAAATACTATGTGACACCTTTGCACTTTTTTTTGGTGGTGCACTAGTTTGTCTTGTCAGGATAGCCCAGCCTCACCTCTCCATGCATATTGTAGACTAAACATCAACCCAGATCCAGATATAAGGACCAGACATCACCTTCTCTCCTCGTACTCTGTCAGTACACAGTCTACATCTTTGAGGCTGGTAGTGGAATCAATGACCATCTCCAAGTGTGATACCCACAGCCAAATGTCAGCCTGCTCTACTGCAAACCCTTCTTCCACTGCGTAATTTATTACGTTTAGATTAAATCCGGTGAAATTCAATATTTTAATTGAATGTTTAGAGCCTGAGTGTTCAGTGATAAATTTCCATTGGCGCCCTGCGCTCCACTATCATGTTTCTCGGCCTAATTACATTTGCATAAATGATGTTCGTCATTATTATCGCGGGTTGGGTAGGCACTAGAGGGGTGAAATAAGGAGCTGTGCAGTGTGAAGGGGCAAGGGCGTGCTGAAAGGACACTCTCTGGCATCAATGATGTTTCTTTTTTTTCCTCTTGTGATGACCCACAAATGTGCTGCTGGTACATGTCTCCAGCGTGGAGAGAGTGAGAGTGGTAGGTTTCCACCAAATGAGGTTTTGGCAATATCAAGTCTCAGTCCCTGAACAAGTGCTGACGTGAATGACTAAACGGCAACAGTTCACCTCAGACAGAAGAGAGTCTGTCGAGGCAAACAATCAGTCTGTGACCTATTGTCTGAGATCAATGAAATATAAATTTGTCTCATCTTGATAATGTCAGGCAAACCTAATGTATAGACAGTACAGTTTATTATGTGTTGACCTTTACCTGTTGTTCATTTATCATCATTACAGGCAGGAGAGCTACAGGGATGCTACACATTATTACCTCAAGGGTAAGGCACAAAGTTGCAAAACTTAACCCTGCATTAATCTATATTTTTGATGTGGACTCCTAATGTGCAAGGCTTGCTCATAGTGCCAGATTAAGATGATTACCACCCAAGGCTGCAGCAGTACAGGCTTTTAAGCTTGTTTTAGCTCATTGTTTGTGTTGTACAGTCTGCAGATTCACAGTGTAGTACAGTCTCATCTATATAAACCCCTTTTCTGTTGGTAAAGTTATAATGGGCGGAGCTTAGGTGGAGTCAAGACACTTCCCTAAACGCGTTAGCTAACACTACCTAGCAAGTTTTGTTGGTCTGCCTCTTGACAATGGCTGAAGAAAATGTGAGGTCGGTCATTAACTCTCCAAATTCACATTGACCAATGGGAACAGACTGGCCAACCTGTACACCTTCACTCAGTGGATAAACGAGCTTTTTCAGTTGCCATTGGGTTGGGTGATTGGATGAATATATATATATATATATATATATAAAGCACCAGACTATTTTCACATCTAACATGGAGAAGTAAGGATTTATTTTGACCAAACCAGAGTTGCTGATTGTTATAACAGTGGGAACAAGGCAAATAAGGCAATTAAAGCTCGTCTTAGTTCGGTAAAATGTAGAAACTTGATCGGATGTACTGTTCTGTTTAGGGAATTAGGTGTGAGAATATTTCCTTTCTCGACATTTTGTGTGTTCATTTTGTTTATTGCATCCTGGCATTTCCCAGCTTCATCTTATCACATTTAACCACGGCTGTCTTTGTTTTTTTATTTGACTGGAAGTGGTAGCTGGTAGGTGATAAAACTTTGATTTTGAGCCATTACTACTTCAGTTCTGTCACCCAACATATTTTGCTGGAAACTGCTTCCTATAGACCCTTTTAGTGCTGACGTCATGATTATGTCAAGGTGTTAGCTGGAGGCAAAACAAAGGAAAAACATGAATCACCTCAGAGAAGTAGACCCCATAACTGAGCGAAAATGTCAAACAATGTTTTAAGCTGCTGATATAGTGGTGTATCTGTCACTGTGTTTTTTGTTTTTCTGCCTCATAACAGCCAAAATGAACACATTTAAACAAAGCTCTGAGAGTAAAGCAAAATTTTCTACAAGTAAGCTTTTGTTTTAGGAAACTTATCAGTCAGTTTCAACAATGCAACAGATATCATATATCAAATGGAAGAGACAATTGTGAGGATGATGTATATCCCACAGCATCCCCCCCATTAACCCACACTGGGTCTCTGTCAGACGTATAACTGATGGCAGTGGGTAAGGTGATCCCTGGTAACAGTAACACCACTTGTAGTCATATGTACACAGTGCTTCAGTGGTCTAAAGTGGGTGTCAACCACTGACGCCGGCAGGGTGTGGGAACAATATGTTCCTGAGGAGAAGAGTGGAATGGGACGAGATGAGCAGAGAGATGAGACATCGGTGTTGGCAAGACTGGGAGCTCCTCCAATTTTTAAACAGATTGAGGTTATTTGAGGTTTTTGAGTGTTTGGTTGTCCACAGCAGGTCTGAAGTAGGGCTCTGGCTTACATTTTAATAGACTGTGATCTACTCTATTCTCACCCACTCTTTGTCAGCTCTGCAAAAACTCCATCGCCAACCCAGTCTCCATAAGTTTTCTTAAGTAAGCATTATGTTTTAAAATCCAAATATTATAAACAAAACATCTTCCCATCATGAGCAGAACTATAGGAATGTGATTATGGTTACGTTATAGTGGATGAGTCTAGCAAAGAGAAGAAAACCAGCGACATGTGAAGTCCAGCATCGGGCAAGCCAATAAAAAGCCAGATACTTTTTTCCCAGGAGAGGACAGACCCAATGTAACACTGTCTGACTGTTTCTGCCAAGTCACAAAATGGTGATTCTGCAGAACATTCACTGACAATTAATTTCTTTTCACTACAAAATCAGCTTGTAGCATGATTAAACCTTATTATTAAGGTACTTGGTTAAGCTCAGGGAAAGACTGTGGTGTAGGTTACATATTGAAATAGTTAAAAGTGACTTGATGCACGAGACAGGACATGTTTACTTCATTAACAGTTACTCGAAACCACAATCTTTCACCAACATTAACCAAAGTGCTTTTGTTTCCTAAGCCTAACCACACATGACTCAGGATGTAAACCCTCATCTCACTTCACTTCCTACACTGGAAAAGAAACATTGTCAGTTAACATAATCCAAGTGATAATGTAGTACATAAACATAATTGTGAGACCACATGGGCTGACCAAACAAGAAATAAAGTACAAATATGAACTGGGATTGTCAGACAGTGAGAAAGACAACTCCAATGCAGACAATCCTGTATCTAGTGAATGTGAATGTGCACAATGTTGTAAACAGGTAAATGTTTGCTCATACATTAGGCTGAAGCATAACTTTACAGAATATCAAATCTGTGTCGGCTTGGTTTGGTGTTGCTTCACACAAGAAATGTCATTGCTAAGATTGAGAGGTGTCTTTTTCTTATCGTTGGTTTATGGATGCTGGCAGCCATTATAACTATCAAAACACCCTCTTACCTAAACAGCAGAAGAGGTTGATCACCTGTGACTCCCAAAATTACATATGACCCATGGAGAGTACTATTGACAAGTGCACTGAACCTTAAGTATGTGATGTAAGTCATGTTAGGCCTTTCTAGCATCTCATACAACCGCAAAAGGTACCCTTAAGTGTCTGTATGAGGTGCTCTGGGCTGTCCATTTACTCCAATATTAACCCATTTGTGGCCCTATAGGACGCTGTGAGCATCCACCCTGTTAACTACTGATACTGCTTCATCACGCCCCCTCAGCGTCTCATACTGATGCACGAGGTACCCTTTCGCAGCTGTATGAGACACGGCCAGAAAGCCTTTTTCACATGTTAATGTTGTTAATGTTGTGAAACAGTCACAGTTTGGGTAAGTTTAGGCAGCAAAACGACTTGGTTAGGTTAAGGAAAAGATCATGGTTTGTGACAGAATACCGCCGCTGTCATTATTACTGTGGCCACTAAAGATTACCGCCTAACAATAAATGTACAGGTCATAATAAGCTGACGCTGACAGCCTATATGACCATTTTCTGGTGAGAACGGCCTGTTATAAATGGTTAGATTTGTGATGCAACCCCTCAACATGATATGCCCTATTATAATACAGTACAGTGAAAGTTATTATTTTTCATGTCCAGTCTGGGAATAAACTTTAAATGGAAAAAATAGGTAAATATTTAGGTTTGTAAGGAATGTGCTATTTTTTGCGAGCTATGATCTGAAATTTACACTGTAGAAAAAAAGCCAGCTGAATGTAAATAATGGAGCAGAGGTCTGAGTTTTAAAGGGACAGATTTTTCATGATGACATCAGCACAGGCTCTTGTTTGTATAACGTCCGCTGCCTCTTGATTAAAAGCCTGCTCAGATTTTCACCCGGAGGACTTCTCAAGAGGAGTAGCCTGACTTCAGCTTCGCAGACCAGATCCTATTAAGACCTGCGAAGAGGTTTTCTCGTCTTTGCTGCGGAAATAAGTGCCGTAATGTCTCCCCTTCTTCACCACTTTGGAATGCTTTTCTCTGCCCCCCCACCACAGCCCCTCTCACTTTCCCCTCTCCTTCTTTCTCTTTGCTCCCATGCTGAGAAGAGTAAGTGAGAAAAATGATTAAATCATATTTTGTGTGGGTGGGGGCTGGGCAGGACAGACGGGGGCTCTTAAAACAACACTAGGTACATCGTCAAAAAGCAATTTTGGCGCTTAGGTTACAGCCACTGACGGGCCGTTACACAGCGCCCCATGGCGTGGGGCTGGTGGTTAAAATATGAGTGGGGCTGCGAGGACCTCCTTATAGTGATTGAGGAGGATTCCCCACTGTTCGAGGCAAGCTGGAGGTTAGAGCCCAGAAAGATTCACTGCACACCGCTCTGCTGGACAGGATAAACCTGTCTTCCAGATCCCCCCCAAAAACAATGCCAGTGTTACAGTATTATCCGCTCGGATTAAAACCGACTATGTTCCATTAAACACAATGGATGGAGGTTCATTTAAATACTCATGAGAGAACAAATGTGCTCGCGAATTCAGGTCAACTTTGATTTGACTGACTCCAAACACATTTCCAGATGGAGAAGTTCTCCTCCAGTTTAAGGGAAGCCAGACGTTCCCATTCCCCAAGAAGAGCACGGAAACCGATAGCATAATTTGTCCGCTTAGGGAAGCTCCTGTCGCCACTAAACCTTTGTCGGAATTAAAGCCCATAGAGGGGTGGAGATGCCCAGGGGACCCCGGTGTTGTCTGAAAAGTCTGGAGTAGAGTTACTAGAAAATCCCATCCCTTGAGGTGGACCCCCACCGTGACCCTTTCCCACCCCAGGGATAGTCCGATATAGGCCCGTACAGGTAAGGAATGAACGCAGCGCTTCATGACAGTGAGACGGTAAGTGGAGCCATTGTCAAAAGGGCCATCCAGCAGGGTATCAGGAGGTTAAGTGTCCCGCAAAAAGATCCTATTCTTCCAATTCTATCTGAACTATCGTCCCACCAGCCCTCCTTCAGACTTCTTCCCTTTATAGATACACCACACGCGCAGAAACCATACCACCTTCTCAAAGTCTGTCAGATGCTGCGTTGACATGACCCCTTACATTTTTTCTTCCTTTTTTTTTTCTTTTTCATCACTGCTGACTTCAAAGCAGGGGCTTGTGACAGGCGGTTACAGTGAGAGGCTGTCACTGGTCGACTTCAAACGCTGCCATATAATGCCACATTGTCATAACTAGCTACCTGGGCCCCCCGTTATGATGTGAAGATGATATGCCCTCACTAACCTCAAAGTGCCCTATTATAGCAAGCCTTCTTTTTTGTTTTCCAGTCTTTCCATGTAGATTGAATGCTTGCTTGATCACATACAGGATCTTTTCTTTAATGATAAAAAAGGATTTGCATTCATATTTTATATTCTTACTTTATTAATGGTTTCACTTCACAAAAAGGAAAAAAGCACGACAACTTATTGTGAATTTTTTAACCGTACATTCAGAAAGTTAGTACAAATAATGAATTTGTTTTGTGCTTTTTGTCTGCTTCCATCACTGCATTGATTGGTTTGAATGTGATTTCAGTTTAAAGCGATATTCCACTCCAGAATGATAATCCACTCAATATGTACTCACCCCTATGCCGATGTGAGGATGGGTGAAGTTCACAAAACAATCCTGGAGTTTCAGCAGAAAACAGGGTTGCAGCCAAATCCGGTATAATGGCAGTGAATGATGACCACAGATAAAATTTAAAAAAAAAAAAAAAGAACACAAAACAAACACAAAATGTCTCCATCCTGCTCGTGTGGTGTAATCTAAGTGTCCACGAGCCACGACATTAAAATTTAGCCACAAAAGACACCATTTACACCATGTTTTTAGCCGAAATGTCAACTGTAGCCTCCCAGGTAGCATGTAAACATGGCATCAATGTATCGCGAGTCTTCGTATATCTCGCAAGATGTATCACGAGACTTCGTATATCTCTTAATGGATGCACGTGTGAAAATATCGCGAGATATACGAAGTCTCGCGATACATCGGCGCCATGTTTACATGCTACCTGGGAGGCTACAGGGTGAACGGGCTGTGTCCTGGGGTTGGAATTGTTTTTTAGTGTCCTCTGGGCTCTGCACATCACCTCACAGAAAATGTGGATGTAGATGGGTATCAGTGATGTTCTGGGAAGTTTAAATCACATCTCTATCGGTTTCTATAGTCTTCCTGTCCTTGTCCATGCCAGTTTGTCATGTTTCCAGTCAGGGTGTTTTCCATTTCTCTTCGCAGTTGAGAGGAACATGGCACGGGAAAATTTCTTAAGTTTCCTGAAGAAATATAGCTGTTTCTGGCTGTCTGAACCAGGTTGGATATGTGCGATGTCCATGGCAGGTTCTCTGTGATGTTGAGTCCCAGGGACATAAAACTGTTCACCTGCTTCACCTCAGTTCCACTGCAGGAGTGTGTTCTGTTCCTTTCTCAACAATCAGCTCCTTCTTTTTGCTGACGATGAGCAGTAAGTTGTATCCTGTGTATCATTCTGCAAGACTGTTGATTACCTGAAGTCTTGTTGTTTGAAATCCAGCTGGTGATGGTGGTGTCATCTGCAGACTTTACAATAGAGTTTGCTCAGATACTCAGCGTGCTCACTGCCTTTTACATAACTGAAATAATACTTGACACCTTTTCTGCGACTATAGCTGTCAGTGATTTGACTTCTTCTGAATTAGTCTGATGCAGTAAACTACAGAACTACAGATAAATGCCTGAGAAGTCACTATTGTGAATGAAATTAACCAGACTAGACACTGATGCACAACTGTGGTTATATTAAAATTTTTTTTGATCAAATCAGTGCAATTCAGTAATCACGGGATAGTGGTTGGAACATGCGCCTCCTGTGCCTAAAACATCTCCTCTGGTAATTTAAATGAAAAAGTTTTGAGATGCCCTTGCTCTCTCTTCTTTCAACAATAAGAATTTATGACTGCCTATCTCTGATCATCACACTTTGCAGGTTCACCACAAAGCTCGGGGCCCGGTGAAGATGCACATGTGGACATTTCTCAGAACTATCCCTTCCATATTTGTCACCGTCTCTGCCTTTCCCTCAGCCTCTCTCTCTATCTCCTTCCGCCTCAACAAAACTTTCCCCTGTCACGGCATATTAAAAGTGGTTTACATGTGCATGTCCAATGCGATGAATATGGATGTGACCTCTTTCTTTGGCGCCTGGCCGCCCGTCTGCCCTCTCGCCGGCACCCCCACACCCCCCCAAGGCACAAGACACCACTTCTCAATGAGCACAGCGTGCATAGGAGACACAGCTTCACCCCCACTGACAACACACGCACGCTCACACACCAAGGAATGACACTCATAATCGTAAGCACACATGCATGCATATATATACATACATGCGTGCACGAACACAACGCGGAAACACACACCAGACTCTCTCATGCTCTCGCTTTTTTCTCCGCTGCCTCTCTCCACTGACCTTTCACAATGTGTTTTACATAAAAATAAAAGAAGAAGGGGGTAGTAAAAGCCTGAAGACTGAGGTGAAGGAGGATTCTGATTTATAATTCATGTTTGTGACACCTCTAATGAAAGAGTGGCCTCTGGTCTATGTCTTCATATGTGGGAGTTTGGGGCTTATAGGCATGTAGTACATGTATTAGTGCACATGTTAGCTGGCATCTGTGTATATATACGTCTGTGAAACTGAGGTTATCTGCATGTGTTTCCTCATGCTTTAATGTCACTTATGAATGATATTAATACTGTTATGTTTCACAATAGTAGCCTATAATTTCAAAATAAAAACTATTTAAATGCAAAATATAATGAAGACACTGCACCATATATGTTCATCTTTTTTTCTCTCTTTTTTGCTAAGGGATATGAAAATTTTGATATCTTGAAAAATACACTTAAAGGGAAAGTTCAGGTTTTTTGGAGTTGTATGAGGTATTTACCCATATTTCAATGTATTACTACAGTACATCCCCAGTTGGAGAAGCAGCAGGGTCCTGGTGTAAGAAGCAAAAATCGCTTCTTACACGTACACTATATTTAGAATATTTGTTTCGTTATTTGTGAGAGAGCGATATGATATTGACCGATTATCATCACCATCTGTTCTAAATTGTCCTTTAAGAGTGTTCATTACTATCATTGAATTTTCTGTCTTTACACCATTTCCCCCTTAAATATATTTATTGTAGTTGTCTGTCATATTTTTAATTTCCCTTTTACAAATTTTAGCTGCATTCTATTACATTTCCACATGACGTATCATTGTGTGCACTGGCCGTTTCACTGTTTTACGTTTATAATTCTGCAATCTGATTATTAGTTGGGCATCTGAACAACACAATAAAAAACATCATATAATAAAGAGATTTACTGATTATTGGAATGATCTTGTAATTTCTTTTCTTTACATTTTTATCCACCAATTCAAGTAAACAAATTACAAACAATATTTTCACAACAAAGCAATAAATGAGATTCTTCTGGCACTTTGTACACAGAACAAAAACAGGTCTGTGTATCGTGACAACACAACCGACGACACAGCAAAGAACAAATCTTTTTACATGTTTTTTTCTTCTTTGTATCAAAGCCTTTATTCGGTCACCTTAATGGTGTTCGGTTATCTTATAAGGCTAAATTACAGCAAATGGCTAAGGTGATGCTGGGTTTAGCAATTAGGCACAGGGAGCCACGCTCAGGCTAACATCTCATGCTCCTTGGTGTGATGATAGCGGGTGGCGGTGTATATTAGAAGGATTGGTGTTAGTGTAGTCTTGTTCCTCGTACTGTAGTTTTGAAATAAAGAGAACTTTGACTGCATCCTCTTCTTTCTTACTATAACTCACATGGAAACATACATACCGCACACACTGTCACATAAACACACACAGATACCAGACCAAAAAAGACAGACAGACATGCCAGTTGCCTGCAAGATCTCTGTCTACCTAAAATGTGGGGGGTTAGAGGTTTGCGACAAAAAATATACAGCAACATCCAAGCTGAGGAACATTTCATATTCTTATTAAAGTATTTATTGCAGAAATATAAATCCTTGACATTAAAAAATTTAGTTGTTGAGAGTTGCTTTCAGGCAGGACAGCTCAAGTTTTGTCAATGGTACTTTCCCGGACGAAATATCCCCATTTCCAAAACCCAAATTTCCTAAAAGCCGAATGGGTAGGATGTGGAGCAGGAGGAGGCGGAGGGAAACTTCACACATTGTAGCTGATTAATGTCCTGAACCTGGTCTTTCCCAAGCCGTGCATGAACAATATACCCTCTGTGTGGGTTCGTGACACCCGGCCAGGGACAGAGCGAGGACGCTCCGAGTGCTGTGGCAACCACTAGACCTACACAGTGGCACTGGCGAGGTGTCTGGGGTTGAGTCATGAGTCAAGCATGTCTTGCCAATCTATGAATGTGTGTATACATAAACAAGGGGGTGCGCTACGGTGCAATACTCATGTGAGGATGTGCTCACAGGGGTAATTTTGGCAGGATCGTGGTTCAAATGGACAAGGGCAAATGAGGCCTTCAACAATTTCTTTCCTCTCTTGAGAAAAAAAATGTGCATGAAACACTATAATGTAGGACACAATTTCTATATCTGGTAAAGCTGAAAGAATAACTGCAAGCAGATAAACTGATGCTGAAAATGCAGACAAGCACAAATATATATTGCATGCTCACACACACACCACACACACACACTTGCTCATACAACACAACCATCTATTCAGCTATCATTTGTCAATGTGTTCCCCCCTGGCACCGTTTCTGACTTATGAACAGAGGTGGGAAAGTTCAAAACCCAAATTCTTGGCCGCGCGATTGTTTTCTTTCCCATGATCACCAAGCAGCTGCTGACTGATTCTCAACATAGCCAACATAGCCACAATGTTTTCTTAGCACTTCAGACATGCAGACAGGCCGGGGTGAGAAAGAGAGGAGGTGAGAACTGGGGAAGAGAAGGCAAAATGGAAAGAAGGGCATAAGGGGAAGGTTTGTGGGAGCGAAGGAGGTTTCTCGCTGTAGTTTACAATCCAGAAACAGGGGGGGAAGCTGGAGTTGATTTTGGGGGTGGATGTGTGACTAAAAGATCAGGTCACTGAACCATTTTGGAAAATATTCTCAAGAAGAAAAACACACAACAAAAAAAGAAAATAAAAAAACATTGAAAAAAAACTCACAAAAACCCAACCCAGCTAAGTGTTTAGTGATATTCTACATGGTATGGTTAAGGTCTGGTTAGGTTTGGCTAATAAATACTTTGTTAAAGAGCTATTGTAAGAGTTGAATTCATATTCCAAACAAATTGGGGGCAGCATATGATCAGAAAGTAGGGGGTGACCACCCCTATCATAGAATAGGGGAGTGAGGCGAGTGTTTGCGTCTGTAACTCACCACTAGATGCACACTAGAATCCACATACTGTCCTTTAAATAGATCTTCAGAACTCCACAGCACATACATAGATGTCTTTGACATAATATTAAAATTGTTATTTTGTTGTATTTTGTCAGATTCTGTGATAATTTTAGTTAATTTTGGAATATTTTAAACTAAATCCTCACATATGCTCCTTTAAAGTTAGGAATGATCACTTTCATTGTTAAAGTTGTGGCTCTTGGTAGGAAGGAGGCAACTTCAGTCTTGGCATTGAGTAATTGACTTGTAAGACTGATTATCCATCAGTTGCTTCCACCTTTACCAGAGGAAACACCTCACTGACTGCAAGAGGCAGACTTGGTCACTATAGGGGTGTAGCTGACATGACGTGACCATGCTGTGAGATTATTTTGGTGAGGACGTCTCATTACAAACTTCAGTGGAGAATGGATGTCTGTCAATCATAAGTAAGTAAAGAAGAGGTAGGCTTGCCTGGCAGCTACCAGTCCTGTCTTGTGTACTCTGTCCTTTTCACTCCCTAAATTAGCTCAGTAAACGTCCGAACTGTCTGCTGTCTGTCTACATAGCCAACAGGCTAATTTAACAAGCCTCCATGTAGATGTATGTAATGGGACTGCTTTCCACTTTTAGCCATAATTAATGGTTCGATTTGATCTGTCGCGTCTGTGCCTAATCGGATGTTTAGACATTGGACTGATAGCAGTTGAGCTAAAATGATCACAAACTTAGAACTGATTATCAGATTGCTGTTGGCAACAACAAGGCATAATCAACAAAATCTTGAGTTCTTTAGAAAAACACAAACACTGTCGCTGAAAAGGCACCTGTGTCTCTGTGTGAAAGAGCTTACACACAAATTTGGGTGGGATATAAATCAATAGAGATGATGCGGTGAAGAAATGTAGATTTGCCTGCATTTGTTCCCTTCTGGCTCATTTCCTCGGCACCACCAGAGCCACCATCCTCCATCTCTCCATCCCCTCTTTAATAAACGAGCGCTGGTGGTAATTGCCCAGTCTGGGACGACATCATTCTCATTCAGATGTCCAATAACGCTGCAGCACCCCCCACCACCCCCACCGCCAACACACACATGCAAACACACAGGATGGAGGCTCAGTCTGCACATGCAGATCCATATCATTGATCTCTCCCCCACCCTCCCCTCTCCCTCCCATACTCCATTTTTCATATTCAATGAGTGACTTGTAGATTTGGCTGCTCGATACAGATACGTCTCAATTAAGCGCAGGCAAGGGTCTGTATTGATATGTTGATATGTACGTGGACTGGCCAAGTAGCTGAGCAGCACTGAAGCAAACGGTCAAAAAGTACAACCTGACATTCAAAAGGAATATGTGTGAAGATTGAAAATAGTTGATTTTTGAAACATCAATTAATCCTCTGTTTCTAGAACAAACACAGCATGCAATATATTATTTAATAGCTCAAACACTCACCTTTAAAATGGTATGTAGCTACTGTTGGATATTTTTTTCCTAAGTATTTCCACACTTAAAAAGTGTATTTCTGCGGCATCCCATTTCTTCCTTTCTCTTTCAGGCTACAAGTCATTTCCAATGCAAGCCAGCAACCTGAAGCGAGGAACTGACGTCCAATACTTGTCTCTGCGTGTCAGGCGTGACGTTCTACAAATCAAAGTTGAGCTGGCCTCAACTTTTCTCAGCGCTTGGGTGACAGTGCATCCTGCTGCATCTGGTCATTTTATAGCATTGTCACCAGTAATGTGAGCATACAGTAAACCCCTGTGCTATGTGAAGTCCCTCAGAGTTCAGTCCCCAGACCACTCCAGTTCTCATTGTACATGCTTCCTCTTGGTCATTTGTTCAGCTGCTCTTATGATATTTCTTATCACTATTATGTCGATGACACTCAGATGTATTTCTCTGCCAAACGCAATTACTTGAACCAGCTGTCCTCACTCCATGGTTGCTTAGTTGCCACCAAACACTGGGTGCTCAGTCCCATTTTCAACAATTAAAAAATAACACAATAATCATGTGTATCCTGTCCTCTACAGACCACTAATTATTGGTTCAATAATTAGAGATGATTCAAAATGCAGCCAGATTATTGACCTGAACTGGCCGTTGTTCTCACATTACTCCTGTTCTTGCATTCCTCTACTGGCTTTCCATAAAATAGAGCCTAAACTAAAGATCCCGTTGATTACATATATAATAAGGCACTGCATGACTTGCCCCCAGTTACATTTCTGATCTTCTTGCTTCATATTTCACCCATCAACCTGGCTGTTTTTCAGATCTTTCATCCATCCTCGCCTCAAAATGTGACAAACGGAGCTCCTCTGGAACCATCTACCCCCAGTCAATCAGATTTGCAGAATATTTAGATGGGTTTTAGCAACTTTTAAAGATGCATCTGTATAGACAATCCTTTTTATAGATGCAGTATTTCCCAGTGTTTATTTTGTCTGTTATTGTGCTGTGTTGTAATTTTTTTTTCTTTTTATATTTTTTTGTAAATTGCATGTGATTGCATGTTCATGTGAAATGTAGTGGTGCTCTTATTCTAGTGACTGTTTAAGACTGTTTAATGCCCTTTCTCACCCTCCAAGTACAGTAATAGAATGCATTTCCTTTATCAACATCAACATATATAGGGAAACGGTCACACACCATCCTGACAAAACTCAGCATGGGTCTGTATCAAATTGGACTTGGGGATTTGCGGTTGTATTCAAACATTATAATTTAATGCTGTTTCTCCTGAGGCTCCTTTAGAGGTCTTCAGGGAAACGTCCTAGATTGGCAACCTCACGAGCAACCAGTGGTGAGGAGTTCAAGGGTCAAAGCCACAACTTCCAGACAAAAATAGAGTTGCTAAAGCTGAATCTGAAGGGGGCACAGTTAGAAGTGTGTCCCAGTGCAGCCCACTGGATCCAAGCAGCTGATGAGATGTGGTTTCCTCAGTCTCTGCTGTCAAACTCCCCACAGCACCTGAGGGAAAACAGAGCAGCCTGGGAAAAGGAAAGTGGGCCAGGGATTGTGTGTTTGAAGGAGGGGTACACTGTACAGCGAGTGTGAATGGAATATTGTTTAGTGTGGGCGTATGAGTTTGTTTTTACAACATTATTTCACAATCACTGTTTTAAAATGCAATGCTAGATTTTTACTGCATCTCAGTAGGATTACACCAGTGTAGTTTTATGTTTTATTACTCATATTTATATTCAATGACTATGAACATCCAAAACAAATGGAAGTATTTGCTGTAGTCAGAACCTCCTATCTGTCTTTTTCGTGGGTTTAAAAAATCATTGATATCAACTCAGAAAGACATGATGTCTTGATTGACAACCCAAAAATTTTAAATAAACATGTATAAGTTTAGCGACTAGTTGAAATTAGCTGCCAATTAAATATTTGCTTATATTTTTATAAACCTGTTTGATTCAAAGACTTCCTTTCCGTAAAAATGGAACAGGGCCTGTGAATCCCACACACTTTATAAATTAAGTTTATTCAGTAACAAATCCACAATATCAACAATTTTAATGAATAATATTAAAAATATTCTGAATATTCATCTCATATATCTAAATAAATCGCTAATCATCATGCTTCTGCACTTAAGTCTTTTTGTGCATCTTTGTGACAGGTTTTTATGTTTCTAACACAATAGGTGGTGGGACAAGTACGAGTGTTCTCCTCGAAACCCTCGAGCCACTTGGGAACCCCAAAATTCAGAATCACCAGTGTGTAGGATTTAGTGGCATCTAGTGGTGAAGTTGTAGACTGCAACCAGCTGAATATTGCTCACTTCACCCTTCCCTCCTAAGCATATAGGAGAACCTGTGGTGGCAGTGAAATTCGCAAAGAAAAACATGAAAGCCCCAGTGTTTGGTTTGTGTGGGCTACTGTAGAAACATGGCGGTGCAACATGGCGGCCTCCGTGGAAGGGGTCCCACATCCTATTTAAATATAAAGGGCTCTTTCTAAGTTAACAAAATCACAGCAATTCATATTTTCAGATGATTGTACACTAATGAAAACATACTCCTGAATATTTTTGTTCCATTCCTCTCATATTCTACCAATAAATCCCCCTACATCTTACACGCCTTACACCTTTAAGTCTTTTGTGCATCTACCTGGTAGTATCAGTTTTTATGTTTCTAACTTGGACAAAGAACTCAGAAGCAGGTTGGTGAGGAACAAAGACAAGAAGAGTTTTCTCCCAAAGCCTCGAGCCAAACATAAAGGGATCACTGGTTGAGTAAAGTCTAGGTATGTGCCATCTTTTATGAGGGAGAATGGAGAGAGTAAAGGCACTCTGCTTCATAAAAAGCCTGTATATACATATACTGGATAACTATACATCTCACTGTAACTCGTAAATCTCCGAGCTGGGACTGTAAAAAGGACGAGGATGAAAGACCTGATTGGCTTATTTTGACTGATCTTCGGTAGAGGAGTTATTTTTGCCTGTGGACAGACGTTTCTGGCAGACGTCGGGGAATTCACTGTCAGCCGAGTGTTAATATTAACTGTCCATAACAAAAGAGTGTTAGTCTGAGGAGAAAGGTGGTGTAGCTTGACACTGCGCAGACACCTGTATGATATCATGGCTGAGGGAGTGCACATTGTGTATGTCTACGGTTATAGGTCACCCAGTAAAACATGTGTTATGTCTTTCACTTAGACTATATAGACCCTGTGCAAGACTTTTTACTTCATTTACACTCATATATGGTCTGACTGGGGTTTTGGCTCAAATGTGGTTGTACAAAATCATCTTTATACCCCTGTGCACCTTAACATCTCTGTACACTATTACTGTGGTGAAACTAAGTCAGCATATGTTTTGTTTAAGGTCTCAAGCCTTTAATTTCTCACTCAGTGAGATGTTTATGAAAGTAACATAAGAACTGAGAGAGGCTTCATATATACAGTAGAGCCTCTGCGATACTGGATTTTTGTGGCGAATGCTGTTACAGATATTTGGGAACAAATAATCGAATATTGTTTAGCTGTTATTCTTCATTTATTTAAGTTCCAAAATGAAATCAGGGCGCTGAAACAGTAAACTTTAACATTTAGTGTTGATGCTTGTATCAGGACTTTGCTGCTCTATGACATTGTAAAGTCGCTTTATAACTGTTTAAAGTTGCTCTCTGGGAGTGTAAAAGTTGCTCTTTGGCAGTGTTAAGTTGCTTTGTAACAGTAAAAAGTTGCTCTAAAACAATGTGAAGTTGCTTTATGACAGTGTGAAGTTGCTCTGTAACAGTAAAGTTGCACTATGACAGTGTAAAGAAGCTTTACAACAGCATTAAATTTGCTCTATGGTAGTGTTAAGTTGCTTTATAACAGTGTAAAGTTGGTCTATAGGTGTAAAGTTGCTTTCTGGGAGTATAAAGTTGCTCTTTGACAGTGTAAAGTTGCTCTATAACAATAAAAAGTTGCCCTCTGAAAGTGTCAAGTTGCTTTCTGACTATGTTAAGTTTCTCTACCACAGTGTAAAGTTGTCTTTTAACTTATAAAAGTTGCCTGTAGTGTTTATATGCAGTTACTGTGTGCTAGGACTCTGTTGCTTTCTGAAGGTGTAGAATGCTCTATAACAGTGTAAGGTTGCTCTATGATAGTGTAAAGTTGCCCTGTATTCATCTTGTGTCATACCAGGCCAGGGTGTATCATGTGGTGTGGCGTTTTACTGGTCACGGCAATGGTGATGTCAGCAGGTCTTAAATATAAATAAATAATGATAACTACAAAAAATACAAACGAACAATTTAGAAAATTGGTAAAATATACTTAAAATGCTGCCTATAAATTTTTAAAAACAATAACAAAAAACAGAACAATTTGCATTAGTTCTATGAAAAAATATCAGACAATATACTATATGCCAATACCAACACAAACCGATACAGCTGTCCTTGGCCAATATCTGACAGATAATACTGGCTGACCGATAGATCCATCTGGCTCTAACACACTGGCAGCAAAACTAAATGATCCTCTGGCTCTGCAACCAACAATGAACAAGTTCTTGAACTTTCCATAAACATTCATCATCATATTCATCATAGTTGAGAATAAGACATGACGTTGACTGCAGCTCCTCATTCTGACCACTCTTCACTCTTCACACATCTTCACTTCAGTCCCCCCTTTCCTGATCTTCCTCTCTTTCCAAGCTTCCTCTCCTCTCCTCTCTTTCTGTTTTCTCTTTTTTACTGGCTACAGGAATGTGAGGTCTCCTTAGTGATTTATAAACATACACATAATAAATGGGCGGCTGTAGTTTAAGCGGTGATGAAGCATTCTCTCTCTGGGACACAGCGCTGGCCTGTGTGTGATTTAAAGGGCTGACATTTATGGCTTGCAGGCCTATTATTCAGAGTGACTGTCTGTGTACAGACCGGCGTTTTACAGCGGCTACACAGAGGTGAGCCCAAAACTAAGCTAGTATCTGACAAAGACTGAACATCCAGTAAGAACGCTAGAGTAACATATCACGTGGGGCTAAAGTGGTGGATGTCTGACATGAATATGTGGTCATAGTTTCAATGAATCTTTCAGCGACCTAATCTCATTGGACTACACTATAAAAAGTGGATTTCAGTAGTAGCTATAGTAATGTAATGTTTTAAATGAGTGTCATTAAGCTACTTTTGTGGATTATAGCAATTTGAAATTACTCTCCACTCCGTTACGCTGCAATTCTTATTTCAATAAAAGTGCGTCAGAAAGGTTTCTTTTAGTATTGTGCATCTTGTATCATAACATCCATGATTTTTCCATATTTTTTCTCCTGCACACACATGCACATAAGTTAAGAAAACATCCATACTTTGTTCTTAATCCTCAAAAGAAATTCTGCCGAATCTTTACTCAGACTTGAAAGTCTTAATCGTCCTCACACTATCACAAAAGACTTATTAAATTTTTATTAAGACTGGGTGACCAAATTACCCTTGTAAAAAAAATAAAATAAAAGTAGGCTACATACAATAATAAACAATGAACATGTAAAAATACCCACCAAACGGTTGGTTCAAACTAAGTTTCCACCTCTCATTGCACAGGTAACCAATCATACTTGAGGATAATGGGTGGCACTTGAGGGTGGCCAGTCAGATTTCAGGGTGGCCAGTCACCCCCGCTAGAAACCACGTTAGATATAAAATAAAAACCTGAATTGGATAAATTATGTTTTTTCAAATGTAAACTCACTGAACCAAACCAGCTATTGTTAAGTCAGGCTAAAATTAAGTCAATCTAACAAAAGCAATTAGGAGCAATATTTACTTTTGGCTTAAACAAATCAATTTAGTTGTGCAATTGGAAACTTAAATTTTAAGTTGCTTTAATGAAAACTGTTGATTTGAAACTCAGATTATTAAGTACATCTGACTTAAAGCAATTGTGTTAATCCAACTTGTTAACTTCATTTAAACAAAAATAATTCATTTGTGTGTTACCAATTGATGTATTTTTAAAAATTGGTCCAACAATTCTCTTTTTTCAGTTTAGACAGGGATTTATATGTCAGATTTCACACTATTCTGTTTTCTACTCCCTTGAAATTATCCCCGCTACAATGATGTGCATGTTTGCCATAAGCAAGAATATGGCTTAATGTACTGTATAACAGCATGCTTACAGCAGGTTAACATCAGCTGGTTATTTAATCATGAACTGAAAGCTCTGTTGTGCTGTTCTGTTGTATTGTCTCACATTAATTATGAATGTTTTGTATTTGATTGCGGTGCAAAGTACGCTCAAATTATCCCTTTCACAGTTAACTGTGCTACTTTGTTTTCGCATAACCCATAACCTGTCTGCCTGCCACCAACTTGCAGTGGATTGCAATCGACGACTCAGTGGCCGACATCACTATCTGTCCAAGATAATAGATGACAATAATGGGAAACTGTCCCTAAGCACTCGTTTGGAGTCTTCCTGCCCATTTACTGATACCCTTCATATTTAATTCCCCTCCTATAGCCAGGAAAACAGACACTTTAAGTCCATCTAGAGGGAGCACATTTACAATAAAAGGCCAGCTGAATCCTCGGCTCACGTTTCCTCCTAACTGTGGCAGGACATAAACCTTCGAGCCAGACCTCATTTTCTCGGCGCCATCTCCCGGACACTGCTACAAAAAAATCAATAAGGCTGCACACAATCCTCTTAACTTTGGAAGCCATTGTGAAAATGTCTTTGTTGAAAGAATATGGGGAATATTTTACTTCTTCTTTGCTTGTTTTTTGTGTCCACTTCACGATTTCCTTCTAAAGGGGGGGGGGGGGGGGGCTCCACTTGCTAAATTAGCATCTAGCTATGTGTTCTGCTCTTATTTTCTTGACACAGGTCTATGTCACAAGCAGTCTGTTGTTGTGCATTATTGTCACTGTAACTCAATTCTTCCAGCTGAGCAAGAAGAAATAATTCAATCGCACTGCAAAGATAAAGATCCCTGGAGCAGGGCGGAGAGATCTGCTCCGCTTGTATCAAGTTACACTCCGGAGATTAGCGCGTAGCATGTAGCGTTTAGCTCGTAGCTACACTGAATCAAGGCTGACTGTGATTCACATAGTCAATAAAGCAGGTTGGCTTATTGCATCACACTGTTCACATAGGTTAAACTGTCACAACATAACACAAGTGCTTTCATAAAGAGTGCCTTCCAGGCTGGGCTGGCTGGCTTACTGCGCCTGTGTGATAAAGTCTGACACATTCACTGCAGGATTCGAAGGTTTCTTCGGGAAAGTCGTCCAATAATGGCTTCTCAGCCAACCCAGACCCAACAATGATGCATGAGCAGATCATGCTGAGATATAGATAAAATAAGATAAGTTAAGATAAGAACGGCACAATGGATGTTCTGTGAATAAAAAAGAGAATTATGTGTGCAAATTTCACATGAATGAAGTTTTTTGCTACTGTCTATGGCAATGTAATATTTTAAGGTAGCTATGATGACTGAATTGCCTCTAGAAAATCATTCATAAATCACCACAGAAAATTTAAGCCACAGTATGAGCACCAACAACCAATTTAGTGGGAAAAGGCTCTTCTCATTGAAGGAGCAACAAAAATTCTGCTGGGAGAACTTCTCTCATTAATAAACATATATACACAAACATTTAATCTATATGGAAGCTGAGAACAGCCGTGCTTGCGATTATTTTATTAACGTTATTATCTTGAGATAATTTATCATGAGAAAACGATTATTTTTTCTAAAGATCACAGGGTAATTATGTAGAACTTGAAAATAAGTGTCTGGTTCATTCGATCCCACCTGATTTAAACCTTCAAGATCACTTTCATGACACTTGAGAAGGACTCATACCTGAACAGTGGGATAGTCTTCTCCTTAAATGACGAGGACTGATCTGACTTATCTCTAACAGAAAGACACAATACGATGCCTGCCTGTGTTAGACCTTGACGGAACTATGGTCTAATGCGATGATCAATAATGGGTACCCTTTGATCTGACGTTCTCAGCTCAAAGCAGTTGCCACAGTCAAGACACCATCTGTAGCACTTTTCACACTAAGAGTGTGCCATATTGCAGCAACGAAGGCTTGCCTCTACACCTCCTTTGTTTTTTTACAAAGCTGACAAATGTGTGAAATAGGTATGTAATTTAAAAAGACCTCAATTCAGCTCAACTATCATTCTGCCTCTGTAAGTTTTCACTTTTACAGAGAGGAGAATAACGCCGTAAGATTCCTGCCTTGAACAGGCAGTGTAAGAGGTGCTTCTGCATGCTGGGATGTCATTCCTGATCTCTGATAAACATTATAAGCAACAAGCAGAAACAACCTATTGTTTTCTAGCAATAACGGGTTGATAGTCTCATTTTCTTAAAATAACACAATAATTAACTTGTCATCTCAAGATAACAACATAATAAAGCCATTACAAATATGGCCAAAACCTGGCAATATCAAAGGTTTAGAACATAGGTACGTGTTTGTGTTGGTGGCAGGAACTGTGGCAGTAAACAGCACTGGAATGAGAAGTGTTACAATGGCTGATCTATGCTGCTGCGTATGATTGGATGTTATCCAAAATCAAGTGCAGCTTCAGTGTTCAACCTTGGTAACAATCTTGGTAAACTAGTTGCAAAAGACATCATGACTTTTTTGCTGAACTGCTGTCTGATTTTGGCATCATGAAATCCTATTCCTTAGATTTTACAAGCGCTAAAACTGATTGTATAAATAATATATTTTAAGCAGCCAATGAGATACATTTTGGAAATAACCTTGCAAACCTAGCTTGCGTGGAATGTGTAAGATCTTGAAAGGGGAGCGTGTGTGTGTGTGTGTGTGTGTGTGCGCATATTTTCCCCCAACAGACTCCCTTCAATCTCTTGCACTCTCAGCATCTATTGCCTTCTGCTGTACATCACTCTGACAGCAGGGACCCAGGCAGAGGCTCCGGGTGGAAGAGGTCTTTCAGGTTGCCTTATGTGATGGACAGGAATAGTCTGGAATCCCCAAACGGAAGTAACCTCACATTGACCTCATCCAGTCATGACTCACATGACCCTTAACTTATAACCCCTGACCTCTGATGCCTGACTCTGCAGCACAAGAACAGAACAGGGTCAAAATTCTTTGGAAAAATATCTTACTTTAGGTGTTTTATTTCCATAATAAGCAAGCTACATTTACATCTGTAGTATCAGATTAGATAATCTATTAAATACTTACTGGAGGTTTTTAGCTCTTGTAAATCGCCTTTGGAAATGGAACTAAAACAATATTTGAAGAAACTAGGAATCATGTTTGGAACTTTTGTATGATTTTAAAATAAACTGCCTTTGATGACTTTTGATATTTCAACACATACCTAAACGACACAATAAGTTGATTGTCAGTAACTCCCAAAATGACATACATTACCAGCGGAGAGTATAACAGGCTAACTGCACTTCAACTACGTTACATAAGTCACGTGACATTACACACGCTGTAAAATGGTCATAGTTTGGTTAGGTTGAGGCACAAAAAGTACTTGGGAAAGTTAGGCAATTAAACTACTTGGTTAGTGGTCAGAAAATACTGTGCTTTGGGTTAAAATAACTACGTTACGTACGTCATGTGATGGAACTGACATCACCCGTGTGACGACATAACTCACATGACATTACACACGTTGTTTACATTGTTGCGATTTGGTTAGCTTTAGGCAAAAACACTGCTTGGCTAGGTTTAGGAAAAGACTGCGTTACTCATGTCACATGACAGGGACGTCACCAGTGCAATTGCAAAACTCACGTGACATTACTCACGTCATTTTAATTGTAAAACGGTTGCAGTTTGGTTAGGCGAGAAAAAAACACTTGGTTAGGTTGAGGAAGAGATCATGGTTTGGGTTAAAATGACTACATTATGTATGTCATGGGCTGGAAGTGACGTCAATCGTGCAATGGAAGTGATACGACAAACGTCACGTCCATAACGAAATTTTAAGTTACTGAAAAGGTTACATCTTGTTTCACACAGGACTCAAACCCCAGTCTCCTAAAGGACATATCAATCAGAACAAGCTGCTTGCACTTTTGACCAACACACACGTTTTCCTGGTGAGGATGGACTGGACATTTACGAGCCTGTGCATCAGAACAGTCTAAAGAATATATCATTCTACTTTTCAGCCAATGGTGAATCTCCTTTAGCCCATAAAGGGTTAAAAAGCAATATGTATGCTACAAACAGAAGCCATGTCTCTGCAGAGCTGTGCAATGGTGATATTCTTCCCCCCAAAATAAACGACAGTGCGACCAGAAGTGGCACATAAATTAAAGTGGCAGTGTGATTGATGGCTCAGAGAACAGCAGAAAGGGTGTTTGCATCGCTGTTTTGTAGAGCTGGGGAATATGCAAGCGCACAAACGCACACATATATATTCCCATGCACATGTGTACACACACAGACACACAGATGATGCAAAAACATTCATGTACACACACACACACATGCACACACACACAAGTTCAGACATCATTTGCCATGTGTAACCACATCAATCCAAAACCCTCTGCACCGTCCTAAAATACACCCTTGAGAGCTGGTGAGAGGGAAAATTACAACAGAGAAAGTGTGTTTGAATGCTTGTATGTGTCCATGTGTGTGTGTGTGAACCCCAACCCCACATCCTCTAAATGAGCTCCATGCAATATTAAAGGATGCAAAATTAGTCTGCGAGCAAGGCCGTGCTTGGAGCGCCGTTGGTGACTGACCTACCAAGGGCACCATGGGAAATAAGCGGACTGGGCATGCAGTGGATATTGTTTCCCTTACCTAACCTATCCATCACTTACCCCACAACATGTTAATTCTCCTCCAGACCATGAGCCACCCGCAGGGGATACCTACAACCAGAGGGGACAGTGGACATATTGACCACATTACCATGGCAACCTCATCAAACTCTGGTGTGTTTTACAGTACATGGCCACTACTTAAGTGTAGTGAGCCGATGGTCTACACAGGGATTTGGATTTAGGACACTAATTAGCGATTCAATAAACACTGATGAGCAAAGTGCGACACAATTCTGAAGCAGGACATCAGCAAAACAGGACGTATATCTCAAAGCATCTTGATTCAGCATTTGTTTTGATTAGCTGATTATTTCCAATCCCAAATGTGATGCACAATCAAAAAGGCAGCCATGGGACTCTTTTTCCCTCCTTTTTTCCCCCAATGACTGTAATCGATTAAAATGATATTTATCTTGCAATTTAATTATACGTGACTAGTTACATAGTTGAAGATGTAGTTGAAAACTTTTCAGAAAGGCACTGGTGTCATCACCAATAGGCAACTTATCACAGATCAGATGGGCACTCCTCACCCTGGTAACCAAGAAAATGGAGAAGCTTGATCTATCATTGTAACAGAGACAGAAAAGCCCATTTGTGGGAGCAGATCAGTCGGACACTGATTGTTGCTAGTGAGTGTTGTGCTTTTATCACGCTACGCATTGTAAAGTTGTTGTTAGCCGTGTAGTCGAACCTCTGTTAATGTGGCATGAAGTTAGCTTTGTGAGTAAAGTGTCTCATGCACAGCGTTTTTTTCTTTCACCACACATATGCGTCATCGCAGCGCTACCCAACTCCCTGCCAGCAGTTTCTGCTAGAAAAAAAATGCTATGTGGACAAGAGCCCTCAGAGGAAAGAGGAGTCAGCTGTTGGTATAGATTAAAAAGGTTTTATACGGGCGTTTCAAAATTTGAGAATCACCACAACCTCAACAGATCCTTGAGCATACAGCCATAAATATGCACAAAAAAAATCTGAGGCTGATTGGTCCAGTCGTATGCGAGATCAGATGTGGACAAGCTCCAGCCCTGTCGGCCACTCACGCATGATCTCCTCCACTTTTACACCTGGAAGTGATAATGATTCATTTAATTATCAAAATCTGTCAAACATATCTGTATGTTCCATAAATATCTAGTGGAATGTTTGTTAATGTAAACTGCCAAGACCTGAAGCACTGCAGGTTTTTTCATTTTCGCAAATTTTATTTATTTATTTTAGTTTTTTTTTTTTTTTTGGTAGAGCTGTCATTTTGTGCCAGAATTTCTGTTCGCTGTATGTGACTATATGATTTTTTTGTTTACAGCACATGTAAAACATTGCTACAGAAATGCTGTATTCATACAAATGTACTTATACTTTTTCTGTATACTTGATCAGTGTACAGTTTTAACTTGTTTTTTTTTTTGGAAAATAGCATTCAATGAGACAAATCTGACCTATAGAACCGTTAGCAGTCAGTATCGAGAAAAAAACAGAACAAAACAGAGATTTATATAAGAAATATTTCAAGGGTTGACTAGGAAAAAAACATCTAAACACTTAGACCAGTGTGGCTCACACGATGACAAAACAACTTTTCATTTTGGTGGCCTCGGTCAATTTACTGACACAATAACTCAGCGCTGAAGCTCAAATGAAATGTTTTGAATGAGTTCCTACCTTTTACAGATGTGCAATTGACTGTTTTTAGTTTGTGTTTTTACATAGCTGCATGAGGCCAAGTTTTTTTGGTGCATAGGACATATAATTATGTAAATATACAAGGTGTGATGCAGGGCCATATTGTTGCAACAATCAAGTCTTAAGCAAGTTAAGTCCAATATGGACAAGGACTGCAAATTAGCTACTGCTACAAGTCCTATGTATACTGCATTGGTTGCATTTTTACTTAAAATGTAGCAATGCCTACACGTATCATCTCTGTCAAATAAATAAATAAATAAAGAAATAAATAAATAAATAGCAAATTTCAGTCTCAAATCCTCATTTTTGTGACTTCAGTCAACTTGAGTCAAGCCCCAGTTCTGTCAACGGCTCAAAAGAGAATTAACACTTGACTTATTTTTCCTTAATAAATAAATACTACAACAAATACAACACAGTGCTAGACTAGACTAGACTTCGGTGGTATCAACCCAAGTACTGGAAGCCTGTAATGGGGAGGAGAGAGGGTGGAGGTGTTGGTGATTGTGGTGGTGGGGTATTACAGGCTGAGGTCGGAGGAGCACTTAACACTGCAGGAGAATGTTCCAGGTTGTGGGGGTGTGTGGTGTTAACGAAGGGGGCAAGTCAGTATGAGATCAGCCCTCACCTTGGAACATGACGGGGTCTGGTTTTACTGCAGCTCTTAGTGCCTCTGATGGTGGTGGGAGGATGGATGTGATGGATGGATAGATAGATAGATAGATAGATAGATAGATAGATAGATAGATAGATAGATGAGACAGACAGACAGATAGATAGATGAGACTGTGTACATTAGATGTGTACATCATGGTGGGAGAAAGCAGGAGCAGTGAGGAAGAAGAAGAAGAAGAAGAGGTGAGGGCGAGTGTACAGTCCAGCGCGGTCTTTTATAGCCCCATTCCAGCAGATGAGCAGCATCAATCTTTACCTCGCCACTGGGATAAGGCCTGGCTGCTGCTATCAGCAGGCTGGGGGGGTGGATATAAAACACACACTGACACTCACACACACACACACATACTGTACATGTATGCCTACAGACAGACAGGAAAACACATAAGTATCATGAGCTCACAGTCCAGAGCTTCTCTCTCTGACACACACAGGTACTACTATTTTGTTTTGGCAAAATATCTTTTAGGGAAACATGATTCCTGCCAGGATTACATTCAGTGATAATATTTTTCCATTACTTTTTTTCCCCCCCGATCTTGTTCTTTGTTTCCATCATAAGTCCTACGTGTGGTTTGGTTTAGGCAGCAAAAGCACTCTGGTTAAGGTTAAGGAAAGATTGTGGTTTTGGTTGAATGTTAATAAAATAAACAGTCATTTGTAGAGCTTAACCAAGCACTGGGAGTACCTAAAAACAGCCATGAAAAATGTTAACCACGCTTGAGTTGCAGATATTGTATTACAAGAGGAGATACTACACGAGACAAAACAAATAAAATATATTGTTGAGTGAGCATTTTGCAGATACATTTTTCACCTTGACAGATACATTCATTAAAAATATCTATAACCGTACTCGAAAAATATAACTGTGGGTTAAAACAGGGTTGTGCTGTCTCTCACATGCACACAGTGACACATACAATCAGCACTCACTCCAGGGTAAAATAACTCTGTAGTGGTCAAGGGTATTTCTCGGCTCTTGGTCCAATTAGCAGTGACGGAGACATGACACCCACGTCGAGGCGCTAATTGTCGCCCTTTTTTGGTGGAGGCAGTGAAGGCCTCTGTCGGCAACTTTTCATACAGATGTGCTATTGGGTTTGATTCAGTTTGGTCAACCCAGCGCAGTAGAATTGAGCATCTAAAACGTTGGATACATTTTTTCACAATAAAAGTTCCTCTTTATTTAGTCATCTAAACGCTTTTATTATGAAACAACAAAATCAGGAAATGTCGGGTTTCCATCAGCAGTAACTTAACACGACTCATATTTGGCTGAAAGTCAACATGAAACAGTAAAATAACTGGTTGATTCTCACTAGATACGGCGTGTGCGCGCCACAGTTTTGATCCTTCCTCCACACATCTGCAGCCCCCGCCAGCAACGTTTCAGAAGTGTGTCAGCAGCAGAGCGTATTATGTTTTATTTGCTCAGATTTAGTTGATTTGGTCGTCTTTCCTTGCTCTTTGTGCTTCTACCATGGTTAAGTACACTATGTTGTGAAACTGTTTATTTTCTGTCTTTATAATCGTGTGTCTGCACGGGGTCTTATATTTTGAAAAAACTGACAATTTCTCTCTACTTGTTCTGTGTCTGACTTCTTGTCCGATCTGTCTGCTCTGTGCTAAGTGGCACGGCATCCGTCAAAAATAGACCTGAAGCGGAGTTTTGAAGCGGAGATCCACTTCTGGGACGCTCCGAGGTGCTGCTGGAATGACCATGATCACCTCCAGCTGCCGCAGAACAGCTGGAACACGACGCAGACGTGCCTAGTGGAATTTAGCCGTAAAGCAGATGCCTGAAAGTAAAAACTGCAACGCAAGAGAGAAACCATAAACTTCAAACAACAGAGATTCAGAGAGAAGCAACAAAATTACTGAAAGCTGAACGCACAGACACTTTCAAAAACCTTTTTCTCTCTGCATCTCCTGCAAAGACATGAGTTAAGTTTTGGTTTTCCAGCACACATCAGAAAAAAAAAAAAAAAAGAAAGGCAAACTCATCTACTGGCGACGGGAAAAGCGTCACTCGCCTATTTTTAGTGGGTTTTGTCGTGTTTGAAAAAACCCTGCATGTACGTGCTAATTTTGGTGTAAAAACAATCTAACTGTGAACAGACGCGTCCCTATAAATGGACATGCGAAACAAGTAGAAGACAGATGTGTACAAGCCTGCAGCTCATTCACACACAGAGGAAACATTTCAGGAATAGACGGACGAACTTCACAACATACAGGAGGAGAAATGTTATCACGTTTCGAGAGCATTCTATCACACGCAGCGTCAGTGTCATTTTCCCAGCAGAACACAAGAACATACATGACTCATGTTGCTGCATTTGCCTTAAGACACTTTTGTGTACATGTAGCAAATTAATAAAGCAAGAGAGATGTTGGTGTGTGGTGTGTGTGAGCGTGGTGATGCTGGTGTGTGGGTGGGGGGGAGGGAGGGAAGCAACACACAGCAAAATAGAAAATGTTTTGAATTATACATTCCTGCCATCAGTGACAAATTGAGAGAGGGATTTGTCATAAATCATGAGCATGCTGCGCTGCCTACCAAGAGAATTGCTTGGTGGGCAGCAGCCTGAGATTTAGGAGTGTGTTGTTGGCGAGTGTGGAGCCCCAGCCTGCAGCCACACCTCGACCAGCTACTCTCCTATGAGCTATATGTTATTTTCAACACATATCAGCTGACAGGGAGAAAAAAGTCTTTTTGCTTGCTTATTTTTTTCCTGTCACGCTCTTTTTTCACCACAGCAGTCAACGTACAGATTTTTTTCCTTTTTCATCAAAAACAGGCACAGTTTCTTGTACTCACTTAAAACATTTGCAATTCTTGTGACAAGAATTTATAGACTTATTTCTGAAAAGTGTGGGAACATTTTTTTTAATTTATTTTTCCAACAGATTGCTGTTGCTGCTGTATTTTGAGAAAGTTATTTTTGTGTTACTCTCCAAAAAGCACATTTTAATTACTGTGTCATGTTGTTGCTCTATTTAGGATTACAGCTGTCATCACAATTAGCGCTATTTATTTACAGCCAGCTGTAAACTGAAGTAAATTAGTCATGGTCTAATGCCACCTTTTCCAGAAAACTCAAATTTATGCCTTTTAGTGCACCAGTGCAAAAGTTTGTTTTTTTTTTGTTTTTTTTTTCAGAGGAGGAGATCATGAAACTGAGAATTTGTTTCTGTATCATCATCAAAAGGCAACAAAGATGGTTTAAAAAAGCCTTTGAAGCATCTCAGTTTCTGAGTTGTTTTCTGTGCATGTGTGGCCAACTAATTCCGGTTGATCTTTATTTAAATTATCATTATATAGTTGTCTAATTAAATGTCATCCGTGAACAATAGTGTAACGAAAAGATGCATTTCATACATATGGTTGCATTTTAAGATAAAAGCCTTTTAAAATGATAACAGAACAACAGAACAACAACTGATTTTTGTATCTTTGCCCACAGGACAAAATAACATCGGCCACGAATCCCAGAAATTATACACACCACAGCAGCTGTTTAGGCTTATATACAGTGGTGTCTTTTTCCCAGCGGTATTCCCACTGCTTGTGTTTTGGGAACGCTGGGGAGACTCTGGCCAGCGTCTCATGTCTGGAGCATGTTCTATGGACAGGACACACCTTTACACAAAAAGCAGGTAAAACTCACAAAGAGGTGGCCAAAAACATAAGCAGAGGAAGACAGACTTCATCCATCATGGCACCCAAACAAACAAGAGCAGGGCGAAGGAACAGGCAAGGGCACAAGGAGCAGAGATGTCCACTGTGTCGTATGGTGTGTATGTCAGATGTACACATCTGCTGGGAATGTGAATACCATGGTAGGATGACCACCAAGTTATAATGTATGTTTCAGTGCATATGTGTTTGTGTGTGGTCCTTGCATCTGCTGTGAATGTCAGTGATAATGTTAGGGTGTAGGCACGGTGGCAATGTAATCGGATGATTTGGCACAAGTTAGTACAGAAGAAGATTAAGGCAACATGCGAAAAATTCATTCAAGATCTGAGTTTAAAGTCATAATTTTGACTTTGAAGTCTGAATTCTGAGAAAAATGCCAGAATTCTTAGGGGAGAAGTAATAAATGTGAGGAAAAAAGTCAGAATTCTTAGTCTAAAGATCTGTTATAAGTCAGAATTCTGACTTTAATCCGAGAATTCTGACTTTATTCTCAGAATTAAGACTCAGAAAAATCAGAACTTTTCACATGTGGTCCCAATCCTGTTCAGTGGGTTAAAAATGAGTGTGTGTGGGGTAAAACATGCTGTTCTGTGCCTGACTTGTAGTGTGGAAATGTTTTAAACGTTTAAAGGTAAGTATGGCTGCATAGTTGTTACTCAACCAGGTTTCACAAAATGGTGTGAAATAAACCCACTGTCAGAAAACACAAATAACACACTCCATGTACGGAAAATGAGACAAAGACATTTTTTTGTGATATGAAAGAGTAGAAGCATCATGACCATGAACAGGCAATTGTTTGACACTGAAACAGAACAGCAGACTATAAAGACAGTCCCCAATTTATGCCAATAAGCTTTTGATAAAGAGAGAAGTTTTAATTGAGAATTCACCCAAAGTTTTCCTGTTTAACATTAGTCAATTTAATTGATCGATCAATCAAAGAGCGAACTACATCAAACTCTCATATATCCTATATATCCTTGTTAAAAGGTTAATGACAAATAAATCTCCTTGTATCTTTGTATTACAAAATCTGCCACTAATCCAAAAGAAAAGAGTCTGCACACAACAAAAGATTTCAATACTGTATTTTACCTCCACAACTCTCTCAGCTCTATTCTGCAGATAAAAAGGTACACAAACAAAGCTGAGGTAAGTTTGCGGCACCGCTACATCCAAGGTCAGTGAAAAACAAGGCATCCATGATGACACACACTCTGGAGTTTGAGTGTTGCAGAGGCTGAGGATCTCTGGTTCCCAGCTCCCATGCAGCGGTCCACACTGAACGTCTGTTGTCAATAAATAAATCACAGATGAAGTCAGACCCCCGTATTTACACAGTGATTAAAACTCACGAGCCGAGGCGCTTAAACGAACCTAAGCAAAACAAATGAGAGCAAAGGTTTCCCACACACGTGTGTACTTGCAAGGTACACACGTGGACGTGGACAAACGCTAAGCTAATCTTAGAAAACACACACGCACGGGCATTTACAGAGAGCTGAGGAGCATAAACACACGTAGAGAACTCACATACTTTGTTCCCTAAAATCCCAGCTTTTCTTTCTTTTCTCATCACTACACACACCGGACCACACTGTAGAAAATTACTACGAAAAGAAACCAACATTAAGGCTCAGATTTCAAATCACTGAAAGCATTAAACAAAATAGGCTGAAACGGAGCCATGTGGTTTGATACAGGTGACGACATAACTGTCTCCTAAAATCACACACTCTTACACACATTAACAGTGTGCACACTGGGGTTGGTGGGCAGTAAGGGAATTCCACTTCTTTTTGGCTACAAATGGGCCATTTTAAAGCAACAAATCAAAACTTTTACTTTTTATACACTGTTTTTATCTATCACTTTGCAGAATCAATAATGAACTTGTGAACAAGACTGATGACTTTTATTACATTTATTGTTTTGACTTAAAAAAAGTTTATGTTCACGCTGGTTTAAAATTCTAAGTTTGAAGTTTGAAAAGAAAAGCTGAGTTTACTTCAAAACAAAATAAAGAAATCGTAAAAGAACTTAATTGTATCAAGTTGTGCAGTACTCCTACAATTTTACTCAGAAAAACCAAGTAACTCCTGTGAAATGAAATAAATACGAGGGGATTAAGAACCGAAAAACTCAGTGAGATTAGTATAAATTAAATTAAAAGCACTACTTAATTGTTTGAATTTACAGTGTGTAAGGAGGTAGGACTGAATTCATTACCTTCATCATGGTTCACAATGTTTTCATTACTGTGAAAACAAGCAATCGTAAAGTTTTCAAGTTTTCTTTTACGTTTCCTCCAAACTATAAAAAGAAGTTTCTCAGGAGAATTTTAACTCTCACACAATGCATGCTGGGAAGTCTGCTAGTATGCTGATCATGTTTCTTTAGAAATTTAATTTAACGACTTGATAAAACTTGATTAAAATTAAGCAGTACATTCATTCATTTTCTCCAACTTACCATTTCAAGTTTTTTTTTTTACAGTGTATATTTTTTGCAGCTTCTGCCATCCCCCCCCGAGAGCCCAGTACAGGACGTTTGTTCCCCCGATTTTCCCAGTATCAACCACAGAGTCTGACACTTTCTGGCCTCATCAGCTGAAACACAGATTTAGGTTTAGGAATGTTTTTCTGAACGTTGATATGTTGTGAAGCAGTCATAGCAGCCAAAAACATATATTATTAACTATAATTAGCAACCTGTCGCTGTTTTCCTGATTTATTGAAACAAAGCCACATCTTAAGCAGCTGCAGCAGTGGCAGCCTTAAAACTACAAAACCCAGAAATCATGTAACATGACAGGATACCAGAGAGGGAGGAGATCTGAGTGGGTTAGCAAGGCCAGCTGTCTCGCTGCTGTTGAGGAAGCAGTTTGTACTTTTCTCTTTAGTTCTGATTTATGCTGGATTCCAGCACTTGTGTGTGGGGGTACATCTCAGTTCGCACTATGCCAAGCCTGGGTTGACTCATTAGGATCTTTGGAAGTTTTCAGAAGAAAGAAATCTATGATCCAATGACACTTGAGATTATTAGTTGCAAAGAACTTCTACACATCATTAGTAAAGAGGAAAATATCAAAACACTGCAGCAAGTTTTATCCAAGAGTTTTATCTGGGTTAATCAAACATATTGCTCAAGAACTAAACATCGTTTATATCGAAGAAGTGCTGTTAAAAGTCTCCGCAACTTCCAACCAGCCTGCCACCTCCAGAGACAGAATTTGATGAAAAACGCGCCGACTGTCAGACAGGAATATCGCACAGAACTTCGAATAAATGTCCCTGAGTAAATAACTGACTTCAACACACACAACACGCCTCCAAACCGCCCAACCCCGGATCCCCCGGACTCAATCTCCGCTCGAAGCCTCATCCAAGTGCGTCGTCTCGCTAACATCAGAGGGAAAATCAAATATTTTGTTTTGAGCTTCACTAATATCAGCATTTTTTACTCCACCCCTAATGGCATTTTTATTGATCGGCTTCTTAATGGCGGGCCCCATATATTTGACGGCGCTCATTTAAAGTAGAAGTGAGTAATAGCTGTCTGAGGGAAGGCCGTAAAGCTGCGTGTGTGTGTGTTATTTTTTATCGTAGTCTGTCATTGGGGGTATGGAAGGAAGGGAAGGGATGAAGGAGAGGAAGGAGGAGAGGGGAAGAGATGGAGTTTTTAATTTACTGAACAGAGGAGAGTGAGGGGAAAGAGGAGAGGAAATGTGGAAAAAGGGAGACTTTAGGAGAGGAGGTGAAGGATAAGCAGTAAAAACACATTTTCCATACCTAACAAAATTTGTACTAAAGCATTTCTGCAAACGCACCCCGTTTCACCTACACACTCTCATACATCACCTCTACGCTTTCACAAACAAACCCCCTTTCTGTCCCCTCCTTCATCTCTCTCCCCCCATCCCTCCATCCCTCTCAGGTCATCAGCGAGCGAAACCACAACAAAGGGGGGCCGTTGCCGCGGTGACCTTGGCTGTGACATCATGTGGCGGCAGAAAGAAATGAAGCCATTAGGCCGAGGCAGCGCTTGCCCATAAATCAGACTGTTTCCAATAAGCTGCCTTAATGGTCATCCATCACCCCGCCAGCCAGCGCCCTCCGCACCCAACCGCCTGGGGAACGGCCACAGGGACGTACAGGGGAGGGGAGGAGGGGGGGTAATAATGGGGGAGAGAGAGGAGAAACAGCTCGGGTAAAATCTGGGGGGTACAGGGAGGAAAAGACAGAGGGGAGAAGTAGGGATGTGGGGAGAACAGGAAGGTGAGAAACCAGGCAGATATGAGGGAGAACAGAGAGAGATAAGGAGCTGGGGGAGAAAGGGGAAGATAGATGGGGCAATGACAGGCTAAAGAGGGCAGTTGAAGAAAAGGGAGGCAAGGGGGGAGACAAAGGGAGCAGATGATGGAGAATGAAGTGCAGAGAAGAAGGAAGAGGTTAAAGAAGAGCAGGAGCAGACAGACGGAACAGAAATGATGAGAAAGAGGGAAATCTGGAGAATGAAATTGGGATAGGAAAGGGGAGCGTCAGAAGCACCCCATATGAACTGATGATAACAGGGCAAGGAGGAGGAGAAAGGAGAGACAGTGAAGTACAGAAAGTAGGGGTGAGGGGTTTGTGAAAAGGCAAATATCAGAAGAACAGAGGGACGGACACACGGGGCTGTAGCCAGGATTTTCGAAATACTGAGGTCATGAGTCCTAAACCCACTACTGGGTTTGGGGGATGCCAACAATAATCACTTCAAATAATGTCAATGCCAGCGACAGTGATGAAAACTGTACTAGAATCCAACACAAATTCAAGTTCATCCTAAAAAAATAAGCCATAATAGAAAAGAATCATGTCAATGGCAGACGGCAGGTGAAGGAAGTTAAAATGTTCAAGGAAGATGCATACAATTGCAACTCCATTCACAACAAACGATACAACAATGTAGATTTAGCAATTCATCACTTTAATCGATTGTTGTTTTTTTTAATAAAGTCCTAATGAAATATGTAAAAACAGATTAAACGCTGGGGACATGACATCAGTGTCCTCAAAGGTGGGTATGGGCCTGGGGACACAGACAGAGAGAGAAGGAGAGGACAGGAGGAACTTGAGTTTGGGATAGCAGGAGACATTTAAAAAGTATAAATCCAGAAAGCAGAGTGAAAGCTTTGGTAACAAAGATGGTGAGGAGAGAAGAGAAAGATGTTTGCTGTGTTTCTACCTAAATGTATTACACACAATGTGATGCATTAGATTAGATGTTCAGATGCTTCATAGTTCCAAAGTGCCAGGTGGGGTGTGCACCTTCTCATGATAACCACATTATTCACTCAGTGCGTTGTCAATAATAATAGGTCAGCTCACTGGGTTTACACTATATCTTTCCAATTTCATCACCAGACATGAACGTTTTTGTATCATATCTGCATATGGCACATACAATGTTGAGGTTAAATACAGATCTTGGCTGTGGCAAATCATGGCGCATTAGGGTTAGGTAACTAAGACAGTTTTTTAAGGTTTGAGAAAGCACATTAATTGCAGTTATGCAAGGCAAACTCTGTTCTCTTGCATTAGTCATATGTGTTACACACTCATTCAACACCCCAGCTTCCACACCCCTACTTTGTGCCTCGCTACATACGACCATTGATTCCAAAAAAAAGTTGGAAAACATGAATAAAACAGAATGTGATCATTTGCCAACCCTTCTTGAGACAGACCTTTTTTTCACAGCAGCCATATTGATACGACATAGCAGGATAAGCACAGGTGTTACCAATGATGCTAATTAAAGTCCTGTTCAATTTAGTGTAGCAGAGTCTTTCCAGTGAGCCAACACGCACAATAGCAGCAGCCTGACTCTGTTTGACCTGAATGTGACCAAACCTTAATTAGTATCACTGGTAACACCTGCGTTTAAACTACTACTTCATGGCTGCTGTGAAAAATGTCTACTGGAAACAGTGCAAAGATAATATATTAAATGTATTTGGAAAAGGAGGTTCAACAATGGGATTCTCTCAGGAGTAGAACCAAGTTCCAGTGAACATAATCCAAAGAAAAAAAAAAAAGTGAAAGAGAGCACATCTCAAGTGGTCAAGTGGAGGCGATGTGCTTCCTTTTCAGTGTTTTGCAATATGCCCACGATAGAGGCTATTTAATGTTTTGTCTCATCAGCTGCATTGTTCTTTTTAATATGTGCCTGTTCTGAAGTTGATGCCAACAACAGGAACAAAAGACTGAGAGAGTTGTGGAATGCTCAGTCGTTCAGCGGCGAGGATGAGGTTCACCACTCTGAAACACGTGACTGTATGATGTAACTAAATGGGCTCAGGAACTTTGTAAAACCTGTTTTTATTTACATTTTACAAAACATATTGCTGCCACACCAGAAGAAGAAAAAACTCACCAGCGTCATATTTTGATGTCTTTCACATCGTAAAACAATAATTTCATGTTATTATGACATACAAACTTATCATGTTATGACAAGAAACTTTTCTTGCACTAAAAATACGATGTGAAAACTAAGGTAATAACTTATTGTTATAACATAAACATTTCATGATGTAATTATAATGTGATAACTTATATTGTTGTTATTGTTATAATATGATGTTATAACAATTTAAGTTATCACATTATAAGATGAAAAATTTCACATTATAACAAGATAAATTGTATATTAAAGGTTTTCTGTTATAAAGTAATTATGTAAGTATGTATGTTGTAATAATGTGAACATATGTTGTTGAAACCTCATAAACATCTTGTTACAACAATAAACTTTTCACTTTATAACATATATACTCATCTGTTTTTCTTTTTCTGGCATGACAGAAATGCACTGCAGAGCAACATTTCAACATATTGTCCTTTTTTTTGGAATTTGGATTATTAAACGCACACTACTTCCAGTGTTGGTGTTGAGCTGGTGGTACAAATTTGTTTAATTTGGATTTAATTTCTACTGGGTTGGTCTGTCAGAATCACATAGTGGCCTATATACAGTACAGTCATATAGTGCATTTTACATTTCAACCTTCCTCTGTTTATCACTGTAAAATGTGTCGAACACCATCTAAAAAACACACTGTACTTTCCTGGTGCTAACTAATAGTTTGAGTTTTTTCCACTTTTCTCGCCATTTTATTTCTTTCTGGAATTTATTTGCTACTTAAACTATTTCTTACTGCTGGGGGCATTTTTTTTTTTTTTTTTGCTCATGTAGTTACATATTCCATTCATTAACGCATTTATTTGTTCCATCCCAGCTGGGAAAATTTTATGAATTGCAACATTTAAAACTGAAATGCTAAAATTCACTTGACAATCAGATGGAAAATTACAGCCGTTAGACAAAATGCATGTATAAAAACCCCACAGAGTGAACGTAAGTATCACATGAAAAACATCCTTGTGCTGTGGAAACATCCGCATGTGCCAAACCCCAAACCCCTGGTAGCTAACCGTGGCTGCAGGAATTACTCCACACACTCCCAGTAGTCATGTCATCAGGAACCTGGTGTAACCGGCCCTGTTTGTAGCCCACACCACACCGGCCTCGTGCTGAAAGCTTCGATGTAAGTTATGACACTTGGAGTCTGCAATTGTGGTTCAGCATCCTTACTTTCTCTCACTGGTTTGCTTTCTTTCCTTTCTTTCGCTGTCTTTTCTCAAGGTTTGCTCCTGATCCCGGCCTTATCCTCTCTTGTTCTCTCTTCGCTTCGTATCTTATCATTTTATATCCCTCCTCTCTGCTGCTCTCCCCACTCCATCTTTCTTTTCTCTCCTCCCTCTCCGCGGGGTGTGTGCATGTGTGTGCGACCATATTCTCGAGGAAAACGAGAGCCCATTTTGGCCAAAATCAACTCACCCAGAAGTCACTTTACAACCCGTGCTCTTATGAGCCCTGTAAATGTGAGCTGAAAAATGATGTGTGTGGCGCGGCTCTCCTCTTAGGTTTCCCCAAGTACAGCGGCCAAATTGTTTTCGCTAGGCACTACGAGAGGCATTATCCATCATTTTGAATGAGCTCTGTAATTGGGATTATAGGAGCAAAAGTGCAAAAATTGACTTTGAGAGTGATAGCATTACAAGTGGGCCTTTCAGATGAAATAAGAGGGTGAGTGTGTACTGTATGCCAGTGTTTTGGGGCATGTTTGGTTAACACTGTGCAGCTCTGTGAGTGTATATGTACACTTGGGGCACCATGTCTTTGTATATACATGTATTAATGTGTATGTGTCTGAAAATATATGAATTTATTCTGTATGTTTTTGCATTGTGCAAGCATATACAGGCCCTCTGGATGTTGTGTCTGCTAACACTGTATACAAAATATGTGTAGTGTATATTTGTATTTCTATCACAGTTTGGATTTTTCAAAGTGGGGTTGTATAGGTATTTATTGATAGTCAGCGTATTACCTACAGTAGATGAGTAGCAGAGGTCGACATTATTCTAGTTTGGAGAGGCAGAGAGGAGTACCAGTGTGGAAGCTAAGCAATATACTGCTGTGGACAAGGTCAGCAAAAAAAAAACAAAAAAAAAAACGCCTACCTAAAAAAATCTAGGTCAGTTTAAGTGTACACTATATTCAGAATATTTTCACTTCTTCACAATGCTGTCAGACAGCCTTTTCTGTGGGGAAACTACCAATATCACTCTCTCTAAACCAACCAAATTCCATAGGCAAAATCAGCTATTTTACCTTGCAGAACACAGTAGCTGCCAGTCTAACCTGTTTCAATCCGTTAGTTTGTTTGTGTTATTGTGTGACTTCTGTGTTTTAAAAGGATAGTTCAGATTCACTGAATTCATTCAATAATACAAAAAAACAAACAAAACAAAAACAAACAAAAAACTAACAGACTGAGGCAGCAGTAAAACAGCAACTCCTGTGTTCTGCAAGGTAAAATTACTGATTCTGAGAGCGATATTTGGCTTCTATTGATGGCAGTTTCCTATCATAAAAGGCTGTCAGACGGAAAAACTAAACCAGTGAAAATATTCTAAATTTAGAGCACACCATGCTGTTGAATTTTTGAGGTGTACTTTTTTAAGTGGCTAAAATACCCTATGTTGCTGACCCTTCTTTGCCTCCAATACACACAACTTTGAGAGTATTATCACACTTAAACCATTGCTATCTATCAACAAACTGTATTTCACAGTTCTTTTTGTTGTCATAATGCTGCATGTTGAAAGAATGGGAAGACCAAGAAAAGAAATCATTTTCCAATTTGGTATCATTCACACATGGTCACCTCCACTGCTAGCCTTGTAGATGCATCCCAAATTAACTAATACTAAATACAAAAAGTGAAATTACATACAAAACCAAGAGTGTAGCTCCTCTGTAATTAGCTACATTGACTGTATTAATGTTGGACTTTATTTAGAGATATCGCAGCTATCAGACACTCTCATTATCACCACCGAATACTGGAATTACAATGAACAGTTTTTCTCACTTGCCTGCTCATAATACTGATTGTATCATATGAAATTAACACATAAGAATAACTGCTGTTTATGTAACTAAACAACATATAGCCTTGGGAAATACCAAACAGCTGATAGATCCCTAAAACAATGGGTTTCTAGAATTTGAACTAATTTGTAAAGCTGCAACAAGCAACATTTTGGCTCAACTAAAGTCACTTACCCAGAACGTAGGTATCTGACAACCCAGGAATGACATCAATTAACTATCTTATCTTTCATCTCTCTCTAGAAACACTTATAGCACTGCACTCTAATACAAAATATTACTAATTATTATTGATTATCTTTCCATCAGAGATACTGACACACATCGCTCTATTATTTTCACTAATAAATTATTTATTAATTAACTAATTAATTTAGAGTGGCGTCTCACTGAAGGTATCCGATTATACATTCCATTACAAAGCAATAATGCACTCATGCTAGCCAATCAGAATTGAAGATTCTTAGTGCCCATGGTATAAATACATTCCTTCTCTTCTCTTAAATGTGTGTAGCTTAAGTGTGTCTGAACCCTGTTTGCGTGTGTGTGTGTGTTTTACTGAGAGTGCTCTGCTGTGGAGTGTGTGTACAGAGCAGGCAGGCAGACAAACACCAGCCCAGCGGGTACTATTTTATTCATGGTGGGTAATCCCTGCTCTGCACCTCCTTAATCTGCTGCCATGGAGTGTTTGCCCAGAGTTCAGCCCCACCCCACCTCCTCTCAGTTCCTCTGACTTTCAGTTCTCAGGCTGCAGTCCAATTCTGATTTCTCCCACATCTCTCCCACATTCCCACATATCTGATGCTTTCAAATAAGTACAGCTTCATATTTTCAGTTTGTAAAATGAAACTGAGGTTTTAGCATTCAAATCAGAATATTCTCTTTGCTCTCCTTTGGTCATCATTTAATACTGGAACAGCCAAGGCAGTCATTTTGACTGTTTTCAAATTTATATGTGCAATAACTGTTGAATTAAATAAAATACCATGCTGCTGGTGCCTGACTTTTCCTAAAAGTGTCTGTATTTTCGTTTAAAATGTTTGTTTTTTTTAAATAAAAATTACACAAAAGGCAAAGAAAATGTCATCACTTTTACCTATTTCTGCCATAATCAGACATATTGACCACACAGAAATTGCCACTGTTATATCGTTACTTTTGCACAGTTGGAGATGCATCTTGGTTGCTTAGCAACTATTATTGTCTCAGTCAATAAAACTTCAAAAGTCATCTTTTCCGACATTAAAATACAAGTAATTAATCAATTAGTCTCAATTAAAAATAAAGTAGAGGAGACCAGGGACAGCTGTAACACTTTCCAGCTGTTTCCCATATGCTATGTTTTTTTCTTTAATGATGGTTCTAGGTGGAAATCTTAAATTTGAACTTGATCACAGATTGTTATTATGAATGTTATTGTCCTGCTGTGAAATACTGCTGTGAATATTTGCAATCATTATGGTTTACTACCCGTGATGGCATGCATATTGATATAAATATAAATAAATTTTACAAAACATACATTTTGGTGTTATTTCAAGTTTAAAAAGATAAACTAAGAGAATAAATGCATTAATATCGTAGTCTGGTATTTATCAAGAGCGATAACAAAGTTTGGAAGTCAGGTAAAGGTAAAAATGACTGCTTATTGCCATTCCAGTAGTTATGGAAATCTGGCACCTCTAGTGTTAAAGGTGAGACTAAAGTGATACGGGATAATGTGTTATTGGTTATTTCTGGAGACCAGCAGATTAAATTTAATCAAATGTTGTCAGTCAGACAAGCCATTAGTGTGTCATTAAGATCTATAGTTAGGAGATAGTTTGGAGATAGACCCGCAGTTTAAGTACAAATGTTGTCAATCTGCTACTGGCCACTTTGTCTTTGGAGAATGAGACTGTTATTATGAAAGGGTTGATCTGTCAGTAAGTTTTCCTAATCAATCAATGAAATTGTTTTAATCCATAAAAGGTCAAAAATACCATATTTTTGACCTTTTATGGATTAAAACAATTTCATTCATAGGAAGCAGTTCCTACAAAATGCTCACAAGAAGGTCTGTGGATTATTTTATTAGCTTTTGAGTTTATCAAATGTATTTTCATGGCACTTTGAGCACCAAGCAGAGTTCCATTTAGTTCTATTTGAGAGAGGGCACACAACTGTATATGGCTGATATCCCCAAAACTTGGCAACTCACACCAAAACAATATAGATGCATAAATATCACTGCAAGTCAGAGGAGAAATCTGTATTTTGATTTTGGGAGTGAACAGTTTCTTTATAAGCTCTAAATTTGCAATTGATAAATTGCAAGTGAAATGCAGCAAAGCCGCAAAGTTGAGAAACTGAATCTAAAATCTTAAAATCTTAAAATAAAAATTGTCAAATAATCTTCTGTTGATCCACAATCAGTAAGTTGATAAATCATTTCAGAATTGGCAAGTACAACAGCGAGTCACGAGAATGAAAATACAGACAAATAGCCAGAGTGACGCCTGAATTCAGTCAAAAACTGGAAGGAACAAACCTTTACTGAAGTGTGCTCAAAATAAGCAGAGCTCTAGGAACAAAAACAGATGTGATGTCTTTAGTTAATCTGCACACACACGTCTTTTCAACATTAGTGTCGGTTTATATTACTATTGGATGTGGCTTCCACGCTAAAACACATTTAAACAGTGATCCAAAACTATCAGATGTGGAGAGCACCTTAGAAACCAACGTTCAGGCTGAAGGCCTGCACAGTCGACTTTTATTCTCCTCTTTTTCTCTAGACCACACTTTTTCCTTTCTCTCATCTCTCCAGGCACCAGTCTTCAGTTATTATCCCCCTCACACACACACATACACACACACTGGGGACCTCGGTGGCCCTTCTCAGCTGGTACAGAGCCCCATATGCTCCAACTCCTGTTGTTATTGTTGTTGTTTGGCTCCCCGGCTCATTTGACGTGTGGACCCATGACAGTGTCCAGGACCCCATCCAAGTCCTGCCTGGTGCCCCTTTGTGTGTGTGAGTTTGTGTGTGCGTCTGAATATGTGTGCGCATATATGTATGTGTGTGTGTGTGTGTGTGTATGAATGAGCCAATACAGTTATATGATTTGGTATCTATTGCATGCTTATGTTTGTGTGTTTTTTAGGGTCTGTGCATAGGTGTTTGAATGGTGTGTGTTTGTATATATGTAAAACATGTCAAGGGCCAGTTGTACCATTAGTAGTAAATGTAGTCATTTTTGCGTGTGTGTGGCTTGTTGAACTATCTTTCTGAGGACCTTGTGTTAAGACCTTCAGAGTGAGGACATTTGCGGAAAGCAAACGTATTTTGGTCCTCACCTCTTCAAAGGGCCGTTTGAGGGTTAAGTCTTTAGGGTTAAATTAGGTTTAGGTTAACGTTAGGGTTAGGTCGGTTGGTGAATGCAGTATCTTAGCAAGGGCTCTCACAGCTGTGTGCCTATGGAGAAAATCAACCCTTACAAAAAGTTTTCACAGAGCCCGATTTGGATGGGAAGCCACCCACATTGCATCCCTCCCTCGTTCTCTCTCTCTCTCTCTCACACACACACACACAAAAACAAATACACTCACACACGTAGAATATATTATATAAAAAGCAATATTTTGATTTGATTTCTGTGTTTTCCCATTTTTGTTAGGTATCAGTGTTTTACAGTTACACTGATATTCTTCTAAATGTTTTAATGGTACAATGAATGTCAAACCAGAATACACACAATATGATTTTAGTGAAGCAAAGCCTTTTCTCACTTACACAAAATCAAATAGCCTAAATTAGGGTTAGGGGTTAAGGATTTTCAAATACATACAAATACCAGTTGTCTTAATTTAACTTGTTAACTAAAAGAACTTCATTCACTTGTCAACAGTTTTTTTTTTTTGCTTACAAGCAAAAAATAGGTCTAGAATAGAACTTTCAAAATTACAGTAACATAGAATGAAAAACTCGAAATAAATATAAATTTAATTATAATGAAACCATCTCAATTTATTACCAATGCCTCTATATGACGTATGTAAGCAAACAAGACACCAGCGAAGAAAACTGGTTGGATTCTCAATGAAATCAGATGAAATAAGCCTGTGTTCACATTTACCCAGGCAGACTAGCACTAAGAATGCTTTTGTCCACAGAGGCCTCACTGTGTGTATATTTGCATTTCTATCATTCAGCTCAACAAAATATGAAAGTTTGTCAGCAGCTTAAAAAATCAATATAATTGGTAAGAGACAAATAAACTAGTTTTACTTTTTCAAATAAATTGCAGAGCAGTTGTAGCAAGTTAACTTGTTGATACTTAATTTATGAACAGTTTTCTTTTTTAAAAAAAAAAAAAAAGCTAAATTTATCATTTGTGTGTCACCCAAAAATTCTGTTTTTTCAGTGCACCTGTGTACTATCATCTGTTTAAAGCGGACAGCTCACCTGGCAATTGAAAAATTCAACAGCAGTGTCTCTTTCCAGAAATCATGACCCGGTAACTCAAGATAATCCACAGAACCTGTTGTGAGCAGTTTGATGAAGGAACTATTTTCTTTCTATTAGACAAAAAGTAGTTCTAGTTGATCCTACCTAGTTGTCGATTATCTTGTGTAACCGGGTCATGATTTTTGGAAAGAGACACTGGTCCTGAGGTTTTCAAATGTATTTTTGGCATTTTGAGAACCACAAGCTGAGTCCTATTTAAGCCCATTATATTTGAGAAAAGGCAGACATCTGTATGACCAACATCTCCAAAACTCTGCAACTCACGCCAAAACTATCTAGATGGCTGTATAGCACTGCAGATAAGAAAACAAGTATGTATTTTTGATTTTGGGGTGAGCTGCCCTTTAAGTTAGTTTCAACAATAATATCCACAGCATTTTCTTTATGAAGCTAACACAGACAGGCTTAAGGTTGTCACCAGAATATGACCTTACAAATAATTTGTGCTACTGTTTGGAATGCTCCTGCATGTAAACATGGGGAGGGTGGGTCTGTACTGTGTTACATGTGATTTTTGGCCATCTGTCCACTATAAAGCATGCCGCCCACATTGCCTGTCCACATTCTGATGAGCTACAAGGACACATTATCTCCACTTAGCCCTTCGCCACTTGGCAACTGCAAGAACCATAACAACCAGTCTTTATAAAAACCCACTTAAAGCCGCAGCTCTTATTGCCTTTGGAACAGGAGGCAACACACTCAGGGCTTTCCAGACCTTCCTCCCTTTCTGGTTGTGCCGAGCTGCACCCTTTCCAAGACCTCCTCCTCTAAAAGTCTTTGGTTTTCATCGCTGTAGAAATGTATTCAGGGAGACATTTATCAGTGAGCTGCCTGCCACTGGAGACCGCACTGGCGGCCATTTTACAGGCCTGGTCAGGGAAAACAGGAAAAGGGAACTTCACTGTAAGAGAATGACATTTACATGTATATTTACATTTATTCACAGCTGTTGTCGAATGGAAGCAACCCCAAGTGACAGAGTGGGAAGACTAGAAAGGTCAGTGTCTGATGCATGCATTAAGGCTTTATTAGCTTAGCTTTAGTGTTTGCAACATCTACAGTCAGGCCTCTAGTTTTGGCAATGGTAAAAGTTTCTCTGACTCTGACACATTGCTCCTTTAAATGTGATCTTTCTCCAGCTGTTAAAGGACCAGTGTGTAGGATTTAGTGGCATCTAGAACCCGACTGATGGAGGATTTGGGGGGCTGATGCATATACCGATATTAGTCAAAAAAATTTTTGAAAATCGATTTATTGGCTGCTAATGTTTATTTGTACACATAAAAACTAAAATGGCATCAGGGCACTGAAACAGTCACCTTTCACTATTATTTTCAATAATCATAGATAACTATAAAGTTAAAAGAAACAACAAAAAATAGAATAACTTAAACTGAGAAAAATGATCAAATACACATAAAATGCTGCCTATAAAACAACAACAGCAACAAAAATAAAAAATAAAAACAGTCTACATTATGTTTTGCATTTTCTGTGCTAGGCCAAACCAGGCCGATAATCTCGGCTGACTCATGTAACTGTCTGGCTCTGTTGCAAACACCTTGTTTCTCCTTCCCCCTCCAAGTGTGTAAGACAGGGGATCGTCATCTTTTACTGTCAGAAGAGCCATTTTTGGAAAAAAAAAAAAAAAAAAAAAATCAGCTCGGAGAGACAACTATTAAATTCTCTAATTTCCCTGGAGACTTTTCTTTTTTGGATGTGGCACCCATAGTTAGCCTAGGGATATGTGTAAAATGTGGAGCTGGCTATATGACGTATTTTAGGTAACGAAATATTAAAAAAAGTTTATAAAGCAGTGTATCGGCTATACATTCTTGAGTTTGAGAATGTAAGCATCACTTTAGGCCTACAACAGTGATTAATGAAAATTAAAATGTTAAAAAAAGATTTCATTTTTTTGACAAGCCACAGGTACTAGACAGAAGCAGAAGAGCCACTTGCAGCTCCAGAGCCACAGGTTGCTGACCCCGGTGTAGGAGAATCTCTGGTGGCCACAAAATATGAAAGACTGCATCTAAAGTCAGTGTTTGTTTTGTCCATTTGGGGCTCAAAACATGGCGGTACGACATGGCAGACTGCATGGAGGAGGTTACACACCCTCTGTAGATATTATTGGCTTTCATTACACACTAATAAAAGCATACTTATGGATATATAATCCATTTCTGCCATATTCTCCCAGTAAATCCCAGTAAATCTTACACACTGTTCCTTTAAACTATAGTGGAGCAGTGACACTCCATAGTTACACAGAAATTGAATATATTAATTTGGATATTATTATATTAGTCAAAGTGCAGACATTTTACAGTTTTTTGAAAGCCATGATTAGTAAACTGCTCAATAATCTTCTGAATTTTGGTAGACTTTGTTGATACGCATTCTTTAGCAAACACAGAAAAGTCCTTTCTGAGGTGACTGCAGGTGCAGAAATTATTTTGGAAAATATGAGTACAACCAAAAAGCAGAACCTCCAGAGCAGTCAGGGTTTTTTGTCTGGAAACACTAACTTGTTGCAAAACTAAACTAGCAAACCTTCAATTTCAAGACCACAACAGTTGTTTATCTGATTTTTTTTTACATGCTATCAAGTATTGATGGTAAATACAGTATATGTGGGAATATATGGAACAGATGGAGATATTTGTTTGACTTTTGTGCTGTCTGTTATTTTGTATGGGTGTCAGTTTTTCTCCTTCTCTCCTCATATTAAATGACATCTTTGTGACAGATGCAAACATCCAGTCGCAACCTCAAAAGACTTAAGTGACATTTCATAGTCTTTTCTCAATATGTGAGTGATAAAAGCTGACTGTTGAGCGAAATGAATGCAAAACGCCTGCTGTGTTTAAGTCTGAGATGCTCATTTCCCTCATTTAATGTGTTAGATTACATAATTACTTCTTTCATACAAAGAACTGCAGCTGTGATAGTTCCCTGTTAATTACATTAGCTAACACGTTTTTTTCTACATTTAAATAATTCTCCCAAATAACATATCTTATCTCCAGAGATGAGCATGGCAATGATTCAATTACAGAATAGAGATGAGGAATAAAAAATCAGTGCTAGATAAAGCTTCACCTTTTATATTTGATTTTTTTTTTCTCATTGAACATCATTGTCTCTGGTCACTGGAGGCTGAAGATCCAGTTTTATTCTATCTAATCCTGAACCTTTAATGTTGATACGCTTGCATGCGGCTTCCAACAACAGACACTGTCAGTGTCTGTGCAGAGAAACCCCTGACAAAATGATAAATGACACCAATTCATAAAACACACACACATATCCATGCACATAAATACCATACACACAAACACACGTCGGTTTTTACACCCGCACACATATGCATATAAAACACACCTCCACCAGGTTCCCCCTCAAAATTATGTCGGCCGAGTGCAGACGCCGGCCTTAGAAACCACAGCCTCCACCCCCTCACCTCCAAACTCCCCTTCATGTCCCTCTCAGGAGCCAAAATGGCGTCCATAAATCAAGGAGCTAGATGTAATCTGCAGTGTCCAGAATGCAAGGGGCGAGGCTGCGGAGCATAATGCGACTGGTTCTCCATTGTCATTCAGGCGCAGGCAGCAGCACAGAGAGCCTTGCCTGCACCTGATAAGGGTCCGCTCAGAGTGAGCCATAAATCACAGACAGTGCCAACGGTTACTCCACTGATTTCACACACTGAAGGAGAGACACAGTGTGTGCGAGGCACAGAGAGGGGAGGAATCGAGCACAAAGAGTACGGAGAAGGTGGTTTAGAATGTAAGCGGTAGATGGCCAAAGATGAAGATGAAAATGTGAGCGTAAAGAAGAAAGCGAACGCTTTAGAGAGGAAGAGGAGAAGAGAATGAGAGAGAAGGAGGGAATATGAGGGAAAAGAAAAAAGGAGGGAGGGGATGATAAATCTGCAATTTACTCCCCTATCTCATCTGGCAAGAAGTTTCTCCACACAAAAGGCCTGACCTTCAGGAAATAAACACCTCGCTCTCCCAGAGAGCTCTGCTGGTGTCTGCGCTGCATGTCAATTCTATCACCAGGTCTCAGGACAGAACTAGAACGTACACACAGAGTTTTCAGAAAATAAACTCTTTTATCCAAAAATACAACAATGCCAAGGTCTTTGTGAGTTGACTCATTTTAAAACTTAAAACTTTTTGGCTGTTCTGACCAGGTTTAGACTAGTATGTTGGTTTGGTGATATGTCTAGTTATTTTCAGCTGGTCAGTGCTGTCTTACTGACAGTACTGACCGATGAAGGTGAGCTGACATGTCTACTGGTCAGACAAAAATTCTTAGTGTCTTTATAAACAATTAAAAATCATTGTTACAAATTAGATTCCTACATGGGTTTAGCAAACCTGTACCTGCAAAGCTGAGTACCCGAAACAAACTGTTTAGGACTGCAATAACCATTATTTTCTTCATCAATTAGTCTGTTGATTATTATTTTTTCATTAATCGATTAGTTCTTTGGCCCATAAAATGTCATAAAATTGTGAAAAATGTCAATCAGTGTTTCCAAAAGTACAAGACGACACCCTCAAATGTCTTGTTTTTTTCTACTACACAAAGATGTTCAGTTTACTGTCACAGTGTAGTAAAGAAACCAGAAAATATCCCTATTTAAAAGGCTGGAATCAGAGAACCTTGACTTTTTCTAAATTACTCAAACCAATTAATGGATTATCAAAATAGTTGGCGATTTATTTAATAACTGATTAATTGTTGCAGCTGTAAACCTATGATCTGCAATTATCTCCATGTCAAATCTGGACTCGCCCAGAACCGTTAATGTAAGTCCTGCAACTGAAACAGACATAGAAATTCACTCACTCGTCACAATGTGCCGAGCTTTTGGCTATCAAAAGCTAATACTTTTTGCCACTTTTTACAAGTAGCACATAGACTGACTACGTTAATCTCACAGTCTCTGTTGCCACCAAATTTCTCCCAAATGTCTGACTTGACCTTCCATAATGTATGATCCAAAATTTGATATTCTCCACTGGCTATTTCAACCTTTTTGTCACCCATCTTAGCTATCAGCTATCCTAGATTGCTTCAAATCAGACAGTGACGTCCCATTACTTTGCCAGATGCCATGTTCATCTCATCTCACTCTCCCCTTCTAAACATGTAGGAGAATCTACGGTTGTTTGCATGACTCGTGCAAAACGCGAGGTCAATCTAGAGGTAGGTTTGGTTTGTCTGTTCTGTGCTACAGTGGAAACATTGCTAAAATCAGACTAATTTCCAAGTTGTAAAATACTGTTGTTTTGGGTTGGAAGCTGGCTCTGGTTTGCTGTTTTCATCATGTGGTGGTGAACTCTTGCATTAGGAACAAGGAGTCTTAAGGTCTTTTCACATATCATCTGCCGAATGAACTTCTGTCAGGATAAAATTTTAGCACATATGACAAAAAAGTTATTTTCATGGAAGTTAACAACTGTAGCTTTAACCTCTTGTTTAAAAAAAAAAAGCCCTGATGAGGGCCCTCTGCCAAATTGTGTCAAATTAAGTGTTGGCTTTTCCAATAAATAAGTTGCTGAGTAGTTTTTCACATTTAGTTTGCTTGTCACTTGAACTAACTAATGAAGTAGCAGCACACTCTCTCCACCAATATTCTGTGAAAACTGCCTCAACGTTGCGTTTTTTCACAAATGTTGAAAAACTTTTTTAACTAATTAGATTTTTTACATATTTACACTTGTTATTTCATGTTTGCTTTATTTTTTCATGAAAAAAATTTAAATAAAATCAGTTAATGATTCACTTTCGTAATGAATTTTATTAAGTTTCCCAGGGGAACTTTAGCATCCTTTGCTGAATCCTAAATGAAATAATCCAATTGAATTCCTCAGTTTTAGGTGTATTTTATTATTTTATTGTACATTTTATCACTCAATCAGAAAACTTCAACTTATAAGCAACATTGTGCCTTGTGATAATTTGAACATCCTGAAGGCCACATGAGCAGCTTAAACTTTTCCAAACTGAAATCCTGGAACCAAGTCAGAGAAATTCATTCAGCTGGGAGCGATCTTTCCTCGAGCTCTTCCATCTCGACAAGAGATTTCACTCTTTGTGTCTCGTCCTAATCACTCTACCCCCATTGCTCCACCTCGAGTGGCAGCTCTCACTCTCACCATAGCCTCTATTCAATCATCCCCTTATTCCTTATTCATATGCTAAACCCCTTATAGCGGAGCCCCTTTGGCCAAGCACACTGTGAGATAGATGTTAACATGTGTAATCCCCCATTAACGCATACGAGACAACGTATCCTCTGCGGACGCCCACTCTCCCCCTGGGATTAGCCCTCTGAAAGTGGAGGGGCTGATGGGTAATGGTTCAGAGAAGCTCCTCTCAGTTTCAAAAGGCATCCTCCTTCCCTCCCTGCCGCCTCCCTCCCCTCCACCCCTGGAGTTTGAGTTGAGATCACTGAGGGTAAGTGTGTTTGCCTGAAGGATTTAACTGATTGTGAAGAGTGATGGTATTTATAAAACATTCATTCATTTCTATCCAAAGCCCTACAGGAGCTGTTTTTATTTGTACTCTAACAACAAAAACAGCCAAACAAATGCTCCTGGTTAAAGAAAGCAGTTAATGTAGTAGTTAGCTTTGCAGGTAGCAAATATGACTCTCATGCTGGCAAAGCTGCACACTGTATGTAAAACATCTGTATTACATTTGTGTCATTTACTTACTGTTTAACTGCCCTATAGCTAAATAATTATGTGAAAAGTGCAAGTGTTTACAACCAGATTTTAAAACCACTGCACTGCTATTTAGTCAATATTAGAAGCAATGTTGCAATACTTTTAATTCTCAATCCAAGAAAAAACAATGACCCAAGATTGTTGTAGAGTATTTTGGATTGTGATACCAGAGATGATATAAATATAGAAGAGATGGGGTTGCCAACAATCAAGCATATAGAGTCCACAACAAAGGCTCTGTACTAGTGATGCACAGACCACAGTTAGAATAACAGGCACTGGAGTTAATCCTTGGATTGGGCGGGTCAGGTCCAAAAAATTAACATTCTGATTGTCAGTGACATTCGGATCGGTTGCAGTTTGGAAAAAGGGTGAAGCATCTACCCAGTGAGAGAGAGATATTGTGTGTGCATTTATGCAAGAGGCACAGCAGTGCAACTTCATTTATTTATTTTTCTTTATTCTATATCATTATGATTATTTTATTCTGATCCTGTGGAGTTTCCTTTGTTCTGTCAAGTTTTTAACTACATCTTTTAGTTTTGCTGCTTAAATGTCCCAAGACATTTTCTGCAGTGACATTTCTACGCACATGGAAACAGAACTGAAAGCAGCCTCTCTCATCAATCATCAAAGAAAACACTCATACACCAACACAACAAATAATAAAGAAATCACCTGGCAAGCTTGCACTGCTCAACATTATTTAAAAGATAATATAGCCCACAGAGACGGCTAGAGGTGCGGGTGGGCAATTGAATGTGAGAGAAGTTGTGTGTGCATTTACACACAAGGCACAGCAGCGCAACTTCTTTGATTATTTAATTCTGTTTCCTCTGGATAGTTTCCTCTGAATGGAGATGAAACTGAGAGCAGCCTCTCTAATCATTAAATTGTTAAAAAAACACTCATATATCAATACAACACACAATAAAGAAATCACTTGGAAAGCTGACACTGTTTGGGTGGTGGGTGGATGATTTATGCATGCATGCAGGTGCAGATGATCTCAGAGCCCATCCACACATCACTGATCTGAACTAAAACTCCCTTTAAAAAGTGTATAAAAAACAAAAAACATAAAACAGGTCTGGTATCACACAGGTATTACAATCAGCTCCATGCTATGACATGTCTTCTTAACAGTTGATACAATGGCAATAACATTTTAATACTATAAACCAAACTAAAGACATTGTGTAAGAGCATTGCAATCTGAAAAACCAGTCTTCCATGTCACTGTATATATACTTAGTTGCCAGTTTATTAGGTGCACTTAGATTAACATAATGCAGTCTGATACAACAGTCCCACAATAAATCCAACCTTCATGAAGATCAAAATGTTGGAAATGTTTTAAAGACATGTCGATTCTACTGTCTGATCATTTTCGAGGCTGCAGTTTGTGGTGCATGTTATACTATAAGGTGTTTATATTATTTTGTCCATCTCATTTATATCAATGAGGGTCAGCTAAATAACAGAAACATCTCTCAGTATAATGTAATTTATTACAGGACTTTTTATTAGACAGGATTAGTTAGGTGTACTTAATAAACTGGCAACTGAGTGGAGGTATTAAGTGTCCCTTAGGGGCAACCCACAGCAGCAGCGTGTGACATGCATAAAAAAAAAAACTGTAGAAGCTTGCTCATTGCCACTGTCAAGATGTGGGTCACAGTATCAGATACACCACTGTCCACTTTCCCAAGTATTAGCCATCTAGAAACAGCCACGTGTCCTCAGAATTGCATCCATATTGGACGATTCTGCAGCTCACGATTTCCACCCAAAAATAAGTTAGCTTCCTGTCACAGACCTGCAATAAATGTTTGTCTTTTCCTTAACCATAACCACAATCTTTCCTAAGCCTTAACCAAGCGATTTAACAGCCTCACTCTAACCATGCCTTAACCAGAAACAGATACTGCAGAACAAGAAATTTAAAAACCTTGGCAATAGACATAATCTGGGATTTTATAGAATCATTTAAAAGTCCTGTGTGCGTGATTTATGGGGATTTTTTGGCAGAATATGGCAGAAATTGAATATTATATCCATGAGTCTGTTTTCATTAGTATATAATCACCTGTTTATATCTGAGCAGGTGTGGGTCCTGTCCAATAGAGTCTGGCATGTTGCACCACCATGTTTCTCGAGTAGCCCAGAACAGACAAACCAAACACTGGTTATGGCCTTTCACATTTTGAATTAGTTTTGCTACATGTTTGGAATGGGAACGAGGGACGAGGTGTTTGCATTCTGCAAGCTCACCATTAGATGCCACTAAATCCTACACACTGGTCCTTTAAAAGATTGTCACATTTTGTTCTATCACATAAAATACTTGAGTAAACAGCCAACTAGTTTCTAACAAGTGGCTATATGAGACTACAGAGGTTGTCAGGGACATTAAACATCATCATGCCAAACGCTAGAACACTTGGTGATGATGACGCTGAAGTTGTGCTACCGTAATGTAGTTCATTTATAGCCTAAAGTTAGCTTTTTACTTCTGGTGATTGCAATTATTCTTCCAGAATCCAAAATCCAAGAGAAAAATCCCATTGGATTTTGAAGCGGGAACCAGAGCAATGCTAACTAGCTACAAAAATATGTCATCCTTGCTGCAGTCTTTGAATTTAACATGGGGTTTTACAGAATTGATTAATATAGACTTTCTTGTCTGTCTTAGCATATCCAGGTGACTTTAATTACATACTGTCTGTACGGCACATCTGTGTGTGTCTGTTTATTGGAAATAAGGTGGGTTTTTTTTGAGGGGGGGGGGGGTTATGATGACCACACCTATTACCTCTATTATGCTCTTAAAGACTAAACTCTATACAAGTAAAATAAGATAACATAAAATGATTTACCTGACTGTTAGCTGCATTAACAGAGCAAACTTTATTTATCTAGTAAACATCAATGATACTAAATTACAATACCCACGGTGAGACTGGCAAAACTAAATATCTGTGTTATGTGTCGGGGATGAAGTTACTGTACATGACATCACTGAAGCAGTGGTGTCCAAAAACTTGTTAATTGCAGTCACTCCTTTCATTGCAAGCCAAGTTCTTCACACATGACAGGCTGCACATCATTTACGCTCAGGAAGAGTTCGGCTCGAACAGCAGTTACATCATGTCTGTGCAGTGAGACGCTGTTTCAGGTTGGCCTGTCTGCGAATGGGACCTGCAACCACCACACCTCATTGGGTTTCACATTATGTACCCTAATCCGGCCAGAGACTATCAAAGGAAACATTAGATGGAAGACCTTGAAAAGTTTTGCGACATTGTAGTGCGCTGCTCCTCTTGGACCGCCTTCAAAGCGCCGGCCTGTTTCTGAGAGGAGGTGCTGATTTTCTGGCTGTCGGGTCACTTTTGTCCTGGAACTGGATTATCTGGGAAATTTCTCACGCTGGGGAAAGTTTTTTTATGATATTTATGTGATTTCTGTAAAATCATATGAAAGTTTGGGATATTTTATCTTTCTTAATGACATGTTAAATAAACTGGAAAGACATCCTGTCTGAATGTGGAGCAGACTAAAAGATGATATGGAGAAATAAAAAACAAGGCATGATGACAATATTAATATGACACTGGAGAGTAGTTTTGGTTTGGATTAGTTCAGTTGAGTTATCCATTAAACTTACAATAACACTCAAAAGATTTTTTTTTAAAAAGTGGTAGAAAAGTGCTTGAAACCCCAGAGGTTTTGTGGTGGAACCGCCCCTAAATGCTCCCAAATCCATTCAGAATGACATCAACAAAAATATGAAAGTCTGAGGGTGTTACTCCCTCAAACTGCCAAATTCCTCTCCTCCCTCCCTTTATCCTTCCCTTACTCTCTCTGGAAATGTGAAATTAGCTGAAACATGAGGACAATTACAAGAAGGCCTAGCATAAAGACTGGGGGACTGGGAAAATAAACCGATCACAGACCCCTGAACAAATCTGGTTTACTTTACAAAGCCTCCTCTGAACTCCTGCCAACGTTTCCCCCGTCTAGATAATTCCTCCCTGAGCAGTTTCATGTTTACACCTTGAAAATCGCTGCATGATCAAGAGGGAAGAGACTCCAACGCGTTCCCTTCCTTTGTTCTGCCAGAGGACGCTCGGCTGAGCATCACACCTCAAAAGTAACATTAGAAATATCTAATTGGGTAAAAATATGCAGGTCATCCTTTTGAAGTTTTTTTTTCTTCCCTCTTTGTGGTTTTTGCACTCCCTCCCATTTACAGTAAATCTGTGGGAAAAACACCCTGTGAGCTCTTCTTTGGTGTCTCTTATTTAAGACGCGTCCAGGGTTTTTTCTTTCTTTTTTTTTTTTTTTTCAGCAGCTAAGACCGTTGAGGCGTTTTATAGCTTTTCTCATTACTGCATTTTCCAAACAGTGTGCGAGGGGCAGTGGTGCATGGTTGAATTATTCAGGGGTGCTGGGGATAACGGCGCAGGGCTGATATGTTATACTGTGCTGCTGTAAGGGGTCCTGCGAGGGACATCAGAGGACTGCCATGTCAGAATGTAAACCGGCTTTTATAACACACTGTGAGATGGAAAAGAAACAATAAAGAGCTCCAGATGAAAGCTTTATTTAGTGAAACAGAAGCTAGAGAAAGCAACTCGGGTCTCTTAATGTGTTCGGTCCAGTTCTTGGTAAAGACCCGATCTGTGCCTTGTGACTGATTTCACAAAGCAATAGATTGAAATATTTCATCTAATTGAGCTTTTCATAACACACATGAAAGTAAGTGACACATAAATATGAGTTTTATAAGAGTTTTGAGACTTTTAAAGGTTTATATGAGAAATCAATGAGTGTTTGAAGGCTAATATCATTATTGCTACTTTTGCACAATCCATCAAACACTGTTGGAGCCGGGTATCTCAACAATTACTGGTCCATAGGGCTGGGTGATATAACTGAAAAATTTATCACAATAAAATGTTTCATTTTAGTCCATATCAATAGTTATTGATAATTTTTAATGACCTACTTTTAGTTAAAAAATCATTACAAATAGATGAAGACAACCTGTTGGAACTTTGGTGATTAAAGGAACTTAAATGGAGCTATAACAGTGCTTTTTCTTCTTTTTTCTAATTTCAATTAAGACCATGGGAAAAAAACAGCTAAATTGAACGGGTTTATTTTACATTTAACTGCCTTACTTTGAATTTCACTATTTTATTTATCAATGCGCACAGACAATAGACTTAATAGAATAGTATGTCCTAACCAGTATATGGCAACTTGTCCTTTTTTGTTAATAATTTTCTCACTGTCTGCACTCATTTTCTCACTTCATGCCGTTTCTGATGTTGTTCAACATATGAGCAGAACTATGTGTCACTAGAGAGTGAATCTGAATCACATACTTTCTGTTTGTATTGTTTAACTTGAATGGGCCTAATTGCATTGAAATACTGAATCAGAGTAGCATAATTTGAAATTGAATTCCAATAATCTTGAAACTAGATGTAATATTCTGAAACTAAATTCATTTGTTCTGAAACTGTATTTCTGATCCATCAAAAAATTCAACTCTATATACCTCCGCATTATGTACTCAAAATTCAAATTGAGACACACATCCTGTCGTTGAGGAAGTACAGTTGAGTTCGGATTCACATAACTTCTTTTTACATACTTTAACAGCTATTTTCTCTCAAAGATATCAACAACCAGTGGGAACTTTTGAAAGCCTAGTGTTACTTATTTTGAGTCCTGCATCTGATCCGTGATCCTGATCTATAGAGCATTTCATTGAACTGATTTTCTTATTGATATTGATGAAGTGTTTATTGCCGATACACATCTACTGTTTTATTGCTCAGGCCTACTGGTCTTACTGGTTGCCACATATGTGACATGATTATTCAGGGTATTCATTACAGTTACTGTAATTCTTAATGTTTTTGGTGACAATCCTTTCATGTACCACCACAATTTGACCAGAATTCTCACATGTGCACAAAGAAAAATATCAAAATCTAATTGCCAAATTGCTGTGAAATTCATTGAGTACATTCATGCTCCCAAGAGGACAAACCCTCTTCATTTTGAACACTACACGAGCTTTCCTGTTCTCTCCTCAGGCCAGATTGTCACCTTTTGCAAAGAAGATATCTCAGAACATAATAGTCAGGTTTGCTATGAACCGCGGTCATGCTCTTAAGGCAGCCCTGACACCTACGCGTTATGTTCATATGCAAAAACAAACGCTTAAAGGTCAAAATGTTGCTTTTGGCTTGTCCCACAAGCTCGGTAATGGAACATGAATAGCCTGCAGACACACGGTGCTTTGAGGTGTGTGAGTTGGGGTGGCAGCATATGGCTTCAGTGCACAACAAAACCAACAGTGTGTGCCATATGTGAGTGTATTTTGTATGCTCAGTGTATACAGCCTCAGAGCTTAATGGCTATAACAATTATACATACCTCCTCTGATCTTGTATCACAGAAGACTTGGTTTCACTCCAGCATGATTCAATCAGCTGCAGCGTGTCTGCCGTCTCTGAAAAGATAAATTATGCCATTACCGCTCTGAACTGGAGCACTGTGCGCTTAGAAAACAGTAAAGCTACATTGGACTTTAAAGGAAATGTCACTAATTAGCCACTTTTGTTTAGGATAATATTGTTAAGTCATTCATCACTGCAGGGGTGCCACTGCGGCTGAGGAATTACAGAGAGGCATGTTTTTTTTTTTCTGCCCTAATGGCACCAGTATATCCAGGATATGTTGGCCTCTGTTAAATTCCTTAAACTGAGTTTTATTGTATAATGAGATGTGCTACACTGGCTAAATGCAATCACAGGAAATCTAATCCACCATATAATATTATTTCATGTATTCTGTGTTTTGACCTACATTTACTTTCAGCATAGTAACATTTTATGGGCAGCTGTTCTGTCACTCATTCCAAGTAAAGTGCAGTATCAGTTCCAAATAACATGTGAGTTTGACATGGTGTGTGGGATTTTGTAATGATTATTACAAGCTATCAGGAGTGGCAAAAAGGTACACACATTCTTTACTCAAGTAGAAGTGCAGATACTTATGGAAAAATAAGACTCTGGTCAAAGTAGAAGTACTGATTCAACTTCTTTACTCAAGTAAAAGTGAGAAAGTACAGGCTCAGAAATGTTCTTAAAGTATAAAAGGAAAAAGGACATTTGAAGGACATTTCTACCAGCTGTTTCTGTGCAAAGCTAACTGAGTCTCCTTCTACATCTGTTTGTCCTGTTAGGTCTTTTACATCGTTTCCGTCTTGTCACATCTTGTGACATCATTTTCATCATGTCAAGTCGTTTTCATCTTGTTTGATATTTGACGTTTCTGTTTTGTTTTCTTTTGTGTCATTTTCTTCTTGTTTCGTCGTTGTCTTGTTAAGTAATTTTCGACTTGTTACGTCTTTTATGTTGTTTATGTTTTTGTCTCTGTCTTTTACGTGTCGTTTGTTAAATTTTCATCTTGTTATATCGTTTTTGTCACGTTACTTCTTGTTACAAGTTTGTGGTCTTGTTACAAGCTTTTACTTCTTGTTAAATAATTTTTGTTTTGTTACAATTTTTACGTTGTTTTGTCTTGTTATGTCTTTTATGCCATTTTCATCTTGTTCATTGTTTTCTACTTGTTACATCTTTTACGTCATTTTTGTCTTGATACATCTGTTATGCTGTTTTCATCTTGTTATGTCTTTTCCATTGTTTCTGTCTGTTATGTCTTTATGTCATCATCAACTTTGGTCTTAGGTCTTTGTTGTCTTGTTATGTGGTTTTTGACTTGTTACTTCTTTTATGTTGTTTTTGTCTTGTTAAATCTGTTGTGCATGATATGCACCAACGGACTCTCCACGGAATTGCAAAGAATGTTGAAATCAGTCTTGATGTTGGGAAGGCAGCGCACAATGATGCAAAATAAAAACTAATCAACAATTCCCCTCAAATTTATTAAGACTAAACTAACAAGCCTGTTCTGAGAATTTAAGGAGTAGAAAGGGCAGATATTTGTCTTCAAATGTAGGCAGTAAAAGTAGTCGAAAAAAAAAAAATCAAGTAAAGTACAGATACCTGAAACTAGACTTTAACACACTAACAAAGTATTTGTATTTAGTCACTTTGAACCTCTTCAAACCATTACAACCTACCAGTGCACCCCCACTGAACTCATTCATAAATACTTCAAATCACCTTACATCGCTGTAAAACCTGTATAGCAACATTTTACTTCCCTTCAGCGGCTGTGGAAATCTCCTCTGACCAGGTCTATTTTTTTTTTCACACCCCTACTCATTTCATTTTGATGCTAGCGTGTGATGGAGGCTCAGCATGACAGTGCTCACATTTCCAATAAGGTTGGCACAATGTGGCTCTGGACTATTAATATCCAACAATGCCATGGCCACAGTGGTGGCATCTGTCTTCTCGGGCCTCTCCCCATCTCCTCCGCCGCTCCCCCCCCACCGCCGCCTGTCTCATCCTGCTCACCTCTTCTCACCTCCCCCCCAACTCCTCTCTCTTCCTCCTCCTTCATCTCGCTCAGATGGGCTGTGCAGTCTAGCAGTACGACACGCAGTTTGGTGAAAGGCAGTTGAACTGTTGCCAGCAGCCACATGCTGCTCTGGCTATTTCCATCTCTGAGGAGTAAATGAGGAGAAATTGCAAAATATGCGTTAACTTCCTTCAAAATCAGGGCAGCTGGGAATCTTAAAACTTCTCGAAAATGTTTGACAGGGGGAACAAGGCCAAAATATGACCTGGTGTCACAAATGGATATTCATGTCGGCTAAATATATTCATTTCTGTGTTCCAAATCTGCAAGATACTCTTTTCATTTTGCATTTCTCCAGGTCAAGGCACTCTTTTCTGTGTCATCGCTATTACAATTCATGCAACACAACCAGTTTTCTATTTCTTTTTTTGCCAAAATAAACTGCTTTTGCATGGTTTTATTCATGAAATTATTGTTGTGTTATATCAGCTTTAGATGGGAGCAAATGTGACATCTATTTATGTGCGAATGTTGCAGATTATAACTGTAATATGAATCTGGAATACATTGGCTTTCACATCAAACAAATACTCCTTTACAAAGGCCATCAACACCAGTGTTTTATGTGCGAGCCAGCACTTCATACTAATGCTATCTTAGGACTCAGTTTGCATTTATTATGAGAAACATTTTGGACAACTGTCCGGCTGCTCATGGCGCTCTCATTTCATTAGTTTCACTTGCGCTTTAATTGATCTTTATTTCCCTTGATTATGATCATAATTAAACACCAGAAAGCTGTTCAAGCTACCAGCCATCTGCCAGGTTGGATGATGGGCACCATCAGTGGTGGGTATATGGGTACAAGGCCACCATGGTGCACTCTGTTGAGACCCACGCCTGAAAATGCCCTCTTGAATGTGTTATCATAAGGTCAGCTGGATTTCTACTCTTTATGTTCACAGCCACACACTATAATTTTTTTTTGCAGAGATCATTCGTTATCCTCTAAGAAAAATTTAGAGTTTTAATGTCTATTTTAGTGTCACATTTCTGTTTTAATTAAGGAGTACAGAGAACGAGAGATGAAAGTAGAGACAGATTTGTCATGTTGATGTGTAGCGCTTTGCCTGGAATACAAGTTAACTGTGATTACTGATTACTTCATGTCATTGCTGCTGTGAGTGCAATAAAATGCCTGAATCAAGCATGCTTTCAAATAAGGCTGCAACTAACGATTATTTTCATTATTGATTATTGTCTCGATAAATCAATTAGTTGTTTGGGCTATTAAAAATCATAAATTGATGAAAAATGCCAATCAGTGTTTCCCAAAGCCCAAGATGATGTCCTCGAATGTTTTGTTGTGACCGCTACCCAACAAAATTCAGTTTAATGTCATAGAGGAGTAAAGAAACCACCAACAAATCACATTTAATTTTGATTTCTTTTCTTCTTAAAAAAAATCACTCAAAACGCTTAATAAATTATCAAAATCTTTGGCGATTAATTTAACAATCTATTAATCTTTGCAACTCGACTTTTAAATACAGAATATAAGTGACAGGCTGCCTCACCTTCACAAAACTTCAAGGACCAGTGTGTAGGATTTAGTGGCATCTAGCAGTGAGCTTGCAGATTGCAAACACCTCATCTCCCTCTCCCCCTCCAAGCGTGTAGAGGAAGGCCGTATCTGGTTCGTATCTGGAGTACCTGGCTTGCCCTTTCTGGACTATGGTAGAAACATTTTTGGCTCAACATGGCGGACTCCATGGAAAACGAAACGTTTGATACATGAATGTCTGACACCTCTACAACATCAATATGATCAATACTTTCCAGAAAGTAACTCAACACTCAGCTATCTTTCCGGTGTGTTTAGGAACAGCTCAGACAAATCCTACCAATTACACCTTCAATATTTTGTACCTGATTTTATAGTAAAATCCTGTTGAAAATGTGTGTATCAAATATGACACAGCTGGCATATAAGATAACCTGCTGCCCTCATTATAATCACTTGGATGTTGCAAACAATTATTAGCAAGAAACCATTTGTTAATTATTGTCTTTTCAACTGATCTTTACTGAAAAAGAAAATGATGGCTGTCATAATCTGTTCGCCATATCAAACAATTCAGAATATATTGATGAAACGTTTTTTGCTGACTACAAGTCTATTTGAAAAAAAAAAGGAACTGAACCAGCTGAATGTGCAAAATTTTCAAAAAGCAATAAACAATATTTGTTTTTGTTTCTAAAAAAAAAATTATCTGTGTTAAAAAATGTTCATTTCATAAATGTCTAACGTATCAAATACGATACAAACAAAATATCATACATGTAAACGATACAGATACAGATTTTTAAATTTTTTTTAAAATTTTGTCAAAGGTTCCAAGAAACACTTTGATTATTAGTTTGATGTGTTAGGCTTTACAGGGCTAAAATAAGAAAAACACAAGAATTTTTATTATCAGTTGATTACGCCCTGATGGAAACATTTCTGCCACCTTCTGCCAATATATCCCTGTAAATCTTTACACACTGGGCCTTTAGTAATTACCATTATTCTTATGGTTTCGTGCCTTTGAACAAACTCAGCTTTATTTTTGTATGATGTCAACCAAAATCCTCACCAGAACTCTGTTTTAAATACTCTTAAGTGCCTCCTGCTGATCTGATTACTCTCGTTCTGTTCAAAGGCCTTGTGACATGTTAAGCATATTTATCTAAAATCCCCATAGAAGACTTCATTACTGGGTAGAATTAGCACCATCAACTCTTGACCTCTTTAATTGAATAAGTTAAGGTAGTCAGAGACCAAGGTTAGGTGAGCCTAATTTTCAGAATGGGGCCGTGCTGCCAACATATGGCTTAGATAGAGCTGATTTGGTCGATTTTACCCCCCTGAAAGCATAAACAACCTGTCCTAGCTGATAACTTTGCTGCATTTCTCCGCCAAGTAGATGAATATTGAAAGGATCTGACAAGTGCCTGTGATAAGATGAGGTCATGTGACCTACACTAACAGGATGTAAAGCTGCAGCTCCAATGCCTCGCTGCAACCGTCCTGATGAAAAAGGTTGTGGATCAAAGATATCAATAGTCATCCAGTCAAAAGGCCATATTCTCATGATGAAAAAAGATGCCATTAAAAACATCTACTTTACATTTTGATTTTCTTTGGATTATGTCTCCGCATTAGATTTATATTCATTCCAATTTTTATTGTCCCGGGTTCCACGCAGCTCAAATCGAGTTATGAACTTAATCAATCCGTGCTCTCCTGCATTGACTGTTTTATGATTGGCCGAGGTCACCAGGTTTTATTGACCCGATAACCCCAGATGAATATGGCCGTGCGTATTTGACTAGGAGCGGGAGAAATGGGCAGGGCAGAAATATAGAGCCGCACGGACCCGTCTCCTCTCGGTAGCACGTACTAGTTAAACGCATCATAAATGAGAGCTGACGTGAACTAATTTCTTCCGGTGCGTTCTCTGATCCCTTCACTATCGCTGCCTGACGGTGAAGAGCAGTCCATAAAGACAGTCATATAGGAGAGCCGGTGTGTAAATCTGGGCCGGGGTGAGGAGGCAGAGCCTGCATGAAGAGTGATGGATGAGGTAGGAATCCTGCCCTTTCTCCGTCTCTTACTCCCGATCTCTGCGGCCTATTCCATCTCCATCCACTGGGATGAGGAGAGACATGCCTGCATTCCTGACCTCCATAAGGAAACAAGGCGCTGTTGCTACAGCTGCATGCTGAGCAGGAACTCACCCTCTGGGAGCAGGCACGGCTCTGCAGCAGGTTTGGGGAGTTTCTGTCTCAGGCAACAGATCATTGAGCAGCCTCTTCATCTGGTGAAGTGTAGCGGTGAAGAGGTGGAGGTTAGGAAAGGTTTCAGCGCCTGCAAGATAAAACAAACTATTAAATGGAGAGAAACAGAGATGAATTAATGCATGAATACAGTTTGGATACAGTCATCTAAACAGACAGACACTTTTAGTTACTGAAAAGACATAACTTCAGTCATATCCTAATAAGGCAACTAAACTTAACTTTTTCCTGATTCTAGTCATAAAAATCAAACATGCACAATAGTTTTAAGGTTAGTATGAGGTTCATTTGGAAGGAGAGAAACTTGAGGCTGCAACTAATGATTATTTTAATTATCAATTAATCTGTTGATCATTTCTCAATTAATCAATTTGTTGTTTGTGCTATAAAATGTCAAAAAATTATGCAAAATGTTCATCACCATTTCTCACAGCCCAAGGTGATGTCCTCAAACATCTTGCTTTGTCCTCAGTGCACAGATATTCAGTTTACCGTCATAGAAGACTAAAGAAACCGCAAACAGTTCACATTTGAGAATCTGTAATCAGAGAATTTAGACTTTTTTTACATTAAGACACAAACAATTAATTGGTTATAAAAATAGTTGGTGATTGGTTTCAAAGTAATTAATCAATTAATTGACTAATTGTTGCAGCTCTAAATATGCACTACATACATGCTGGCAGGCTCTACTGTGTGCAGTTCTGCAACAAAACTGAGGTAAAATTGGGATCATAATCAGGCTTTAGATCTTTGTACTACCTGAAATTTAGCTGTAAATTTAGCTGTCTTTGCTAATCAGTCTTGATCTTGATCAAACATTTTCCTTTATATTGTCAGGAATTATTTGGCATTTACAATAGGAGAGTAAATAGTAAAAGTTCAGAATGTCTAAATAATACTGACTTGTCGCTAAGGACAAACACTAAACTTTATCATAATCTTTTCCTGGACTCATAATTCAGTCTGTAAATGCTTTGTTCAGTTAAAAAAAAAATAGATTGCCAAACCAATCCAAAGACTTTAGGGCAGCCCTTCATACTTCATACATGCGTTATGTAAGAATGAAGGATGAGCATTGTGTCCAGTGTGACGTGTCCTTGACAAAATGTAAGGCCAGTGAGTTTGTTAGCGGCCATTCACACAACTACCTTCAATGTAGAATTCCCCCGATGATCAACAGGCAGCAAGACTGTCTGGTTATTGCAAAACTAATCTTTCCCTAAACTTAACTTGTAGTTGCCACGCACAGACATCGTGAGAGTCAGACGCCTGCATTGTATGTAAGAAAAAACACTGGTGCTGGACATTATCTGGGGTTTTGCAGAATCATCCCATAATGATCGTCATTTTCTGGGGTTGGGAAAACAGTTTACAGTATCTTCAGTAGTGACCTCATGCTTCATTCAAAGGTGTAACTAATAACTCCAAATAATGAAATCATCCAAATTGCTGAATTGGTCATGTTATCAAATCAAATTGTCTTTTTTTCCACAAATAATACACCATCTGGTTTTCACCTACAACATTTATTTCTCACTGTTCAGCATCATGCCCTAACAACCTGTTTCAACAGGAATGACAGTGCATCAGAGAAGGAATGATACAACTGAGACATTTAAGCTGTTTAAAATACCAATGCTGCAGTTTTGGACAATAGAGTGCAGCAGGAGAGAGTCATAAAACCCAGAAATAAGTTTAGCATTTGTCTCAAAGTCGATGCGTCTTTTGATGCCTGAAAAAAGGTTAGTGGTCAACACAAGCTTAAGACATTTTCATATTTTGTTCTTAAATAAAATGCATCAGTAAATACCCCACTCGTGAATTCTGAAGCTTTTACACGTCTCAAAAAAGGCGGTTGCTAACAAGTGGCTAATGAGACACCAGAGGTTGTTGGGGAAATTAAATATGATTATACTGATCACTAGTTACTTAATGGTGGTAACGCTAACGTCATGTGACTGTGGTGTAGTTTGTTTATAGCCTGTTAGCTTTTTACTTCTGGTGACTGCATTTACTCTTCCAAAATCAGAAAACTGGTGTTGATTTGTGAAGATTATCCTGCTGAACAAAACATGTTAGTATCATAAAGTTCTCCACAGAGCTTATTTTCTGCCCTGATCCAAAAGTCAATGGAAAAATCCCATTTGGTTTATGTGGAGGGAACCAAAGTGATGCTAACTTCAGGGTTGGCCTACAAAAATACATCATCCCTGCCAGACTCAATTACATTTCATAAAATAAGGAATGAAATAACTGAGACCTTTAAGCTGTTTAAAGCAACGATGCTTGCAGTTTTTGTTCAATACGGACTAAGGTGTGATATTTAAATGCAGCATTGTTACCCACCACCATGTTGTCTGAGGAAAGTGAACCCATCATAGAGTATTCTGCTGCGCCGCTGCCACCGCCGAAGCCCCTTCAGCATTAACACATATGGCTTTCCTTAGATCATTACTTCCATTAAGTCATTAAGCCTCGGCCTAAGCGAAGCCTGTTAGTTAGTCACATTAAAGAGTTAACACTTTCCGTCTCCACAACCCGATGGGCTGACACGTCTGCCGTGGCAACTGACACATCGCTCCATCCCCATAATTAGGAAAATTGCTCTTAACAGGTCCACCGTTTAGTAATGGTCTCATTTCTTCCATCTCGCCCCGACGAGAGCAAACTGCAAGAAGATGTCCCCATTAACTCTTTGCACCGAGGCTAAACCCCTCCTGTGTCCATTCAACATGGTCTGATCCGTCACCGCCAAACCCCCACCACACACACACACACACACACACACTTCTTTCTAATGGTCTTAATGAGCCAACCCGTGGCCTGTTCCCGTACAGATCTTTAACATATTTTTGGAGACCTTTGATCGAACAGCTATCATTTTAGACTTTTTTTTCGGGGAGTTAATGCTGTATGTGAGGAGGGGAGAGGGCAATTTGGGAAGAATGAAGGATGGTGAGACGATTCGGCGGAGAATAACACGCCGAGCTTTCATCTTGCCCCCCCCACCCCCGCCCCCACCCCTCCAACAAGCACCCAGTCCTCCATCCCTTCATCTCGCCCCCCCCTCCACCATCCCTTCACCACCACCACCGCCACCCCCACTTCTCTGACCAAATTAAATTGAAACCAGATGGAGCAGGGCCTGGACTGTGCGTTGTGTCAGATTGTCATGGCGCATTAACCATGATTTCACATTGAGACGGTCTGCCTGGCCAGAAAAAAAAAAAAGCGACAAGAGACAGACAGAGGGAGAGAGGGAGAAAGATGGAGGGATAGAGACGGAGAGAAGAGCAGCTTAAAGGATGGAGAGAGAAAAGGAGAGGAGAAAGAGAGGGGAGACTGATGAATTTGGTCCTGCTGCCAACAGATCAATCCCACTGATCGCACAGCTGGCACAGGCTGATGATATGAACGCCATATGACACTGAGACAGGCCTGCAACAGGGAGGCTCGGGAGGGTGCCATACCTTTACAGATAGGATTTAACATAAATCTGAATCCAAATCCAATAATCATTTCATTAACATCTGCATATCACCCTGAAAGTAAATCACCCCTGGACTAAAGTTTTTCTTTTTCTTGACTTGCTCACCTCTGGTTGAGACTGTCTCAGAAATGTAGCTGTGTCACGGTTGTCAGCAGCAGATGACTCTGCTGTTTGGGTCAAAACAGTGGCAGCAGACTTTAAACCCAGATCAAATTTGCAGCAAAACAGAAGGAAAAGCCAGGACAACAGGGGAAAATCTGAGCGCATAGACATTTTCTAATGCTTTCTATTAAGATTTGACAAAATATTGGAAAAAAAAAAAACTTAGCTCATCCCAGCCCCCTCCCTCCAGGGCTCCACTGAATCCCACCATGCCATCATTATAGTATTAATATATTATACACACAGGCATGTACTGCTTTTATATTAATTTTTAAATTAATTTATTCATGTATTTATTTTTACTTCCTGAATTTATTTCTCAACACCATTATTATTTATATACCTTGCTATCTAGTCTCTCCTCCTCCTCCTCCTCGCACATACCTGCACATCCTTCTAGTCACTGCTAGACGTGAATATACACATACATATTTGTATTCATACAAACACACAAACATGTGCAATGCTCCCACTACCAGAAATGAATTATATTCAGATCATATTGTCTGTTTCCTGTGTCTTGTGTTCATGTGCTTATACTTTGTTACACCTGTCTAATTTCTGTTTGTGAACTGACAGACTGAGAACATTTTGTTGCTGTCCAAAAAAGTGGTACTGAAATGAGGAAACAGACCTTCTTTAAATTTTGAGATGCATTTTCTTATATAATTCAGTGAGGTTTTTAGCTGCCTCAGTGGGACAATTTCCTCAACCAATAAAGAAGAATTTAATATTTCAGTAATCAGAAAGTTTTAAAATTCCAAAATATGGTGATCCACACGGTTTTGGGCCAATTAAATTAAAGCAGCAGAGGCCGAGATATCCTCTGATATCCCATAATGCAACTCAATAGCACTATTCGCTGAACGCTGAACCCAAATGCCAACATGTTTAAAGCTGTTTTGTTGAAACACTACAGTCAGTTATGCTGGGTTTCTGCCAAAAAATGTATCTAAAGCCCGAACCAAGATGACATCTAGGGTTTCCTCAGACGAGACAAATGCTTCTCAGGCACCGAAGACATTCTACTATGATATTCTTCGTGTGATAAATCGGTGTAATATCCCTTCAAGCAAACACCTGCCCGTGTTGAAACATTTCCCGCTCAGTGTTGACTCATAATTTTCGTCAGTTTTCATCAATGATGTTTTTTTCACTGATTAAAAAATAAAAAAAATTATGTCAAGAAAAACAAGACCATCTGTAAACCATGTGAAGCTACAATCACCAGTAAAAACATGATGAACTTGAAACATTAGCAGATGAGTCATCCCAAAATTCATGCAAAGGTGATCAGACTTAAATGTTTTTAATTTTCAAGCTCTTATTTTATTAGCTAACCCGAACAGGAGTGTTTCTGCCAAACTTGAAGTGTAAAAATTAAGACTGTTCCCACCATTACTTGAATCTTCACGTCCATTTTTCTTCTAACTTTCTCCAACTATTCCATGAGCGTAATACTCTTAACCACCATAGTGAAACATTCATCTTCAATTCGCCACCCAAGGATCAACGCTCCACTTAACCTCTCAGGGGATGGAATTACAAGTTTGACTTCAACCAGCGATATCATCTCATTGCAGGTGTCATTACCCCAGCTTATAATTGACAGAAGCATTAACATGTCATTAACACATAAGCTTAGACTTATATTTGAACCTTTTAATGAGGCCATCATTCAACATTAATAGATTAGTTATCATGGGTAATGACTGAGGTGTCTTTGGCTGTCCCCACAGGTCGGTCGGTGTACAGAAAACTCAGCATAATGTTTTTGGTTGGGGGGGGGGTGGGGGGTTTCCCTCAGGAAATGAGAGGGGAGGTCGTTCAGGGCAAACGTAGGGAGACAAGAGTGGGTACTGTCGTCCATACTTAGGTCTTTAGGTGACGGAGATAATGAATGAGAGGCCAGTCCTGTGCACTGCAGGCTAAAGAAGGTCTGACCAGAAAAAGTCAGACAGAAAGTCAAAGTTTTGTCCTTGTATAATCTAATGTGACGCCTGCTCTGACAGAAGGGGTGCTGGCGTGATAGTAAGACCAGAGTCGGGTCAGATTACTTTGATGTGTAGTCAGTTAGTGAATACAAATTACATGGCAATTGTTGTAATTAGTTTTGTAATCCATTGTATCCTACAACATATGGAATGCTGTTTATTTTGTTTAAGTTTATGTTGGTTTCTAAATCTAAGGGCACATGGACGACTTGCACAGGAGGAGCACTTACTCAAAATGTTCATCTTCCATTTTCAGTGTAAATAGAAATTATTTAAAAACTAAACCAAATGTTTATTAAGTCACCATTAACAAACTGGCAACCATAAAGGAGTGATTTACTTTGACATCCACATGAAAAGTGCGGAATTTTCCCTTTAACCCTTTCTGACAGACACCACAGATCCTAATCCTCAGTGTCCAAAATATTTACAGCGGAAGCTTGTGAGTCTGTGCTTCACAGACAAATTTGGGTTCCTGTTGAATCAACATCAACACGGTTTGTTGTGATATGTTAAAGAAACAAAAGTAGAGTGGAGTAAACTTTTTCAGACCTGTGAACATTAAAGTGTTTGAACATGTGAATGTTGTGCATTTGGTAATGAGTGTTCAGCACTCAACTAAATAAATAGTTTAAGCTGTGTCAGATATGGGTGTTTATAATGTGTTAATACAACTTACATAGTTTCCTCAAATGAACTGAGTACCCACAACCAGACAATAATAATTTAATTTATTATTTGCTTTAGTGGAAGAAAACTGAGTAAATTCAACTTAAATGGTACCATTTGTATCAAGAAGATGCTTTCATGTTTGTCTTACTTTATTCAGATAAAGACTGCAACACATTTTAATAGGTGTGGAGAAATGTTGTGTATGTGTAAAACACACACGGTTTTAAGATTAATTAACTGAATGGAATTGGTATTAATAACTTTATTAACCTAAGTTACCACAACAATACTTAATCTGAGTTATATTTATTCAAACAATTTAAGCATGAAAAATTATTTTTTAAATTATTTCACTTTGTGAAAGATCCATCATACTGTAAGTCCTTACGTGCTCATGTTGAAGAAACAAAATCTGAAATATCCCAAACATCTGTACTCAGAGTTTCAATTTGAAAATGGCCACTATGGGAATAAAGTAGATTTCAGAAAATGCAGTTATACACTTTGCAAGATATTTTGAGCAGGTACCTCCAGAATAGATTTTATTTTCTGATGAAATCATTTTTTACACTGTGCAGCAACCTCGGCAGTGAGTTACATAATTTAGCTAATTACAAACATTTTAATCTATGTAATTCCTCTCAACATGATAAAAAAAAAGCCAGTTTTCAATTGGGTTTAGGGATGTTAATGATAAATTGTTAACTGATTTATTGCTGTTAAGAATTTATCCAGTAAAAAATGCATTAATCGATAATTAATCAATAGTCGAGAAATGGCGGTGAATGCACCTCACATGGCGGAGGCATTTTGTTGGGAAAAAAAAATGAAAATAAGAAAAAAAACGTGTTTTCTGTCTTATTAATTATTAATAATTAATGGATTAATTGATTATAAGCGTTTTCAACTATTGCTTAAGGAAAATGCACCAAATTTCCATCTTTAGTTGGGTTGTTCATTTCCATGTAATAAATAACAAATTATAACCATAGTAGTTTCATAGGTTTGATCACCTAGGTATTATTTTCTCACACTGTGTATTAAAATCCCTCTGATGTGGCCCCTGAATGTGCATGTGTACTGAATTAGAGGTTTCCAGCTATTAGCTTATCTGCTCTCTAACCCTCAAACTACAAAAACACCCACAACCCCCTGTGCCACATACTAATCACACTGAGCTAGAGTCCTTCATTGTTTACATCAGGCCTTGAATTTAAGACCACAATTAATCTCCCAGAATGCCTCCTCTCACCTCGGCCACAGCCGATGATTGATTAAAGCTGGCTCTGACGTGGCGGTGGCTCAACCTGGCTAGAGTTTCACCAACAGGAGAAGCTGTATGAGTAAGTCGGTCCTTTCAGTGCCCGACTCGTGGCTTGTGGGCCTTTGAGACCCCCCCCACCCCCCCCCCCCCCCCCCACCAATCCTCCATCCCCACCCCCAAAATTCTCTGATGTGAAAACCAGGTAGCCCCCGTAACCCTCCCCGGCCGACTCTTCGGCCTCCTGTCTTTCCTCCTTCGCTCCCATTTCTGGGTCCTGTAGGACTTGGTGATGGATTGTATTTTGCTCCTCAGAAACACATTGTTTTCTTTAGCACAGCAGGGTATTCTATTTGCAAAGGTCTGGCCGGTGAAGTATTGTGGATATCTATCACTGCAGAGGTGCCTCTGCTAAGCACGTTCCTTCCTTTAAGAGGAGGAACAGTTGTGAGCAACTGCATAGCTGGAGCTGTCTGGTCCCTGCAATAGTGGCTGCACAATTAATTGAAATATTATCGAAATCACAATATGGCCCAAGTGTAACATCTGAAATACAGCTGTAGTAGAAGCTTCAGTTTTCTGATAGGCAAAAATGTGTGACAAAACAGCAATTTAATAAAGTTCTGTAATACTGCAGATATGCCCTGGGCTACAAATTTTGTTCTCCAGATGTAAGACAGTCCCGTCATGATTTTCCAGTACTATTTTGTTTTGTTTTTGCAGCCTAAAATGTCTGATTTCACTGCAACATTTCCAAAACAATTGCAATGTAGCTGTTTTAATCACTTATGACTGAGTGTCTGTACCTGAAGATACCCTGCCCTTGGCTTGTATTGTTTTCTCTTTATACTGTTGTGCTCCGGACACTTTATCAACCCAGAACATCGGACAAATCCTACTGATTTTACATTTAAAGAGGTGGAGCCACAGCATTCCAAAAAATTCTAACAAAATATGCTTTATTTGTAATGAAGAAGTGCACCTGTGGGGTATTCTACAAAGAAGCAAAATGTTTTTCAAGCTCAAACTCAGTTAAATTACGGTCAATAACAATGACAAACCATTTGTTTTTCAGTACATACAACAAAAATTTTAAAAAAGTTAATTGTTCATTGGGACGTACATGTATGACATTTGCACGGGGGACTGCTATGATTGGTGAAACCTGAGGCAATACTACAATGATTGGGCAAATTTGTGGAAAAGTTGCAGTGATTGTATAAAATTGCAAAGTTGTGAACTTTAAATTGTCTATGCACTACTGTCTTTTTACATGTACATTGTCTTTGCCTTACTGTCCAGTCTTTAAGCTATATAACCCACACATATTTTTTTCAGGTTAAGTTTAACTGTTGCACCATAGGCTCCTGAAAAATGGTATTTCATCCCAAATGTATCCGTGTATATGCATGGGTTGGCAATAAAGAGAGTCTGAGTCTGAACGGGTTTGGTTGAATTTGCGATTGCGTCGTTGCGATCGCAAAATTGCAGCTTCCTGGAGGAAACGGTAAGAAAACAAACCCAACAAATGTCACAGCATCATGATTTTTTTTTTCAGTGAAAATAAAATCGTGATGCAAAGATCATCATTACCACTAATTGTGGGTCATATCACAAAGGCTCAGAAACACTACTACTAATAGAAGGATATTAAAGTTGTCTGTGTGATGAGAAACCTCAGTTTGTTGTAACCTGCAGTTTAGCAAATCAGAGCAATTCAGACAATTTGAAGCGAGTGATCAGTGAAGTGACACTGCGCAAATTGAGTTTTAAATATTTCTTTATGAATAAAAAAGTGTTGTTGAAAGCAATGAAAAGAAGACAAATGTGCTGAAAAAGGGAAAATGTATCCAGAGCAGTTGGACCATGCAGGCTGAGACCGCAAACTCATCCTTGAACAGAAGAACCAGCAGACCAGACCGCTGATGAAAACAAAAGTAGGTCATTGTTTAGAGGAGAAAAAGTTGCAATTACTTCGTCCAGTCGAGCATTTGGCACTATTATAGCACAAGGCTGCAAGGTGGAATCGATCATTATCAGTTAATCAAGAGGCAGCAGAGAGAGACTCATAACCTCACTCAGTGTTTCAGCATCAGAACGTCTCCTGTAACGCAGCCTCCTTTGTGTTTCTCTCAAGTTACGGTCTCACAATTACCCAAATGGATGCTTTCCAGAGAGGGATTACCCACTCTACATCTCCTTTTAGCACCTCCAATGTGAAAGTCAAACAGCGGCGGCGTTATGGAGACGGCGACAGATGACAACCTTGAAGGGTGAGTGCTCATCGGGCAGTCCGCAGGAACAGTTTGAGAAAGGCCTGCCTCGTGGCATTTCCAGCACTGCGTTCACCTCAGGAGGGACTGAATACATATACAGAGGTCCTGATATGTTTTACATGCTGTCCTCCGAGGGGAACCGGGGGGTATTTGTAACGCAGCTATTTCAACAGAGCGATGATGTACACACCGCAGTGATGTTGAAACAGATTGGAGATGATGTGAAACGCAAACAGGACCAGAGACTCTGAGACTTGAGGCAAGTGATGTGAAATAAAATAAAAAATAAATAAAGATCGTGCAAAGATTTGTGTCTTTAATCATGCCTGCTGTTTGTATTAAATATCTCAGAGTATTCTTTGCTTTATTGCTACCTAGTCACACACTTTCTTTAACACACACACACACACACAAAGGGGAGGCCCGGGGTTCCTGTGTGACCAGCAGACGAGGGAGTTGAACTTGTGACCCCTCCCTGGGGCGTGAGGCCCCGGGGGTTGCAGTATCACAGAGCTGATCCACTCCAGCCTGCCTGGCTTGGTTTGGCTCGAGCTCCGTCCGCCCACCCACTCCCACAGCTGGCACGTAACACACAGCACTCAGTGTACAGCCCAGTGCCTCACAGCACAGCTCGGGCTGTGATGCAGCATTAAGACACCACCGAGCAAATTTTACTCCCAGGATTTGATACGATAACCCCGGAAAAAAAGGAAACTATGAGAGATTAGATAAAATGTTTTGACTCAGAAGATGTGTAGCATGAAAAAAGCTGTTACTAAAAATGCCTGTATTTATTGTTGACAAAAATAAATACATTTGCATTCAAAAGGTAGGTGCTGTAAATGATCTCATAAGATGCATTTGAGTTTATTCTTCCTTTACTTTTTACACTGACAAGTAGGGCTGAACAATTTTGAAAAAAAATATCTCATTGTGACTGATACTGCAACTGCAATATGATTTGGGATATTAGAGGGAATGATCATTTTTACATCACTATTCTGATTTTCATTGAAAAACATGGCGTGACTTTTTAAAGGTGATCTGAACCAAACAAAGATGTTTCCTTAAGGCTGTAGAATATTATGTGTAGTCCAGGTTACTAATTTAAAATGTCATTTGGCACAAATTTTCCCTTTAACATATATTGTGCCTATTTGAAACTTGAATATTGCGATTTCAATAAAATTTTAAGACTGGCAAAAAGTACAGAGTGAAACAAATTCTGAGTAAACGTCTTCCTTTTTTTTCCACCTGCTGCTGATTTACTATAATTAAAGTAACATTAATTCTTCTATGTTTTTTTTCCTGAATATATGTGTCATAGCTCTCATTGCAGGAGCTAATGCGCTTCAATAGGCCTCCGATGAGCTCACATTTACATTATCACCACAATACAGCTGAACGTGTGACTGAGGAAATTTCACTCATCACAATAACTGCAGGTCATCTGTCACCTCACGCAGCAGTCACTGCGGAGTTTACGTCCTTAAATTAGCCCAAATTAGCTCATAAGTGTAACGAAGTCAGCTCAATTTTACATGAGCTCACAAGTATAAAATTATCACATTTTTTATTCATACTCATTTGGATGCTTGATACTTTAAAATAATGAAACAACTCACAGATGAAAGATTATTAATAATAATTTATTATGAGACGCATACGTATGGAAGCATGCAGGAGTTATTAGCGTGGTTGTTAAAATCTAGCAAAACCTGTCAACAATTAAATAATAAACACAGTATACCTTATACACTCATATATGTCATAAATGACATATATATACATATAAGTCATAATTACATCACCACTAGATTAAAAAGCTAAATGTTGAGGATACAATCATTTGTAGGAATTACATATAGGGGACATTTAAAGCATTACATTTAGCTGTAATTTTTTCCCCCCCTATTTTGTCCATAATAATTACGATTTAATCAGAAATCATATGTCCGTTATTATATTTGTGTGTAAAATATTCATAAGTGTCTGTAGTTCTGATAACAGTTTCAATAATCAGCATCATTAATCTTGTGTTACATCTTATTAAACCTCATGAAGACTCCCTGGTTAAAATAATTCAGACTGCAGACGTGTTTTAGCATCTGAAGTCTCAACTGTATAATCGTTATAATATTAATTACGGAATTATTGGTGGAACAGCAATGCTATTTCAATAATTAGGCCATTTCACATGAATAATTATTGTTGCATAATTAATGAAAATGTTTCAGTTGTGAATGATATTTCAACCAATTACCACTTGCACTATGTACAACACAGAAGAAACATTTATTTTTACATTATAATGTGATTTTAAAAAATAATCAATTTTACCATGAGGATGTCGGACAATCAACAAATTATAATGATAGAAAAAGTTGCATTATTTCTGACATTAAAAAAAAAAGAAATCACAGAGCAACTTAATGAAATGAGACTCATAGAAAGATCTGATCCTCACCTTCCTAATTTATGCCAATTTAATTTGGTACACGTGGATTAGAAGTTAAACAGTTAAAGAAAATCCTACAGTGCAGCGCTGTTTTGCTTTTCCCCACATCTCTCTGGTTTTTGCACCATTTAGCAACATGCTCTGTGTCAATACTACCAACGAGCTTGAATCTCCACAGAGCCAGAAGAGAAGCTGCTGTGGACCACAAGCCACATTCAAGAGGAGGAGGAGGAGGAGGAGGAGGAGGAGGGGAGTTAGCACATGGTTATCAGGGTGTCAGCACCCCCTGCTGGCTTTGGCTGCATGACTGGGACATCTGCCCTCATGTCAACCCCCCCAACCCATCCACCCAACTCTCTCCTGCCCACTCTACTGCCAGACACTACACACTACTACTAATGCTGCTCAGATCTCCTCTGGACGCGTTCATTGATAATAATCTGCAGTAGAAGTTCAGAAACTACTGATTTGGTTTTTATTCTCCCATTTCATAAAATCTATTTAGTCAGTTTTGAGTCCTGCATTCACAATTGAATTATTACAAAATTAAACACAAAACACTAATGCAAATACCCGTTATTATATCTCTGGTGCAGGTCCAGTTGGATCATTTCCCCGCTGAGGGATTACACCGCAGGTCAAGAAGATTCCACCACAGTTAATGTCAGCTGAACTTCTTCAAAACCTGATTGGAAAAAAAAAACACACATAAAAACATGAACATGCATGTTTTCACCATTTTCACTGTTGATGTGCAGTCATGATCAAACAAAACACTCAACTCTTAATTTGAACCCACTGAGCACTCAACGTGTCCAAATGCTTTGCGAACACATTGAGTCACTTCAGGGAAATGATTTCATAAACTGCTCAATAACAATACGTTTTTCTTCAGACGCACATAAATCCACTGACGCAGCAATCTGCCTGCGTCGTCCGTCTGATGACCAGATGCTGACTGATGTGGATAAATTAATGAGCGTACATGTGCCCTTCTCCCTATTTTACAAGTGTTTGAATATCTGTGTGCGCACATGTGCAGTCATCCCTGTGTTAATGTCAGACCCTGCAGTAGAATATAACATGTTTGTTTCCACATGTCACGCTGTATTTCTCAACGATGGTATATGTGATAAGTAACCTGGACACCAGTTCATGTCTTGGCTAAGGTCATGTTTGAGATAAGCTGTTTATTAATGCAGCTTTAGGTCAGATTTGCACAGATGCCTTGAAGCATTAGTAAACAAGAATAACAGTAAATACGATCTGGACAATAAAAAACAATATTATATGAGATATGAGCTTTATATGCATCAATATTACACAAAAATTATCTCATTCTAGCTCTTATTTTACTGTTTCTCATAATTAAGATATGAGTTTATCAAGGCATTGATGACCAACAATATAATGCCTACATTTATCTGCTGTGAGAGAGAAAACCTCAGTGTCATAGATAGAAGTGGAGTAATAAATAAGTGTATTATTGTATTATTATTATTGTTGGCGCAGTATGACTCGGGACTCAGACCAACCATTTAGGTTCAAGCTGGTTTTATTAAAAAAAAAAAAAAGTGTTAGGACTGGTTTAGACAGTTAAGCCAAGGACAGCTAGGTGAGCCACCCTCACCTCAGGTACTAACTAAAGAAAAAAAGAACTAAAGAAAAATGAGTCAGTTGTGATAGTAAGTGTGAGTTACAGGGTCACAGGTGAAACTTTATTTTTAGTCCTGGCAGAATTAAAGTCAGAATTCTGAGGTAAAAAAAAAACATCAAAATTCTAAGAAATATGTGAGGAAAAAAATCTCAGAATTTTGACTTTGAATGCTGAGTTTTAAGTCAAAATTCGGAGAAAATTGTCAGATTTTTGAGTCAGAATGATTGTTTCACATGTGGGTCTGATCAAAATGACACCTGCTGACAACTGACAGAAAACAAAAGAGGTAAACATACTTTGTGGTCCACTCACAATGTTGCAAAGAAAGCAATGAGAAAGCACAGTTATGAAAGACAGCAGTAACCACCTGGAAAATTATGTGACGTGAAGCTATAACGGATACATAAAAATCCAACTAAACTATTAAAATCTTCCATGAGGCACTGCAGCTTCTCTGCTGCCATGAATGGAGCTCAGCAGCCTGTAGCTGTAGCTGTTTTCTCTTGAATTGTCCAGAATACAAATGGAAAACTGGTCCTGCTTAACACAGTCAAGAATAGACACTCGTGTGCAACCAGTGAACGTAGACATCCACCTGAGGGCTATTCTGAAATCAAAGTCTATCTCTGTGAAACTAGCCCTGTACAGTCAGAGCAGTGCAGTCATGTGCAGAATGAAAAATACCTACCACACACTTTAAATAGAGAGAGACGGGCGATCTGTTACAGTGAAGGGGAACCATTAAAAGCTCTGTACACAATTGCAGGTGCTTTTACTTACATTAGCTGATTAAACCATATTCTCAGAAATGTCTCTGAATATATTGTACACGCTGTGATTGGCATTTGCCTGTGTTATTTCTGTTCATATATTAGAACAAGTAACATCTTTATGATCCTTTGAAGTACTTAGTGTTGGAGAACTTGAGCTAATCTGAAGCACAGCTTGGTTCAAATTCAACACAACAAAGGGTGTGCTTGATTTGATTTCTGTTTTGGCCTTACTTTGATTATCATTTGTAGGGCTGCATGCAGGGCGGGTTCAACAAGGATGCAAAAAGCAAGCATTGCACTCTCAGTTTAATATTTTGCACTATCAGTTGAAATTTGAATAATAAATGCCAAGTGCAGGGTGGTAGGTCATGCGTCTGTGGAGTACGCACGATAGTTTAGTAACTGGTGTTACATAACAGTGCTTGCATGGCATGTGTTTCAAGAGGAAAACAAGAGATGCTTCTTTTGCTACAAAGAAAATTAGAAAAGAGATGAGCCCTGGTTACTGGACGTCTTCTTCATAAAAAAGCAGAATACAGAGTTATAGCTGACCAGTTTGCTCTGTGTAGAGGTCTGTATGGTTATACTGCAGCAGTCTGGTGTTGTTTTCAACTCTGCCCTCTGGTACGACACTTCTCAGAGGCTTCAAACAAATCAATATATCATTGGTGCAGTTCTGACTCATAGACTGTTAAGAAATGGAATGACATGATGTGTTCGCTTGAGACTGTTCCCAACTTTTTTCTAGTTGTGTTCCAACATCATCTGGTCATCAGTGACCACATTCGGACCCGTAACACCTACTGTTTTTAAGTGCTGTTGCCAGGACGCACTGTAGATACTCGTGCGCCTACACTAATTTCAGATGCACCCCGAGTCATTTTGTTCTGGAACTGGGCCTGGCTGCAACAAATGATTATTGTCATTATCAATTAATCGCTCACTAATTTTTTTTTTTTGATTTATCGATTAGTTGTGTGGTCCATAAAATGTCAGAAAACAGTATCACTGTTTCAGAAAGCACAAGGTGAAAATGTCTTGTTTTGTCCACAACCCAAAGATATTCAGTTTACTGTCAGAGAGGAGTAAAAAAAAAAAAAAAAATTTTAATAAATGACTCAAATAGAAAAATTGATTATCAAAATAGGTGTAAATTAATTTAATAGTTGACAGCTAATCAACTAAATGTTGCAAGTCCAATCACATGACACCAAAAGAAAGAAACTGAGGTTTCCAATAAAAAAAAAAAACTTCAAGCTTTTAAAGAAAAAGACAGCTACAACATTTGACACTATAAAGACTGAAATGATAAAACTTGATCAACGTGTTATTGTTAAAAAGCAACTCTAATTTTTTATGGCAGGAATTGCATATCATCTGGAGGAAATGATATGCAAATCTAGATTCAGACAAAAATAAATGAGCTACATCTCAAAATGACACCGGTGTTCTCCTTTAATTTGCATATTAACACTCCCACTATCCTAACTGTCCACTGACTCATCTTCCTCAATGGGAAGATTTACAAACCAAAGGAATATCAAGGTCTCAAATCAAAGCCAGGAATGTGAAAACGGAGACGGGAACAGCACATTACCATGACACCGCCGTCTCCCATGTGGACGTACGGGAGAAGGGTGACACTACGGGGGGCTCTGGGTCTTGTCGTTAGCCGGGAACGAGCTGCTCTCTCTGGGTTATCAGCCTTCTCCCGTGACCCCCCGGTGGAGCAGCAGGGCTGTTCTGTTGTTTCATTATCGCAGAGGTTCACGTAGCATGGAGAGGCGCCATCATTATCCATCAGGCTTAATGAGACTATCTCGCTGCCGTAAAAGGTCAGGCAATTACTGCTGGTGCAGTTTTCAGGCTGGAGACGCGAAGAGGTTGGAGAGGGATGGAGGCGAAATAGATAGTACACACAGCCCCACAAACACACACTCACAAACAAACACCCATAAAGGCTGCTTGCATGTTCGATATTCAAGTATCATCACTTATTTCCGTCAACGTCAACTTGGGAAATTAATGTAAAAAACAGCAGTTTTTAGACTTCCAGGTATTTGTACATTTACCCTACATTTTTATGCGTTTGATGAAAATTAGGGCTGCAACTATTATTTATTTTTGTCGATTAACCTTTTCACAATCAATCAATTCATTCTTTAGTCTAGACAATGTCAAAAAATCACAACTTCCCAGAGCCTAAAACTGATGTCTTCAAATTGCTTCTTTTGTCTGACCCAGAGCCAAAACTCAAAGACTCTTCATTTACATTTGAAAAGTTATGTTTTTCTGTTTCTAGTTTTGCTTCTATAGCTTCTGTTACTTGCACTGATTTGTGGATGAGTCTCAGAGGAAGAGCAACTCTGTGTGAAATAGCAGGTGACTTTGCAGTCATCTGGATCATGTGCAGTATATGACAAGCCTGTAATTGGATCAGGCGTTGGACCTTTGACCTGTGACATATTACATCACCTAGAGGCTGTGTATGTGTGTCTCTCGCAGTCCTAACCATAAGCAGCTTCAAACAACAGGGTCTCAAAATATACAGGACGGCACAGGCAGAAACTGTCCTCCATTTACAGCCAATATACTTAAAGGAACACCAAATGACACAGGAAAGGTATTCTAATTAAAAGGCCACTGTTTCAATTCACTCTGCTTTCACAGGAGGTGATCATGATTGTCAATTTCCATCCGATTAATTCGAACAAGGACATTAAAGCTTTGTTACTGCAAACAAATTCACAGCAACTGAAGATAATAAAAATTTAATAAATAGTTTGTCAAAATAATCTTTACTCAACATCCATGTTGTTGGAAAGAAGAGAATTTAAGCTTTAATTTGATGTACAAAATGTCTGACTTGAAGCAGGTTTACAAAAATATTAATAGCAAAATTTGGACTACCACTACTACATGACAGTGTAGTCCAATATTAAGTTCTATCCAGAGTACCAGGGGCACAAAATATTGACAACACAAAATTGCTAACAGAAAGCTGCCAGGTTGTGCTAGGATGAAAAGCCATTGTCTGTTGGAAAGATGTGAGCCTCCCTAACACATCTGAACTATTTGCCACTATGCTGGAAATGTTTTTCTATAGTTTTTGCATCAATATCGAAAATAATTTTTAAAAGAATTTTGACACAATTTTACTTATTTTCCTGCAAATGATCATCTCAAATGCACACGCAATATAAAAAGGAGAAAAAACTCAGTGGTATTTAGTCTTTTTTTAAACACTTTTGCTGGTTTTATACATAATATTAAGTTCTGTACAGAGTACCAGGGGCACCAAATATTGACTAAATGTCTTGTTATAATCTGCCAGGTTGTCCTAAGATGAAAAGACTAACTTTTTCCAAAGCTTTCAGCTACATGTAAAGTAGGAGTTTAGGAGTTTGCTCAGTTGTTAACTTATTTCATATAATAACAGGTCATCTAGGGAGGAACCTCTGTCTCTGTTCAAGGATGGTCGCTGGCATCTGATGTGAATTACCTCCCCTATAGCTCGAGTTAAACTGTTCCCAAAGTCAAGAATAACCATTCATAGTCAAATACTTTTAACTTGTTAAACACAGCATTTTTTCGGTTGGTAAAGCTGAACAACTATGATAATGACTTTGTTTACATTGCTGAGGCTGAGACCCAGTTTATTGTATTATTATGCATTTTGTGATAAAAAAAAGAACAGTCTGCTGTACGTTACCCTCACTCAGAATGCAATGTGCTTGCATAACCTTGTTGCCATCCTCACAGATTAGCAATGAGAAACGATGACGATGAGAAATGAACTTCTCCAGTGCCCTGACGATAGTAGTCTTGAAATGTAGAAAATTACCCTTTTCTATATTGCCTCTATTTCAGCTTACAATAATTTAAGTCCAACTGATGTCTCTGCAATGACAAGATACCTGCAGAAAAATGTTTAAGAAAAATAGTACCCCTTCTTCCTCCATCAGAGCGCTATCTTGCCTCCAGAGCCACAGGCGATCCTGGGACAGGTTTATGCTCCTCTCGCAGAGAGTTTGAGCCACTGGTTACAGTGTTTTAACGGCTGGATTAATGGGGTGGCAAGAGGGGCCATAAATTGATAATATAACCGCTGAACATACTTGCCAAGACAATTAAGATAATACAACTGGAAATAGAGGCCCCATGAATCGCCATGGTAAAGAGCAATGGCTGCCTTACAATGATGCGCGCCCTTGAGGCCTCTGGCTGGAAACTGTCGTCTGAATTTTTCCACGTGAGCAGCAATAACTGACAATCACACCTGACTGCTGGAAAGTAAAAAGACATTTTGAAAATAAGGAAGTTGGTTTAATTGAACATGGATTTAAGACAGCATTTCACTGGTTTTAATTTAAAGGGACAGTTCACCCCAAAATCAAAAATATGTATTTTTCCTTTTACCTGCAGTGCTATTTATCCATCTTGCTTTGGTGTGAGTTGCAGAGTTTTGGAGTCTGTCTGCCTTCTCTGCAATATCTCTTTCCAGAAATCATGATTTGGCCACTCAAGATAGTCCACAGATCTTGTTGTGAGCAGTTTCATGTAGCAACTGATTTCTTGTTATGACAGAATCTAAAGAAAATGCTTTCTTTCTGGAGAAGACCCTCCCAAAACTACTTTCTTTCTGCAGTAGGTTCTACAGAACTACTTTCTTTCTGTTAGAAAAAAGATAAAACTGCTTACAAGAGGTTTGTGGATTGTCTTGGGTCATGATTTATGGACAGAGACACTGGTGTTCAGTTTTTCAATGTTTTTTTTTTTTTTTGGTGCTTTGGCCACCATAAGCCAAGTTCCATCTAGTCCCATTATAGTGTAGACAAGGCAGACATCCCTCCAGCTGATATTTCCACAACTGTGCTACTCACACCAAAACAATCTAATTGATCAATAGCACTACAGGTAGATGGAAATATGTATATTCGATTTGAAATGCCCCTTTAAAACTGGTCATAAAGCCATCACAGGTATTATAGAATTAAACCCTTACATGCCAAAAAAAAAAAAAATCAAAAAGCTTCAAAGAAAATGTCTCTTTCACATTCCCTGGAGTAATTTGTCCTGTCAAAACACCATCTACAGGCATATCCATAGTTTATTACACGGGGACTTGACATTTCAAATACTATTACAGTGAGTAGAGTGTCCAAAGGTCAATGGTCTTGTCTGTCATTAACTATGTGGCTGAGTCGTTGGGATGGAGAGCTTATGTGCTGAATGATCTGAACACAATTTGCTTAATACCTCCCTCATCTCTATCAGGCCTTTTCTTTTAGCCTAGAAACACACAATAGGTTCTGTCAACCCATGTGAAGCAGAGAAAAGAGCCGAGCACCAATTCATCGCCCTCTCTGAATAAAATAACGAGTCGCTTCAATGACGTCAATATTTATTCACATTTAACTTGGAAGAAGAGACGAATCTGCGGCCCTTTAATCACCGAAAGTGACACTCCTTGTGAAGATTTGGAGAGCGTCCCCTCCAGGATCGTTATTCAACATCTGTAAAAATGGTGGCCATGTTTTCCTGCCTGTCCCCGTCGCCGTCGACCACCATCCCACTGCATAACGAGCACGCGGCGACAAGCGGGTAACACAAACAAAGGCGTAATAAGAGAATGAAAAACGATGCGGTGCAGTTGTAATGAAGATGAAAAGACTTGCTCTGATGCCTAATGAAGATACATGCCTGTATTTCTCTGACACAGTACTAATTACAAGCTGAGTTTCCATTAATAGCTCATGAAATATTAAGTTCCATTAGCTAATAAAAGCAGACTGCGAAAACCAACGCAGGCTCACTGGAGCATTCGGAGGCTGGTGAAGAGATACAGTATGAGGTCCTGGTTTTATCGCTGGGAGCAGAAATGATGAAATGTGCCTCTTCATTATTACAACTTCACACTGATACCAAGACAGAGCCAAAATTGGTCTTTCCCCTGGTTATTACAAAAACATAAATTTGTCACATATATGTTTGAGGTGTTAATAATGTTTTACATTAGGATTCTTACTGTACTTGCTGTTCTTAATATTTAGATATTTTACATTTATCCTTGTTGTTGACTCCACCCTTTTCTCCTCCCTGTGCTGCTCAATGGCAGCTCATTTATTGAACAAAAAATTGAATGAAATGAAAAACTGAACGCATCATATCAAGTACAGTAACACCAGGGCCTGACCGATATATCAGTTGACTGTTATTACTGGACGGATATTGGACTGTCACAGCTATACTGGTGTCAGCATATATGTTATCCAATAGGAGCCTATGAAAACTTTATTTAACAGAGTTTAACCCAGATTGTTGTTTTAATTTTTTAAGCCTTATAAGCAGCATTTGTATATTTGATCTCTTTTCTTAATTCAGGTTTAATATATACATATATTTTGCTCTATGTGTGCTTTTCTCTATAATTAGGGCTGAGTGATATGGCTTATAAATAATATCTCAATATTTTTAGGTTAGTCAGGAATATATCATATATATCTCATTATACACATGTTCTCTAAAATAACACGCTGTAAATTTTTAAATAGTGGAAAAATCAAATATCACAATAATTGTGAATGAACACAAATACATTGCGACAATATTGCAGGGATGACTGTTGGTGCTTTCACAAAATATTAACACAATAAGATTTTTAATAAATAATAAATCAGTAATGTGGATATATTGAGTAAAGTGGGTATAAGGAAATAATAGACCAGCTAGATCAGTCTGATAAGTTCAGAAAATTACATCACTTTACTGTAACGCAGCCTTTAAAACCCTTTCTTTAGCTTTGTCCTTACCTAATAAATTGGATTTAAAGCTACTACAAGGAACTTTCATATTGTGTTGATTTTGAAGCCCCCTGTGGACAAAACTGGTAGTGTTTCCACTGAAATAACAAAATATAACGTCAAAAATAAAATTATCAAAATAAAATTCTCCTTCTCGTTCCTTTTAAGTGGCTAACATCCGACTCACTGTAACTTTGTCTGGGACAATGTAAACACAGGCTTGTTTCATCTGATTTCACAGAGAATCCGACCCGGTGGCAGGCTTTAAGAACAACTATACTGAAATATCCAATCTTCTTGCGGATGGCCTCGTTTACTAATGTAGGTCATTCTGAGGCATCAGTAATGAATTGAGACTGGTTCATAACCAGTTAAAAACTCCTTGTAGTAGCTTTAATATGTAAAATCATATAGAAACCACAGCATTTAGCTATTAGCTTCATGTAGCTACACTGAAAAAGCATGCTTCTCATCCTCTGCTCAAATAATATCTTTATTAGGTCAGCTCATTTAACCAAAGATAATACAGATACATCCTCCCCTTTTATTTCGCTGGACCAGAATACAGGAAGAAATTCAGGGAGAATCAAAGAATTAATCATTAATGGTTGGCCGGTAATGATCCTAGGACTTGGCGTTATTGGTAAATTATAATGAATGATCATAAAGCCTGGCCCTGCCCAGGCCCCTTCAGCTCCAAGGCCCCTACAAATGAGAACGGAAAAGACCCGTAGTCGGTGAGTATGGGCAGCCCTGCCAAGCGCCCGATTGATTTTCTTATTTTCGTGCCGGCAGCCTGGCTCTGAGGAATGAGTTTTAATTCTGGCAGTGCATGATTAAGTCTGCTTGTGCTTAGCGCCGGCCCGCTCAACTGGAAAAGTGGACGCGGTAGGAAGAGGAGGAAAGAGAGAGTGAGGGCTGTGATAGTGAGGAATGTGTGTAGGTTTGCTTTATGTTTTGTGTCTTAATGGCTGTCTGTGTGTGTGCTCTTACGTGTGTGTGTGTGTGTGTGTGTGTGTGTGTGTGTGTGTGTGTGTGTGTGTGTGCCCGTGTGTGTGTGGGTGGTGGGAGCTGCGGTTGTTCAGAGGGCCTGAATGGCACCTGTCAGACTCTTGATTAACGAGGCCCTCTGCCCTTCAATTCCCCAGCCTGTCACTCAGAGAGGATGCATTAATCTTCATCGCCCGCTTGTCAGGTCAGGGCCAGTCCAAGACACCCACCAGTGTGTGTCCGTATGTTTGTGCGTTTAATGCGTGTCTGTGTGTGTTTGGACGGTGGTTGCACGCATTTCGGTGTGTGTAAGTGCATGTACTGTACGTGTCCTTGCTCGTGTGTGAGATTAAATGCGATGTGTGTGTTTGAGCGCATTGCTTGGGTAGAGGAGGCAAAGCAGGAGGGGGAGGTGTTTGGAGTCAAGTAACAGAGAGGGGCACCACCATGGAAGCTAAGCAATGTACTGCTGTGGACAGGTCAGCATCAAAAGGTATTTTAGCCATTTTAAAAAGGTCCACCTAAAAAATATCAATATCAGTTTAAGTGTAGACGGTATTAAGAATATTTTCACCGCTTTACTTTGCCATCAGACAGTCTTTTCTGATGAGAAGCCGCCATTATAGACACCACATGTCGCTCTGTCCAAACCAACCAAACTCCATAGGCAAAAACAGTCATTTTAAATAGCAGATTGTGGGCGTTGTGGGTCTATCGCTGCCTCAATCAGTTAGTCTGTTGTGTTCCTATGTAACTTTGGTCTTATAAAAGGATAGTTCAGATTTACCGAAGTCACACAATAACACTAACAAACTAAACAGTTGAGGCAATGGTAGATCGGCAGCTCCTGTGTTCTGCAAGGTAAAATGACGTTTTTGCCTATGGAGTTTGGTTGGTTTGGACAGAGCGATATTTGGCTTATATAACAGTAGTTTCCTTTTGGAAAAGTCTGTCTGACGGCAAAGTAAAGTGATTTTGGGGGAATTACTGTTATACAAGTCAAATATTGCTCTCTCCAAACCAGCCATAGGCAAAAACAGTCATTTTAACTCACTGCCTCTATCAGTTAGTTTGGGTGTGTTATTTTTGTGGCCAGTGGAGGCACAGCGGGAGGGGGAGGTGTTTGGAGACAAGTAACATCAGGCTGGACAAAAGTACCAATGACACGACCACAAGGGCAAAGTGTCATCAATCAGAAAACACTAAATCACCAAAAATGCTTATAATTAATATTTGGCCCATCAACAGCAGTCATTTGCATAATTTATTAAGATTCACAAGAGCATGTGCACTCTGTTACACCCACATCATTCCCCTGTGTGAGAGGTGAGAAGAAAGGCTGGGGTGATGGGGGGTAGGTAGCTCATCACTAGGAAGAGTGTGTGCTTGTGTAAATTGTGTGTGTGTGTGTGTGTGTGTGTGTGTGTGTGAGGAGACAGATGGAGAGTAGGGCTGCCACTCCTGCCAGCCACCAATCGCACTCAGCCAACCAGCACCCCACCCCTGAACCCTCGACACCATCAGTCCAACCAATCGGACAAGCCCAGCCACACGAGCGTCGGCCAATCAAAGAGCCGGCAGTTCAATTAGAGCATAATAAAGGGACATTCATCATTCAATTAGGCATCTGTCACCACGCCACAAAAGGGGGAAAAACTTGGAGATGCAGAGAGAGAAAGGGTGGAACAGAAATGAAGACAGAGAGCAGGAGAGGGGGAGAAAAACTGGGGAAGGAAGAAGAAAAAGAGATGCGGGCGATAAATAAACAGACCTCCACAGAAAGGGATGGATAGAAAGAAACACTGAGAGAAAGTGTGGGTGAGATTAGGTGGAGTTGGAGATAAAAAATGTAAAGGGTGTAGAGAAAGAAAAACAAGGCGGGGATGCAGAATATTCATAATGTTAATTACAGTGCCATCGCAGTGACATTGTTATGACTAACAGCTAGCTCTGGTGTAATGAGGAGCAGAAAAAAAAAACAAAACATATCAGGACATCAGAGACGGATCGGGGAGATTATCTGCTGCTGTGCGTGTTTTCATAAAAACTTTTGCCATCAACAATTTCAGGAAAGTTCTTCTGTAATCAGCCTCCAAAGACTTTTCTCCAGACCACTCTCATCTTTTTTTTTTTTTTTTTTAATAAAATATGGAAATACAGAAATACAAAATGCTGCTTACAACAGCAGATTGGGCAGTAAAGTAGAGTTTCTGACAGTGATAGCTATCGCGTAAACAGTGATCACGTCTGTCTGGGTCAAACTGGTCGCCATGATGATTATTATGATTATTAAGATTATCTAACTGACATTTGTATATTCATCCACATGAAAATAAAGAAAATGAAATGGACAGCTTCACTATTTAGTGATTTTTATTGACTGTTTCAAAATTCAGTACAGCTGAACACTTTTCAAATTACTGTACAAATTAAAGTTACTACAGGGAACTTTGATATTTTGGTGCTTTTGGAGGCCTCCGTGGGCAAAAGCGGTAGTTTCCACTGTAATAAACACAAAATATAACGTCAAAAATAAGATTAATTATTAAATAAAAATCCTGCTTCTTTTTAACTGGCTAATGCGCTACCCACTGTAACTTTGGCTATAAAAATGCACACACAGGCTCATCTTATTTCAAGGAGACTCCAACCCAGTGGCAGCCATTAAGAGTAACTGTACAGAAATAGCCAATCTCCTTGCAGATGGTCTTGTTAATTTATGTTAATTTATGTAGGTCATACAGAAGCATCAGTAATAAACTAAGACTCGTTCATAACCAGTTTAAAACTCCTTGGAGTAGCTTTAAATGGCCGTACTGTGTATAATTCAAATACACTGCAATACAGTAGAGTAATGTATAGAAAATATAGCTGTAGCTTTGCTGCTACATCTCATAGGCTTTTTTGGCACACTGTGAGAAAATGACTTTCATGATTTTAAAGTGCACGCAGAAGCAGCCAGAAGCTAGCCAGAAGCAGACAGGTTACTGCAAAGTATCATGGGAGTGAAGTTAATCAAAAAAATATTTAATCATCATAGTTTTAATTTTTTTTAAATATGTTGTCATGTACAAAAAGTCCCAAAATTAACACAGTTAAAAGACTACTTGATAAGTAAAAGCAAGTTTTTTAAACAGAATTTGTAAAGGAATTATTCTGCCCCAAGCGTTTTGATCCATATAAGTATCTGATCATATAACCGTGATCACATGCGGTTTCCACTGTAATATTTTTTAAAACATATACTGCATGGGGATCATCATATAAATCAAACAGATGAGACCACCAGTCAAGACAACTGGATGCCTCTTTACCACATCAGTGGTATTGTTTATGTTTTTTCAAAATTAAGACCATTTCCTCGCTGAAAGGGGGATGTCTCCACTCGTGGGAATTGTGGTTGTACTTGTTTGTTTTTCTTTAATCATACAGTAGACACTGAAGGAGACTCTGAAGCCCTCAGCTCTTTTTACTCTGGAAGCCTCTACCTGATTCAGCTGCAAAGTAAACCAGCAGATTTGTTACTTGCAGCGTCTTTTTAGCGACAGTCATGCCTGTTCCTGGTAATTAATCTGATGTCAAAATGAATGTGGTAATACATCATTCATATTAAAACATTAATATCAGCCTTATTTCAATTGGTAGCATGACACCGTGTCACTTTTTTTACAGGACAGTGCACCTTATAAGAGTTAATAATGATCAATCACAACATGTTGAAGTGGGCAGTCACATTCTTTTCTCCACATCTCTTATCACACATATTCCAGATGTCATTTGCTCCATATATTGATTAGATGTTGGCCATGTTATGTCAGTAAACAGTTAAGTGGTTAGAGCTCTAAATAAAAAGACTGGCTCTATTATTTTGCATATTTCATCACTTATTATACCTGTGCAATAAAGTCTAAGTCTACTGTATGATATGGAAGCAGAAAATGATGTGATTAGCTTTTTCCCGCCAGTAACCAAGAAATTAATTTCTCTTTCTCTATATTCTGCTGTAGCCAAACTTTGTGATTTAGGATATTTTTAAACAAAATCATCACACCCGGTGAAGTCTTAAATAAATGCTTGTCATAAAAACCCTACTTATTTCAAACACGCGCATTACATTGCCTCTTTCTTGTCTTCCTTCGCTCCCTCTCCCTGTCTCTTTCTCTCTGCCTCTCTCGTGCCAGCTGTCTCCAAACCCCTGTGGTCCTCCCTCCCTCCCTCCTTCCCTCACCCTCCCCTCCCCTCCCGTCATTCCTCCTCCCCTCCGTCTCTCTCACCCCAAGTCCCCAACCAAGCAGGAAAATGATCCCTAGTAAATAATATATCAAGATAAATGATAATTGCTCCGATTTTTTGTGTGTTCCCCGTCACTTAATGAGCGCCATAAATTAGCAATGAATACGGCTGACAGCGTTTGTCAGAACACGCTCGATGCAAATGCGCCTTGGCATCCCGATGGTTAAAATTTCTTGTCTGTGTTTCTTCAGCCTCGAGACTCCTCGTTTAATTCAAAATATTAAAAATAAAAAAACATCAAAATTCATACAAGAGTTCATTACAGAGTTCACTCACTCTTGTATTTTGCAGGAGAAACAAATCCGCTGTTATCTCCACACTGGACTAATATTTTCCCATTAACTTGATCTAAATACACAAGTTTTAGTTTAATTTAATTTTGGGGGGATTTATTTTAAGAACACTTGTAAAAATGAGTTCTTCTGACTTGAAATGATGAGTTTGATGACTTTCTGTGCAGTAGATTAATAAATCTACTGCACAGAAAGGAAAATGTCAATGGAAATCAAATTTGTTTGTAATGTTTGTGAGTGTGACTGAATAGTTGTTGGTTCAACTTAATATCTTAGGCTTGTTGAACATGTTTTCTAAAGTACAACTGAATTAATATCTTATTTGACAAGAAATAACAAAATTATCCTCAACTTATCTTTTAAAATTCAGTCAACTTGAAATGTTTGCAGTGAAGGAAAAGTTTGTATTAAAAAAAGGTCAAAATGAGAAATATACTTTGTTCTCATGACTGTGATTTGAAATGACCTAAACTTGACTCGGCTGCATACAGAAGTCATATTACACTGAGAACATTCTTCAGAAAATAGTTAGTATTTTTGTGGAAATAATCATCTAGTTTGTTTCATGACATGTATTACAGTTCATTATTCCTCATTACTTTTATAAATAATGGAAAATATCCTGCAATATTATGTCATTGTGAAAAAATACCACTCTGTGTAACAGCAGTAAAAGCACACATACGCACACACACATCCTGTACAGTAATTGTGGACTGGCTGTGGGTGAGCACTCGCGCTTAAGCCCTGTCCCTCCGTCCCTGTCAGACATCAAACGGGGGGCCTTGGCCACAGATCGCACACGCGGGCGTCCCCAGAGACCGCCTGATTGAAACCTGGCAACAGGACCAAACAGCTGCTTCAAACAAAAGACATCTGCATATTTCAGATTTGTTTTTCATAAATTAACACCGCAACCTGCCAAAAATCTGGGCGAGGGAGTCTATCGACTTGTGTATAATTAGATAAAGTTTACAAGCTTTGAAAGTTGAAATTAGCATGAGGTAAAGGGGTGCTCACCGGGGAGAGAGGGGGGGGACCCGGCTTACAGGCATGTTCCTGCCTTCTTTTGTAATGACGGGGAGGTGGGGGTGGTGGGGGGTGGGGGGTTGGTAAGCTGTTCAAGCTGAGGGAAAACATACAAACACAACTCCTCTGGTGTCTGTTGAAGCCACAACAGTAGCTTAGTTTTGTTGTTCTCTTCAGTGAGGTTCAGGGTGAAGTTTTAGCGCGTCAGCAACATGCTGGCAATACACTCTTACAAATTAAAGGTACTAACTAGAACCATAAAGGTTCTTCAGCTTGTCTCCATAGGAAAACCCTTTATGGTTCCTGGCAGAACCTTTTATAAAGATACCACTTGGAACCCTTTGAGAGAGTTCCACCTAGAAGCCAGCAAAAGGGTTATACTTTGAACAATCTGCGAAAGAACCGTTCTGTGGTGTACTGGTTCCACTCAGAACCCTCTCTGGATGTTCTTTCCAGCACCCTACCACCTTGTAAGAGTGCTAACAAGAACCCTCCCTACCAGGAACCTTTTTGTATTCCGAGGGATTCATCTAGCACCCACCCAGGCGATTCTCACAACAACCCTTTAAATTACAAGGGTTTTATTTAGAACCTTCCCAGGGGGGGTTCTACCCTTTTATATTATGGTACAAAGAACCCTTGACAAACTTATTCTTCTCCTTGAAGAGCTCTTTCTTCCAAAAATTCCAAATTCTTTGGATGAAAAGGGTTCTTAATGAAACCCATAGTCTTACAAAGAACTCTTGTCGAACCCTTTCTTCAAAAAAGGGTTCTTCAGAAGCAAATGGCTCTGAGTAGAACCTCAGCCCATCAGGAAGAACCCTTTTGGAACCCTTATATCTAAGAGTGTAGGTGATGCTGCTGGCTGCAGCCAATTAAAAGCTGTCTGGCTTTTTTAGGCTCTGCCTTTGACCTGATGACACCTACTGTGCATTTGTGTGCGCATGCATGTGTGTATCTCTGTTAAGCTCTGATAGGTCCCCCGCGTGGTGCCTTTATGGGGTCAGATAGCGAGCTGTTTCACTTGTAAAAACCCCTTCAATTATTCAGTGAAGTCAAGTCTCCCCTTTATCTCCCGCTTGTCTCCTGGTGTGTTTGGGGACAGCAGGGAGAGAGCAAGAGAGAGGGCGAAAGAGAGGGATGGAGAGAGAAGGGAGGGAGGGACAGCGGGTGGGATGGATGGATAGATGGATGGACGGATGGGAAGGAGCGGATGTCTCCTCAAAAGCATAGCTGCCTAATTACTAGCTCATTTAGATCAGCAACCACAGTTATAAATAACCCAACAGCTGGCGCGATGGAACCAGACAACACCAAACACGGAAACACAGCACAATATCACAGTCAGCTGAAATAAGCACTGGAATGATAATGGTGTCTGTGGTGCACGCAAAGAGTCCGATGTGTCTCAACATGGTTGTGGTGTTTACAATCTAAAAGCCCTCAAATGGTCCCGGGGTAAGGGTGAGGTTAAGTTATAAGAATAGATGTTAGGCTGGAGTCTCATTCCAAAACTGCGCTCATTCTGAAAAATATTTGTTGCCTGAACATCACATCTTAGATGTGAATATATTTAAGTCTTCCCATGATGTCAAAATGCTTTAACTCCGCAACCACTTGTTTTTGAGATAAGCCATCACAGTGGCAGTAAGCCACAGATGACAAGTTTAAATAGATGAATGAAAACATGAAAAAATAAATGAGATATAGCTTGACTTAGATACTAGGGCTGCAACTAACGATTAATTTCATTGTTGATTAATCTGTCATTTACTTTCACGATTAATCGATTAATTGGTTGGTCTATAAACTCTCAGCAAATGGAGAGAAATGTCAATCAGTGTTTCCCAAAGCTCAAGATGACGTCCTCAATGTCTTGTTTTGCAGACAATCAAGGTATTCAGTTTACTGTCACAACGAGGTAAAGAAACCAGAAACTATTCTGACTTTTTTTTTTTTAATTACTCAAACAGATTATCTGATTTGTCATGTGATGGGTTTTTTGGTCATGATGTAGCAGGAAACTTTCCCCTTTTCCCTAAGTATGTTTTCATTAGAGCATACATCACCTGGAAATAAGAAGTGTTTTTGTTACCTTAAAATGAGCCATTTATATCTACAGAGGGTGCGGGTCCTCTTCCACAGAGGGCACCATGTTGAACCACCATGTTTCTACAGAAGCTCAGAACAGACAAACCAAACACTGGCCCTGAATATGGCCATTCATGTTTTGCACGGGTTTCGTGGCCACTTAAAATTTTCGTACATGTTTGGGGAGGAAGATTAAGATGAGGTATTTGCCATCTGCAAGCTCACCACTAGATGCCACTAAGTCCTACACACTGATCCTTTAAAGTTAGGTTATTAGGCCTAGGCAATAAAACAATAATGATATGTTGTCAATAGACACTCCATTAGCACCAGTAAGAAAACTGTCTCTAAGCCGTGTGCCTTGGTAACCTGGTTAAATTCAAACTTTTTTTCTACTGGTCATTATAAATTATTAATAATTATCAATATTGAAGTTAAATTTGAAATTTTTCAGCTGTATCACTCAGCCCTTTAAGTTATGAACTGAAACTAAGTTGAAGCTAATCATCATAACCATCACTCTCTCAACCACTGCCTGTCTCTGCATGTCTCCACCATACAATCCTTTGGTTGTGGGCAACATGTTTATGGAGCAGTTTATGGAGCATGTCATAAACTTCCTCAGACCAGGCTGTGGAAAGGGATCAATGAAAGGTGCCCAGACAACGGCTCCCATATTCCTGTGAATTTCAGATATTGTCATCTGTGTATTATCCCGGAGGCTAAAGGGGAAGATTTTTAAACATTTCACTGTTTGCGTCAAAGCTCCCGCGAATGCAGGGCTGCTTCTTCTGTTAAGTGATTATACAGACAACTTGGGAGTGATATAATTACCTCAAACATGGCAACCCTAGTGGTGGAGCTTGTGGAGGTGATAATATATGATAATTACCAGTTTCTAGGGCTGAACAATCTGGAAAGAATGTATTTAAGATAAAAGCATGAAAACAACCCCGGCAGCGCTTTTACATGTACAGCGTGGTGTTTGCACTGTAAAGGAAGACAATGGCTGTAAACATTTAAGAAATGGTAATGAGATAAATGCCGCATCCCTTCCGGAGTACACATGTATTTTTGTTCATAGACGTAGAGTGTAACAACCCTCGCAAGGAAAGGATTTAACAATGGAAAGATTAAAATCTTTATCCCCAGAAACCAAGTAAATAAAATGACTGTCTAGACGGTTCTAATTAGGATTTGATTGTAATTAAAAGTTTATTATTTTGTTAGTTCATTCTGTTCACTTGAGGGGAAGGTAAAATCATTCATTTTTGGTTTATTCCAACCCAAAAATACTATTAAGTGTCTGTAGCATTTATAAAAGCCAAAAAACCCAGTCGAGAAACATGAAATAATCAAACCAAATGACTATGACTTTTCCCCAGGGGTGGAAGTAACTAATTACACCTACTCAAATTACTGTAATTAAGTCATTTTATGGGGGGTACTTGCACTTTGATGATTTTTTTTTTTCAAGTCTGTGACTGTACTCATACTTAAGTATTAATCACATTATTTCATCTACTTAGTTACTTTTAAAATTATTATTGAGTACAATTTGAATTAATATGTAAACCTTTAACCTATATTTTTGTTGCCAATAAGACTATCCGATTGCAAATGGCCTCATGAAAACCATAACATATGGACAGATTAAAAAAGTGTATTTTCACCAAGGTGAGAGTAGGCACACAGCAGTTTTTCAGCTATTTACACCCAACCACCTTAGTTTAACTATAAGGAATTTTTTTTACTTATTATTATCAGGGTTTTTTATTATCAGTCGTTAACTATTTACAACCTGGGTGCAAATAGCATTCTTGGCTACAGACACATGGGTGCTTGTCTGCCATGTTAGGCTATCTACACCTAGGTGTAAATAGCCACATTGGCCGTTCCACCGTCAGTGCTAATAGCTACACTGGTCGTTCCACCCCGAATGAAAATAGACACATTGGCTCTTCCACCCTGGGTGTAAATAGCCACATTGGCTGATCCACCCCAGGTGTAGCTTGCTACAATGCCTATTCCACCCTGGGTGGGACTGTGTCCACTGAGCAGAATGGTGCAGGAGTTGAGAGTAATTTAGACTGAAGGCTGAATGGCTGCTATTGATAATGCCTTGAACAGCAACAATTACAAAGTAACTAATACTCTGAGTAGTTTTTGAGAGCAATACTCTGCACTTTTACTCCATTTTTTTTAACAGCAGAACTTTTACTGTAACTGGGTAATGTTTCAGTAATGTAACAGTAGAGTATTTTCAGTACTCTTTCCACCACTGCTTTTCCCTGACATCAACTGAAGACAAATGAAAGGGTTTTCTTCCAATTAAGCCCTGAAATTTCATTAACTGCTTTGCGGCAAGTGGTGACTGTCAGAAACCTTCACAGGGGAAACACAACTCTCAGACTGAACTCTCTGCGAGCATCAGGGGAACATCGGTTTTCAAAAGGTATTCATTCAGTCGGAGCTCTTTGACGAAAAGCCTGTGATACAGTGGATCTGCTTTGGTCGTTGTCTCTTGACGGACGTTTTGGCAGCAGATGACGGCTCCTCGGCTCGAGACGAGGAGACTAAAAGACTGTAGCTCTCTGTTAACAAACAATGGCCAGGTTTCTGTTTCAGCAAAGCGAAAGAACAGAGCGAGAAAGGTGATCTTCATGTCCCAGAACACGCTCCCAGAAAATGAAAAATCTGACGGGCAAATCCAGTTTTCCACCCCTTATATTAAAGATATTTAATATTACAATATATAATATCTAAACCGGTGTGTCATCTGGTGGTTCACATGGACGACCGCCTACATAGAACGTGGTTCAGAAGAAAGGAGAGCAGGTGGGTGAGATCAAGATATCAATTTACTGCATTTATCTTTATGTCGCTCATTTTTCAGGTTCGCTGACACTCGGATATTTAAAAGCCTCTTGAGTCTATTAAAAAAACTTTGCCTCGTAAGCATTGCTGTCATAGCTACAACAGTGTAACTAATTTCCAACATCTCTAAACCCAGAGTGATGGAAGGACTCGGGGAATAGGAGATGTTAAGAGTGGGCGGTCCCCCCTGTTGTAGGAAACTCCGGTGAGGGGTGTTCGCCATATGCTCGCCGGGTTCCGAGGGAAAAGGGCTCAGAGGATAAAAGTGAGCGCGGCGGCAACGGCCCTCCATCAGTGTGTTCAAAGCCTCCATATGAAAATGACTGTGTACAAGACTTCTACTGAGGCCAAATTTAGATCAAAGGCAGCCCAGGAGGAGGGGAACAGAGGGAGGGGGAACAGGGTTGGTTTGGGGCAGACGGGGGAGTTGTGCATGAAATGAAAGTTTGTGCAATGTGATGAGCAAATCTGCGTGTGCATGGGAATGTTAATAATAATAAGTGGGGAAATTTGTCAATTTATTTTTCCCCTTTACACTGAGGATGTCAATACCAAATTGGAGCTGTTAACTTGTGATGTGACTTCCAGCTGGGTGAAATGAAGTTGTGTCTTTTCCAGGTCACCAAACTGGCACTTTTACTGTACGGACGCTGTACCGGATTGAATTTAGTGAACGGGACATGTAGCAAGAGATGCAAATTAGCTTTTGATGTTTTGACTTACAGTATGTTTGTTTCCTAAATTTAATTTTAGCTGTTAGCTGATGTAGTGCAATAATTATTTATAAGGCATTATAACCCTTCTCTTGAATAAATGATCACACATAAAAGATTCCTTCATCTTTTAAAAGATATTTTTTCTCCCAAAAATATACTGTACATGCAGTCACAATTGAAACTTTGTGATTACATCAACAGTTTTTTTTTGTTACTTAGATACTTTAAAAGCTGTTTCTGCATTTCTGAACTACATGAAGTAGAGATCTCATGTCAATCAAACAGTGTGAGCAGCTCGAAAACATGTATTTTTAAGTATTTTTTTCAAGTATAAGACAGGCATTCTATATTTTTCTTGCTGTTGAAAATTTCCCTACAATCTTAAAACTAACTAGTTCATCTTACTTCATTCTTACTGAAGATGTAATTTTTTTAAAAAACAGGTCACAAATATATTATTTTGTTTTTAGAAAAGGCTGAGTATTGACAAATAGGCATGGTTGCAACAATGAACTGATTAATCAGTTAGTTGTCCACTATTAAATTAATGGTCAACTATTTTGATAATCAATTAATTGGTTGGGTAATCTTTTAAGAATGAAAGTCATCTCTGATTCAAGTTTTTTTAAACGTGAATATTTTCTGGTTTCTTTACTCCTCTGTGACAGTAAACTGAGTATCACTGGGTTGGAAACAAAACAAGACATTTGAAGACATCATCTTGAGTTTTGAGAAACACTGATTGAGATTTTTCACCATTTTCTGACATTTTATAGACCAAACAACTATTCGATTAATTGTGAAAATAATCTTGTTGCAGCCCTAAACCATTCTCAGTCACAATTTTAAGTCTTTCTAATATCATTCTGAAGCTTCACAGTAGTGTTCCTAATGTATTCAACACTGAACATGAAAATTTTGGTCAAAGGATGTACGTTTTGGCATCAAAATGCTGTTTTCCCCAAGCTCTTCTGAAAACGTCTTTCTATGTGATATCGCATTGCTTTCTGCATGATGACGTTGCTACATATAAACGCCCTAGGTTGAGTGAGGGGAGCAGAGGGCATCAGCACTCTAACCCACGTCGCTTTTAGCTGAGTAGGAATTTCCAATTGAAAATCCCTAAAAAGAAAGCAGATGAAGTCGCCTTTTAAACTTAAATATTAAAACTATTTGTGAATTTCTGCACTACACCTCCCAGAGACCACATGTCATTAAAATAGTGTGTGACTGGCTCTAAAATGTGTCTTTTTAAAGGACAAGACTAGTTTCTGACTTCCCTACCCTGTCTGTGGCAATTACCCCCAAGCTAATTGGCTCTTGAACAGCTTATACAACGGATGACAAATGTATTTTTTTATTTTTTAGAAAGGATTAAATATTAACAACTGGGTAGAGCTGCAACAATGAATTGATTAGTTGTCAACTATTAAAATTAGCTGACACTTATTTTAAATAGCCATTAATCATTTGTGTAGGAGTAAGTTGTTTTTTTTTTTTTTTTAATCTAAATTCTCTGATTTCAGCTTCATAAAAGTTAATATTTTCTGGTTTCTTTTCCTCTATGACAGTAAACTGAATATCTTTGGGTTGTGCGCAAAACAAGAATTGGCTGCTGAGAATCACTGATTGACATTTTTCACTATTTTCTGACATTTTATAGACCAAACAATTATTGTATTAATCAAGAAAATGATGAACAGGCAATGGAAATGATTAATAGTTGCAGCCCTACAGCTGGAAACTGATGTTTTAAGCAAACGCTACTCAGACAAGAGTAAACTGTGCATTTCTTGGGGACTATTTTCAGTTGTGGATAAATGCATATTTGGTGTGCTATTGAGAATTAATGGCACCTGGACAATGTATAACAGATGATTTTGGATGTTTTTGGACAACAATGGAGCTCTATGACACAATGAAATAAGACATAAGATATAGAGTTTGGCTAAACATGTAAAACTTGTTCATAGGATCAGTTCATTGTTAGTTTCAGTCTTTTCATGGGATGTGCTGACAGTAAGAAAATCCTACAGCTTGGATGCTCAGAACAGCTAATGTACTGGCAATGCTTTCAAGAACTGGCTACATGTTATATAACTGTGTTATATCATTCAGAGATACAAAGCAGAACAGCGCAAATTTATTTATATAAAAATGTTACTGGCTTACAATGTGTATTACCATGAATCACAATCGTAAAGCTCCTGATCTTACTCCTGGAACAAACGCTAACACTGATATATGAACGGGCTTGATCAGCTCCACTCTTCACATCTTTCTTCCATCTCTTCACCTCCTTTCCTTAATCTCACCCCCCCCCCCCGCGCCTCCCTCCACCTACTCCTCCTCCTCCCTCCTCGCTCCTCCCTCCTCTCCTCCTTGCTTCCTGCCTCTCAAGAGAGGAGGTCACATGCTGCAGACCTGCTCTGTGCCATCTGGCTGACTTCCTGTCATCCTTACCCCAGGAGAGAGTGGCTCTGCAGGGTATACGACTGGAGAAACCCCCCACCCCCCCCCCCCCCCATCCTACCCCTCCTCCTCCTCCTCCTCCTCCTCCTCCAGGCCGCCACACACCTGAGCAGAGAGGGTGAGAAAAACACAGAGGGAGAAAAACAGAGAGAGAAAAGAGCAAGACAAAGAATACAGTGGGAAAGAAACAGATAAGGACAGGGAAAAAATGGCAAAAGAAAGAAGAAGAGGAGAATTAGAAAAACCTGCAGGCAAAAACTTTAGCGCTGCTCTGAAGAAAAGTGATTGATCAGTATGATTTTAAACCATGCGGTCTGGAAAGAAAAAATAAATCTGATGCCATGATAATGACAAATCAAATTTGACCACAAGCAAAATGCTGAGGGGAAGTTTTAATGTTAGTATACGTTTGATAATCTGGCATAGGAAAGAGCCGTCCTCCACTTTTCCTTTAATCAGAGACGATTGTGCATATTAAGCTTGGATTTTTTTTTTTGTAGCTTGACATTAACCATGAAAATTCAGAAACATCATTAGAGAAACTGTGGTTGAATTTCCATCGAGGTCCTTCATGAAAGCATACCGCACTTCGTTTGGCACCTTCTCACCTTCCTCTCACACACAAGAACGTTAGAATTGGTTAAAAGCTCGTACATGCCAGATTAATCTTAATGTCCCACCCATGGTCTTGCATATTCATATAAATATAACATGACTGCCGCTCACATCTGAATTTATTGGTTTTCCTCCTCCAAATTAGGGGGCCTCCAATTGATGAATATTTTAGCACATGTGCACTCTGCGGGACATTTATCATCGGCTTTGCTATTATAAACAGAATAAATGAGCAGTCAAAGTAGGCTGCTGCTACAGTGTGCTGTATGTGGGCACACCGCCCCTCTGCGCTCTCCGCTTTAGCCTTCCTCCACAACTGCTGCTGCGTCTTAATTCTGCAAAATGGCTTCCTCTTTGGCGTCTCCTTTACATGTTATATGACGCCGCCCAACACATATGGATGAGGATTTACCATAACGCATTATATTGCAGGTATAGGCCCATAAATGTTGACTATGGAGATCATGACAGGAAGGTCTTGCACTTAATCTGTAACACCTAAAGCAGAGCTGCAGTCAAGACAGACAACCTTAGTTGAATCTATGTTAAGTGAAGCCCTAAGGGGGTCGAGACAGAGGTTAATTGGATATACTAAAATTATGTTATTTCATTACAGATACTAAGTTTTGGAGGTTAGCCTAATAAAAAGGATGAATTTTTTAAAATAAAGGTATTGCTTAACTTTGAGGGTTTTTTTTTTTCTCCCATCCTTGTTGCTAAGCTAATCACTGCCTTCTGCATGGCGCTCTCTAGAGATCAGCCATCAATCAAATAGTTTGGATGGTACTGCTGATGTCTTTCTCGTTGGATTCCTGAGGATGAAGTTTGAGTTTTACACAAGAGTTTTCCGAAAAAAAGCAGAGGTGACATTAAGTCGCACATATGCAAATCTCAAGCAAGTCCCAAGTTACTGTGGTGAGAATCAAGCAAGTCAAATCAAGTCCCTGCTAGAAGTCAAGCAAGTCACAAGTCGTACGAAATTCTGATGATCTACCCCAACTTCCACTGGGCCTGTGTATTGGCAGGAATATGGTGATACCACAAGTGTCATGATACAGGGGTTGCAACTCAATATATTAAATATACTGCAAGGAGATTTAAACGCAAACACTAAATGAACCACTGCCGCAAATCTTTGCATATTTCACAATATAGTGTTATGAGAATCCGTGGAGTATTACAAAACATAATACTGTGATACACAAGTGTATCAAGATTTTATTACACCCCAGTTTCCAAAACAAAAAAAATGTTGCAGCTATAAATCTTACTGATATTTGACATTTTGTGACAATCAATAACAAGCCTCCTAAATGAACAACAGTTCAGAGGGGCTCTGTAATTATAATATAGCCTTATCTCTAAATGGCAGTTATCAAATAACAGAGACTAAACTTAATTGCCATGTTTAATCTTGGGCTGCAAAGTCTATAAAATGTCAGAAAACAGTGAAAAATGTCTACACCAGTTTTTCAGAGTCCAAGGTGATGTCTTTAAATGTCTCCTTTTGTCAGTTTAAACACAAAGATATTCAGTTTAATATGATAAGAAAACAGAGAGAAGTGAGAAAATCAGCAATTCTTCTTAGTCAAAATAGTTTAATAGTTTAATTACTTTACCACTTGCCCAATCAGGCAAGTGAGTTGCCAGATTTACTAGCCCAACATGGCACTTTACTTGTCCTGGGCAAGCAGGCAGTACTTATCGAAGGAAATATCTGAGGTCAACATAATTCTGTTGTGACAAATTACACTCTTATTTTATGAGTTTGACACCCTGCTATCTTAAAAAAAAACCCTCACTGTGTTCCCTGTTCCTGATGGTACATTCAAACCAACCAGGAACTGGAAAACGTGTTCAGTAAATGTTTGACTTGTTCAGAATCCCGAAATCACACCAGTCATGTTGGCCAGCCAAATAATGGCACAGACAGCCAAATCAAAATGAGACCACAACTGTCCTGCTTTGATGTTCTCCTCTCATCTTCTTTCTCTTCATCTCGACCATCCACTGTTGGTTGAGAGTGCAGTTGGACGCCCTTTAGCACTTCCTTTTCGCCCCATGTGACCAAAAGTGGCTACTGGGATTCTTTCAGAGGGACGCCAAACCACCACCAGGCTGCGTCTAACCACTGCTGAAGCCCACTGATCTGACGCTGCAGAACCAGGCATTGTTTCAAATGCTTTCATTCACAGTCCCAGCCATTGGCAAACACTGTGAAATGGGTGAAATCCCAGCTTGGTGAAGCTGGCACGGAGACCCAGCATCCTGGATCTCTTCCACTTCAGAGAGCTCTGCCACATGCTAACTGTCATCCATGAGGCACTGCTAGCCCAAAGGGGGGTCTGGCAGAATGGGTGTGGGGGGTGAGAGAGAATGGCGGGGAGGAGGGGGTGGTATAAACATTGGGATATACCCTTCACGTACAAACATGGAAGACAACATGGACTCCTTGGAGATGCAGCACCAGAGGCCATCAGAGGTGATCATTATTTATGCAGACACTATTCTGAGTTGAGCCCCATATTCTCCGGCTTGTCTCACTCACCTGGCATCTGCCCAGTGTGAACCATCCCTGGGATCCACAGCAATGATCACCCCCCCCACCCACCCACCTCACACATACACACACACACTCACAAATCTCCTTGTCCTCATTGCTGTCTACGCCTGGTAGATCCCCTGGCATGTTCGCTCCTCCTTCATAAACACTAGCAGCTGCTTGGGCAATTAGCCATTAGCTCTTTACTTTTTACTATAATACCCAGTCCTCAGAAATCTCCACAATTAGCTCCTTAATTGCTTCTAAACAACCCAGGCGTAACCAATAAATGGAAGAAGGCGGTAGGTAGTTAGGTGAAGAGACAGGCTTCTGGGAAGGAATCAAGCTAGCTTGGAGAATTCAGGCTAAACTGTTCTTCCTCTCTCCTCCTGTGCAGCCTTTGGCAATTTTTTTATGCCGTGACACGGCTTGGAAAGGCTTGTAGAGGAGGAGGAAAGACAGAGCGGGTAAAAACACAAGGCAGCGGAGGGCTGATGCCTCATATTCAAATTGAAAGTGACACATCCATGCCCTTTATTCTGTGGTCTAACTATCACTTCTGAGAAACGCTAACATTCAGTGTGACAGAGGGTGTTACGGTGACTTTTAGACGGGCAGGAGACGGCGCCCCCCGGGCGTGGATTTGCGTGGCAGCGTGATATGACACAACTCGCTTGACAGAGCAATGGGGATACCCCCAAGATTAGCTGAATGCATTAAAGAGAGGCATGAAACGTAGCTAACTGTTGATTAAATCGCTGTTATATCCACACTGGCAGTTCCAGTTAACCTGTTTAACATTGACAACTGCTACGCCACTAACATGACAATGGCCTATAGGCCTGAATGTGATGTTTGTCGTGTATGGCTTCACAAAATACATGTTTATCTAAGGAAAGAAATGCATGGATGAATGAAATACATTCTCAAAAGATCTAAGGGCTTAAAGTTACTTAATTAATTGATCAGTGAAAAATAAAATGTGTGAAAAATGTTTATTATAATTATATATAATGTCAGAAAATGGTGAAAATATACGATATGTCTTGTTTTGTCCACAATGCAAACATATTCAGTTTACTGTCATTACAGACTAAAAAAAACAGAAAACATTCACATTTAAGAAGCTGAAATTACTCAAATTGATTAATAAATTATCAAAATAGTTGGTGATTATTTTAATAATTGATTAATGACCAACAAATCTTTGGAGCTGTAGTATATTTTTTTTTCTTTTTTCTTCATTCAGGTTCAATACATATATGTGTAACACTTATTGTTAAACTGCAAAATATCCTGCCTCCATTACATGTCCTTGTCACAACTGTTAACAACTTTTGAGGGATTGTTGCAAAAACTGTTGTGTATATAAATCAGTATTAGTTAATCATTATTACAACACACTTATTAAGATCATTTCTAATTTTGTGAGTCTGTCTGTCCAATATTCTGCTGGTTGTCTGTGGTTGTATGGTGAATGTCTCACATTCGGTTTCTTCCTGGTAACCACAAAAAAAACATTATCACTTTTTCTATCAACATGGAGGATCTGAGGCACCTGAATGTTTTTCTTCATATTTCTTTCCTGCAACAGCAATGTTTTTGATTCACGACATGAAAATGAGTTTGCCCGTAAGATGACACATGTTGCAGTTGCCCTCGACTCCCAAGCATTTATCGTTAGCGGTGGCAAAATATCTGCTGATGTTTTGATGAAACAAGAATTATGCTTTAACCAGGGAAGTGGAGGCTCTGGCTACAGGTCGTCTGTTCGTAACAGTTTCTGGCGTTCAATCAAAGAAACACAGTTGATTGGCTTCCCCAATTCGCTACATTGATAAACCGCTTCCAAATGAAAACAATCAAAGCAGAATCAAGTATAATCAAGCATAGTAATTCACTGCAGCTTGTGTGTGTGTGTGTGTGTGTGTGTGTTGCCTATTACAAAATTCCAGCAACACAGCACCTCAGTAAAACATTTTCTGCACAAATCTCTCTGCATCCAGTCCACACTGACTTTACTTAAACTGTATCTCTCTTTCTTTCTGTCTTCTCTCTCTCTCACACACACACACACACAGTACTAAGGAGGTATACAAGCACCATCTAGTGCTTTATTCTGGAAATTGCCCTGCAGAATGTCAGAAATGTGTTGAAGTCTTTAATTCTTTTCAGTGCAGAATATTTGTTCATGATTAATTTGACATTAACATCCAAAATTCTAAATGCAGAGGGATGGTGGATTCATTTTGCATCACAAAATGAGAATAAGACCAAATCAAGACTAAATCCATCACATTCAGCAAATCTGCAGAAGAACAGTACAATAACCAATTAAATTTCAAATCTTTACTTGCTGTCCTGACATCTGACCTCTGGTGAAATACACCCATTTCACAAGGTAGGGGGGAACAAACACATTTTGCCTAAAATGCGTAATGGCACTGTCATCAGGTGACTTATAATTCATGAACCCTCTGCCAATCTCTTATCAAAAGTTTGGTTTCCTTTCAGGAATTTGAGGGTAAAGTTTCTATTTTTTTAAACTAAACATTTCATTCTTGGTAAAAAGGAGTCATACGGTGTATTCAGTGGAAACTCTGAATACTTTCTGTGAGTGTGTGTGTGTGCATCACATAGCTCAATAAATGACAGCAGCATTTGTCATGAACCTCCTTTCCTCAGCTTTCACAGATAAGGGGATGATGACGGTGGAAACATGGACTAGTCTCAACAAAAGTCTCACTAACCTGTTACCACTGAAGCATTATTCATTTGACTCATGCATGCAAGAAGCCAGATTTCTGAACGTTTACTCAGCAAAATGCCAAATATAGTTTAAAGAAATGATATTACTGAGGTTTAGCTCAGTCCCAAACAGTTTCCAAGACCTGAAGCGTTAATATTTAAATGCATAATTTGCAACATTTTCTTAAAAATATACATATATATATTTATAGACTCATATACACATAATCCCTCTCAATCGTCACTTATTCCTTCCTTATTTTCTCATTATTTTGCTGTGCTTGGAACACTTTAGCAGCCCAAATAGTATTTGACATCCGAGGAATGACACTCAAGAGTGAACTGAGCGTTTAGGAACAGCTCTGACAAATCCTACTGACTCTACTTTTAACTACTCAAAGCACTAATACCCTAACTAAAGTAAATGTAATCCCACTTTCTGTAGTCCAGAGAAAACACACAAAGGTCGATGGAGTTAAAAAAGAAAACATGTATATCTAAGATTTTTCTACAGGCTCAAGATGACACCCAACAGCAGCCATAATCAAGAAACACCAAAACTAAATGAACAAAACAATCTGGCACGGTTCTATAAAGGTCAGAAGAAATGGTCTGGATACGGCGACTGTGTTCAAACTTCTCAAAATTGCATGTCATGTTTGACAAATGTGTTTTAATTAGAAGTGTAAATCTGTATGAGACTGTATGAGAGAAGATGTTGTTCACTCCCTAAACAAACTAAAACAAAAGATAAGCTGCTGACCCATCAGCCACCTTGGCTCAAAAAAAAAGCCTTGCAGACATACTTCCCCCTAAGTGCATTGTATTAATAGTTTCTCTGATCTTTGACCTTAAGGCTCTGGAGCAGTTATCACTTCAGGTTGGTCATGAAGAAATTCTTGCCTTAATGTACCTGAGTGAGCTGCAGTCAAGACTCTGACATGCGCCTGTTACCATTGAGAGCGTATATCTTGTGACTGAGGATTAAAGTCCTCCTCCGCTCAAAAATGTGTTTTGCTGATAGTAACTTCACTTGGATGTTTGACCTTCACTGCACAGAAAGATGAATGTGGAGAGTTTGACACTAGAAGGCTGTTTTCAGATTCGTCTGCTGAAGGAGGAGAGCTTCTCTGGACTCACCTTCAAGACGCGCACGTACAAGAAAGATTTTGTGACTTCACAAAATTTTAGAAGCCAATTATGCAGCTTACAAGTGTGATGTGGAAACTTAAAGCCTCCCCTACCCATACACTGAAATTGGATATTTCAGTGAAGTAGGAGACATCTTGTGTTCAGTCATAAAGCTTCAGAAATGAGAGGTATTTGCATATTCAAGGGTTCAGCGTTTTCCAATGAGGGAGATGTAATTTTAAGGATTTTTAAGAAGGTAACTGAACTGTTTTGTGGGGGAAAAAAAATGTATCAGTCACAAATTATTATTCCAAGAAGAGTATTTTTATATGTCTTCACTTGCTTCTCAAGGGGGTCTTTAAAATGAAAAAAAAAAGACTCTTTGAAGGCTGATTGTTTTGGATTGAAGAATTCCAACAGCTGATATTATGTGCCAGTAATTCTGCACATTTGAATGACTGAGAACAAGATGGAACACTAAATTGAATTAAAACTAATGCAAATGAAATTCTTATGCTAGAAACTGTGAAGCAGATGAGACCAGTTTCATCCCAGAATTTTCATTCCTACTCCTGTTATTTTTTTAGTTTTGGGTCTTGGTTTAGGCTACAACATTTCAGACTTTGATGGGTATGAAATGCCTGCTGTGGACATCAGCGGATTTTTAAAGTCCACCAACCTTTATAAAGTCAGGAACAGACATAGAAGAACTACATTGTGCTGTTGAGTAATCTTATATCCTCAAATGGACTATTTTAGAAGTTACCTAATGAGAACAGTTGATATTTGATTGTTACTGAAAGGACAATACTGAAGGCTGATCCTCATTCATCTGATATTCATTAAGGGAAACCAGTTGCAGACACATTTACAGCCTTAGTACCATGGTAACCTCAACAGAAATTTGTTGCATTTTTGACATGACATGTAATATGAATTGTGCCTGCAAATTTGTTTGAATCATATAATAAATATTGGAGAAAAGTATGATTGATTAACTTGACAGTAAGCATGCGATCCACACAAACAACACACTTGACAACAAGGCTTCAACAAATAAACAAGCTTCAGGCCCAACGCAGTCTGCAGAGTAACAGCAAAACACATGGGTAGACCCATGTCTACCCTGTCTGCTGTAATATTTACCGTACTGTTTGCAACCAGCCAAAAATAACACAAGCTCGGATTTAGTGTCTGTATCTTATGAAAGTCGAAGATAAAGCACAGATTTTGGGAACATAAATGTGGATTTGCTGCTTCCATTTAGATTAAACTAACCCTGAAAAGGAAAAACTGTATTTTCACAGCAATAGCTGTAGTTGCCAGAACCTGAAAACATGATGAGACACATTTTCTGTCTTCATGTTTACCAAGGCTAATTCAAAAGCTAAAGTCTAGGGACTGTCAGGGGTCCCGGAAGGAGTTTCAAAGGGTCCCATCATTATCAATTTAATTTCTTTTCCAAGGTAAACATCATACTGACACAATGTGTGAGGATGACTATTTAATAGTTTTTTTCAACCAGTCAACCACTAATATTCAGTGGTACAAGAAATATTCAAATGTTTTACTTAAGTAAAAGTATCAATTGCCACATTAAAAAATTATTCATTACAAATTTTACACAAAATTGTTTTACTTAATAAAATGAACAAATGTATTAACAGCAAAATGTAGGCTACTTAAAGAATAAAAGTAACAGTACTCACCATAGAGTCAAAATGGGCTCTGCAGTGTTACAAGGACAGTTTGGGCTTTTTGAAGTAGGGTTGTAAGAGGTAGCCTACTTATCGTTAGTTTAAGTATTACTGCATGCCCACGGGTCGGAGAAGTCAAGTTTATGCTATATTTTGAATAAATTCACTATTTAATCTTGCCCTTTGATGGCCTTTTCCAACGTAAAACCACAGTTATATAAGCCAAATATCACTCTCACCAAACCAACCAGATCTCATTAGCCAAATCAATGATTTTACCCCACAGAAGAAGAGAGTTGCTGGTCTACGGCTGCCTCAATCAGTTACATTGCTTGTGTTAAGCTTAGTTTGGATTCACCATAGTCACAATCAGACAAACAAACGAGCAGATCCAGGAAGCTGTAGCCGTGTAACTCACTGAAACCCTTTTAAAGTAATCTTAACTTTCACTTTAAATTGTTATTTATTATACCATCGGTTTATTATTACCTATGCATTAAAATGGAAGCAACATTTCAATGATGTATCTAGCTGCAGTAGCTAATTCTCATTTTATTTTGCCTGTTATTCAGTTTGTTTAATTTATTGCCATTGCTTTTTAAATGCTCATTATATGCTTAGATTTAAAAGATTTTTTACCTGCTCATTAACTAACTACCAAATGAATTTAATGGAGTAAAAGGTAATGTTAGGCCAACAGTATTTTCCTGTAAGGAGGTGTATGAAGAACATTTTCAAAATTATTTTTAAGTTTGAAGATGATAAAGTACGCTCACTATAAAATTCAAAACGGCCCCTTGATGTTTCAATTACAAATAAATAAATAAATAAATAAATAAATAAAGTTAGGACCCCCTACAAAAACGCTGGCTTGCAGTCACTACATTGAACAACTACACGGTTCATGAGAGTGACTCACAGACACGCACACTTTCATACATACTTTCCAGCAGTTCTGTCAAAACTTTCACCAAAGATGCTCCAGTCTGCCTGCCCGTTCAGTCGTAGTCGAACGAGCAGCGACAAAACCTTCCCGGCACCCGTAGCTTGATGACGTCGTGGAGCAACATGGCGGCTTGCTCCGAATGAATGAGCGGAAAGGCAAAAACACAACGAAAGTATTCGCGGAACCACGAACGGACTTTGAATAGAAAGTATCGGCCGCGCTGTTTTAAGCCCCGGAGCATCCAGGAAGCAGTTGATATAATAATGATGAGCAGTGGCTGCGTGGTTTCCGCTGTTTTAAAGCAACATGTCAGAGGCTGCTGCTGCTGCTGCTGCTGCTGCTGCTGCAGGACAGACTGACTTCTCTCACCTGTGGAGGAGTGTCTCCAAACTTTGTCACAGCAAAACACAAGACAGCAACACGGGAAAGCAGATGCCAGGCACAGCCACATCACCGATGCGTAAAGGTGAGACCGCGGATCGATTAAAATACACAACGATCTGCTGCTCCGCGCTGACTAACGGAACACACCGATGGCAACATTTAACCCCTGAACGCACACACGAAGGAGGAGTGGCGGCGGCCATTAGGCGAGAAAACAGTGCCAACATGCTGGATGACTTTATGACTTTTTACTTTAACTGATTTCACAAAACACACAACTTATTATTTTTAAAACACACACAGGCATATATGAGTCGTTGGCAGCGCTGTTCCACATGATGTTGTGAGAAAAACATCCTCTGAGTGAGTTCGTATCTGTGTTGCTCGTATAGCATTGTTACAGTAGAAAAAAACTTCTGCATAACAGTCTAATTATGTATAACGTGAAGTGAAATACACTAAGATAATTAACCATAGCAAATGAACTATGTATGTTTTCGTCCAGCTGATATTATCTAACTTTTGATATCTGTTTGACACACAGATCTGCAGAGTCCTAATCGCAGAGGCTGCAGCAGATACCCAGGCCTGAATGATGGAAGTTCTCCAGGAGATGTGGAACCATCGCAAGACATTTTCTGGGATCCCACATCTCCCACTCCAGCTAATGCTGGTAAACAACACAATACTCAGAAATCACATTTGAATGACAGGTTATACATGTAGCGTTGTCACAATAGGAGAATTTTTCAATTTAGTACAGTACCTTCTCTACAATATTGATATTCTGTACTATTTTTGGTACCATGAAGAAAATTTGATTTACATTAAGGGCACACATTTTTAGACTTTTATTAAAAGATAAATATATGAAGGCTATGCCATGTCAGCCAAAAAGCTAAACTTTTTTTTTCTCATTAGATCAGGACTTTGAAAAAAGTTAATTATCTAATTAACTAAGCTCAGAAATTAAGTAATCTTGATAGTGTCAACTTGCTGTGGGAGAGAAGAGATAGTAGGTGGCTTATTTTGCTGTGGAAAATGAGTGTTGAATCCATTTCAAACATTCAGAATTGATATGTATTGATAAATCAATATTTTTGACAACATTACATGAATGACAACATACACACCTGCTCAGCATGCTTCTTGCTGTTTTACATAATGACCTTGGGCATTGTGAAGAAATCTATTACATAGATGCAACTAATTGATACATGACCTTGAATTTGAAAGAAACTGACAGTCTTGAATGCTTTTCAAAGAAAAATTTAAATGTTATAATGTTAAATGTTTCAGCTTGGGTGTTTTGCATTGCATTGTTCATTGCACTGTTACTAGTATAACAAACATCTGTTTACATCTGTTCTCTGGGGCAGGGCTCAGGAACACCAGAGTTGTTGAAATATCAGATATTGTCAACCGAATCGCTCCAAAGGTCAGTTGTTTCTTCAGAAACACTTGATTAACCACTCAGTCAACATGCCTGAGCACCGTGGTGGACATGTATTGTAACATTAAATAACTTTTTGCTTGTGTCTTACTCAGGACGTGAAACGGAAGGCGACTGAATCTCCCCTGCTGCAGTGGATCGGTGACAGTGCCGTCCCCTGTACACCAGACATTCCCAAGCCAAGAGTCAGAAAGAAGTCTTCTCGGTGCGTAATCAATGTTTTGACCCATTTTTACCTGTAGCACCAAATGATTTTTAGGGTCGTTCCTGAATGCCTCCGATACTGCCTAAAATGCTGGTGTCTGTGAGTATGTGACTTTTCCTATACCACATAATTTAATAACCCCGAAATGCAGGGTTTCCTCCAGCAAAGTTATTAGGCCGACTGGCAAGTATCATTAAACTGAGGCTGACAGCCAAGTGTTGTTTTTGTTTTGTTTGTTTTTTTGTGCATGTGCCAGTGTCAGACTGTTGGCGGCATTAAAATTGAGAAAAGCCATAACACAGATTTCATATGGCCCAATATTAAAAACATCCTAGAAATACTTAATTAATAAGTAGAATGCCACCAGGCTTCCAATACACCCGGGGAAGCCCTGCCAAAACGGGACCCTGCTACTTCCCAGCAGCGTCCCATATGCCTTTTTTAATGCACCGCTGTGGGATCGGTTCAGCTATTGGAATCAGTATTGGGAAGAAAAAAATGTATAGTACATAGTTTGTTTTTTTTTTTCCAATTTTTTGTCCTTTTTGGACTACTACTTATTTTCCTTGTCTATCGTTTCCTCTCTACAGGCAGAGCAGTGTGGACGACCTCATGAAACTGGCCAGGCAGTTTGACAAGAACATGCAACAAGACCAGGAGACTTCGGAACAGCTCAACACTCGTAACTACAACCTCAATCAACGTGGCAACAGTTCCAAAACAAAACTGACAGAGACGTCGTCCCCTCACAATGTGAAGGACATAAAGTGTCCGTCCTCGTCGGATCGGATAGAGGCGGAGCTGCATGCTCTGTTCGACTGCTCCACTCAGAAAGTCAGTGGCCGGCTGAGCCAGGGCTCCTCAGCATCAGGCTGTTCACAGGAAGTAAAAGACCAACCTGTGACTTCAACAAGAGCTGAACACCGACAAACAGAGCTCAAGTCAGCTGACAAGTCTACAGAAGAAAAAGGGTCCTGTGATGACTTTGATGATGACTGGGGAATGATGACCTACTTAATGACTCTTTTGTGCTGGCAATGACCCAGAATCCAGACCAGCAACATGACAGCGACCCTAAAACCACCTTGCAGTCGAACACTAAGACAAACACTACTCAGACCAAACCTTCTGCACATCAGCCTTCAAACCTGCACTCCAAGCCAAGCTGCAGTGCACTCCAGGAACTGTGTCCCAAACCAAAGACTACCAACCGAAGCACTTTCAAGTTAGAGCCCAACCCTCACTTCCAGGCCAAGATGGCTGCTAAGGACGTTTCCAAGTCCGGCTTCACCGTTATACAATCCAAACCACAGATGTCTGAGCAGAAATCTGCTACCACAAAGACTCCTCGACCTGACAAGATCACTAACGATCAGAAGGAGCCTTGTGTAGCTGCGGACTCTGTTAAAGACATTTCAGATAGCTTATGGGACGATGGGGATGACGACGCGCTGCTCTACCAGGTATGTGACACTGTGGAGAGGATCTCCAACAGTCAGCCGCAGCAAGTGAGCCCCAGCAACTTCCAAGAAAAACGAGATACTGTCGTAGACGGTCAGCGAAAAACCACCGCGCCTCTGCCAATCGACACGGCCCGGTCCGCGAGCGCCGGTGCCAGCGCTAATAGACAGTCGGCATGTGCTTTTGTTCGTTCTAACTCATTACCGGGGACTAGCTGTGAAGCTGTGAACTACCAAGGATGGAACGTTCCCATGAAAGGTGCCAGCAACAAATCACGGATGTCTCAAAGCCTCCCAGGAAGCCACATGAGTCTGGGCACATTTAGCCAGTTTAAGGATTCTTCTGGAACTTTCCAGGCAGGGAATGTGGACATGAAGCCACATACAGTGACAGCCAGAGCACCGCAGAAGTCCCACCACACGGCCTTCAAGAGAAATGTGTCAGACTCAGCAGTTATAAGCAACAAAGGTAAGCTGTCTGAATGTTGGTATTTGCATCTGGGCAGTATTAAAAAAATATATTAGGGAAGCATAATATCTATTTTTTCCCAGCAAAAAAACATGAATTACTTGCTTCGCATGCCTGATACTGATAAGACAACTGATAACTGAAATATTTGAAATGTTTAGTTTGAATGTTTGCCATCACACAGGACTGCATGGTTGTTAAAGAAAAAAACACAAGTGAAATTTACTTAGTTTGTTTACTTACTTTTCTTGAAAACGGCACAGATAATAGGAGAAGATGTATTTGGTGAACTATATTCAGTAAAATATGTAATAATTAAAGATTATTGTGTAAGATTTCTAAGGGATCTACTGCCATGATATGATAGAATCTGGTTACCCTAAAATGAACCGTTCATATCTATAGAGGGAGTGGGTCCTCTAATACAGAGGCCGCCATGTTGCACTGCAATGTTTCTCTCTACAGTAGCCCAAAAGGAGCAAACCAAATGCTGGCTTTTGATATGGCGTTTTGCATGGCTTTTGCAGCCACCATAGGCTCTCCTACATGCTTGGAAGGGCATAGTGAGACGAGGTGTTTGCAGTCTCTAAGCTGACAGAGAGAAGCCGCTAAATCCTGCACACTGGTCCTTTAAGATGAAGTTCAGTGCCTTTATTCTTCATGGTAAAAGGCTATTTTGGTTAACTCAGTGCATCTTTGCAGTTCTCCTCCATCTCCTGTGCTTTAGTGTTTTGCTTTAAGACTGGATATTGAAGTGAAAACTCACAAGTAAAACAGATGTCACATGTTGTTCTTATAATCATTGACAGTTCAGTGCATGTGCACATGAACAATTCTCCCCCAAAGACAGTAAACACAGTGCCATGGCTTTAATTTGTGGTGCTGTCAGGAGTCCAAACCTCAGGAAGCTTCATTTCCAATGAATTGCAGACTGATTTTCTTCTGGACATGGAGGGATGGGGGGTTTTTTGTACTTCTAAACGAGCTTCACCACGGGTACCCCCTGATCCGAGTTATGGTAGCACTATTTTTATGTTACCAAATTAAAATGAAGTTGTTCAGAGCCATAGCAACGACGCACAAGTTCTGACTTTACCCTTTTCTCTTCAGGTCTTTGCAAGTGCTTTGATTCTCAGCATAAACATATTCAGTGTTTCCATTCATTTTTCTCACTTTCCTTCCTCCTTTCCAGTTTTTGTCACAAGCCAGATGACAGGGAAGTGCTCTGCAGCTGAGATCGAGAGGAAGAAACAGGAGGCTTTGGCCAGGAGGAGACTGCGAATGCAGAACACCCCAAAACCATAGAACCATAGAGCTCTGTCTTTACTGAAGGGACATTATTACACTGTAATAAGCCTTTATAAAACTCATCATTCCAAATCAGTTGTACTTACTTATCAAAATACTTAGTTATCATCCTTGATACTGTTAATAGTTTAGTATTAGATCACCAGGTTTTGGATGATCTGCTTGACTCTGCAGAGAAAAGACAAGTAGATGCCTGTTGTAAATTGCTGCTAATGTTGATGAGAAGGGAGCTGAATGCGCCGTTTGATGCGAGTCTCAGATCTGGCGCTGGGATAACATTAAAAGAGATTTCCTTGAGCTTTTTTCGCATTTTGACTTTGACAAATAGTTTACATAAACTGAGTTTGAAAGTACTTCCACATGCTGACATTTTTTCTGTTGTTTCTAAACGTTTTACACTATTTTCTATTAAGTAATTAGTTCCATCTGTTACTTCTCAAACGGCAATGCAGCAAACATTAAAATGCAGTATGTTGTAGATGTTATCCATCATAAACTGATGCCTGCAGTTCACAATGAACACAGGCAGTAACTGCTGTATTTTCTTCCGTATGTGTTTGATAAGACACATTATGTGCCTGCAACTTCTACTATTGCATACTTGAAATGTTTGGCATTTTTCACAACTAGCTGAAAAGAACATTGCTTTAGTTGAAGTAAATTAATAAATAAAACTTGACTTTGGGGCCAAGCTGCAAATTTAATAGATGAGAAAATGTCTTTTTTACACATATAAAAATAAGCATGCCATCATTCAGCTGATTTTTTTTGTTTTACTAATATTTCTTGTTTGGTTTTTCTCTGTATTTTGTGTTTGTGCGTGCCATTTTTATCGTTCTAATTTTGCACAGGTTGGAATCAAGTTTCGCTGTAGGCACAGTTTATTGTAATAGCTATGCTATGCACATTTTAGAAAAGTTTAATCCAACATCCATGGAAATGCATAGGATGAGGCTGAAATGAGGAAGATGGCCTCACTACAGTTCCTAGAAGTTTTGATCAGCTGTTATGAAGGTTGAGTTGTCTACCTGAGTGCCTAAGTAGGCCTATGTCATAGCGACATTGACTCCAGCCCCAGTCAAAGACTGCATGATGGACTCATAATTTATCTTTCATGTCTGTGCCTTGTATGAACAAAGAAATAGCTGAATACAGTTTGTACTAAAATACACTTAATTGTACTTGTTTCATTTAACTGTAGTTTCACTGACTACTATTCTGACTAGTTCTATTTTCAAAGTGTCATGTTGTTATTTTTCTATGACTTTTTTTCTATGACTTTTCTCTCACCTGCCAAACCCAAAACAAAGGAATAAACATTTGACACTTCGAATAAACTGCTCCTGTCATAATTGGTGTGGACGCACCTTAAACTTCTTAAACTTCTATTTTAACAACTTAAAGTGATAGTTCAGATGATTTGAAGCGGGGTTGTGTTGAGGTACTTATCTACAGACACCGTAGTAGCTACAGGAAGCAGTGGAAACATAAGTGTAGGAAGCTCAGCAATGTGGACATGGTCAGCAGCAAAACGTATCCTAGAAACCTAAAGAATGTTTTGGTTTAAGTCTGACTGTTATTGTGTGACTTTGCTGAACCGGAACTAACTTGAAAACACAGAAGTCACTCATACAAACTCAATGATTGAGGTAACGTAGACCAGCAACTCCTGCGTCCTGCCAGGTAAAATTACAGATTTTTCCACTTGAGTCTGTTTAGTTTGGAGAGAGCGATATTTGCTTTATAAGTGGCGGTTTCCCATTGAAAAGGCTGTCTGATGGCAAGGTAAAGCTGTTCAAACATTCTAAATATGGCATACACTTAAACTGATACTGAGTTTTTTTAAGTGGCTAAATATTTTTTTTTTTCTGCTGATCCTCCACAGCAGCACAGGAAGTGGTGTGACCTTCTAACTCAGTGTTTCCTAACCTTTTCCTCATCAGAGCCACCACTAGCTGTATTTAAGACCTTTATCTTTGTTAAATTTCACTTTCTTGGTATAAGCTCAACATTTTTTCACACTCATCCTCACCAAAAGAATAACAATGACTCATTATCACGGGGCTTGAGAGGTCACAGAGGTGTGCCCTACTAAGTAGCCTACGAGTGAGCACAAAAAAGTATCTTTAAAATAGTTTTTACATGCAAGACTTTTGTATAAATTGTGATTTTAGTTAAGTGCAAGTCTAATTTTGACAGCCTCAGAGCAGACAAAGTCTTTGACACTCCCTGTGATGTTTGACGACACCCTTATGGCAGGCCTGGACCCCAGGTTGGGAACCAGAGCTCTACCACCGATGTGATAGAATTTTGGCCAAATTCTTTATTTTTTTTAAATGTATGTTTTGGGCTTTTATGCCTTGAATTTATAGAATAGCTGATGATACGACAGGAATGGGGGAGAGAGAGTTGGAGAATGACATGCAACAAAGGCCCATAGTTGGGGGGCAACCCGTACTAGACTAAAATCAGGCTTAGTTAGTATAGTGCCTGCCAGTCTTTAAAGATGTAGAATTGCACTTGAAAAAACATGTTCAAAACTGAAGCAGTAGAGGAGGATAGATATCTTAACTTTTAGTCCTTGGTATGAGTCATGCTCAAAAAGCACTCAATCCTATACTTCCCAAAATGCAAGTCGACAGCTTCTGTACAGATGACCCCTAATGCCTCCCAAATGCCCCATTTTTTCAAATCCCACACCTACAGTATGTAAGACATCAAATTAAGATTTTAAGTCCAAGCCAAGATAGCACAGATGAAATCATCAGGGTTGTTTTTTCACATTTTGAACAAGTCCCTTTAGAGCCACAGAAGACATACAGCTGTTTTCCCAGGCCGACCCCAAACTGGACCTCGTGTCAAATTGACGGAGTTCTTTGTCTATGTCTTTTTCGCTGCATCACTGGCTCTCGCTTTTGTATCAAACAGCTGGTCAGGATTTTGAGTGTACACAGACGGCAGATATTGGCGTCCATTACTCTAACCTCTGTGTATTTCGGGGCCGCTGACAGGTCGAGGAGATATGATGGGCCCATTTCGCGAAAACACTCAAACCCGTTGTCAACAAGTTGCTGCCTGAGAAGGAAGACCATTGTGGATGCGCAATAGCCTCAGTGTGGAGCGTATTATTGTTATTAGATGTGAGGGATTATTTTAATATGAGGGCTAATTTGTCCTCTGGCCTCTTATCACTGTACTCACCTGCTGTAGTGAGTGTGAGGGTAACACAATGTTCCTCTTTGTAATCCCAAGAGAATTCCTCAGTGTTCCTCCCTCAAGCCCATCCCCAACCATTACATGCCTGTGAGTTCCCAGGTGTGTGTGTGTGTGTGTGTGTGTGACGGGTGGTCTGCAGGTGTGTATATTTGAGTATTTATCCCATTCCGAGCACGTAATATGCCCCATCCTACTCCTCCTCCCTGCCCTCTCTGTTTCCCCTCCCCACGCAGTCCGACTGTAAATCAGATGGCAGGGCAATTTGGCAACAGCATAAAGGCCCCTGGTTTTTATGACCATGATTATGGTTATGATGATGACTAGTATTTATTTCAACTATCTGATGAAACCCTTGGCTAAAGCTAACAGGTGTCGAGCAGGTACAATATCGTGCTCGCTGAAGGATCCCTGTAATGTCGCCATAGAGAGCGAAATATCGTCCGCCGAACAGAAGAATGGGCTGTTTCAGCGCCCACTCGTCACGCCGTACACGGAGCAATTTCTGATTATTGGATGGGAGTGGAGCGCCACAACGTCCTCTTTGTAGAGAAAGAATGATTTATGGCTGTTAGTCAGGCAGAAGGCAGTAATTGCCACAGTGACGATTATGTTACCATGGCACCTGTTTAAACTGTCTATTCTTATGTGAATGTTTTCATTTTTGGAAGAGGGGAATTTGCAGCTTGAAAGTGATGTGCGGAGACATTAATTGAAGTTGGGAAAGGGTCTGGGATGGTGTGGAAGTAATTTAGGGGGAAAGGAGAGAATGTGATGGACAGATTAGTGTTGTGTTCTCTGATTTATCAGGGAAACTTTGTTAAAACAAACAATACAAACTAAAACATGCAAGACAGAAGCAGTCTATTCAGCAAGTATGATACATACACTGAAATGTGTACTGATAATATCGGAGGTAACAAAGGACAAATACATAGGTTACGGTACCCTACCCGTATAGTATATGACCAACAGTAGATAGCTGTCAGCCACTCCCAGTTTGAAGAGGCAGAGAGGGGCACCAGCACGGAAGCTAAGCAATGTCCTGCTGTGGACAGGGTCAGCAGCAAAATGTATTTTGGCCACTTAAAAAAAGGTTAAAATCAATATCAGTTTAATTGTACACTATATTTAGAATATACTTTGCTGTCAGACTGTTTTTTCCAATGAGAAACCCCAGTTATACAACTAAATATCTCGTCTCCAAATCAACCAAACTCCATAGACAAAACCAGTACTTTTACCACGCAGAACATGGGACTTGCTGGTCTACCGCTGCCTTGATTGGTTAGTTTGTGTGGTTTATTGTGTGACTTTGGTGTTTTAAAAGTTTAGCTGTGATTCACTGAAGTCACACAATAACACAAACTAACCAAATGACGCAGTGGTAGATCAGCAACTCCTGGATTCTGTAAGGTTAAATGATTGATTTCACCAGTGGAGTCTGGTTGCTTTGGAGAAAGCGATATTTAGCTTGTATAATGGCAGTTTCCCGTCAACATTTGTTGCTGACCCTGTCCACAGCGGTTCATTGCTTAGCTTCTGTGCTGGTGCCCCTCTCTGCTTCTCCAAACCGGGGGTGTGCTGACTATCAACAAGTACCTCATACAACCTCACTTCATTTCTTTCGAAATATCCCTTTAAGTAGTGTTTTTTAGGTATCTGTGCTTTACTTGGGTATTTATTTTTCTGACTTTTTAACTTTACTCCCTACATTTTAAGACACGCCTGTCCTTTTTACTTACATTTCCTGCTGATATTTTCAAAACAGACTTGTTACTTTAGTTTTAATGCTTTTGAGGGTAATTATGGACTATTTTTATTTTACCAGCTGTCTTCCTGTCATTAAGATCTAAGCTCTATTAGTATTAGTATTAGTATTTCTGTTTTTACCAATATATCTTTAATAAAGCATCTGTATTTCTACCTGAGTTAAGAATAGTGTACTATTGCCACCTCTATATAATATTTAAAAGTATTGCTGATGATAATTTGGACATTTATATCAGCATGTTACTGTATTTTGTACAAAACAAAACTTAGGGGCAGTGCACTCGAGGCATGACAGCTTAGAGGCTGTTGTTCTGTGCTGAGCCTGACCTTTGACCTCCCCCGTGTAGGTGTTTGGGTGAAAAGAGGATTTCTGCTTCAAGGATCAAAACAATATCTTTGTTGAAACCCTGCTGTGTCACAGTTTCAAAAGTCAGAAGTCTGCACTGATGAAGGATATGGGAGAAATAATCTGTGGGATGAATCCACATTTCCTCTGGATGGGTAAATCAAATGAGTTACGGTCCTCCCTCCCTCAAAAACTGCTGTGAAGACACGTGTCTGCAGGGATGTGTTGGCATGTGAACCTAGCTGAAGCCCACTCTTTCGATCTGTTGAATAGAGATGACCTGCCATTTCAGGTATAATCTATTTGAGGTCAAGTCTCAATCTCACTGACAACAGAGCATCTGCTTAAGTAGGCCATCAGATGTGGGCAAAAGTTTAACTAAAAAACATGTTGGACTTTGTGTTAAGAATTGTTTTGTGAAGTGGTGGAATTTATTCAAAGTATGAAATCTTTTGTTTTTGTCCTCTGCACTGGGAGGTCAGATGCCAGGGTCAACAATAGAGCAGCAGAAGTGAATCAGAAGCTCAGACTGCTTCCTGCCTCTATAACCTCCCCTTATTCATTCCTTTATTTGAACATTTGTGTGGAATGGTTGCCATATTGATGGCCATGCCAAACTAAGCAGAGAGCAAAAGAAAAATGGACTATAAAACCCTCTGGCAGTAAGAGTGCTCCAGTTCTGACTTGTGATAATCCACTAGTCACAAATGCAGATGAAAAAAATCATATTAGATTTCATCTCTCATGCATTCTGTGTCTCAAATGTCATTTGGTTGAATGACCACAATGATCCAAGCGAGTCGGGTTCAATTTCATAGAGTTAGCATGACAACTTTCACTAAACTGCTAAAGGTCTGTGTGAAAAGCGTTGTGAAAAGAATACTGTTATCCTACTAATATAATTGGAGAGACTTTTATGTGTTCTGCCATTTCTCCAGTCCACATTCCCCCAATCCCCTCCAAACTTGCCCCTCAAGAAGTCCAAGGGGCCGGCCTTTGCATATGGTGTTTATCAGTTTTTTAATGATTTCATTTCATGTGCAGTGTTAAAATACTCAGCAGTTTTACTTTTTATTGTTGAATCCTTTATTTTGAAATCCACCTGGAACTACTTTTCCCACAGAAAACCATCAATCTACCAGAAATATAACAGAAGAAGAAGAAGAAAAACAGTTACATTAAGGTTGAAATCATGTCCAAAAAGAAGCACAGTTAACAGAGGAGAGCGCACTTGGAGGAAGATGCATCTCTGGAAATGAGATGGAAGAGAAGGAAAGTAATTGTAGAGTTTGGAGAACAATCTAGTAATAACAAGTTACATCCAAAAAGGCTATTCATTAAGAAATCGGGCCGATTAAACAAGCAAGACTTTTGAGCAAAGGAAGATCATTGGTGTAAATGGCGCTTGAGAGTTTGAAGTAAAAGCCACGGCCCTGTGGCAAACTGAAAGATATGTTAAGTGCTTATTAAAATCCCATTAGAAATCAGTATGGAAGATCTCAGGATAGAAATCACAGGGGGTAAAGTCACTGTGTAAGTGCCTTTTAACTAGATATCAGGGTAAAATAGCTGATAGCTTGTATGTTGTAATTTTGTCAATTCACTGTAGAAATCTGAGGGGATACTGTTTTAGCAACCAGAGCTGAAAGAGTAGCCTTTATTCCCCTTTTTGTTACCTCTCACCGCCGTCTTTCTACACTCATCCCAGTATGGGGTTGAAGTGGCGGAAGTGAGTAATGAGCCCTGGAGGCATACTAGTGTGCTGGATTACAGATGCATTTGCAGTAGATTCATACGAGCCAAAATTTTCCAAGGGCATCCACTGTTCCGCAAAACAGACTCCAAGAACAGCAAACATAAATTAAACGTCTTTAGAAATACGACCTGAGGTAGCTATTGCCTCCTTAACCCTAGCGCAGAGAAGCCATTGCAGATAGCATCTCTAATCGCTTTCCCATGCTGTGAGGCCACGCTGCAGTGAGGCTCAACACTGTTTTCATAGCTCACAGATTACCTCCCAATGTATGACTAATACATATCACACATACATCAGCTCCCTTTTTCCACTCTTTCTTACTCTGGCTATCTCTCTCTCATCTGTTTGTATCTGTGTCCCTCGTCTCACACACACACACACACACACCCGTGCAGAGGAGGAGGAGGAGGTGTGCAGCGCTGTGGCAGCAGCCTGTCAGCAGCGTAAATGACCTGTGAAGAGTTTCACGGTGCGTGTCATTAGGCAGCTTTAGATTTGTTTCAACAGCGCTTTACCTGAGGGCTCCATTCATGGGCCCCCAGGTATGACTTCCCTCCTGACTGGGGGGGGTGGGAGGGGTGGTGGGTGGAAGAAGAGGGCGGGGGAGTTGCCAAATTCCCCCACTCCCTCTGTGGAGGACAGTGATGGAAAGCCCATGAGCATGATGGGGCAATGCTCAAGTGTAGAGTTCAGGGTGTTTGGGGAGTCGAGCGCTGCAAGAAAAACAGTGTCATCTCTGAGATCATTGTTCAGATGAATCTTCTACACATTTTTGCTCATGTTTTTTCTCTGGAACCATTTTGCTGTTATTGAATATTTATTGGTTAAACATGTTCTGCTCTTAAGAAACACATTTTTTTAGGAGCTTCAGAGGAAGAAGAATGAGTCAGGCATTAAAGCAGGATATACATTACGCCTTTACAGTGAACCGCATTTTTAGGTTTCAGTAGTTCCTAATAGAATTGTTTTCAGTTGCAAACTTTGTTTCTGATGTATCATTAACATTGAAACCTTAGTAGTAGGGCCTATTGATATATTGGCCAAAATTCTTTATCCAGCGTACAATGTACAGAATGTAGAATATATGCATAAGCACACATTTTTTGTGGTTAACATTATAACACATATGTAAAGAAAGCAGAAGTAATGAAACCTGAATTAAGAAAAAGGATCAAATATAGACAAAATGCTACCAAATTTAAAGAATCTGCATTATGTTTAGAGCACAACCTATATATTGGTTGACTGATATTATCAACCCAATATTGGCCTATCACAGCATATACTGTATGTCATCTGATATGTGCCTGATATGTAGGAAACATATTGCAGCTTGTTTTTATGTAAACTCGATCCTTTTTTCTTAATCTGGGTTTAATAAGTACAGATATTTTGCTCTATTTTTGTTTTTTATGTATTTATAGTTATTTATAATTATTCAAAAATTCCAGTGAAACTTTACTGTTTCAGTGTCCTCATATTTTTTTCGGTCAATAAAGTTAATTGTTAACCCGTAAAATATCCTGCGTCCATTACATATCCATCACAAATCTTAATCACTTTTGATTTATTTTGCTCCCTAATATTGGTATTGGCATCAGCCCAAAAACTCCAATATCAGTTGGGCCCTAATTCTGTTCTATTATCAGCACATACTGAACAACACATATGCCGATATAGCTTTAATAGGCCTGTATTGGGCTGATGATATTGGTTGACTGATATATTGGTCGGGCTCTACTTAATATATTGCCTTTAGTGTGAAAACAACACACCTCCAATTCTGGTGATTTTGAGAGTCTGAAAGTGATTTTTTTTTCACCCACCCGAGGCAAACCTGACACTCATGACACTCTTATCCGATAAATTTACAGCTAGCTAATCGGCAGAACGTCTTTTCTTCCTAAAATAAGTCATGAAAAGGCCAAAGTTACCCAGACGTAACAGTGATAAGGAGTAAGGAGTTGTCTACCAAAGTCTTGTTATTAGAATCTAAATCATTGCTTTGGAATGGAAGGAGTAACAGTAAAACACCTCTTGTGAAGGATTTATTAGCCCACTGAAAGCTCTGCAATCAATTCAGCTTTCTAGAATTCCATGTCTTGTGCGCCATTCAACCCTAGATTATCACTGTGTTTTTTTTAAAATCTGCTCCATCCAAACTGATCCTGTATTGATATCCCGGCATCACCACGCTTTATTAAGCATGCTGATAAGGGTCTGCAGACTTAATCGTGTTTTGAGAAACAAGACTCTCTCGCGCACGGCCAACAAATATCCCTGTTGCCACATTCCTCCGGCCTATATCTGCCAACACCTTTGCGCTACAATGGCTTTGGCCCTTTTTTCCCCAGCCCTTAATAGTCAGCGTGGGCTGTAATGGTCTGTTGACAGGTTTAGGCTGAGGTAATTTTGTTGCTGGGCTTTACAGTGAGGTGCCAAATCATCCCCTGAGGAAAAAAGGAGCAGCAGATGCAGGGAAGCTAGCTATTAGCTTTCTAATACGCACTTTGTTATTGCCCGATTGTTATTATAAAAGTTTGGGAAGCAAGAGCCTGCAAATCATTTTTTTTTATATCAGAGCTTTCACATAATGTTGGCTCATCTTTAAGGACTCTGAGGTAAATGCAGGGTGAGTTGTTGCTTTGTTGTACAGTAAGAGACTCAATATGTTAGCCGGGTGCTAAAATGTTAAGTGGTGCTAGCTCCTGCGAGTTGTGTGCTCTTGAGTTAAAATGGCTCCCGCTGTGCAGAGACACAGTTCATTATTTGAAGCAGGACTGCATAAAGAGAGGCCAGCTGAGTGGAACTCCAGCTGCTGGACAGACACACACACACACAGATGCAATGTAGAGACACACCATGGAAAATGCAAGGCAAAGCAAGACTGTTGAGGCCAAGGGGTTCCCTTAGCAATGTGCAAAGCAGATCAACCACATACACACACACTCACACTCACACACACAGAGGATCCACAAGCACCTGCCAGCTGACCATCTCCTGTGGGGTGGAGGCCCTGGGGTTCCCCAGTGCTCCAAACCCGCATAACCGGTACACATACACGCACGCATTGGTCATTGTGACCTTTTGAGGGTTGTGCTGGATCCTGTCTGTGCCTGCATGCTGATGGCGAGTAGATGATGATGATGTCTGGTCTTTGTACTGTTAGATCATCTGGCTCTAGTTTAAGACTGGTGGCAAGAAGAGAGAGAGGTAGCTTTTCTCTTTTTCCCATTAAAGATGGGATCGGCAATTTTGGAGAAAGATGAGCCTCATTCACACTTGAAGCCTTTCCCAGAAAAGTTCCAGCAGTCCCTGGACTGTGTAATGAATGAGCGAGAAACATTACTGGGAAGGACCTAACTATACAGTGTTATCAAATATGGATCAAGATTATGTTACTACATTTCTTACTGATGGTTTTAGAAACTTAATTTAGTGTACTCTTTAGTTGTAATACAAGAAAGATTGCAACCAGGTAGCTGCCATTGTGTTTATGGTTCCCAATGGTGCATCCTTGAAACTTAGATCAAACTGTAAAACTAGGCAGAACCAGGCAGTGCTGATCAAATATGGATCAAGATTCAGTTACTGCATTACATATTTCTAGCTAATGTTTTCAGAAATATATTTAGTGCCCTACCCTAACCCCTAACCCTAACCTTGTGCGCTATTTAGTTGTTATACAAGAAAGCTTGTGACCAGGCAGGCAAGCCACAAGCCACACCAAGCACTACCCAAGTCGCAGTACATAACCCACTAGCTCCATGCTCTCATCATTACTGTACATGCCCTGGTGGCAAAAAAACAAAGATAGCAACCCCCTTAATGCCAAAGTCAAGACTTCAAAACAGTAGGGCACGTACCGATAGGTGATGTCACTATGATTCTGTTCACTAATTCTACAGGTGATGTTTATGCCTTGAGATTCTGTCTTTCCTTTTTCTGCTCTGCTAACTAGCTACTCAGTCTGTCAAAAGAAAATTCTGTTGTTGCCATACACACCCCGTCCTTTATGTTTTTTCCCAGCAAAACTCTGCCGGACACCAAGTGTTCCAAACAGCAAATGTAAAAGCCTTCTTAACCTGAATATACTGTGTAAACACCCTGTGTAAAACACACACAAAAGCTTTTACTCCAGTCCAGTCCGAATCCTATTCCAGTCTTGCGTCTAAAAATGACATCTGACCTTAAAAGAGGCCCTTAAACATGCGAGGACTGGCAGAACTCTACTTGTTATGTGTCTATCCATGTGAAGTCATTTTCTCTTTGTAACTATAGAAATACAAGCACACACACAAACACACAACCCGGTTTAGAGCCCGAGGTTGGTCCAGGTCCAGCGCTCAGCACGGTCTGCTCATTGTCAGTAATTCCATTTCCTGACTCTGATAAAGTATGACAGATAGAAGAGGTGTAAAGAGGCTCATATGGACAGAAGATCAACACTCTCTCACACAGTTATAAGGCCATAATTCTTTGTTATGTTCACTAATATACAGCCTTTCTCTATCTCACGCTCGCAAACAAAATGTATGCCAAGTAGAAAGCACAGGAAAGGAATGCCAGCTCAAAGCAGAGCAATGTTTGCAGCACAGTCTTCTCCTCAAAGGCAAATTGGGAGTCCCCAGTCAAATTACTCGAGCTGTTTCCAAATGCAAATATGTGTTATCAAATCAACAAAGCAACTAAAGATGCAAATCAAGAGATCCGTGCTGCTCGTTTAGCATCTGTTGGGAGGAAAAGAAATGAAACATTTCCATCAAGGCTTTGCCCCGTGTTTTCTCCACTGAGAGCGCAGAGAACAGATTTGTATGTTTTTGTTTGAAGATTCGGTTTTGAAAGTCTTCACAAGGAACCGGGGCCCTCCCGGCAGCATGGGAATTCACCACGCGTTTAGTTTCTGAAACAGTCCCATTTTTTGTTGGGTTAGCTCGTCGCCAAGTCTGCAGTATGTAAAGAGAGGTTGGAAACAGGGGAGACGTCTGAGCCAAGATGGAGGGTTCATCCCTGCAGCTAATATACACTCCGCTCCAGAATGGAGGTTGGTGGTAGATGTCCAGGGTGAGTTAGCCTCACACTTTGCATTTGGCGGTTGTTGAAGGAATTTATTGTTCCCTTGCAAACACACTCTGCTCCACTATTTAACTTAACTAGGAGGGAAGGTACAATACAATATGGTAAAATACTGTCAACTGTAGTAATGGGTTGTTACTTCAGGACCTCTAAACACAAACTGTCATTGCAATGACTTATTCTGTACTTCTTTAATGTTACTATAATGTAAGAGAGGTTATCCTGGTGTCTGGCTTATTTTCTTCTTTAACAGACTGCACAGTGTGGGGGTTGATGGGTAAGACAGAACTGCACGCGCAACAAATCCAACAAAGTCATGAATCATTTGTGGCCCTACAGCACTGCAGACACATGAGGAGAGCCTTACGACAAGTCAAGAATATTTATAGAGTGCTTTCAAAGAGACAGGGGGCAACTGTAATAGGGGGCAATTGTAACACACTCAATTCCTCCAATCAGAAACAAGCTAGAGCAATAACACTGCACTGACACTGAGGTATGAAAATTACTTCTTGAATGTACGGTATTTTTTTTTCTGCTGTCTAAAGTTTGAATGATTCTGAATATAAACTCACATCAATTTCATTTCTAGGTTATTGGTTTAAAAATAACTCGAACAAACTATGCTAATATAGGAGTTAGCAGCTAGCTAGCATACACGATTTGATCGTGGCAGCATGATTGGTTATAACACAGTATTACAATTGCCCCTGAGCCACATGGTCCAATATAAGCACCTTGTTTGTCTGTGTTGACATACTTTACTTGAAATGAACATTTTTCACTAAATTTACATTTAACTCAATTCAAATAAATTAAATCTAGTTACCCAGGCACGGGGCCCTCCACACCCCTTGTTCTACCCATTATCAATCCTTTAATAAATAATAAGTCTTAGAAATAAACTTTTATTTATGGGAGAGTGCACAGCTATGACGGCATTGTGATGATTGAGGTGTGCTTTTATTTGAGATATAGTGGGTAATGTTTTTAATATTAATAATTTAATTATTAATATTCTTTCAGCGCTACAGTGTGTTAATTACCACCCACCAAGGGGGGAACTGTAACAATCAGCTTTCTAACTTTCTTAAATTTAATATTAAGCCTTCTCCTTATCAGTGAAAATTTATCAATTGAATTATTAACTAATGTACATATACATGAGTATTTTATTTAAAAAAAAAAAACACCCCCGGTTCTCCCCTACTTTACTTTGTTTTCTTTGGCCACATCTTTGCCACAAATCATCACAGCTGTGATGTTTCTCCACTGGATGTATTTTCCTTAGATTTGCTGTTTTTTCTTTTGTCAGTTCAACATAAATGTTGTGGATGCAAACTTCCCACATCATTTGGTTACTCCAACCAAACTGCCGTTGCTGCCGCCAGCAACATCAAGGGCCTCCTTTCGTGTGCACCAGAGAGGTTGTCCCAGGACAGACCACAGACTAGCGGTCTTGTGCACTGAATGCAAAGGAAGTGGATATATGTGTTGTATTTTATTACTTCAGCAGATCATATTGTTGCAATTCTTTGTCACCAGTAAATCTGAACAAGGACATATGGAGAATTGCAGCAACAAAGACTGAAAGTACATGACAAAGTCCAAGAATTGGAGCTAGTGTAGTGTGTTTTTGGTCATGTGTGAGCATCAGGGAACGCCAGAACAGCTATCAGAGACACACAACATGTGACCAACTCACCTCGACATTGGGTTTGTCTGTCAATAGTGTTGAAACATGTCTGTCCCGTGTCACACATGCCACCTTGACATATAAGGCCTGTTTACATGCTACTAAACCCCCCCTGCCCCCTACACACACACACACACACACACAAAAAAAAACCGCCACCCAACCGCCCACACACCACCCACACTAAAGGTTACCATGCCGGGATTTTAATCTACATGTGAAATGTGCTCTCCTACGCTTCTTCTTCTGTCTTGTCAGCAATCTGGCTATTGCCCCGTGATTCAGAGAGCCTCACTTTATTGATTGAATGGGTTTTAGTCTGGAACACACACACTGGAAAACATACATCCATCCACGTACACACACACTGGTGACTTTGTTGCAAATGGAGGGAGGGAGAGGGATGAGTGTCAGGCCTAGCGTGATGGGTGAACATCAATCATTGCTTGTCAGCTTCGCCTTTTTTTCCTCCACCCCAACCCCCCCTCTGCCTCCTCTCACTTTTCTTCTGCTTCACTGATCAGCCTTTGTTTTGAATGGTGGTGTGTGTGTGTGTGTGTGGAGAATGCAGTCCGACCACATGGACAAGATGCTGGCTGTTCGCAGGTGTTACCGTTCTCAGCTGCCAATTAGGTCTTGTTTCGTTTACTCTCGTACCTCCAGGTCATGACAAATGCGATGCATTTTAATAAGTTTTACATGTGATAGACATTATAGGGACATGGTCTGACTGAAAAAGCCAAAATTAAGTAACTGCATACTTGGTCAAAATTGAGTTACAACCTGTATCTGACTTTCTAACATCTGTTAGGAAGAAATATGCCATTTTCATGAAAACAGCTTTTTACACTTGCTGTGACCACAAAACTGACAAAAAACTGTAGTGTAGTTCACTGTATTCTGGCTGATGTAGCCCATTGCTGCCCAGGCTACAGTTGCTACGCCCTCTGCCATATAAAGAAAGCTAACTAGACAGCTAAAGGAAGAGGGCTACATCAAATGAAAGCTAGCTTGGGAGATACGTACCCTTGGAATAAAACTAATGCTAGGCTAGCATTTCCTCCAGGTTTTTTTTCCGTAGCCTAAATGAAAGATATCCATATTGATGAACTGACATTTTGTTTTTTCAATGTGTTATTCAGCATAAATAAATAAGGCAGCAGCTAAATCAATTCATGATGGAGAACAAAAACACAGCTTGGCCAAGCACAACTAGCTTAGCATAAAGGTAGCTACATTAGCAGAAAAATGATAATCAAACCTTCAGCAACTTGGATAACAAAGCTGAGAGAACACAGTTCGTTGGTTGATAGAGGAGACTGGGGATAGTTGCAGCACTTTTTGCATTTTTCTCCATTTCTCTGAGACTATTTGCGCTAGACAAGGAAAACAGGAAAACTGAAACAATTTGCATTGCAACAAACTTGTATTAAACATGTATTTATTGTACAAAACAAAATACTGCTTAGTTGTCTGTTTTGATAAGGTTGCAATAGCCTGTTGCAGCCATCTGCCATGACAAAACGTCAGGTGCTAGCTAGATACACTGATCTTGACACCTGCCATCATGTCATTAAGAAGTCAACAAAACAAAGATTTAAACTAATTAAATATCGATTAATTCAAACAGAAGCAGTACGTCAAAAGTACAACACATGAAAAACGTATTCCTCAAAGACAACAAGTAAATGCAGCAGCAGATGTTCAGTGTATCTTGGTAGGTGGAGGGTTTACCTGAAAATGTGCAGCATGAGTATTATCATTTTACCAAGTTGCTGATTGGTGAAATAAGACTTGTTGCAACCATCACCTGTTGCAACCGTCCCCAGTCTACCCTACTGCAGTTACATTGAGTATCCCATGAAAATTATCCAAAGGTAGAATGGAAAAAGAAGAGAAGGTTCGGCTATTAACGATTTTTATGAACACAGCTTGGCCTTCAGAAGCTATTTTGTCCTTTTTGTCTTGAGTGAAAGTAGCATACTACAAAATCTTTTCTTCTGCAGGGAGCTGCACAAAGACTGATAAACTGCCGCATGTGATGGCACTTGAGTCAGTGTAGTTTACTCGAGTAACATGACCTCTGTAGCCCAGCACACCTCTGTTTTTGGCTAACGGCTCAAAGTTACATTCGCCACCCACAGCATGACACATGCAAATCTCTGACTGACTGTCAGCGAGCACGTTGCATTGTGGGTAATGTGTTTTGACAAAGATAAAAAATATGTCTGGTTCCGCTGCAACGATCTGTCCATTGTGAGTGTGACAATGCAATAGATGTACAATGCTAAACTGATGAGTGGTATATCAATTGTCCATTTTTAAGTATTAGTTATTTCATTAAAGTAAGCAGGGTTTTTTTTCTTGTTGTTTGTGTTTTTAAGAAAAATCTGTCAGTGCAGCAACATTATGATCCTATGAGTCCAGTGATCCAGCCTTCTTCTGTCCTTTCAATTATCTTGATTCAAAACAGGTTTAAACATTTAAGGCTCAAGAATAGAAAACAATTAACAATGCAATGAAGTCTTTTTGCAGTCTGCTGGTGTATATTAAAAATGTGCAATATGTGTATGTATGGTTGCTTCTTTCCATTTGTCTGTCTCTGTGTCCATCTGACCTTCTGTGTGCTTCATGCTTAAAATTTCAGAGAAACCAGAGGATAAGAAGACATCCGGAACTAATAGACTTTCCAAAGACTTGAGCTCAGAATATGACGATTTATGAATCGGCCCGGGACAAGTGCTGCGTCTGTTTGTCAGGGAAACATATATTTCTTCTTTTCCCTTTTTGGAAATATGGATTTGGCCGTCCACCAATCACTGGAAGCGTGTTCTCTTCATGTTGTGCCAAAAACTACAGCATGCTTCTCTTTCTCTGTTGGTCGATCTGACTCTATTTGTTATTATGCTTTGTTTTGTGTGGAGAAAAGCCCCAGTGTGTCTTATTTGTAATGGGTGCCAGGGGCCGGGGGAGATGTGTTTTCAATTACCACTTGGTAGAATGACTGATGGTAAGACAATCAAGCACAGAACTGCAGCTCAGAGTGTGTGTGAGTGTGTGTGTGTGTGTATGTGTATGTTCGTCAACTATGACTATGTTTGTGTGTGTGCTAGATTGCATATGTTTGTGTGTGCATGCCTGCATCTGTGTTTTTATGTGATCTGTACGCTGATTTTTCCCATATTCTGCTTTCATTCACCACTGTTGGGTCAGCAAAGGAAATTGCCACCACTGTAACAGAAATAATGGAATGATAGAACAACCGAATTCAGTGACTCTTCCAGCCACAACAGAAAGCAAAAGGAAAGGCCCATGCTCACAATTATCACTTTTATCTTTTAAATTCCCAAACAATCCTCAGGGATCCCCCCCAAATCATTTGTAGTTCAAAATCATACCAAAACCAGATGAAAGATATGAAACCAAAACCCAAAACAAATCCTCTGTAATGAGAAATTACAAGGAATACTGAAGGATTGTCCTCACAAAACCTGAACTGGAGAGGCACACCATTCCACAGCTTGCCTTCATAATCTGACTTTTACAGAACAGCATAAAACAACAACTATTGTGGAACATTGATTTAACTTGGCTCAAGCATTATACCCAGTAGGGATGCACCTGAATCTGAATGCATTTTTTGGGAAAGTTCATGTGCTGTCATAGAAGCAGATATTTCTTCTACCCAAAGTTGGTCATTATTATTCGGAAAAAAAAATAATTTCTAAAATTAAACACAGTAATGTGAGGAGCACTACTTTTTTACTCTGATCTGAGTACATTCTTACACAGGTATGTAATATTCTTATAATATTAATCATGTGCATAATATTCTAATACTCTGAACTGCTGTAAGATGAACACATCAAGAAACATTAAGGCATCATCATTGCAATTCAAGATTATTTCCTTCAACCGAATATATTTTTTAGGGATGCACGATATTATTGCCACATCTTCTGCAAAGTAGTCGCTTTGAGATGAAACATTACAATCGGCTTGAAATGGCGATATTTGGGCTGAAAAGATGATGTTTTAATTACACTATGTATGTCCGCGGTGTGGAGATGTTTTTGTCTACAGGGATATCAGAGTGTCTATTTGCAAAAACTGATGTCATGTGAGGAGCAGCCAATCACATTCCCTCAACACCACAAATTTAACTGTCCATCTTAAGAGCCGTCATCCTGATCATTATGATAAATTAGTGAAGAACAAAAGGGAAAAAAAACTGTTTTCAATAGTTTTTTATATGGCCCAGTGAATGTGTCAGTTTTGCAAAGCATTGTATTTTATTTTGAAAAGCATTGTGGTTTATGTCTGCATCTGCCAGGGGCCATCACAATAAGAGTAGGTAGAATATTAAGTTAATTAACTAATGTGTTGTATATCTTTTTTTTATAGATTTCACTGTAAATAGTTCATATTTCCATGCTTTCGAAGTTTCTTGTTGTACAAAATCCCCCAGGAAAAGGTGGAGTGGTGGTGAGATTCAGTTCGTAAAACTTAGTTTAGTAAAAAATAAAAATAAAAGAGAGATGAAAAGTACAGCGCAAGGAAATTTATTTCAATAATTATATGCCAAAATTAATTCAACTTGATGCTTTGAAGGCACAAAAATTGCATTGCCAATGAACATTAGATTAAAAAATACAACACTGCCCTAGTTTAACATGACCTCCAGTGGAAACCACACCCACTTATGCTTTTCAGATACAGAGACAGATAATTTTGTTGGTTGGTTGATACAGAAACAAATAATGATGCACCTGCGCACCTCTATTATTCAAACAAGTTCAAAGGCTTTACTTGTCAAAATTCTTGTTCTCGCTGTCTGTGTGACTGCCTGTGTGACTGAAACAGTGCGAGTCTCATGAGGTTTTTACACAATATTTGAGGCATATTTTCTTGTGTCCATCCTATATGTCCTTTATTTATGGAGATGAAAAGTGTGTCCCTTACTCCCTGTTTCCCGCTGTATTACAGAGCCCTGGAGTCTGCTGCTGACTGAAATGTCCAGGACACAGATGGAGCCTATGAATGATTAATCACAGGTGATGCAGTTCACAGCCAACCAGTCACAACTCCAAGGTGTGTAATATGTGAATAATGAATTATCTTTAGGTCTATGATTTTTTTAAGAACTCTGAGTATTAGAATTACACTTTCTGTAGCAGGATTAAGACATTGCTGGAATTTCTGATGGTTATTGTTCAGTATTCTACTTTTAATTATAATTACCCCAGCATGGTTAAATGCATTATGAAACATAACACAACATTTTTTTTTTCACAAACTCATGTGCACACACTCACATAAAGACACGCAAACTGCAATAGAGAAAGGACATATTAGAGCAGCGTATTGTATATTTATGAGGCCACGTAATGCATCACATTTGCTCCATATTCATTTAAAATATTAAAGACCTTCCTCTCTCCTCTCTGGCAAGAAATGGCACAATGCAAGAGCACAAATTTTTTTGGAGTGAAAATGGAAAAAGTATGAATGTAATGCACATTGTAAAAAAAAAGCATTACGTAAAAAAAGATCATTTGTTAAACAAAGTTCTGTAAGAGTGAAAAAAAAGTGAAGTGATAACAGGTTTGCTCAGCATTAAGATTGCCTGTAGGTGTCTGACGTAATTAGAAATCACAAAAGACAGTCATATCACATGCATACAGAGTGTTTGATATACATGTAACATGGTGACAAATATTAAGTGACATCAACAATTTATGAAATGAAACCATTTAGCAGGAAAAAGTTAATTTATGGTTCACGTCCTCCATTCACTGCTCCCTGGCTTTCCTCTGGAACTACAACAGTGACCTCTAGTGAGGCTGCTTCCCCTGAAGACCTGAAAGCAACACTCACTCTGCAGCAACAGAAACCTACACTACAGTGATGATTACAGCTAAGTGATTCACATGTACCTCAGTGACAGAAAATTAATTTCACTTGACTCTTTATTCCACTCTGCCCTGTTTAGTGAGCACGCCGTATCATTTGAGTGATGGCAGAGCGGCGTGTTTAAGCTCGCTGCCTTCCTCAGTAGCTGCAGGTGATTCTGTTGCAGCGCCACATGAGTCAGAACGAGATTTCAAAATAATTTCCCATGTTTGTTTTACTCTGCTTGCAAAACCAGATGGGTGGAGTTCAACACAGGCAACAGACACCAGGAAGTTTAGACAATCTTTGGAAGGTATTTAAAAACAATACAGCGCACGCACTGATTGAAAACATTATTTGTTAAAGTTACAACATCGCAATTATGTATTGAAATACTTGTGAGAATCACATACACTGTAAAAAATCATACAGGAATTTAGTGGAATCATCTAAACTTTTCTTATTAACTTAACGTAATTTTTTACTTATTCAAGTTAATTGAACTTAAAATTTCTATTTATTTTCAGAACACTTCAAAACTTATAAACATGAATTTTTCTAATCTTTTACTTGAAATTATGAGCTGAATTAATACACTGTACAGAGTCCGATCAACTCATTAAATTAAGTTTCTATAGAAACATGGTCAGCATATTAGCAGACTTCCCAGCATGCATTGTTTGAGTGTTTGAGATACACTTTACAATAAGTCATGGTTGCTTGTTTTCACAATAATAAAAACACTGTGAACCATGATAAAGATTAATTTTAAATTAGTTAATTATAAGTAAATTAATTATAGTAAATGTTAAATGTTAAAAATGTTTGTCAGTGCGACTGAAGAGTTCTTGGTTCAACTTAATATTCTAAGCTTATTCAACATGTTTTGTTCATTTGACTAGAAAAGCTTATTTGTTTTGCATCACTACCAAGTTACCTCAACTTGTCTTTTCAAATCCAGCCAACTTAAAAATTCTCTTTATTTTCATAACACTTCAGAACTTGGAAACAGAAGTTCTTCCAAGTTGAAGTCTTTTGACTTGAAATGATGAGTTGAATGAAAGTAGTGGACAGAGTTCAGTTAACTCATTAAATTAATTCTAAAGAAATATGATTACCATGTTAGCAGAAGTCCCAGCATGCATTGTTTCAAGGTTAAAATTCTAAAAATGAACTCCGTTTTGAATCATTACAAAATTACCTCAACTTCTCTTTTCAAATTGAGTCAACTTAAAAATTTAAGGCAGGCCGGACACTAACTTTTTTTTTATGTTAACACAAATTGTTTATTTTTACACATCTTTTTCAACTCAAAAGATGTGAGGTGGAAGTCTGCATCTCTGAGGTTCCTGAACAATTGTGAAAATTGAGTTGTGTAATCTGGCACTGCACACAAAAGCAGATGCATACATCCATGTTGACATACATACACATGTTACAGACTGCAGTTTAAAGCATGAGAACTGGTTATCATCTCTTAAAAAGTACTTTGTCGGTGATGGGCAGTATTCATTGCTATAGTAGCCTTGAAAACTGAATTTCCTTCAAGGTAATAAATGGCATCACTCTAAATCATAAATCTTGTGGCCTGGTTTTATGCACATACGCACATGCATACATACAAACTGCAGGTACCTGCACATGGACTGTACATGCAGAGACATCAACAACACCCCTGTGACAACAAACTCCCCACCACTACAAATGTCAACCAACCCCAAATCACTGCATCTCAGAAACTCCTCTCACACACACGCAGGCACACACTCACATACACACTTGTTCTCCACCAGCTAGGCCCTTTAGCCTCAGGCTCTCCACAATGAAATTTTCATGCAGCCATATGGAGGAGTATTGGTGATAGAGATTTACTGTCAGGGCTACACGTCCCGCTGGAGAAAACAAGGAAGCCTGAACATATTGGCTTCTGTAAATCAGAGAGGAGAGGAGAGGAGAGGAGAGGAGAGGAGAGGTTACCATTGACAATAGCAGTCTTAGCAGGAAAAGAAGCCTCTTTGTGTGTGTGTGAGTGTGTGTATGAATATGTGTGTCTGTGTCATGCGTGCATGTGCGCTCGTGTCAGTATATGTGTACAGAATTTGTGTCAAAGTTCAGCTAAGCAGGTACAGGAGCAAAACAGCGCAAGTGTTGACCCCTATTCTTTGTCGTGGTATTATGAAGGAAATAGAGGAAATGGAGCTCAGAGCCTTTAAATTGACCGTGAACTTTAGAAAAACAACCCGCTGTGAGAGGAAAGGTCACTGTTATTGGAAGACAAAGAACGCTGACTGATACCATGTTTGCAGTGATGCAATACCTTCTCTACAGCTATGAGTGTGTGTGTGTGTGTGTGTGTGTGTTTTGTATAGCCAGCATAACTGCTTCTGTGCATTCAGTGACAGAGTAGCAAGAGACAAGAAAACACAAGTACAAGTTGTTGGCACTGTCAGATTGCTTGTCAGCTATAATATATAACACTTTTGTATTAAAATGTCTAGAGAGGCTAGACGTATACATGTTGTTGAGTTGTGTACTTACATTATCACAAAAATTTCCAACAACAATCAAATGCAGAGAAATGCATAATTTATTCATTTATTATTTATTCAAGGTAATGGTAGCCGTTGCTAGCTACTTGTTAGCTGCTAGTTGCTATAACCTCCGGGAAAAGGAAGGAAGAGGAAGGAATTTGGAGCAAGACAACAACTCCCATAATCTACTTTACGACATCATCAAACTGTGTCTTTTGTTACTGTTTTAATGTGAGACACCGTGTGGCAGAACTTAAAAACTGTGCATTTAAAGAAATACTTTTTCAAATTTAGGAAATCATATTCGTGTCTGTGTATTAAAGGATAAGTTCGGTTTTTTTGACACCTGGACCTTATTGTTAGGATTAAATACGCTCGTAGACTCACCCAGACAATTTTGGTGGAGCTCGGAGCCGTTTTCGAGCAATTTAGATCCAGCCGACGGCGTTTTTTCTCATGCCATAGTAGCGGACGGGGCCAGAAATCGAAGCCCCTAAATTAGACATTATCTGCTGCGAAACTCATGCAGTGTCCACAACAACACCACCAGTTAGCCCCCATTCGTGGACGTGCAGTGGTTGCTTGTTCTCTGGCCAGCTGTTCGGCTCTTTCCCTCTGCATTAGGGTGACCAGATGTCCCGCTTTGCGCGTGATTTCACGCATTTTCTGTCTCTTTTCACGCATCACGCAAATTGAGACCATGTCCCGCACAACATCCCCCTCAGGCCCCAGCAATGAGAAGCCGGTGATGTTACTGCACGCTGGGCTGTTTGTTGTTGTCATAGTAGCACCGCACGTACGGCGTTTAGGCCCGCCCCTAATTTTCTCCGCGCTACCAACAGCTGAGGTGACAGCTAGTGAATGACACTCACACCGCGCGTTCTTCTTTGGAAATGGAGGAGGGGGAGACGCCAAACAAGAAGAGACGATGCAGCTACAGGCGGTGTCCCACTTTGTCCCTCACAAACATACCCCTTGTCCCTCTTTTGGTTTATTGGGACCTGGTCACCCTACTCTGCATCCTCCTTTCAAATAGCTCCTCGTCAGTGTATTCTGGCTCAAAACGATACGGGCATCCATTATACTCAAAGTCGTCGTCAGACACTTCTACATCGGATAAATATTCCGCCATGCTGCACAAAAATAGCCGTGTTGCCGTGTAGCCTAGCAACAACAGCGTCTCTTCTCAGCTGCGTTCCTGCGGCGCACGTCTATGACGCCACCAAAAGTTACCCATCCTTGTAAAGCCCCGGATGACCATAACAACGAAGTTGAGCTGACATGGTGATAACACTGGCCATTCATTTATAACATGTAGGTGAAATGAACGAGTTTTGCAGCAGATAATGTCTAATTTAGGGGCTTCGATTTCTGGCCCCGTCCACTACTATGGCATGAGAAAAAAACGCCGTCGGCTGGATCTAAATTGCTCGAAAACGGCTCCGAGCTCCACCAAAATTGTCTGGGTGAGTCTACGAGCGTATTTAATCCTAACAACAAGGTCCAGGTGTCAAAAAACCGAACTTATCCTTTAAGAGCTGGAGCCTGCCAACGTTTAGCTTAGCTTAGCATAAAGAGTGGGAGCAGGAGAAAACAGCTATCCTGACTCTGTCCAAAGTTACCAAAACCGCTTTCCTGCACCTCTAAAGCAAACATGTATCTAATATGTGGTATTATGGAAAGTTAATAATTTCTTGGTGAACTTTAATTTAGGTTTAAAAAGTCACAGTAACACACAAATACTGTATAACCAATACAGGGACAAGATACACGAGGCAATACAGAAAGTAAGTTGAAAAAAAAAAACTGTTAGAAGTAGAAGAAGACGAACATGATGGCTGAATTTATTGGCTAGCATGGAAGCTAACTAGTCCTTGGTTGATTGTTAAAAATGCACCATTACTACATTACATTTTATAAGTAGGCCATAGAATAATAAATGTCAGCTAATGATTGATTTCTCAACCTGCTACTTGAACAGACTGAAAAGAATTTTGAGAAATAAATCCTTTGTCATGCTTTAAACTGTTTTCATTGGTAAGATACACCACAAAATACCAACTTTGCTTTAGGAAAGTGTTCCTTTGATCTCGGGAACCCCCCCCTCCATGTTTGAACCCAAACGCTCCAAGACGGATCAGCGAGCAGCACAAATGTGAACCAGATTCCCAGTGTTACGGAGTGGGACCGCTGAGGGGGATTATGGCACATGGCCGCCCCTTCCTGATAGCCTTGTTAGCATGCATACATGCTAATGACTGGCTTTAGGATGCATGGATGATTAGGCAAAGACAAGTTGGCTGAGTGTTGACACTGTAATGAATCTGTGGGCTGAGAAAGGAGATTTAGAGATTGGTGGTTGTTTGGAGTGGGCTGAAGGAGAAGCCTATAGGCTTAGTACTTTCATTACAAAGCAAGCAGTCACACCTGCTGCTATCATCAAAGTTACAGTAGGCTGAAAACAGACTCAGCCTGAGCACAAATGGTCTAGACTGTATATTGTACAGTAGAATTTAAAACTTATTGACTGTATCTTAAATGGAACTTCATTTCAAATGAAAGAGAAATATGTAATATATTTACTGTACCAAATCTTAGAATGATAATGTGTCAGACATTATGAAAACATGCTCAGCTGAAATACTGGTTTCTCCAACAACAATGCTATTGTTGATATGTTCTCCCTTGAACTCTCCATTTCTGTGCGGAACGTCTGTTTCACATTTATTCAACATTCAATGCTAGAGTGTTGCATATTTCACCTTTAATGTGTATTAATGTTGTTGTACTTCAAAGCACACATTGTAGTTTGATCATAGTTCGGCACAAACTTGTGGTTAACTAGCTAACAAATCAGATCATTCAGTGTTCCTATTAAAAAAATAACAAAAATACTTTGTTCAAAAGCAACTATGTGTCAGGAAAAATATGGTGGCCAGATAGACATTTATTTTGACTTGGAATTTACTGATCAGCTCTGTCGCAACAGCTGGTTAGCTTAGCTTAGCAAAAGACTGTAAACAGTTGGACAGAACCAGCATGGTAGGCTTGTTGTGCTAGCTGCTGGCTGTAGCTTCATATTTACCTACATACTCATGCAGATATGAGCACGTATGAGAGTGGTTTGAATCTTCTCATCTGCATATCAGAATATTTCCTAAAATGTCAAATTGTTCCTTTAAGGAGTGTGTGCACCATGTCTGAATGCTCAAATGTGTCTTTTTAGACGCACAATATTTAAGTTTTGCCACAAGAGGTCTTTCTTACATCAAAACAATAACAAAAGATGAGTTAGTTTGATGATGTTGTGAAGTGGCGAGGGATCAGGGGAGTTGTCATCTTCACTGTTGACCAACCACCATAGCTGATGAAAAATCTTGACGTCACTCAAGCAGAAATCATGTTCATGGACAAAGTAATATATTAAAGGTTTTTTTTTCACAGACCATTACTGTGAAAAAGGGAATAAATTCTGGATTTCTCTGCGTTTGAACATATGTCCAGCATTTTTTAGACATTTAAATCCATAAATGTTACAGTCTGTAATTCAAAAAGATTGTTACATCCAGAAACCATGCACACTTGCCTGACAATCAAACATAGGATCAATTCATTTTTTAATATTGACATTATATAAAAGATGTGGTATGCAGTGTCCTCTTATATGGCTGTTACAAATCACCTGAACATCCTGTTTCCATATTGAACTCCAATGCTCTTATGGATGCATGTGAATAAGTGCGCAGTAAATATACTAAAAACAGACATGCACACTGTTTCTTAAACAGTTTATCACTTCTTAAACAATGGCCAGATTTATTGATTCCATTGCTTCCTCGTCAAAGTCTGCTGGTGTTCATATCCAGCACTAACAGTGAAGGGACAGTCTGTCTCTGTCTCTCTCTCTCTCTCTCTGTCTCTGTCTCTTTCTGTCTCTCTGAAGTGAACCTGAATCGGTGCCAGTGTCAGGAGAGCAGTGTAAACATCCAGGTCTCAGCTCAGGGCCTGCCGTTCCAGACCGCACAAGGCCCCCAGCCTCAACCTCAGCCAGCACATTCCCCCCGCGTCACTCAAAGACCACAACAATCCCGTCTTTGTCGGCCAGTGATTGATGACACACAGGAATTTCATTCACGGCCGCCCCTTGTTTTTGGGTTACCGTGACGACCAGGTGAAAACAGAGCACATCGGGGGTATTGAGTTTCCCAACCTTGATCACAGGGGAAGAGGTAACGGGGAAAAAAAAAGGAGAAGCAACAACGGAGAGGTCACTGTAGAAGTTAAACAAACAGCCATAGCTGTTATCTTAGAAGATAAGCGCTGGGAATTATCTTGTTGATTGTTCACAGGTCCAGTCGATGCTGAGCTCACTGTGCAACGCTCAACACAGGTGACATGAAACGGATCACTTCCGCCTCAGGTTTCTTTTCTTTTTCCAATAGAAGCCAAAAAGTGTTTGTTTTTTTTAAGATCATTTTATGGCTTAACAATTTGCTATATTGGATCATTTTTGGACAGTTTGCATCAGTTTTAAGTCGTCTACACAAGCACAAGTAAAGCCGAGCACACATCACTTATCCACGTAAATAAGGGCTCTGTCTTTCGCCCCCTGCATGCATGCACATACACACACTATCGCTCATGCACACACACATGCACATACATCCACATTAAGCACACTCATTTAATGGAAATAGCTAGTTGGTAAAGTGCACCATTAAGAGAGACGAGAGCTTGAGCATAACAAAGCTCTGATGCAATATTCATGCCTGCTCATTCTGGGCTAATGCTGTTTTCCTCCATTCCAAAGCAATGGATTTGCACATAACATGTCTCTATAAAGAGTCTTAAAGTGTACGTGGAGGAGATTTTCTCAGAGCACTCGATCACTTTATCCCACAGAGGGTAATTAGGAATTTGTTTCTTCACATACCTATCTGATAGACATGGACACATTAAACCAGAGGTCAGAGCTATGGAGAGCAAGTTAAGTGTTCTGTTGTCTTCCCCAAGGGCATTTTGCCACAGATGGACACGAATCAAACTTAAAAAATTCATCTTTAGTGCTTGCTGGTATGGTATGTAAGGTATGGATTTACTTAAGTTAAGCAGTCAAAGCTACTTTCTCATTATTATGACCAAATCAGAAAGCCATCATGTCGACTGAGTGTCGACAGCAAGCACTTACAATAGTCTTTTTTGTGCCTTTTATTCAAATGTAATTTATGCTACAACTTCATCAGAATGCTTATACTGCATGTATTTATTTGGCAAGCACATGCAAATAAAATGACCAACAACAAATCAACAGCATTTGCAGAATAACTTCACTGTAAAAAAAAAAAAAAAAAAGTTGGGAAAAAACCCTCAATTTCAAGGCAACTTGCTTCAAAACATCTTTTTAAAAGTTTAATTAATATTTTGGGTAAAATTATTGATTTTTTTTGTAAGTAACTAAGCAGAATAATGTGCACGGAGTGAGTCATTATTGCAAAATAAACCCCCTCAGGGGGTCCTGCATAAGCCTGTCAGGGTTTATTTCGCTGTAATGACATACTCACTGTACATTATCCCTTATTTATTCACTTTCACTTTAATGAACTTACTCATCAATTTTTGAAATACAAAGGTTTTGTTTCTAAAAAAAGATTCAAGTTTTCATTGAGAAGAAAAATAAATCATCTCAACAAAAGATTATGGGTTGGGAAGGTTTGTACATTTATTTCAAAACTTAAGAGTTTGAGTTTGATTCAGAACTCAAAGATTTAGTGAATTATAGGGTTTCTCTGCTTTCTTAAATATAGTGTTGATTTGCGCAATGATCTTGGCAAATAAGAGAAAAAACGCAGTCTTGGCTCAAACAACTGAGGCCCAATTTGACACTGCAATACAATCTGAACTGATTGAATATATGCAGCACTCAGTGTCTTATTCAAGAGGACTTCTGCAGAGCAAATACTCAAAAGGAGTTTAAGTGGAAAATTTTCATTATACTTTCAGTTATTCTCAGCATGATAGTGAGCAATTAAGGGGTGCTGGGTGTAAGTCAAATAAATGCCAGATATACATATAAAGAGCTTTTCTTCCTCTTTACAGAGGAAGATAAAAAGGAGATGACATGATGTGTTGATAATAAAGACGAATAATCTTGGCATTCACACCCGATCAAAATAAAGTGACTCTGGCTGTGAGCCAGCAAGACAGAGAAGAAAAATGCCAGTAACCTGCCAAACTCCCCTGTAACCTCACGGAAACAAAAGCCTTTTAGTGACATAGATTTGCTGCTAATAAAGCACTCGAGCAGATTTTAGCCTTCATCTGCCATGCAATAAATTAATATATTAAAAAAGGTTGGATATCCTCATCTGAGCTCCCATCCAGACATGAATTATTCACCTCAGCACGGCTACTCCATTATGTGGCTACATTAGGCCCCTCTCTCTCTGTAGCACACATACGCAATTACATACAGTGCGTGTGCACAGACACACACATGCATCACTGACATCTGCATGCACGTAATAAACTTTATTTATATTTATATAGCACATAAATACAAATATCCCATATAAATACAGTAAACACTTACATGTACCCAAGACATCAATGCATGCCAAGTGATTCGGTCATTCAATAAAAATTTTACCATTGAGTATGGAGACATTTCTCACACACCATCAGCACACACACACACACAGAAACCAAACAGTATCCTCTTTATCTCCGGACTTGTAATCAGTGCCAAGTCGAGATCATCCCAACAGTGTACACACTGTAACCTATCATTCGAGAAACCAGAGTGTCATTATCGACTTCCCTCTTGGTTTAAAACACCACTCCTTTATCTGGAGTTAGTTGTTATCAGTTGTTTGTTTTGCACACAAACCGCAGGCAGTACAGAGGGAGAAGTGAGGAAGCGACCTCTGGCAGCCCAGACTGATGATGACAGCTTTACAGCCCCTGATTGGAATACAACCATCAATTATGGCATACTGCACGTTAAAGTAGACAGTATCAAACTCGCCTGGTATCTGATCAAACTGCAGAGTAGACACACAGGCAAACAGCTGACTGTAAGAGCTTATGTGTTATTTCTGCTTTCATCTGTCGCGGGATTTTTGTGATCTGACATTGTATCAATTGTAATGTTATATAGAAATACACACAGCACGAGTCTGCACTGGATTGTCCTTTATTGTAGTGAAAAAACAACTGGCAACACAACCCCAACTTTTTGATAGAAGCCAAGCACAACACAGGTGGTTTTTCCAACAACCAATCACAACGCAGGGGTGTTTACAGCAGCCAATCACAGGACAGGTGATTTTTTTTTAAAAACAAACAGTCACAGCACAGTTTTTTATTTTCTTTTTACAACAGTTAATACAGAAGTTGTGGTTTTACACCAGCCAATCATATCACAAGGGAGTTTTACAACAGCCAGTCACAACACAGGTTTTTTCTTTTACAGCAGCCAATTACAATGACAGGGGAGTTTTACAATAGCCAGTTACAACACAGGCTGTTTTTACAACAGCTAATCCTGGCACATGTGTTGTTTTAACATCACTTCAGGTGTTTTTTTTTTTTTTTTTTTTTTTGGACAAGCAGTCATAGAAGAGGTGGTTTTTAAAACAACCAATCACAGCAAGGACAGTTTTTTACAATCGTAAATCACAGCCCAGGTGTTTTTACAACAGCCAGTCACAAGACAGGTAGTTTTTACACCAACCAATCACAGCACAGAGGAGTTTTACAACAACCAATTATAACACAGGTGAGTTTACAGCAGCCAACCACAACTTGTATTAGACCCTTTTATTACACTTTATATAAACACAAGAGTACTGTAAACTGAAGTGAAATCACATGGCTGCACTTCGAGTGATGCCTACTACTTTAACTAAATCACATCAATCAATTACAATAAGTATGTACTGCCATACTTATTGTCACAGACAAAATATTCCTCAACCTCTATAATTCTGGCCTTTACTTGGTGTTTCACATACTGTTTTTGCCATAATATGGCAAAAGACGAATTTCCTTTTTATGTGGATTTAATGGACAATAAAGTAATCTGAATCTGAATTTAAATGGTTAAGTAGCAGATATATGATTTCACTTTAATTTAGGAATATTTTGTTTATGGGTGACGGCACAGACTTACTGTAATATACTTAGGCAGATCATATGATTTGAAGAAGTAGGCATTGGTCTAGAAATGGTACATATGTGATTTCACTTTTTACAGTTTATGGCACAGTTCCTGTGTAATGTGTCCCTGAATACATTCTAATGAACACTAATAAAGAGCACTGTCTTATAGAGAACATATTATTTCTTGTTTTGTCTACTTTGATACAAAGTACGGCTTGTTGCATCTTCGTAGTGTACTGTAAAATAAAGTGTGACCATACTAAGTGCTACTAAAAAAAAAATAAAAAAAAAGGGAACCATCTGGTTTTTAAATATGGAGCTACAATATAAACATAAGGGTACCAGTGTTCTTCAAAAACTAAAAAGGTCACTCAGACAGAAGAAGGAAATTGTCTTTGGCTCACTGCAATAGGGAACAGTTTTACAGTTACAGTTTATACAATAACATAGTCAGTGAACACTCTTAATATCATAATTTGTTTTGGGCAAACAGGCTGAATTATCAGGACCTGTTATGAAGCTATATAAAGATTTAGACTGATCATTTCATCCATGTAAACCTTCCAGCCACAGCAAATAAAAGCCGAAGTTTCCCTGCGCTTTCAAAGAGGACAAAAACTTTTGAGAATAGCCCTTAAGTCAGTGATTAACTTTCCCCCCCCGTCTGCTGCAGGCCCAGCATGCGTCTAGTTCCAATAGCACCGGCAGTGTGATACATTACACTACGTTCTCATTATGGCCACCTAGGGTTTTCCGACAGCTTGTACGGTCCGCGGTGAGTCTGCTCTCCCGTAGCGCACAGAGGGTTGGGCACTGCTGCTAGCTAGCACCAGGTGTGAGGAGAAACTGGAGCTCCCTTTCCCCCCTTCCTGTACCACCACATGGATCTCGGAGCCAGAATCACTTTATTTTCATCAGGTACAAATGCACGAGAGAATAAACTGGGCTTATTTACTTGCACCTGTGTAGGTTATGAGAACAAAAACTTCTCTAGCCTCAGTCCCCGTCTCTTGTTACTGTGCATAAAAAAATCTGCTGTGGATGGCCATTTAAGAAAGCGGTTTTCACAAAGTTTTACACTCCAAAGGGTGCTGTGCTTTCAATGATTGCATTCCTTGGTCACTTGTAATGCAGTGTTGATAAGAGAGGACATGAAACACGCAAACAAACTAACAGAACGAGGTTGCGATGGAGCAGCAGCTCCTGTTCAGCAAGGTTAAATTGCTGATTTTGCTAAAGGAGTTTAGCAACTTTGGCTAGAGCAATATTTGGCTTATAATGGTGGTTTCCCATTAAAAAAAGGCTGTCTGACGGCAAGCTAAAGCTGTGAAAATATTCTAAATATAGTGTAGACTTAAAGTCATATTGAATTTTTTAAGGTGGGCCTTTTTGTGGGTGGCTAAAATCCATTTTGACCCTGCTCACAGCAGTACATTGTTCAGCTGCTCTCTACACCCTAATGTGTGTTGATCACCATCTACTGTATTACACTGACAATGAATAAGTACCTCACACAATCCCACTCTAAACAATCCCTTTAATGTCTTGAATTCATGGCTAAATCTTTGTACACTTAGGCTTCATTAGCACTGCAAGTGCCCTCTTGACCCTGTATTAGGTGTATCAGTGTGCACTGTGTGTACTGTGTGAAGCGTCAGTGAGAATTCCGCATGTTTATGATTATACTTGGCAATTAAAGCAGTTTTGATTGTATCAGAGAAGCAGAGGGAGCCTGGAGAGGAGCTATAGGTTTTGGGTGAGAGGGGAGCTGCAGCCTCAATCCACAGCATCACCCCATGAAACATGCATGCAATCAACAAGGTCGTAGCTCCACCGACAATATCCAGCCAAACTCATCCATCACGGGGAAACTGGATCTGCGGGGGCCTCCATTCTGGCTCTGCACTGACCAACCCACCCGCACAGAACGGTCCATCAGCAGCATGCTAACACTAACAGGACTACAGAGCAGCAATACGATACATGATAAGCTTTCTCCTAACAGCTCTTGGACCGGTTCCAATACTTTTTCATTGTTTTCACTCTTTTTTTTTTCTTCTCTGCACCCCCTGGTTACAAACCAAAAGGCATTACCTCAGCTCCCGATGAGGTGATGACTGAAATGTCAGTGGCTGTAACATTAACGTGACATGGCGTAAAAATTTCTAAATGAAAACCGAGGAATGGCACTCCGCAGGCTGTAATGTTTCAACATGAAACCCGGCTCCCATTAATGTGGTCTGTGTTTTGAAACGAAGTGAGCGGCTCATTTGATGTCCAGCTCTCTCGCTCGTTCACTTTGAATGGGTGGAAATCAATTTTGAGCGGCAACGCAGACAAGTTGGTTTAGCCTTTGGATGTTTTTGAGGGCGGCGTTTCCATGTGGTCAAAAATCACAGCGAATAGTGTGGTCACTGAAGATGGATTTCAAAAAAAGTGATTGTGGTTTGTCATCTTTTCCTACATGGTATGAGAATGAGATTTTGAATGATACTTATAATAATTTTGACTTATAAAATGCAGTCAAGCATTATGTCTGTCTATCTAGTATATCCATCTGTCTATCAGATTTAGCCATTATATATGAATATTCAATGATTCATTCTTTATTTTTCATTTCAGTGCACCACGCCAAATTCCTTTATCAGCCTACATGAGTATGTTTTACCAGTAAGGATGATTTTAAAGCATTTTTTTCATCATCTGTGATTTGAAAACATCAGATTTTCACACAATCAGAGAAAGTAAAAGTGTGTGTCCTCCGATTGTTCAGTTGTATAAAATCCCAGCGCACCACTGAACATCTCTTGCTGCTGGCATCACCTGCCCTGCATGTTCTGCACTCCTTTACGCCATGAATTAAGGATTTATTTCAAGATAAAGAGGGTTTGTGATCGCCGGAACAGGGGAAAGACGAGCCGAGACATTTTTGGTGAGCTTTGTTTTGTTTCTGTTGAGTTTGAATGAAGCTGACGATGATGATGTTAAAATTGCCTCAAAGGGAGTCTGGTTTGTTTGGCAAGAGCAATAAAACAGCTGTTTCCTGGTTACACAAAATGTCATCTTTAGAAAATGGTGTGTCACAGTTCGTTTTATATCACAGCAGAGACTGACCTTTTTGTAAAGGTTAACCAGAAACGGCTGATTAATTGTTCTCGCCAAACTCACCAAACCTTTACAAAAACAGTAATTTTATCATCCTGAACCCACTTCATTCAGACGTAACAGAATCCAAAACCGAAAACGTCTCGGCTTGTCTTTCCACTGTTCGAACAGTCACCAACACTGGTTGTCTGGCCAAAATAAAGCCTATGAATATATTATGGCTGTGCATGCTGTTTCTCCCCGCTGTTTCTCTGATGTTTGACCTCCTTCCTGCTTCTCTCCCAATATTTTCACATGTAATGTGGTGAATAAAGGCTTTATTTCAACCAAACCAGAATTAGTGATTGTTGGAACAGTGGAAAGACAAACCAAGACCATTTGGTGGTTTGTTTCTGTTGAGTTTGAATAAAGATGATGATGACAATGATAAAATTACCCTTTTGAAACATGGCTAAAAATAAAATAGGCCATTGCGAATAGACAAGACTGATATCTATCTATCTATCTATCTCTATCTATCTATCTATCTATCTATCCATGCTCAGAACCAAAATCCTCCACTCTTCCAGTTTAATTACATTCTCTTCTGTGATGCAGTGTGCATATCAATCTCCTCTTCCCCTCTCTGTCACTCTCCCTACGACAGCTTTATTCGCCTTGTCGACGACCGCACATAATAAATTTGTGCCATCTACGGTTAATGTTTATTCTTCGTAAGAGAGCTCCCTGCAACGAACCAATAAAAAACTAGATTTACTGCTCGCTGAAAGCCACGCGGAGGGTTATCACAAAATTCCAGCACCGCTCCCTTTGCTTTGCTCGCCTATCCATATTGTGACGGAGGCACACGTTGACGGTGCACATGCTCACCCGGCTAAGGTAATACATTTCAATACGCCAGTTAATCCTCTTTTCCCCAGCATGGGAAATGGCCAGCCCCTTAAATCAGCCACAACACCGGACTCGGTGCGGCAGGAAGAGGAGCTGCTGTATCCAATGCCCCTGGCTGACCCTCTTTAAATAGGATGTCTGGATGTGTTATGGGGGCTATTGTTTCCTATAAACATCTAGCACCGGGGCAATAACAATCGCATCAGGCCAAATGAAGTTATCTGAGAATGGAATTAAACTCGGTGTGACCCCGCTGTCTGCTCGGCTCACAGGCCCTCCATTAATAATGCCTAATCTAATCAAGGAACTAAGATGGATGGATGGGAGGCCTGTGTGTGGTGTGTGTGTGTGTGTGTGTGTGTGTGTGTGTGTGCATGAGAGTGTGTGTAGGGGATTTGATGTCTGCACATACGCCTGTGTCTGTACTTACATGCATGTTTATGTTTCTGAGCGCTTGTGTTTCTTCCATATGTACGTGCTGGCAGCTTTTTGTGTGATGTGTGTGTGCATGTGCATGCCTGTATGTTTATGTGTGTGTGTGTGTGGTGTGTGTGTTGTTGTTGTACAGGGGATCAGGGCCAATGCCAGGCTCTGTTCCAGACCAGTGATTCTTCTATTCAGGCCCCAACCAGACCCACGCCTGCTGAACTGGGCTAATGAACACAAACAGAAGACAAGAGGAGAAAAAGAGAGAAGAATATGAGTGTGTGTGGTGTGTGCGTGCATGTGTGCATGTGTGCATGCCCTTGCAAACAGGGAGAAAGTGGGGGAAAATGAAGACAGAGGAAATGGGGGCTGATAAGGAGGGAGGACGGACAAAGGAGAGTGGAAGACAGAGAGTATGAGAGAAAGAGGACCACCACATGGTTTCATCCTCCGTTATCTCACTCTTGGCAAAGACGTGCCCTTGTAACTGATAGACAAATAACCCTACTGTGACTGATAAAGCCTGGTTACAGATGGAGAGAGAGAGAGGGAGGGGGTGGGAGAGGGTAAAGAAAGGGAGAGAAGAGGGGAGATGAGGAAGGAAGGAAAAAAGAAAGGTTAAAGGAGAGATGAAGGGAGGAGATGAGGAGGGGCGGGGCGATGGATGAGAGACCGTGGGAGTGTGGAAGGCAGGAAAGAACAGGGGTGGAAGGAGATAGAGAGAAGGATGGAGGGAAAGACAGATGGAAGGAATGACAGAGACAGACGTTACTCATTCAGTGTGAGGGTAACTGGAAGAACAAGACCTCCTCTGTCTATGAAGAATTGCTTTTGTTTATAAATCCAAGAGATCCTAAAGCTCAGTGAACGCAACATACAAACTCACATAATACAACAGCAAAATACAAAAACATGAACTTTCAATTTTCCCCTTAAATTGATCAAGTAGTGGATATTTGAAGTGAGGCTGTATGAGGTACTTATTGATAGTCAGTACAGTACTGACATGAGTAGATGCCGGTTGGCACGCGACCAGTTTGGAGGACTACCAGCACAGAAGCTGAGCAATGTACTGTTGTGGACAGGATCAGCAGCAAAATGTATTTCAGCCACCCAAAAACAATCAATATCAATTTAAACATACACTATATTTGGATTTTTTTCACCGCTTTACCTGCCTCAATTGGTTAGTTTGTTTGTGTTACTGGGTGACTTCTGTGTTTTAAGAGGATAATTCAAATTCATCGAAATCACACAATAAGATAGCCTAACCAATCAATGCAGTGGTAGACCAACTCCTGTGTTCTGCCAGGTAAAATTGTTGATTTTGACTATGGAGTTTGGTTACTTTGGAGAGGGTGATAGTTGGCTTATAGAACAGTGGTTTCTCGTCATGAAAAGGCTGTCTAAAGGCAGGTTAAGCAGTGAAAATATTCTAAATAAAGCGTACACTAAAAGTTTTTTCGGGTTGACATTTTTTAAGTTGCTTAAAATATAAAATACTTTTTGCTGTTGACCCCACTTCAAATTATCGGAACTATCCCATGTAGACTCCAATATATCTATAAGGCCGAAAGTATGTGGACATCCTGATCCCATTAAATGTGGTCTGAAGCCCTGTAGTTCCCACTAAAGAAGGTCTTGCTGTTATGCAACGGCGTACAATAATACCAACTCTGTGGCAATAGTTTGGTGAAGGTATTTTTCTGTTTCAAAATGACAATGCCCCAGTGCTTAAAAGCAGGTTTCTGAGTTTGGTGGGGAAGAACTTGACTGGCTTGACTTCGTATCCATCCAACACCTTGGAGATGAATTATAATGCTGCCTGAGAGCCAGACTGTGTCACTCATCATCAGTGTTGGACCTCACAAATGCTCTTGTTTGGGTGTCCACATAGTTTTGGCCATGTGGTGTACATGCTGGCTTCCACGCAAATTTTATTGACATTTTATGTCCTACTACATGGACAAATATTAACACACGTTGTGGTAGAACTGTGAATGGAAAACTACTGTTGTACCGTACAACTTGAAGGAGCTGTTTAATCATTAATCTTGGTGAAAAAGTACAGTGTGTTGCTGTGAACCAGTGATTCCCAAACAGTGCGCTGAGGCACACGGTTGTGCTGTGAGGCAAGTCCAGGTGTGCTTGGGATTACAACTATACATTATTGTTACAAAATAAAACTATGCAAAAAGTTAGGAATGTTTTTTGATTTACTATATTAGTACTTTTAACAGAGGGAAGTTCTGTAGCCTCAAGTTCCTTTATAAACCTTCCATCAAAGCAAACCACAGTTCCCACTGTTCGCGCACTTGCCGGATGATGGGAATTATTAGAGTGTGACACATCAAAGGCCATGATTTATTGATGCCTCACTTTTTTTCCCACCCACACGGCAGGAAGTCTGCCCCTGATTGGCTAGTAGGCTACTCATTGCCTTGGCTGGTTAGGTTGGTTATAGAGTCTAGTCTGCATAGATAAGAATACAAGTGTGCTTTGAGATTTTGTCTTGATCTTTGGTGTGCCCTGGACAAAAAAACTACTGCTGTGAACATGAACAAGACGCTGAACTCTTTAAACATTAGAGCATGTTTATGTAAAGAAGTCCAGATAACCTCGAGCTGATGCTCCAGTCCACAAAGTTGGCACCGTAGTTAAAAAACACATAATATCCCTGAGAGAAAAAAATGTGCTTTGATTTGTAATGGAGTACAATGACTGACTGTCTGACATGATTTTGTTGTTGAATCATCTCAATGATTAGGCGTGTGCAATGGAAAATGGGAAAAAAGAGAAATTTAAAGAACAGTGAAGAAAATATAAACAGGTAGTGTGTGGAAGGACAGAGAAAATGCATTAGTCTAAAGTCAGACAACAAGAGAAAGAGAAAAGAAAGGAGGGAAGCAGAGTTGGGTTCAAAAGCTCTTGGAAAATTGTTTCTGTAATAATAATCTGCTTCCTGCTCTATTGATGCAGAGAAAGATGACGTTTCCCAACATCTGAGAGATCCAGACATGGGAAATTCTAAATGAGACCCAGACCTGGTTCAAATAGTATTTCCAAACACTATTGATGGTTTGTTTTAACTCACTGTGAGTGCCAGATGGTGAGATTCACCACAGAAGACAATGAAAAAAAGTATCAGAATGTTTCAGCATCACAAAAAAAAACATATCTGATGCTTCACTTAAAACAGTTTCTGGTAGACTGAGCAGGTTAAAACAAAAATCAGCGTGTTGCTGTATGATGAGACGTTGATTTATGAAGTCAGTGCATGATCAGTCCTCAGATTTAACGATTTCAAGGAAAATGATTCATCAGAGTTGTATAATTTAGAAACTGCAATAAGCTGGACCTACTGTCCACATACAGGACTGCACATTGTGGCAGATGAAGTACAGCATTGTTTACATGAGTGCCGTGGTGTAGTCTATGTGATTCAGAGGTATATGTCATATATACTAACTAACAAAGCTCCAGGATTTCCATATTACCACGTAAAGATGGACAATGATACGTAACTATATAATTTTGTGACAGAACTTTCACTTGAGCATTTGTTTTTCCAAAGAGCGGGTCGGGAGTTGTGACAGCAAACTGAACACACGTTGCCAAACATGTAGAGACTCTTTCCATCTTTCCTCTCCACCACCCTGAACCCCACCCTGCTGCCATGACCAAAGACAGTGGAGGGCAGAGGCTACACGCAATGCTAAATGTTGGGAACAGGCGTCCGACTACAAACATGGTCTTGGATCTCATGCACCATTCTTAGCTAATTAACTTGCAATCACACGTCACTGGTCCTGAAGTACACGCTCATAATGCCTTTATTTGAAGCAATTTTTGCATACATTATATGTTTACATTAGATGATGATTAACAGTTCAGTTTTTTTTTATTTAGTGAAATATTGTGTGTCAGTTTTTGCATACCTTTCAATGAATATCACAGCGTACCCACGACAATGAACCAGACTACACCACTGCATCAGTGTTACACTAGGTGTATGAGTCTTCATATTCATTGCACTTTGCTTGTGAATTGCAGCTTTCTTGAAATGTCACAAGCAACTGTTTATCAGTGGATAGTATGAAACAGATGTTTCATTTGATAAACGCAGACAATTTTTGAGTGAATGCCACTTTGATTTAGCATTATAATGAGCAATGTGACATGCAGTCCTTGACATGGTCCTCCTCAGCTTGTTTCTGCGATTGAGTTTTTCTTGTTCAGTTATTCTTGTCATTTATTGGCTTGTATGCACTACACATTTATATTACCACCCCCTACAACTGACAGGAACGTGTGCCCAGGAGTGCATAAGATACACTCATCATGCTGCTTCATAGCACCACTAGAGGTCAAAAACTTAACGAGGTACTGCTACAGTAATGTTGCCAGATATCATCTTTAACTACAAACTTTCTGTTATTTGTCCTGCATGTCTTACGATATGAGATATGTAGTAATTTTGACATACTATGCCTAAGAAATCTTCCTGTTACTAAACTGCAAAACTAATGTCACATTGACTGCGTTTACATGCACACAAATATGCTGGTTTTGAGCCTCATCCTGGTTTAGATCTTCTTCAGGATATGGTGTTTACATGGAACATGAGAAACCTGGTCATTCATATCCCTGTACACATGATTCTAACAGTATCCAGGTTTCTGATCATCTGGTTTCTATTTGGAATACTCCCAGTAGCATATCCAGGTTTCTCAAAACCAGGATAAAGGCTCATCCAGGTTTCTGAAACTACAGTGTGACATTTAAGGGGACAAAACATAATCAGGATGCTCCAAAAACCTGATCATAGCAGGGATCATAACCCCTGTGCATGTAAAAACACTATGAGGTCACTGAATTGTGGTCGTGTGCAGAAGCTAACTACCAAACTGACTAAGAGCCAAATGTGCAAAAACTATCTTTGAGGGTGGCTGCAGACACATTTATCCAAATTAATACAATGCTAGTAAAGGTAGATCAGCAATCCATGTGTTTACATTATAATGTATCAAGCATCATTATGATGCATGTGGGTTGAATATTGTTTGAGGAAGTGATGGCATAAATTCAGTATCTGTGTTTCATAGAGTGAAACAAATTCATATGTCAGTGTATATGTTGGTAAATATAATCCACTTACAGTATATCAGATCCAGACACGGTGTGGATACAAGATTCATGTTCATTTCAGGTGGAAGGGAAGCCTCCATCTTTTAGACTGTCTAACCTGTCTACTCATGTTTGTCAGTCTGCTCTCCCTCCATTATATTTCTCTCTCTCTGGCCCTCTTTATCAGCCCCTGGGCCAGTTTATATTCATGAAGCCTTATCTTTATATCACCACTCTTCTTCTTTATTAGATGTTGTTTCAACTGTGAACTGTGTTCAGAGCTCTGGACGATGGACATTTCTCTTTTTCATGGGAACATAGCTTCTATTGTATGACTACAACTCACAACCTATAGGCAAGCATATACTCTGTGTCGTGTGTTATGTGTGTGTGTGTGTGTGTGTGGTGTGTGTGTGTGTGTGTGTGTGTGTGACTATGTTCCTCTGAACTTACACATTCATCCAGTATTTAATGCATCTGTAATTACCATTAGTCTGCAAGTTTAGCAGTTTTTCACTTGAATGTAGATTTTGTTGTTTCAATACTCTAAGATTAAATATGTTTATTATTCCAAAACTAAAAGTCTGATTTTAATACTATGCACTTGCAATCACTGTATTCCATTTAAAATAGCACTTCATGTTAAGAATCATTCTTGCTCAATAGATCTTGTGGGTTTTTCTCTGTCTGACTCCACTTAAGTGGCGTTTCCAAATCTCAGCAGTTACTTTGGCGAGTACAATGCCATCATAACTATAGACCCAATTACACACATGTAATGGATGTATAAGTAGTGCAGCAGGCACTTTCTGATCCCATTTCATTTCATTTTAGATGTTAAAACCCTCTCTGTCATAGAAAACCTTGGATGTTGTAATAAAATCAGATATGAACAAACAAATCGACAAATGTGGATGAAACAGATGAACTTCTTCAGAGGGACAGAAAAGTCTCAAATAGCTAAATAAAATTTACAATAGCACATTCATTGAATAAACCTACAAACATGTGCAAACAGACGTACACTTAATGAAATCTATGAGGCACATTTTATAGGTTATGAGTATAATTTTCATTATCATCTTAAACAGGATGTGTAAAAGAGAATAAAGTAATGTTAAAGCTAATGATACAGACACAAATGTTAGTTTGCTAATGTAAGCTAGTTAGCATGTCCAGTAATGTTAAACAACAACAGAAGTTGAAGTAAACACAGACTAGAAATACATAGAGAACGCAAAAGGTTTGCGAGAGTGCACAAAAGTTTTGGGAGGGAATGCAAAAGCTTCTTGGGAGAAAAAAAAAAATCCACCCATAATATATTTTTTTTACCCATTTATGTTTCTTCCTCTCCCATGTCCCCTTTGGGGCTCCGTAGATTTGATTAAGTATATGTCTGTTTGCCCACATTTGTAGGCTCATTCAATTAACGTTTTATTGTAAATTTTATTTGACTATTTGAGAAACTTTTCTGCCCCTCTGAAGAAGTTCATCGGTTTCATCCACATTTGTTGATTTGTTTTGCTCGTTCTTTCCTGATTTTATTACGGCATCTCGTGTTTCCTCTGACAAAGAGGGTTTTAACGTCCAAAATGAAATGAACCGGGATAAGAAAGTGCCTGCTGCACTACTTACAATGTAAAATATGGCCAGCGTTGCTGAAAAAAAGCATTCCAGCGAGGCTAACTACTGGGGGCATGTATTGGTCATGACATAAAGAATCAGATAAGCTCACCAACTAGCTTACCTTGCTGTTCGTTGTTCTGCACTCAGCCTCTTCCTCCGCTCTCCTCCTTCCCCTTTCTGACATAAACAACTCTCTAATTTACGACCAATAATATCCTGATTCAATCACCTGATTGATTTTGGACTTGTGTCCCACTAATAAATCTCAGCTCTTCTTCTCTTATTGAGTCCTCCATCGGATCTCCACACTCCCCCACCCGAAACACACACAATCATATGCACACACACACACAGACAGCACACACACATATAGTCTAATGGTATTAGAAAATCAAAGTCTCTCATTTTGTCTCAGTATATCTGCAGGGCCTGGTAATAGATCTGGCTGTACTTATATCCGGAGAAGGGAGGAGAGGAGGAGGACTACAAGCAGAGGAAGGAGTGGAATTAAGAGGAAGAAGATGAAGAGGATATAGAGAGGAGTCGAATGGAGAGCATAAGAGCAGCAGATATAGAAAGTTAATCAGGATGTGTGGGGTTCAGTGTGTGCGGACTGAGGCTGAATTTACTGAATTAGGACGTCTTTATCTGGTTGGCAGCAGAGCGACAGGAATAGTAAACCACAGCAGGCGGTGGTCATAACATTTTCTGCTCTAAAATAGGCTTTAATCTGCTGTGACTCTCACTGCAAATCACCGCGGTTAGAATCATCGTCTACAACCTCAAACGGGAATTAAAGCAATTGTGTATGTGGACTGGTTAAACTGGAGTCCATGTGATGATTTTAAAACAATACAGAGGCCCAACATGGCCCACAGTGGTTTCCCATTTTCCAGGGGTAGGTAACAAGCAAAGGAAATAAGAATTTTTTTTTCATTAAGGAAAAATGTTTTTAAAAACTGTAGTTCTACTCTTTACTCGCCTCAAGTATATTTTTGAGCAAGTAATCTATTTTTTTACTTCACTACATTTACAATTTATATCCTACCTTTGTCACAATTTGACACAGTGGCCAAACTGTGTGATGACAACGTCACATACTGCACTGCGGCCCAAAAACACTTCTTCCCCATAAACTGACATTGTAAAAAGAGTGACTGTAAGACAGTGGATATACTTTTTTGAGCATGACAACCCTGGCAAAATGATTCATTTCGCTATCAGAATTAGATCCATTTGGTCCAACAACATTTGGAAAGTCCAGGAGAGCTTTACAATTAAATCATTTCATTTTTATTCAAGTTAGCAGAGGACTAAACTGGAAGTCAGTCGCTCAGGTGAGGGAAGTTGATAGTGCATTTGTTATATGGGGCACAATGTGGAAGCATATGCGAAAGATCCAACACGAAAGTCGGTTTCATGCATCATTGAGTAGCTTCCAATGCTGTATCCAGTTCTGCTTAGTACATCCATGGAGGATGTTGCTACTACCTGGAAGAAATATAAGCACCACCTGTCTTTTGGCCATGATGCAATGATGATGGAGCAACAGTTAATCATGAGATATTTGCCCTGCCCGCTGCCAAAAAAAAAAAAAAAAGACTGTAATCTCTGCTTTTAAAAACTCCTCTTCTAAACTCTGCAAGCACATTGAAGTAAGTTACACATACTGTAGGTGAAAATTGAGTTAGCTAGCTAACGTTAGCTATGTTATTTTTTTATGTGTAACATTCATCTTGTTATTGACAATGTTGTTGACATTAACTTATCTTAGTGGTTCGTTGCTTTTAATTGGTGTGCTTTAGAAGCATTACGTACATAATCTGACATAAAATCCATTTTTTAATTGCAAACAAATTGCAGAGCTCTTGCTTCATGAGGTTTGACGTGTATTTCACTTATTTTAGTTTAAATGGGTAATTGTACTTTACTTAGTAAAGATTCAGTATACTGAGTAAACTAATAAGAAAATAAGTACTTACAGTACAAAATCTAGAAACATCAACATTATATTATCAAATAAAATTGACAAACATCAAATTGAACAATGACCGTGTATTTTGACTTTCCTATATGAAAGGCTTTATTATCAGGATAATAAGTTTACTCAACTTTTGATTTTTACTTTTAAACTAAGGAAACCTATTATTGTTTTATCCTAAATTTTAAGGCTTGGTAAATGAATTCCGAAACTTCTGTTGATTTGGTGGTAAATAAAAGTAACCTGATTTGAGTATTGTACTAAGTTACAAAATGGTACTAGGATCCCAAATTTCCTTAATTCATAATTAAAGACCATTAAATGACCATTAAAGACCATTTTTACTTCACAAAAGATAAAACAGCATGAGCAGTGATTTATATAATATATTTTTTTTAAATGATTATTTCTTTAACTAAAAACATATGGCATGCCAAACTGAGTGGCAGTCGTGTGTACGCACGCACATGCATATGCACACATGCATGTATGAGCACACACAGATTCACATATGTGGGCACACACATGACACACCATGACCAGCGTAATCACATCCGAGTTTACATCCGTGCACACATCGGCCTTCAGCCGTGCACCTTGTGGCCTCTCCCCCATTAATATAATTAAATTCTACTGCAAACTTTCCCTTTGAAACAAATTAATTAAGATGCTATTATTTAGCCATTGAGAGGTTAATGACCACCATTAGCAACAAAGGCTACATCCACCATCATCAGCCAAACTTGGTTATTTGGTCCATTTTGGTTATTTACTGAGCCTGAGATTGATGGCTGCTGATACTGCTAGTGACGCTAATTAGCTTTTAAAACATAACACACTCCATCACTGCTCAGGAGCCGTACAGCAACTAGAGAACAATCTCATCATCCTTTGCTCCTGTCTTAACATAGAGGACAGTCACGCAAATGGGATTTAGAAAGAACATTCTGTACCATATGTTGTATGCATGTATATATTTAATTCCAAAGCACAGTGCTATACTACCAACATTATTGTTTAATACCGTAAAATATTTTAAAAAGTTTATGCTATGGACTGAAGTTATGTAGCTATTAAGTTCTATTCATTTCTACGTAATGTTTTTGCATTAAAATTACCATTTTCCTTTGATGTCACAGTCATGCTGGGAAGCTTAAATGATGTTATACAAAGGATAATGTCGTACTGCTGTGTTACAGGTTGCAAGTCAAATCTGACAAATCGTTACAATCTCACTGCTTCCTGATTGATTATCAACTGAAAAGATAATTGTTATCGAAAATCTGGAGGGACATCAGACCCATTAGTTACCGTTAGACAACAGGTAACATTAGCATTCAACCACCTCCTAGCTAACAGTACAAGTCGATAGTGTTATACAGTATGATAGTAAAGGCGTAAGTGAATTCTTCTGTTGATATTTCAGAATTAATTAAAACCCCTCCTATTGTATCATGTAGCCTAACACTATCAATTGGTGGTTGAATGCAAATGTTGGCTAAGTATGTTATTATAGCTGGAAATATGGCCCTATGACCCTTGTATTTTCACCATTCATTGTTTTTTTTAATTGATCATCAATCAGGAAGCAATGAAGTGATAATTTGTCAGAAGCTAGAACACGGCAGAATGACATTATCCTTTAGATAAAAGCATTTGAGATTCCCACCTCGAGTATAATGTCAGACGAACATGGCCGCCATGTGAACATGGTGAATGAACATGAATTCTGCCTGAGTCATGTCAGATTTCAATCAGAAATGGTGGTTGTTTAACAATGAGGACAACAACTCCCATAATTCCATGCTACTTCATGATGTGAAGGATACATGTGTGTTATATGCTTTGGGAAATTCTACAACTTCTTGGCTAAATTAAACCCTCTCAAAACCACATGTAACTGACAGCATGTGTGCTAATGGGACAGTTCACCCTAAAATAAAGAAACAATGCTTCTGAGGTTCTCTCTCTTTTTTTTTTAAGTTCTTTGAGCATCACAAGCTGAGTGCCATTTATTCCTATTATATTGGAGAGAAGGCAGACATCTCAACAGCTGATATCTCCAAAACTATTTTAAAAACTATCTATTTTGGATTTTGGGGTGAACTGTCCCTTTAAGTTTCACCATGATAGAAGCAAAATATTTAAAATGACCATATACTAATATCTAATCGGTAACTGTGCTTAAAATAAAACTAAATAAAACCAGATTTTAAAGAAGGAAAACAATGTTTAAATGAGATGTACATATTATTTTCAAAATAAAAGAGAGTCTCTTCTTGAGGGCTGAGCTCCTGTTCACAGCACACGCAGCCCCACACAGTGAATGTTGTTGGTGCTGAGGCCTTGCGCAAAGATCCTGCATCACACCGAGCCATGCAGCTAATCTACAGCGGTGACAACAATAATCCCCGTTCTACAAACACACAAACCATCCCACCCACAACACTGACATATTTAAGAGACGATAACATTTCCCTTCCCGTGCGTTTCACACTTCAAGAAGTTAAATTAATGGCCAGGCGTCATGATGTCATCGACACGACAGTCAGGGTCTGGTGGATGTTACACCCGGCCCATCGGGTCGCCTGATTGGAGGACCCTGGAGCCGCAGCCAATGGGATCGCTGGTTGAAATCACAGAGGGGGCCGAATGAGTAATGGCCTCACCAGTAAAGGGCACTCAAATGACATTGTGGGGATAACAGAACTTATTGTCAAGCGTTTACACTGCGGGCGATTTACGGTCGCTCCATAAATGTTTATTAGCTTTTCCTCTATTTATAACTTCTGAAAATCATGATGGGCCTGACTACGCCCTTGTGTCTCTGCACTTTTATGATCTGGGTGAACATACCCTGACGAGCAGCACACAGGGAGCTTTGTGTGCATACTGTACGTGTGTGTGTTTGAGTGTGTGAGTGTGTGCACATACGATTAATAGCACCTACAGTATATCTGTGTGCATGTATGTATTTTAACAGGACTCCTATGCATAATGCTTTTATATGTGAAACACACACATACTCATGGTCTCTCTTTCACACACACACAGCTGTTCTGCGGAGGCATGTGATTTAAGATGGACGGCTATGACAGGTTTTTATCTGCGAGTGTGTAAATCAGCGTGACTTTACATCAGGAGGAAGCAGACCCTTTAAAACAACCTGAAAGTCAGAGTGCCAAAGGGGCTCCGATTCAGTCTAAAAAAGGAAGAAGAAGAGGAAATACTCACTCTCAGATGTCTATTGAAGATGGTTAATGTTTCAAGTGAATTATTTTTATTCAGTGTCACTGGCATATGATTTTTAAACTTATGTGCACTATTACTTTTCATTATTATTATTATCATCATTTACAATATTACGTTTAATATCATGTCCAATTTTACTTTTCATTACTTTTCAATATCATTGCTAACATTACTTTCAGTGTCATTGCCAGTACTGCTTTTTCTATTTTAGTTTATTTTAGTTTACTTTTTTACTTAACTTATTCTCTACACATTTACTCCTTATATATATTTATATTTTATATTTCATTTTAAATTTAATACTCTTGTTTTAATTCTTACATTTCTGAAATTTTGGAACAACCTCTGTCACAAGAATTTATTTCGGGATTAATAAACTTCTATCTGATTTTATCTTACTTAAATGATAATGACAAACTGAGGAACTCTTGCTAAAAATATTTTGCTATCAATTTAAGGGAAGGGACTATATGAAATTCATAGAAAATCTGGTCAGATGTAGTATCACTATAACATTTTAACACAACATGCAACTTCACAGCTTTCAACTTAAAGATACAGTGCCCACAGTGATTTATTATTGGGGTGTTCAACCCCAAGGCACTGTTAATCTCTCCTGCACAGCAGGTCACATGCTAGTGAGATTATTCAATTTGAAGAGGCTGAAATTAAAAAAAAGATGAATATGGTTTAAGATGATCATTTTAACAGTACCGCCCACTGTTATCCCATCCTAACATACATCCATTACAGAAGCAAGACACCATAAAATGATGCCCTCCATTCTGTTTAACTACATTATGTGTTATGTACCATCTTACTATTGGAACATGAGTGTAGCCTTTGGCCCAACATGTCAGAAAGTTTTCACACTCCTGTTGTAGTTTAACTTTCATCATTATTATTCAATGTGAGGCAGATGATATGAACAAGAAAAGTGATAAACCTGTTTGCTGAGGGCCTAAAGACTGGACAGTGCAGAAAAAAAACTATGAAACTATGAAAACTCAGCATACTGAGTATACTTTGTGTACCCTTGGGTCTATTGGGTTTGTTATGAAGGAAAAAAGGTTGAAAGAAGAAAAAACATTTTTATAAATTTTTGTGCTGCTATTATTAAGATGAGACTAGTATTTTAGAGATTTTCCCCAAGTTGTATTTTAAGTAAATCACAAACATTAAGAGAACTGAATGTAGCGTTGTCCAGTATATAAATGTACCAGTGTGTTTGCACCTGATGTGGGACCAAGTCATCGTTTTGCAAGTCACAAGTATGTCTCAAGTCTTTGCTCTCAAATCCCAAGTCAAGACTGAAAAGTCCCAAGTCAAGTTTGCAAATCCTAAACTTTGAGTCCTAATCAAGTCATAAAGTTTACGGCCTCAAATTTAGCTACAAAGTTACTTAGCTGTTAATGTTAGCTAAGCATTAGCATGCTACTCTTCTTTTTTGTGGTTTTGTTGTTTTTGCACACAAATAACAATATCTTTTGTATTATTTTTCCATCTAGGGCTCAAGGGCTTCAAGTCAAAAGGCTCAAATCCAAGTGAAGTCACAAGTCATTGGTGTTAAAGTCCAAGTTGAGCTGCAGGCCTTTTTTGATTCTGTCAACTCAAGTCTAAAGTCATCAAATTTGTGACTTGAGACAGATTCAAGTCCACATCTCTGGTTTGCAGAATATACAAAAAAAAGATCTGAAATCAGTCAAAACAAGCGTTTTCTGAAATCATACCAAACTTTGACCAGTGCATATACAAAATCTTTGCATAATGTTTGCATTTTTAGGGAGGACCTCGGCTTACGCTGGAAATTTCAAACAAAAGAACTGTAAACACTTTAATTAGCAGTGAATCAGCAAATCAGTACTGTGTTATATAAGTTGGCAATAGTATGTTGCAAAACAAGAGCACTGCTGTATTTTCGGGCCAGGGTGATGTTGCAATGAGCAAAGAGCAGCCCTGACTTCTACAACCTCTTGGGTTTGAAAAGTTTGCCAGTCCAAAACACATAAAAAAATATGTCAAAAAATTAAAAACAAATGAAAAAAAAAAAACATCAAATGTCAATGTCAGACGTACACAACTTGTAAAAATCGTTCCCATAAAGGAAGAGCTTTTCCTTGTATGAAAGAATAATAATTAATTGATTAGCATAGGCAGAGGAGGGTAAAATGTTCCTGCGTCTGATGCCCTTAGTCCCCCCTCCGTCTACTTGTCATGCAGAAGGTACTTGTACAAATTGAGGTAGCCGTGCTATCCTCCCTGGCCGCCTGCCTACAAACGTTAATCATTGGCTCAGGCTTTTAAGTGTGGGCCAACTGTGGTCATCTGTGACAGCAGAGGTGTAACTTTATGAAATAATTACTTCACAGGCCTTCGGAGTATGTTGAGGGCTGAAAATAAACAGCACTAGGGGAGAGGTGGGGTGGGGGTGGGGGGTGATGGAGAGATGGCCAGCGAATGAAATGCTAAACGCTAGCTGCTCTCTCTCTCCCGGGACAGAGATTTATGAGGGATGTACATGACATGGCAGCAGCTCAGAAGAACCCCTCTCTCTCCTCTATCTCTCTTTATCTCTCCCCTCCCCTCCCTTGATCCCATCGCAGCTGTTCCAGCCCTGGCCCACTTGCTGCACCTGCCCAAAAAGGCCCTCGATCAAGGCTAGCACGAACAAATCTAACAACTCTTAAAGGGACACTGCTGCTCTATAATATATCGATATTCACTAAGATACAAAAAGAAAAAAACATAAGGTGTTTTCTTTGCAGTTGATCTCTAAACTACAGCTTGAGCATGCATGCTTATCTGTCCACGATTAAAATGGTACGATGTCTTCCTTGCCGTTAACTCCCTTCTGACTTTGACTAATCAAGGAAGGGAGATTCCCTAAATTTACGGCATCATCCTTTAACCCCAAGTCACATGATTTTTCTGGGCTGCAACCACTCCTGGCGCTCTCTGGACAGAGGTTGTCTAGTGCTAGTCCCGGTGTCTGGGCTTCCTGGTTGATTTATATGACTGAGAGGCCGGTGAAAATCATCACTGACTCCTTGTCCCAGACAGGAAATCAAAGAGCAGGAGACAGCATAATCAGTGGAGCAGCCTGACCTGGATTCAGAGCACTCACAACCTTCACAGCAGACAGCTGCTATCAACGCACACAGGCCCAGCGGCTGCACTTTGAGGGCAAAATTTACAGATGTGAAATACAACAAGCATGTTTGTGGAATAGTTTCAAAAGGCTGTAGGTGATAACGTGCGCATACATACGGCATAGGAGAGGCTCACAGGACCAGTGTGTAGGATTTGCAGATTGCAAACACCTCATTGTTGTCTCCTCTTCCAAGCGTGTAGAACCCACGGTGGGTGTGAAAGACGCGAAAGGCCCTGTCAAGAGCCTAGAGTACAGAAGAGGATTAGAGCCACATGTGAAAAATTGATTTGAGTTTAAAGTTAATTCTGGAAAGGGCCACATGTGAAAAATACATGTCAGAATTCTGACTTTAATCTCAGAATTCTGACTTTTTCTCTCAGAATCTGACTTTATTCTAAGAATTCAGATTTTAAGCTCAGAGTCCTGACTTTAAAATCAGAACTCAAATAATTTTTCACTCCTCTTCTGTAGACAATAAAGACAATCAGGCACGACAGTTATGAATAAGTTAACTTTTATTCAACTGGCAAATGCTCTTGTGTATGCAAAAGTGTTTATTATTCAGAAAAGGTCTTTCTTGAGTCCCTGTAATGGATATACAGTAACTCATCACAACTCTTAGTGGAGGGGAAGAAACTGATAATTATGTAGGTGTATATGAAGGTTTTGATGCTGGAAGACGAAGGTAATGGTGAGTGCATGGCCCTTCTCCACTACGGCTGCATTAGATAAGAGTTATTACTGTATGTCTCATGAGCACGCCAGTGTTTATGTATCTGTTTGTATGTCTGTGAGTGCACACAAGTGCGTGTGAAACGGTCAATATGTGTGTTTGCGCATGCAAATGTGCACGTGTGCTCATGTATCTTAGTGAAGGATGTACCTCTAATTCTCGTTAGAGCCCTAATGTAGCCATGAGTTGACAGACTGCCTCAGCCAAACGCCATGTGCATTAAACTGACTGAGGGAAGATAAACGCACAGCACCCAGATTAAAATGACAAATAGAGTCTGCATGCAAAGTGGCAAAGGTAAATTGTGTTGCTAAATGCGAGTGGAGACAGTTTGTGTGACTGCAGCGCCCAGACTATCGGTGATAAACGAGGGATAAGTGCTAAAGCACCCAAGTCGAAGCCACTAAATTTCACACTGCCCTCTGACCACTTATTTCCCTCCAAAAACATCAGAGGCGAAGCAAGGCATCGGCTGTAAATCAACTAAATGCACTGATATGCAAAAATGCATCTCCTTTAAAATGAACCTCTAATTTTTTTTTTTTTTCTCAGCTGAGTGAGAGCACATCTGTCACGTAGACTATTTTAGGGTGCAGACTGCACGCTGAAATGTGAAGGGAGCAATGGTGAGACAACAGCACAGGCTGAATTTGTTTCAACACAGTTTTATGCTAATTACCACAGATGGGATCAAGTCATTGCTTCACAAGTCACAAGTAAGTCTCAAGTCTTTGCACTCAAGTCCCAAGTCAGGTCCAACGTCCTAAACATTGAGTTTCGAGTCCTAAACAAGTCATAATATGTTCTTCATGAAATGAAATGGAAATTTAACAACAGGGCCTTGACTTGCACATTCTGCATACTGTAATTCATTTTTTCTTGATCATCTTGTTGTTTTTGTAAAGTTATGAATGAACATATCTTTTTTGTTCAGCTGGAGCTCAATAATGCAAAATCAAATATCGTCAATGTTAGTTAATTCAGGAAATATAGGGAAATTCAGTGATTTGTGGATTCACGTTATTACTTTGAACTTGGTGTAAGGTATCAAGCATTTTCAAGTCAAAAAGGCTCAAAGCCATGTGAAGTCGTAAGTCTTTGGTGTTAAAGTCCAAGTCGAGTTGCAAGTCTTTTTAGATTTCGTTAAGTTCAATCCACAGTAATTAAATTTGTGACTCGATTCTGAGTCCAGTCCAAGTCATGTGACTCTGATAACAAATACTGACATCACAAACCACAACTAACCACAATATGGAGTCCATCTTGAATTATTTTGTCTCGTTCGCTACGAGCTCGCAGTATTAGAGGAGTGTATTACTGACACATCTACTGCCGCACAGAAGTCCATACATGTTCCCCCAACAGTTGTCTTCATACCAACGTATGAATGTATGTCCGGTATGTTGTAGCTTACATGATCACAGTGAGACCATACATCAAAATAATGTCTGCATGTTTTCCCTCTCACATGACAAGCCATGTAGCAAATGATCACACAGACTGCACATCTGACACTCAGCAGCAGTAACAAAAGTAGTTCAGTAGCAGAAGTAATGGCAAGTTTTGAGTTGACACCAAAGCCTCGGATGTTGTAGCTGCTGTCACATGGCTTCAGCAGTTAATAATACTAGTTGTGAGTAAAAGTAGTAGTCAACCAGGTTTCCTTCAAAGTAGTTTTGTATGCAGTTTTTTTGCGGAAACAAAATTTATTGTGAATTGTGAAGTCATAGGATTATGTTTTTCTTTCTCCTTATCAGACAAAACATTACGTTAAAAGTTCACTGCCATGATTTTGTAATCGATTCCTCCTATAATCCAACAAAGAAGATTTTAAAAAATGGTGTTTAAATTTGAACTATCCTGACTTCCTCCAACAATGGTTCCTAGGCTTCCCATAATGCAACTCTATAGTGTTTAAATTACACCCTCCCTGTCGCACTTTTTTCCCCAAGAGAGTGAAGTCATGACCTGCCCTACTCTGACAAGGCTAGTACTCATTGCCTTTGTTCGTTTGGGTTGGTTTAGGCATGAGGAGTGTGATTGGGTAGCATTATGGTATGCATATCAGGGTAAGCCAATCAGAGGCAGAGCAGGGTGGGTCATTCCTTCGCCATCGTGGGAAATAAAATATTGCCTTCCTGCCTGGTTGAGGGCTACTTTCAAATTCCATACCCTAAACCTGTAACACAAATTTTCTGTTTTCTACTACTCCATGGTAAACTGGTCCACATTTATTCCAGGCAAATAAAACCACTTTGTTAAAGTTTGGGAGAGACCAGTTTTGATTAAATAATGAAAATGGTAAAAAAAAATGTCAGTGCTGGCTACTTTTAAGAGATGGCACGTACAGTTAGGACGCTGATGTTGCAGGCATATGCAAACACACACACAAACTGACAACGGACTTCTCACTGTGATGTATAAGAGTCACACTGAATGATATCAATACATGTAAATGACTCAAGTAGACAGACTTCACATGTATCTAATTCATGTGAGACTGGATTGTTTTAGTAGGAATGGGAACTGTTTTTGTAACAATAACAGAGGTTACAGTAGCATCAGCGTTATTACAGGTGTCATTATTGCTCGTAACAGTAGTGCAAAAGTGCAAAAGAAAAGACAGGTGGCTGATCTCAGATAAAGTCACGCAGGAAATGTTGATTTATTGCTTAATTTGCATCTTGGTCAAACTGTGTTGTAACACAACTCCACTCCACTGCCTGTGGGTCACCGTATCACAGTTTACTCAACTGCACCTGTGCCTCACTAAGTCACACTCACACACACATGCACACACACACCCACACACACACACACAGACACACACACACGCACAAAAGTGAGAGACATGCCGAAACACAAATTTGGCAAGAAAAATGTCTACCAGTTTCTTTTTCATATGACAGCATGACGTAAGAGGAGGTGTGCTGGTTTCCAGTGAAGCTGGAGGAATCATTAATGAGGAATTGTCTGGCAGTTTTGTGTAGGCGACAGCTTCCAAAGTAAACAAAAGAGACTGGATCAGCACAATTATCAGATATGGGAGATTAACATTAGGAAACTTAGGCTGAAAGTTGAACCAAGTGTCAAGTTGGAGACAACAGTTGAGCTGCAGAAACTAATACAGGGAGATACAAACAACTTTTAATAACTGTCATGAGCTGCTCTTTTGTGAATAAATGCTCAATATTACACAAAAATAATGTGTGCAATAGCATTTCTTTTACTTTACTTTCATAATCTAATGTATTTCCTTTTGAAACAATGTTAAGGTTTAACATAATGTTATGAACTGAGGAAAAGTAATCAAATTTTGTATTAACAGTTTTTTTTTTTTACATTCCAATCTTTTTACTGAATGAATATTCAATTTGCCATTCGGGTACAAAATTTTTAGTATGCTGCTCTGTAAAAAAAAAAAAAAAAAAAACGTTTTGAACTCAAACAGGTTAGTGTCTGGGCTGAAAAACAATTTTAAGTTGACTGAATGGAAAAGACAAGTTGGAGTAATTTTGCATAATTTATATCAAATACATTTTTCGAGTCAAATAAACTTGATATTAATTCTTGAGGTTACTTAAGAAAACACTTTAAGCTTCAGGTTGACTCTTCAGTCACACTGACGAACTTACAGACAAACTTGATTTTGTCAGTTTGAAAAGTTCGTTCTTCATTTCACACAACTTCGTCCTGCAGCTGCTCCTGTTGGAGCTCTTATGTTCCAGCACTGGCACAAAGACAACATGTGAAACTGCCCCCCGGTGAATCTGTTAAGATTTATGTGCAGAATTCAATACTAACCTTCATCATGTTTCGAAATGTTTTCATTTTTGTGAAAATAACTAGAGACACGCAGCAAGTTTTCATCATATCTGCTGATATAGTTTCTTTAGAAACTTACATGATAGAGTTACTGAACTCTGCACAGTACATTCATTCAATTCATCACTTCACTCTAAATAAGTGGAGAAAACTCGTAATTTCACCTCACTAGATTTTTGAGTTTTGAATCAAACTGAAACTCTGGGATAATTTACTTTTCTTCATTAGATAAACTTGAATCTTTGAGTTTAGTTTGAGATGAGCTAATTCCACTATATTTCTGTATGATTTTTTATAGTGTGTCTGTTGCATTTGGATTGATCAGATTTACACATTTTTACATAAAAATCCCACCTTTAGCAATCAAACAAAACTACTGTACATTTATATTACAGCCTACACTTATTTTACTTTCCCACATTGCTCTCAATGAAAAGAGAGTCTCACAAGATTCACAGTGTGGAGTATCGCAGTAAATAAAGATATGGAGCCACTGTGAAGCCATCAGCACAGTTGTTTGCACAAATCCAGCGATGTTATTCTCGCCTGGGACAGACAAGTAAACACACTCAGCCTTCTAAATTAGAGACTAACTCTGACGACATGACCCACACCCCATTTCTTTCCCTCGTGGTCAGTGTGCGTCCGCTCATTTCAGCATGGATACGTGTGTGTGTGTGTTTGTTTGCGTGTTTCGTTCTGTGCGTGTCCCTCTGTGTTTGTGTTCAAAGATGCGCGCTCCTCCACGCTGTGTGTCGGCATGTGAGTGTTTATATGTTTCGACACAGACCTGCCACTTTGGCCTTCGGGGCTGAAACATGAACCAACAGAGCAGAGTTTACGTCAGTACACAGCAATCACAGGAGCCAGCTTCCCAAAAGACTCGCCTGTGACCACATCAGTGTGGCCTTCGAAACATAAACACAGTTGATTTAAGCACTGATACAGACTTATGAAAAGGTGGATGAACTACATTTTACATTTGCCCTTTAGACATGTAGCTGGCAATCTTATCCAGAGTGACATTTGTTTTGGATTTCTCTTAGTGATCACCGGAAGGCAAAAAGCCATCATGTCTTTATACTTTTTGCTTTAATTTGAACTCAGCAACTTTGTACTCTGGTGGCTCTAAATGGCAGCAGGAAATAACTGTTTGAACTATTGTGTGTTTAAAGCTATTTATTACTTAATTACACCATGTGATCCATGCAGTGAACTCAGCTGTGCTTAGATCTAAATTTAGTGTTTTTAGTGTCTTGTGGGAATTTTATTTTATTTTATTTTCTCTCTTGTTTTGCAGTGACTTTTCCTTACACCTACAATGTTTTCTGTGCAAACTCTTACACTCTTTTACATTGTGTCCTCTCAGTGACTTGGACATTTTGTGCAGAAACTTACCCACTACAACATATTATGATGTAAGTTTATGTAATCAAAATCTATTATAGCTTTAAAAATAAGTAAATGCCATCTCACACTTCTGAACAAAGTGGGCAAACCAAGCTGTGCTAAACCTTTTACTGAATAACTTAAGAATGATATATAAACTGAGGGACAATTGCAGAGCCACAAAATACTGATAACTTTTTATGATGCCCTGTGTCTATAATAAGATGAACAAACTTATAATGCATTAGACAGTGTTTATATCCATTTATAATTATAGTTGTTTGCATAAATACTGATAATACTTTATAACAGTAATTATAACAGCAGCATTTGCAAGGATCACAATGTATTATAATTCTCCACATTGTAATATACAGGGGTTACATCTTTTGCAGAGTCAAATTCAAGCATTTTTCAAGGTGCATTTTCCAGCTGTGGTAAATGTCATATTTCTATGTGTATGCACAAAAATGATTATTTAATTTCTTCATCACATTAATGTTATTCAGCTATAAACAACCACATTTATGTTTTGTGATAGCATTCTGAAGAAGGATGAAAAATGAAAGGAAAACACGACAGAGTTTCATGTTTCAACCACACTTGGCATCATATAACCTGGCTGAGCCAATATAATCAGTCAAACGATACCAGACAAATAACTTTGGTTTCAATAAAATCCTTTTGATTTTTTTTTTAAGCAAACAAGTGAGGAGTGTCATCTTCATTTTGTGCACATTTCCAGCACCTGTACAACTCTGAATATATTATAACCATTTTATAATGCTTTAATCACTTATAATCGCTTTTATAGTGCATTATAATGTGATTAAAGTAAAGTTGTCATTTGGTGCTTAAAGTAAAGTAAGAAATTCCTGAGACATAATACATTATGTGATTATTATAAAAGGATTATAAATGTATTACAACTACAAAAATTATAATGCATTATGATCGTTGCCAAAAAATGTCAGACTGACCACCAATTATGAAGCATTATGACACTTCAACTTATAAGTCATTGAAATACTTTATATTAACCATATAATTATTCTTATCAATCAATATAAGTGCCAATGACTATAATTATATATTGCTATGCAACAAGTATATTGATAATGCATTATAGACACTGGTGTCATGGTGGATCCTTGACACCGACTGGCGGCGTCTTATGATGGAATGTAGAGCTGCAAACTTTGGGCTGATAGATTTTTTATCAAAGGGCAAAAGCGACCAAAACAACCATCAGTCCAGTTACTGCTGATCTAATCTGTTGTTGGGAGATTTACAGCACAAACTAATGGAAGTTTTGAAGCAGGGAGGAAAGATTTCCCCTCATCAGAAAAGGGGAGGGGACTAAATCGGCAGTATTTTTAGTGAAACTATGTAATTTTTCCCTTTCTTCTAGTTGAGGCAAAGAGGAGGATGATATAAATCAAATGAAGGGCCTCCGTCCTCCGGGCCCGGAGAGCTGAAACCCAAACCATGCTGAGGTTAATGGAAGTTCAAGTCAAGATTTATTTTAATTGTTCCATTGTAATTTCTTTAACTCAAACAAAATGTCTCCTTTGTTGAAGTCAGTCGCTAAATTATACCACATCTGAAGTGGAAAATTTAAAAGTGTCAAAAAAAAGTTTTTCCCCTCACTCTCTGGGTTAAATCAATAGAGTGATACTGTATTAAACTCAGCGAAGAAGCAGAGTGGGAATACTGGAATCCTCCAGAGGAAATGAGATGATATGACAACGGGGGGGACAGCAGACAAGTCTTTTAGTGTCATCTCAAATGAAAGGAGGCTGCAAATTTAGACAATAGGTTTTCTTAATTATTTGTCTCTTTTTTCAACAATTCATCAATGTTTTTTCAAAGCAATATTAATTTAAAGTTTGTGGCTAAAAGGACAAAGATTTTTTTAATTCACTTCACATTACACTGCCAAGTCTCCACTGAAGAAGAGACTGTTGATCTCAGTGGGATTTACCTGGTTAAATATGAGTTAAAACATAAAAAATAAAAACACTCTTAGAAATAAAGTCATTCACTAGAAGCATAAAGGGTTCTTTGGTCCTTTTTTTGGTCCAGGCAGAACCTTTTATAACCTAGAACCTAACACAAAGGGTTATGCCAAGAATCATCTGTGAAAGGTTTAATCTAGAAAATAACCCTTCTATGGTGCAATGGTTCCATCCAGAAACCTCTCTGGGGGTTCTATCCAGAACTTTTCCACCTTCTAAGGGTGCTTACAAGAACCCACCAATGGGATTCTACCAAGAACCCTTTTATATTCCAGTTGTTTCATCTAGAACCCACCCATGGATTTTCATAGAGGACTCTCTTATATTATGGCACACAGAACCCTGGGGGGGGGTTTTTAACAATCCTCAAGGAACTCTTTCTCCCAAAAAGGGTTCTTAATGGAACCCTTAGTTTTACCAAAAAAAAAACCAAAAAAAAAAAAACCTTGATGAAACCTTTCTTCAAAAAAGGATTATTCACAAGAAAATGGTTCGGACTTGAACTTCAGCACTTCAGTAAGAACCCTTTTGGAGCCCTTATTTCTAAGAGCTTAAACTACAGTGTGCACTGCCTCTCAATGGCACAAGAGCCAGTCTCACATCTTTCATTAGACAACAAGCAAATTAATTACTCAACAAGAGTTATTGTGGAGTTTCAGTAACTAACAATAGCACATGTAGATCAAAGGGATAGCCCATACATAACCATTAGACAGGTGCAACATTGTCAAGCACACAATGAAGGCTAGCTTCTGCCCTTGATCACTGAGCCAACGTCTGTCCTTGATCACTGCCAGGGAACTTAAAGCTTGGTTCTGCATGAATCAGTCCAGGAAGACACCACATGAAGCATGACAACCGCACAAGACAGCTTCGGTATGAGTGTTTGCAAACAGGAACTAGCTGGTAGTCTGCTTCTGCCTCTATTCCTGCAGCCCCAGCTGTGCAGGGGCCTATTTTAGACACCCAAACTGCATGCTGGGATACGCTGACAACCAATGACTGTCGATCAGCATGTGTTGCCACGACGAAGCGTGTGTATAGCGGGGGTGGGAGCCGATGATATTATTACTAATTATTGAAATAACTTCCTGCCACCTGTCTTGCTGTTGCCTCATGCCAAAGTACAGTGATGAAAGTGTTGAAGGAGCTTCTTCCAAACTGACAGCTGATGTGCCAAACTGATGTGCTATATAAGCTTCTGTATTTTCTATAGAATACTTTCTATATTTAAAATGATTTCCAACATTTTATTAAGCGTTTATTTCAGTGTGCTGAAAAACAATAGTGAATCAATCAGCATATTACATTTGCTGAGCTGATATCTGGTGAACCTAAATGTCCATCAGCACCCCTGCTTTTACTAAAATAAACTGAAGATGAACTTGGTAAAATCTGGTAAAATGAAACAAGGAACAATTAATTGCATAATGCATTACTTTTAATGTGCTAACATCAAACCCTTTAGTTCTTCTAAGTTCTAATTAGTGAAATAATTTGTCATGCATTCATACTACGTCTCCAGCCACGAAAAAATGTGTAAAAGACCCACTCATGCTTTGTCCCGCTGAGGCATGAAGAATACACACGTTCTGGTCCTTGGTCAACTTAGCACTGATGCATATGCAATGACCGGTCAGACTTTTAAAATAAAGCCTGCTAATAATCAGGTGATGATCACAATTTGATTAGGTTTAGCTCTCATCATGTTTGGAAAAAGGTCCAGTACGTAAAATTTACAGGATTTATTGTGAGAATGTGGCAGAAATGGAATACAATATTCATAAGTATGTACCGCAAGCGACTGAGATGTATTTTTCACTCACAAAACTCATGCAGCAGAGATGCTCTCAATTTAGCCTTTGCAGCTGTCTGCACCAGCTCCATGCATCCTGTGTCCAAGCTGCATCTGACAGGCATAAACACGTCCAGAAGTGTTTATTTAGACTTCAAGCCAATTTATTTGACATTAAGTGTGTTCATTTTCATTTTCATTTTGTACCAAGGCGGAGCAGTGTGTACTCTTAAGCCAGAGAACAGATCACTCCCTTCACTTTACCCAGCAGCTGGTAAGCAAGACACAGGAACTTCTTGATCTTTTTCTGCAGTGTTTATTCATGGGAAAACTGTACATTTACTGCCACAAGACAACTTCACTGCTAAATTTCAATCCCTCTGCTCTGATCGCCAACACCTGTTTTGCATGAGTTTCGCAACCACCGTAGTTTCTTCTACACACTCGGAAGCAGAGGATGATACAGGTGTTTGTTATCTGCAAGCTCACCTCTAGATTAAATCCTTCACACTGATCCTTTAAAATGACAATTTCCTTAAAACAATCAGGTTTGACTATTGGTCTCAAATTGGAACTGAACCCATCTCCCATATTTAAACCATCCACCCTTCATGGACTTTATTGCTCCGTATACTACATTCAGCCACTGCTCCTGTCGTTATCACCCCCTGCTGGTACTACATCCTCATAGATGTACTTTTCATGCTTTGACGAAGCAAAACGTGACACTGACACTTGAGACTTCTTGGATCAGGGGGTCCAGCAAAGATCATCCAAACTATTATTCAGAAAGTCTTAAGTATCTACATGATTCATGATTTCAATCAGCTGCACCTCTTATAATGTTTTAGCTCAGCGCCATCTCTGGGATATTGTGTGACACATCATTTGAAATGTGATGAAATGAAAAGCAAAGTAATGTAAAAGTGTTACTAAAGTGAAATACGTGAACAAATTATTACCCGTTCCGAAAAAAGGGAAAGGGCAAGTTGTTGGTAGCTTTTAAGTCTTCATGCTGAAAGTGGTTGAAATCCTGAACTAACACCTGGAGGATGAACATAAACTATTTTCTGTGTCACAAATCCATCTTGAGTCATCACCCTTGCCCTGGATCATTCTGCTCCTACTTACATCCAAATCCTCAGCAGCACTAAGTACCAGAGCTCATGTAACTCTCACCAGCACAGATCTGCCTTCCCTCTTTAACACCTCTTCTGACCGGTCAGAGTGCTGAGCCAGCAGGACTGCACTGAAATGAAACCGCTTTTAATGTTACTGAGTTTTAATCTGTCAAATTGTGTGGGTGGATTGATGACTCATGACACCATGGACTCTTTTTAAATGATAGATATAAGCCATTGTATTTGTGTCCTTTATCACCACAGCTGTTTCTCAGTGTACACATATTTACACATTTATGTTCACAATTGTTAAATACTTCCTTATGAAAAAAGGAAAGGTATGAAGTATAATCCATCACTCACTACATACTATGTATAATCCTGCTGGAGGGACCTAAAAGAATTTAAAGTGTAGTAGTTTCAGAGGAAAAGTTTATTGTCTTGTGAGACTCTGATCTCAAGGCTTTCTCTCAGTGACAAGTAACTCAAAAACAAAAAATTTCAAGATATTGCATAAGCGTCTGAATTTGTAATCTGTGTATTTTCTACTTTTATACCTCTGGCAGATTCTCTTGTTTGACATTCACTTTCGATAATGGCTTCATATCACCTGACACCAGGGCTATAGAACACCAAGCAGCAACTGCCGGGGCTAAACAATGCCAACACTGCAGTGCTAAAACCGGCAGTTCCTCAAATGGCCACTAGAGGCTGCCACCAAAAGTGAGTCAGTTCCCATATTAAAATGCACAACTTTACAGCAAAAATGTACATGTTCACAGCCTGTTACTGTTTTAGCCTCTTAAGCTAATTTCCCTCCTGATGAACTGTGAATTTTTATATAACTTACCTGTTTAAATAATATTAAGGGTTAAAGTTATGCATAATTAGTTATGCTATGAGGGTGTGGCTACCTTGAGTGACAGATGGGTAGAGTCTCAAGCGGCTAGCTGCAAGGTAGTCACTTCATTCGCGACTTCAGCTCCACTCAGGCTCCACCTCTTTGCTGTTTTTGGATTAGCTGCGAGTTAGTAGCGTTAGGCAGTGCCAAAATGGCAACAGCCAGAGCCACCACACTGTGAGCTTCCCAGTGGCTCTTCAGAGCTTATGGGTGACATCACAGATAATCTGTTTTAAGCCATTTTAAGCACCACATTCTCCTCATCCTCCTCTTCTTTGGATTTTTTCCATACACATAAATACCACTGTTGCAATGGCTAGATTCCTGCCTAGCTTCATTTTTTACCCTTATAGCGGCACAGATGGATGACACGCTGATGACATTTTCATCGTACAGTCTGCATACATCAACCTTGATATCGTACCCAAGTTTATTAGATCTGTGTCACACGATGTGTCTTGCAATAAACTTACAATATTGCTGAAATCTTACAGGCTGTAGGCACCATTACATTCTACATTTGCATCTCCTCCCAAACCATCTTCAACCAGCTTGTTGTGGTTACTAATCTGTTTAAGCTTCCGTCTAATTGTGATATATGTTCTGGTATATTTTCAGTCTTTTCTGAAAAAAACAAAACAAAAACAAAGCAAAATTAAAAACATGGAAATGGAAATGGATGGAAACGAAAAAGGTTTCAAGACTAGTCTGTGCAATGTTTGTGTCACAAGGTGCAGTTTATCATAAATGCTTAATTAACTATTGACCAGGATACATTTTTGAGCACAAGCTTGTCTTGTGTGATCTATTAACATAATTTATGACTTCACTTTAGATCAAAAGAGCAGCGACTTGTTTTGGCAGGACTAGACTGGTTTGGACTTAAGTAACATCACCGGGCGTGGTTAATCTAAGATTTGTGACACACACATGATTACTATTCTTGTTATTCTCCTCTCCTGTTTTAGATATGTGCCCTGTAAAGTTTTATTAATATTATCATTATTATTACTCCATTACTCATCACTCCTTCCATCCATTTTTCCAGCTACAGCGCTGACCCTGCAGACCCGCTGTGAGGTCTGTCTCTATGTCGCATTTACAGCTCCATGTGCTGGAAGACAAATGGGTGTAAGTATACCCACTACACTCCGTGGCATGAGGGGACACAGTGCCAGGCATGCTCGCTTGGACCACAACTAGACCACCTTTCACTAAATGACAAGATGGTGGTGTTTAAACCCGCTGCTATCTGTGAGCAGAGACTGAGACTCTGATATTTCACACTGTCTTGATTTCCTCCCAGGCTATACGAAGCCGGGCTGGCAGCCATGCTGGAGCTGTAACTGCAGAGGGAGATAAGTGTCGTGACTCCGAGGTTTCATTACCTCCCGCACAGTTTAGCACTGGATAGCATTAGCTGTTAATGGCCCTTCTAACTAAAAAGGGGTGATTCAGACAGACAGCATTCGTCCCATAAAGCCACCATGGAAAGCATCTCGCTAAATAAGGACACACTCTTATAACACAAGGTGTCGTTTTCAACACTGCATGTGTCTCCTTTCAGATAGCACGCATTTGTGTCACTTTTCAAGAGTATTATGTGTTTACAAGCACATACTGATACACAAGTTATTAATGGCTTGTTGAAAAGTAGCACATGCAGGTTAAGTCTCGAATTAGATAGATGGATGGAAGAATATGCTAAAAGATCCATTTATTATGGCTCTGACACACTCGTGACTCGTGACTCTTACTTTTGAGCTCTAACAACAAATCGCTTGATGACTTCAAGATAATGTTCAAATTAAAGGGATAGTTTGGATTATTTGATGTGTAGTTGTATGAGACACTAACCAGGTAATACACTAACCATAATTAGTGTATTGTTTAGAATATTTTCTCTGCTATACTTTGCCATCAGACAGCCTTTTCCAACAGGAAACCGCCGTTATACCGTATAAGCTCAATATCGCTCTCTCCGAGGCAACCAGACTCGATTGTCAAGATCATTAATTTCACCTTGCAGAACACAGGAGTTGCTTGTCTATTACTGTCTTGATCTATTAGGTTGTTTGTATTTATGTGTGTCTTCGCTATTTAAAAAGGTTAGTTCGGATTCAGTGAAGTCATACAATAACACAAACAAACTAACAGATTAAGGCAGCGAGTAGCCCAACAAATTCAGTGTCCTGTGAGATAAAATTGCTAATTTTTCAGTCTGGTTGAGTTTGCGAGAGTGAAATTTGGCTTATATTGCATCAGTTTCCCAACAGAAAAGGCTGTCCGACAGCACGGTATAATTATTGTAAACATAGCGTACACGTGAAATGATATTGATTTTTTTAGGTAGCTAAACTTGTGTTTTGCTGCTGACCCTGTCCACAACTTAGCTTAGCTTCTGTGCTGGTTTGAACTGTGCCATGAATTGCACATATGATGTCTATCAATTTAAAAGATTTGTCTTTTGCAAAGAAAAGTTGTCGTTTGTTGTTAAACTGTTTAGGCATCAGACTGTGAAGATATTTAGAAAGACTACACACCCAGCGGTTGGGTAAGTGATGTCATGACCTTCTCCGTTCTAAAGCTAGCGTTAACCTCTAAAGCTACGATGCCTGTATCTTTTCGTAACAAGATGTAGCTCTCAAGTAACAGGTCTTGCTCGTTCTTTCGCTTCCCAGCTGATAACACTTATACAGTAGATAGCAATATTGGTGTTGATGACATATTGTACAAGACAAGAGATGTGTTTCACTGAGTGGTTTTACACAAAACTAAACTACGACAAACCTACCACAAACTGCAACTTTCCTTACTTTTAAAATTATCTTTTAAACTAAAAAACATCATATGTGTAATTCATGACACATTTGAAACAGCAACAAAAAAATATTTGTCTCTTGCCAAAGACTACTGCTCATATTTTCTCCAGCATAAGTTCACATGGGACACACAGGAAGAGGCGTGACTTTGCCTCTCGATGCATACCTCATACAACCCACTTCAAGTAAACTGAGCCATCCATTTCAGCTAATGTTCAAATTAAGGAATTTGTAAGTCTTTTGTCTGTCTTGATGAATGAACAAACTGTTATTTTTAAGCTTATTTCAAGTGTTAAATGGTGATTTTTAAGCCATCAACCTGACAGCTTCATTTGTAGTCTTGTAAACAGAAGGAAGCCATCAACACAAATAAAGCAATATTAGCTTTAAGAGTTGCCTTGATGGTCGTAAGATGAAAGCTGTACCTCGGCTCATCTACAAGTATGTAACGAGGTTAGTGAGATTTGATTACAAGGAATCTAAATTTAGCTGGGCAACTTATCAAATCAAATAGAAAAAAGATGTACAATCAGAGTTTGGGGCTGCTAAGATCTATTATTTAATAAGAGAGCCCCGACGTAATCTAAAGTGTATCCAAGAAATTTGCTGCTGTGCACTGATGTTCTTGAAATTAGATCTGTCTTATTTGCTTTTTATTCATATGCCTAACGTGCATGTGTGTGAATAAATATATGACATAATTTCATTGTTCTGCTTGACTCTGCTCAATTTGTGCCTGTAAAATGAAATGAAGATTGCACGTGTGCTTGACTCTGTGCGATTGTAATAGATTCTCAGCAGGGGATATGTCCAATTCCACAGTGCTAATGCACCTTTTTCCATTCGTTTTAACCACATACAGTATGTCAGAGAGTAAAGACGAGGTTATGCATTACAGAGAGGAGGAAAAAAGACGGATAATGTCCTCATTGAACCAATATCTCTGACTGTTATGGCTGTATTGTAAGCTTTATACTTTGGGGTTCTCCTATACAAATTAAACATACAATATGTAATTTCTGCCACTGGGGGTCTCTCTCACATTAAAACCATAATAAAAGACAGTTTGATGACATGTGAAGTGGTGTGGGATCATAGGAGTTGTTTTCTTCATTGTTAAGCAGCCCCCATAGCTGATCTGAGAAAATCTATCTGACACAGCTCAAGTTTTATTCACTTTATTTTTTTGTCACATTTGCTGGCCCCCTTCCTCATTCTTAGACTTATCCGTTGTGTCCTGTGCTTTCCCAGAAGGTACAACAAATCCTCTTACCTAAACGTTAGAATAGGTTGATTGTCATTTACTCCCTAAATACATGTATTACCGCTGGACTTACCTCTTTTACGTAAGTCATGAGACATATCTCACATGACATTACACACATTGCTTACATTGTAAAACTGTTGCAGTTTGCTTAGGTGTGGGCACAAAAACTACTTGGTTCACATTAGGATACTGTACTTGGTTTGAATTAGGATACAATTGTGGTTTGGGTTAAAATAGTTATGTTACATATGTCACATGATGGGAGGGACCTCACTCATGCAATGGACATCATATCAATAATGAAATTTTAGTTTCTAAAAACTTTAAATTACTCTTTTTGTAATACACAGGATAGCCCTGTATTTGTTGCTCTTTCTCGCTCCTCCTTCTTCTCCTTCTTCTTTGCTCACTTCTCCTGTCATACTTACTACGTCCACTAGGGGGCGCCACCTAACAATAAACGAGCATATCAGTTGGAATAAGCTGCTTGCACTTGCGACCAAGACAAATTTTTCTGGTGAGGACAGGCTGGAAGTTATAGTAACTAGCAGCTAGTAGGAAACGCAGTGTTACCTTGAATAAAATTACAGATTTCTCTGGGTTTGAACATTCTTGGAAACATTTGGGATAATGTAAGTATACAACTCAACAAAGTTTATAAAACGTTTTTAGAAATTTTTATGCGCAGTGTTACATATTATAGCGTTAAAAATTTGATAATCTTTGTGGTGTACTTATGTTTGAGCATTAGCAACACTAAATATATTCCAGTGCAGACAAGTTCAATGAAGTGCACACACACTGGCACTGACAGCACAAGGTTGACATTGTTCGCCAAACACCTTTTTACACTTGCCCTGTTAAAAGCCCTGAATCTTAAATTGAGATGTTTAACAGGGCCCCAGATTGCCCTTTGACAGGGCATGCATTTATTATAAGCCAAGTTATGGGCTACTGTATACTGCCTGTGTATGGGCTGTATGGTTTGGTTTTCCATGCTGTAAACTCTGGTATAAAAAGGTCAAGGGCCGTTTGGGTATGTCGAGTGGTTTTGGCAGCACATAACAGGCATCTTGTCTCTCTGATAGGTAATAAAAGCTAACAAATTAAAAGCCCTGTGCTGCTCCCAAGACTGGTGACATTTACACACTGATCACCCTGTTTATGGCAACAGCGTTTGCCAAACCCCGGCTGTTGTCTCGACATGTGTCATTGACCCATTTTTCTCCCAAATATAGTCAGTTATGTTGGCATCTTTGCACTTGTGAGAGGGCTGGTGCAACAGTGGCGGCGTTTACATCAGGAAAGGTCAGATGTACACTTGAAGTAATCTCTATGGATATACGCTGTACTGAAAGGCTTATTGCAATCAGAAATATCACTCTACTGACTGCAAAAACACTGTAAAAAAATCATACTGGAATCAACTGATCTTTTGTCATTAACTTAATGTATATATCCATGTTTTATAATTAAACCAAAAAAATCTACTATTTATTTTCAGAACACTTCAGAAGTTATAGTTTAAATGAATCTACTGTACAAAGTTCAATCAACTCATTCAAGTTTCTAAAGAAACACGATCTAACATGATATGAGCAAACTTCCCCTCATGCAATGAGACCCTTTCTTTTACAGAAAATTTAGATGATGAAAACTTTATGTCTCTAATACACTAAAATAAGTAACTGGTTGCTTGTTTTCACGATTCAAAATAACACACTAAGGTTACTATTTAAAAACCTACTGTTCTGGAAACCATACTATTAGGTTGTTAAGGAACATGAGTCATTGGTTGCTTGTTTTGACAATAATGAAAACACTGCAAACCATGATGAGGTTTAGTGCACTATAAAAAGTGTACTTTTGTTGTAACTTAATGTTGTGAATGAGTCTCATTCAGCCTTCTGCTTTGGTGATTGCAGTCTATTTTTGTGTATTATAACAACTTAGAATTACGCCCTATTTCATTTACCTGCTGTTCTTATTCCAGTAAATGGGTGTCAGTTAGGTTGCTGGTAGTATTGTGGGTCCACGTCTTGTCCAGATTTACCCCCGGCAGTTGAGCCACCATTCAGTCTTGGTGACTTGGAACAAAAGTCCAATGGAAGATAGTATATTTTGTGATCAAAAAAATATTATGTTAGATATAAAATTGTCCACCTGAATGGGTTGAAATTTTAAGTTTTTCTTAAAGTCACTGAAACAAAGCAGGTATCGTTAAGCCAGGCTAACATTGAGCCAGGCTAATATTAGCAATTATATTAATTAAATAAAATGCTAAGGTTACTATTTAAAGACATTATTTCTGGAAACCATTCTATTGGGTTGTTAAGGAGCAGTCCTTTAGGGTAAAACAATTTATTGAGTTGGAAAACTGTAAACTTTTAAGTTGCGTTGCCTTAAAATTAAGGTCTGAAAGTGATCAGATTGTTAAATAAAACACAGCTGACAAAGCTATTGTGTTCATTTAACTTGTTAACCTTTTGAAAAAGCAATAATGGTCCAACAATTCTCTTTTTCTCAGTGTATTAAATTCACTCTACCCCCTTACAATTCAGCTCCTTACAATAACACCTTACAATAAATTCACTTGGAACAGTTTCACATATGGTTTTTGTGCCAATACTGGAACAAAGTAGCTCCAACAGGTGCAGCTGCAGCTCTAAGTTCTTTGTGTGAAATGGAAAAACTTACTTTTCAAAGTGAGAAAATCTAATTTATTTATGAATGCTTGTCAGTGTAACTGAGCAGTTGTTGGTTCAGCTTAATATCTTAAGTTTATTGAACATATTTTCTCACGCACAACTGAACTAATACCAAGTTTATTTGACTGGTGATGTTTATTTGTTTTGAATAATAACAAAATTATCTCAACTTAAGATTTTAATGCAGTACGGACAGTAACTTTTTTTGAGTTAAAACACTTTTTTTACAGTGTAGTAATTAAACAGATGTTAGACATGTTCAAAATGTGATTTCTTAAAAAAGAAAAATCTAAATTATAGCTGTTCAGTAGCACTGCGAGCTTCCAACAGCTCATTTCCACTAAAACTAGCATACAGTCATGTGCCACTAGCTTCATATGCTCACTTAACTGACTGTGTCGAGGCTTCTGATGAGGCCTAATCTCACCCACAGCCATTCCCAGCCTCTTTGATAGGGTGATATACGGCGTACACACAGTGTAGGAACATAATGTTAAAACATAGCATGTTGTCGGCAGGGGATACAGACTCAAAGACTGTTTGTGCGGTATCACAATGTTCTGCGGCCTTATCATTCCAAGACTAATCCTGCTTGTTCGTCCCTGGACTCACAAACAGCAGGGTCGGGTTTCCGGCCCTCCTCAGTCTACTCTGGGACTGTGATGACAGGGGACAATCCTGTAATAGAGTTCAGCTCTTATTATCAACATGCTGTAAAACTGTATGAAGGTGATTTTCATGGACTAACACGGAATGTCAGCCTATTTATCACATCTGATCTATGGATTGATCTGACACATGCTATATAAACTGCTGTTTTACTGTGTGCTTTGTTGACTACTATCATTTTCTGACTGTAAAAGCTGTAAATCAAAAACTGGAGTGAATCATTAGTCATCATTATAATTGATTTTGATTAATAACAAATACTGACGTGTCATTCACAATCATTTGACCTTTTCATCATCATTTGTTTCTGTCTCTCAAGCTAGCTTCACATGACTGAGTCATGATTAGACCTCACTTCTATCACACTGATTTAATTAATTTTTATTTTTTAATCAATGGATTCTTTCAAATGCCGCGTCATAGCCTCCCAGAACATGATTGGTCGCCCCAGAGCATTAGCGTCTGCCGCCCTGCAGGGTTGTTGTTACTACTGTCTTTGTACGAATATAACTAAGCTGGTAGAAACATTAAGATGCACTAAAAAAAATAAAAGTAAAAAAAGAGTGTGCGCCATGTGCACTCACACCAAAATAGGGTTCAGCACTGACACACACCCCTGCCCACCCCACTGCAAAAATCCAGAAGCTGCAACTCATCCTGCATGGTCTCTTGCTGCCCTCTAGAGTACTATTACACCTCCCTCTTGCACATACATACACATATACATGCACTCACACACCCACATGCACATAGTATATTTTCAGTCACAGTGGGATTCCTGAGCACTCCCCCCTTAAAGCAAAGAAAGAAGCAATGAGTTGCAACGTGCAGACGTGCAGCACTTTGACATTATCACAGACGTAGATGATTCACCTGTAAGTTGAGTTTTTGTTTGTTTGTTTGTTTGTTTGTTTGTTTGTTGTTTTTTTGTTGTTGTTTTAAACCAGTCAGGAGTGATACTGTGCACAAAGTTTAAAACAGCATGCGCATCCAAACATTATAAATACTAGGTGCTGGACAGAAGTACATGTCAAAAAAGAAAAAAAGAAAGATAATGCTCCCATGGACATTTATTCCTAGACCACCATATACCACCACTTTACAAGTACCTATCCAAGTCATGTGATTACATGGTAAACTAACAAAAGGTAAAAGGAATATATTAAATGGTTAAATAGTTAAATATAATGGATTCTTTAAGTATAATCATGCTATTGTGGTATACTGAGAGGTGAAAAATCAACGCAGCACATAGGTAATATTAGAAACACGAGTCATAGTGAAAACACACAATGAAATCTGAATGTACCATATACACATATGTAACACACACAAAAACGTGTAAATAGCTTCACGGTACATAAAAAAACTACTTATCTGTCAGGTCAAAACAACTTGAATATCACATGAATAGAGCATCAGGTTTAAACTGTCGTAATGTAATGCAGTAATCAAGAAAATGCAACCTTTCCTATTTTGGAAGTGCCTCTTCTAATCTAATAAGAGGTAATATTGAATGATGATAAAAACAATACGACAGCACTCAGACACATAACCCAAAACTTAAAGGATATATTATCCACATCAACATCACAATAATCTCAAAAAACACAGGTGTGATATTCGTAAATATCTCTACTAGTAGTAGTAGCCTTGTAAATGTGATATTAGTAGAAACCGTAGCAGCAATTGTAGTAGTACAAGTGGTAGGAGTAGAAGTAGCTGCAGTAATACAGGTTAAACCGAGTGTACTCAACAGTGCCTGGTTGCATAAAATCACTTAGGCTGAAGTTTTCCTTACAGGTGACTCGCTCTTAGCTACTTGAGTATTCCCTTGTGTGTTGCTAGAAGGTTGTTAGTTACCATTTTGCTCAGAAAAGTGAAGCATAACCAAGGTAACTGAAGTGCACATGATGGTGACTGCCATGAAAGCCTCAGTCTAAATACTTGGGCAAGAAGACAAGCTTCGGTAAGAGGCTTTATGTTAACCCCTTTTTAGCAAACTTCAGTTTAAAACTTATGGCGTTTTACGCATCTGGGCACTGAGGAGTTAACCACAGTCCATGAGTGGCTCCTCAGTTCTCCTTTGTAATAGTTAAAACAACTCTTTAAAAACATGACGGTGCCTGCGGTCTAGGGATTCATCTCTCCCTTTGCATAGCTATGTGGTGATGTCTTCATCAGCGAGGCGTGTAGCGAGCTGCTTCCGTGATCCGTTTAGTGTCAGCAGAAGTCCTGCACGTCCCCTCAGGTAAGCCTCTGTCAGACTCCAGACAGATAAAGCAATATGAAGAATAACAAAGCGGAGGACGTATCCCAGAGTTCCTCCTCGAGGCGATCGGGCAGTTTGTTTTTGCCCGAGACCTGTCAAACTCTGAAGAAAAGCTTAAAGAGGGGAATAACCCCGAGAGATGAGCGAATGGCGGAAGACAAAAAACAGACGTTCAGCTTTACAACTTTTCAGTGGAAATATGCACAATGTGCTCTACCCCAAAGCTCTGACAAGTGTTAATGATATCAGATGTGTTTACAGTTGACTTGAAATGAAATATTGGAAATGCATTTATCTATCTGTCGATGTCTCCACTGAACTGGTAAACCTCTTCAGATGGGAACTTTTGCAATGATAATGACCTTGTTTCAAGTGGGATGGTGTTGACGGGGACACTGTGGACTGGCCTGTTTCTTTTTTTCTTTTTCCCTTTTTTTTTTTTTTTTTTGACTGGCTGCTGAGTGGCCATCCAGGGCGGGCAAGGTGTCAGACGGCCTCTTGGGTCCTCAGGCCATCTGTTTGGGGTCCTACTTTAGCAGGGGAGATGTGTGGCCGTTTTCTGCTTAATTAGGTCCAGTAAACAGGCACTCATCAAAAAGCAGCTGCTAACGTCCCCATTAAGACACAAACACACACACACACACACACAGATACACGAGGACACAAACACAGACGTGCGCAGAGATAAAATCACACAAACACCTCAGTAATGGCCGTGGTGGTGATTAAGGTCAGTTCAGGGGGTGAACTCTGTCACCTTGACCACTTGACCCACACGGGGAGCCTCCCACTGTGTACGTGTCATGTTACAAATTTGAGATATTAGGCTGTTTTCCACCGACAAGGATTATTTTTTAAACCCAATATAATCATGGTTTAATTTTAAATTATGTAACGACAAATGAGCTTAAAATAAAGAAAGATTAAATTTAAGCCTCTCTTTAAACCTCTGTTTAGTTTTTACTCTTAAGTTAGAGTACATTCAATTCTGTTGCATCATAACGTTAAACTCCAATTTAAACTGTGATCCAGTATTAACTTTAAATGTATACTTGAGGAAGTTTAACTTTTAAAATGGCCGCCTTTTCAATGAAGTTCCTCGAAGAAAGTTAAAAGAAAGACTCAACCTACCTGAGTTTTATGATGTGTCTCTTTCTTTCTAGCTAACTAGTAAACCATATAACATTTGGTTAGCTTTTTTGGTAGCAAACAATGTAACATTTTGTTAACTGTTTAGCTCATGTCCACAGACACAACTGCATGTAAGACTGGTTTAATGAGACACAAGTGCAAATAAACAGCTTTCACTACTGTTGAAATGCTGAGCAGCCATGTTGGATGTTGATGTTGAGGATGGGTAAGGTTCTTCTGACTTTTGGAAATCTGACTTCTGGGGAAATTACAACTTTGTTCAAATGGAACAATTTATTTTTAACTTATAGAGGCTATTTATTTTAATTTGCGTGAGCAAGCATCTCGATGTTGATTGAACTTTAATTTCAGTTTACATCACTGAATTAGGATTTACTAAACTGAGATTAGTTTTTAATTGTGTAACAGAACTTAATTTTAAATCTGGATTTACTGATTTTAGACCTAGTTTTGCTAAACTCTGATTAGAGTTACTCTTCATGCAACCCAGTCTAGAGATGTTTGGCAGTCCTGTGTGTGTTAATGTGAGCAGTGGATGTGTGTTGCGCATGTGTGTAAAGACGGAATAGTTGCCACATTATCACCTCAGAAAAATTGCAGGGAGCATGAGAGTGCAAACAATCAAAAGCCTAATAGCACAATTATGGAGCTGTGGCGGATCGCCTCCACAGTAAAAACAAAACAAGCCAACAGGAGAAGCACGAGCCGCATTTCCACATCTCACACCCGACCTCGTTGTTTGTGATTTCACACAACAAAGTTGTAAACTGGAGGGAAATATACTTAACCACACTGGACGTTTGCCAAATTTCCATAGGGCATTAGCAACCAACTGGTGCAGGCTCATTAAAGAGCAGAGAAACCTATAACCATTAAAAGACCATTAGGCAGCATGTAATTTTGTGGAACTAAATGGCGGAGAGTAATCAAAAGCACATGAAGCCCAGCTGGGCGACTGGGCAAACTGTTTCGATTAGGGAGGAATCCATCATCGACAATGGCAGCTTTTTGGGGGGTCAATTTTCCTGTGCTCTCGATTCTTCCCCTCTGTCACTTTCACTCTCACTCTCTTTCTCTGTTTGCAGTTTTCATGCTTTTTGTCATTAGGATCATTATTACAGTTACAGTTAAAGCTGCCATAGGCTAGGTTTCTACATAAAAATACACCTATATTAACACACTGAATCATGAGGCTAAAACCTGCTTCTGATATAGAGGTAATACTAATAATAGCCATATTTGCCCATATTAAATTCTCATATGAACAGCACCTCCAGGAGGTGATTGGATTTAGGGGCCAAGTACAAACTTTGCAAGATACACACTGTCTAATAAAGTTGTGTAATTCTCAACATGACTAAAACAGTGCTCACCAATATTATTAGCAATTTCGCTGTTCTTGCCAAGTATTATTTGACATAAAAGCAACCACAGGTAAGTCATGTTTGTAAAAACTGCATTAAATTTTGTCATGTTATCTTGCATGTATTTTCAGTGTTAGAGTTGTCCAGAAATTTTCTGTTGTTACATCATGCAACAGTGGCATTTCCTTTGTGTAGTTATTTGCTTCGCTGTTTTCCTGAGACAAGCTTTGTATAAAAAAAAAGGTTTAAAAAAAAGGTGACTTGTGTATTTTTCCACAGATTATCATTTCAAAATTAAAATGTCTAAAAACACTAGAAATGTTATATGTTTTGTTTCCCAAATGTTTTCAACAATCAAACACAGAGAAACCCATAAATTATTCATACATTTATTTTCTGCTTGCCATTGTTAGCTAGTTGCTATGACTTCCTGGAAAAGGGGAAAAACGCAGACTACATCGGATACGTTAGTGAGGGAAGTTGGTGAACACGATTTCTGCCTGAGCCACATCAGATATATATATATATATATAAATATATATATATATATATATTCATCAGCTATGGTGGTTGTTCAAAAGTCTAGATAACAACTCCCATAATCCCCCTGCTTCACGTCATCAAACTGCGTCTTTTTGTGTTTGTTTCAGCAGCAGAACTTACATGTACATTTAACGTGAACAAGACCAAAAAAATGAGGACTTATACTACAACCCCAATTCCAAAGAAGTTTTGATGTTGTGTAAAATGTTTAATCCTTTACCACCTGAGGGGTCAAAGGTCACAGGCATTAGGTGCTGGTTTTCAACCTCGCTCCTTACGTGCAGAGATTTCTCTGGATTCTCTGAATCTTTTAATGACATTATAGATTGTAGATTCCTGCAGTTTCGTGTCGAGAAATGTTGGACTATTTGCCCATGCAGTTTTTGTGGTGAACCTCGATCCAACCACATTTGTTAACCTTCATAACAGTCACCTGTTACCAGTTAATCTGTTTACCTTTTGAATGTTCTAATCAGGTGTTTTTCTGGGTATTCCACAACTTTCCCAGTGTTTTGTTTGCTTTCCCAACTTTTTTGGAATGTGTTGCAGGCATCAAAAAACAATATAGTTTATCAGTTTGAACATTAAATATCTTGTTTTTGCAACATCTTAACTTTTTTGGAAATAGGGTTGTATTTCTCAGCCCCTAAGCGTGAACATTAGCTCTATAATTCATAAAACAGCACACAATATTGTATCAATATCCTATTTTTTCATCACCCATCAGCTGCACACGCTGCATTGACAATTCACATGAGCAATGGTTTAATCGCCAAGTATAATCAGTATAATTTTCACCCCAGGCAAAAGCAGTTTAGAGAAAGGCAGCCACCCCGGGTCTTGTAAAAGTCATGTCAAATTCTCAGACCGGCTCCCTGTAGTGGTAAATGGTGTCCAAGAGTAAGTTTATTACGTGTAAAATGTCATTAGGCCAGTCAAGGCACATATTTCTCAGGCTGCTCTGGCTTTGGAGGCCATTGTGACAGGCCAGACTCTGATTAGTCAAATTAGGGGAGAATTTGAACTGACACGCCTTTCAGGGGGTTAAATCAAGTGCATGCCACCTTGTTTCAATCAAACAGCATTCACACTCACACCAGAACATTGGGAACATTCATCCTCTCTGTGTTAAAGCTTGAAGGTCTTAAGCACACTTTTGGCCGCCAGTAAAGTGAGGTTTGATGAGAAAGGGCAGGTTCTGAGCATATCTGAAAGGAGCCAGACAAAAGGGGAAACAATTTCACTGATGACAATATTGTAACAAGTTTCTTCTATAAAAAGACATTTTAGTGGAGCGAACTTTAGAACTCCCATGTTAGGGAAAAACGAGGTGCAGAGAGGTTCCACGAAATTGTTCATATCTGCATCTTTTATGTGATATTTGTTTTACAGCTCTCCGTGCAACAAGTGGTAAGGAGTGACAATCACTGCACTGTTTCTTGTCCAAAGTATGATCGCATATGATGCTGGGTGACAACCTAATTGTTCTTTAACAGAACTAAGAGAGCCGGAAAACTTGGCCAACACGTAGGGAGTGAGGCTTGTCTGCCTAGAAGTGTTCACAGTAGCTTAACTTCTCACAGTCGCTATCGACGGCCAGTCAAGTTTCCATGCTTCGTTCCCTGTTTCTCTAGCGATGTGACTTTGTTTAATGCAAAACATTTAAACTTAGCAACTTCAGAGTGAATGAGGCGTGTAATCCAGGCATTCATAGCCATCCAGTTTTGGCTATAAATTTTATTTTAAAAAGACTCCTGGAATAATAAAGCTCAGAATGTATTCAGCCACTGTTAGGTGGGATAGCTGTATTCATACACTGTATTTAGAAGACAGCCTTTTCTAACGGGAAACTGCCATTATGTAAGCCAAATAGTGCTCTCTCCATACAAACCAAACTCCTTAGAAAAATCAGTAATTTTTAAATTTGCAGCACACAGGTGTTACTGTTCTGCCGCCACCTCAATCTGTTAGTTTGTTTGTGTTATTGTGTGACTTAAGTGATTTAAAAGGATAGTTTGGATTTACCTAATTTACAAAATAATACAAACAAACTAAGGGATGGAGGCGGCAGTCCAACCAGCAACTCCAGTGTTCTTAGAGGTAAAATTACTCATTTTGTCTATGAGCTTGGGTTAATTTGGAGAGAGTGATATTTGGCTTATATAACAAAAGTTTCCTGTCAGAGAAGGCTGTCGACGGCAAGGCAGTGAAAATATTCTAAATACAGTCAATGTATCATATTTTAATACACTGACTTTATCTTATACAACCCCACTTCAAATAATCGGAACTATCCCTTTAATTTTACTGGTTTATCATTTAAAAAAACAATAATAACACATAGTATAACACTAACCTTTTGAAAGTTTGTAGGTGTATAACTATGTAAACCTAATTTCACCATCAAATACATTAGCCAAGTTGCTTCTAGTGTCTACAGGCAATTAAAAGGAGAAAAGGTATTAAAGATTGAGCATGACAGCAAGATCATCAAGTGCAAGAAGTGGAGGAGGAAACCAAAGGAGGATCTAATATGTCAGTGGTGGAAAGTAGGGGAGAGAGGGACATGAAGGGTTTCTTCTTTCAACACCTCATTTACTACAGCTACGCATCTGTCTGTTTAACCAGTTGCGGCACATAGGAAACATCAGGGCTTCACACACTGCCCATTCTTCACAATAAAACCGTATGAAGGCCATGGTGGTTGAGGGGGAATACCAAACCTGGACCGCGACAGGGAACTCGCTCTCTCAGTGGTTTGTTGATGCAGAATTTTGTGGATGGTTGTCATAAAACCCTCGGGACTGGAGATAAGATTCTGTTTTGCTTTAATTTTGGCTCGAAATTGAGTTTTACACTGTAAAAAAAAAAAAAAACATCTAGTGGAATCAACTAAAGTCAACTCAACTTCAAGTTGACTAAACTTAAAATTTCTAGTATTTGTTTTCAGAACACTTCAGAACTTAAAAACAACTTAAAACATTGAAATGATGGGTTGAATGAGTTGAATGAATCCACTGTGCAGAGTTCAATTAACTCATTAAATTAAGTTTCTAAAGAAACATGGTCAGCATAGTTGCACATTTCCCAGTCTGCACTGTGTGAGGATTAAAACTCTCCTGAGAACCTTATTTTTTTTAAGTTTGAGGAAAACTTGTGTCTCTAAAACACTTTATGATAAGTCACGGTTGCTTATTTTAATGAAAACACTGCAAAACATGATGGAGGTTGAATTCAGTCTCTTTTACTTCAAATTTAATAAAATCACTGACGGCAGCTGGATCACAGTAGCCCCAACAGGAGCAGCTGCGACTCTAAGTTCTTTGTGAGAAATGAAAAAACTTAAAAATTTGTAATGTTCATCAGTGTGACTGAAGAGTTGAACTTAATATCTTAAGCTTATTGAACATGTTGACTTAAATACAAATGAATTAATAGTAGTTTATTTGACAGGAAACATTTTTCAAATTTTAAATCATGACAAGTTTACCTCAACTCGTCTTTTCAAATTCAGTCTACTTAAAATTTTAAGGCGGCCCGGACACAAACTTAAGTTAAAACATTTTTTACAGTGCACTATTGTATTACCATTCTGAGGAAGAGCATTGCAGTAGCTGCATGAATCGTAAATGCATTTGTTAGAGTACTTCGAGTATTTGCAAGACACTCGCTTTTAATTTCAAAGAGTGAGCTGAACAATTTGTAGAAATGCAAATTTACTCCAACTGAGTTTTTATTTGTTCATTTTGTAGAGGACAGATGTTGCAAATCCAACTCAATTTACTTGATTTCATTATTTTACAGAGTCATTGACATGAAGCCAAGACTTTAACGTGCGGGCCAGTTAATCTGGGAAATGAAGGGGAGAAAGTGAGTGTTTGCCTCGTAAAGGTGCAGCGTGCCTTTGCAAAAGAAAGTAAAGTTGGAAAACACAATTCATTACGGTCCACTTTACAGCCTTCCAAAGTTACTGACAAAGCTTTTGGTTTTAGTCTGATGCTCTCTTAAATGGTGTTTTTATGTACAGTACGTGCTACAAGAGTTCCTCCATTTCTTTCAAGCCTGTTTCTTGTTTTCAGTGCTGCTTTCCGCATGAATATAGAGCAACATCGGGAAATATCCAGATAAAAAGGGATACAAATTCTAGCCTTTCAAAATAGTTGTATTAATTTATATGTTAACCAAATTTTGATTATGATATTACTTCAAATTCTCAGAAATGTTATCCTTTATGTACTGAGTGGCTTTATGTGACTAAACTCACTGGTAAAATAGTACAATACATTGTAAATATAAGCTATTTGTTTTAAATCAAATAAGTTAGAGTCTGGGGTGCCTTAACATTTTACCCAATTTAGGTAATTTTGTAATGATTTGAAACAAAGGCACTTTTCTAGTCAAATGGTAATTCAGTTGTACTTGAGAAAATGTGTTCAATAATCTTAAGATATTAAATTGAACCACAATATGTTTTTTTTTTTTTCAATCTACAAAAAAACAAAAGGTGTCAGGAGAGTTTTAACTCTGAAACAATGCATGCTGGGAAGGATACTAATACACTTTACAAACATAATTTAATGTGTTGATTGAACTACATTCATGTATTCATTCAACTCATGGTTCAAGTCAAAAGTTATGTTCTGAAAGTAAATACTAGGAATTTTAAGTTTAATTAACATGAATAAATAAAACATGTATATTTATGTTAATTAATGAGAAAAAGATTAGTTGATTCCCTCAAATTCCTGCTCCTATTTGAATTTTATTTTCTTGACCAGCCAACACCACCACAAATTTGTTTGTAATTTGTTTTTCAAATTGGTTGTTTTTTCCCATTTCATCAATCATAATAAAATGAGATAAAGGGATTAACAATTAAAGTATCAAACTATAAACTGAGTTTAAATTATATAAACTATTTGTTACAGCCTAAAATGTAATATATATACAGAATTATTCCAAGACATAATAATATAGTAATTTGGAAACATCAGCTACATCTTGTTTAAATAGTAAGACAATACAATTATTCTAATAAAGTGTGTCAATGAAGTCATAGAGGAACTATGTTTAAAAACAGTTTTATTACAGTCTGTCTAAGTCAGACATGAACGTACTCCCTAACATAATATCTGTTTCAACCGTTGACAGGAGGTCTGAGTTTGAAGCATTGACTTGTTGGCAGGTCTACAGCTCACATTCATAGACAGCAGAGGAGTTTCTTCCTGTCAGCATTCGTGTATATATCTTGAGGTAAAAAAGAAAGCCAAAATAATGACTTTAATATGATTGTTAATTGCTGCAGGCAATGTACTGGGTCAACGTGACACAGACATCAGCCCGCTTCAGCTCAAGAGTTATAACTTTGGACTCTGATCCAAGCTCTTCATCAGTCTAATGATTTTTAAATTATTTTCTCTTCAGACAGTGAGAGGACAAAATAATGTGCTTTGCAGTCTGATGAATCCAGCATGTTGGGCTAAGGTCATCAAACAGAGATCCATCAGTGATTTTCATATAATTTCTCTTATTTTTCAATATAATGATTACAACTTGTTATTGTGGATTTAAAATGAAACCATCTCCATGTAATGCAGCTTTTTACAGTCTGAATCCACACAGAAGGCTGAACAGTTTTACACTGTTTTGTATTTTGCAATCCAAACCATGTTCTTATTCATTACAGCAGCATGCAACACCACAGCTTACAGCCCGTCCTGCAGCTAACATGCTCAGTTTTAATTGGCCACCTGTGTGAGAAGTCATGCTTGATTCCACATCAGTTTGCTTCTGACTCATCCACCTATATAAAGGTTGTCTGTTCTCCTGCTTGGAATTAATGAAACTCACCACGTTCCTTCCCAACTTCAAATGTACAGAAAGCGTCTGAAGTGCCAAAATCTCTGTAACGCAGAGTCCTTAATGAGCTCAGAGTTGCCGTTTTTCACCTGACTCTCCACTTTTTATTACCTGTGGAACATGTGAAATAATTAGCCGACTATCTGCGGTCTTTTCATCAGAGAGGTATGAGAGGTTGCATCACCTGATTGTGCCCTGCAGCTGTAGTAAACCTCCGCCACTCTTTAAAGATGATGGAGTCTGGTAAAGGACATAGTGTATGAGTAATGGCTCTCATTACATAATACACTACATTATCACTTGCATTACAAGGAGCTACTTGCGAGAAGCTGCACATGGCAACATTTCTTTATATTGTGAAGCATGTGTGGTTTCATTGATGACAGCGCAACTGCAAGAGTGGAATTATAAAGATTAAGATAGAATTATAGCAGCAGAGTGCTTGTTCAGACACTGTGACAGTGACAGCTGTTGTGATCAAACAGGTCATCACTTGGACACGTGACAAATCATCTCGAACCACCTGCACGTACATGAACTCATTCATTACTTTATCCAGGTAGCTCATTTCACTGTATTATGCTAAGGGCACAGTCACATACAATTTCCCATATAAACATTATCGACCCCACTTTATTTTACAGTACACTAATAAGATGGTAACAAGATGCACTTTGTATCAATTTAGAAAAAAACTAGAAACAATATGTTCTTTATTAGACCGTGTACAAACACAACCATATCCTAATTAGTAGTACTGTGCAAGTTACTGAGGAAGTATTACAAGTTACTTTTTACTTATTACTCCTTTCATATGAAATATTACTTTACTTATTACTTGGTATCATAAGTAATTCATTATTTACTGGTTTTATTAGCTGTCCAGATGTGGACTGTGGTGGAAACAAAGAAGCTACACAAACTCAAAGTAATGACAATACTTCCAGCTGTGAAAGTATGCCTCTCTCCCTCTCCTTCATTCTCCATCCCTTGTTTAGTTTTTTTGCTCGCAGCTGACATAGCCTGGCCTGACTGCCACATGTACACACCATCATAAAAGCCTACAGATGTCAAAAGGTAACACAGTAACTCAGAGTTACTTGAATTAGTAACTGTAATGTTATTACTGTTTTGGAAACTCTAATCCTTTACACTACATATAACTGGGTAAAGTATTATTATTACAGTAATATATTACTGACTAATGTATTACTGAGGAAGATATTACTGCCCAGCACTGCTAGACACCATAAACCCAGTGGTACACTTACAAGATATAACAAGCCCTACTTTGTACCAAAACTAGATAGAATATGTTCTTTATTAGACAGTAGTTATACCATAATTAGACCACATACACCTACCAGTTCATTAATAAGACATAACAAGCCCTACTTTGTATCAAATTACAGTATTAGACCCTTTATTAGAAACTTATCAGACTTTATTAAAGGGTAATTAAGGACACATAACAACAGAACTGTACTGTAAACCAAAGTGAAATCACATACCTGCTACTTGAGATCCACCTTTGGCTGGTTCCACACAGTTGGCAGAGTACCCAGGACCAGTGGATACTACTTTGATCAAATCACATTATATTACATTACATTTACTTGGTAGATCATGTTCACATATTGCTTTTAAATGGGGAAGTATATGCGTACGCAAAGCTTATGGTTAAACAGCAATTACATTTTTGGCCTTAGCATACAGTTGGGCATATAGTGTCGGATTAGGATACAGTTGTGTTAGTTTATTGTCTAAAAAAGAATATAATATTTCTAGTTTTTGTCTATTTTTATACAAAATACAGCTTGCTACATCTCATGCATGTACTGTAAAAAAAAAGTGCAACCACATTATCATATTCATTGTCTGAGAAGGAGCAAAAAGAACAAAATATTACTTTTAAGCAATTCAAAGCATTATTTCCCCCTTACTTAGAGAAACAATGGAAGTAAACAAATGCAGATTGCCTGGCAAACTAATATTAACTTAATCTTTTACTTTGTAATATAAACTATTGTTTCACCCCCTACTGCAAGATGAACATCAGTCAGTTGTCTTCATAAATATTGAATCAGTTGTACTATTGGCTCACTCTCAAAGGTTATGGGATGCTGTCATTATTTTTGATGACATTCAGAAGTGATTCAGTATTCCAATGGAAAACTAGAGAGTTTTCATATTGCAGCGTACCCCAGAAGAGCTCAGTGTGGTTATTCTGCGCAATGGAACAACTCTGTCTTCTCAAGTCGCTCCCCCTCCCCTCCTCCTCCTCCTCCTCCTTCTCCTCCTCCTCAACAGTGTCTGACTGGTGTGTCCCTTGGCTGTGTCAGGCACTTAAGCCCCTGACTAGTCTGATTTACAGGGATGAAAAAGGGGGAGTTAAGATGTTAGTCGATGAACTACAGCTATGCTAGCTTTCAGCGCTGTCCTCACTCCGCCGTAATAGTATTTTACCGCCGCCCAACAAATTTACCGGGTCTAGCTTTGGGCTTGACATGTGCAGGAGCCTGAGCCAAAGACGGAACAAAGCCAACAAAGTCCTTCTGTCCCAGACAACCACAGCCCGCCGCTGCAGACACAACTAACAGCACACAGACAAAGCAAATAATTAGCATCTGACATGACAAAGAGCTCTGATGTTCATTATATCACAGTCATTCAAGATCTCCAAACAGTCAAATCAGAAGTAATCTTTTATTATGTATGCTTCGGCTCTCATTTAGGTTTTCGTTGTTAATCATACTTAGGTTTGTGACTCTCTTATTATTATCTTTGTGTCAATGTACCACACTCTTGGAAAACAAAAAGTTCAAAAAGGGTTTTTCCTGAAGCGCTGAAGTTCTACTCAAAACCATCTGCTTCTAAAGAACCCTTTTTTGAAGAAAGAGTTCTTCCAGGATTGTAGAAAACTTGCGTCCTATCTGTCATGTCCTGTCTCCATGTCATGTCCATGTCCTGTGCTCACTTTTGACTTGTTCCCCCTGGACCTACACAGCCTCTCCTCCTCTTAATTCATTTTTTAACTCATTAAAAATTGATTTCTCAGTTTAAACATCAGTAACTGTTAAAATAGATTGTTAAAATGATGAATGACCACAATATACAATAGATGGGATTCAATATTTTTTGCCTGACCTGTACAATATGATATGTTTCTTCATACAGTAGACGGACAAGAGGGCTCTGAGTGAAACCTTAATAAAAAAATATTTTTAGATCTCCCTGGGTGGGTTATAAATGAAACCATTGGAATATGAAAGGGAACCCCAAGTTAGCTTGGGTTCTAACTAATCTGTTCAAGATTCTTGGAACTTTGGTGCTATCCAGTGAACCAGCCCGCGTCTCCAACACTTTTGAGCAGAAATATTGCAGTCAAGTGTGTCACAATGCACAACAACCTGTAGTGTATGGCACACCCACTTTGGTTCCCAAGGAAAATTTTTTAGTTCCAGCTTGGAACTCAATTTTTTCAGGTTCTGAACAAATGTATTTTTGGTGGAAATGCTCAGAACAGTTCGGAATTAGGTGCTTGAACCAGAACGGGTTTCATGATGGTGGAAAAGGCCTGTAGGTGGGTTCTTTATAAATGCTTACACTTGAAACCAAAAAGGGTTCTCATATGGGGACAAGCCAAAGAACCCTATATGGTTCTAGTTAGCACCTTTATTTTGAAGAATGTATATATTCCTAAAGGATATCCACACATAAAACCATTCTAAGCTTTAATTAGAGAGTTATAATCTAAAGGTTTTAAGTTACATTTTTAGCTGTGAAATGGACGAATCACATCACAGATAATGGTGGATTTTTAAGCCTCAGTAAAAACGAAACTGCAAAATGAGGTGTCATTCTATATAAAGGTTATGTAAACAAATTAAATAAAAACTTTACATTCCACCAAATATATAGCATCAGTGCTAGTATCTGACTCCCTCTTGAAACCGTCCAGCATCACCCTCTGGCCACAGATTCATCCCATATTTCCACATTGACCTCACCCCGCAATGAATATGGAGGACACTGAAAGGCGCCACTATGCACCCGTACTCACACTCACTACATCATATCTGGAGCTAAGAACACAGTAACCCAATATCTGGAGTTTCCCCTCGGTTTGCTGGAGTTCCCACCCACCCCAGAGGTCCACCCTTGGCTTCGGCCCCATGATTCACTGAGGACAGGAAAGGCTGAGTGGAGACATGTAATCCATTACTAGAGGAGACGGAGGAGGGCGACGGGGAGGAAGAGGAGGGAAGAGAGGAGAAGGCGCAGGGGTGGAAGAGGAGTGTAGATGGCAGGAGACGTGTGGGATGGAGGACTGGAGGAAGGGGATTTTGCTAGTCTCCGACAGTTCATAACAGGACTCCCTCAGGCAAAGTGGAGATGCTGGGGGCGGGGTAGGGTGGAGCAGAGCAAAATATCTCTTCGTTTCTTCGAAGGAATCATTTCTCAGCACACGATTTTGAGATACGAGCATTTAAAGAAACACCAGGATAGTTCTTACATGTTTTCTAGCAACCACAGTTGGCACCATCATCAAGGTTGAGAGAAGAAATGTGCAAAAAACTGGACCACTATGACAGTTTGAAAAGCTGATACAAGACACTAGAAGTTCAATACTGGTAGGGCATAAGAAAACATAAAAAAAGGATGAAAAGAGGATTTTAAAAAAGTACTATTGTGATTAAGTAACTGTCTTGTCCTGACCTGGGTGAGGGGGTGATATAGAGAATAAAGAAGAAGAAAGAGCAAGAGAGAAAGTGACATTACCCCAAAGTCACAGTGAGTCAGGGCAATAGCGAGCTGAAAGCGGTCAAAAGTGTGGTTAAGCTTTTCAAAACCTGATCCAGACAACACTCCCTGTAGAATACGTGAAAACAAAGCTGGTGAGGTCAACACGTCTAATACAAACAAAATGCTGTATAAAAGCTAACCAGTGTACTGTTTTTCATAGCCTGAAAACCAAGTTCCTAACGTTAGCATGCTTGCAACCACCTTCTAAACAGTGTAACATAACCCTCCACTGGCTGCCTCCGAAATCTTATTGGTCTGTCCGAAACCATAGTATGAAACCAATATTTGGGCATTACGTAAAAGCCTACGAATAGGAAAATATTACAGCAGCCATTCCCAAACTTCAGAATGCCACAGCCCAATTTGAAATCTGAAAATCTTCCACGGCCCAACCACACCTTTAATCACAGCTCTGATCAACACAAGACTAATCGTACCAATGACAAGATGTAAGATACATTCTGTTGTTAATTAGATGGGCCTGCCCACCTGTTTAATTAGGTCAGTTAAATAAAGAATAACAGGTAATTAAACCCCACGGCTTGTGATTATTTCTTTAAAACTGGATATTTTATAGTAATTTCAAACTTGGAAATACTTTAACTATTTATTTTTAATGACCGCTCATGGCCAGCCTGTTGTAATTTCAGACCCCACCAGTTAGCTGTTGCCCACATTTTGGGAATCACTGTTTTACAGCATGCAAGCACTGCACAAGTAACCACGACAGCAACAGGAAGGTTATCACATGTATGTGGAGACAGAGGTAGAGAAGGACTTTAAGTCATGTGGGGTTAAAATGCTCTACATAAATAAATAATAATGTTAAAACTGAGAATTTTGGACTTATGAAATTACATTTTTGTTAATACCAAGAGAGTAAAGGTGCCACATACCCCCTTGTTTCTAAAGTGAATGGGACCCAACCATACAACCATTTGTTCTGTCCCTATTAAGCTCCTCCAAAATGCTCATTTGGACTTTAGGCCCTTCCATTCAAGTTTGCTTTATTAAGAAAATGTTGCCATGCACTTCTGCCCTGACAGTCCTGTTCTATCATTTGTGGTGTTGTACATTCCTTCCCTGACCATGACAGAGGAGGCCTTGCCTCGTCTTTCACCAAATCCTCCTGCTGTCCTCAGCATATCAACACAAACTACTTCCCACGACCTGTCACGGTGTCTCTTGCATCGTCTCCTTCAGCTCTCGACGACTTCATGTGCAACTGACACGCAGTTTCTGCCATCCCTCACCTGTCCACTCACTGCCTCTGCTGCCTCCTCTCTAGAACACCTGACTGAGTCACCTGCCTGCCCAGCTGCTCCTAATCAGCAATCAGTCCTTGTATTTATAGAGGGCAGCAAACAACATGGCTACCTTGCCTGTGAGTCATGTTCAGCTATTCCTGTTCGTCTGAAGTCTGTTTTGATTACCTGTTGCCGGTTTTCTTCCTGCCAGCCTGTTCTGTTTGTTTTCCTGGTTTTTGACCTGCCAACTGTGGGCCAGTAAACCAGTAAAGACCTTTCTAAACTACCTGCCAATAGACCTTTTTTTTACAGCAGCCATTTTGACATGAAATAGTAGGGTAAACACAGGTGTTACCAATGATACTAATTAAGGTTCCGTGTAATTCAGGTCAAACAGAGTCAACGTGCTGCTATTGTGAATATTTGTTCACTGGAAAGGCTCTGCTACACTCAATTAAACCGGACACACCTGTGTTTACCCTGCTATTTCATATCAATAAGGCTACTGTGAAAAAGGTCTATGCTCAACCTATTGTTTCTGCTTTTGGAACCACAATTCATTTACTGTAACTCTTCACATCGCTCATGTATTTGGCACAGTTGGCTGGTCTTAAAAGTGTTGATTAAATTCCATTTTACATTATGATTTCAGGAAAAAAAATACTTCCTGTATACCTTCACACAGCAGCTATAAAGAATGCCCTGAACACCATCATTCCCAAATCTGTCTGGAAGTATTTAAATTGCCTAATTTTGTTCCTAATACAATGCACTAACAAACAACCCACTTTATGTTTTGTATGAGGTCTTACTGCAGCCCTGTCTTCTAGAACCCATCTCCTACATACAAGCAAAACTAATTTGTGACAGCAAATACATTTCGAGGGAACTGTAATGCCAACCGAAATATGTTTTCTATTGGCATAATGAAGGAATGTTGTTAACTGACATACCTGGCAAGTCCAAAAAGTGTTGATACTGAACGTATAAAATATCCACTGATATCCACTGACAATATATCTCATTACTTTTCCACCAAAACAGGCCATCTTGCAATATACTATCCAGTCGTAGTGACTACAGCATTATTCAAAAGTCAGCTGTGAGATTTAAGTGAGATTTATTTACTAATATTTAACTAAAATGAGGATTTTTTTTCCTTTCTTTGTTCCTATAGCGACAGTTACACGTGTGCAGCATCTGAGTCCAACAGAAATTTTCCTACAGGGACAACAAAGTGTATCTTATCATATTGTATTGTGTTGTATTGTATTGTATTGTATTGTTTTGCATCATATTTTTACTGTGTTGTATCATATTGTATCATATCTTATTGTAACCAAAGTGCTTTTAAACCCTAAAGCTACCCAAAAAACACAGTCTCTACCTAAATGAAAGTGCTTGAACGTCGTATTAAAATTCTGTACTGGATACGCCCACCATCCACCCCAAACACATCCACCACTTGCCTGATGTACAAATAAAACTTCTAGGAGACAGAGTTGCTTGTTGAACTTTATGTTGAGTCTGTAGAGCAGCATACATTTGAAATATTTCATAAACTGCTGATTTAAATCTTGTAATTTAGCAATACAAAACTATCAAACATGATCGCTAATATTGAAGTAACATATAGGTACTTAAAATTCATGATCACACTGTGCTCTCCCACATTAAAACCTCCATCAAACAGGTTCAAATGTCTAATCAAAATGGCTCGCCCTTGCTGTGTTCGAGTATCCTTAGATAACCACAGAGAGACTCAGACCGACCACCCATAAGCCCTTCGCCGTCACCCAAAATTTGTCTCCTCTGCACAGAGGACCCCTGCTGTTTCGTGGTGAGTTGTCTGTTTTTATTTATATCGACAGAGAGGAGAGGTGGAGAAAGCTGAGATGATGAGAAGGAAAGATACCAACCCACCCACCCAACACATACTAGGACACGGCACTCCAGAGACGTACTGCACCTGCTGTGGCCCCTGGCACGCAAGGCTCATCTCCACAAACACCTCATATATTATAGACACACATACACACTCACAGCCACACGCACCACACACACACACCCCAACTTTATTTATCTCTGTCTATATTAATTTCTTTTCTTTCTGTTTTGTGTCTTCATTTGCTGTTTTAATTTTGGTTGCACACTCTGTCTATACATATTTAAGTCTGTTGAAAAGACAAATAATTAAATACAACTGTATTGTTAGTTAGTTGGCAATGTTTACTTTTATTTAACAAGTCTTATTGAGATAAAGATCCATTTGCAAAAGACGCCTGAAAATAAATGGCAAACACTTTATTTGAAAGATCTAAATTAGTGTCATTACACCGTCATAACCATGTCATGACATCTGCCATGAACATGAATCTTTATGAATGTTGTCATGAAGTGTCTTTCTGTCACTTATGTAATTTCTAATGTAAAATTAGCATTATTTGAGATGTCTTTGTCATGAAACTTGATATTATCAAACAAAAAAAAAAAGTTTATCTTTATGTATTAACATGACATTATACTGTCATATGTGATTGGTTTTGACACTGGCCGTCATGAGCCCTTCCTTGCCCTCCCCTTCCTTGAGCTCAAGTTCAGTGGTAACACTTTGACCTGTCATAAAGATTTGTCGATGGACAAATAGCAGTCAGCTATTTTACTTCTACCCGCTGCCTACTGAAATGTAGCTGGCAGCGTTGGGAGTAACTAATTCCATTACTTTTGACATTAACTAGACATGTAACTAATTTCTTAATAACGCAGTTACGTTGACCTATGACCTAACACCACCTGAAATGACATATAATATAATATAAACTGCTCATATAATAAGTTGTTAACTACTGTAGCAAAGCTTGGTTAACATATCCAGTCTTCTTCTACTAAACCCTACCGTCCAACCCACAGGTAATAAAAGTGTAGCCTACAGGTAGACGCTAGTCATTTTTACCGTCAGGAGTAGGTGGTCAGGAGTATTAATTAGTCCTACTCGTGATCATGGATTCAATGATAGATGGTAAATACCTAAGTGCACAATAATAATAGAATTAAAGCAGGCATTTAAAAGTAACACAAGAGTTACTTTACCTAATAACTAACTAAGTTTAGAATATGGTAGTTGGTAAAGTAATTCAATTACTTTTTGAGAGAAGTAACTGCAACTAATTACTAAATTTCAGTAATTTGCCCAACACTGGTAGCTGGTGTCAAGTAATTAGCTCAGTTAGTAGATTAGCTGACTCCGCCCCAGGGTGCCAGGTGTCAAACACAGCAAGAAAACCACCTTGGTACTGTATTCCTATCGTCAAACTGGCCATCATCAGTCTCAGAGGCTCTGTTTGCCGACTGTGTTTATCGGGATAGGGCAGTCCAGCCAGAGTCAGCTTGCTGTCAACAGTCATAAACACTCCTTGATGTTCATGACAGGTGTCACATCATGCTTATGACAGTGCCATGACAGTCTTATGCACACCCCTTCAAATAAAAAAAAAAATGTAGTGGTAGCAGGAAGCCTGCTGCAGAAATAACTAGTATCATCAAGAAGAATCCACTCAGCAGTCTGAGAAAAAAACCTATAAATGCAGTGAAAGTAGTTCATGTCGTCCTCAAAATGAATGTCCTGTGTGAGACAATGATGGTGATGATAATTTTGACTTGACATGAGGTACGATGAGTGCCTCAGTCCGCCTGTGCATCAAGCTGCATTTTATAAAGTGACAACACCGGACCAAGACGGCGCACCAGGGACTCTGATCGCTATCGCCGCTGTAATGCTGACAGCTTAATCTTAAATCTCTGATTCGAATGATGCCACGTCCTATTTTAGATCCCCCTCCTGTCGTTAAATCAGTCCATTGCTGCCCACATTACAAATAAAAACCAAATGGACTCTGATAAAAATCTATGTCCACATGCTGGATTTGGTTACATGGGCAAAACAGAAATTTGCTAGTTCATGTATTTCCTTTTCTTTCCTTCGTATGTGGTCATTTATACAGTTGTGGTATGTTCTAAAAATGGCTGTTAGAGCAAAAAGGTAATTACCTGTCTGGAAAGCTCCAGTCCTGTGCAGGCTTGGGCCAATTCAGTGGGACGGAGGATGGAGACCAGGGGGGATTGTTTATTTGTCAAACGTGGTTATTACCTCTGTCAGGCCCCCTTTTGAAATCCCAGGCTTTTGAATCAGTGATGGCGATGTAGAAGCGAAAGTGTTTTCTTAGTCAATTTAAGCCTCAGAAAGCTCAAACAATAAACAGGCCGCTCTGAAAGCTAATATTTTCTGAATCAGATATTTATTTAAAAGGCAACATTGGACGAGCTGCAGATTATTTGTGTGATCAAAAAGCACTTTTCCCCATTCAGCCCACAACGCTTTCAAGTCGGGCCACGTTCAAATAAATATGGAAAACGGCCTGAAGTTTAAAATCACACACAGATGATGAGGGCTGATGTGTGTAGTCACACGCCGTGGGAGCCCATGTGCTCACTGCAGGAATATAAATGGAGTTTTTAATTGTTTCTGACTCAGGTCTGTGGGCTGGGTCCGGGTAAAGCCAATTAGGAGACTGGAGGAAACAGTGAAGGATTGTCTGCGGAAAAAGGCTATGACTTTCTGGTAGGCAGGCAGACAGCGTGCGCGGTTGTGTGCTATCGTGCATGTACGTGTCTGTCTGTGTGCGCTTTATGCAAGACTACTGGAGCATACTTTGTGTCTGCATCCGTACGCGTGCATGTGAGTGTCTGTGTGTGTGTGAAAGAAAGTGAGTGCCCTTTGAGTTCAGGGGGAAGAAAATGTCATATGGCATATCTGATTACGTGTTGCAATGTTTTTTTGTACAGTATTTAGCTTTTTTCCCCCCTGAAACTGAAAGCCCTGGCCACTGCGAAAGTATCTGGAGATTGGAATCAGACCCAGAACTCTGGTCAGACTTGGAACCAAAACAGAGAGAAAAGCAATGCTGAGAAACCAGCTCTTCGGTTTAATGTGACTTATGCGGTGCTTGAATTTCACCCATTGTTTTGCATAGTCAAAACAGTGTTTCAGGATGAAGAGAAAAGCGGTCAGTGAAATTTACGGTGCAGTTCACCAATGTGAAACTTCATACAAATGTGAGGTTGATTTTCCTTGTACCGTGTGTCACTGGGTGGCGTGTCACTGAGACAGGTTCCTGTGTTTTTATTGTATTTGGCGTTTTAAGTAATTCTAAATCTAAAGTACAACATTCAAAAGACAGACAGAAACAGGCCGAGAAAAGAGGAGAGGAGTGTCCTCATGAAACACAATGCTTTTTGTTGAACTCATGTTGTGAATTATGTGTTCCCACTTTTCTCTAGTCCCACTACGCAGCCTATGATTTCTCTCTGTAATACACAGAACTACTTAGCCATAGTCAGTGTATTACCTACAGTAGATGCCCCCAGTTTGGAGAAGCAGAGAGGAGTACCAGCACGGAGGCTAGGCATGAACTGCTCAGGACAGTTTCAGTGACAAAATGAATCTTAGCCACTTAAAAACAGGTCCACCAAAAAAAATCTATATGAGTTAAGGGGAATCTTATATTTTTCACTGCTTTACTTTGCCATCAAACAGCCTTTTCTAAAAAGAAACCGCCATTATATAAGCCAAGTATTGCTCTCTCCAAACCAACCAAACTCCATTAATGAATTCAGTAATTTTACCTCACAGAACACAGGAGTTGCTGGTTTGCTGCTACCTTAATCGGTTAGTTTGTGTGAGTTATTGTGTGACTTTGATGACTCTGAACTATCATTTTAAAACACCAAAGTCACACAGTAACACAAACAAACTAAATAATCAAAGCAGCGGTAGACCAGCAACTCTTGTGTTATGTGAGGAGAAATTACTGATTTCGCCAATGGAGTTTGGTAGGTTTGTAGTGACTGCTATTTGGCTTTATAACAGCTGTTTGCAGTGGAAAAGGCTGTGTGGCAGCAAAGTAAAGCAATGAAAATATTCTAAATATAGAATATTCTTAAACTGCCCCTCTCTGCTACCCCGTAAAACCTACATCAAAAATAATATCATCTAGCCCTTTAAGGCCAAAAGCTTACATTTACAAATGGTATACATATATATATCAAATTAGCTTCATTTATGTTTTGCCCATTATCCAAGCAAAGATTACACCACAAAAACAACAGAATTGCCCTTAAAATAATAAAAAAAAAATGCATCTTTTAACATTATTGTTAAATGATTTGAAGTTTTTCTCGATAGTCTTGTCAGTGCTGAAAAAATGTTAAAATGCAGCTCCACTAAAAAGCTGCAGAGCTGCTTATTTCATTGAATTGAATTTTCAGTACCAGCGTGGAGAAACGAAACAAGAAGTCCCTATTTATACCTCATATATTTACAATGCAGTGTTATTATAAATAATGAGGTCCCTAAGGTTTGCATGCTGACAGTGTGGTAGTTGTTACTAGCAGCCATTTAGCCACATTGAGCTCCCTGGTGGCCTTTAGACTCCCAGAAAGAGAGCACTACAGTGCTGCACTCATTTCACCACCGCTGCTCGAAACGCATATTACCCTGATGTGAGTGTATGTATGTCCACACAGGTGTAGGGAAGTATGTGAGTGTAGGTATGTGGGTATGTATACTGAGTTTCTGTATGTGAGAGTGTTGGTAATGTGCACTGTTTCTGTGCGTGTGCCTGCTCGCTATACGTTCATGCATGTGTGTGCCTCAGGGTGTGAGCCAGTGTGCGTGCACAAGTGTGTTTGCAGTGCATAGATTTACATACAAGTGTGTGTTTCTGTGTGTGTGAAGAGGCAGATGACCTGATTGGTGGCGGGGTGGCCAGCTGGTGAGGGCTAGTGTTTCCTCTGGCATGAAAACTCTCTGCTTAAATCATCACCATAACCACGAAGGGGGAACGAGTGTGTGTTTGTGTGCAGGGAGGCAGTAAGAGGATAGATACAGTATTTTTTGTGTTTGCATTTATGCAAGTGCATAATTGACCATTAGTGCCGTATTTTACTGTGCTAATGGCCGTTCATTACGTTAACCTTAAAAAATTGTAAATAACTTCTATGTAGAGAGATTTTTTTTTTTTTTGCCTCCAAATATCTGACTGAAGCTTTCACTGCGGCATTTATGTATTTTGCTGATGCTTTCATACAGAGCAGGAAAGCTCAGTGCAGCTTCAATTCCAGGACTAACGTAATCAAAAGTCCAGGACCTGAGCCATAATGCTGGAGAGGAATTATGTGTTTTTATAATATACATTATTACTACATACATGTATGCTGTGCAGACAGAGAAGCAGTATTTCAGACGGTTGGTCTGGATATTTTATCCAGTAATAACTGCTCTCTGTCTACTGCCATTTCCCCTCTTATAGAAACCCTCATTGGATCCCTCAGTTTTAAACAATTTTACATCCATTCCGTTGCTGCCGCTTTTATACGAGGTTCTAGGGGGGAAAAATCTACACTATTGATTTCTTTTATGAACGACAATCAAATGTTTTTTTTAAAAATTCAATTGTTCTTTGCATAAGCACTGCCTTAGTATCCTCCTTTAAAACTCACTTTTTATTTTGTTTTTTTTCTTCATGGTACTTGTTATAATTGTATGATGTACTTTATCCTGATATATAGTTTATGTTCAAGATTTTGTTTACTTTTATTCTTTGCTCTTACTGTAAAACTTTAATTTTTAACTTAACGACGACTGAACGACTTCCAAGGAGCACTTGAATGCTGCAAAACTTCTCATGCAAACAAACCAGGAAGGAACACCTTCTCCATTTCCTCTTCATACACAAACACAGACACGCCCATATTTACATATATATGAAAAATTTAAAGTTACAAATGCACAATTTGGTTGACTTACACATTCTGATTTTGGGCATCTTCTTCTGAGTTGTTTCAATCCTTTTAGAGGCGCTTTGATTAAAATCTAGAGTGTAGCATTTATTTTTTAACATCAAGGTTTCACATCAGTTCCCATTAAAGAATAATTATCTTATACTAAGATAAATCTCTCATAACAATGTGAGCCTTTATTTCAATCTTGCCAGTGAAGTGCTTTTAGACTACCAGACACGCATATCCTAAGTAAGTCATATGGTGCCATGGGTCTGATTCAAAGTTTGTTCTCTCCCCAGAAGTTAAAAAGAAACCTAATGCTTTCAAGACTATTTTTCTCAGATTAGCTTTCTCTGTCTCACCTCACATTTCCAGGCCGAGGATCACCCCTCCCCTTGTTTCCACTCTGTGTGCATCTGGCCGTGGGCTCGCTCCGGTCTCACTCTGGGCAAGGCAGGTCTGCCTGGGGCTCTTTGAGAGGAAGCTTCTGCTCACCTTCTACTGTCCTAGTAGGATGAGACAGAAGGAGACAGAGGCAGAGGAAAAGACAGGATGGACAGCTTTAAAGATAGAATACCAAGCACTCATTATCATATTAGTTTTGAGGCCTTAGTATAATTTATGTAAACGAAGAAGATACTTATTCAATACATAACCAGATTTCCTTGAATAATTTGGAAAACTTCACAGTCAAAAAAGCATATATAGGGTCAGAAAAACATCAGAAGAGGCTCAAAGATACACAGCAAGAACATATCATAGGGTTATGAAGTTGTGTGATTAACATTTTGGAAAGAAATTGCCTACTTTCACACCCAGCAAGCCAACACTTTGATTCGGTCTCAACTCCTGAGAAAAATATCTAGGTCTTTGGCTGCTGCTGCTGCTCAACCATGTTCACCAGCCACTCTGTCCATCTGTCATCTGGTACCCGGCAGGTAGTGTACAGTGGGTTTATCACTGCTTTTTAGCAGCTGCCTACATGGGGTTAATGTGAAGAACTCAGACAATTAGCATCTAGTAAAACCAAAACATGGGCTAAAAGAGGACACAGACAAAGGTTTAAACATGTCATTGCTTGCCATTTTTAAAGTCGAGATGAAATGAAAAATGCCTTTTTAACTCTTTTACATCACATTCCCAGTCATATTATGTACCTCATTAACAATAAAATACAAAAAAAAAGTCTTTGTATATTTATTTTAAAAAAATCAATGAAAAATGAAAAATATGACACCTGCTTACATAAGATGGAACCAACCAATTTCAAACTACAATATCATGACATCCACCTGTCCATCAATCTTCAACGTTCAGCTAGCTAGCGACGCTATGGTGTGCTGTGTGCCCTCCAAGATGCTTGCCACCTCACACCTTGTTCTGCTTTACCAAAATACCGCGGTTACGGCCCGCTGACAAGAATTTACTGGAGAAAGTGGTATCTGTGACAGCAGATTACATGCGAAGAATTTCACAATAGACTGCTTCAGCTAATGTTAGCTATATGGGGATATGATGGGCTAGGGACTGGGCCTGATTAACATCGAATGTACGAAGCACAACATAATAACATTGTCTCAAACACAACTTATTTATTCTGTTCTCTTATTTAGCTGACACTGGATCATATTTCATGGTGTAAATGCTCTCTGGTTTCTCATTTGATGTCGGCTGCCCAGCTTCAACTCTGGGTCAGACTTTTTGCTAACTTAGCTGCTGTTAGCGGGCCTGTGGAACTGGGTTCTGTTCTGTTCTGTTAGCTTGGTTAGCGCAGGTAAGTTAGCCTTTGTACTGTATGTCTTCAAACCTCATACACTCTCAGAGGCTGTGTTAGGAACAAAAACTATCAGACAAAGTTCAAATTAATATGAGTACTGTTTTTTTTTTTTTTACCTTGATATGTTTGTGACTGTGCAAAAAATTACAAATCGCCATATCCATATATGTGGACTGCAGTTGGGGAGTACTGTATAAGAAAGTCAGAAGGACAGACCAATAATAATAGGGAGGTAGATGAGATGGCAGGTAGCAAAAGAAATAATGGAGAGAGCATAAAAAAGCGTAAAGCTGGGGGGTGGGGTGTTAAAGACAAAGAAAGAAAATGCCATAACATAATAAAATAGATGAACTGCGTGCATCCACCCCAAGACCACAGCGCTGTCAACTTTTACAACAAACTGGAAACTCCACTTTTGCTTTGATTTATTGCCTGAACTGCAACAGTTCTCCCCTTTCTCTCCCTTTCACTCACTTTCCCAGTTTTAATTTAATTTGTAGTGGTCAAGTTGCCGCCCATAAACACAGCACGCACCAAAGATTGATGATGCAAAGCAACACCCTCTCTCTGCCTATTGTGGATACGTTTTTTGGAAAGCCATGAGCTGTCAGCGAGGTACACGCATGGTGCTGCTGCGGTGGGATTTTCCCAGCTGAGGGCAGGTTTTGTAGTTTTGTAGTTTGTTTCATGGAGGGGAGTGGGAACTGATGAAAAGACCTAGGGAGGTGTTTGATGATTTGATGGCAAAGGTAAATGTCAATGCATTCATAGGACACACAAACACATATAGTACACTCTCATGCAGACACTCACTCAAACACACTAACACCAGTGCACTACAGTACATCCTAAATCTTGAAAGAACTGCACAAAACAAGCCAGCAGATGTTTGAATTGTTCATATATCTAGGTATCTCCATGTTTATTTTATTCAATCACAGTTGTAATACAAAGATATAAGGATTTTAAGGATGAGTTCAGCTGTTTTGCAAATGAACTCTAGCATGTGCAGTACAACCACAAGTGCACAGATGTGCGTGTAAATAATCAAATCCATATGTGCCAATAAATAACTTAGTCATACGTCACACACAGACAAAGCCGTAAGTCAATGTTTTGTCCCTGAAACACCTCATTCTGTGGTACACCAACTGCATGACAACACACAGCAGGGAGAGCTGACCTTCACCCCACAGACACAAACATCACTTCATCAGCCACCTCAACTCTGCCGCAGGCTGGGTGGGGGGTCAGAGGGGGGCTGCAGAGAGGACAGACAGGCGGTCAGGACAAACACAAAGCAAGCCAGGACAGTGATATTACTAATCATAACCTACAAAAGGCAAGTAAAAATTCTGTGAAATTAACTTAAAACACCTAAATTTAAATATTACAGGCAATCTGTTTAGCTATGATGCAAGCTAGGGCAACCTAAAATATAGACACAGGGATGAGGTTTTGGTATTAGCTCCCAGAATTAAAGAATGTCCTCTTCAACTTCACATTAAACAGACTGATTGATCACTTTTGGACGATAACCCCAGCGATAACTCCCAGATTACATTCAGTAACAACATTATTAAATCTTGCATGCACATGTTTTTTCTACAATATAAATTTGTGGCAATGACTATGTATAATATACTGTTAACATTAGGCAACTAAAACTACTTGGTAAAGCTGAGAAAAAAATAGAATAGAATCAAGTCTATTCAGGAGCTTTTCTTGAACTTTCAATCAAACTTGATTTAGGGTTAGAAAAGATTGTCATCATTGTTAAAAGAAGCCAACGTTAATTGTTGGTCTTATATGAGACGAGGACTCTGGTCCACCAATGAGGCTTTCCCATTTGCAGTTTTGTTCACGCTGAGTCAAATCATAGTCGCGCTGATTTGTTTTTTCTTTACCACTTGTAATGCGCAGAGTCACACCTGAGATGAAGCCTCGCTGACTGCAGCCAACCCGTGACAACCCCCTTTCTCCCCTTCAAACAAGCATGTGTTTCCAGACTGAACTCATGTCTCTGTGTGTTCAGCTCTCAGTACTTTTGTAGCTTCTGACTGAATCTCTGTGGTTTGAAGTTTAGTTTCTCTCCAGCCTCGCTGTTTGTACTTACATGAATGTGCTTTATTTTTACTGTTTTCTGTTTGCTTATAGGCGGATATCAGTCATGTTAAATTACTGCTGATATAAACGCAACATTTCCTAATTTTACATTTTCATAATAAATTAAATAACAAAATAACAGGAAGTGTTATTTAAGCAAATCTCTGCGCAGTCCCTGACTGAACTGTTTGTTGAGGCACTATTTTACACCAACCTTCAACAATCTTAATGTGGGAAATTCATGATAGAAAAGGTAAGGAGACTAGCTTTGATCACCACTATAACTTCAAATAGCCCAGAGCTGATTACAACCACAGCATAGTTTTTGTAAGTGGTGATCTCGATTAGTAGACTTTGAAAGCTATCATGCTTTCCGCCTGTACAAACCATAAATGCTCCACAGAGGGCTGCTGAAAGTCACTTTTAAGTCTTAACTGAAGTACAAGTAAACACAGCAGATTTTAACGGGGGAAAAACTAAATTGACACGTGATCGGAAGTGTACTGATCATACTGTAGAGCAGTATACTGCGTCAGAGTATCCATGAAGCAGTTCTTATGGTTTAAAAATTAAAACCCCAGTGGGATCTCAGTTTCTCAGAATCACGGTTTCCTTTTGTAAAATATAACAATAGTTGTTTGTGAATAAATTGTATCAAAGCACAGTCATGGACATATTTCAATTCTTAAATTCAAAGCACTTTAAGTTTTTCCTAGTTTTATTAACATGCTTGTAATAATAGAACAAAACATCGTAAAAATATTTTTTCTCTTCTGCATTTCTTCCATGAAACAAATTCACTGTATGCAAAAATCATAGTAATAATGCATTTTAAAGGAATAATATACATTTTCTTACAAAATAATTTATCGAATCATATAAACATAATCATCACTTATGAAACACCAGAAGTGTGTGGTGCTGTCTGTACAGAATCCCTACTCTTTCTGTATTTTTCTCATTTTCTCATTATTTTGCCGCGCTCAGGGCACTTTACTGACCCAAAACATTGGTACTTGACATCCTGAGAACGAAACTCAACAATCAACCACAAAATCACAAAGTTTGTGGTGTGTTTAAGAAAAAGAACACATCCTACTGATTCTACCTTTGATTTTTCATATTGCTGGATTGATTGTCTGTGTTTTAACATCCAGGACACAATCCAATTTGCGTTATAAAGAAAGTTATGATGCAGATAACTTTGTGATTATCAGAGGGAAAGACAAATCTTCTCAGTGTTAAGAATCCAACTGGTATCATACTAATGTAACACTAATGTATCATCTGACCTTTCATATCCCCTGCAGCTGCATTCACACACACACACACACACACACACACACACACACACACACACTGTTGTGGAGTGCTGTGGGATGGGGATGGACTCTCTGGTTCTCCAGGGGGCAGTTTAGATGGTCACGCCTTTCCCTCTGTGCCACTGAGGCAATGCCACTGTCTGTTTCACATTTAACATGCCCCCCCACCTCACCCCCCCCTTACACACATGTAAATGCTTACACTGACATTGCCTGTTTCACATTACAAACACATGCATGTGCATGCATACAACACATACATTCATCCGACACTAACTGACAAGCATGCAGAAAGACACACACACACACAGATGCACACACGCACACACACAATGCCTGTGTCCCTGTCTGTTTGACATTAAAGCCGAGTCTCATCCGCACCAGAAGGCAGTTGTTTATGTAGATATAAACTATTGCTCTAATTACCCCATATGTAGTCCTCCAAAAACAATGACGCTCTCTGATGAATATTTAACGACTGAACTCATACACACACATATGCATAATAATAATATGTGTGTGCACCATCAAACACTGCCTGATTAGAATTTATCACAGGCAAACAGTGTGAAAATGGCTCATCCTCTTTTCTCCTCTAGTGATTATTATGAACATCTCAAAACATCCTATTTCTCCAACTTCTGAGCCAGGTACTTACTGTGTGTACATGTTCACCTTCGCTTAGCATCAGATCCTTAGTTCTGAAAGGGAATAACACTGAGTGATGAATGAATGGTCTTAGTTTTAGGCACAGGTGTAAAAGCAAGTTTCTTGGGAGAGCTGCAGAGCTGCTCATGGAAATGATGAATTCCAAAGACTTAACAAAGACGAGCATGCACACACACATAGAATGTGTCATTTCTGATTTAAAATAGCAAAGTGCATAAAAAAGCATTAAATTAAAACTTATTGTGACCAACTTTATCCTTGATGTAACTGCTCTATCCCGAAAACTGCCAAGCTAAGGTTTTTGCAGTTCTCGCAATGTAACAACTGTAATAACTACAACTGTAATATCATGTGTATTCAATCATTGTCTTGCTGTTAAAAGAAATATACATAATAATATTTGAAGGAATCTCTGTGTGTCTGTCTGTATGACTGTACTTCGCATCTTTCAAGAACCGTTCATCTGACTGATTTCACACTTGGTGGGAGTATTGTTAAGGATCCAGTAGAGTGGAGTGTCAAATTTGGCTCAATTTGATGGTGGCCCTATGTTAACAAAGTTTTTGGCCAGTAATATTTGCAACATAAATCTTTCTTCCTGGAGTCTGTAGGTCCAGACAAATCTATTGACATCAATTTTGGTCAATTTAGTTGAAAAATTGAAGCTAACAGAATTGAAAAAAAGGCAGTACAAAGTGTGTTGCTGATGCGTTGATCACTTCTTGAGTATGCTGCAAACAACCATGGTTCTCACAACGCTGGAAGCAACTGCCAACCAATTTGCCAGTTCCGAATGAACAGGTATTAGAACAGGCACGCACTAAACACCTTTGGATATCTCCTGAATTTAAAAAAGGTGGCTAACAGTGCTGAATCACCCTCAGCTGCCTCAGACCATTTAAAAAAACAATAAAATGCAATGTGTGTACTCTTGTCTCAGCTTTTGGCTGTGTATGTTTAACCAACATTCATGCAACGATACATGAGAAGTGGCGGGCATCGTGTTGCGTTTGCTTACCCGCCAGAAATGAGTGTAACACAGCGAACGAGGAGACCTTACAGAGGGTGAAACCCAAAGCTTGGGCAGTGATATTTGGGAGGGTTATGGTGAGCTGCTGGGTCCGTAATTAGTTAGCATCAAAGAGACAGATGACAGCTTCCTGTGAAGAGGCAGGAGAGAAGAGAAGATAGATTTCAGTAAGACGTGGTCAGTATGGATAAAGACTTCCAACATTTAAGATACAAGATACACACACACAAACAGGCTCGCAGATGCTTCCATGCATAAATGTCACATGTACTACATTATATACATTTTGTCACTCATTATAATAACTGTAAATATGCAAGAAGGTTGTTGATTTGCCACCGCTCATCTCAAAGTATCATTTGGTATTAGCTTCTCAGAATCAAAGAACAGGGGCACCACCCCCACCCCCACCTTTCCTGTCGACCTAAAACTGTCCAGTAACAAATAAAGGCTCAAGAAGCCCCCCCCCCTCCAACACACACACACACACACACACAGCTTTTTTTTTTTTTTTTTATCAGCAGTGTTGGCCAAGTTGCTCAGGAAGTGTAATTAGTTACTTATTATTCCTTCAAAAAGTACAAAAAATACTTTACCTATTATTCAGTATCAAAAGTAATTAGTTACATTACTCATTATATTATTACATTACTTTCATACCTTGTTCGGTAGCCTTGTAACCTTGTTGCGCTGCTTAAGTGCTGATCCAGTGAACTGTTAACACCCAGACAGCTTTTGTTGTTAGCTGTCCAGATTGTCAGCTGGGTGGAAACAGTCCACCTCTCTGAGCGTGGCCTTCAAATTTAACTGCCTCTCTCCCTCTCCCTCTTCCTTCATCCTTCACTCAGCTTTTTTAGCTGGCAACCGATGTGACCTGCCCTGGTCTGACGACATCATAAGATAGCCTACCTTTGCCAAAAAGTAACTCCATAACACAGAGTTAATTGCTTGTTTTTTGTTACCGGGTGTAAAGTAATATATATATAACATTAGTCACCAGAAGTAGCTGCAGAGAGAGCACTCCTCCTTTCACTGCTGCTCTTCAGGGTAAAATCATTCCACGATGTCAAGCCGTACCATCCACTCTGTAAAGATATCTGCAACAGGTACGAAATACAGGTGTGAAATCGTTGCAAACAGCAACAGGAAGAATCTGGGATTTTTTTGTTCTTTTAAAAAGGTAGCTATCACACATATTTGTTTAGATAAATAAATCAAGATTTAATTGCAATTCGATACTCAAACATGCAAAAATAGCACCGATCACATATGAGAGGATGTCAGCGAACCCTTATATGAATTTTGAAAAACACAAAGGTCAAGCCACCTTTAACTCTGTCTCTCTCTTTCATGTTGTGACTGATGGTGGATACAGCCACGCAGGCAAAACAAAGTTTCAGAAACCGAAGGCAAAAGCAAGTCAAAACACTGAAAACAAATTGTGAAATGTGAAACATATTGTACATGAGCTTTGAAGGGGAAAATCTGTCAGCGTGGAACTTCTACAAAGTTGTGACAGAACACTCACAATGTGGCAACCCATAAACTTATGTACTCTTATGTATCCACACACTGTGCACAAACACTCATATTTCAAGGCATACCTACAAACCCATATCCATAAACAAGCACATGGCATTGGTCAACCATGTTTTCATGTTAGCTACATGCATTTTCCATCTGCCATTCTGACCATCAGGACACACGATCCAGCAGTGCTTGCTGGAATTCAGTTAGAGGTCAAAGAGGCCGAAATATTACCCTCCTCAACACAGCCACAATCTCTCTTCAGCTCGATGAATCAGCACTAATCGGAACACAGCGAAGAGAAAATAAACTCCTTCCTATGGATGATGAGTGAAAGAGAAGGGTCAAGATAAGCTGTGCTTAAACTTTGTAAATGTATCAAGATTAATCACTTTTAGTTTATGGGAAAATACACAAGTATGCATGCTCATAGCTCTTACACTTACACTAATATACATAAACAGCTTTAATCACATACGCCACATATCCTCACTCACACACACACAACTGGCCACAACCACAAAAACAAACATATCCACACACAATAAAAATATCATTGTTCACTGAACTTAAAGTAACATGTTACATGAAAAAGTATTTTTAGCAAACTGGAATTAAAGTGAAAATTGAGCCAATACAATTCCTTAAACTGAAATTAAACCAGAAAATCTGCTGAAAATACACTTGATGCTTGCCTGAATCACACCTGATCAAATACAAATACAATATCTGAATAGTTGACAGCAGCAACAGCAACTGTAATTGCAATTGCAGAGCAACATTTGTTAGGCGATTGGATAGTTTAACTGCACACCTATCTGTATACAGGTGTGTAAAGGTTACTTTGACTTGTACTAGTTTGTGATAAAACTATTTAAAATAAACCTGAGTAGCAACTAGCAGCTTTCCAAATTGATATACATGCTACACCATGAAGCACAAATAAGCTTTGACCAGCAAAATCTACTCAGTTCATCCTTGAGTCTGAGTGAACATTTGTGCCATGTTTGAAGAAATTCCCTCAATGCATTCTTGACAGTATCTTGTTCACAAGAATGGGACGGACATGAGGTCACAGTGACTCTAACTCTGACCACCAAAATATAAGCAGTTCATCCTTATGTCCAAATTAACATTTGTGTGTTTGAAGAAATTCCCTCAAGGCGTTCTTGAGATATCATGTTCACAGAATGGGATGACCCAAAAGCATAATTCTTCTGACCACAGCTGTCACTGGCATGGAGGCATGAAATAGGTTTTTCAAGGTTTTTCAAAAAATGTTAATTTCAGAGGTCCTTCAGCATACAGTCTGAATGTGCACCAAAGAAATTAGGCTGATCGGTCCTGTAGTATGCGAGATTAGCTGCGGACAAGCTCCAGGTCTGTTGATCACTCCACACCACACACACACACACACACACACACACACACACACACACACACACACAGAAGCAATCGCATGATCCCCTCCAGATAATATTTTCTCTGGATAGGAACAGGCCTTTGGTAAGGCAGCAAAGAGGAGGGCTGTACCAGAAAGAGTCACAAAGAAAAGTGGGATACAGAGAGTAGAAGTTAAAGCAAACCCAGAGAGAGAGGAAATGTCTGAGTCATTGAATCACAGCTGAATGAGTTCATCTAAGCCCTCTAGGTAGCAGTCAGTCTTTTGTGGTTATGATATCGCTCGTGGAAGAAATTCAATAAGAGGAAGGATCCTGAATTGGTCTGCTGGAACTGAGCCAGTCACACTAAAACAATACAGGTTAAGAGTTTGAAAGGTATAAGCAGAAGGTGCTAAAGATTTATTTTTTTTAAAGTATTTATCACAGTCTTTTCTCAGAGATGGACTTTATTCTTCATATGGTAACAAAAACAGAACGGTAAACTATTTTTGTTGTAAAGGTGCTACAACCAGTTCTGGAGCCAGATAGTTGATTGTTCAGTCTCATTCCCAGGTCATCAAATACCAGCGCTTTGGGCTGGTAATTCGGGTCGAGCCACTGGCCCTGCCTCTGTATCTCACTAAGCAACATCTGGTACCGGTCCATCAGCCAGGAGGCTCAGGTGCATGCGGGCAGTAGCCAGGTTAGCCATCAACTGACCCACACCACAAGATGGTAGAGGGGTAGGAGAGGGATTTACATGAAGGAAAAACTTTTTGTTCTTATCAGGTCTCCTATGCCAGAATTGTGTTTGTCATGATGACTGTATAAAATTGTACAGATATTTATGGATGTACAACTAGATGTATTGTATATACCACACTGTTAATGCAACTATGCAGTGCTTTGTCAAACTAAAGGAATGTTCAGAATTTAACAAATATGCAAATTTGCTGTTTCATATTTAATAGGGAGAAAGCACAGAGAGAAAAGGGACAGAAAGCGAGTGAAAAAAAAGTCTTTCTACTGACATGTGCGTTTAGATTTCCCAGCAGGTGCTGCGGTAAAGGAATATTCAAAGTTGCACAAAGGCACCCATCCCTGCCAATAAAGAACAATCACACGGAAGCCACTGATATTGTAAAACGATAGCAAGACAGTGAAACCCTCAGAGGGCTGAACTCAAAAGCTAAACAAACCCCACAGCGCACAAACCTATTGCTCTGATCCGTCACCTTGTAACCCAGTTCCAACAACACTACAGAGCACTGACACGGTTCCCCTGGTGTGCCACCTCAGGCGTAGAGGCGCTCCGGTCTTGGAGGATTTGTAAAAGAGGAGTAGACATGCTGTATGGAGTGAAGTCTGGCCCAGAGGGAACAACAGGCCTGCCCCTCACTGCACCTCCGCCTCCCCAGTGACCTTTCAAAATACAGAATACAATACTGCCAGATACTAGAGCTCCTATCTCAGCAGGCTCTTAAAGGATCAAAGAAGCCCTAGACCTGGAACACACAGACACACAACAAGTGCTTGTACACACGTACAGTGTACCCGTGTGCATGTAGACTGTGTATTTATATGTAGGGACATTTATATAGAAAAATATGTACAAATGAGCATAAAGTGCAATCAAAGACCTAGAACTGGTTGCACCAAGATTCATTTTATCTAAGATTAGTTCTAATCAGAATTTAGCTAATTAGGTTTAAAATGAGTAAATCCAGATTTAAAATTAAACTGAGCTCTGTTGCACAATTAAAAATTAATCTCAATTGTATGAATTCAAGTTTAGTGATGTAAATCAAAATTCAATAGTTTAAATTGAAATAAATAAATAAGTAGTTTTTTTTAATTGGTAACTAGTTAAAAGGTTACCTAAACAATATATTATTGCTAGCTAGCTAAAAAGTTTATATTATATTATTTTATTTATATATTAAATTATTTCCTAACCAACTAAAAGGGTAACCAAACATTACATTCTTTGCTATGTAGTTAAAAAGTTAACAAAATGTCACATTGATTCTAGCTTGCTAAAAAGTCTTTTTTTTTTTAGTTATATTATTTGCTAGCTAGCTACAAGGTTAACTGAACAGTATATCATTTGTTAGGTAAATAAAAAGGGTAACTAAACATTGCATTGTTTGCTCGGGAGCTAAAAGTTAGTTAGCCTAGTTAGCTTAGTGCCTGTTCATTTCTCCTCCTTTTATTTATTTATTTATTTTTTGGTCAATACATCTATGAAAGATTTTTCAAAGTCAAACTTCCCGTATGTGCAGTTGAAGTTTAAAATTAATGCAGGATCAGCTCTTAAATTGGAGCTTAAAGTTTTGGTGCAGCAGAATTAGATTTAGAGTAGTTTAGAGATTTAGAGTAAAAATTAAACTGAGGTTTAAAGGGAGGTTTAAAGGTAATCTTTTTAAATTGCAACTGCACACGGACATATTCACACTTATGCACAGGAAAGTAAAAGTGCCCACACACACAGAGAGAGACCACATATGCTCCCTCACACACCTGCACAGACTCAAAATCACTCCAATTACACGTGTCTTTTTTTTTTTTTTAAACCGCTCTCCCTCAATGCAGTCCTGCGGGACAGAAGATGGGAGCGATAGAGAAGGAGAGGATAAGAGGATGAGAAGGGTGCCTGGAGCCAAAACGAGTTGGTTTTCAAGAAAAGAGTCATCTAAGCTGCCAGTCCCTGTCTTTTCTTTTTGAAAAGTTAATCCCCATCCCTCTCCTAGCAGATATGATCCCTCGTCTACAGGAAACTACCTGCATGAATAGAAGCAGGTGAACTGTCTGGGGATTCTATCACGGGAGGAGCGATTGGATTCCACAATACAGAGATGAGCCTCTTTTTCATGGGCCAGCAGAGCTATCTTTTCCAAAGCAGGTCCAGTGATCAGAAACCTACCTCTGGTTGTACCCCTGTAATGTGTGTGCCAGGGTGAAATTTGAGAATAAGCACATCTGTGTGCACGCTCACTTGTTATAGGCTTACAGATTACAAGCCTATTCAAACACGCTTTCTGAGTCTCTGCTATGGTAAGTAGGCTGTAGAAGTGAGCTGGGTACTACTTTTACAAGTCATAATGGATAACATGTTTTTTTTTTTGCCCAAGTAGTGCAGCCTGTACCCGACACCTAACAAAATGCTTGAGCTGAAATGCTTTGATAATACCGACGCAGTAGGCTTGAGCTGAGTTTTAAATGCTCAGCTCAGGGCCATGTAGACAAGGCGTGCATTCTTATTACCCTTTTTATATAAAGCAGCCATGTTCAACAGATCAATGAAGAACTCCCTTTTCTGTATTATTGTTTTAGAACAAAGAAGTTCCTGCCTCTCACAGTTCCTAGAGATTCCTGACAGGCCCATTCACAGCAAGCATGACATTGATATGTCACTGAAGGAAAAGCACAGGCATGATTAATAAAAAAATAATTAGTTTATTAGTTCCATGGCCATATTCTGTCCATGCTGCTGATTGGCATACCCTACTTGAACAATGAAATGGAACAGGGCCCCAATTAATGATAATTAAGATAATTAATTACACCTCTAATTAGGCTTGGGTGGTATCAAGGTATTACGGTACACGACCAGGATGGAATGACTTTATCAACTTTAAATCACATTCATATTAATTAGACTAAGTCCCACTTTCCTAAGTGTTCATACTTGCTGCTTCTTCACACAAATGAAGCAAACAATGCTTTTCAGCTCAGTTATTCAAGATAATTCACAGACCTTGTTGTGAGCAGTTTCACGAAGGAACTACTTTCTTTCTAGCTGAAAGAAAGTAGTTCCAGTAGATTTTACAACAGAAGGAAAGTAGTTCCTACATGAAACTGCTCACAACAAGGTCTACAGATTATCTTGGTTAACCAGTTACTATTATACTTTTAAAGCCAGCTTGCAATTTAGTGTCAGATTTTCAACATCTAGATTCAAACCCATGATTTCTTTAGAAATTGCTGAACAGACCCACTCCAGCCCATTGCTGTGATAAGTCAACATCGCTGCCATGTTGGACTGATCAAGATTGCCTGTGAACAAATACATGTTTTTTTTTCTGACATCATGAAATCATCATGAGAAATGTAAATGGCAGCTGTCCAATATGAGGACAGCGTTGATGTAGATCCCAAGGCCAATGCAGCATCTACATGTAGTATGTCTATGTTTGAGTTGGTTAGGCTCAGGCATGAGGAGTGCAACTGGTTAGGGTAGGAATATCAGGATAAGTCAAAGTAGGGTGGGGCTTGCCTTTGCTGTGCTGGGGGAAAAAAAAAGTTGCTTACCAGATTGATAAAAAAGGAAAATGCCTCCACCCCTGTGCCAGTGATAAAGTAAGTGTTGTTATGGTCACTAAAAGAGGTCGACAGAGGTGTTAAGATCACTCATTATTTCTACTGTTACTACTGCGAGTGTATGTCGATAAGTACTATTTGTTCACGTGTGTGTGCATTTTTAAAAATATTCACTTACATATACGCAAGTGTGTGTGTGTGTGTCTGAACGTGTGTGTGCACATGCTCCCCCATGCGATCATGGTATAAGCAGCTGTGAGGGGGCCCCAGTTTTTGGGTGGTCTCACACCCTCATCCATAAATTATTACCCCACTCTCTTGCTGCTGGTCTTGAAGTGTGTTGGGGTCAGGTTAACACACTCTGCTGGAGCGTCCACCTTCTGTAAGTAACGTCTCAAACCTAACTACCATAAACATGAAAATATGGACCATCTGGCAGGGTTGGATAAGGTTTAGATTTTTCAGAGTTTTCAGATTTTCTTACTCCAGTTCAGATTCTGTCAGTTCTGGTTATCATCTAATCCCAGTTCTGAATATTATGCTGAAAACAAAAATGACCTTTATTTTCAGCCTTAAAGAGTCTTTTCCCATAGACGTTGGTGTGTTTTATTCTTTTTAGTTGAAATATTTAGATTCTTTATGTAGATGTAAGTCCTGTAGGTCTAAACTTTTATTATAAACAGGAATTAACAGAATCAAAAAGCATTTTATGCACATAAGATACAGCATATTCCTATGAGTCCTGTCTACAAAGCTTTGTTTTCTGTCTCGCCACGATCCTAAAATCACATAATCAGGTCCCAAAAGATCTCCTGCAGGTCTTGGATTCCTGATTCAGTGTTTGCCCCCACCATGGATATTCTGCTGTGTGTGTGCTAGGCCTTACTCCTAAATTCCTTCTTTCTTGTGGCTGGTGTGGGCAGCTGTATGACCAACATAACAGGCGCTGTATTCATTGAGAAAGGAAGTAGTATTTCTATTTCAAGATAAAGATAAACACACCATGCATTCACAGACTTCTTATCTTAAAATAAGCAATTTGCTGAGTGTACTTTGGTTTACTTTATCTGGGTTTATGCGAATTGCGTTTTATTGCAAATCTGTTCGCTCATTTGATGGAAAGTGCCTGAATAAATTTAGAACTAAATCGGCTTGAACAACTCGACAAAATTGCTCTATAAAGTATTTCGTGAGAGAATCAATGCACTCTGCGTTGTCTTTGTGGTGTACTATATGACATACATGTAATTAGCAAAAGTTTATCTAAAACTACTTTTATTTGTCCATAAAGCTGAGAGTAATTGTCAGGCTTTATGTCTTTGACTGACACTTGAGACGATAAAGAAAACACATGCTCAAATAAAACACACAAACAAACCGCCACATGCTTTTAAAACATAATTCACTGCATATTTTGCTGGCGTTTAATCATTCCCGTAAGTATAAAAATTGCTGTTATTATCTTTGGCTATTATATCTAATTGTTGCCATAGCTCACATAATCAGAGTTATACGGGGCCAGAGTGTGTGCATGTTTAAAAGTGTTTGTGTGGGTGTGTTCGTATATGTGCAGGAAAGAAAGTGTGTGTAAGTTTGTCAGAAGACTTTGTGCGTGTGTATCCACCACTATTCACACGGGTTTTCACTGAGCATGCACACACATCTGTGGGTCTATGTTTGTGTATATGCATGAGTGTGTGCGTGCGTTTGCGTGGCGTGTCTGCGCGTACACGTGACTTAAACAAACAGAGCATGTTTGGGAAGAATGTGGTGTGTCTGGAGATTACAAGTCTGTGAGAACACAGTGAGCTGGTGCACTTAACATAGTTGTTCATCAGCAGCAGTGTGATAGGCAGCTCTCTTTCCAACATGCACAGGTGTCACAGTGCACACACGCACACACACGCACACACACAACTGAGCAGTCAGGCATAGTTTCCATTAAGACACACTGTGAGGAGGTAACTAGTGTGTTTAAGAGGAAGAGAAGGAGACAGTCACACTACTACAATTGTCATTTAAAACCTCCCCCCGGCCGCCCACTGATGACCCCTTGATACAGTATTAAAACCTTCTGTCATCATCAATCACTGTCAAGTAAAGTCAAGTTGCGTAAAATTCCTTTTCGAAGTGCTTTTAGCAAAGGTTGGCCTCTCCTGAGAAAGCACAATAGGCCTTGTACAGACGGCCATTTACAAAATTATTTTTGTTCACGATGATTGACGTGATTTGTTCTTATTTCCCATGTTTGGATTGACCAGTGTTTTCTCATTTTTGGTCTTCTCTTGAGAGAAGGTAACAGAAAATATTATGAATGTTTAAGAGCACTTTTACCAAGATAAGAAAGAAAAACATCTCTAAATCACAGTCCACTACTTGTAGTGCAACACAAGGAAACTCATTCTCAGACCAAAACAAGTACTTTTAAGACATCTATGGAGCCTATACACTGACATAATGTAATACAAGGTCACCAGACAAGTCAAAAATATAATTACATATGCTGTACATGACTAAATATATAAATATAATAAGAAAAATAAATTTTCAAAATAAACGTTTAAACAGAAGCGTAAAGCTTTCCCTTTAAGCCCTGATCATTTAGTAAAAAACAGCAAAAAGCTTTTAATGTCTTTTGTTTTACCCCCAACATTTGATCAAAAAAATATTTTTTTAACTCTTAAATCTTATTTTTAATCTACACTTGCTCCTTCTGCTGAGCGATTAAGTGTCACGATAGTTGATTTCCCTGCTGCTGAAGTTCTTCTTCTTCTTACACCTGATTTTTGGACAAGGCACAACACCGCCACCTGAGCGGATCTGGATGCTGAAGAACATCTGGTTCATCTGGAGGTTTTTTCTTTTTTTTTCAATCTTAACAGGAAATTAATTAAACATATAAGAGGAATTTAAAAGAATGTTTCTGCATGAGGCCCAGTGGCATAAAAAGAGGAGACGTACAGTAAAAACAAGAAAGAACAGACAATTTACAAACTCCACTGAAACTAATTTCTCCATCCCCAGCTCACTGCATGCTAACTCAAGTAGGCCCAGTCACATAATAAAAATAACGAGTCTTTGAGCAGCCATTACCACCATTTCTCATGAGCTGACATCAATTGTTTTGACTCCGTCAGAAATCGAATGGAACCATGCTCTTGGCGTCTCGCTAAGGTTAAAGCTGCAGCTTCGGAGCCAATTCAAAACATGGCTCTCCACCAAGGCATCCACTGCGCTGCTGAGTATTATCAAATTCCCAGCGACACTTCCCTCACCGCTTAAAATGCAGAGAGAGATTGGAAGTAATATGCTCAGCTGTGTAGGACAGAGATCAGTTTGATACTGTGAAAAGATTGCAAAAGCACAGGGGACGCACAAAAAGCCTCTTAGATTGTATAACTTAATCATGCATGAAAGAAGGCAATACAGAAACATTCAGGGCCTATTCACAAACACTGAGGTTTTTTTTTTTCACCCGCTGCTAACCCTGTCCAACTTCTGAGCCTCATTGGGAGTGATAGCATTGTTATGAAGCCAAGCTTTTATGAGCTTTGGCCCTTCATGTTGATGATAGGATCCCTTTATAGCAGAAACGACTGTTTTTTGCTAATGACCTCTGGTTACTTTAGCGTTAGCATGCTGACGTAGCAGAGGGAAACAGAAAACCCACAAAATACTTGGACTCTGTTGTTTGGAAGCAACTGAATAAAAAAAAAATTCAATAACTATTGTCTTTCGTCAGACACCATTGAATCACAATGAAAAAAAAAAACACAAGAAAGAGAGAATCATTCCTTGTGCTTGTTTTCAAACCCCATCCCGGGGAACAGATGTTGTTCATTCTGCTTGGCTGTGCTGAGGAAGAGCACCAAATCGTGCTGTTTTCAGCCCAAATAGCTCACGCACAATTACTCTGCCGGGGATCTGTGTGCGTTGGCACGTTGCTGCAGTTCCCCCTTTGTTTTCTTAATAATTAGCTTGTGTTTTCACAGGGGGTTCATATGTGTGTGGGGAAGCCAGTCTTTTCAAGGCTACTTAATCTACTCCCTAGTCTGTCTCCCCTCGTCTCTGTCTCTCACCCTTCCTTAATCTCCTCCATAGCTTCCCTCTCCCATCCAACCTTATTTTCTGTGTCTCTCTCCAAATGCCCAGGGCCTGCATGATGAAGGAATGAGAGTTCAGGTGTTTTTGTTGCAGCTCATATTTGATCTGAGGAGCAAAGTAAAATGATGAGAAGTGGCACTGTTTTTGCGTCACTGGCCTCTTCTTTCCTGGAAGGTTTTTGAATTCTAGAGAGGATCAGAGCAGCGGTCATGGTGAGTGTTGGGTGACTTAAGGGACCTGAGTGTATAAGACTTAGGAGGACCTGTTGGCAGAGTATGTCAGAAATGGAATATTATATTCATATGTATGTTTTGATTAGTGTATAATCACCAAAAAAGAGAGCTGTTTTATTAGCTAGTACATGTTGCCTCAACAAGTGTCCTTGTGATTGCCAGAAAGCCTTTCCAAAGTTTTGGAAGGGTCTATTTTCACCAATACCATGGTCACTCAACAGTTTTTTGCCCAAAACCTAACCATGTACTGTAAAATAATAAGTCAGCCAAAGTCTAAAATAAGTTGACATTGACATTTAGCTTCACACGGGATGCAAACCCTACACTTCTGGGTGTGTCTGATCGAATCATCCACCACAACAATTTCTCCCAGCTGCCAATATCTACACTCACATTCACAGCCAATCATAGCACAATAGTTGTAGCCAGGACTAGGAGAACAAGTGGGGAAAAGAAACACATTGGGTCCGCTTCTATGGAGTCTGTCATGTTGCCCCATCATCTTTCTACAGTAGCCCAGCATGGACAAACCAAACACTGGCTCTAGAGGGGGCTTTTTGCTTTTTTTTGTAGTTTTTTCAATTATTGTGGTTCTTTTTTTTTTTTTTTTTTTACATGCCTGGAAGGGGAGGGTGAGGCGAAGGGTGTTCAGTTAGTTGCAATCTGCAAGCTCACCACTGGATGCCATTAAATCCTACATGCTAGCCCTTTAATGGCAAGGCATATGACTATTCATACTGTATTAATATTGAATATGTAATTAGACATGGCTCTATCATGTCATCACATATCTATTTGAAAGAAGCTGTTTTAAGATTTAATTCACTGAGAACTTGAAATGACAAAATCATATTGGATCCATAACTTTGGAAGCATAGTTTTAAAGGACCAGTCTGTAGGATTTAGTGGCATCTAGCAGTGAGCTTGTAGATTGCAAACACCTTGTTTCTCTTCCAAGTATGAAGGAGAAACTGTGGTGGCCACAAAACTCAAATGGTGAAAGGCTGTCTCGTTTGGTTTGTCATGCTGGACCTTTAAATCTGACAAAGTTAAAGCAAACAAAAGTGCACTGTCTTAGCAGGGCCTTTATTAACTTTGGTACCACTTCTCTGTCCTAATGTGTGCTCAACACATGAACTCTACTATTAAACACACTTCCGCTGTAAACACGTCAATCAATAATGGCTGTGTTTGACCAGTGGTCGATATGCTCCGTGCGAGCCAATCTCATCGATTTTCCACCTGCTCAGCTGCCTCGATCACCTTGACCCCAATGGGATCTGTTCACATGGCCTCTGTTAATTAAACGAGGACACGCATTTGATAAAGCACACACACACACACAGATAAAGACACGGTCACTTACACACACTGGGGAGTGCAGCTGTAGTCAGCTGGCTCGCACACACACACACACAGACGCCCACGAGCACAGACACATTTTAGATGTTACAGAAGAAGCACTGTGACTGCAGGGTCACCAGTTCAATCCTTGAACCATCTGGGAAAATGTGAGTAGGGAAGGTGAATGAGTAACACTGCCGCTAACAGCTGCTGCAGAAGTTCCTGAAAGAAAATAATTTCCAGGGCAGACGTCGAGATAAAGATTTGCTGCTGGCTGAAAAATTAAAACGTTGCAAAGATATCTTTTTAGTTGGTTAAAAGAGCAAGGTATAAGTACAAAGTAAACTTATCCAAGTTACACAATGAGAGGCGCGATTAACAGACGGGTTTTCAGTGATTCTTTGGGGCTAAAGGATGGCGGTCATGCATGGATCAGATTTATCCCATGTCTGTGAGAGCCAGGTGGCTCAAAACCAACTGCTCCTGTGGAGCTCCTCCATGTCTGACAGTACAAGACTGTGCAGAGCTGCTCCCAGGTGTGAATACATAAAACTTGAACGTGAATGTGCTGTTGATGTTTATAGAAGAGGCCGTGCACGCTTAGTTGACTTTCAATAAAATGTTAAACCCACAAATTCTCTCCTTTTTCTCTGTCACACACAAACCGGAACATGTCAGATCAGTTGGATGTCTCCAAATTCAGCCATCTCAACACTTCTGGATCATTCCTTAGAAATGCTTCTGGTTTTCTGGAAAGAAAGCAGATGACTGTCATTCATACTTTTGAATGAAAATACTGGTGAAAACATGCTGATGTGTAAAATTTTGCATGCATTGAATACTGTATGTTGCTCACGCTGCCATGAACAACACTTCTGTTTTGACTTGAGCTGTTCATACTAAAATGCATGCGCTGTGCACTGTGGGACACTGAATTTAAATGTCTACCACATGGCAAATGCACAGACATAAGAATCGGTGGAAACTTAGGTCACTAGAAAAGAATCTGGATGACTTGGCTCCCTTCCTCAACTTGGCATAGTTGTCTACCAGACCCTTGATGCAAACCCAAGTCAAACGACACTGACATGTAATAGTTGTTGAGTATCCAGAACCCACATAAATGTTGTCTGGTCAACAATAGTAGTTCTGCTACTGGCATCATTTAGCTTAAACACCACAAATCTTCTCCAATACACCAGGCTTCATTACCTAAAAGTTTTCAGCTCTCTTGCCTTCATTGACATTGATGAAGGCAAGAGGAAAAACAAACTCTTGAGTGTGGTTCTGTACAGTGAAGAACGTTGTGAATTTTGATGGACATGTTTTTACATATGCCATAACAATGCCGTTATGTCTTATTTATTTACTATGTTTGCTTGAGTTGATATTGAACTTGTGTTTCTCCTGCATGTCAGAAACACCCAAAGATGCATGTACACTCCAACACATATGACTAATAAATTGAAAACGAAAACGAAAGAAATGCATTCAACTACCATGACATGATTACATGAACAAATGTTTCCAACAAACACATCTTTATACTTACACAACAGAACAGGTCAATTGCCAGTGACTCCCAAAATGAAATGTATGACTGGTGGAGAGTATCAACAGTGATTGGCTGTTTTAGCTCCCTAAAGCTAACACTTAGCTAACCTTTTCACAAAAAATTGTGTATGTGGTATGTAATATATGTATAAAATTTGTAACATGTAATATGTTGATCACAATCCCTGTATTATTCATCTAAAATATATGTCACCTGAATTCCAGAGTTCATGCTTATTTTACAAAATAATAAAATCACAGTTTAAGTATATTGTTGCTATATTGGTTCAATGGCGTGCACATGATCTACACATGCATGTACACACACACACAGGCATATTTCCCCTGGCCAGGGCTGTCGATGAGGCTGTGGGAACGGGGTCACACCTGCAGTGGCTGGCAGGGGTGATAAACGATGTTGCTTTAAACTTTGGAGACCGTCATTTTTGGGAGCTGCTGTTTACCCTCCATTGAAGTATAATGGGGGTCTTTGAAGGCTGGAGCGCTGGGGACAGAGGCTGCCCTCTGTCTGCTGTTTTGAAAGGAGGAGAAACTAGCCCTCGATTAGCTAATGACACATTCTGCTTCGATTTGCCATAATAGGACGGAGCGGCCCTCTGACATTAGGACTGGCATTTCCTACTCTGCTCGGCTGCTTCGGAAAGTTTCTCACAGCTCTCACTGGTCAAATCAAATAAATCGGTTTATCGCAGTTTTTGTGTAGAGTTTCTTTCTGGCTCTTGACAGCAGGGTCAGTTTTTATGATGTGAATTAAGACAGACACACATGTTTACAAGATGTCTAGATGGTCTTTAAAAGTGTGAACATGCATGTAAAAAACCCTTCTGACCTTTAGTGCTATAACACCAACATATACTGTGTGTATCTGTGTTACTCACACACTACACTCTTCAAAATGAGGGCTCTTCCTCACAGGGTGAGGTTCCACCCAGAACCAGTGGCTTCTGAAGAACCCTTTTTTGAAGAAAGGGTTTGTCAAGGGTTCTTTTCTAAGACTAAGAGCTCCAATAAGAACCCTTTTTAGCTGAAGGACCCCCCTCCTGGAAGAGCCCTTTCATCAAGGCTTTGTCAAGGGTTATTTGTACCATAATATAAAGGGGTTCTCTGCAGTGTTTTCTAAATAAAACCTGCCAAAAAAGGTTCTCGGTAGAACGCCCAGGGTTGGTTCTCGCTGGTTCACAAAAGGGGAAAGGATTCTTTTTAAGGGTTCCATTTTTCATCCAAAGCAACCCCCATAGGATTTCAGCAATCCTTGAAGAACTCTTTCCTTAAGGGTTCATCAAGGGTTCTTTGTACCATAATATAAAGGGGTTCCAGAATTCCATGCATGTGTTTCATATTAACACCCTTGGGATATAAAAAAGGTTCTTGGTAAAACCCCCTTGGTGGATTTTAGATAAAACCAATGGAACATAAAAATGTTTTCAGTAGAACCTCCTGTATGTGATCTAGACAAAACCCTTGCAATATAAGAAGGGTTCTTGCAGAACCCCTTGGCTGGTTCTAGATAAAGCTCTTGGAATATAAAAAGGTTCTCAGAACTCCCTGGGTTGGTTCTTGTTAGCACTCTTAAAAGTTGGAAAGAGTTCTTTCTAAGACTAAGGGTTCCATCCAAAGAACCCCTGCCCCCTTTACTCAAGGGTTCCTTAAGAGTTCTTTACCATAATATTAAAGGGTTCTCTATGTCCCGAGAGTGTTCTAGATAAACAACCTTGTGATATAAAATGGTTCTCAGTATAACTCCCTCGGTCGGTTCTTGTCTGCACCCTTAGAGTGTGGAAGGGTTCTAGATAGAACACCCAGAGAGGGTTCTGAGTGAAACCATTACACCAAATCTTTCACAGATGGTTCTCAGTTTAATCCTCTATGATCTCTAAAAGGGTTCCAACTGGAACCTTTACAAGGAGTTCTACCAGGAACTAAAAAGGGTTCTCTGATGGGGACAAGACAAAGGACGCTTTAGTGTTCTAGTTAGCATCTTTATTTCTAAGAGGGTAGAAACTGGACAGCTCATGCTCTTCAGTCATCGCCTGCCTGAAGCCTCTTTGACAGTGCTGGCTGTATCAGACACCAGAGCTGCCTTTTCATGCTAGTTTGGAGAAGTCATCAGTAGATCCTCTTACCACCTCTCTTATCAGATGAGGCTGCATATCTGGGTGCTCCTCCTCATTTGTCTTTTAGGCCCGAAGCGATAAAGTGACGCGAGAATGACAGTCTAGACTGCAGCTGTCTCGGTATGAAGCATTCCAAGGCTTCACTGAAAAGCACTGTAATCTCTCCGCCTCAAACACACACGCACACACACACACACACACACATGGCCAGATGGACATTTACACAAACACAGCTACATGAGCGAAAACACGCATTCAAACACACCCATGCTAATACACCCACACACGTACGCGCAATTATATGGGTATGCACACAGCCACATGCACAGAAAAAACAGTCAATTGATGTCAATCCAAGCATGCAGTGGCTGTGTATTAGATCATGATTAGCCCGTACCGCCTGCAGCAAGCGGAACGTAGAACATCCAGATTTTTTTTTCTTTCTTTTTTTTTTTTCGTTAGGGGATTTATGTGGTTAATAATACCAGCAACTTTTATTGAAAGTCTTATATCAACTGTCATTCAAGTTTTCTGTTTCTACTCAATACATTTTCATTATTTTTCATGCAGATTTACAGTCATGAATAGACAATTTAGGGTTTAGTCAGTGGATACAAAGCCTATAAGCTGTAGTGTAAATACAGTTACTGTTCTACATGGATGATTAGAAGGATTAAAGGCCAACATGATTATTTATGTCTGCATTTTTATGGAATATCAGATTTTTAACAGTGTGGATAAACATTTAATGTATGTTTATCTGCCTGTGCAAGTTTGTAGAAAAGCACAGAAAAGGGAAAACAAGCACACATGCTGTCTACGTTCTCATGCAATTGCACAGTATCACTTTTATTTTCATCAATGAAAACTTTTTTCTCATTCAAAAAAAAAACAAAAAAAAAACAACAACTTTTCCTCCTATCCTTCTTTGAAATCAAGTCACTTTCCTCTGCTAAACAACCCCAGAGGAAAGTTGCAACCATAACAAATGGGTTTAAATAACAACCATGCAGCAACAATCTCCTCACAGCGCGGTGCATTGCGGTTGTCATTCATCACGCCGCCGCAGCATAACGTGGGACTTCCACAACAATTACTTCTGTCATTAAACTCCCCGTATTGTTGTCGTTTTCTCGTGTGATAAGGGTGATTACTGGCCAAGCGAGGGCTAATCTTCTCCAATCTGCTCTGCGGTAGGAGGAAAAGCAAACCTCAGCTTGCCACTCAAGCCTGACGGAGAGGAAAGGCCTGTACTGCTGTGTTAGACTGCCCTCCTGTGGCTGCTAGGAGGAACTTTTGATCATACTGAACCTCCTTATGCTGAATGAAGAGCCCCATCTGGGACTCCCAACAGGTTTTAAAAAAAAAGTCTCTGGCAGAAATTGTAAAAAACAGTTTTGCCTGTAAACAGAATTATACCTTGAATTATTAGGGACACTTTTTATTAGAAAGCTACTGTCTCTTAGTGCTTCACCTTACTGAATCTTTATTAATCACAAAAGAACATGAGCATAAAGACAAGCAATGTAATTACATGTTATAGCTAAATCTGATGCATGTTATTCTAATGATTTTGCTGTATTTTTCCACTTTGGTCCATTATATTAGATCCAGACATTCGACTTAATTTTTCATACATGCTCTTTTGTTATATATCTTTTAAAGGATAAGGTTTTTGATATTCTATATATTTTTTTAGTATTAACAACATTTAGAATGCCTATATTTAGTCTGTCTCTCAGTAATTTCCTACTTTCCTAGCCTGTCTGTGGTTGAAGACATGACTCTTAAACAAAAGATCACAAATATGTAATTTCTTTATTTCAGATGGGATGAATGATTTCCTATAACAGCCGAGAACTTAAGTTTTTAGTTTTAGTGCATTTGTTGGGGGCTATTTTCACTCATGGAGTGATACACATTTGTTGCTTTAGCAAGTATTTACTGCAGCAGGCCAGTGTATGTGTGGCTGACTAAAAATAAACTATAGTGCATATTCACTGTAATGAAAAGAACATGCCATTCAGTGAAACAGTGTGGATCACTGATGTGTTCTGATGGTTTTTTAGATAACAATGGAGATATGTAGCACAGATTAATGAGTTTTATTTGGGTTTTGGTGATGCAGTCCATTAAAAGTAATTTATTCTACTTGCATTTTTGCAGCTTTGTACTCATCAGAGTTCTAAATGCTGTTTCTCAGTGGGTTATTGAACGTCAGTTCAATAAAACTTTATTTGAAGGCGTGTGTATAAGCCTGTCATTACACTATCATAACTGTGCCATGATACCTGTCATGACTATGAAGGAGTCTTTATGAATGTTTATGGCTGTTTGTTTCTTGTTTCTTTGTTATGACAACTTGACATTAATCAAGCTTACATAACCTGTCACTGTCTTTGTCATGATGACTTGACATGATCATTCTTAAACAAACTGTTTGGGCTTTATGTTTTAACGGTACATTAAACTGTCATAAGTGGTTGGTTTTGTGTTATGAATATTTTCCTTGACCTCAAGTAAAGTGGTACATTTTGGACTTGTCATAAAGATGTCATTAAGTTTTATTTTATTGTCAACCGCTTTTGTAATGGTGCCATGACTAATTTCCTGGACTTCAACTGAAGTGGTAACATTTGGACTTGTCATAAAGATGTCATTAAATGTTATAAGGCCAGTTTGATGACAGAGTACAGTGCCACAGTGATCTAACTTAAAGTTGCCTACAGATAGCAGTTAGCTAGTTTATTGGTTGCTAAAGAAGTCTAAGCGCTGCCTGCTGTTTTGTGTTGCCGGCGTTAAGCTAGTTACCTCATTTAGCTGTTGTCTTACTCACCTAATTAGCTAACTCAGGGTGCCAGGAGCCAAACCCAGCAAGAAAACCACATCACCACAATGTGCTTTTAAAAACTAATTTAGTCAGTAAAGCTTAATGGTTCAATTAAATCGTCGTCTGACGGATGTCGAATTATATAAAACAGACATGATGTTGATGTTTTTGAACAAAAGTTAAATTAACACTCATGTTTTGCTGAATTCCTCATCATTGCCTCCTTTTAATGTTGCCCATTCACAGGTTTAGTCGACATTGCTCCTATTGTACATCATTTGGGATAATAGCATCTGCAAAAAAAGTCTTAAAGGGGTGTAAATATTTAGTAGCAGGGCATATAATCTCTCCACTTCCCCTGCAGTCCAGTCATGTACAGTATATGGACACAGCGCTGCTCTCACAAGCTCTTTTACTCTCTCAGGCTACATCATTCACATCATCGTAAAAGCGGAGGCCCTTCATCACTTTACAGTACCCCGCGCTACCGTTAGCCCCAGGCTCTCACATCAAGGCCTGCAGCCTTCCGCCCCATACTAGCTGTAAACCTCCGCCCTGAGTGTAAGAGGGAAGAGAGATGAGAGGGGTTATTGATGTGCTATAAACCCCGTTATTTTATCGAGGGAAGGAGGAAACTAGATGTGCGGCGGGGAGAGGAGGCATTCCAACTCCCTGTTTCCAGCAGGTGTGTCTCTTTTGAGGAAAACTGAGGTGATGTTGTACATGAGCTTGTTCCGATGTTTGTTTGCTCAGGAGTCCTGTAAACCGCAACAAGCTCAGAATTCAATCTGCAGTTTGGACAAGCATGTGAATATTTCCCCATTGATTGAAAAGGCTATTCGATTCAGATCAACCACTAACCCGCTCTTCTTCATGATAGTGTATCCATGAAACACATGATAGCTTTCATTCTGGAAATTCAACTATAGTCTTGTTTTAGCATGAACTAATGGATCCATTAGGTACAATAAAACTAGTGGTGTCACAATTTCAATATTAAATTGAAAATCAATTGAAATGAGCTTTCAATTTCATTAACTGGATTCAAAGGCAGAATCAGCAATTTTTCTCCCCACCCCTGCCGACTTGTGCCATCCAGCGCAAAACAACAATCAAAGACAACACCACATAGCTTAGTTATATCACATTTTACACATTAAAAAAAAATTATTTGAAAATGTAAATGATAGTCGTCAGGGCATAAAATGAATGATCTGTTGATTTTTACAAATTAAAACCCAAAAATCAAAAGTCAAATTGAACTGTGGATTTGAAGAATCGTGACACCCCTAATTATAACCCACATACTAAAAGGGAACTTAATCTGGTATGTGTGTGTAAAGCATGGTAAAAAATAAACTTTTTTACTTTTTAACTTAAAACAACAATGTCCAGGCTGCCTCAAAGATTTAAGTTGACAGAATTTGAAAAGACAAATTGAGGTTTTATAATGATTCAAACTCTCTTGGTCAAATTAACTTCATATTAATTCAATTGTACTTTAGAAAACATGTTCAATAAGCTTAAGATATTAATTTGAATCAACAAATCACTGATGAACATTATAAAAAAAATTTGATTTTCTTTTACATTTTCTCTTTGGAGGCCAAAATGTGAAATTGCTCTCTGTAAATTTGAAGTGTCACCAAATTCAGTGCTAACTTGCATCTATGTTCAGTGTTTTCATTATTGTGAACAATGACTTATCCCAGTATGATTTTTTTACAGTGTTCCATAAAAGCTTAAAATGCTTAAATATGCACAAAAGACACATGGTAATTATAACAACATTAATATCAGAGGCTAGGAGAGGCTCATGTTTGATATTTTACTGTATATATTTGCTCTGTACTTTCTGTGTACACAATATTAGAATTAAGTCCCAGATTTGATAAATGTGAACTTAAGTGTTTACAGAATCTCAAAAACAGAGTAAAAGCTGCATCAAATGTCCATACAGCTTTGCAACATCTCCAAATGAAGACATATGACCAACTGAGACATAAAATTGAGACTTTGTCTTGTTGGCAAAACAATATCACACACTACAAGCTGCATGCAACATAATCTATCCAAAATATTCCCATAAACCTGCATAGTTGGATGATAACATGACAACGGCATTAGCTACTGTATGGAGAGAAAAGTGAGATTCCACAGCTGTTGAGTCTTCCTGATACAACAGAGGAGACCCACTCCTGTCTGCACGCCATTGCACTCTCAACCTGCAACACAAATACAGTACACACAACCTACCTCTACCTGCAGAAGGTATGTATGCACACACTTGTGCATGAGGAAGAAAGACGAAACAGAAACGTGCATTCAATGACCTTGTACATGCCTGCATGAGAAACCCCTTTTCACACATACATTCACAAACACACATGATCACACACACAACAGTCCTTAGGGTGATCATTTGTCATCTGGAGAGGAATTTACAGTCATGCTCTTTATGCTGGAGGCTTGGACTTAAGGCATTCCTCTGGAAATTTATGTCCAAACAGCTGTGGTCTCATCCGCCTCTGTACGGACCTTGAAGACAACGCTGTCCCAGGAATTATGAGGGGCATCCAATCCATTACACACCTCCAGTCAACTTTTTGAGTGTGCGTACATGCACGTGTGAGCCATTTTCTCTGTGTGTCTTTGTACGTCCATCAGCATGTGTAACGGTGAGCGTTTTCCTGCTTTCACAGTGCGCTTGCAGCTGCCTAACTCCTTGTGTATATGTGCGTGTGTGTGATTGTGTGCATGTGCTCGTGTGCTTGTGCGTAAAGGATTCAGAGATGGTTTTGCGTTCAGCTCTTTGATGGCTGAACGGTTATCCTGCAGGCTTTATGCATCGGAAGCCCCTAGTTTAAAGGGGGAAAGCCCTGATTTCACATTGCAGCCATATGGACTGTTATGTTTCCCTCTTAAAGTGAGGTTCACTCCAGAGGTAAACACCAGGCCACAGTAATAGATGAGGTCTTCAAATGGCCACAGAGTGACATCATCATAAAGCTGGTCTGCACCTGGGAGAAAGTAGATGAATAATCCCTGTTTAATATGGATGTTTACTTTTCAAAATGTTATTTATCCATTAACAGGCCATTGAAAACAATTTGGTCACACTCGAGACAAAAAATAACTAGAAATAATATGTTCTTAATTAGACAGTAGTAGACCCTTTATTAGAGCCTTATTAGACTTTATTAGAGTATAACCAGGAACATATCACAACAGAACTGTGCTGTAAACTAAAATTAAATCACATATCTGCTACTTGAGAAACCACATCTTTGGCTGGTAACATGCAGCAGTTGGCAGAGCAGCCAAGACCGATGCCTACTTCTTTGATCGCATATTGTTTTTAAATGGGTAAGTAGCACATATGTGATTTTACTTTAGTTTACAGTACAGCTCTGTTGTAATATGTCCCCAATTACCTCTCTAATAAAGTCTAATAAGGGTCTATCAGTGGGAAACAATACACACTAGTTTACAGTATTTCTGTTGTAATGTGTCTCTAATTGTCTAATAAGTCTAATAAAGGGTCTAATACTTTCAAATGAAAAAGACTATTTCTAGTTTTAGTCTACTTCAATACAAAGTATGAGTTGTTAGTGCACTGTACTGTAAAATAAAGTGCAACCAGCAACTTTCTATACACACATTCAAACCTTGAATCTAATCAGCACAACTACAGAAAGAAAGAAAAGACTTACTCACAAAGCTGCTTTCAGCTATATTCCCCTGATTTGAACCTATAACCCTCCACACCCGAGCTTGATTCTCTAAAATGATTTTGTGTTTTCATTCCTAATAGTTCATTTAGGTCTGATAGATGTCAGGCCAACCCTAAGTCATTCAGCGAGGAGCATTTCTGTGTAGTTTTTTTTTTCCTCTCTGTCGATTAAACACACTGGCAGGAGGAAGGTAATGTAAAGGCTGGAAACTCAATAAAGTGTGATGATGATGTGATGTGTTTAGCGAAGAGGGTTCAAGGCCTCGTTCTGTGCGTGTTTTCAGCATGCCGTCATGTTCTTATACTACCAATCCCCACTGGGATGTATGGTAGTCGGGGAGAGCGGAGGAGAGAGTAAATGGGGGAGAGCAATGAAAAAATTATGAATGGTGCATTACGGCTTTGTGATTTTTGTAATGAAGATGTCCAGGTACTGCTGCTTCCTTTTTTTCCGACTGATTGTTGCTGATTTTGAAAAATCCCAGAGAAGAGAATGGGAATTAACTGGAACTCAACTGAGAAGTGACGCAAAGAGAACAGCGTCAACACAAAGTGTCAGATTGATCCTCAACAATCTGCATGTCGTCGGTATGCTTCTGCACAATATCACCAAGACAAATTACAGTTACTGAACTTGACAGAAAGTGATCCTGAAAAGGAAATAAAGACAGTCTCAACAATGAAACACACTCTTAGAAAAAAAGGTGCTAACCAGAACCATAAAGGGTTCTTCAGTTTGTCCCCATAGGAGAACTGTTTTTGGTTCCTGGTAGAAGCTTTTGCAAGGTTCCACTTGAAACACCATCGGCGAGTTCTATCTACAAAGGCTTATTAGAAATTCCACCAAAAACAGATTGGTTTGGAACCCAAAAAGTTGGTTCTCAGCTGGAACCAAAAATTTTCCTTGGAAACAAAGTAGACCAGATAGCGCCAAGTTTCCAAGAATTGTGGAATGGAACCAGTTAAGAAACCAGAGCTAATTTGGTGGAAAAGGGCTGCCAGAACCTCCTATGAGAGGTCCTATAGAGAACTCTTCCATGGTGTAATGGTTCCACCCAGAACCCTCTTTTGGCATTCTATTCAGAGCCTTTTCACTCTCCGATGGTGCTAACAAGAGCCAGCCTTTTCCACCAATAGGTTCTGTTTCTAGACCTATTTCCATTCAAGATTCTTAAAACCGTGGTGCTATCTACTGAACAAGCCCACGTTTCCACCAGTTCTGAGTGGAACCACTGTAATCAAGGATGTCATTAACTGTGGGAGCTGCACAATGACCTGTAGAATAGGACATACCCACTTTGGTTCCCCTTGGGAAACCAAAGAACTTTGGTTCCCCTTGGGAAACCAAAGTTTTCCCACTTTTGGTTCCAGCTGGGAACCAATGTTTCAGTTTCCTAACCAGTTTCAAAATTAGGTGTTTGAACCCACCCAGTAAGTTCTACTGACAACCCTTTTACATTCCAAAGGTTTTATCTAGAACTCACCCAGTAAGTTTTGGTGGGCTAGTGAGAACCTTTTAATATTGTGGTACAAAGAACCCTTGATGAAAGAGTTCTTCATGGATCTCAACAATCCTTGAAGAACTTTTTCTTCCGAAAAGGTTTATTTGGATGAAAAGGGCTCTCAATGGAACCCTCAGTCTTACAATGAACCATTTCTTCATTAAAGGGTTTTTCACAAGCAGATGGTTCTGAGTAGAACCTAAGCCCTTCAGGAAAACCCCTTTTGGGGCCCTTATTTCTAAGAGTGTAGTGGATAAATTAAGAAGATGATTGAAAGCTTTTTCACATTTTTCTTGATATTGAATAAAAATCTGCTGCATAATAAACTATTTTTTCAAATAGAAATTAATATTTTTAGCTTGGTTTATTAAATTTCAGTAAAATAATAGTATCAATAATAATAATAATAGTATTATAGTAAATCATATTTATAGTCATCTGACCTCAAAACAGCAAAAACAGAATCTAAAGAGTTAAAGGAGAAGAAAAACAGAATCTGACCTCAGTTTCTGTTGGACACCCTGGTGGTCCGAGCTTCAGCCTCACCTGCTGACTCTTGAAAAAAGTAATTTGTCCCGGCGCTGGGAGGTTAGGGCTAAATAGAAGGAAAACATTGTTATCATGATTAATCAGCAGGTCTGTCAGCGGGGCCAAGGTGAATAGAAAGTGGCACAAATGACTGCATGGAATTTCTGGTGTGTCAGACAGAATAAAGTCGCAACGTCCGTCCTTCACTCACTCTCAGTTTCACCCACTTATTCAAAGCGAAGCTCGTTCCAGTGGGCTTCATAATACCTCATCTTTCCCTGAGGTGCAGGCTCCAATCAAATGTTTTAAAGTCTGTGATGGGTGATGCTGCACTTCAGGTTTGTAAATCATAATACGTCACCCAGACACAGGATTACCTGCTATAAATAAGATGCTGTATTTTCTCTTTTCCCCCATCATGAAAATGTACATGATGAATTGGGTGTTCGACGGTGAGAGTGAAAAATGATATACCAGACAGAAACTGGATCCCATTCTAGACCAGGCTTTTTAAAGTTTTGCCTCTGTTTAGTATTTATTTCTACTGGTGGAAAGTAAGTAAGTACATTTACTCAAGTACTATATTTAAATAAACATTTGAGGTACTTGTATTTTACTTGAGTTTCTCAATTTTATGCTACTTCATACTTTTACTCCACTTCATTTCTGAGGGAAATATTGTAGTTTTTATCTCAACTACATTTATTTTATTACTTTAGTCACTATTTTGTTTAAAGATTCAGATCACTGACTGTAAATAAAGATTCAGATTAAAAAGAATAATACAAAACATTAACAACAAAAAAAAAGATATGTATTATTATGGATAAAGAGAAGACCTGTTGAAATTAGTTATCAGCAGTTTGTATAAAGCAAAAAAAAAAAGCTCCACCTTTACCAGCTGCAGCATTAAAGTGATGTGCACATGGATGTATCATTAATTATAATCTGATTATAATTATAATATATTATTTGTAACAGAGTATTTCTACATTGAGTGATTGTTAATCTTAATCAAGTAAAAGATCTGAGTATTTCTTCCACCACTGTTTATTTCTACATTTGACAAAAATACAACAAGCAAAAGATATGTTTTATTGCCAGTTGCTTTTTCAGGCTCAGTTCAGCTCGCAAGTTTTTCCACATTTCCACATCCAAGGTCTTTGCCTGCCAAAAATGTTGCCTTTCAAACCAGCCAACAGCCGTGTTATTTCCTTTTTCTTTGTTGATGATTTTTGTTCTGCACCTGTATCCAACTGGGGTCGGATGTGCAAACTATGCACCTCTTTAACAGGTGTTATGTATTTTTTTTATTCATATCTATAATGATATTGTCTGTGCACTTGTACATAACACAGTTTAAGTACTAAATAGTACAAGTAACCAAAATACACTGTAAAAATGTCATGATATTGAGTACTTCAGTGTATAACATATAACAGAATTAACACTTTTAATCTTAATGTATAAGCCAACAAGAACAAGTCCCTTAAGTGCTCTAAAAAAAGTCAGTTTGAACATCCACAGCTCCATCTGTTGATGAAGACCATGAGAAATGACCAGCAGCTCTGGAACATCTGCTAAATGGACTTGGTGGAGAGAATTTTTTGTCAACTGCTATTTCCAAGATGAAGAACAAACTTTGAATCTCGAACTTTGTTATGCCTTTTCTTTGTTTAACTGCAGTGGTTGCAAACTTCCTGGAGTTTTCCATGATGTTCAGTTTCTAAACGCAAAACACTAACATGATCTCATTTGTTTAAATTTTTTTTTTTTTCCTGAGTAGATCAGCACTTTTGTTTCTACTACAAATGGGCTGAAAACCACCAAATGTTGAAGGCCGATTGAGAAGTACTGTACATGTTTGGTTTATTCCTGTGAATCCATCAGATTCCCAGACTTTATCTGATGGGAATATATGTTCAGATTCCAGGAAATTCCATGACAGGTGAAAACGCCTATTTGGTGATTAAATGAGCTTCAAGTGCTCAACAGTCTGAGGTCTCTAGTTGCTGTATTTCGTGCTTCATAATACACCTCACATTTACAATGGGAGACAGCTCTGGACTGCAGGCAGGCCAGTTGAGTACCAAAACTATTTTACTACAAAGCCACACTGTTAAAACACACGCATAAAGTGTCTTGGTGTTATCTTACTGAAATCAGCAGGGGCATCTCTGAAAAAGATGTCTGGATAGCAGCATATGTTGCTCCAAAACCTGTATGTGCCTTTCAGAATCAATCTGTCCTTCACAGATGTGGCAGTTAGCCATGCCATGGGCACTAATGTACCCCTACACCATCACAGATGCTGACATTTGAACTTTGTGCTGGTAACAAGCTGGATGGTCCTTTTCCTTGCTGCCCAGAGATCACGTTGTGCATGATTTCCAAAAACAATCTGATACGTGGACTCGTCAGACCACAGCACACTTTTCCACTTTGCGTCACTTCATTTCAGATGAACTCAGGCTCAGGCAGAAATTAGTGGTTCTGGATGTTGTTGATTCATGGTTTTCATTTTGCATGGTAGAGTCTTAACTTACATTTGCACTTTTTTATAATTGGGGTTTGTATTTTAAGCATCAGCTTAGCTCAATTCTATTTACAGCACCTGACAGCTTACCCAAAATATGATTTAACCAGATGTGCTGAAGTCATTTGGTACTCCAAGCAGGTTAATGCATCCTTTAAGGAGCTAGAGAAGTCTGAAGAGAAGGCTGTTTCCACGTTCATCGCACCCAAGGAGGTCATTTGGTCTGATGCCTTTCACTCCACATAATATAAACTTCCTCACCACAAGCTGCTCACAAACAGCATAAATAAACAACCCCGGGACAAACCAGGGTTTGGAGCTTGTTAGGGGGCACAGTTTCAACATGAGAGTTTGTTTGTTCAAATTTGCTCGCACAGTGACCTAACTCCTTTATACTGAGCACATGTGGAAAAGAGGGGCATAGAAAGGCGAACATTACCGAGGGGGGAGAAAAAAAAAAGTGGAAAAATCCATATTTTTCCAATATGCAGACGGGGCTGTTCATCAGGCAAAGTTTGACACATGTCTTTGAAAAGTTAGAAACAACAACTTGGTGGAAAAAGTAGGGTGGTTTGGCTAAACAAATGTCATTTTTGGACGCCGCTGCAGGGAGGATGAGAAAAGGAAAGATGATGAAAAGAATGAAAAGATACATTCCTGAGAATCTAACTCACTGCCTCACTGTTTCCTGGGCTTGATTAGAGGGATGCAGTGACTTGTGGGTGCATTAAGATTAAGATCTTGGCTGTCCAGAGGGAATTACAAAAAGGAAGTAATACGAGTGTCTTTATCAAATGTGACGTTGGTTTTTATATAAACGGAAGTCTCATTACGGCCTGTGCTTATACTGTGCGGCCATGCAGCTAGGGCAGTGTTTGTGATGGTAACAGAGGCCATTTTGCAATCAGAAGGTCGCAGGATTGACCCACACAAGGGCCGGTCCTATTTGCTGCCATGAATTAAGCAATGCTCTGCTGGAGACGTGTTGCAACAGTAGAATACAAAATTGAACAAGTTCATAAAGGCAACTTCTCCCCTCGACTTTTTCTTTTGTAAACGCTTCCATATGTATATGTCTGATAGCTCAGGACTGCAGCTAACGATTATTTTCAGTATCGTTTTATCTGCATTAAGGGACAACTGACCAGAAATGTGTTTTACATGAGACGTGGAGTTGAATACAGTACGTACACGTTCAACGGGAATTTCTAAACCCTTAATGCATAAGTGGGTCCAAATGACCTATGGTGGGTTTGTTTTCTTGCCAGTTTCATCTTTGCCAAAATTTATGTTGAGTAGTACACAAATATTTGAAAGTAATGTAAAAATTATACTTAGAGATATTTAAATAGTTTTGTTTTAAAATTATGCTAATCAATGGCAACATTTATGTGGATTAGTGCCAATTTATGTATACTAACATAGTGATGTTGATTTAAATGATTTTAGGAAGCAAAAAAGTGTTATGAAACACCTCTGAACCACCATTTGGATCGCTTAAGACTTTTTATATGTAATAGTGGCGACTTCTAGAGTAACAAACATTTGGAAGATTTTCTGTTGTAGTTTGTGTGAGGTTCACCCTTTTTTTCCTCTCAAAATGCCTGTACTAAAAGGCATTTTGATGGACCACATTAGTGGATTTTCAAAATTTTCCCTTCCTTCATATGACTCCTTAATAGTCTTTATCTCTTATTCAGAACATACTGAGCTTGTCAGTATGTTCACATACTGAACACAGGAACAGATAAAGCTAAAATTAAATCAGCTGAGTTTGTTTATCTTGCAATTTGTTTGAGGCCGACTCACACTTTTGGGTAAAATGCCCGGGCTCAGAGAAGGAAGATTATTTTTACTTTTGAGAATAAAGTCAAAACACAAGTTCAAGTTAATTCTTGGAATGCAAAAATTTTTAAAATCTCTGATTTATTTTACTGCCTGGCACTAATACTTAAAGTTTGACTTTATTCCTCAGAATACAAAATTAAAAAAATAGCATAGTCAAAGCAAGAAACTCACAGGTGTTACTAATAACATTAACGATGGCTCCAGTGTATTCCAGCCAGGCCGTGTAACAGTGAGCCAGCGTGTACAATACCACAAACATGAAACTGATCAGCTAAACACAGCTCAGCCATCATTAATTTTATTAGTTACACCTGTGCCTTTCTTACTGTGACATGTCAAAATGCAAAAAAGGCCAACTGAGGAAAGTTGGAAGCTTACATGGCACTGTTTTCCATAAGAAGTCAATTACCAATTTGTTTCAGGCGCAGTATACAATATTGTACAACAGGGAAAAAAAAGAGTAACTCAAACATCATGTTTGGTATTTTTATACACAAGTCAATTTCTAAAAGCAGCACATCACCACAAATGTTTTATCAATGCAACGTCTGCAACATGGCAAGTGTGTAAAAACAATGAAGACTGCCAAAAAACACTCTGGATTCATAGAATCACTTTCAAAATATAGAGAAATTTACATTCTCGCATATCTACAAAAAAGATCCAAACAATCTTCAAATGACATTTCAATACCTGGATAAACCCAATCAATATTCTGCTGATTTTTCTAAATAAAAATGTAACTTTCCACGGTGATGGCACCCTGCAGATTAATGCAACACCTCAGTGATAAAGTAACATTACATAACAGTTACAGCATTGAAATCATTAGATTTTAGTGCAGTTGCCAGCATCAGTCTGCAGAATTATGTTCAGCAACACCGGGGATGGTGAGTCGAAGATGGCAGTTATTCTTGTGTTTGTCAAACTGCTGCAGGGCAACAGTCAGCAAGAATCTGAGAGGTTATTTGACCGGCGAACAACCCAGATACACCACTCTGTTTGTTGTATGTCTTATGTTGCTTTTACCGATTCCCTGTCAACACAATCTTGCAGGTTTCTTTGTTGCCTTGTGAGCAAAAAGTGTTCTTTGTCCCCAAAAAGTAGTACGAAATGCAGAGTGACGAGACTGTACAGCTCCTCCTTTACTTCAGTTATGTTTTGGACGCTTTGACTGCACGGTGTCAGGTGTTGTGTCTGCTGCTTTCTTGGATGCCACTTTTTTTCTAGAGTCCTTCTCGTCTGGTTCATAGAGAGCATTCCTGACGAAGCGTGCAGCAGCCCCCTTATCCAAGCGGGCAGCTTTCTTCTTGTCCGTGATCTCTTTCACTTTGTTCATGTACGTCCTTATTCGCTCCTGAAAAACAGAACAGAGGAATTTGACAACGCACATAAATAGGTCATGAGAGTAAGGTCCACTCCATATCAGTGCAACAACATGTAATAGCGAGGGCTGGGAAAACGGTTTAAACTTACAATATGGAAATAATGTCAGCCTTAAGGCAAAAAGCCATGGTAGCCTTCCTAGGTGTCCGGCATGGACAATAATGTTCACAATATGTTTTTATGTAAGTCTGAATGACATTCGTCAGTTCTCTGTCTTATAAATTTTCCTTCACTTGTTCCTGTTCGTATCAACCATATGAGTGATAAAGGTGTATACACCACTTTCAAAGCTTGCATTGAGTGGGGCATCTGGTATATGCGCTGGTTGAGACACTATTTAAATGGTGTGAAAACTCCTACGTGTATAAGGAAATTGAAAAAAACCCTAGTGAAAATGACAAAGGCAGTACGAGTAAACATACATACCAGTTCCTGTTTGATTCCATGCTCTCTGGGATTTACTCCTTGTGTAACCAAGTACACTGTAAAAAAAGAGCAACAGTAAGAATATATTTCCAAATTATGTCAAAAAATAATACTGACACACTTTGAATCAATGCCACGAGACAAATACAGTGCAAGGCTCTTTGGAACACACAACACGGAAATAAACCTGCATTTAAGTTTGTATTTCACAATTACTGTCATTTCCTCACAGAATCTTTGCTTAAGAAATTATAGGTCACTGAAACCCAAGCATGCTTTTCCATTGTTGTCTGGTTACATCTTTGTTCGACAGTGATACAAGCCCATAATGCATCTTGTTAACCGTGTGTCACAAATCCTTTGGCTGCCAGTCTGAAAGAAACAGAACTGGGTGCATGTACACAAACATGGAGACACATGTTTGATATGTCTCCTGTATGAAGTCCCCCTAGATATCGAGTCAACATTATGATGGAGGGTCATTAAAGCCAGGGCCATGTTCAAAAAACTCCAAGAACACTAAATTCAGTTTTGTATGCACCTGCCCTAAATTTATTCTTCAATCCATTAAATAACGACAGTGAATCCAGAATTAAACTTACTCCAAAATAATGAATTCAGGGTGTAGGCAGACATCAGATCCAACTTGGCTTGATCCAAAGGGTCCAGCTGTCAATGAACCAGATTTAGTTTCATTAGCACCAGCTGTATAAAATATCTACATATTTTACTGGTGAAAAAATTGTTACAACAGTGAATAATAAGCAAAACTGTAGTAAAAAAAAAAAGTGTTGACTGCACAAGGCACGTGGCTGAGCTATCATCACAGACTGCTTGGTACACTTAAGAATATTTTATGAGATTACTGCACGTTTTTGTTCTTCACAGGAACAGGTGAACATGAAATAAAAATAGGTGTGAGTAGTTGTCTGTCTGAATGTGTGTTATGCTGCATTATAGACAACTCAGAACTCGAAAATTTCCAACCTCCCACTGGAAAGAGCACAATAGAACACCACTAAAAGCTGCAGTTCCTACTTGTGAACTACCTCGACTTCATGAAGAAGCAGTTATCTGATGTTACACAACAATGGCAACATGGACGGAAGCCTAAAGTAGTGCATACTATCATATAGTAAAACCTAATCTGCATGTAAATTGATGTCAAAAAATGTTTGCCAATGTTAAGTGCCGTAGAATAAAATATACAATGGCGCCTGTTAACTTGTGTTGTTTTTCCTCTTCTGTGGTGTTTATGCGAGGAAGGTGCACTGCTGGGGGTTCAATTGTGTGTTCACTTGCCAAAGAAATTCATCAATTTGTCACGGTCAGACGTGTTTTTTTTGTTTACTTTCAGGATGCTTCATATGGTGTTGAAATAATCAGAAATATTAGTTCCTGAACGGGAAAAGTCTCGTGAATATGGTGTCCTCTCAAGTTGGAACAACAGCTGGGAAAACCTGAGAAAATCTTGGCACACGACTTGCTAAGCAGTGGAAGTCTGTTGATGTGATATATACAAGAACATGGCGGACAAAAATAAATGTTTGGTCCATAATATTTATTAATTCACATATTGCATATTAAGTTTTTGTTCACATGTAATTTGTAATATGGTATTAGGATGTAACCGTTCAGTTCATGTCCACACAGTGACGTGAGGTAGTTAGAAACATTATTTAATAGCATTAAACCTGATAACAACTCAGGTACGATTACGTTCAGCATGTAACATACTCTTTTAAACTTAGTAGCACCCATGTTTTGTTGTTTTTTTTTACAAATGAATTTACAGCTCACGAACACATCTAAATTGGAATAATCACTTGAAATGGAGCCATCCGAGGGGCACATAAGAGCACTATTTGCCTGGAAGACAGCATTAGGCCTGTGATAGTCTAGTGACCTGTCAGGGTTGTACCCCACCCCTGGCGCAATGCGAGATGGGAGAGTTTCCAGCAGCCTGCAAGTCCTGACAGAGTGTGCTGGCATCAGCAGTGGATTTAAGGGTTGATTGAAATTTGTTGCAATGATATTTGGTGAAGTGAGAGAACTATGTCTCACAAATGCATCAGTGCAAGTTACTCTAACCCTAACCCATCAAAACAATCACACACTAACCAAACATGATTATGTGATGTTGCAAATCTGACAGTCAGTCTGAGAAAGCAAGCTTTTTCTTACAAGTGAAGTAAAAAGGCATGGTGAAAAGAACAAGTGGAACTACTCATGTCGGTGGCATGTATAGAAGGCTGTGCCTCCTTGCCTTTATTTCTAGAATATTAACAAGTATTTGACGGGTCACAGCGTCCTGTGTGGAAAACGTCTCCAGCTTACCTTCTGCAGCAGCTCATTCCTGGGCATCGACATCAGCTTCTCCAACATGGATCTGACGGAAGAAACCGAGGAGTCGAAACCTGTGAGCTGTTCGTCTATCTCATGAGGGTGGTCTTCAGTCCTGCTGTCCGCTGCCATTCTCCTGTGAAATAACAATAAGTCATACAAAGTTGTGTAGCTCTATTGTTAAATGATTTTTTCATTAGACATAAAGCTCTCATTCAGGTCTGTGGTGAGAGCTAGGTGACGTTAGCTCGCACATGCCGCTAACAGGAAGACAGACGACCACTTAGGTTACATAAGCAGAAATTAAAAGACGATTATAGGATCTTTGTTAAAGCAACACTCATTAGTGGTTTACGGCAATACACGTTAGCTTAAAACAGAATCTGGCGACGTCTAACTTGAAGTAAGCTATTTCTGTTTTACCTCTTTAGCACGCAACACGCTTCAGCCGAAAGGAAGTGACGTTAAAAAACACAACCCGGATCGTGTCTAGAAGGGAACCGCTCATTTGCGAAACTCTCGCGGGATTTGTACTCGGTGTTTCTTTATTGTGCGTGTTATACAAACTAATTCCATTTTATTATGTGACAGCGTTATTGTTAAAATATGGATAGGTTTAGAGGCAAAATAGCACTTGATTGTGATTAAGGAAAGATCATAGTTTGGGTTTAAATTACCACTCTCACGATATCTTTAGCGGGTCTGGGGTTCCCTTCTACACACGACCCGAAACCTGTCCGTTGCTGCTTCTTCTGCTGTACGCTACTGCCGTCTGCTGTTTGGAAGAGCGAAGTATCTCGTTAGCTGCTCATAATATTTTTTACTAAAGCTGTGTATTCACTAGTTTTTGGGGCAAGTTTTTTTAGTGTTAGTCTTCAAGTGGCGCCTTCTACTCATGCTTATGCGTTTAAAATATTTCACCTAGCCTAACTAATAGCGTTAACTAGCATTAAGCTAGCTGAAAACAGCAAAAGTGTTCAGGTTACCATGGTGACCCGGGGCATCAGTGCGGTAAATGAGGCTGAATGTGTGTGTGTGTGTGTGGTGTGTGTGTGTGTGCTGTGTGTTGTGCTGGTTGTGCAGCAGTTTAAGTGCGTTTAGGTCTTGGGCCGTACACCTGTTGTAGCTGAAGACAAAGTAAAGCGGCCGTGAAAGAGGCTTGAGACATGGACAACTGTGATTTGGAGAAGCTCTCTGTCTCTGGTGGGAAGCTCCATCCAGGGTTCTCATCAGAAGTCACAGACTACAAAGTGACCGTGGAGAGCATGTCTGCAAAGTGACTCTGGACCTGGCCACTAGTGATTGTGGCGCTTCATACAGGATTGTGAGTACTGTACTGGAACTTTAATGATGCTTTTATCGGGTATACACATTAAATGTAACTTTTATTTATTTATTTATTTATTTAATAAATTTCAGCTCTTTGGTGACGGTTCCAGGGCCTTAAAACTGAATGAGGGACAAACAGAGTAGAAATAGAAGTGGTAGCAGAGGATGGTACCATAAAGAAATACTGTGTGGAAATCACCAGGCTGTCCGCAAAGATTGCTGAACTCAGCAGTCTGGCTTTGGAAGGACATATTCCACTTCATCCTACATTTTGTACCAAGATCTATGAATACAATTGTGAGTACAGACAGAGATGAGCACAAATACATCAACAAGTATGAAAGACTTAATGTGACCAAGTATGTATTGTAATTCAGCTTGATAAAGGAATTGTAACCAGTTGTATCAGTGTTACAGTATGCCACTGGTACATTATTTTACATTTGTATGAACAAAGTTGTAAAATACAGTGTTATACTGTTTGTTTTAACAATGTGTTAATGGTAATTTACTTGCTAGTGTATGCAGAAATACACATGGTAATAAATAGTAAAATATTTATTTTTATGTTTGTTATATTAGGGATATACACAGTATATTTTCTGCGTTATGAGTATCAATTGGTAAAATTTCCATGTAAGATATATTTGTTTTTTGTTTTTGTTTTTTTTGTTGTTGTGTGTTTGATACTTTCACTGTAAACTCTTTATGCAGGTACTGTTCCCTTTCATTGCAATGCTGTGACCCTGCTTCCCAAGGTCCCAGACAAAAACATAAAAGTTACAGTCAATGGGGAAAGCAGCTCACAACCAGTCCCTCTGAACTTTGGAGACACTGTGGTGGAGGTCTCAGTCTGTTCAGCAGATGGCAGTAATTCACAGGTAGGATGAGACATGAGAAGAGGGCTGCTGACATGACTTGAGGCTTTATGTGTTTTACCAGCACTTTAAATTGCTGACATTATATTTCAAAATATAATAACTTATCAAGTCATCTTATCCTTGCTTAATAACCTAACTCGTAATGTATAGCAAACTACATTTTAAAGCTTCACACACTTTAAGTTGTTCCATGTTCCCAAATAATAGTATACAAGTCAGATATAAAGATAAGTGTGTTTGGCTCATTTCAGTTTCATAATGCTGCATTGTCCTGCCACCCTGCTTAAATGTTTTCAGAGGTACTAAACCTGATTCACCTCTAACCCTGTCAGGTGTACAAAGTGTTGGTGACTCGGGAGCTAATTCCCATGGCTGTGACCTTCACTGATGAGAAACAGCAGCTGGACTATGAATGTCCAGTATCTCTGGCTGCTTTTTATAGACCTGTATCTATCAACCACAGGTAAGAGTGAATAGGAAGACACTTAATAAGAGAAAATATCAGCAGGAGTGTTAATAATAAGTCGCTAATTGATTAATTGCTGTTAAGAATTGAACCATTTAAAAATTTATTAACCAATAATGTACGTTTGTGTAAAATTTCACAGGTTTTCTGTATAGAAATGTAAATAATTGCTCCCCATATGATATTTTGTTGTTTGGCAGTGCATTTGTTATAATACAGGTGACGAAAACAGCCGTCTCTAGCAAGAGCCTTGTTGTTTTATTATTCTGTTCTTTTGTTTGCACTTTGTAAATTAATGTTTCACATGACTAATATACCACTTTATCATTTACCATTTAAAACTTAAACTGGCAAAAAAAAATGTGCATTTCGTAAGTACTGATTAATCGATTATCAATAAAATTTTCAACTATTGATAAAGGAAAATGCACAAAATTGGCAACCCTAGTTGTAGCAGCAGTTACCTCTTTTGTCTTATTCATATTCATTTTAACATATTTTTTCCAAAACAAGTGGTTTACAGTTGATGTAGTAGTAAAATAAAAAGTGTTAAAGTATAATGCATTAAATCAACAGTCAGTATTAGATGCACAGTCTCAGTTTGCTAGTTGCCAATAGCAATTTATCACCCCAAAGTAGCACATGAATTGCTATTTTGTTTGATTGTGGTTAAAGCTACTACAAGGAGTTTTCATATTTTTTTGATTTTAGAGGTGCCTGTGAACAAAAATTGTAGTGTTTCCACTGTAATAAACCTCAAAATATAACATCAACATAAAATTATCTAAATAAAAATTTCCTGTTGCTTCTTTCCTCTTTATTTTTAACTGACTAATGTACAACTTATTGTAAATCTGTCTGGAAGAATGTAGGTTTGTTTCATTTGATTTTAAGGAGAATTCGACCTGGTGGCAGACATTAAGAACAACTGTACAGAAAAATGCCAATCTTCTCACAGATGGTCTCAGATCATATAGAGGCATCAGTAAGAACTTGGGATTGCATCATAATCAGTTAAGAAAATCCTTGTAGTAGCTTTCATGATTGCCTTTGAGGTTTATATTGGTCTTTTTTATTTATTTGAAATATGAAAAAAATGATATATTGTGTGGCACCTCAGTAGCGCATACTGCTTTCTGTATTGGTTCAACAAATGCCGTCAAGATCTGTATTGTTGTCTTATTGATTTTCAGTGACCCGAAGCACATCTTCTCAAGGCCTTATATTGAGATGCTGGCACGAAGATCAAGAGTCGACCCATTTAATGACTGTCCTCTGGGAGACGGCTGGAAGATCGTTGAACTGGACCTCGACAGGAAGATGTCAGCTGCTCTGGTCAAGTGTTTCTTTGCTTACAGAGGTGAATCCTGGAGTCTTAGCTCTTTAAAGAGATTTGTCTAAAGCAGAGCTGCTGTGGAGGAAAAGCTCTTATTGGTTGAGTTCAAGGTCACCTGGTAGAGTAATAGATCCACTGTTATTTCTGCCTAAAGCCATCGAAAACCAAATAGTATAGAGAGGAGGAAGGTAACAGCTTGTTATCCTCTCAATACCACAAATGTCACATTAATTAAATTATAAAAAGAAGTTATTTCCATCACATGGTGCTTTTTAGAGTACCTTTCTTGCCATCCATGTTGTTACACAGTCAACCTGCACTCAGTAAAGGATTCTTTGACTCCACCATTGAGACTTAGTTGAATAAGCTGCATCATTTCTACCTTTAGAACAACTCTCTAACAAATGTTTATACAACTACATTGTTAATATGCTAGGTACAGTCTGCCTTACCTCTCAGCAGTCCTGATTACACTACCTACACTATCATGTAACACAATGTTACTGTAGACAACTATTATGTTGCTGTGAGGAGGGGGATGTTATTACTTAACTAAAACCTCATGTATCTAGCTGCTGTCGGCTGAAGGCTGCATTTTATATAAGGCCTCCTTTGAGTCCAGCAGGCTTTCACCTGCTTAGCCAGAAGAGTAATTGATTTCTGGACAACCAAGGCCTCTGTCTGATTGATTTGAAGCTGCAGAGGTTAGTTGTGGAGAATTAAATGGAACAGAAAGTTGCATCAGAACCACATGTAATAGACATGTTTACTTTATCAATTTGCTTGATTGCTATTTGTTGTTAATTAAACTGACAGTTCAATTCATTCTGAAAAAAAAAGACACAATCACTTGATTAAACTAGACACAAAGGTTTAAGTGGACTATTCTGTCACACTTTACAGTACAACACTACCATTATCAACTACCAACATAATTCTACCGTGTGAATTATCGTGTCTTTGATGTTTTTCTCTTAACGAAGGATGCGACAGTGTGATGAAACTGTCTGAGCTGGGGTCACACTCTCTGGACTGTCCACACAAGCCCACCGGAGACCTGGATGCAAAGGTCAGTATGAAAGATTAAACAGCGCACTGCATTGCCAGAATCACTGCCATCGACCTCGACTCCACTCATCCTTTATTTACGAGTCGGCACTCACTTCACAGTGACTAAGTGCTGGTTTTACTTCCACCGTAAAAGTATCTCATGTTTGTGCATGTGGTATGTGTAGTGGTTACACAGTTAAGAGTGGATAAAACAGTTATTTGTGTGTACAGTGCATGTGGACATTGAGGATGGGATGCAGAGGTGTGTCAGTGTTTTTGCATTTACTTAGTTTACTTGCATTTACGTTATATTAAAAAGATTCACCAAGCCATCCAGTTGCTTAGCTCTATTATTGATTGAATCAGGTCAATGCATTTCACTTCTGCTCATGTTCATTTTCAGGACGTCACAGAGACAGATTGGTATAAGAAGCACTTTGCAACGTCCAGTTGCTTTGAGATAGAGACTAAACACAGTTTGGAGGTAATACATCTATTTTACTTTACACTATCGGTATACAAGTTAAACTGCATCAGTTACATCACCTTTGGCAAACTCCACAATTATTTAAAGGTAGAATATGCAGGATTTGTCAGTTGTTGTTTGCAAACACACCCTCCAAAGCTGGCCTCTCTTCCCAGTCTCAACGAACGAGGGAGGGAAAGAGACAGCAGCGGTGGTTGAGCGACCTAGAAAGTGAATGGTGACACTTTATTTGAAGGGCTCTCAGCCAAGACAACGTAACCTGTCAGTATATGTCATGAATAATTTCCTGGACTTAAAGTAAAGTAAATAAATGTAATTAAATGTAATTAGACCAGTTTGATGACCAAGTACAGTACCAAGGTAATTACACTTACAGAGATACCTGATGGACAAGATAGCAGTTAGCTAGTTTCAAATCAAATTAAGTCAAGTAGCTGGTGTTAGCTTGTTAGCTCGGTTAGCCATGGAGTTAGCCACATAAATTGCTGACAGAGCATTGAGATGCCAGGAGCCAAACCAAATCGGTACATCAGACTGGCCACCACTGGTCTCGAAGACTGTGTTGGTTTCTGGTCCAGCCGGGATCTCCAATTTGGCCAGACTCAGCTACACAGTGGAGGACTGGTACTCCGTGTGCAAGTTTAAAAACAACTTTGAATGTTTTGGCTGGAGTCTGTTATACAAAACAGGTCAGGTCTGACACCCAAAAACATCCTGAACACATCAAAATTATGAGAAAGTAAGAAAATCTAGGCAGAGGGAAGGGTTTCTGCAAACACGCACACCACCACATTCTTCTTGTGAGTGATAACTGCTGGTTGAAAGAGATTATTTTTATGAGTCTATGCATTGTTCTTTTTTAACTAAATCTTATGTAGAATACCTTTAACAGAAAGAGGACTTTTTAGGGGTTGTTCAGCTTTAATCCTACATGTTACAAGCCAAGGTATTCCTGTCTATATACCATATGCATAGTCAGAATCACTGTAGTCAAACAGGAATTTGCCTCAGTGATTCTGATACTGTTATATATCACAGCTTCACTAGTGTTACATGGTGATGCACATTTCAGAAAAAAGATCTTGTGGTAAACAAAAGCGGGTAAACTGTAACTTCAGTAATTGATCAAATTGAAACAATAGTCTATAGAAAACATTTTTCCCCTTGAAAGACCCCCCTTATATAACTCACATATATAACTTACTGCTTCTCCTGTTGTGCTTGATGAGCATGTGATTGTTTTCTTTGTCTACTACAGGTGCGTAACTGGGAGAAAAGACTACAAATGACAGCAGGAGAAGACAGTGTGGATAAACTGTGTGCCTTTGCCCAGGATCACTTGAAGCTCTACCGACAACATCTGCCGAAACCAGGTACATAGCACTTTACAAACCAAGGGTGTAGGATCAGAAATAAAAGAGAAGTTAAGTAATCTGTCAGTCTGTTGGCAACCAGTACCAATTACAACAGTGATAGAACTTATTTCTTTTCTCTGAAATCTGTGATACACCCCCCTGACTTCAATAACTTTCTCACCTCCTATATTTATACACTGTTAATAAATTACCATGCACAATACTATAGTAACAAAAATGCTTTGTTATTTGCTTTTTTCTTTTGAAGAATAATTTTCAGATGGTTTGGCAATCAAAAACAGCATTAATCAAAATTTTTATCAGTTCTCTGGTGATATTATCCTCCATTATCATATCTAGTCTGAATTACTCTCCACTTAAATAGAGAGTTTCTGTAGTTTGTTTTGTATTCCACAGCTAGTTAAATAGCATGTCTAGTGAGTATTTAAATGCACTGTTGCCTGGGCGACAGAAGAGTAATTTTCTTTCCTCTTCCGTGGCACAGCAGCTCAGCTTTGGCCATTAAAAAATACATGAAAATGGGCTTGTCAGTGGCTGCCTCTGCAGCTTCCTCCTCTATCTGACGTGCCAGACACTCAAGTTACTGCTCATCTTTTCTCAGCTACTTGGGCCCTGCTAATTGTTTGATGACTCTGAGCAGTGAAATTCGAGACTGATCCCAGAGGACTGAATGAAAGTCACTGGAACCGAACCGACAAGTAACACCAGAGAGAGAGAGAGTTGGTATGAGATAAGGAGTGATAGAGACAGATAATCTTCACCTCTTGAAATATAAACAAGCTTTTTGTGTTGTACCGGATCAAGCTGCATGGAGGATGATGAACAATGTTGTTCCGTTTGACCTCTTGTGTTGTGTTGCTGCAAAACACAAAGACGATGTTGTATCACTTGAGTAGATCTTATCAAGGAAGGTTAATTAAATTTCAATATTAAAGGGATAGTTTGGATTATTTGATGGTGGGTTGTATGAGGTACTTATCCACAGTTAGTTTATTACCTACAATAGATGTGGGTTGATATGCCCCCGGTTTGGAGAAGCAGAGAGGAGTACCACCTATACTGCGTATAATATATTAACATTAGGTGCATGCATATATATGTAGATCCGCAGAACATTTTCATTCACTGGAGGACTTTTTTAATGAAGAGTATATTAGCTAAAGGAATTTTAAATGATTGGTGAAAGTGAATTTTACAACAGCAGCAGCTGCAGAATGAGTTTGGTTGTGTATGTTTTGTAATATTATCTAGAATATAAAAGCTGTGACATCAGTGCCATCTGACAGACAAAGGGCACTCTTGCAAAGGCAAGCTACACTCTGTCAATATTTCATGCAAGGATACATGCAATCATTCATAAGTGAAAGAGAGAAGGAGGCCAAATGGGAGATCATTTTATTCCACATCATGCAGTGTGCTGTGAAGTGTTTGAATGAAACAGAAACGCTGTTTCACACAGTCATGGAAGAGTTTAAGTTCAGGGAGAGACTTTTAACGAAGGTTAAACCTTTTCAGGCGTGTGTAACGCAGGAAAACAGTCGCATTGTTGAAGTGGCTGTTGGTCTGTTCTGATGGTCACTACAGTCTGAAATGAAAATAAAACCTGTGGCCAGTTATTATTACAATTACAACTCATGTTAATACTTAAATGTAGAGGATCACACTAGCCTGTGTTTTGAAAGACTGACTGAAGTTGTCTTTTGTTTTTAGTCCAAATGTGTTATTAGTCAGTAAAACTACATAGTACAGAAGGTAAACCTCAAGCAGCTTGCTCATTAACATGCTACAATTATTAGATTTAAAAAAAAAAAATGTTTGTCATGTAGTCAAACAACATAGTTTAATCCTTGTCAGAATTGCAGAAGTTGAAAGTTCTTTTTATCATTTTCTGTTTATTTGTGTCACCTTTTTATCTTACTTTTAGAAATCTTTATTTTTTAAATTACTCAGAGCTTTTTGTGGCAGACATATATTTTGGATTTCTTCATTTTCCATGTAGTTAACAGTGCAACAATAAGATTCTAAAGGTTAATGATGTTAAATAATCACTTAATAATTAGTTTGATGCCAAGTGCGGAGATTTCCTGCTTTATCGCCCGTAGCTTTTGAAACAAAATCTCCCTGCTCAGCTTGTGTTGCAGCTTTTCATTGATGGATGACAGTGCTGTGAGCAAGCAACCAGCGTTCCAAAAATAATAAGCTTCATTCTCAAACCAGTAAGGCAAATAACAAATAAGTGTAACTGTTACAGTAGTTCTCAGTCTGATGTACAACCTTTTCACCAGTTGTTCCTGCTCTAGTTAGCTAACACATCTCAAACGTCAAAATGGGCTCTTATTTTTGTATGTCAGTTAAATTTAGTCCTTAACAATAGGTGCACAGACTACATGAAGGGTTTTATCATTTAAAGTAAATTTAAATCTCAACCTGGTGTTGACTCTAGTACAAAGCAGGGGAATACAGTCAGTGTGAAATATTTCTCAGCACTATAAGGATGCAAATTCTCTCAAAAATATATGCAAATACTTTCTGCTCTTGTGTGCATGCTATATACTGTAGCATAGTCCTTATTTCCATAGGGGACATGTTGCAGTGTGAGGACGGCCAGTCTCCTCTGCATAGCCTGGAGCAGGCTGCTGTCCACTATGCGTCAGCTATCAGACTCAGCTCCAGAGACCCCAGACTCCACTTCCTCCTGGGTGTCATTCTGGAGGAGCAGCACTACGCTGCAGAGATGTACGGCCTCCAGAGGAAGGTACTGTCAGACAAGCTCTTTCAGTGATGCGTTGTGAGGTTTTGTATGCATGACTAAAGAGCTTCTTTGAATCTTTGTTACTAAAGGACTTGTTTATTAAAATTCTGATACTGTTCAAAACATTCATCCCTGGCAGTTTCTTTGTACAGAATGTCCCCCTAAGGTAACCTTCAAGGATCCAGACTGAAAGACTTTTCCACCCTTTCACAACTATTCCTTGTCCCCTTTGCCATGTGGAGATCTTGGGGTTTATAAAGTCTGACAACGTTTTATGGAAATATAAGAATAATATTTCTTTGCAAATACAATCTGAATGGGCCTTTTCATCTAAATGATTTAACTTTAACACTTCTGGATGTTGATAATGACTGAAATGAATGACTAAGAACAGTGAATCTGCAGCAGGAAGCTACCCAACCTCTTACCTATACCTTCACCCCCAGGCTGACAGAGACAGAGATGAATTAAGCGATGCCAAATCAACAGCACGTCAGGATGACATCCTGGCTGTCTGCAAACTCCATGGTTACCGCGGCACACCCACAGTGCAGAACCAGCTTCAGGCCTTGGATAAAGAGTATCAGCAGCTCAAAGAGCAGGGACAGTCCAGCAAAGCAGACTATGTTCAGACACTCTACATCTGGCTCTCCAAGAAAAACTGGCAAGGTAACTGTGTCAGAAGTTAAGTCTAATGTTGCTGTTTACTTTACTCGCTCAAAATCCTAAAAAGTAAATGTCAGAGAGGGAGTTTATTTTAATCAAATTGCTGTCTTGACTTTCTCCCTTCAGTTTAACATAATGTGAAGTGAATAATAAGAGAGATATCAGATTAAAATGAAAACAGAGGACAGATTGTTGATTGTCTCAAGGCCTTTTCCAATGCCTATGAGTGTATGTCTGTCATAGGTGAGTTTGTACATGTTTCAGTAATAAAGCCAAGAAAATAACACATTTAAGGAGAAAAGTAGAAAAGTTTCTACATGCACAAGTTATGCATTTTTATGCATCTTGTGTAACGTAAGAAACTGTTGCAATGCATACTTATACTCTATAAAGCTGTTTAGATAGAAGCCCCAGCTAAATCATAACTAATCAGTATATGGCAGTTGAAAATGAACTCCCTCTCCTCTTGTTGCAGGATAGCAGTGCAGCTGTGCAGGATGAGGAGAGCTGCATGCACCGGGCTCTGATGAAGTACCTGGATGCCTGGTCTTTGAGTCCTCATAGCTGGGAATACAACCTGCATGTAGGAAGGCTGCTGCTGCTGCAGGGGAGGAGCAGGGAAGCCCTGCAGCACCTGCAGAGCAGCCTGGCACTGCGCCCGCTGCATCCTGCACTCAGGTCAGGTCACAGAAGTATTGTTGATGGTAGGACTGTCACAATAACAGGTTTTCACTATTATTGCGATCTACAGAAACTTTAAAAAAAAAGCAAAACAAAACAATAGTTCAGTCATTGTTTATAGAAACTTTGTGTGTATTGTGTGCTTTTCTGGAGTGAAGGAGGTAAAGAGTCTGTAACCATATCTGTAACTGATATAAGAGCAAACTATGGAAGCCTAATTCTTCCAGTAAATTTTTTTTTTAAAATCTCCATGGTTAGACTTTTTATCTGTCATAATTTTGATTACCATAGGGATATTTTTTTCTTTTACTGGCAGAAATGGGCTTCCATAGTATATAGTATTATATAGTATATATAGTATTTACATGATCTTATCATATGTGTATTATTAACATGATATCAATATTTCCTTGTCACTATTATCATTAATACCATAATATCATGACACCCTTAGATGGTAGTAAAAGCAGAAATCATATTATCAGTAGCTGTAATAGTAATAATAACGATCATAATTAATTAAAAGTTATCCACAGAGTTAGAAGGTTTATTGCCTGAAGATCTCACACTGTGCCTGGCTCACAGACAGAAAAAATAACTGAATTATAACTGAAAGAGAACGGTATAATTAGAAACCACGCTGTGCCTGACAAACGATTAATCTCAAAATTGATTCTCACAGGCAGCCAAAGAAAAAATAAGATAGCAGTATGTGATCATGTATTTCACCTCCTGCTAAAAAGCTGAAAGCAACCTTTTGTTCAAACTAGAGCTCAGGTATTGACTTGTTGCAAAAGCAGGGATGGAGTATAAGGAGCTAAAAGCATACATATCCTTTTCTGTCACTCTAACACTGTGAAGACCAACCTCTCAAACTCCCTTTCATATATCCACGAGTAGTGTAGTGACATTTATGAGACAAGGCCTGGCAGTCCAACAGGGCAAATGCGGTCTAAAGTAACCTGTAAGACTACAGAGGCAGAGCTAGTTTTGCCTTCAACATCTCTTCTGCTTTCATTTTGTCAGATTCTTCACAGGGCTGGCTCTGTTGCAGCAGGAGCAGAAAGCCTCCGAGGACATAGAGAAGGAGGCTGCTCTGTTCTTAGAGCAGGGACTGGAGCACTTTGTCAGCCAGCGCTGCAGCAAGAGGTTTGTGTGTGTGTGTGTGTGTGTGTGTGCGTGGTGGAAATGGATGCATTCAGCGCTAGTGTGAGGGCATGACAGTATCAGTCAATCATAATTATGAATTTATTTGAAATTGTATCTCATAATTTTGAATTTTTATCTCACAATATATGTTGAAACCTCCAGACGGGAGAATAGGATAGTGAAAAAACAGTCATAGATACACATACATACATACACCTGCAGTGTCAGTCAGCCATAGGGATTGTCTTAACAATTTCAAAGTCTAGATATGGGGTTTCCACTATCCAACAACTTTGTCAGTTAATGAAGCCAGAAAATCCAAATTTGGGCAAAAAAAAACCAGTGCATTTTTTTTATTGTGCTGATTTTTATGATTTTGTCTCCAGCTGGGTGGAGCAGGATTCATCCGACCCTCTGTCCAGCCTCAGCACACAGTTCCTGCGAGGCCTCCTCACTCTGGGCCAGCTACAGCAGAGGAACACATTGTCTGGGAAGGCCATGAGTGCAGAACAGGTCTATCACACGTATGTTACAAACCAAAAGATTTGTTTAAAGGTCCAGTGTGTAAGATTTACAGAGATTTATGGGCAGATTATGAAAGAAATGTCATATACTAATCATAAGTATTTATTATTGTGTAGTCACCTGAAAATAAGAATTGTTGTGTTTTTGTTACTGAAGAATGAGCCGTTTATATCTACAGATGTATCTTCCACAGAGGCCGCCATGTTGCACCACCATGTTTCTACAGTAGCCCAGAATGGACAGACCAAACACTGGCTCTATATACGGCCCTTCGCATTTTTCCTACACTGGGGGTCATCACTGTTATGTGTCCAAGGGTCGTAATTTTTCTAAGCAGACACTGTGGGGGTTAGGCTTTCAAATAATTTAAAAGTAGATGTAATTAACCCATTATAGTTCAATATTTTCTTGCAAAATTAATGTAATTTTTAGTAATCTACATCAGTGTGAACAGACTCCTAAAAACATGGAAAATTCATAATGATGACTAGATAGTTTATTAGAAAATGCTCCCTGAGCTTTGCCAGCAAGGCAGTTCACTGAGGAGTGATATTTAAAATCATGCCGCATCATGCGTCGGAGATCTGTAGCGCACAGTGAAAGGATTTGGTTATTTGGCTGTGTTGTTTTAGGTGTGCAGTCTGTCTCCTGCAGCTCCTCATCTAACAGCTGACTGTGGCTGCTCCTGACTCTTTTGCTTACTTCCTAGAATATTTCAAACTTATCTACTGTGAAAAAATGCCAGAAATGACCATTTTCTTTATTTTGTAGACACTCTTGATGAATGACTATGGTAAAGCTAAGCTTACTGATAAACAAATTGTATACATTGTATTTCCTGTGTTTCCTTGTGTTCTTTGTGTTTTGTCAGTTAATGGCTTTTAATGTGAAGCTGCAGCAGTAGGAAATGTTCAGTTTGCCAGATGATATGCTTTAGCAGCCAGATGTGGCCTGCCGGCTGCCAGTTGATGATCCCTGTCCCACACACTTTGAGGGGGAGAGTGAGATGATAGGTTTGCGATCTGCAAGCTCACCGCTAGGTGCCACTGAATCCTACACACTGGTCCTTCAAATAATCATTTGAAATTTTTATTGGTGATACATCTCTGTACTCTGTAGTTTTTGTGATGGATTTCAGCTCCAATTAGCTGTCTCGCTTATCTCCATCATCGATGTGTGATTCAAAGAAAAGTCTCAACATTCACACCAGTATGACCCAGTTTAATAAGTGTTTAAGCGCTGCATAAAAACCCTGTGTGTGCTTGTCTCTGTGCTGGAATGCTTCAGTGCAGCAGGCTGGCTGCCCAGAGTGTGAGTCAGTGTGTATGTCGTGGCGAGGTGAGCAGGCAGCTGGAGTGGGTGCTCCTGGATGCTCAATTTGCCCTGCTGCAGAGGCTGATCCAGCAGGGTGAGTGCCAAGCCAAGCCGGCCATGGAGAGGCAGTCCCTGGTGGCAAAGAGGTGCCAGGCCCTCACAGCTCTCATACGTCTCACCTCTATCGCCCCCTGTCAGGAGCTGCTGGACATGCAGGAGAGGGTAAGAATGTTCAGTTGAGCGAGGAAACATACAAAATATGAATATATAACATGTAATTTAACATTCTGTTTTGATTTGCTCTCATTGTGCTGTTTTGCAAAGAACACTTGTCCATGTATTGGCTGTTATGTCAGTTGGTGCCTGGTGTGACAAAGAAATCAGTTGTACCATCTGCCTACCATCCCCACTGCTGTGTCCAGGCATGCCAGCTCGCAGTAGTGACCACTCCGCGGGACAGCTATGCCCTGTGTCTCTTGGGTCTGGCACAACTGGCTCAATATGACAACAACCCAAATTCAGACCAGTCAAAGGAAGCCATCGCTGATGCCTGCCTCAGCTTCAAGGCCAGCATTGAGCTGGAACACAAGACTCAGAGTGGAGAGCCAGTGGAACAGCTGAGCAGTGAGTGTGTGGTGTTCTTACTCAGGATCACAGCAGGCTATCAGAGAATCTTACACTTATGTTAAAATGTTATTGGTTGTTATTGTTAGGGCATTGGTTTCATGTAGAGCTGCAACGATTAGTCAATTAATCAATTAGCTGGTCAAAAGTAAAAGTTGCCAGCAATTTTGATAATTAGTTAATCTTTTCAGTCATTTTTCAAGCAAAGAATGTCAAACATTTGCTGGTTCCAGCTTCTTAGTTGTAAGATTTTGCTGCTTTTCTCTGTAATCTATAAGCATAATTGAACAGTCTTTGGGTTTTGGACTTTTGGTTGGACAAAAGAAGCAATTAACAGTTTCTAGACATTTTATAGACTAAAGAATTCATCACTAAAGCCCTTGTTTCATGACAAATCAGGCAATATATATATAATATGGTAACCTGAGAATTATTATATATTCAGTATATCCACATTACTGATGATTATGTATCAAAAATATATCATATCAATAATATCAATATTCAGGTATTTGGTTGAAAATATTGTGGTGTTTGATTTTGTCCATATCACCCAGCCCTTATTTACGGTATGTTACTTTATAGAAAATATTATCGTATGTCACAGCATTGCCTAAAAATATTGAGATATTATTTTAAGCCCATATCATCCAGCCCTAAAATTTGGAAATGAACCCCACCCCTACATTAACCATCCCCTGTTTGCGCAGATCAGAAGTGGTGGCAGGACCGGCTCAAGGCTGAAAACGAGAAAGCTGCCAAGCAGTCCATCACCCAACCAGCGGGCATTAAGGGGCTTCCTGACACCAATGGGCCAAGAGAGGAGCTAAGCAGGGCAGGGTAGGAGGACCTGGACAAGGGCGGGTGGCAACAGCCGTAACCAAAGCCCCTGCTCCTCCACCCCCAGTACCCATCAGGGGAGGGAAAGCTGCCCGACCTGCAGCCAAAACCCCTGCAGCCAGGCGAGTCATGCTGGCTGCCCGAGTCAAGCGTTGAGCAGACCTGCTATGTCTGTGGATGTTTGCTTGCATTTATTAATTCATGAATGATTTCCTGTGGATGCTTACCTTTCTCACTAATATCCTGCTTCATATTCAGGTCAAGCACAAACAAAAACAATCTTCTACTCAAAGCTTGTCAGGCTGGGTAGCTTCACTGGAACAAGTTTGCAGTTTATTTCCACACAGAAGAAGAGTGAATTAAGAGTGAATTAAGGAAACATTTATAAGTCTTAAAAAATCTGAGGACTACACTAAAAGATATATTTAAAAATGCATTAACACTGACGAAATGTGTATCTTCTGTGTTCACAAATGAAACTCATTGTAACATAATCATCAACATAAATAGACTTGTGTCTCGAATTACATTATTCATTTCAGACCTTTTGCCTTATATTTTCTCTCCTGTAGGGGGAGAGCTGGAACAGCTACCAAGCTAGATAAATCCCCTAAACCTTCCAACAACAGTACTAAACCACAGCTCCCTGCCAGCAAGTCTAAACAGGACTGTTGCCCTGATACTGTTGAGACAGCAGAGGGTAAGGCATGACAGAAGCATTGAGAATGACATACATAGTCAAGTGAAATCCTTTCCTCTCCAAAGTCTCAGTTTATCATGATTTAAATCTTACTTCTAAACTGAATGTTATGCTCTTATGAAGTTGTGCATAGGAGGTGAGAATGGGTTTTGTATGCTCAAAGTTCTTACCATAAAAGAAATCTGGATGACAAAAGAGGCCTCATGTGCTCTGTGTGTCCAAGGAGTTCAAACAAAATATTGTTTGAAGGAGAATCAAGAAATGCAGATGAAGAATTCCATTTTACCTGACACTCTGAGGTCAGATGACACACCCCAATGAATGCTCATATATGAATGAGCATTTGTTTCTTTTATGTAACTGTCCTTTAACTTTATGTTGCACGTCCCAACTAAAAATTCACCTTCGAAAATATATTAATTATTCTTGCATCATCACCCCACACACTGTTTCAGTTGCAGTAATATTCTTTTTATTGAGTCTGGTCAAGTATGAAATGAAAAATGTTCCTAGTTTCACTTTAAATAACAATTGTGTAATTGTGAAGCCTAATCTATGACCTGGCATGAAATTACATCAGCAACAGCCATCTTTTAACATCTTTTTCTTCCTGTGTTTGTCAATGGAGGTAATTATTCTTAATGTGTGTATTAATTGTTGTTTTAGAGCCTGCTGTGGCAGACAAAGTGAGCGTGTCCAGTCCGTGAACCGCACATTTCATATCTCACGGCTGGGTCTGGCCCGCGCCCTCTCCCGCTGTGACGCCACCCAGGAGCAGGCGAAGCAGCTCTACCAAGAGGTTATCTCCATGGCGCCAGGGGTCAGTTGTTATCCATTGCATTTAGACTTCAGGCATTTCCTCACTGCTTTTACAGTGCAGCTTACAATGGCTGTAAAATAAGATAACTATCACTATTTTTACTCCCACCCAAATGTATGACTCCCCCGGTCTGTGATTAATTCTAGTGGAATGATCATGTGCAAGTCTTTTGGATTAGGAAATTACACAGTCTTTGGTTTTCTAAATATCTTCAAAACTTACTGTGAACTTTATAGAATCATGGACAAAAAAGACTAAGAAACAACTTTTTTTAAGGAAAGGTAAAGGTAGAATAAGTAGCATTTGTCAGTTTCTCTTTACAAACCACACCAGAAAGATAGCTAAATGTTGAGTCTCATTCCAAGGATGTCAGATCCCAACGGTTTGGGTTGTTGAAGCATCCTGAGCACAGCAAAATAATGAGAAGACAAGAAGGTATAGGCAGAAGGCGGGGTCTCTGTGGATGCAGGCACCGTCACACACTTCTGTTGGGTCATGGGTGATATTTTTGCATGAGTCTGTGCATTGTTTTTTGGGAAGAATCTGGCATGTTTTGCCTTTAGAAGGCAAACTTTCGTGCCAAGTGGAAAAATTACAAAGTGTAATGGTTTGTGCATGGCCCAGGACAGGAGGGGTCTACAGCGGGTGATTAAAACCATCCAGAACATCATTGTATACTCATTTATGGAAGATCAGTGACATTGCGGAGAACATTTGCTTGAACTACAGTGACTGATTTCATTTCAGCATTTTATAGCCCAACTATTTTTGACTAGTAAAGTAGTTATCTGAAGAGATTTACAAGCAGTTGGCAGATAAGATGTGGTTAATGAATCAACCGACTGCACAGGTCCACGATGCCTACATTGAGCTTGTGCGGCTGCTGGAGCCATCAGACCCTCAGGCTGCAGTGGAGGTGTACTGCAGATTCCCTCTGAAGCCTGTGGCTGAGCAAAGCTTTGATGACGCCTTCATCACAGGAGAGATTGTCCGTATGCTGATGAGCTGGAGCAGTACGACCACCCACAGCTGGGCCCCAGCCTCATAGCATACGGCAAAGTCATGGGCCTAAGTGAGTACTGTTACTAATATTATAAAACTGTAGACATGGCAATATTAGGGCCCAATTTAGAACATATATCGCACATGGTCCAAAGTGCATGGCGCACCTCAACCTCCCCTTTGCTATTTAAACGGCACATAATCGAGCTGCTAAATAAGACACAAGTTGCAAAGGGGTTGTATTTAGTCTTTTAATTAACATTGGGGTGTTTTGTGCATAACGTTAATGAAACCAATCAGCATGTCATCTCCCATTCTCACTTTAAGAGCCAGGTGTGTCTGCCTTTTGCACATTGCTATTTAAAGGACTCAGCAGGTTGGAGAAGCGAACAGAATCCTGAAATGACTCACTTACTGCACAGTGATGGTAAATACACGATGGTGTTGTTGGTTAATCCACGGGTCAGGCAGGCCATGTAAATATTAACATGCTGATTAGTAGCAGATGGGTTGCAGGTGGCTAAATGAATTTGTCTATGTAGCGCATTGCTGTTTGAACAATGTGTCCTTTAACTAGCAGGAAAATACTGCGCCATTGACCTCAGACCAGGTTTTTGTTGGTCAGTGGTACTATCACTTTCTGCTGTGTCAAGTTAGCAACGTGCCTACAATGCGCCTGACCACACTTCATTTTAAGACCAATCACACCCATGGTCGCACAGATGGGCGCAAGAACATTTGCTACCTACACGACATGGGTGGGTGGTAAGAAACTGTGTCGGTCAAAAATACGATGAAAGGGTGCGCTTCACTCTGCACTACATTGTGCGATGTTTTGCATCAGGCAGAACAGCTCGTTGTCTTGGCAGCAGAAGTACCACTGTTATTAAAGTAAAGTTATTAGCAGGAATAAATGTCTAAAGCAAATTAATACTTAAATAAAGTACAAATAAAGGACATTTTGTATAATTTGGGACATAAACAGAATCTGACAAAATAGTGCAATATTTGTAGACTGCACATTAAGATTGTCAGCCACAGTAAAAATAGGAACTGACTATATATTTTTTATAACAAATAAATGGTGGCACCGTTTATACCACACTGTGCGAAGGCCACTGGACTTCAGGCAAGTCCAGAATACCATAGCAGTGTGCCACGCCAGTGCCATGTTTATACCTCGCTATGTGACAAGCTCCACCCGTCTTGAATGACTGGCAATAAACTGCATTTACTATTATTTGCCAACCACGATGTTCTTAGTGGTCACCTTGACTATATTTAACAAATGTCTTGTTTAAATACAGTGTTGAAATCATGCAGCCAGTCACATGTGACATGCCATGACATGCTATTTATAGAGATGTATTATTTTCAAACTGGTGGGATGGCCAGATAGATGGCATGACATATTACATAGAGTGCATGCATGCAGCATGATGTCAGATAAATAACTAAATGTGCACAGGTCAAGTTAGGTTAAGATCGTTTAATTACTTTAAGATGTTCAGTATATTTTAGATCAAGTCACAAAGTAGATGATTGTTTAAAACATTTAAAACACTTGAAATAACATGACAAACATTTTGGATATCATTTTAAAATTAAACTTCAAATTTATGAAAGCATTTGTGTCATGTGACTGCTGTAATTCTGATGTGGTCATCTGTGGTTGTTTTTTTTAGGTTGCATAGACAAATACATCGACATCTTAGATGAAAAGTCCATGACCAAGCTGCTGAAGAGTGTCTATGCAGGGATCCATGACAGACAGGAGGACGATCAGGACCTACAAGATTTCTTCAAGTTCAAATGCTGGATATGATAATGCTTGTGAGCTTCTAACAAGACATCCCAAACAGACTTTCCTTTTTGAACTGATGAGGCACTCTGTGTTTATAGATACAGAAATCTTCTTGTCTTAACTTTGCCCTGGTGTTATAATGAAGTCACTCATATTGGACAAAAGACACTGAGAAAATGTTCATCTTTTTCTCCAAAGGCACATTTAATTTGAAAACACAAGGATTCTCAATAAAAATGACATATCAAAAGTGACAACTTTAACAACAGACAGTAAGTACAACAATGTTCACCAAATAGTGCAACAAAAGACATGTGTTTCAGTGAGCATCCTTCGGAAATGGAAATAGATTTTTAAAAAGTAAAAATTTGATCCCAGAAGTGTTATTCCAAGCCAGAGGCTATATGACTCATTTCTTCAATCCTTTTCGATGATACGGGAGATGTATCACTGTGTTACAAGGGCATTTCTCTGCACCACAGGATAACAGTGCCTGCAGGGCTCTGCCAAGCACAACACAACTGTCAGGGATAACATTTAACAGAGACAAAACAACACAACCCCATCGAAGGATTTCCCAGTTCAATGTTTTTCTGTGGAAAAAAAAAAAGGTCTAAACACGAGTATCAGTTGTACAAAATCTAGACGGCTTCCAAGACTCGCAGTAGGAAATGGTTGTCTTCAAATAAAAGACAATTCAGCCTCAGAAAAGGGCAGTGATTTACACTCTGTGTCTCTGCAGTTGTGTCTCATTTCGTATCAAGCTGTACCGATCTTCATCCCTGTCTCCTTTTTCACACCACGTTGAGTTTGGTGACAATGAGCACGCGGACAGACTGGTCAAAGCCCGAACACACACACAGGCCCTGCTTGTCAGGGCTCCAGTCCAGGCTGGCGATTGGTTGAGTGGACAGAGTGACATTCTGTAAGAGGTTGACAGTGCCGGCTACGCCCACATCCACGCCATCCGAGTCCTTCTTGCTTCTTTGAGCAGGATACTCGCTTGAAATGACACAAAATATATTTTATAACTATAATAAAGCAGAGAATTTGATACTTATGAAACAACCACCATGATGAGTACTATGTATCTTGAAACAGGACAAAACGTTGTAGGTAAAGATCAATAACTTACTATTTCCATAGATGTAAGTTTCCTGCTCCTCCTGCAGTCATAAAGACGTCTCTGTTTTGAGGCAAATGCCTCACCTGCCAGATGGTCGACTTATGAGCCTAAAATAAAAAAGAGAGATCATTTCCTTTCCAACACAATCAAATTAGTAATTGCAACATTAATGCCTTGCACCTCTCAAGACATTTTACAAACCTCTAAATCACTTTAGTTTGCTGAGGTCAAACAGTGTGGCCTTGCTGATGTGTCATTTTTTGTTAAAATTGTTGTCCCTTAATTCTTTTGAATGGCACTGACTTAAAGGTGGAAGTAAGAGTTTCATTCCCAGGTTGTCAAATACCGAGTCTTTGGGTTGGATTTATTTCTGAGTCTTATTCCCAGGTCTGAGCCACTAATCCAAAGTGTCTGTATTCAGCTACCTGGGAATGAGATTCAACAATCAACTATTTTTCTCCCGAAATGCTTACTCTTTACACACAGCCACACAATTTTGGTATAAAGAGCAAAAAAGTCACTATACCCACAGACGTTGTGGTAGATGAGTTGATCGCATCAGACATCCCCTGAGATACCAGGGCTTTGTTAATTCAGGAATGCAAGTAACTTATTATTTTCTGTGTGTTTTCAGATGACAGCTCGTAAAACCTGCGCGGTTTGGCGGTGTTTTAATCTAGAAAATGGAAATAATGTTGAATGTAGACTGTGACAGAATCAGCTGGTATGTAACCACTCGACTGGAGTAATGTGACCATATTCAGCACAGACACGGACATTAACCTACAAGCAGAGCAGCTGCTGCTGCTAGCACTGTAGTGGTAAAATTTCACCTGATATGCTTACTGTCATGGCTTTCTCATGATTCTTTAGTTTCACTGATGAAGTTGGAAAAACACTCAAAAAGCCTACTGACACTTATTGCACAGTAGAAAGAATGTCACTAGACAGTAACGGATGAAAGTAAGCACGAGGAAAGACAAGTCTCATGGGAAAGAGAATGTGTGTCCTTTTGCCTGTTATTTTAACTAGATCAAATAGAGTTTACGTAATGTTTTTAAAAAAATAAAGGATCAAAGGAATCAAACTTAAGGGTGGCGGGAAGTACCAAACGGAACAGGTGTGGAAAGCACCTAAAGCACCAGAAGGTCATACACGAATATGTTTTGACCTAAGCTGAAATGTTAAAGAGAGGAGGGGACTCATCTGAGCCCCAAAACAGTATAAATTGAAGGGAATTTTGCATCATTCTTTGTTCTAATCCTGGATTGACTCGAGTTTGGTTGATTTTTCCTGCACCAGAGAGATCAATAAAACTCCTTGTACCAGAGCTTGTTCCTGCTCCAGTGTGATCCTTTTTCCTTTGATGTTGGGTTGATTTTTAAACTGTTTTGACAGAAGATTTTTCAACAAAGCAGTCCACAGAGTGTGGTGGCCTTGTGCCTATCACTTAGGCACAAGATAGAAGTTGTTTTTCACAATAGCACCGCTAACGTTAGCCACACTGTGTAGCAGGCTGGCAGCTAACGTCAGCACCGAGTTGTTTACTTGCAGCCACTGTGAAATTAGTTGCCAGGAACATCCCTAATATAAACCTGGTTGTAAATAGCCGCATTGGCTGAATAATGGTTAAAGGTTATGTCTGTGAAGGCATAGTTTTGTGTGATCTTTGCTACAGGAGCACTTTCTCCTGCCTGCAGTCTCTGCAATGCTCTACTTTCCTTGCGTCAACTGGAAGCTATTACTTTGCCTTTAAATATACAGAACACCTCCAGACAAGGAATAGGAAAATCATTAATGAGATCATTGAAAGTAGTGAGTCTGATTTTAAGAAACAATGTTTAAAAACTCTAACTATACACTAGTTCAATAATACAAAGCAAAACAAAAAAACAGAAAATCTTGCCTTCAGAATACACTCGCCAGATTTCCATCTGAAGTTTTGACATGTTTACTATATAAATATATAAACTAATATTAACTATGAAAAAATCATCATCATATATTAATATCTAATTTTTAGACCAAAATAACTAGTGGAACTAGTGGAACCTTCATGGTTGGAGACAGTGATGTGTTGATCTCTCTGAAGAAGTGGACAAATATTTAGAAAGCTGAGGCCTCTGATCTCTCAGACATAGCAAACACTTGGCAAGCTGGTCTGTGCACTAATGCCGATTTAAGTGTGTTTTTCGAGCATTTTCCCACAAAAAGACACACTCCTCTCTGCTCACCGGCCCGGTGTCATTTTTGGCCACTGTCACAAAGCCACAGAGAAATGTTAGACAAACACGACCCCAAACACTTCCAGCTGTGAAAACGGTCAAAACGACGTGTGCCCCCATTTCCCTCTGTAGCATACAAATACAAAGTAATAATAACGCTAATAACCTTTTGACATTTTTCCCATACAGAGGAGCCAAACATCCGTCTGGCGCTCTCCACCCAGGTCAATTACCTTTTCGGAAACAGAGGCAAAGCCCTTGGTGAGGTGCTGGGTCCTCATGTCAAAGACGTGGAATTTTCCCTCCAGTGAGGTGGCCACCAGCTTGTTCATGTTGATGTCTTTCCTGTCAAACTCCACACAGCATACCTGATCATGATGTAAGAAAAAAATAACAGTCACTCCCCCTGGACATTTATCACATGGCGTGACTCCACCACAAACTACTTTGTGTTGAAATGGACATAATGACCTCTGGCTGGTTCGTCTACATTCAAGAGGTGCTAAATAAGAGAGACGACTGTGTAATTTTGTACATGACGTGTGAAGGGAACATGCAGACTTCCCCTGTGGTTTTATGTACAGTCTTAATGATGCTGGGAAGTCATTTTCAGCTCTGTCTCCACGTCGTCCCTGTTTTTGTCTGCATTTGATTCATGTGCAGGTTGCAGCGCAAGAGAAATAACCTATGTTTGGATAGTTGATCCTAATAAAAACATCACTTCTAAATATGAGGATTACTCTTTGTGTTTCAGAACTGAATTGACTGAATCACTGTCAGTTCGAGTCCCCGTTTTCTTCAGATATGTTTGTAATTTTCTTGCTGCGGTGCCACACCGACTGCATGACTGAAGACATCAAGAGGAAAATCTTCCCCTGAAACAACAAAAAACACATGCCAAAGGTTTACCATGTAAATAAAGTGTTCGCCTCACCCCATTTTTAATGTTGGTTTCCCACCGTAGAGACATATTCCGCAGGTCAAAGAGCTTGATGTCACCGTTGTCATAGCCAGCACACACACAGCGGTCCTGATCATTGAAGGCGTGACCTGTAATGAGAGGGAAATTAACAATGTTTTCTTTCATGGTATAATAGGAATGCTTCCAAAGCTGGTTTGCAATTTTAAAACATTGGGTAAGTATACATACTAACCGGAAAAGATCACAGAAATATACTCAAAGTTTTAGGGCTGCATTTTAAAGGTAGAGAGCGTAAGACTTACAGCACAATACGGCAGAAATTTAATAGAATTTATATATTATAAGCCACTAAATCCTACAAACCGGTCCTTTTAACAGTCACTGTTCATACATGACTTCTTTATGTGTGTGTGTGTATATATATATATATACACACATTCTGTAGATAGTTATCTCATCTACAGGGTATTCTAGGGCATTTTTCTCTATTTGTATTGAACTATTTTAATTTATTTTTTGGCACTTGTGTTATTTTTCTATTTTCCTAATATACATTTCTCTCCTCTGATATCTACATATATTATTGTGCGTTTACTGATTACATGCAATGTCTGGATAACATGCTGCTGTAACAGGAATTTCCCAAATAAATCAATAAAGTACATGTATCTATCTATCTATCTATCTATCCATCCATCCATCCATCCACCATCCAAATGTAAGTGCAGTAGGTCTAAACTTTACACTAGATGCCACTAAATCCTAGACACTGGTCCTTTCTTTGGTGTATAAAGCTTGTGGTGCTTTGCCTGTTAATTTGATATCCTCTTGTTCAGTGCACAGGACACGGTCTGGGAGTGGGAGGATAAATGTTTTTCCTCTGCACAACCCAGACAGGCTTCACCCACCTTTTGTTCACAGAAGTCATGGACAAACGAGGGCATAAACTGTGAGGATGTATCCATATCTTTTGGAAAGCAGGAGTCTAAAACAGGACCAGTTGCATTTCTAAAGAAGCTAAGTTGTGGATGTAGGTCCTTTCAAAAGCAGAATATTTTGACTTTTACACACCAAATGCAACAGTCCAGCAGTCCCTCTTGGTTTCTCCTTCCATGGGCTCCATGTTGGCTACAGGTGAATCCTTCTGTCTGGGATCCCACACCTTTACTGTCCCTGTAACACACAAGGGAATTTGATGTGTTAGCTAACTTTTTTATGTATTCAGTTTTATGCTGCTGCTTTGAAAGGGTTATAATTACAAACTATATTAAACCTTTTTAATGCTCTTACCGTCTCTGCTTCCAGTGACTATCTCCGGTGCACCATCGCCAATCCCCAGACCGCCAACACCATCGATACTATTAACTATCTCTTTGTGGGCCTTTACAGTGTACACTGGCACTTCAGGCACCTCCAAATTCCTGTGGAAAACAGGGGCAGACTGAATTAACTTTCAGTTCAGTTAGACAGAAATTTATCTTAAAAATGCTGAATATCTTTTCCAATAAGAGGTGAACTATAATAGTGTAACTGAGCTTTTGGAATGAAAACATCTTTGAATTGGTGGTTTAGTAGTATTAAAAATCTTTCTTTCAACATATGTAATGCCATGTGACTGGCCAGACAAAGAAAGTGGATGTGGACAAAATACCATATATTGAGATTTCCGTCAAAATCCCCAGTTGCTATGTGTCTTTGTTGAAAAGACGTCGCCCCAAATGTCCCACACTTTATGGGTTTGGGTTTCTCTACCTGAAAAATATGAGAGCAAAGGTTTTGTTTCACTCCAAGAATGGGACAATGCAACAAGTGTGTTAATGGCAAACAGGGCTGCAACTAACGATTATTTTCATCATACTGATTTTCTGAATTAATCGATTAAGAATCAATTAGCGGTTTGGTCTGTAAAATGTCAGAAAATGGTGAAAAATGGTGATCGCTGTTTTCAAATGGCCAAGTTGAGTTTCAAATGTATATGTCCCAAACGCAAAGGCATTCAGTTTATCACAGAATTTGGATAATTTTTTATTTAAAAAATTACCCAAAACGCTTAATCGATTATCAAAATAGTTAGCAATTAATTTAAAAATGGATTAATGTTGGAGTATTAGTGCAGGATCAGTATTGAGAGGTATGGGAGAAATGGAACATGTTTATAACTGTGTATTCACTTTAATTACTCAAATATAATGAAACATTGACTGACAAACCAGAAATGTAAGAATTACAAGTGATTAGACTGGATCAAACCAGGGGTTTTGTATTTCTTCACCCAGGTAAGCCTGGAGGTCAGGAAGATGTCATGTTGCCTGTTGCTATGGAGACAGTAACCTAGCAAGACTTTTCTAGAAACCTCTGATAACTTTAAGCTAGCTAACGCCAAGATGTGCCGTTTCCACTTAGTATTTCTGAGGAAAACAAGGGGGCAAAAGCAAACAAGAGTGAAACGTTCACGTGTTCTCTACCTCCTTGATAAGCTGAGCTTCTCCGTGCTGCACTTCATAAATCTGCATCACTCCAGTTCCTCTCGGAAAGTTCCCCAGACAGACAAACTTCGCGCTGCAGGGAATCCATTTACTGTCAAAAACTGTGTAGTTTAAACTCTTCTGAATGTGTGCAATGATCTGAGGCTTTGATAGTGGAGAGGACATATTTGCTGTTTTGGAGATAATGTATAAAACGGTTTAAGTTTCCTTGTAAAAGTACCAAGAAACGGTTCAATGTAGCTCACTGCCAAAACAAATGACGTCGGGACTCTCCTACTGCAGAGCGCACGGCTGCCTATAGAGGTGCCTGACAAAATGTAAACATTTTAAGTAACCATTTTACGTAGTTGAGATACAAAAACATGTAAGAGGATACATTATTTACCTCAAATCGATTCTAGTAACTCAGTGAAGCTCTTTGTCAATTATAACACCGGTATTCATTATTTTCTCTCTACAGGCGTCGTCGATGTGGCTGTTGGGGTCCTTTTCGTCGCACGAGGACACCCTCATGCCTGTGTGGCCGTCGTCTTCCTCGCATTTTACTGCTTAATTTCCTTCGAAACTGGTTTCGGGATGGACGCGGATAAAAACGCAGCCCCGTCCGTTGGCGCTGCCGCGGAGAGCACAGATGACGCAGATTCTTTCACGAAAGTAAAGTCTAAAAAGTCTCAGAAACGAAAACGTGAACAAGATGGAGTGGACATGGACACAGAGGAGCCCGTGGCAAGCAAGCGGCCGCAGTTTCCACCAATTTCCGGCGACAAATTAAAGGTAACTAACTACTATCTGTGCACGTGCTCCTGTGTAGTACTTCATTTCTAGTCAAAGTGAATAACAAAGTGTTTTAATGTAGTGTTATCGTTACAAAGTAACTACCAACTGTTCTGCGCTTGCGCAGTGCAGCCTTGTGACATTACTGAATAAAGCTGCTGTCTGCTGTTGTAGTTACACGTCGGGGAAGCGAACATTAAGGGCTCATGTTCTTTTCTTGAGTATTTTTAAATTGTTTTGTACTCACTTTTTATTTCACTACACAATACTCAATAACAGTCCTGTGTAAGAGCTGCTGTCACTAATATACCACAGCTATTTTGCCTACCAAAGCTACCACGATGAATTGAATATGAATCGATTATTAAATTAATAACTATATTTTGCTGATTGCTCTTTTTAAGAACAAAAAGCCAAAATTTAATTTCATATTCTGACATGTGAATATTTTCTGGTTTCTTTATTCTTTTATGACAGTAAACTAAATATCTTTGGGGAAAAAACAAGACATTTAGATGCATGGGCTTTCTGAAGCACTGATCAATAGTTTTCACCATTTTATACATAAAACAACCAGTGGATAAATTGATAAAATAACTGTCATTAAAATGAGTCTTCAGCTGTAGCCCTATTGCAGAAAAAGCTTTTAAATGCACTGGGTAAGCTCATAAGATATTCATAGCTAATATCTAAGCAGCAGTGTAAGGATTAGTGAGACCACTCTCACCTTTTAAAATTAACATTGCAAATTAGCACATCAGTAATGAAAAGGACACACAGTCACAACAGAAGTGTGTTTTCATTTTAATACCCAAATGCACGGTGCTGAATGCTGCTAATACTTCTATCCATTCCTTAGGGAATCTGGACTGCACGACCCCAACTTTTGGTGTGTTTTTCCATTAAGCCATTGTTAAAATTTGCAACAATAAGTAACTAAAGTGGGTTCAAATAATTTCCTCAACAAAACGTCACATTTTAAATGGTTGCACTGTTTATCTATCAGATTTCTTCTTACTGTAATTAAATGGAGCACAGCTGTAAAATGACTGCATTTCATTAAATAATTTAAAAAAAATTGTTTGGTCAAGTCTTGCTCAGGCTAATATTCAAAGTGAAGAACTTTTAGAAGTGACCCCTTTTGTGATTGCTGTCACTGTTTGGTCCAGGGTTTAAAAATGACCCTGTGGCAGTTCTAGAAGGTTTTGCAATGTTTAGATTAGATAGAACTGTATTCATTTCAAAGGAAATTCTTCTGCCAGAGATTGTTCCAAAATTACAATAACACAGAATACAACTAGACAATAAAATCTAAAATATGAACTGTGAAAGGAGTAAATGCAAAACTAATAGAATAACAATGGAGGTAACAAGTTAAATAAAAAAGTAAGCTAAAATACATGATATTGTACATGATGATGAAAAATAATATTGCACAATGTAGTGAATGTAATGTTTGTGGTTCCACTGTTAATGTATGTGACTGACAGTTGTTCGTTATTTGTTTCAGGGACCAGATGAGATGCGTAAAATCCCTGTCCCGGCTCACAGATACACCCCGCTGAAGGAAAACTGGATGAAGATTTTCACCCCGATCGTAGAAAACCTGCAGCTCCAAGTCAGATTCAACCTCAAAACGAGGAACGTCGAAATCAAAGTAAGTTTCCCCAACACACGCATTTAAGCAATGTTGACATGACTGAGCCTTTTTTTTTTACAATAAAGCTCAACCGTGCTGTTGTTTCTTTTTCTGGTAGCCACAGTTGAGACTACAATGTGTGTGATGTGTATTTCTTTTTTTCAGACATGCAAAGAAACACAGGACATCAGCTCGCTCACAAAAGCAACGGATTTTGTACGAGCGTTTGTTCTAGGATTCCAGGTTGAAGTAAGTACACTAATGGAAGATTCTGACCTGTGCATGTTTTTGTTTGCTGAGGTTTGGGGCCACATGTAAAGATTTAGGATGACGACTAGTTCTTATTATTAGCGTGCTGATATTAAACTTTTATCTATCTACTGGCAGTAGTTTGTGGTTGGTTTATTTTATTGTTCAAACGTTGAGAATATCTTTGTTGAACATTCTTTAATTAAAAGGCACATGGTTTAAACAAGAATATCAAGTTAATTGTTTAAATAATGTTTGCCAGCTTTCACAGACTGTAGTGGTCATATCATACTTCAGAATCGACAGAAGCTGAAATCTAAGCACATAGCGTTGTAAAAGCTGGCACAATATTTTAATTCTTGATGTCCCTTGAACCCTTGGTTTGTGATTTAACGCTCACACTTTGTCTTTCCAGGACGCCTTAGCTCTCATCAGATTAGACGAGCTTTTCCTAGAAAGCTTTGATGTCACAGATGGTAAGATGACACAGACACGGTACTTCTGTCCGCTCTGTAACTCCCTGTGTTTATTTACTGTTTTTACTTTCCGTCCACCGCTGCAAGTGAGCTTTCCGATCTCGTATTTTAATTGATCCCTTGTGTTGTCTGTCTTGGCAGTGAAACCTCTGAAGGGAGACCACTTATCCAGAGCCATCGGAAGAATAGCGGGGAAGGGAGGAAAAACCAAATTCACCATTGAAAATGTCACAAAGACTCGCATTGTGCTCGCAGACACGTGAGTATGAAAATTCGATTTTTGCTTTCTTGCCATAAACTGGCCTTAAAACAAATTTTCCGTACAAACCTAAAAGGTCTGCAGATACAACTGTAAGATCAGATTATCTCCAAGTGACCAAGGCAGAAACATATCTATGAGACAGGAGACAGAATTACTCTTCCAAAACTGTGCTGATTCTTAACTGTTTTTCTAATTTCACCATTGACAAGTTTTGGTTGTTAAATGCAGACACATACCGTTGTGATGTGGAATTATTTACTGGCATTTATGGTTCTTACTTCAGAGGAATATTGTGTATTTCTCTTGAGTCCGTGGATTGGTGTACATGTTGTTAAACCTCAGAGGAATGTCTCATTCCTTTAGTATTTAGCCCTCATTCATCTGTCTCTCAACAGAAAAGTTCACATATTAGGATCTTTCCAGAATATCAAGATGGCCCGGACAGCGATATGCAACTTAATCTTGGGTAAGAAAGATTGTTTTTCTATTTGATTAATACAGCACAACAGTGGTTGAAGTCATGTTTGTAACACACCTCTTTGAATCCACACGTAGTGCTGAGAAGTGACCTTTAAACCCCTTTTGCCCCCACAGGAAGTCCACCTTCAAAGGTCTACGGTAACATCAGGGTGGTGGCGAGTCGGACTGCAGAGAGATTCTAAAGTCTCATTGGCTGCTGTGTGCATTTATCCTCCCCCGGATTGGCTGTTGGAATTCCCACTTTGATCTGAGTTAAGACTGTTGATTCCCCTGTGGACTGACGCCTCAGGTTCAGCTGTTGTGGCCTCATGGAAACACATTGTTGGATCACTTGACGCAAAACATGAGGGAAAATCATGATGCCTGCGAGAACAGTGTGCAGGTATCTGTAAGAATGAGTTTGTGTAAATAAATAATTTCAATCCAGACTAACAGGGAGTGTAATTCTGTTGCTTTTTTTTTTTTTTTTTTGTTTTTGGTATTTCAGAAACATGTTTTCTAACTGCACTTATCTTAGGACAGCAATTTAGCTGCTAGAGAACTGTCCTGACTAAGAAGTTTTCTGAGTGAGGAATCCGAGGTTAAGATGGCATACAGCCTGCTCTAAATTCAAAATAACTGCCAAAACTGGCAGCAGCACCATTGTTAGGCCTGTGTGGCAGTGAAAAGTGACGATGGGAAAGAATTTTAATACTAAAATATTATGATTGAAAGGCTGCTTAAACCCAAAATGTTGGGTATCCTCTCCTTTACTCAACACAGTTAATGCCTTTATTGAAAACTGAAAGCCTTCCTTTTCTTGTCCATTACAGAAAGACAGCCAGTGACAAGTCAAGTGAGACAGATATTGATATTACATTCTAATCATGGATACAGGCAGTCTTGTGTCCTGCAGTCCTGCAACTGAAGAATCAACTTTTTGGTTTTAGTTAGGATTTTTCAAGTTAAGATAACATATGAGGTCTGACATAAGACAGGATACAAACATGAGTTTAGGAATTACTTCTGGCGTAGGAAGATCTTTTAAAGTTAAGCTGAGATAGGACAAGCAGTTAGGACTTTTTTTTCAAACAAGGCAACAACAATCAATAAAATCCTGAAAGGAAATACGGTTTTAAAAAAGTGACAGAAAATCAATTACTTTCAACATTTCAAAGTTTATTTAAATTTTATTTAATTTTCATACAGTATCAAGTTTCCAACAGTCCCACAGCATAAGATGCAGCATGCAGAAAAAGGAAAAAAAAAAAGGTTCTCAAACTTAAATCTTCTCAGATATCCCCACACAAACTAAAAAGAACCCAAGTCCCTCAGAGAAAAAGTAGCACTTACAAACTAAAGCGCGGTCTGAACTATACAGAGAACAGAGAGCCAGAACTGCATTTAACAAATACTTATATACAAAAGAAAGAAAAAAAAAAAAACAAACAAAAAAAAAAAAAAACATCAAATTTTCCCCTTTAAGCTGAGTACAGTGTGTGGCAGTTTGAGACAGGATCAGATATGCAACTTTTACTGGAATAGAAGCATCTGGCTGACCCGGGTAAAATACAAAAAGTTACATGTAGTTCAGTTCATTTGGATTACCTCTCATAATATGTGTACATTTACCAAAGTTTGGCAACATCCATATTGTATACCATTAAATTCTTAAATATATTAACATCACCATCCATGTGTAAACAAGAGGATTATTTCAAAAAATTGATCTACATGCACAACAAAAAATATATTTCCATGTCATGCAAGCACAGGGAGGCCCAAGCCGTGCAGAGCTTTGGGATAAGGGACAACAGAGCACTCCAGATTCACATCTCTGACCGAAAACTCCCGGTTCAAACCAGCTGTCGGCCTCCAAAGCAAAACGAAAAGCTATCCCGATGCGCTTTATAGTAGGAAGCATTTTTCCCTTAGAAATTAAAAATTCAGTTGAATTTATCTTTCTCCCTGTTCGTATTGGTGGGTGGGAGGGGGAGAAAATGAGGTGATCGTGACAGAAAAAAAAAGAAGTGGTAGAAGAAGCCAACTTTTGAAATGTACACTTTCAAAAAAAAAAAAAAACTAAAAAAAAAAACTACAATATACAGTCTATCCCATTGCACACTGATCATGCCAACGTGTTAAGATTTTAAGTGTTGCGTTAAAGAAAACTGACCCGTCCTGCGCTGTACTGAGAAAGGTAAGTATTCAGAAGGGCTCATGTAAAGCAGAGGCAAAGCCTTCTTTCTCCTCTCGCTGTTATAGAAGATGAGCACACATTGATTACCTAATATACACATATTGGTTTAAAAAACGCTGCCTGCAGATAAGTCTCTTAAATTGCTATATACTCACACAAACAGTGTATAATCTCACTCTTAAACTATTACTCTCAGTTCTTAGCCAAGTCCGTCCTGCCTCTGTTCTGAATAAAAGTCTAATGAATTCAGTCCGTTTGTCGGTGTGAGTGCAGAGCTATCCTTTGCATTGCAGATTGTCTTACGGATGCACACTGTTCAAACGCAAAGAGTAAACCATGTTATCAGTTTGCAGCCACGAATTATTTTTGGAAAGACATTTTCTTGGCATTAATTTATTCATCTACCTATAATTTCATGACAGGAAACAAGGATAATCTCCAACAATATAAACACATTCTTCAGTATGAATAAAACTAGCAATCTTATCACAAAAAAAAAAGAAAAAAAAAACATGAATTGCTTTGCTAAGAGTGACTGGAAGCTTTACTGGTCTAATCCAAACTGCTCTGTATGCAAGCTAAAAACGGAGGACAAAGAATCAGAAGGTCTGAAATTTAGTTTTGCACATACTATGAGGTGCAGTCGGAAGTGTCACGAGTGACAGCGGTGATGATAGGTAATAACTTGGACTGGTTTCTGGATATGTTCTGGTTGGCACTTCATACCCTACTTTCTAGTTGTACTGTAAGTCGAGTGTTAAAATACTATACACTTTCCCCTCACGAGACAACCGTAGATATACTTGTATTTTTTCTTCTTTATAAAAGACAAGAACAAAAAATAAATATCAAAAATAACAATTAACAAAAAAAAGAAAGGATGAAATATGAACAAGCCAACCAGCCTCTTCACTGCGCCCCCTTTCCCCCCTTTCTCCCCCCTCATCCAAAATCGAGATGCTCTTGCGAGTGACAAATAGATGTCCTTCAGTCTCTTAAAGTGCTACGACCGGGTTATTGAGAGGATTTACAGTTCAATAACACTTCAAAGTTGGCTTCACGAGGCCCGTGGTTTTTTCAAAGAAAAAGTGGCTTCACAGAGAGAGAAGAGAAAGAGTTAGAGAGATAAAAGAGAAAGAAAGAGAGAGAGAATACTTCCATTGAGTTACACAGAGAGCGTTTTGCCGGACGTCTTGAGCAGATCTTCAGAGATGGTGGAGAAAGCGAGTGTCGAGGAGGAAGGGAGGGAGTCAGCAAGCGGAGGGGCGCTCACACGTCCACCACCATCTTTTTGTGTATATCGAGACCGCCAACCACCTGGATGAAAAAGAGAACATGCTGAGCTTAATAGTCTTAAAATGCGGCTGTATTTCACTAAAAGGATTCAAACAGCGGGCAGGATGTGCAATTAAAAAAAATAAAAATTGTGTAAAGGGGGGAAGCATCTGGCAGAGGGTTGCACCATGCTCAACTGCTTGTGGGATCCCATGATGAGCTCATCAGCGCAGTGTTTGCATGTCTGGCCCCGGCAATCAGGAGCATAAGTATAAAACACTAGATGTGACGTGTCTGAGGACAGCACTGACGATGACGACAGCATCCTTCCTTCAGGTTAACAAATCTGATCATATTTCTAATATATGAATCTAAAATATATCATATTTGAGTGCTAACATTTAAAATATTGTTCAATTTCAAGTCAAAAGCCTTAAGAATGAAAAAAGTTGTTCTTAAACTTTGTCAGACGTCCTTTTCTGCTTCATTTTTTAAAAGTATCAGTTCAGGCGCCATTTAGGCAACAGTGCCATTTTAAAAGTATTGTTTTAGCTCGGAAAAAACTCAACCTTAGCCATATCTAGAGCCGGTGTTTGGTTTGTCCATTCTGGGCTCCTGTAGAAACATGGCGGTTCAACATGGCGGTCTCTGTGGAAGAGGACCGCAGCCCTCTAAAAACGGCTCATTCAAAGGTGACGATACACTGATGAAAACATACTTATGAATATTATAGTCCGTTTCTGCAATATTCTGCCAGTAAATCCTCGTAAATGTTACACACTGGCCCTTTAAACAATTAATTCTATCTTCCGTCTGTAAATTTTAGGCATCAGCTCATTGGTTTTACAACATCTTGCCAAAGGACTGCAGTTGAAAATTAGCCAGCTGGCTGACACTGGCATGTTCACAGAGATGTTGACTAATGTGCGTTTTCCTTTTAAATAAATAAATAAATGAACTCAACGTCATAACTGTCCAATAATTGGCTATTAAAGGGGTAGTCCTGCAATGTAGTATTATTCTTAAATATAGCTGGGTGTCTCAGAAGAGAATTTAAGCAAGGACTGGTCAAAATCGAAGCAGCAGAGGTAGAGAGGTATCTAGTAGGGGTCAAGCTCCAAAAAAGAATTATCCTACATTTCCCATAATGCAACTCAATTGCATTCTTTCATGGTTTCATCTCGTTCAAACCTCACACCTACAGTTTTAAGTCTCAAGCCAAGCCAACACAACAACGGTGGAAAGCTGCTGCAGAGCCAAAGAAGACATTACACAACTGTTTGCACAGGCTGAGTAGTACTCACTCTTAAAGTTAGCCAAGGTCACTACTGCACATCATGCAGCCTTTCTTCTCTGCATCACAGAACAAGTCCGCTGAACTTTGTGTGTAAAATCAATGGTTTGGAGTAAGTTTTAACATCCAAAGGTTTTGTTGTACTGCTGAAATCTTGCAGCAGGACTGGAGTTGTAAACACTCTTCCCTTTCACTATTAACAGCCTTTTGACACAATCTATTTTTATATCCATGGTGATATTTTTACACTCTCTTTGTTGCAGCTTCTTTCACCCTACAGTGCTCAGATCGGGACTACTATCAGCCAGACTGAAATCATGTCACACAGTCTCCTCCCTGGACCTTGAAGTGTTTGAGGCGCGCCGCTTTGTTATAAACGGGATCTAATATTCTCCTGCGCCATCCTGGAAATACACTCCCACAAGGACGACAGCCTTTTTAGTTCAAGGCTCCGGAGATGCAGCCGTCAAATGTGGGCCTTGTGTCTGTCATAGTTACATCTGGTGCCTTTCATTTCACAAAATGTCTCAGAGCAAAGCACGTTCCACTGGGGTCCAACAAGAGACAAGTAATGTGGAGGATACTTTTCAACAAGAGAACACTAATTGTGCTGAAAGAGATTTCGTTTGCCTCTTTGATCTTAAATTAGATAATTAAATTAGGCTGTGTACTTTCTATCTACATCATAAGGCCACTTTATGCTTGAGCATAACAGGAATTCAGTCACAGATTAACAAAATGTTGGTTCTCAGGCTTGGTTGTGTGTTTTCTCTCACAGTGAACGAGGCTTTAAAGAGCAGATTCAGACCCAGTCATGATTACGTCATCTTTAAAATATCTCCAGGATGGACTGATTTCTATCTTTTAGAGACCTTCAGAAGAGGAGCCATGTCTTGATTTGAACTACATCAGTCTACCATGACTTCATCTGCTATTCATCCAAAAATGCACCAGTCTGGCTGTTCACAGGACTGTTATCACTCCACTCCTCCCATCCTTTGACTGCCTTCCTTAACAAAGCTTTGAGCTTAGTCTGATGGTTCTTGAACAGTGATCCATGTTTTGCAATCAAAGTCTAAGGGAGTGTGGATCCAAATTTCAGGTGTTTCAGAGACATCAGACATTTAGTGCTCATACTCAGTCAGATGGATGTTTTCTCTGCTTTTCCAAATGTTTATGATCATTTCATGGAGATTAGTTTTGAGTCTTAAAGGGATAGTTTGGATTATTTAATGTGGTGTTGCATAAGGTACTGGCACACCGGCAGTTTTGAGAAGCAGGGCAGGCACCGGCACAGAAGATAGACAGGACAGGGCCAGCAGCAAAAGGTATTTAACCACATAAAAAAGGTCCTTCAAACAAAACCAAACATTAATAGTTAAAGCGTACACTATATTTAGAAGATTTTCACTCCTCTACTTTGCCGTCAGACAGCCTTTTCCAATGGGGAAACCACCGTTAGATAAGTAAAAAATCACTCTCTCCAAAACAACCAAACTCCATGGGTGAAATCAGTCATTTTAAATTGTAGAGCACGGGAGTTGCCAGTTTACCGCTGCCCCAATTGGTTTGTTATTTGTGGCATTGTGTGACTTTGGCGCTTTAAAATTATAGCTTGGATTCACCAAAGTCACACAATAACACGGGCTAACTAACAGATGGAGGCAGCGGTAAACCAGCAAGTCCCATGTTCTCAGAGATAAAATTACAGATTTCGCCCATTGAGTTTGGTTGGTTTGGAAAGAGGGATATTTGGCTCACATAACGGTGGTTTCCCCTCGGAAAAGGCTGTCTGATGGCGAGGTAAAGCAGTGAGAAAAAATCTAAATATAGCATACAGTTAAACTGATATAGATTTTTTTTAGGTGGACATTTTTTATGTGGCTAAAATACCTTTTGCTGCTGACCCTGTCAACAGCAGTGCATTGCTTGGCTTCCATGCTGGTGCCCCTCTCTGCTCTGCTTCTCCAACTTGGGAGTGTGCCCACCTCTATCTACTGTAGCTAACACGCTTACTATCAATAAGTACCTCATACAAGCCCACATTATATAATCTGAACTATCCTTTTCAGAGTTTGAGTGTTTGGTGGCTTAAGAAATTTATTAATAACCTAACCTTTACTTAATTAAGGCATGAGTATTGAATCCAATTCAACAAAAAATGAATTTTAGAAGAAAAATACCTTCTGAGTTGTGAAGGTTTGTGCACCACAGTGTTGCAGTGATCCTCTCACTGCAGTCATACAGCAGAGTCACTATAATATAAGCTTATTTCACAGTTGGACTCATTGTAAATGTTGTAAGATAAGCTTCAGCTGGATGTCCTCAGTGTAGAATAAATGTAATCTTTTATTTATTGCTTGATTGCTCTAATACTCTGGTAGTATAGCACAGTCGAAGTGTCAGCTCAGTATTTTTAGTGCCCCGTCATATGCAGCAAGAACTCAGCAGCCGATGTTTACAGCCCCTGTGACACCGTATTTCAACATGAGGCATGAAACTGAAACCCAGTGCTGTCGAGCCTATGCAAAAATCTGTTTCGGTTTTTTGCCCCTTTGACATTTGCCTTCACCACAACAGCCTGCATCAGCAGAAATGTCACCGCCCCCAAAAATACCCCAGGAGGGCTCGGACTTACTGCACAGAACTCTTCAAAGGATATCCTGCCGTCTCCGTCCTTGTCTGCGTTGATAATGGTCTTGTCCACGATCTGCTGGAGCTGTGTGTCCTTCAGGTTGTTGCCTACCATCATCTTCAGCACCTGGAAGAGCTCGCCGTTGGAGATGTAGCCATCCTTGTCCATGTCGTAGATCCTAAAAGCGACTGTGGTGCAGGGCGTGGCGGGAGGGAGGGAGGGAGGGCAGGAACAGAAGCAGGGGGAGACAGACAGGAGTGTCGATCAGTTACACAGCAACAACTGCAGAGCACCAAATGTAAGGAGACATTGTCTTTCGTCAATCAGTGTTTCTGTAGAATTAAGACTTTTTAAGACCATTATGACAGCAATATCCTCTTAGAGTCTGGATATCGTTGTATCATTTTACGGCATAAGTGTTGTCTTTTCCTGGTTTTAAATGCTGCATTACAGTAAAGTAATTGTTCTAGCTGTTCTTTTATTTGTCTTTGCCCACTTTGTCATTACATCCACATTACTGATGATTATTTATCAAAAATCTCTAATATTGTCGCAACATCAATAAGTATTTGGTCAAAAATATTAAGCCTATTTTATATAATGCTGAGTAGTTTAATCTACAGCAATGCATCATATTCTAGGAGATCATTTCCATTTGCAAATGTATGGTGTGAAATGAATATATCGAGATTATGTATTGTAAATCCAGGCAAGCCTAAAAATACTGAGATATTATTTATCGCCCAGTCCTACATGTTTTCAGAAAATTGGATTTTACACTCTTGAACCCACAGAAACCCTGTGACAAATTAATCTCAAAAGAGCCACCCGCCAGGCTGACAGCAACATTTCAAAGACCGGGTTACATAAAGTCTTTGGTCTTTACCTGTTCTTAAACTTTGTCCCCGGTAAACTCTTGAGCAAACCAAAACAATAAGCTCTTATCACACATGCTCTTGCTTGGCTTCCAGTTTCACTGGCTCCACTAAAAGCAGCAGCCGCTCAACCTCCTCCCAGGCTCTTTGTTTTGAGAGCAGTTGAATAGCCTTAAGCTTGATTGTAGAGACAGAGCAGCACTGAAAACTGGTATGGTGACATTTCCACATAAATTAACCTGGCTTCAATAACAATTATTTAGATATATATTTTTTCTGTTTTTAGCCCTTAGCTGTTGAGCCAAAAAGTGAATTTCGTACACTGTCAACAATTACAGATTTTTCCCCAGAGAGTGTTTTTTTTAGCAGTAGGGCAAGGTGAGGCAAACAGAACAGGGGAGACACAGGGGATAACGCCCCGGCTGGTTTTAGTCCCAGAGCAGCAAAACAAGCAGACGTGTTTGGGGATAAGAGACCTCAGACCAGAGGTGCTACCTCTGGCCATATGTGGTTTTAATGAAGAAGCAGCTTTACTTACATCGAAGCTTCTGTTCCTTGTCCCCCTTGACGCTGAACTGTGAGACTCCCTCGATGAATTCTGGGAGAGGAGATGAGAACAACAATCAGTGCTGTGGGTTTTACACCTAATGTAAACTGTGAATATGTTCTTTGCAGCAGGCAATGCAAAAGACAGAGCTGATCAATCAAATCAACAAACATTAGGGATGTAACAATCAAATATTGCAATAAAAAAATGTGACAATATCTGCCGTTTGTTTAAATACCACTGCATTGTTTTTGTTTTGCAATTGTCCAAGTATTCATTGCCAAAGTTAGTTTTTATACATGCTTAGGTCATAGCTGGCTATTTTCTTATAGAGGAATAACAGAAGCACTTTAAGTTAAAAGGAAAACTTATTTTATGAACAAAACATGCTGAACACCGTAGCTTAATTATTTAATTAAGGACATTTTTCATCATTTTCGTTGAGCTTTTGGTATTGCTGCGTCCCTCACAAACATCACAAACTGAAAAGCTACACAAGAATGTATTTGTGAGTAAGAACTCTTCCCAAACTTTTCCAATTTTTATTCAGTAGTCTGACACTATTCAATTATTATTTTATTGAGTTTCAAGACTTTAAAATACATTTTAAAAAGCACTCCCACTTTAATGAACAGTCAAAAGACAAGAGAGACTGGTGGGTACAAAGTCCTTATATATGAAGATCTGATTATTTTTAGTCATGCATTATAGTTAGACTTCTAAGATAATTATGTATTATAAAACATGGAGGACAATGGGTCTGGTTTTCTAACATTTATCTTTAAAGGTTTGGTGTAATTCTGTCATGTATTCAGCTCAGAGGATGGATTTCCTTCACTACTCAAATGCTGTGTATTTGTGCATTGACATGGATCCTGCTATTAAATAATCTTTATTACAGAAAATGAGCTTCAAATCACACTAAATGCTAATGGACCATGATACAGCTGCTTTATGTTGCTGGATGAAAAAAAAAAACATAAGCCCCTGCAGTACAGAACATCACAGACATTAATACAGTATTAACATGAACCCTCATGCTCTCTTACGCTGCCACCATCTACCTACGGGATGCGCAGTAATTGCAATGGTATTAATGGTGGATTAAGTTCTTGTACTGGCTGTTCTTAGTTCTGTTTTGACCTTGTTTAGTTTTCATGCAGCTGATTTACAGAGTGGTGAAATATTAATACTCACATTTCCACAAAGTTGTTGCTGTTCTTTTGGTCTTTTAGGTCTCTACGGGAAGTTTATTCATGTTTGTTGGCTCTAAACATGACTGCTGTCTTTCACACAGTCCTTTCACATCAAGACTTTCCCTGTTACACTGGCTTCATGGGAAACTCAAACATGCTGAACACCTTAGCTGATACCAAATTAAATATGATAGGTATTGAGGTATCTAGGATGTGCTAGCTTGTATGAAGTAACGCTGACCAGATTTACATGCACAAAATATTCAGATTTTTGCCCTTGTTCTGAAAAAAAAAAAAAAACAATATTCCTACTAAGCTGTTTACATGGCTAATGAAAAGGAAGATACTAATATTCCTGTTTACATGCAGCATCACATATTTTGATTTGGAAAAATGTCTGGAGTCACTGGAGCCTTTAGCTTCTTTGAATTAAGGTTGTGTTTTTTCTAAGTTTTCCACTGGTGGCAGACCTGTTTGACTGTGCCTCCCACATTCATTCGTTCAACCACCTTCTTAAAAAGGTCAGCACTGAGATTGATATACAGGTCTAAGTTTCTCTTCTGATCGGAAATGTGGGCTTTTCCTTTGGTTCTTGTGTCTTGCAAATTGTTGACTAGTTGGTTTGTTTACAATGCAGAGCTGACCGTAAGCAGACAAGACACTGTTGGGTTTCAAACTGCAGTAAAAACCCCAATGAAACACATTTTCTGAATGCACTATATACACATCCAAAAAAATGGAATATGCTCTCTACAGTTCTGAATATTGTCATATTCTGAATAATAGTGGGAAATTAGTGTGCATGCAAATGCAGCCACTAGCCTTGATGCTAAGTATCAACTCAATACACTCTGTGTTCATGTAGCAAATCTGTTCTGCATGAGAGGCCTAAAAAGATGACTTCTTATCAAACCAAAGCCATTACCAAAGCCTTATTTTAGTCAGGTAAGTGAAAGTCCCCTGAGTGAACTGGGTGCTCTCTTAAAGTCAATCAACATATAAACTGTGAGAGTGGCGCTCTAACATCGAGCACTGAATTTACAGAAAAGCAATCTCAACAAAGAACTTCTGCAATTTGTTAATGCTGTGATGACAGTCTGTGAAAGATACCACAACACTGCTGATATGGTATTGGTACAAGTTGACTACTATTCAAAGTAAAGTAGACCACAATAAAGCTGTAAAATAAGGCACCAGTAGTTCCCCACACCAGCAGAGTTTATTACGTACCTTTAAAGTCCACCTCTCCGTTCCCGTCTGTGTCGAATATGTCAATAACCCTCTGCACCAGCGGGTTCTGTTGGAGCTCCGGCAGCGACATGAACTCCTCAACGCTGAGCGAGCCAGAGTTATCTAGGTCGAGTTTCTTAAACCTCTTCCCTAGCCTCTTAATCTCATCAGCATCGACTGGACAAACACAAAAAGAGAGGGAGAGAGGGAGAAAATTCGGATGAGACATTTACATTTTGCTTTGTGGACATTCAGCTGAAGTTGTTAATCATCTCAGAGATCAACAAAACTGTAAGAAAACAAATCATAAAGTGTGGAGGAGGAAGATGCATGGTGCCCTGGCTGATAGCCCCCTAAACTCAGGGCAGCTATAAAGGGAAGTAATAAAAATGAGTTAAAAGTGAGAGAGAAAAAAAATGATCCGGTGCACTGGTGTTCACCTGCTGCAACACTCATCCAAGATGGATAAAGAATCACGCACACAGTACACTACAGCCAGCGGATAAATACCCTTTGCAAACACCTGCATGAACAGTAGTCATAAATTTTAGGAGCCACTACTTGCAACTAGGTCAAGGACACCACTTCCGGCCTGGACAGGACTGAGCTAACCGCTCAGAGCTGCAGACCCACAATAACCACAGTACATTTTGTTCTGCTCTGCTCCACAGAGACCCGAAATGGGTGCAACTGTTGAAAAAGCTCCAATTGCTAGATTGCAAACATTACATGAAACCAACCCTGGTACTTTTCCTGACAATACTGTGAAACTAAAATAGCAAAAAAAAAGGGAATGTAGAGAAAAGAGAGCTGAGGAGAGGTAGCATGAACACAAAGAGACAAATACAGAGATAGGAATTTTTGCGAACTTACAGCCTTTGTTGTCTACTGGTGCTATTTTATGAGAAGATGTCTGGATCATCGTTCCCCTGCCATCAGAAACAGCCCTAACTCCCTGACTGGTATACGGATCAATGTGGAGGATAATCCAGAGGCAATAACAAAGCCAGTTGTTAATTACTATATAAGCTCATTCACAGATAGTCACATGATTACATTGGCCAACCACAAACTACTACTGTGCTTTGCCTGCTTTAATCTGGGGTCCTAAATGACATGGGCTATCTATTATCTTAACACATAACAGACGGAGGGAGGTGTGAAAGATTTATGGGACTAAGAACTGAGTTATTTAAGTTCTGATCAGGTTTACTGACCTCAATGAGAACAGCCAGTTCATGTAAACAACAGGGAAAGCAGATTGATTTTTATAAAATCAGTTTTAACAAAATTAAAATTATATTACAAGGGTTCAACATTGGTTTGTTTTTTTCACTTGCCAAGTGGGCAAGTGGGTCAGAAATCTCTTTGCCCAAAGTCAATTTTCACTTGCCCCTGTACAGACTGTTTTATTGGCAGTTATTAAACAACAACAAAGACTAAAGTTAATTGTCATGTTTAATCTAGGACTGCAACATCCATGAAATGTCAGAAAATACTGAACATGCCCACCTCAGTTTTGTCAAAATCCTAGGTGATGTCTTTAAATCTCTCGTTTTGTCTAAAATTTAAAGATATTTATTTTGAAATGATGACAAACCAAAAAAAGCAGAAAGACTGAAAACAGCATTTTCTGCCATTCTGCATAAAAATTTACTACTACTTCTATTATCAACACTTGTCCAGTCAGGGTTGCGCGCCGCCATATTTACTTGCCTGACTCGACATTTTACTGGCCCTAGCGGCACATGAGCTGCACAATTCTTATTTTGTTGAGCCCCTGTATTACTCATTACGGTAAAAATAAATCTCGTAAGTTTTCATTTTCTTTTTCTAAAATCCAGGATTTTATTTCCAATTCAATTTAAAGAAAACTAAATTGTAAGAGTGAATAGATAAGATCAAAGGTGTGTGAAAAGAGAGAGAGAGAGAAAGAGAGAGAGAGAGAGAGAGAGAGAGAGAGAGGGGGTGGGCTGTGTTTTGGGTTTCAACGCTCGGACATGCTGTGCTACATCAGCTTGATGACTAATCAGAGTGCGAGTGTGGTGGAGGAGTAGGGAGGAATGAGAGAGTGTGAGAAAGAGAAATTTGGGATGGACACAACCACAGCAGCAGCGTTAGTTAAGGAACCTAAAAGTAAAGCGCAGCATTATAACCTGTGATCTGCGTAAGTCCACTGTACAACAGTTGTGCATCAGTTTCTGTCCCTGAAACAGGCATATTATCAGTGCACACTGCGTTCAGTCAACATGTGTCTACACCAGCGTTCCTGCACATTTATTGTCCTTGGCACATACTATAAAGCAGTTATGATGTAATGCTCCTCTACTGGACAGTTTGTGGATTTTATTTTTTTTTTTTCTTCTTCTTTCGATGTCAAATAGTAAAGCTGTCAGGACGTCACTTGATAACAAAGTGAGTTATATTTGCTCAAAGGTGCTACTAAATCACTGAAGGGCAACGAGTAACGATATTATACGCAGTAAACGCTTGAACATCAGGTTTTGAACTTGGCACCCTTTTCAAGCAGCCGCAAGAAAACAACGGAGGTGGAGAATATGTCAGACCCAGGAAATACAATAGAAAGTTACACAGAACTGCGGTGATTAGTCAACTAATCAATTAGTTGATCGACAGAAAAATAATCCACTGATTTTTCCTTACTTTCTAAGACAGTAAAAAGTATTACATGGTGAATAGCTGTTCAAACAAGAACAAGACATTGAAGACATCACCTTAGGCCATTAGGACATTTTTCACTGTTTTGATATTTTGTGAACTAGATGACTGACTATGAAAACAATTGGCAGATTAATCAATAATGAAACTGGTTGTTATAGTGTTGTAAAAGTACATCAGAATAACCAAGGCATTAAAAGGGACTATTACAAATGAAGATCTAATTTTTTCCCTTCATCATTCATGTTCCTGTTTTTCCTTGATGGATAAGGCTCTTATTAATCTTCAACATTAACATGAATGACTGGTAAATTGTGTCTGTGTACTGTGCAAGCAGCTGATAAATCGAAATTGGTGTTGCAAAAGCCACTGCAGCCTGTTGATTAATAAGCACCTTTTTGTCCTGTGCATCAGTAGGAAAACAGCCGTTCAGTACACAGTAGATGTTTGTTACACTGCGTCTCATTTCCATGATTCTGACACACATTATGTACACTGGGTCGCTGGTTTACTGCACGTTCCTGACAACTCCTGATACATGATCAATCCGCACATGAGCACACAAAAACTGATGCCACAAGGTTTCTGTCTTGGTAGGTGTGAGTTATCAGAGCCCGGAGCACACGGCTGTCCTCTGACACTAAACACTTCCTTATCAGCAGCCTCCTGTTTCCTGTTCACAGCACAATTGATACCAGCTTGGCTCATAGCAGTTTAGCCTGTGCAGGGGCCATCAATGCCACATATAATCACCATACTGGCCAGTTCCCCCTTTAAATTAAAACCATATTTATTAAACCAAGGCAGCATGTGGCACACTTCAGCATTCATCCCCAAATCAGAAACACATATTTTTCATCATACTATCTATCCACTACACTGTAGATAAGAGTAAAAACAAACCGTCCCTTTTAAGAACCAGTGTGCAGGTTTGAGTGTTATCTAGCAGTTAGCATGCAGATTGCAAACACTTTGTCTCCCTCTCCCATTCAAAGATTAGGCGAACTTATGGTGGCAACAAAACTCGCACAAAACGTGAAAAGCCGGGTTTGGTTTGTCCATTCTGGGCTACTGCTGGAACATGGTGGAACAATATGGCGGACTCCGTGGAAGATGACCGGCTTCCTCTGTAGATATACAAGGCTCATTCTAAGGTAACATGACCACAACAATTCTCATTTTTAGGTGATTATACACTAACGAAAATAATTATGAATATTGTTATTCAATTTCTGCCACATACTGACAATAAACCTGTAACTTATAAATGAATTTGTGATTTAGGGTTCAGCTTCTTCCTGACACACCTCCTGTAGATATCACACAACCCACATTCTGCAAGTGGGTGTAAGACCTATGGCACAGACCAACTCAGAGAGCAGCTCTCCTATTTTGTTTGCCAGTGACTTGAGAAATATCAGGGTTAGATTAAATTCATTAAAAACATCCCATTTGGCTCTAGGAAACTGTGATGGGTATTTAATCATCAGGTAATCAAGAGAATAATTGTCAGTTTGATCAATAATGAAAAAAATATTTATTGCAACCATAAAAACGTGCATTAGTCCCACAAAGTAGAACTCTCCTCCAAACAGCAGATGTTGAAGTTAATCTTTCTAACTGGCTCTCTGTCACAGTTTAACTTCCTTTTGTTGCTGCACAGTCAGGTCAGTGGGATAAGCTGGTGTACAGACGAAAAAAAATTAGCTCTGACGTTTACGACGCATAACAAACTTTGGTGCAGTTGCTGAGCGGGGAACATCTGAACACTGTGCCCAGATCCCTTCCTGCTGTCTGGAGCTGCCAAGTGAGTAGGTACATGTATTATTCATGGTAGCAAGGACAACAGCTTTCTCACAGTCTGAGTCCCCTTCCCGGTCTCGAAACAACAAGTCCTGAGTCTGCCAGCATCACAGACAGTCACGGCTCCCAGCTGAGCCAAACAAAACTCATGAATAAGACTTTTTGCTACAGCAGTTAGTTTAACTGACTTATCCAACATATGGCTCACATTGAAAACTGCTACGGTCAAGAGGTAGAGATCCTGAATCTTGGTTCTGGAGGTTTCAGGCTCCGTAGAAAACACCTGATGAAATAATGAGATTCTCTGATTTAACTATCATTATATCATGCTCTTATACAAACTCTTTCCAGTGAGTTCAGTAAAAAAAGGCTTAAAGGGATAGTTCGGATTATTTGAAGTGAGGTTATGTGAGGTACTTATGTATAGTCAGGATATTAACTTGATTAACTAGTAGATGGAGGTCGTCACACCCCCAGTTTGGAGAAGCTAAAAGGAGTTCCAGCACGGATGCTAAGCAATGCACTGCTGTGGACAGGGTCAGCAGTGAAACATATTTTAGACACTCACATGTGTATACTATATTTATAACATTTTCACTGCTTTAGTTTGTCTTCAGGCAGCCTCTTCTGACTGGAAATTGATGTTAAACAAGTCAAATATCGCTCTCTCCAAACCAGCCAAACTCCACTGGCAAAATTAGTAATTTTATCTTGCTGATCTACCACTGCCTCAATCAGTTTGTTTGTGTTATCGTGTGACTTAAGTGACTTAAGTGTTGTTCAGATTCAGTGAAGTCACACAATAACACAAACAAACTAACCCATCGTGGCAGCAGAGTAAAACCTCTCCCCCTTTGCGTCGAAAGGAGCAAGCTGAGGTGGAGAAGCTGGAAAGCGATGCCGGAGAGAGCGCCGTCATGCCCAGCCTACTGCCGCCGTGACTCCACCTCTGATATGGAAGGATGGACAACTTTCTGAACAGCATGTTGTGTAAACTGCAGGAATACCTTCCTGACAAAGATGTCTAATAAGACAAACTTCTTACCTTAGCCGCTTCTACCCTTTGGAGTAAAGAATATGTCGTCAGTCACTCGCTGCATGATCAATAATTATCAATATCTATCAATAAAAAACTTCACTATTGTGATCGATTTTTTCAGCTATATCGCTCAGGCCTAGTCTAATGCCAAGGCATGGCTGTGAAAATATTCCAAATAGAGCATACACTTAAACTGATATTGATTTTTTTTTTTAGGTGGACTTCTTCTCAGTGGCTAAAATATGTTTTGCTTTGACCCCGTCCATATCAGTTCATTGCTCAGCTGGTACTCCTCTCTGCTTCTCCACAATGGAAGAATATTGACTGCCATCTACTGCAGGGAATGCACTGACTATGGATAAGTACCTCATATAACCCCACTTCAAATAATCAAAACTATCCCTTTAAATTCCTAAATCACCAGCTTTACAAGTACTGACTGCCAAAATCTCAAAATGTGGTGCAATGACAGGTACCAAAAACGGTCCAACAAATAGACTACTAGTGAGTGTTGGTTTGCTTGCAAGATGAAGAACAGAAACTGGAACAAAGTGTCACTGTATTGAGAGGACAGCTGTGTGACTGAGATGGACATGATTGATGAAAAAGTGGTGGGCACAAATATGAAAGCCAGAGCCGAGAGATGCTTATTTCTTTCCTAACAAAAGCTGTACTTATACTGCTGCATAAAAAAGTGATTGAGATCACATGCAATATTTCTTATTGCAAATTTCATGCCTGGTTTGGTATGTTCCTGCACAGTGTCCCTGTTAGTACATTACAAGTCTAAAATCCAGTTGGTGGGATGAAACCTGCAAAATGCACCCTGTTCATGCTGATCGGTAGCATCCTCCATGACCTCCTCGAGCAGAGGAGGAGACGGACGTGTTTTTAACCCCAGCGTCAGGCCATGCCTGTATGTTTGAGCCTTTGGCACCAGAGACAGCTGCGATGATGTGGGCGATGGTGCAAACTGATACTTAAATGCCATATCTCTGTCCCATGTTGCTAGTTAGAATATGGATGAAAGTACAGTAGAGCTGCAGGTTTTACATGATGGTGGCGATCACCCTAAAACCAATAATCACATTTTGTACGCTGGATTTTTATACAGTAAGCCCTTGAGTGCAACATGATTCAGCAGAAACATTCTTCTACACTTCACAGGAAGAGAAAGTGATGTGGTTTTGATATAATGATACAGAACTATGTGCCTTTCATTACTTTTATTTGGTATAAAACCAAAAATACAGCAGCACTAAAAGACTAAGGGATGCATTTTTAATTTAATGGAACATTCAAGGGGAAACTATCCAGAGAGAAACAGTTTTCTGAGAGGGCTGCACAGTCATAGAGGCTCCTCACACTGCTATGCTAATGAGCGGCTCTGAGGGAGACCCAATGTAACTGTGAGATGATTATGATAATCTCATATACTCCACCGCAGAGCACAACACACACACTTTCATAAGCACTGCATGCACCCTCAACTGTGTTACTAGGCAACTGGCACCCGTTAGCCCCCCAAAGTAGCCCACACACACATATACACACAGAGACATCAAAGAAGGAAGAACATTCTAACAACTGTTTATGAGGTGTGGTACGCATGGAAACACATATGCATATGTATATCGTCACTATGTCTGTCTCACACACACACACAAGCATCAATTAACATTTAAAAAAAAAGACTGCAATCGATGGCCAAATGGCCCTCCTTCTGCTCTATGGTCCTGTACTGTTTGTATAGTTGTGCGTGTGTGTTTGTGTCAAATACTGAACTGAAATTGCAAGTTCAGTATGTGTTTTAGGGTTGCAAATTTTGTCATTGATTAATTGCCATTAAAAAAATAACAGATTAAAAAGTATTAATAATTAATCAATAGCCTAAGATGGCAGCAGTTGTGCCTCATTTGACATAGTTTTGTCTGGCAGAGCCATTAGTTGAAAAAGTAAACTTAAATGGGGGAAACAATTTAAAAATATATTGTTTTGAGTGGAATACAGATACACTTTAGACCAATTAGCTCAGCATTTTAACCATGTTTACCGCGGCTACTACCTAGCGGAAGGCTACCTGCTGCGAGAGCCATGTAAAGTGAATGCTGGTGTAATTAACTAGGCACATTTAGTGATGTGACTATAACGTCTGCACTAAAGGACAACTATTTCAACAGACAGCTCAGGCGTATGGCACCAAATGAAGCACCGTAATCTTTGTTGTGATTTGGTCAGTTGATACTGGTTGTATGGAAACTGGTGCTATGTTGGCACCCAACCCTAGCATTTTGTATCTTATTAATTGTTAATGATTAATCAGTTAATCGACTCTCCCTCAAAATGGCTGCTCTTGTCACAATTACAGCCATTTTTACACCAACATGGGAGACCAAACCAAATCATGAGGAAAAACTGTGAGCTCTAAAGAAATGATAAAAAAAAATGTTATTAACACGTTTTGTGACTGATTAAATTCATAATGGGGATTATGCCACAATTTTCATTTTCACTGAAAAAGAAAATCAGAATGATGTGACATTTGTTGCACTTGGCCATATTGCTATTTCAATATTTCAATTAATTGCGCAGCATTAATTCCTGTCCATGTGCAGTTGCTGACCCTTGTTCTAAAGGTAGCCAGTCTTGCTTTATTTCAACCAGAATCAAGATTGTTTCATCAAGACCAATACCAATATTAATAGTATTTTTGTAAATCGTGCAAACCGTTAACTGTTAACATTTTTGGGCAGCATCTCCAACCACACACTAAATGTTCTACTTAACCCTGCAACATTATGATGACCACAGCTAACAGTCAGCTACTGTAGTTCAGGCTAACCATTAAACAGCAGCACAGCTGTGAAAAGAGAAAATCTGCTAAGTGCAACTGGCTTTTCCTCCCCATTTTCGTTTAATTATAAAACACAATGTTCCCAAAATGTCATTAATGAATTTGTCCTCTTAAGCACGCTCAGCTCTCAAACGGTTCACCCTGCACATTAACGGAGACATGTGACTGCATTAACACGGCGAACCTGAACTGAGACAAGCAGGGGAGGGAGTGATTTACAGAGCAAAATTCAGCTGGCATGTTACTGATAATTGCAGCCCAGGCCCTGCTGTATATAGCTCCCCAAACACACAAGATAAGGTGCGAGGGTGGGTAAACATGAGAAGGTTACATGCGCAGCTCAGTAATTACACGAGTTTGACACATGACACTGTGCCAATTAGCATAATGGGGTTGTTGTGAGCCAATGAGGGTGGAGTGTTGTCAAGGGAACATATTGGATGAGTGTGCTGCAGACAAACACCAGCTGATAAAAAAGCCACTAATTACAATCATTAAAGAGGAACTCACAAATCAGTTTAGTGGTCAGTGACTTGCAGCTGTGTGACATCTTATGTGACTCTGGAGGAGTTCTCCAAAGGTCAAAGAAAATAACCTGGTGATGTTGTTATCAGCTTGGGCTGGAAGCTAAAATTTTTAACAGAAAGATTATATCACAGGAGGGGGCAGGAATCTGAAAAACATGGGCACTTGACAGCCATGCAGGGTCTACTTAAGAGATGTTCTTGAGTTGCATGATGGGAAGCGTAAGACCCAACATTTTTTCTTTTATTTGGCTCAGGATATCTTGGCTCCCACTGAAAACAGCTGCTCTTGTCCACCTGTATTTATTCAACAAATGGCTCCACCAAACAAAATAATGTCAAATGGGGAACATTTACTGCAATTTCTGGACTAACAAGGCAGACCAAACCAAACAGTGAGAAAAACTGTGGTCTCTAGAGAAATGGTACACAAAACTTCCACTGATTAATACATTTTTTTTGGTTAAATTTTTCATAGCAATTAATGATTATTCATTAACATACAAGATATTTCAGCTTGGATTTCTAGTCTCCATCTCTGAGTATAACTGTGCATTTTTCATCCAACTAATAATCTGACAAGTGACAACAAAGGTTATTTTACTGAGTTTTCATGGAGATGGTGTATATTCAGTCTTCTGAAAAGGAAATTACTCCAAACTCGTATATTTGCGGTTTTCCGATGTGTAGGTTAGTGCTGCATTTTCTTAAATCACAGTAAGACAGTTAAAGCTAGGGTTGGTAAGGAAGCTAGATTTTGAAACTATCCAGCTAAAAAAAAATCCTTCCCCTCCCTTCAGGCCTCCCTAAAAAGCCACTCCCCAAAAACACATGAACACACACTGCCTACAGTAAGTACTGCAGGAGGATGGTGATGTAGATAGTATTGTGAAATGTCGGCTGCACTTTATCTGCCATTCTTGTGCAACTGGCTCACTATAGCTTTAGTAATATATCTGCCTAGCCTTGGGGAACACTCTGTCATGTGCAATAAGTACACGGGCAGGTATGAAGGTAGACAGGCAGGCAGGCACTCCAATCATTTTATAAAATGCATTGACTGGATGGGCTTATTCATGCCTGCAACAGCAATAGCTATCCGATTTTTTTTTTTTCTTTTTTTGTCAGAGCATTTCATTTATTGATTGCTGTGAAGTGTAAAAGAATTTCATCAAATATATGTGTATTCTGAAACACCCTATGTACTCTAGCTTTAAATATTAATAATATAATTTTAATAAACTATTAAAATTGTGCCAAATGTTCAAACTCAAACAGAGCTGCCATTTGAAAGCAGTTTGGTCTTATTATTGTTTTCATCAGGTTGCCACTCTGATTTACCTGCAGATCTGGAAATCTGGTCCTGGGACTTGATAAAGAGCACGCACATACACATGTACACATGCAGTGACGCATACACACTCTCCTTCTCTCTCTCTTTCCCTCAGTCGTCTCTCATGTAGGCTGCTGGTAAGAGGAGGCCTTACAGCCGAGTGTGTGTACTACAGAGGAGAGCTCCAGCCCTCAGTGCATTAGGCTGATTGTTCTGACTGCTCTGATAATGCACAGCACGCCTGCATAGAGCAAACCGAGGACGAAGCAGGGCAGCGCACTGATGGTGTATATATTTATAGCCGTGCCGTCATCAGAAAACCCCCGACTCACCCCACCAACAGAGGCTCTGGCTCCCGCCCTCAGGGAAACCCCTAGCAACAAGGAACTCCAGCAAGTCGCCCGCCGTTTATTTTGGGCGGCTGCAGACAGGCCTGCAATGGTTTCAGGCTCGCTGCTGCGTTTCTCTGTGAGAGCATGATGCATTGAGGAGGCTGTGTGTGTGTGGGGGGGGGTGAAGAGAGTGGTGGTACAGAGTGGGCGCGTGCATGCACTTTAGCAGAGTGTGTGTACGTGTGGAGGTGTGTGTCTGTGTGGTTTGTGTGTCTAATTATGCACGCTCTCACAAGTAGGCCATTAAATTTTGCCTGATCTAAGCTCAGCTAAGCCAGCAGGGGTGAGACACTGCACTGACAAGAGGATGCAGGTCTTTCAAAAAATTTATCCTCCATTATAGAATAATGACCTTACTTAACAAGCCATCTTATCAAGGCAATTCTTAGAGGCAAACTCCTCCTGTTGAGCTTACAGAGTGCAACAAACAGAGGTAAGAACTGTCTGATGACAGCCACAGGTGAGTGGGTGTCTCACTGAGGGTGGTGAGGTTGAGGTGCAGCACACTGAATCTATCTGACAAGCAGCCTGAGCTAATTTCTTCACAGCCAATGCCCGCCTGTCCAAGCACTTGATGAGCTGAACAGCTGCTCTGTCAGTGGAGGGTGAGACAGAGACACAGCAAGAAAGCCAAAGAGAGACTAAGAGAGAGAAAAAAAACAAAGACACTATTAGCAGACAGAAAAGGACAAAATGAAAATGAACATTCTCCCAAATTGAAAAGAAAAACTATTCTAGGAAGTAAGTCATCCTTTCATTTAGTGTGTTTGTGTTACACTTTTAGTTTAGTGTTTTCTCATGGGTTTGTCTATTGATTTAGTGACTAATTAGTTTAATATAGTGGAAAAATGTCTGTCTGTCTTTTTCTGTTTAAATTAAGTTATTTGATGTTTTTACATTTCTAACAAAAACAAGTTATTATTATTTCATACCTATATGTCATCTTTAAAAATAAAAAGAAAGCAGAACAGAGAACAGTGACAGAGAAGAGAAGAGAGAGAGACAAACAAACAAACAAACAGACAGTGGTGATTAAGGACAGGCAGCTAGACACAGCTAGAAACTGACTGGCAGATAAATGGAGAGACGCTGTAAATATCCCAGACTGAATGTGGAGGTCCTTGATGGGTTCAGTTCAGGGTCATGCATCATCCAAATCCACCTGCCCTCACCATGGTGGCATAATCCTGGTGGCGGGGGGGCGGGGGTGTAATGCCTGAAAGGCCTGGCAGGCCAAGGTCTTGTCCCCCGTGATGTTGCAGTAGTGCAATCTAAGTATGGACAAGTCACAGGGTGTCTCTGCCCACTCTAACAAGAGGTGTCATTTTGATTATGTTTGTCTTGGTTGGGTTACTTCACAACAAAAGGGCACCAGTGATCTTAAACTGACACATTATGCTTAGAGGAGTTAAAACATGTAAAAAGTCAGTCCTCCGTTGTTGCACAGTCACTCTAAGCTACAGTGCATATAAACTGACCCTCCCGTTTGGTACCTTGGTCAACTTTCTCCTTTCCCATTTCCTGAACATAGATATGCTACGCTTGTCTATGTTGAAAATAAAACCCAAATTTTGAAGATGGTTAAAAGATGTTGCTGTAAAAGTGACATACGCAATTACATCTTACTATCAGTAAGCTAATGCTAGCAAAACACTAGCTAACTAGTTAGCTAGTAATGTACTTTTTAAACACTTAGCTAACTCTTTTCTAAAGCAAGTTTATTTAACAAATCATGACCCCACCCTACTCTGACTGGCGAGTACTGGTTGCCTTCATTGGTTTCAGTTGTTTCGGTTTGGTAGGTTTAAGCATGAGGAGTTTGACTGCATAGGGTTCGGGTAAGAATATCAGGGTAAGCCAATCAGATGCGAGTGGGCGGGTCATGCCTTCGCCAATAAATTGCATACAGGAAATGAGAAGGGAGAAAGTTGACCAGGGTTCTGCTGGGTAAAAAGCTGGCTCAAATTATGTTATTTGTGTTATTATTGAAGCACAGAGCAAAAAGGAGCGGGACTTAGGAATGGTCAGTTATTGACAGGAAAAGCAGGTTTCCATTCCACTCTAGTTTAAATTCTAGCAGAACTTTTGTCTCTCCTACACAGCCATCAAGATCAAACAGAAGATCAATATTATAGCTCATTAAGGAGGAATTAAACTAAAATTTTACAGCACATCTGCCTGCTACTACACATTTTAACTGCAGCACCAAACACCTCAACAACTATCTTTGGAGCTTTGATGTCAAAACAATTATTCACGTGTGACTCTGAGACATGATGAGGTCAATCTGAACAGCCACATGGTCCCTGAAGTACACCTACACTAGAGAGGGACCGGTTGCTGTCTCAGTGCTCATTAAACACGAGCAGCAGCAGACCCATTTTAGCCTGGTTCTCAACAACCCCACGGTGTAAATCGTGCAATTTCCACCACAGGAGAAATCTGCATCTCTGAGGACTTTTCAACAACATGAGGCTGTGTTGATGTATCATCAGGTAGGGAAGGTGAAGGAGGCGGACAAAGAAGAAATGTGTCATATCCTCAGCTCTCCTCCTCCTCCTGAGAGCTCAACGTCTACTAAGCAGACATCTTGTAAAAATGACCAAGAACATAAAGGGAGTTTGATTCCAGGATAAAATCTTTAAGAGTTTGGAAACACTTCACTTATACATAAAAATACAAAAAGAGTGCACTCAGTAGAGCACAGATCTCAGCCAGGCAACAGATAGTGACACACATACTGCAATGACAATACAACTGCCAGATGCGGACAGCAGAGATTTGCAAAATTTATTTGTATCATACAGTATAGTGTAAAGTTTCTTACCAGGATGTATGCAAAGTTTTTAATTAAGTGCTTGTATAGTATAGTCTCACTTTTCTATAAGATCCATAGAATAATGTAATGGTATTGTAACCAAGTGTTTGGGTTCACCTAAGTGTGTAAATAAGGAAAATACTTACGAAACAATTAATGGGAGTGTAAGTCCAAACTTCTCAATTTAAACATTGTAATTTATTTAGAACATTTCTTCATTTATTAAGAAAGAGCCAACAGGTGGCTTTACAATGATAGAATCTACATTTTTGGAAAAATTCACAAAAGCAGAAATTCCACACAGTTTACACTTATTGTTGCCTGTTCACAGGTCAGAGCCTGTATGTCCCAGTGGAAGTCGTGGCTATTCAGAAGTTTAATGTTCTGGCATAGAGCTGATTAGATCGCTCCTGAGTAACTGAATTTATTTCCGACAAGTAACCACAATTCTCAGCTTTCCAGTTCTGCAAAAATAACACATTTATACAGCCTTCAACAAACTGCACTTATCTCCCAGAACTGCATGGGATTAGCATGAAGTGGGCATGTCTGAAAAGGTTAGACTCTTGAGTCCCCATAAAACCCATTTCCAATCAGATATGTTGAGGTGAGAGGTCAAGGCACCCCCTTGAAAATGGCCATGCCAGTTTTTCCCTCGCCGAAATTCAGCCAAACTATGAAGCATTTTTGCAACCTTGCCAACAAGCTAGCATGGCTACCTTATGTCATCTAGTTTCACGTGATACCAGTATCTTTACGCTATCTTTAAAGCTAAGTGTGCTACAGCCTATGAAAGAACACACACACGAACACACACACACAACCAACACACAATCCCCTCCAGGCCTACAACTGGTGGAGATAATAAAACATGGAATATCACATGAAATGAGCAAGTGAAGTGAAAACAGTACTTTCTAAGGATAGCAGATAATGAAATACTAGGGGTGGGTGTTATGAATAAAAATTCTTATTATGTAATTTACTGTAATTTAAACTTTTCATATTATGAAACAAAAATACAGCAAATGCCATGTATTTAATGAGTGTGTCAATTTCTGGAGGAAACCTTACAAATGATCAACTATACCAGACAAATTTAGAAAGTCTTTGAAGAAAAACTAAGCCCTGTATAACTGGAGCAAGTAATACTTACAATGTGAGCACATCTCCAGGGGGTAACTGGCTTCATTTCCCTAAAAAAAAGAGAGAAACAGAGGTGTCAGTTTATGTTGCAACTGGAGACCGTGCAACAGACCAGGAAAGTCTCAAAATTAGGAGTAATATATTTGGAGTTTCAGAAGAGACCCTTTAAACCTGTTAAGTTCATTTAAAATAAGCTGGCAGTGATTAAAAACCCTCTCAGACACAAACTAGCAAGTAACAACTACAGCAGAAAATTCATCTGTGCCTTCTGAGATTGCCAAAAGGATATCATTCCTAACATTACCAGAAATAGTTTCCTTTTTGCATTTCAGTGCACGTTGTTGTGAAATTTTTTACATTGTTCTGCATATTTTGTCAGTATGACTAACCTACAAACAATACATCTAACGTTCTCATGAAAGTGCATTTTATTCCACATGCTATATTCTCTGCAATTCACAGACCAATGCTTTTCCAAGTTAAAATGTTTCTTACATTTAAAATATAGCATTACAAAGTCCTTCAAAAACTTGATAGTGATTAAAAATTACAACAGTACCAACAAGTATGTTCATACTATTTGCTACAAAACTCACAGTTGTTTCCTTGTTCACCAAACAAACAATGGCATCAACTAGGAAAACTAACAGACAATAGAGCCTGGTGATCTGTGGTGGTGTGTTCCGGATTCATTTTCATACCACACATTTTCAACAATAGGAATAATGCAGACAACAGAGAGAGCATTCAGCTGTGATCTGTACTCGAATATCAGAGATGTAATCATGTCTGCAGAAACAGGTTGTTGGTGTTATAAAACCTCCTGGTACAAAGGAGATTTTGTTTTTTGATTACCAGGAGGTTACATCCTGCCAATCGACAAAAACATGCAGGACTGTAAATTTAATGGCTTAGACTCTGGACCCTAGAGTCTGCTGTTCAATCAAAAATGATGGATAGTACTGAATGTTGGAATGCGCTATAGTGCATTACTGCATGAAGTCAGGGTCTTCTGGGTTTCTTTGCTGATGTGTTGGCAAGCAGAAGGATATCACTTAAGCCGAGTCATGCTGAATGCTTTACCAAAATTAAGGCAGCACCTAACAATTATTTTTTAAACAATTTATCTATCAATTAATTTACCTAAAATACATATCAAGAACTTGTCTCGTTAATATCTCAGTATTTTATTCAATCATGATCCTGAAAAATAGACACAAAGAACATTAAAATAATGATAATAGTGGCATACTTTAAAATTTATTATTATATAATTTCCACCCCATTTAATAGACTCCATGTCAGATGCCTGATTCTTATACTGGACCTCAAATTCAAAAGGAGCTATGATGCATATTAATTTAATCACTCATCACTGTGTCAACCCTTCACTGAACTGGACAATCAGTGTTTTAACTTAAAACTTAAACTGGTTATGACATGGAGTTATTTCATCACTGGAGTCATACGCAGGTAAGATGATCACTGGCAGTGTGTTTTTGCATCAGTTGAGGCCAAAGAAAATACTTTTCATTGTTTTTCTACCGACTGACATGAATTACAGACAGTATTTAACGTTAGTTTTAGCCATTTTTATCTCATATAGGTGGCTAATCAAGTGAACAGAAAGTACAAAACAGAACAACACCATTAGATGACGCATGGTGTTAACAGCAGAGGTGCAGACATCACTTTTAACACAGGGCTGATGAAGAGACTTCTACTAACGGAAACATGTTCCACGTGTTGATGATCATTATATGTCGGTTTTGGGTGCTGACACAAAGTAAACGGGACGATGCTGCTACTGAAGCTGCAGGAGGACGAGTCCCTCAGTGCTTCACTTCCAGCACTCGCGTGGAGCAGCTGTCCTGCTGTGAGAGATAGTGTCCAGTCTCTTTTAAAGTGATATTCCACTCCTAGATAATAGTCCACTCAATATGTACTCACCTCTATGCTGATGTGAGGATGGGTGAAGATCTTCAGTTCACAAAACAATCCTGGAGTTTCAGCAGAAAACAGGGTTGCAGCTAATGGCAGTGATTGGAGACCAAATGTAAATGTAAAAAAAAAAAACAAAAAAAACCACAAAACAAATACAAAATGTCTCCATCCTGCTCGTGTGGTGTAATCCAAGTGTCCGCAAGCCGCGACATTAAAATTTAACCACAAAAGATGCATTGACGCCATGTTTACATGCTACCTGCTACTGTACATGCTACAGTTGACATTTCGCTAAAAACATGATGTAAATGGCGTCTTTTGTGGTTAAATTTTAATGTCGCAGCTCCCAGACACTTGGATTACACCACACGAGCAGGATGGAGACATGTGTGTTTGTTTTGTGTTCTTTTTTTTACATTTTATCCGTGGTCGCCATTCACTGCCATTATACCGAATTTGGCTGCAACCCTGTTTTCTGCTGAAACTCCAGGATTGTTTTGTGAACTGAAGATCTTCACCCATCCTCACATTGGCACAGGGGTGAGTACATATTGAGTGGATTATCATGTAATGGTGGAATATCCTTTTAATTTAAGGCTTCCCTCTTCTTCAAAGTAAAACATTTTCATGGTCTAGAAACTGTGGATGTGAATTCCTCAGATAGTGCATGCAAATGTGTCCTTCAAGACCTGCAACACCTTACAACAGAGATAACAATTCATCCCACAGGACAGGATCGGCCAGATCAGTACTTCTGCCCACAAATAGTACCATTTTCACTACTGTGCACAGGTGTGTGCTTACAACCAAACAACCCTTTGGATTTTGGCACTACATATGAATATTTTGCATATTTTAATGGGCATTCCAAATGATACTAGTTTAAATATGGCAGATGACATATTCTATGAGCAACATGTCTGAAACTAAAATGTGACGATACTGAAAGTCTTTTGTCAATGATTGAATAGTTTTTTGAATACTTGCAGGGCTCACTGTTAATGTCCTTTTTTCACTTGCTCAGTCAGACAAGTGTGTCACAAATCTATTGAAGTAAATTTTTTTTACTTGGCCCTATAAAATAGTTTTTGACCAAAGTTAATTGTCACGTTTAATCTATGCTGCAAGGTCTATAAAATGTCAGAAAACAGAGGAAAATGTGCATCAAAGTTTGTCAAAGTCCAAGGAGGTCTTTAAATGTTTTGTCTGTCTAAAACCCGCAGATATTCCGTTTAATATGATAATAAACAGGAAAAACAGGAAATCTCTATTTTTGAGAGCTGAAAGCAGCTTCATCTGTCATTTTTGCAAGAAAAATTATTCTAACTATTAATCAATAACCAAATAATTAAACAGTTTTTTTCGTTTTTACCATTTGCCCAGTCGGGCAAGTGAGTTGCTATATTTATTAGACCAACATGGCTTTAAACTTGCCCAGGGTGAGTGGGCAACTGAGCTATGACTTGCAAATTTAAATAAAACAAAAGTTAGAAAATAAATAAGCTTAATCATTGCTTTAAAAAGAAAGAAAATAAATATACAGTTTGTAGCCCTAATACTGATAAACAATGGTACTGAGGTGGAGTCTTTGTATCACTGAAGACGACGAGCTAACTGCAGATTGCACGCACGTTGACAAATACAAGCCACTTAAAACTGTTCTGTGAACATTTTTCAAAATAATGTTTCACTTAAACCCCTTGAGGCTGTTTCATATTTACATGTGCAGCCTATTTCAAATCATGCATCATGCACTGCACAGCATCAAATGTTCCAGCATAACGCAAAGGCTCTTTAAATGAACCATAATATCCAGAGACACTGCATTGTGTGTGTATTTGTGTGTGTATTTGTGTGTGTGTGTGTGTGGTATTGGCTCATGTTCAGCAGCCACATCCGCATCCCATCCCATCCAACACTGCAGTGTCCACTGAGCCTGAGTCTGATTGCTGGCAGAGTGAGGCTGAGCGCTCACATGGGAGCCAGTGAGGAGTCCCTGTTGCAGAGAGGTGGGGGCGACGGGATGGGGATCCTACAGTTGAGAGAGAAAGATGCCCTGGGCCAGCAAGCAATCGACCGGAATTGTCCTGCAGGTCCATCGAGGAATACCAAACTGAGACTGCGCTTAGCAAACCGGACATGCAAACTGGCAGCTCAATTTAAGCATCCAGAGATGGACTACATACAGAGTCCATGGTACCAGCTACTGACTGGTCAAGGAAAAGCCCCTAACGTGTCAAACACACAAGACTTTAAAAAAAAACAAAGAAGTAAGGGATTTCATTTAGAGGTCCATGACCACAAAAGTCTGAGCTAAGAGCACTTCATCTCATGATTGACTGCATTTGAACTTTCATTTCACTAAATAACTGCGCTGAGAATTTTCAAAAATTCTCGCTACATAACCTCAACAAACTACAGGGCTCCACACTAATGCTCACCAGCTTGCCCTAAGCAGGTAAAATCTGTGCTTAAGCAAGTGGAATGCCTCATACAACTGTCCGATCATTCAAGTGAAAAAAAAAAATGTGATGCCTATTTATTTTCCCGTGTTTCTGACTGTGTGACAGCTGTGATCCCAGACACACTGTGCAACTGAATAACGAGCAACTGTCTAATTTTTAAGCTTACAGTGTTTCTCCAGCCACCTTAAACTGGCCAGTGCAGAGCTGTCGGCCTTAGGCTTTCTTTTTCACCCTGACTTGTAGCTGCTTAGTTGCTAACTAGCTAACCAGAAGTAGACGTCTTCAGGTCCATTACTTAAGCAAAAGTACCAGTGTAAAAATACTCCACTATAAGTAAAGTTCTGCCTTCTAAACCTTACTGAGGTAAAAATATGGCTTGCTCGTTTGACTTGCTTTTTTGCCAGTGTGAATACAACTAAAACCAACCTCCCCACTTTGGTAATTTACCAAAGAAACTGCAAAAAGTAATCGCACCCAAAGAATAACACATTAGGACAGATGATAAGTGCTACTCACATGATTGACACAGAAATACATTATACACACTGGCCTGGCCAGAAAAAGAAAGTGGCAATTATGTCATCTACTGGCTTATCACTGAGCTGCTGTACAACAGCAGACTTACCACAGAGAAGTTGTGGTATTTTAAGAGCAGTGAGGAGAAAGAGGTGACACAGGATTAGCCATGAGAGCGACTTAGCATTTGACACCCTATCAGGAGAGCGGACTCAGCCGCTAGTAGTGATCAGAGGTTGACATATACATGGTTTTCCTTTATGGAACAACAAGTTGACTGCGGCTGGGCACTGCAGTCTGAGGGATTGAATTCCAGTGTGGCTCAGCGCGTAGCGCATGATTCCACCATTACTGGGGTTGGGTGTCCCATTGCCTGTGTGGCTCAGAGGGTAATAGTGACAATGTGATACTTTATTGATCCTGTAGGGAAAAGTCCTTTTGTTTGCTGCCCTACACAGAACTCGCACCACTACACAGCAGCATTGCAAGAGCTGTAGAGATACAGTCACTTGCTAAAGGACACCTCACCAGGATTTTAGATTCAAGGCCTTGAACCAGTGTCCTCAGGTTCAAGGACAGGCTTTCAATGGGCTCTCACTATGCTACATGAGCCTTAAGTTGGTGTTCACACCTTTATTTTGGTTCACTAGGCCAGCACTAACGAAAAATAATGTTCATTGTTGTTATAGTCCATTTAAGGTCCATAGTGACTTTGTGCAAAATTAACCAAAAGTAACCATGAAATCATTAAAAACACAGGTATCATCAAGGCTACACGAGTAGTACAATTCATAGAACTTCACTGTGCTTGAAGACTTTTGTTTATCTTTACTGGCCGTTGGCCATGAAGGTGTCATGCAGGAAAAATAGTGAATGACACAGAACCAGACTGCACCTGAACTTCAGCTGTCATAAGATATGTCAGTTGTAGGGCTGGTCATCATTAAAAAAATTAGAATACCAGTACCAATACCAGTACCCTTAAAGTGATACCAACACTAATAGAACACTTCATATGGTGACCATACTGTAAATGCAAGAATTGCTGAAATAATCCTTCCAGGTTTTATGAATTAATTTTCATCAGACGCCACAAGTGTGTAGTATAGCCACTCTGTCAAGTGTTTTGGTGGCATCTCAGCATGCTGACCATCCAACTCCGTCAAATACAGCGCACTCAACTTCACCACACCACAGACTGTACCCTATGGGCTGCAGTGAACCAATCACATATTGCATTAAATCGCATAACAATGGCAGCGATTGGCTTTGAGCAAACCTACACGAATAGTCATTTTTTCTAGATACAGTACAGAACAGGGTACATGGTACAGAAAGGATTGAATGTAGAGGACTTGCATCTATATTAAGGCTTTTCTAGTCTATTGACTACTCAAAGCACTTTTGCACCTACACGTCACATTTACCTTTTCTCTCACACTATCCTGGAATAGCAATCAGGGGCAATTTATGATTGCTCTACCTCATGAGCCACAGCCGTCCCCTAAATGCAGGTACCGTTTCACTGGAGAAGTTTCGGATAATTTCAGTTGATACATTAAAAGGTGTCAAGTACCGATACACAGCCCTAATGAGCCGACAAATCCACTTGAGTTCACTTCTAACTTCACACTGTTTATGCACAATGATCTGCATGAGAAATCACTGCTAGGTAAATCTGAGACACTTTTCTTGGCGCAGCTGTCCAAAAAGATTTCTAAGAATTGAATGAGGTGTTTTCCACCGCAAAAAACAAACTGGGTTAAACAGACAAATAATGTACACCAGAGTTCATATAAACAACACCAAACACAGCTTCACACACCCTCTTATTGTGGTTTCATTACTACTATATGGCAACAATACAAGAAAATGCAAGAACTAGTTATAAAGCTGTCCTGTAAATCAAATAAAACAGATCCAAGAGGTAAAACATGCCAGTGTCCCCAAAGCTTTGTATCTATTGCGATGCTCCTGCTGAGTGGACATCAGCAGGTAGGGTTGATGGGACCGCAAGTGCATTTTTCTTAACTTGGCAAATCAGTGGGTTGTTTGAAGGAAGAACCCATGTAACTGTATTGGTAAAAGTCAACATAAACTAATCAGGCTATGAGTCACATAAGACTAAAATAAACCATCACAAAAACTGACAACTATGAAAGACAAAGACCAAAGTGTCATAAATCTCAAAACTTAAACAAACAGGTAATGTTTTTTAAGAGAGGGTCATGGCTCCTAGAAACAATGCACTCATTATCACACAATTCAGGAAAATGTTGGCTTTTAAAGGCCGATAATATACTTATAGAAATTGTGAACGGTGGAGAAACCTTGGAGGCAACAATGCCTTTGAGATTTCCATTCATATCCGAAACGAAGTGACAACACCAATATCCAAAAGATAAATAAAAATAGAATCAAATAAAAGAGGTGGTAGATGTACAAGCAGAAAAATCTGTGTGCATCCTTATGAATGGATGGGCAATCTAAAGTTATTGTTTAAATGATTAAGGCAAACAACCATTTTGAAATGTTTGTTTTCTGTACTGACTGATACATTATTGACATAAATTTGTCTTACAGAGGTGAATTAAAAATAACTTAACAAAATGTTGCGCAACTGAGTGTTGATTGTGCATACTCTAAGCTATATTCCTGTTGTTTAAGTGCTGGCTGTAGGGTCCCTGGAGGTAAAGAGACTTACAGCAAAGCAGATTTGGTGTTGAGGATTACAGGTTTACTAAGGCCTGCCTTAGCTCACTGGTGTGGCTAACGAGGGGTCAGGAGTTACTCATGTCATGTCTTCTGTAACAAACCACCTCACGCAGTTCTTGTTGAGCTGTCCCTTCATGACGAAGCTTATCAGATTAGGTGATAATAAATACACAGAAAGAGAGGTGAACAAAGTGAAAAGTCATCTTGCATACACAGAGAGGAATAGATGCAGAAAGAGAAACAGAGAGCGACCCGTGTTGGCTCATCAATAATGCATGCTTCATTCAGAATCAATTAGCCCTTAGCACACAAAACATGTTTTGCATAATGAAGAGTCTGACAACGTCGCTGGTTCAGCAGCAACGCAACAGCCGACCCAAAAACCCTGCTAATTATAGATGTGCAGAACCCAGTCATAACATGAAAGACTGGGGAGCATATTACACGGGGCTGCAGACTTGGAGGGCTTTTCTGAGACACCTTTGGCAGGACATGAGACATGCATTCTGCTCTCACTCTAAAATAAGCTAAATCAAATGATAGGATATTAATAATGGCTAAGTAGTAAATGATCCCTCCATCATAACTTGCTCACTGTACTGGTGAAAGGTTTAAATTCTCACCTCTGTCTATTTCCTGACTGTTCATAAGTTTCTAGTTTATTGTAGATCTTAAGGCAGTAAGAACAAGAGGCTCCACTTTAACTCCTTAAACACAACTAAAAACTCTCATTTAACCTTGATGGCTTAACCTTACAGCAGGTTTGCTGAGCAGATAAATGCTCTTTTTCAGCTACACTTGTCTCCTCTCCCACACAGTTGCGCATATATACACCTGGAGGCTGCCTTATCTGCCGTTTTGGGGGGTTTAGTGCTTTATTATTCAAAGGCACAGCAGTGGCATGAGGCAGCAGCAAGTGCTAATTCATTTTCCTGTCCATTTTCCCTGTGTTGACTGGACAAGCAACTTCTTTTAATAAAAAGCCTGGTTGCTTATAAGCCGCTACACATTTTTGCACTTCACACCTCACTTTACAGATAAATATCAGAATGAATTAATGAAAGAGTTTGGAAATGTCCCAGTGTGGCTAAGACCATAAGAAATTAGGATGTGGCATTCAAGATATTGCACATAATGTAGACGTTTAAACACTGTGGTGCCCTCTGAGTTGAGTCAGTGCAGCCTAGAACATGCTGGATAGGAGCGATGACTTGCATAAATCCTAAAAATTAATAAACACTGCTGTGTGTGCACCAGACCAATTGGGGCCTGAGATTCTGTGCCACAACGGATGGACTGACTGGACCGATCAATATTTCTTACATTGGTTTTAACATGAGAATAATCAGCCTCAAAAATCTGAATCATACCCTTGTATGTGTATTTATGCGTGCCATCACACACAGTATCCAACATCATGCTCTCTTTGTACTCAGCACATTGATATGTACTACAACACTCTGTTTCCAGCTGTTCCAATGCCAACAAATCAAATCTGTATGTTTATCATACAGACCATAATAGAAAATCTGTGAAATGAATAAACAATCTGCTGAACAAACACGGCCAATGGTGTCAAAAGGCAATGCTGTTGTCTTATGATTGTATGTGAGCCAATGTCTTTCAAAACAATCGTTGCATAACTTTGAATAGGAAGCACATTATAGGCCTCTTCAGACAAAATGTCTCATTCAGCTGCTCACTGTATTGATGCTTTCAGTAAAGAGCGAGATGGGCAGATAATTCAAAAAGCTTGTGGATGCTGCAGCAGTCTTTCACTTTCAGCATCCAAAGACTAAAATCACAGCTGCAGTTTTTGATCAAATGTCATAAAGTACACATTTATTAGGCTCAATAAATCTCAGTAATAACTGTTTGAATCACAAATGAACTAATACTGATTTCACGTTGCAAATTCAATCTGCTATGCTGGCTTCAACACTCCACATTGACCAGCTACAACAATCTCAAGGGGTCAAAACTCTAAATTCACAGTTTCAAAGTTCAATTTAATATGTGAAGGATTTTTAAAGGCTTTTTGTGTTGTGGGCAGTTTTCAAGGGCTTTATTTCATTTTGGCCTTACATTTTATTTTATCTTATTTATTATTTTCTTATGACACCAGCTTGGTGAGCAGAAAAAGCTAAAGATCACAAAAAGTATTTTACTTACTACTTTAATATGCAGCATATTAATGATGCTGCTGTAATAAAACTCTGAGAGACAGACTAACATGAGATGTGAATTGTTTTTGGAAATATCAGTCATGATGAACAGTCTCTAGAAGTGTTTGATTCAACTTTTTCCTATGGTCTAGCATTAGAATTAAAAAAATGCAATTAATCATAATATTGAATCACAATACATGTCGAATTGGCACCCAAGTATCGTGACAGCATTGAAGCAGGAGATAAAAGTATCCTCCCAGCCTGAGTGTCTAGCTTGGCACATTTAAGTTACTTTTCCATGCAATGGATGTTACTGACACATTATTATTACTGAAATTGGAAACAGAGTGTTGTATAGGTTTCCTCCCTGCTTTGCTTGCTTTCTTGATTAGTTCAGGGACCACAACACTCCAAACAAATGTGTCTTCAGGTATCAAGCTAGATAGCCGGGCTTCATGATAAACATACTGAACCCTCCAGAGTCAGAGAGCAGAGCTGTGCTTTCAGACTGATCTTTAAATAGAGTTCACCCCTCCATTTTTCAGCCCAACTTTGTGCAGCAGGCAAAACCCAGGCCAATAACCAGCTGACACAATATCAATAATAACCTACTGCTCTGTTACACAGATGAGACGCCATGGAGGGCATGTGCAGGAAAAATAAGAAAATGAGCTGCCAGAAGTTTAAAGTCATCTGTCTTTTTGCACAGACACAGTTTCCCTCCTTTCATTCATCAAAGCAAACCTCCCACCTGTAATTATTTTGTAATATCACCTGGGTGGGTGTGCTTGCATGTTTGCTTGCTCCTGTGTTGAAATTTGTGCATTTTAGTGTGGATATGTGTGTGTGTCAAGGATCAGTCCAGATTTAGGAGTCAAGTGCAAATATGAAAATAATTACCAAAATCTTAGCTGCCTGAAGGAACTCTGGCAGAACTAATCCTCTCAGCCATTTCTATCCCTGACTTTGGCTTACCTGTACAGGGTTTGGAGGCCCTTATAATGCCATGTAAACTAACACTGCCCAAATCTTCTTAAGCATTAACTTAGTGGTAATAAAGCTATACCGTATTTATCAAGTGTTCAATTCAATACCAGGCACAATGATGACAGAGCTACAGGTAGGCACAGGTCAAACAACAACCAGTGGATTACACACACACACACATACACTTGTCAAAAATGGTCAAAACCCTAAAGATATCAAATCAACAATGCAGCCATTGTTGATTTGATATCTTTAGGGTTGCAAACACAAGCAACAAATCCTTAAAATTGTTACTGTATGAATAATAAATGGCTGATTAATTAACTAACTGATTGACTAACATATTGTTTCAGTACTTTTATCTCTAACCAACACAAAGACGCCATGGCTATGTGGGTTCATGCAAAAGTCAGTGACAAATAAGGGCTGGCAAGATGAGCAATTCAAAAATCTTTTAAGAACATATATCATGTTTGTTAAAATTTACATTCTTTATTTGTGTTGGTTTCATGTAATGTGAAATAACATTTTTACCATTTTTTACAAAAGGGAAGAATGCATCTGAAAGCGGTGTGACCACAAAAGAACAAGAAATATGCTGAAAACACCTGTTTTCTAAATAATCTTTACAAATGATGTAAAAATAACTTAAAAACGTGTTATTACACTGAAATAAAGGATTATATTTATTCCTCATGAATATTTCTGTATGTTATCATGTTTTTATGAAAAACACTGGTTACACCAATTGACACAAACCAGTTACACCACCTCACTCTGTTGCTTCTTCAGTCAAAGGCCATTGTTTTTTGAAGATACTGGCTCTGAAAAATCACGCATGACAGACAACAAGGTCAACTGAACCTTTTTTATTTGATCTCTGTTTCGGAAAAACATCTGACAACAAGAACCTTCACATCTTGTGAGTACGATAATTGGCCTTTGCAGCAGGATTTCCATTCACTTGTGCTCTGTGATGAGACACTCTTACCTTGCTCTTAAGGGGCATCTATTTGAGGAAAACAGGCTCAATTACAGTATATTGTATTAAGTATGAAACAGCAATTATTTAATCAGTTTTAATCTTTGAGTATTTGAGTTTTAGGTCTTTTAAGCCTGCTGTTCGTGTTCAACAGTAGGTGTCACTGTTCACCCACTTCCTTCTTCTATATTATGAAATTACAGGCTATATTACATTACACATTAATTGTGATGAGTTATCAATGATTTCCTGAGGTCATCCCATTTGACATGTGAACCTGACCACACACTAAAAATGTCAGATTTTTAAGAGTTGCTAACCTTGGCACGCAGCAGTTCAGGTCATTGGGGGTCCCTCTCTGTAATATCATTTCCTGTCACATGGTCTTCTTACACAATATTAACAATGAAAGGTTACACCACTTGACACTTAGGAAGTTTAAGAGACTCACATGATTCCCCAGAATAATTCTAATATTCAGAAGAATAGTGCTCTTTTACTTATTTGTAAATATTAAATTGCACTAATGTAAGATTATGCCAAACTAGTTTATTGGGTGTATTACTGAGAATTTCACATTTTTTACGATTACACCACATAGACATTTTTGCCTTCGTTCCCCAAAGATTCTCTCAAAACTGATTAAAACCAGAAATTTTAGAATGGGTCCTCAGAAGTGAGATGTATGAAAGTAATTTTTAAGTTTGTTTTCAAACTTTAATCTTTAATTTAACTAACCCATAGACACAAAAATTAGTATCACATCATTTTACATAAAACAGCATAAGATATATGCTCATCTATTACAGTCAAGATGTCAGACTAGGGACACCGGGATGCTAAAATTACTTTTTTCAAATCACTCTATGCATCAGTTTAACAACAAAACAAACTTTTACTCTCTGGAAAAGGGAGAATATTTGGCAGTTACTGGGTGGTAGATACTGGGAGGTTGGTTATCTTTTTTTTTTTTACTAGCCACAGTCATCCCTTCAACCAGCAATAGCTGATTACATCAATGGCACTGCAGGCAAACACTATCAGTGAATGAAGCCTCTTATTGTTGGTTCCACTGCTACCATGGATAGTGTGCAAAATGTGCTTTTAGAAGGTTATTAGAAGCACATTTGATGTCTTGAATGCTGATGAGACAAAAACAGAAAAACACCTATTTTGGTGGTTTAAAATCGGTCAAAAAATGTTCAATCAATCATAGTTTCTCTAGAAAGACAGAAGCTGGTGCTTCCACCCTTCATTAAAATTATAATTTTACAGACATTACAACAAGCACTGTTGTCATCTTTCTTCATAAAATGAAACCACACTTTGGACTGTTCCATCCTCTCTGCCGTAACTGCTTCTTGTTTCAAGTTTCCAGCAGCATAGACTAGTGGTGAATGATTTTATCTAATTTAGGGATGTTCCTGTTGACTAATTTTCATTTAGACTAGCTGACTAGTCTAACAGTAAGAAAACATACAGAAAGCAAAACTGAGGCACAATTTATTAACTGATAATGTTAAACATTGTCCGAAAACTTGTGGACGACGTTAGCTGCCAGGCTGACACACAGTGTGGCTAACGTTAGCACTGCTAGCAGCAGCAGCCTGCTGCGCTTGCAGGTTAATGTCCACGTCTTTGCTGAATGTGGAATGTGGTTACGCACTGCTCCAGTCGAGAGGTTATATGTGAGTTTATTCTGACACAGCCTACATTTATCATAAATTTCCATTTTCTAGCTCAAAACCATGCCAAACCGTGCTGGTTTTACGAGCCGTTTACAATTTTGATCAAATTTCAATTAACTGTTCAGCCCTAGAATAGGCGCATGAGTTTGGCATCATTATTTTGCAATGTGCAACTGTCAGAAAACATGCTAGCATTGGTAAACAGAATTGATAAGCTCAGAGGCATATGATTCTGATGGATTGGACAATTTGAGACCAGTTCTTGATTCCAATCCCCATTTATCATGGTGCCCAAATCTAGAATGTTAACAGAGAAAAAAACAAATCATACCAGTTTTTTAAACCCCTCTTCCCCTCCGCCTACATCTGTGTCAGTGGCTAGAATTTATCACATATATACATCTATTTTGACCTTTTCAACTTTTGAGTGCTACTGAACAGCCTGTCATGCACGATATCCCCTAAACAGCCTGTTCCAACCAGTAATTACTGAGACAAGCTAACCTTGACATGCCATTTGAATATTTCCTCAAACTTTTCTATTCACTGGGCTAAGAGACTGACATACCAGACAAATATACGTTTACTGACAAAACTGACAAGAATCTGGCCTGAGCCAGTGATGGCTGGCTCCAGCGCAAGCCCAGCAGCACTGCAGCGATCTAACGGCCAGTGAGGAGAATAAATCCAGATTGAGTGGGCTGGTTGGAAGTGCAGTGTGGATCACGTAGTGTTGATCATCACTTCTGCCGGTGGTTCGCTGTGGCTTTTATCTCTTTTACATTAGCTCCGGCTGGATCCTTATGTGGGTGGTGCTTGATTGCTAGGCAGCATATGGTCCCCTTAGCATCAGATCATTCCACTACATGCTTAAGCAACTGTGTGTCCCAGCCCCCAACCTCCCCCTGCAGCCGAGAAGAATACATTTTGACAGGCCATAAGTTGGCACACTATCTGTACGACACGCATGCCCTGAGTTTCTAGCCTCTGGCAGAAGAGTTCAGACTGCTGCAGGGCAAATGTAACAAGGTGTCTTAGCATTTTACCTTACCTGTCTCTGGATAAGGTATTAATTACAGGAAAGTCAAGAAGTAACTATTACGGTTGTTTATTTTAATGCTGAGTCATGGACAGAGGAAGTTTGCCACTATATAGAGGTGGGGAAAATACTCAGTTCTTAGATGCATCATGATGCGGACGTGGAGGATTCTGAATCGATTCATAAATCAATTTTCTAAATTTTAATTAACATGAAGTTGATGGAGCGAAAAGGGTGGAACTCAGCTGCGAGGGCAGCGCAGCACCCAGACAGTCTACAACGCACACATGCTAGAATTATCAGCAGTTAACAGGGAGACATACTTCATCTTCTCTAAAGGCAGCGGTTACAATCATGTTTTTATTTACTGTTGAAATACTTGCATTTTTGAGACGAACGTGAATACTTTTCACCACCACCCAGAGACGTTAAGAAGTTCACGGAGCAGAGTAGCGATCAGCTATAACAAGTAAGAGCGGCTGAGCGGCACACCACCGCAATAAACAACTTCAACCAACTCTGTGATGAAGAAAATAACTCTCTGCTCAGTACGTTTCACCACAAAAACTCTGTACCTGTTCTGCATGTTGGACAGTGAGGTCTTACCTCAGAGCTCGCAGTGCAGCAGAGAGGCTGCTCTCCACTGCTGGAGACAACGTGAAAAAAGCCACACACAGTGAAACACTCCGCCTCCACCTCATTTTTGTTATTATCATACAAGCAGGGGACTGTATAATTCTTTCATATTGATAAATTCATTAATTACTGCAGTTAACTTTTAAAATAAAAAGGCTGCAGACCATTTAATTTCTAGTTATGTTTCATATTTCAGGAGAACTGGAGCAAGAGTCTGAAAATTTTCTATTAGTGTAATGTGCATCATGTTTACTTCTAAACTATACTACTTTCTGAGTTTTGGTGAGAATGGTTGAGCATGGGCAGCTGCAGGTAAATACAATCCAACCAGCAACCCATGGCTTAGAAATCTAAAATTCTGATGCAGCGAGATGCAACCAGAATCATTTTATCATTGAATTGCAGCCCTCTAAATCACAGTTGTAATCAAATCCAATCATGAAGTACCCAGAGATTCCCACCTCTACCAATATATCCTCAGGTATCCAACCAGGGGCCTGTTTGCTAGGTTATGTAGTTTTGCAGACCTGAGAGAAGAGACTGAGAACAACGGTCAATGTTCCAGATTTGAGGTTTTACTCAGCAAATGTGTCCAGATGACTCAGTAAACCTGCTTCTTAGAACTGGGCTCTGGTGAGTTTACACTTTGTGGGCTGCAATGTCAATGTAAAAACACATTTTTTAAGAGATTTTCTAGAGATATAGTTGTTCATTCATATCTGTGCTTGTACTTTACTCTCACCAATACTGGATTTTTGAAGTCAGTGAAATCACAGCAGAACACTATGATGAATAATCTTGACACCGTTCTCTGGTGGTCAGATTATCTTATGGTGACACTGTTTCTAAATGACCTCAAATATATCTACGACATTTATATGTTTGATCTTTCAGCTGCTGTAGTGAGAGAATGAGAGAATGACAATGGGAGTTCCCTGGCGTGGGATCAATAAAGTTTATCTTATCTGATCTTTCTCATTGCGTATCAGCTGATATACACACTGATACCAATTTATCTGCAATAAGATAATATAAACATTTGTATCTGCCCAGCTAATTTGAACACTTCAGGGATAGATTGGATTATTTGATGAAGGGTCGTACGAGATATTTTTTGATAGTCAGTGTTTTGCCTACCGTAGTTGCCAGGTGGCACATCCCCAGTTTAGAAAACTACAAGTACGAGGAATACGAGCATATACAAACAAACGAAAGATATTTTAGACACACATCAACTTAATAAAAATCATTTCCAGTTTAACTGTATGCTGTATTTAGAATATTTTCACCACTTTTACCCAACTGTTGTACAAGTCAAATAATGCGCTCTCCGAACCAAACAAAATTCATAAACAAAATTAGTTATTTTACCTAGCAGAACACAGGAGTTTCTGGTTTGTTTATGTTATTGTGTGACCAAACCATAACCAAAAGGTTAGTTCAGATTCAGAACAGAATTCAGTCACAGAATAACACAAACAAGGTAAAATATAGAGGCAGTAGTAGACCTGTCACCCCCGTATTCTAGAACACAGAATTAGTGATTTCGCCTGTGGAGTTTGGTTGGTTTGGAGAGATTTTACCAGCGTCCTGTCAGAAAAGTGTCTGTTAAGTGAAGTGGTTAAAATATTGTAAATATAGCATACACTCAAACTGATAGATTTTTTAGGTGGACCTTTTTTAAGTGGCTAAAATAACTTTTGTTTCTGACCCTGTCCACAGCGGTTCATTGCTTAGCTTCTGTGTTGATGCCCGTCTCTGCTTCTCCATACTGAGGACATGCCGACCGTCATCTACTGTAATACACAGAGTACCTCGTACAACCCCACTTTAAATAATCCAAACTATCCCTTTCATGACCATTGATCACTGGCTTGTAATGCAGACATCTGAATCTACTATTAAAAGGATACTCCACCCCAGACTCATAATCCACTCAATATGTACTCTCCCCTATGCCGATGTGAGGATGGGTGAAGATCTTCAGTTCACAAAACAATCCTGGAGTTTCAGCAGAAAACAGGGTTGCAGCCAAATCCAGTACAATGGCAATGAATGGCGACCATGGATAAAATGTTAAAAAAGAACACAAAACAAACACAAAATGTCTCCATCCTGCTCGTGTGGTGTAATCCAAGTGTCCGCGAGCCGCGACAATAAAATTTAACCACAAAAGACGCAATTTACACCATGTTTTTAGCCGAAATGTCAACTGTAGCATGTAGCAGGTAGCATGTAAACATGGCGTCGATCTCACAAGACTTCTATATCTCTTATGGATGCACGTGTGAAAATATTGCGAGATCGACACCATGTTTACATCCTACCTGCTACATGCTACAGTTGACATTTCGGCTAAAAACATGGTGTAAATGGCGTCTTTTGTGGTTAAATTTTAATGTCGCGGCTCGCGGACACTTGGATTACACCACACGAGCAGGATGGAGACATTTTGGGTTTGTTTTGTGTTCTTTTTTTTTACATTTACATTTGGTCTCCAATCACTGCCACTAGCTGCAACCCTGTTTTCTGCTGAAACTCAAGGATTGTTTTGTGAACTGAAGATCTTCACCCATCCTCACATTGGCATAGGGGTGAGTACATATTGAGTAGATGATTATCTAAGAGTGGAATATCGCTTTAAATAAGCTTCCTCAAGATCTGATGAAGCAACTACGGTTTGGCCTCAAACAAACTAGTAAAAGTAATAAAATGTAGCCTTTTTAATGTCCAGACAACAAGACAGTAAATCAGTCATCCCTGGACCGATTCTAAAGATGGAGATTGCTGGTGAACAAACGGCTGCTGCTGCCAATGTTGTGCTATCAGGACATCAATCACTGATCAGAAAATTGATCCATGGAGGTGTGCTCGATCTATGGTGGATGGAGAGGAATTGTGGGTAGGCAGAGAACCTACAACTCCTAAATACGCCCTTGCAATTGGTTAGTGACAGTTTTGATCCTTGATCCTTGAATATGGATCCAAGTGGTCAGGTCCATTCCTATTGGTCACTACATGGATGCCTAACCGTTACTAGGCAACTCACCCTCATATATATATATATGTGTGTGTATGTGTGGTGTGTGTTTATATAATAGTCGACTGACCAATAAATTGGGACAGCACGAACCAATCCTGTGGCCTGCTGCTTTTGGCAGCCTCCTCTTAAGAACCGCTGTAAATAGATACAAATGTAGCCTCGGCCTGTTCATTAAAGCTCAGCAGCTCAAATGAAACAATGTTGCAACTATCAACACAGCGCCATGCTACCTGGAAAACATACACACACACATTTTGTTCAATGCAAAGCGAATACGAGTCCACAGACTTTCATTTTCCTGCCTGGTGCGGAAAATGAGCCACAATTAGTCGCCAAACCAGGCCTAACAAGCGAGTATTTCTGTCACGAAAACTAATTTGCACAGGCCTCGTCGCTAATAAGAGTGAAGGCTGTGCCGAGAAGGGATAAGAAGTATCTGGGCCACAGGCTTCAGGCTGCTGTCAGCCCCGGGGTGTTGCACAGAGAGCGCGACAGGGAGCCAAAAGTGGGTGAGAAAAAGCGTTTCCTTCTCGCCGGAGCTCTACATGGTCGACTGGTAACTGCTCACCACGAAAAAAACAACCTGTCAAAACCCACCATTACTCGACACATTAAAGTCCAGGCCTGCCCACTGGTGTGTTTACCAGTCGGCGGAGGGTGAAATTAGGAGCTTTGCCGCTTACCATCTTGCAGGTCGGATGATGAAATCCAGGCGATGTGAACGGAAAGGAGGCACAAGCAGGAGGGGGGAGACGGTGAAGGCCGCCGAGAAATACAAAATAAATTTGTTTGTGGTGCTCTCTAAGGTCTCGTCCTGGCTTTTTACACCCCAGCTTCAGGCGCTCTTCTTCTCCGTCTCTGTCTCTCTCCTTTACCGAGGCTTTCACTGCAGTGGCAAAGGGAGGGAGACCCGCTGGGAGGGGACAGTAAGCGGAGGAGGAGGTTCGGTTTGACAAGCAGGCGGTGGCGGAGGGGAGGAGAGAAGAGGCGAAGGGGGGGGGGAGGTGCAGCAGTACTGTACATCCGGGAACTAAAGAATATATTACAATGAACTAGATAATGTACGCAAAGATGGCGCCCATTCGGTCCAATGAGAGTTGCTCGCCTGGCGCACACGCCGAAAAAGTTTTCTAACATCCGGGTTTACTTCCTTGTTTCACGGCCCACTGAACTGTGTGCTTCCTCCACTCCCCCCCCCCACTCTCTCGGCTCATAGACTTTACACTGATTTTAAAAATGGCTTTTTTTTTTTCAGCTCAAGGAAAGTTTTACAAATATAAAAACTCCATGGGTCGAAAATTCATAATAGAAAGAGTCATTACTGACCCTGTCAACAGTTTTACACATGTCTCTTTTACAATGGTGGCTTATTGCGGAAAATGCTTTTTGGCCTTGTGGGGAATTTTGGTTGCCACACCGTGAGTGACCACTTGGGGAGAAATGGCGGCAGTGCTGGGCGGCGAAGCCCTATCTAGTTCTATAATAAGTCTATGCTTAGGCCTATATTTATTTATTTATATTTTTACCTCCTCAATAGGTTTGTGCTTGTGCTCCCCCTGCTGACGGCAAGGCTGTACTGCAAGGAGCTGCCACTTAAGCCTTTTCATGCATACATGTACATATACTGTCTGCGCACCCTGAACCTCACTGAACACAACTGCCAGATGGACTTCATTTTATGTAATCCCTATGGCACTAAGTCGGTTCATCAATAGTACAGACTTTCCCTCATGGACAGACACTAAATCCATGCTGAGTGTTGTAAAGCATAGTAAGATTTAAAGTGGCTTTAGAGGTACAGTACAACTGAACTGACAAAAAAAATACCTATAAATAATTGTATGTTTCCTGAGGAAAATGTTTGAACTGGAACAGAAATCAACACTGTAACAGTAGGCTAGTAGTAGTTGATAGAGTTATGTGTGTTAACTTTTTTAAATATGGAAATAATGCATATTTTCCCAAAAGCATAACATGTAGGTAGTGAAGACAAATAGTGAGTCACGGTGACACTTTTTTAGCTATCTGACTGTTGGTTTAACAGCATTTTGGTGACTATATTTCATTGTGAAGCAGGTCCTGAACTTGAAACATCATCATTTAAACAGTGAAAGTATAGCAGTGCAAACGTCCAATTACTTCACACTTGAAGAAGTTGAACTACAGCAAAGCTGCTCAAGGAAGGGAGGGATCTAGTCCGGTTAATCAAAATTGTATTGACATTGTACATGTGATACAAATTTATAACAAAATACAATAATAAAAAAGTCACATGCTTACATTATCTCTTTTTCCCTGTATCACAAAGTTTTAAATTCCACTCTCTATAACAATATCAGTGATGTCATTCCGTGCTCCCTGGTGTTAGGAGACTGTGGGAGAATGATATTGGAGAAGAAATGACAGATGATCAGTGGGAGACAGTGCTTGACTTAATATACATCTCTTCCCCATGTGCTTTGCACAGCTTGATACAACTCAAAATTGTTTTGAGTGTACATTTGACCAATGCGAGACAGGCGAAAATCTTCCCTAATGTAGACCCTTCATGTCGCTGCTGTAAGGGTCCACCACGTGCTATAGTCCTGCCCCGAACTTTACACATTTTGGACCAATGTTTTTAATGCCTGTACTGAGATGTTTCAAAAAGACATCATTCCCACTCCTATATGTGCCTTATTTGGATTTACCCCTGAAACTCGCTCCCTTAAAGGCAAAGCTTGTGTAGTTATAGCATTTACCTCCTAAATAGCAAGGTGTCTCATTCTTCTCTCCTGGAAGGAACAAGCATCTCCTAACTTCAAGACATGGATTAGAGTCTTTCTTTCTCTGCTGTTTCTTTTGTTTTCTATTGTTGCAGCTTTTCCATGCTTTTGTACTCTATGATTTCCAGAATGAGCTGCATGCAAATGTATGGTATGCTCATTGGAAAAAATCAATAAAAACTGTTAAACATGCCCACAAAAATGCCACACAATTGAGCTGTTTGCAACATGACCATGAGTAAACCAATTGAATTGAAACTGAATTCTCCACCATTCATTGGAAAGTACAAGGAATGCCAGCCTTAGTTTTGTATACAGTGTGCACCAGTCAGTACAGAAGCAATGGTAAAATAAAAATGATATATTTCCTTTCATGACCCAAAATTCATTCAATTTCAATCAATGAGAAAATTAGCTATTTCTGTATAGTTGTTGTTACTGGCTGCCACTGGGTCAGATTCCCCTTGAAATCAAATGAAATGTGGCAGTGTTTACATGTCCCCAAGGCAAAGTTACAGGAGTAGTAAATTAGTGAGTTAAAAAGAAGCAGGAGGAGATTCTTCTTTGGATCATTTTATGATGTTATATTTTGAGGTTATTACAGAGGAAACAATGGGCTCCAAAATCCACAAAATATGAAAGTTCCTTCAACTACTTGAATCATTATGAAAAATTAATAATTTTTTTTAAAGCAGCAATTATACATGATAGACATCTAAGAACCTCAGTTTTCAGCTAGATTTAGATCAGTTGTAGCTTAATCAAGGTTTGCTGTGAAACCCTTTCAATGATTTTAATATCCTTGCGAGTTGGATGATACCTGAGTAAATGATTCTTTCTCTCCTCCTTGGTTTTGTATTACTACATAACATCATCATATCTGTTTATCAGATTTTGCAGGATACATCAACTTGATTGTGCTTTCTGTAGGACCTAATTTGTAGCTAAACAGACTATAGTCATAATGAACGTCACAATGTTCTTGTGTTTGTTAGGACTGGCAACTCAAAAACTCATTAAATGGTTGCTTAGTGCTTCAGTGCTTCAGTTCGTCTTCAGGGATCTGAAGAAGCCCTTTGGATGAGAGGCGAAACGTCTTCAACAACTCTACGAAGTCCAGTTGCCTACGACAACCCTTTCTACAGATGCTTTTTGGCACTTTCTGTCCTCTGCTATGTCACATATTTCTGTAGTCTTTGTGATTCACCAGCAATTCATGTTCACATCTTTGCAAGTTTTCCTGTCTCCTATAAAATGTCAGAACTCTACACACTCATATATCTGAACTTGCTGTGATACACATATGTAGTTCCCTTGTAAAAGAGAATAACAGTAGTAGTTGCTTGAATTGTCAATACTTGAGTTTCTGAAATAAGCCTAATGTAGTCAAAGTTTACAGTAGGTTTAAAATAAATGAGTTAAATTAATACATTTGCCACACAAAAAGATTTTCCATTTTACTATTAATAACATTATAAACAATCAAAACTTTCACAAAAAGGTCAGAATGACATGTACATTTCAACACTGTATTGCACCATTTCATTGTTATTTTGTTTTCTTTCACTTCTTGCATAGGTCAATTTGATATGTAAAGTTCTACCAAAATACACACAATAATATGAAAACATTTCCAATGGTTCACTGTACAAAAATACTAATTTTTAAAATATCAGGATTTACCACAAGAAATAGAAAAAAATATAAGTTAAAATAAATCATAACTGTCATTAACAGTTTATGTTCTGAATAGCCCAAATACATTATTTCTCTTTAATAAACACAAATATTCATGGCTAAGTCCTTTGGAAGAGGTAGAGAAAACCAAAATGCTGTAAAGAGGGGCAAAACATTACCCAAATACAAAATTCCTACTTCCAATACCACAAAAAAACACACCACACACACACACACACACTACACACACAGTACGAGTTCATTCCAAAACGACTATGGGCCCTTTTTTAATCAACCAAGGTGCTGCCAGTGGCACAAGTTCACTTGAGCGTGACAACAAGATTATGGGTAATTTCAGATTTAGAGGCGCTGACGCAGAAGAGGTGCACTGCAGTGTCACTGTAAAAGGATATGGGGCTGAAACAGGCTTTTGGGAAGATAGACATTTTCTTTCTTGCTGGGTGTCAGCAGCTCGTAGAGGCTCGCAGATGAGCTGACCTGTGCACTTTCAAGAGACTGTGAGAGATTTCATCAGGTTACCTGGGTGAAGTGCACAGTTTGATGACTAAATGTAATAAAAGTAAAGGTGTAATGAATGGGCAGCTGCATTATCTTGTTTAACTCAAACAATTCCCGTGTCCATTTGGCTAGCTAGTTAACGTGAGCAGCAAAAAAGGCCTAAAGTTGTACTGTACTGTTATCCTTGTACAAATTACTGTTTGTTAGAGTAAGTTGGTAGTAGTTGGTAAAGAATAACGTAATAAAAACAAATGGACTTGCTTGAATTAATTTTTAAAGTGGAAACAGATAACTTTTCAACCCTCCCCTTAGCATTTCATGTGGTATTATTGTTTGTGCCGCTGTAGCAAAGACAACACCTGCACAAGACATCAGATCGCTTTCAGTTTCCTCAGAACCTTGCTCCATGGACAAATGATCAACACTACTTTGCAAATAAGAGAGACTTAAGAAGCATGTTAATTGAGGAGGTACATTGAAAGGTATTGTAATAATGTGCATTGCATAGTCATGACATAGTTTGAGTAACGTTGACCTATTGCTTTGCACAAACAACTACAGCAGGGGTTTGTGGAGGGGAATAATGTCAGTAAAAGTGTAAATTGGTTTATTAATTTACTATTAATACACTTTTAAAATGTTAAGTTAAAGCAAAAAGTTGTCTGTTTCATCAGTTTTAACATTAGAACCGGAGATGTCAGGGAAGTTCCTGTTCAAGGACAGATGGGATAAATTCTGCTTGAGGCAAATGAAATCAAAATGTCACTAATGCGCGGACACTGGAGTTGGTTGGAAATAATAACATTTGGTAAATGTTAAGCAAGTTTTGAAAGAAGTAACATGATATGAATTTTTGGAAATGTTGGTTAGTCATTTTGGAATGAAACTCCTCACATATAGATAAAACTTCAAAGTACATGAACACAAACACATCTGTACACAAGCACCATGTGTAAAATACGCACACGCACATACTGTAGCTAAACACACAGGCACACCTGCACTCACAACTCACACACAGACAGTACTTTACATACATAAGTCTGAACCACTGACATATATAAAGGTGGACAACATGACATCTTTCTTAAAATGAAGCCAAAACACCTCGATCACCCCTGGTGCTGGCTGCGGTATATTTCCTAAACCCCGCCCCCTCTATGTTAGTAGATAGGATATGGAGCAAACTAAAATATCAATGTACATGTAAATAAATAAACATGTTTTCTGTCATTTTTGGTAGTTGTTATCACACTGATATATGTTCAATTGTTCATTTTTTTTCTGATATGTTTGGTTTTAATTAGTTATTTGCTGCTATAAAAAGCATGTTTCACGTAATGACTGACAGCTGAGCTCTGCTCGCAATTGAGTCGTCTGGGTGTATGGGTAGGATCTTGATACCGTGGCTCCAAAACTGATCACTACTGCGCAGTATTTGGCCCCAAATGACGTCACCAGCACAAGATGGCAGCGCTTGCGTCCGAGGTTACGTCTGGAGAGGCAACACCCATCTTTAATTATGTCAGTGGTCTGAACACACTTGAGGGTTACCAGATGCCACAACCAAACTGTACATGAAAAAAAATATTTACACCTTTAAATCTCAGTCTGTCACTGCATAATTACAAACTGATTTTAAAGTAGGTTGTTGAGAAGTGCTACATGTTTCACTTTAACCTTAATACACTGTGCCATTTTAATTTTGACATATTTGTGTAATCACCCTAAACACACAAAATCACTGGCGACGTCACTGCATTTCATATGTTCTGCCATAGGATTGGATTTGGCAGTAAATCTAGATAGATTTACTGATCTTAATAAATTTTCTGATATTTGTAGATTATGGATTAGTGAAAGACTACAATAAAGCCCAAAAAAGGTGGGTTGTGGGGTTGGCAGTAGATACGAAAAGACGAATACATAATTTTATGATGAGGAAGCAATCGAAAATGTCTTAATTTAATGTTTTTTGCAGAGCGCACACTGAATATTTCAAGCTGCTCCTCCATCAGACAAACATCTCCTTGTTGACCCACATGAGTGTGCGCGTGTCGTTGGGTTTGCACTCGTACTCGATGCTGTTGAAGCTGTTTCCCCACTGGCAGTGGTCCCTCTTGTTGTAGTTGTAGTACTTCACCTGCCACACGGTTTCAAACATCCCCACCTCCGTGAACTGAGGGAGAAACATGTGCACAGATGAGCACATAAGCAGACAAACAGTTTCAGCATCTCTGAATGGCCTGATTTGATGACTAAATGATGAAACATATAGAACGGACAGATGGGAACACACACACACTCTTGAGAAACTCGCTTAGACAGAGAGACTCACACTATATCGCCATGTGTAAAAAGCATGTGAAGGTGAAATGAAGAGGAAGGTAGACAGATGGAGACATGCACACACACACCATAACATCCCAGAGGCCCAGGGGTGTGAACTGGACAGATGGGGAGGACACACACAAACAGTCATGTTAAACCAGATGAAATTTTTGTAACATAATGTTTGAACTTGTCTTTACACTATCTCTCTCCATAGACAATTCAAAAAAGAATCTAAAAATGTTAGTTTTAACTTTAACATATATTTGTCATTGTACATCAGCTTTTATCACCACATCTGGAACCACAACAGCTGCTTCTTCAAAGCATCTGTGCGGGTCGGACAGTGGTGTGTTTGAGAGGCATGGATGTTTTGATAATCATTAAAACTAATATTTTGAGACACAGAATCACAGAATCACAGAAATTTGTGATTTTATAGACCACACAAATGAATCTAGAAAACAATCTGTAGATTAATTGCCAATGAAAATAATCCTAAATTGCAGCATTAATTATATTGGATTAATTACTGTACAAGCTTCAACACCAGAGCGATTCATTCATGAATATACCCATTCTTGTTCTAGTTAAACTGTAACCATCTTCATCTGAACTGAACCCACAGAAACATAAGGGCATCTGATAAAACATTCAGCCTGTAACCTCGACTTATGATCATAATTGTGGCAAAAGTGAAGCTCATGGAGACTAAAGTGATCAGTCTGATTAAAAGATAAGGCCCATTTGCTCCTACAGAAGATGTAAATCTTTAAAAACGGATTAATACTTTGATTTTTTTTAAAGGCTGAATATTTTTCTGTACAGTTAGACAGTTTTTAGCAAACATCACTGAAACAGGAGTGCATTTGTTGGTGACTACTTTCAGCCATGTCACCCAGTGTAATGTTGTTGCTTATTGATGTGGTGTGTGTGTGTTTTTTGTTTTGTTTTGTTTTTGTTTTTTTTCTTTGGTTCTTATACTATACTGGAGGTAATTTCAGAGAAATAAGCAACATTTGGATTTGGCTTCACAGATAATACCTGTTTGTAGGAGCAATTAATGACTGATTTTGGTCTTTTCATGGGATTTATTATATTGACATTTATTCATTTGGTAGACGCTTTTGTCCAAGGCGATGGAGAATAAACGGCTCAACGCTCAGTTCCACGCAAGTGCCACAAAGCTTGCAGGTGAATGAAGTAATGTATAAATGCAGAAAAACAAAGAAATGAAGGAATGGGAGATAGAGGTAGAGAGAATGAGAATCAGTGTTGCCAGATGTACGATAATTATTGTATTTTTACCATAATTTTAACACCTGTGCGATATACGATCAATGCTTCCAAAAAATGAAAACTTGTTTGAGAGCAACCAGTCAAATCAGCACTGCACTGATCAAGCAGCTTGTAGAGCAGTGGCGCAGTCTCGGGCTTTTATTTTGATGGGTACAAACAGAAAGAGTGATTGTGTGAAGAATTGCGATCAATTCTGCGTAAAGTGATCAGCTGTTGCTGTCTTGTTTAGCTGACAGTGCCTCCCTATAATGTGGTGCACGTGGCATGCTTTTACCATTTAGTGCAGTATTCTGGCCCCTTCCCAGGTTGTTTCTGCATGTACGATAATTTTTGTTCAAATATGATTTAAATTTTTAAAGTTGCAGTATGACGTTGCCTTGTTTTGCATCTGACAACACTGATGAGAACATTAGGCGAGAATGTACTATGAACTATGAATGTACGATTTTGTTGACCAAATCATCATAGCTGACAACAAGAAAAACGTCAAATATAACCAGACTTCATCATTTAATGCTGTCAATATCATATCACTTAATTACTGTGGAACTGAGAATTTGAAAGTTGCGTATTGCATGTTTGAAACAAAAAGTTCTCACCTGCCATGCCACTAACTGACTTTGACCAATGTTACTACGGGTGATTAGAAAATTAAAGATACAGTCGGTAATTCTAGAGAAAGATAGTTGATTTCTGGGTCTAATCCCCTGGTTTTGAAATACTGATATTGCAGGAATGAGACACAACAATCAAGCATCTTACCAACCTGTGATTTGCTAAAGTCTTCCATCATGGCCTAGATTTTCTAAAGGCTGAAGACAGTTTTCTCACAGACTCACTTTATAATTATTAAGGATGTAACAATACTGAGAACTCAAGGTACACTAATACCACAATAAAGGGTCGATATGATGCAATATTTACCCCAGCTTTAAAGATAAAGATAAAAATAAATGAATGAAAAAAGTCAAACAGACCAATGTAACCCAGTTCAAGTTAAGAAGAAATGCATGACAAAATCTGTGTTAAGTAACGGAGAGAGAAAGGGACTCCAAACACCTGTTTTTTGAGCTCCCAATATAAACAAATATGGCCTTAATCAGGTTTGTGTTTTCTACCACCCAGACAGATACCCAAACATACCTGTATGCTGATTTGAACCGGTTGCCTCTCTCCACTCTTGGTGTGTGCCACCCCTTCTGTGTCGTACTGGCCGGTATAGACAACCGCCTGCGGGTCTTTAGACTGCTGCTCCAGGGGAAGGTCACTCCGCCCACGCTCATCGACCTGCAGATACAAGACAACAAATTCATCATTAAACAACTGAAAAATGAATGTCCATTTGAGTTGTGAATGTGAGACCACAGAAGACAGATCAGCAGGGCGTGAATGACAGGATGTCAGCTTAACGATATATAAAATAAAAACAGGATGTCTAAAAAATATTTGATTGATTTAATGGAGCAACATTTAAAGGGACAGTTCACCCTAAAATAAAAAAAAAAATAATTTTCCCTGTAGTGCCATTTATCCATTTAGGTATTTTGCTGTGAGTTGCCAGGTTTTGGTGATATCGCTGTAGAGATATCGGCTGTCTCTCCAATACAGCCGATATCTCCAATGCTCTGCAACTCACACCAAAACTATCTAGATGGACAAATAAGACTACAGGCCAGATGATAAATATGTATTTTTGATGTGGGGGGTAAACTTTAATATATTATAACCATAATAAATATACACATATTAAAAACGTGGATCCTGCTTCAGATAAAATGTGAGCTTCATGCTCACTGATGCATTTTTGTTCCAGCCAGGATTCCGTGTTGACAGATCATTTAGTGATATGGTCTACAGCTGTGTTTCATCAGCGTGCCCCAAATTCGATATAGCATCTCCTGTGCATCATCACATGTGACCTATTTTTACACCCTGGTGTTTGTCCAGGCATTTTTTCACAGCCTGTAATATTTAGAAATCCAAGAATAATCCTTATTTGGAGATGCATGTACAACAACGCTCATTACATAATCGTGAAGTGTAGGCAAATCACAAGAGGGCGGCGACACAAAGCCCAAACGCGGAGTCCTAATCTGTGGTGGATTTGACATGCGGCCAGTTGGGGTTTATGTTGCCTTCAGGCACTCCTCGTAAAATTCTAAACCGGACTTGTTGAGCGTTCAAGAACAAGAGTTTAATTCGGTCAAAAATAAAAAACAAACCAGTGGAACAATGTTTTAGTGTGACACTAATTTTACACAACACGTAAGAGGTGCTCCTAAGCGATGTTGTGTTTTCTCTGCAGCCTCGAAATCACCAAAAAAAAACTCCACTTTTCTGCCACTTCATGTGCAGTATAAACTCGTAACGGCCATATTTCCTACTGTACACGAATGAGCATCAAAATCTGTACTTGCCTTCTCCTTCGAGACACCCAGGTCACCTATTGATGCATACGAGGAATGAGCCTTGACTCTTTAATTAACAATCAAGAAATCTTGTAACTGTCTGTGTTAGATAAAACTCGAGTGTATGTTGTTGTCATGAAACAGGCAAAGACCGTTTTGTATACAGTATATTTTACTACAGGATTTATACTATAGTATATATTATACTATGTCTACTAGGATAGACATTTTACAAAAAATACAAAGAAACATTTTTTCCGATTTAGGGAAGATTAAAATGTACCGATTAAAATTTATTTTACTACATTACTATAAAAGACAGCCACCGCCATTATTTATAGGGCTCCATATGTTCCTCCTATGCCTTTCCAGTTCGACAGTGAGTGAAGTGATCTTTATGGCATTTTCCAGATGTAAATTGCAGGAAAATATTTGCCTGGTCTTGATATTTGTCCTCTAGCTTTATGAGATTTTAACATGTAAACTTGGTTTATGGCCAGGTCAGGATTAATCACGCCTGAAGCAAAAAATCGAAAGGCTACCTACGTGGCCTCGACCGCTCCTGGTTTAACGATCACCTCGATCTTGTATTTGGAGCCGGTCAGCAGCTTGATGGTGCGGGTCTGTCCGAACCTGGCGCCGTCGGACTTGAAGTGCACCGCGGTGTTGTTGGGAAGCATCTTCAATGAAATCCCAATTTTGACGATCTGAGGGACGTCGGCCATGTTTCCATATATCACGCGGATCAGCGGGATTGCGGGGTGCGTGGGGTGACGGGTCGCAGGTGTCGATCAGTTTACGCAGACGGTGAAATGCCGTGCGGAGAAGCCCATAGCAGAGCGCACAGCGCAGGGAATTGCGCCGCGCTGCGCTCTGTAATCCCGTCCAACCTGCAGCACAGGCCTAATCCCAACCAATGCTCTCTCTGAAAATCTCTCACTCAGACACTCACCCTCTGTCCAACTGTCCCCACCCACACTCTCTTCCTCTTGACTCAATTTCAGTTGATTGTTAAACATGGTGTCGCTGTCCTCGGTGCTTAAATTCTGCCTATTAAGACCCTAGATTATTTTAATTTATCCTCGAAAGACTGTTTGGGAGATATGGGACAGGGAATAAGAAGCGCTCCAAGAAGCTTCACCAGTCAATTAAAAAAAAAATCTTTGTTTGTTTAATCGTTGTTATTTAGTGGATGGTTCGGGAAGGTGAAGTCAGGTCGTTTGGGACAAAAGGTAAAATGGGACAAATACGGGGTTCCGTCTTGGCCTATTAGCAGCCATTACACCAGACATCTTACTACATTCTTGCTACATACGCTCTTTTTGAACAATCATTTTGATTGGTCTGGGATGGGCAAAGCAAAGATTTAAAAACCTGGGCCCAGAGCTCCCAAGGTAAGTCATGTGGCATGTAGATTTTGTCTTTGATTGAGACGTGTTACAGCAGACAAAAGGTGGTGAAATGCCCTCTAGGATGCTCCTCCATTGAGAAAACGTGATGAAGATGAAGTGCCATTTAGGCTGGCCCATGTACTTGAAGATTATTTGGCCTGTATACATATTAGTATTACTTTTTACGTTTTTTTAAAATGAATTCATAAACATAGGGTCTGTGTTACCAATAGTTTATGTAATACATAAACATAAGCCATTATCCCTGTCTCTCTCTCTCTCTCTCTCTGCCTCTACACATCTTTTTTCTTAGTGGTTTAAATCTTGATTCAATATGTATCGCTGTTTTCTAATGTGACCACTTGATGGCACTGTCGCCTTGTTTGAATATCATTTCAGCAATAAAGATGTAGAAAAAATGTGACCGTGTGTGACTGTTATAAGATTGCCATACAATAAGCATCAAGTGGATGTGTTTCAAACAATACACAAATGTGCTAGAGACCATTTATTTTATAGCACCGAATAAAATATGATCGGAGCTCTATAATGAAATCAGTTCTGTTCAGCAGAAAGTCCCATAAGAGTCATATGGGTTCAGTGCATGACAGGATACAATTTACTAAACATGAGTGTTACATGGCTGGACAAGCCTTACAGTCCTACATGTCATATATGTAACACTGTAATAGATGGACCCACAAGTAACAGTACAGTGAAAGAAAGAAAGAAAGAAAGAAAGAAAGAAAGGAAGAAGAAAACATGGTTAGGAGGAAACAAACAATGTAAGTAAGTGGAAATGGTAGATACCCCTGAATACTATTTAAAAAAAAAATCCTATAGGCCATTGTAACTCTATAGAGTAGCATAAGAATATAATCCTCATGCACTAAGCCTCTTTAGGAAGTAATAATATCTCTTACAAAATGAAAGTTTGAACACAACTTGATAAATCCTGATCAAAACCTATTCCCTCTTGCTGACTTCTTGTTGATTCCTACGTTTGACCACTAGAGGTCAAGCTTTGACCACAACAGGAAAAAATCCAAAACACGTCTTAGTTGGGAAAAAAAAAAAAAAAAAAAAAAAAAACCCGTTCACTAGACTGTGGTCACAAAAAACAGTAAAGTAGTGCCGTGATGCACGCGATGTCGTCACATTGCTTACATCATCACGAGCTTTGGATGGATGAAATCCAAATGTGAAAAGTTCAAATCCAAAGAAAAGTAAACTTCTCTGGAAAAAAGTCCAGGACTGCAATGAAACATGAAAAATGGAAATAATAACAATTTTTAACATGTCAGTTCTTTGGTGAGTCCATTACAAGGACTGAACATAATAGCACAATTACTGAGGCTATTGATCAGTTGTGCGGTAAAAGAAATCAATCTAAGAGAGTGAGAAAAAAAGTCACACTTTGCCAAAACCACAATGCAAGGAAATGAATACTTATTTATTCACTTGTCAATTGAACCGCGGGATGTTTGGTTGGTATTTAGTAAAAGGCTGAAAAGGCAGCCACACAAGAAAAGAAAAGAAAAGAAAAAGAAAAGAAAAGAAGAAAGGATGGTCTAGACTCTTCATGGGTCACATGGTCGGTCAGTAAGGAGGAGAGTGACGCAGCTGTTAACAGCATGATCAGAAAGCGTGTTCGGTTCTGGGCGGAGTTAGTTTGAGACCAGCGGACCGCGGCCACCGTCTCTTCAGCTGCGGAAGCCGCGACAACTCAAAGTCTGATTCTTTGAACATGAGCTCATCTCGAAGCGCTTCTTTTCAGCATTCAACCAACTCAGTGATGAAGCTTAAGTTAAAAAAAAAAAGAAATGGGAAAACCAGCAACTTCATGTCCAATTCCCTCCTAAAGACCGACTTGACGCGTAAAATTAGAGACTTTCTGTCTGTCTAAAAGTGTTTGAAAACAGAATTGTTTGGGTGCGGATTAATGCAGCGTATTGGTGGTGATATTCTCTGAAACAAACGGATCAAAACGATTAACCAACGTGATCGTTTTGGTCATCGGGCAATTCCCTCGCCTGCGTAAAACTTGCGTCATCGGCGCATTCGTGTCTTTTCACGTTTCTTTAATTAAAACATATTACTTAAATTGAAAACAGTAGACAGACACCACAACTGTCGGGTTCTAATCCAGAGGTTCTGGCGGAGCAGCCCGCGCTGCGTCCCTCTCTGTCCGTGCGTAAAAAAGAGAGCCATGCCTTGGGGCAGCGGCACCGGCAAGCTCCACACACACTTTGACAGAAAGAGACAAGACGGCGAGTGAGAGCGAGTTGGAGTGTGTGGGAGGGTGGGAGAGAGCCCTCCCCCCGCCAAATGTCTCGATGGATCCACTCCTTCATAACCCAACTCTTCTCCAGCTTCGCGCAGATGGCCAAAGTGTCCAAACCGGTCGTGTGAATCTGCTCAAACAGCCACAGGATGACAAGTTGAGAGCAGATTAGATATTTAACTCTTCATCCACTGATTTGTTTTATTTAGTGTAAAGTTAAAGTCAAAGTATCCAAACACCCTCTGGCGCAAAGAGCACTTCTTGGCTACATGTGAATGTCTGCCGGTCCCCCAGCGCGCTGCGCTGGTGATGCCATGCCGAGAAGTCACACTGGAGACGAGAGTGGCGGGTCAGGGCTCTGGCTGAAGACCTCGACGGGACGCCGGGTGCAGGACTACCCACTCAAAGATGTGGAGTCTGGGCAGAGGACCATGAATAACGCGGTGCGGGTTGGGGACGGTCTCCTGTCTCCCGCCGCTGCAGGTGCGGTGGGAGCGGAGAGGAAGCAGGGCGCCCGGCTCAGCCTGCTGGGGAAGCCGCTGACCTACAGCGCGCAGAGCGGCCGCAGGAACGCGCGGTACCGGCGCCTCCAGAATTACCTCTACAACGTGTTGGAGAGACCGAGGGAGTGGGCTTTCGTCTACCACGCCTTTGTGTGAGTACTTAAGACTTTTGGTCATTATAGAGCACAGAGATAGACACTTAAAATCTTTGTTTTCTGTTCACTCTTGTCAACGGAAAAACACTTTCCCCACTTTCTGAAGGCTGAAATGAAAGGGCAAGTATTATGAATAGTGAATGTTTGATTTTAGCGAGAATGAAGTGAAAACCTGCCAATGATTTTTGATATAATAAGAGAATATAGCTGATATTGCCTGTTGTTAGGCTGGGGATCCCCAGGTCATGCATACACACATCATGGCATCAGACCGTCGCAAGTTGTACGAGGATGTCATGCATGTTTAATTTTGTTTCATTTCATCTACACACACGATCATAATGCACAACTATATGGAGACACAAACACAAACACAATCTCTATGTGCATAATTTTTGTGATGTTAGTGGTCAATGTGTCCTGGCTGTCAGTATCATTTGACTGGATTTCATTCACCTGTTGATTGATTCATCACTGCATCAGTGTTATAACCTGATCGATGTATTGGTCAACTAATATTATTGGCCCAGCTATATCAGTCTATATTGGTATTGACATGTATTTGTTAGCTTTATGGGAAGATGGGAGCTTTGTTTATTTGATCCCTTTTATCCCTTAACTCAAGTTTAATGGATTCATATATTTTGCTCTGTTTATTTCTAATTATTAAAAATACCATTGAGAGTTTACTGTTACAGTGCTGTGATATGATTTTGAACAATAACTTTTATTAAAAGTATCCTCGATTACATATCTTTGTCACAAGTGTTAACCATTTTTAAGGAATCATTGCACAAAATGTGTGTTTATGTATAAATTTTATATTCCATATAAAGAATATTGGCTTATATATCAATATCAGAATCTTTTTACACTCTAATTTAGGTATTAGCCCCAAAAATCCACTATCGGTCGTGCCCTGATCACTGTGTGCCAGGTTTTGCAGGTTTTCCTCTGAATGTGATCACCTGTCGCTCCACACACAGTGTGCAGAAAACACAGGAGGCACAGAGCCTGAGACAGTTAGAATTTAACGACTTTAAAGATGGACTACAGTTGTGTGTGCGCATGTATTTTGAAATTTACAATACACACCCATGCGTTATTGCTCATCTAATCGCAAAAACTGCACATAGAATCAATAAATCAGACAGACTTCTATATCAGACCCAATGTCTTCCTAATCTCTATGTAACACTGGAAGCTCCAACAAATTTGGGGCTCTTAGAGAATGTCAGCAAGCTGTCAGCTGAAAAGGGTGAATGTAACATTAACTGCTACTCCCGTGCTGACGCTGAGTCTTCCATCACAGCTTTGGAAACAGAGTGTCTGGGAAAAGTCCTGGAGGGACTCTTTCTAAAGCTGACATGTTTCAGTTCTTAAGTTGAAACAGCCTTCAGTGGACCACAGCTTGGGTTTTCTGGTGTGAAATAGTTCCTTCGTGGCCAGAATTTCTGATTTTAATTCCGCTTTTTGAAAAAAAAAACCAACAACATCCAGTTTCCTCTTTCTTCATGCACTTCCAATTAAGCAATTTGCCGATTATTGCTAACATTCAGACTGAGTTTTCCTGCTTTATGTCTGTCTAAACTAATAGGATTTGTTGTTCTATTGCATGATGCTGCTTGTGTCGCAAGCGTGCTTGTCAGCTTGACACACACTTATTAAACCATATTAATCCACAACAGTTGTTATCTTGTGGTCATGTTGCTTGATCAGGGTATAACTTTTAATCTCCAGGATTCGTTAATGCTTTGCATATTTTGCAGTGCTGTTTCTGTGGTGCGCATCCAAGAGATCACCTCGTCCAGTTCGGTCTTTTCTGCGTATGTTCAGGCGTGAAAGCAGTCGATTTTCATGTTTGGATCTTTTTCTGTTTATTTGAAACACCTGGCATAGCAAAACACATCATATCCTGTGTGACTGAGGATATTTCAGAGGAAAAAGCTATCTGACTCAGAGTGTTTGGTGATTTTGCAGATTATTACACAGGGAGTTGGTGTTTCATGGAAGAGCAGGCTCCACATGAACACAGCTGTGGTTATTTCAACAGAGTACTCACTTTGTGTTTTTTTTCCTTACTGTCTACATGTCTATCTGTGCACATACTGTATGCATACAACATATGCATGTGCACTAGCATGCCCACTAGCCACAGCATGGTTGGAGTGATGAAACACCACATCCCCTCCTGTTCCAACAGCCTTGTTGGACGAGGAGTGCTGTGAGAAGGAGGAAGTGGAGCTGTCAGAGGAGGGACTGTGAAGCCGGATGTTGACGTTTTATTTGCTCAGGCGGGACAGCTGAGGTCGCAGAGGTTAAGTTGTTACATCTGCTCGGTCTTAAACGAACCGTTTAAGAGAGATAAAGAAAAACCTCAGTGAGATTTGTAAAATAATCTCACTTGGAGGGCAAAGTGACGGAGAACATATGTCTGGAAGAAAAATACATCGTAAGGATTCGGACAGGAATCATAGATGTGCGTGCGTTTCCTGTACACTGTAAACCTGAATAAGTTAGCAATAAGGTTCATATTAATCAAAAATTGAGTTTAATAAAGAAGGAAAGGAAACATTTTTAAGTTGGTAAAACTTCTAAACAAATTTTAAGTTTTCACAGCTTATTTCACTACTCTTTATTAAGTTAGCCGTACTCAAAATAATGAGCCAATCAGCTGCCACACTTTTTTGAGTTCATAAACTCAAAAGTTGCAAAAGTTCTTCATTTAAGTATTCAGTTTTGCAGTGATAGATGTATTTCAGTGCAGTTGAATGTACACATATTTTACGCTGTCATGCTTACTCAGCAAATTCCAAGACAGCCTGTGCATACACAATATACTTTATTATCTTCTATATATTCAGTTATTTTGATAATAGTTGTGACATTCCCTATTTACAAGTTAACCAGAATGAGATTGTTCTCCCAGGTAGCAGTGAATGCAGGGTGAGAGTTTTAGTGTTTTGTTTTTGTCACCACACTAGAACAATCAATCATTTTAACCATACAAGCTTTTTTTTTCACTTACTTCCTCACATATTCTCTTGCTGGCTTAATTACCTAAAAATGGACTTGATGTAAGGACAGCAAGTGCAAAGACAGTGGAGACACCTTAGAATATTTTCAACAGTAACGGTGAATGTACGACATCTTGATCAGAAGAGTTAGGACACTTTTGTTGCGGCCATCTTGGTCTAGACTTGGTGATTTACAGATAACGGAGGTATTTTTATATGAGCGCAGATTGCCTTGCTGATCACAGAAAAGTATGTTGCACTTACATTTGCATACTTTCCAGCGATTTTCCAATTGTTCTGGCACTTGTGCTCTTGGAGATTTCACAATTTTATGTGTGTTTGTGTCATGTCATGTCATTATGCCAAAAACAATCTGCAAAAGTAGACAGCAAACAGTATCTGGCCAAGGTCCTATTCCAGGGTCTAAATGGACTGCTGTAATAGTGTCCAAGTGCTCTACTTTAGTGATCATTTACATTTTTATCTTGTAGAAGGATAATTGGCTCCAATTAAAAACAATGGGGGTCAGAGGCACTTTAAGATCGAAATTCATTTGGCAAAGGTTCCTTTGTGCTGAATTGAGTCTGAGGGTTTTAATGTTTACAGTGGATAATGTAAAACAAAGTTGTGCAACCGTCTATTGAGTGATTTTTGACCACTCACAGCAGAAAAGAACACGCTACTGCGACAGATGACAGCGTATACATGCAATTACCAGCACTACTGTTTTATAGCGTATGAGAACAATTTCTTTCTTATCCTGATGAAGCAAAGCAATTTGGGCATTTCAAGTGGAATCTGCCAACTCAACACAAGTATGAAATCTGCTTGTATGAGGTTGTGTGCTGGGAGCAGCTGCCAAAAAGTTATTTTTATGAATGGTTTTTGGAGATTTTAGATTTAACAGTGTGAACAAGTGTTGTAGTTAAGACCAGCTAAAATCACTTTAAGAAAGGTGAGAGTGTATAGAGACCGAGACAAGACAGAGACTCTGAGGGGTTGAGACAAGCCAGGACCAAGGCAGGGCAGGACTGAGTCAAGACCAAGTGCTGTCATACCTCTAGCTCTCTAAACCCAGGTGAGGGAGTGGTGCTGTGGTGTGCAGCGATTCTCCTCCGATCGGAGCTTGAACTTTGATGTAGTGTTTTCAAGGTTTGAAAAGTGCTTGGCCTCTGGACAAAGTGCTTGAAACTGCTTGAAACTGTAATCACATTACTTTCATTATAAATTGCAGCCTGACTGAATTAGTTAGTCAAATTTTTAGATTACGAAATAAAATAAGTTTGATATTTGCTGAGCCAGATTGTACAGGAAGTTAATGATTAATCATTTATCAATTAATTGCAAAATAAAAATTTAACTGATTAAACATGTATTCATTGATAATCAATCAGCAGTCTAGAAATGGCATTAACTGCACCTCATTTGACTTTGTTTTGTCTGGCGGAGCCATTCGTTGGATAAGGACACTTAAAATTAAACTTAAAACAAGGAAAAATGAAGAAAGAAAACATAAAAATGTTTAAAAAATTCATTATTAATGATTAATCAAGTAATCAATTGTTAGCATTTCAACTATTGATTCAGGAAAATGCATAAAATTAAGCCAAGTCTATTAACAGAAAAGTGACACATTTTGAAACATTAAACTTTATATCACTAAACATAATTTTGTTTGATAATAGCACAATAAAATCTGATTTAATGCGGTGAAGAGGTGAAATGATCTGAAATATGTCAATTGCCAGCTGTTATGGTGCTGGAAAATCTTGAAAATGAACCCTGAAAATGCTTGAAAAGTGCTACAATTCAACTTTGTACAAATCCTGAAATTGTGATTTTAGTCAACGCGAGTGAAACTGATTTGTAAGACCTCAGAGCAGGCAAAGTCTTGGGGACCCCCTGTGATTTCTTGCGCCTCCCTAAAGGGAGCCCAGACCCCAGGTTGGGAACCAATGCTCCATCTGATTCTTGATTCCGTCCAAGGATTTGTTGATTTATTTTTTTTTATTGCCAGTCACTTCTGATGCCAGTGAGCTTATAGATCTTTTCTCATTTGTGGAATTTGTCGGAAGTCATTAACTAGTTGCCGGTTGCTGTCACGCCAAGAAACCTTTGAAACATTCTGGCAACTCGTAAACAAAACTAAAGTCACTGATCTTAATAGATTCAGCTGAATTCTTTCAGTAATCTTCATATATGGTTGTAGTAAAACTTTGAAGTTAAGATTTAATTGGGAAATAGTTGGTCACATCTCTTATGAAATAACTTTTAATGTGGATAGTTTTAATCCATCCAGATTGCAAAAGAAAGCTCAATGAATGCGGACTCCCATTGCAATGTCTCCACAGTAATATAATGTGACGTTAGCTGCTCCAGTGATTGTAGTACTGCAAACCTCATGTTGTGCATTGATTTATTGTTATTTCAGTGTGTCAGATGACATTTAAGACAATGGATTTCTTTGCTGGTCACTCCCCATCAGTCACCGCTGTGAGGGTTAATGGTAGGTGGCAGGGAGTGGTTAACACACTTGTACACACGCTTGTACAGTTGCTTATACACTTGAACATATAGATCTGTATGCAGATAAAAAGGCAGAAACAAACACAGAAACATGAAAAAGACACAAACAAATTCATTAGGCATAGGCGCATGCAGATTTACACACACACACACACACACACACATCACAAATGACATAAGCTAATACATGACACACACAGACTATACAGACACATACATTTTAATCAGAAGCACACACACTCATCTCATATATCAACAAATATACACACTGTGTGGAAATGTACGCACTTGGCTACACATGTGCTGCTGCTGCACACAGACACATTCACACATGATAGAGGATGAACACACAAACAAAAGAAAGTACATGATTTATAAAAGAAAAGATTCCTTTGATCGTTTAATTAATACGCTGCTATGCTGAAACAGATGCTGCTGTGTGTGTTTGTGTGTGTCCGGATCCATGCTGTGCAAACATGTCAGAAAACAGCTTGATAGTGCGTGGTGTGTGTGTATATATATTTGAAATCTATGTACACTGCTCTGTATGCTCTCTATAGGAGTCCCTGATGTGCTGCTGATGTCTGCTGATGGGCTGCAGTATGAATCAAGACACTGATAAGCATCTGGGCTTGCCTCTTGCCAAATAGTGCTCTGAAACACTGCTGGCATTAAGATTCAATCTCTTAATGAGATGGCGTGTGTTGGGCTAATCACATTTGCTGAAATGGGTTCCAGCCACAGTCTGCATTATGTGCTATACTCAGAAGATGATTCCTTTCTGTGCGTGTGTATTTGTGTGTGTGCGTGGGAAGTAATGTTTCACCCAATTTTTAATCTGTTTGCTCATTTTCTGCATTTTCCCACAAGTGCGAAGATGATATATGTGCACCTTGTTCATGTGCTGATGTAGATTTCTGTCGTGAAAGTGTGCAAGAGTGCGTATCCAACACCCACTTTGTGGCCAGCATGACTTTATGTATCCACGTGTCTGCTTTTGTGTCTGAGAATGAGTTACAGAAATCTGTGAGAGCGTGTGAGGGGGGGGGGGGGATTGATTCGGTCACACGGTTCGAGTGCGTCAGCCATTGATCGCGAGGCCGTTCTGGTCTATCAACAGGTAGCACAGCAAGCCAGCCAGATGATTTACCACAAGGCGGTTACACACTTTGTTGCAATGATCAACCTCAGTCCAGTTTTATCCTTTAACTGCACAGATTTGTGCAGAGTCTGTGATGCATTAACTGTCAGCTGCAGTTGGCTCTTTGAAGGGAATGACACTTTAGTTCTATGTGAACAGCCACGTAGCGTTCACACTGGTGGATTCAGCATTACAGGACAGACTGTCCTCACTAAATGCTTTAAATGACCTATGTTTAGTTTTCTTGACAAGTGTCCTCTTGTGCTTGTGTGAATAATAAACTGTTCTCTCTTAGCAGCAAAGGGTGAAGGAGCCTGACAGTGCTGTGGCACCGTGAGCCTCCGAGGCCCGAGGGTTGGCTGGGAAAGTAGCACCAGCCTCCAGCCAAATGATGATAAAATGAAGCTGGCTGTTACATTTCAGACACAAAATAATGATTTACGATTGAGTCACTTGTGAATTTGAACATTAATCTGTCAGTGGTAGATGTTCACATTTCAAGAAGTTAATTTTCCACCCTAGGGTGAATGATTGAAGGTACAAAGTATCTGACCTTGGTAATGGAGAGGGCACTTTGCATTTTGTCTCCTCCAAACAACATTTTTTGAACCCCATCTTTCCATCACAATAACCATAACTACACTAGACTATAGCCATTGAGGTTGCATTTCAGAAAATGCCGATATCAGTCATTTTTTAAATGGTCAATGGGGCCATTTTGGAAGACGCAGACAAACACCTTTTTTATGTTTACTTATGATATATAACATTTCCACATTAAAATATCTAAAAACACTAGACATATTTTATACATTTTGTTGAGTTGTGAAGTGCATTATCCCAGATGCTTCCAACAATCTTCAAATGCAGAGAAATCCATAATTTATTCAAGGTAATGTTGCCTTTGCTGCTAGCCATTGCTAGCTGGTTGCTGGTTGCTGTAACTTCTGGGAAAACACAGGATATATCAGAGAGTGAGGGAGGAAGTTGGTAGATGTGACTAAACATTAGCTTTGGTGGTTGTTTAAAAGTGAAGAAAAACAACTCCCATGATCCCACGCCATTTCACGACATCATCTAACTACATCTTTTGTTATTCTTTTGATGTGAGGGAGACTTCTAACAGCAGAATTTACATATTGTGCTTTTAATAATGTTAAATAAGTGTGAATACTATTTTGCAGTGTAAGGAATCACAGTTTGAAATTCAGCTATTACATTATAGTTACATTACGAGTGTTGCTAACTATTTTCAATGGAGAGTAACTAAGGTCTGCTCGAAAAGTCGCTATATGACATCACATGCTAATTTGCACTTGGATGCTGGAGTGAGGGAGCGAGCAAATAAAAACAGAGGCGTCAATGTCATATAAAAGCTGTCTTTTATCATGAAGGCTAATGTTACTCTACAATTCTTTGGTTTATCAGTGAAGTGTATGAACTACACTGCAGACTGGAGTACCTGTTAACAGTGACAGACAGACAGATAGCATTATATAAGGTCGTTCCCCATGTGAAATGTCCTCACTGCGCTGCATAGACTAGTTGTGGGTCACCCATGTCAAAGTGCTCTTTCTCTCCTTCATCTCTTTGCAGTTCTCATAGTTCACTGTTACTGACTGTGTCGTTGCTGTGGCTGTTTTGACATACCTACAGTATGTGGCCTATGTTGGTGTTCATGTTTGCTGCCCGGCAAATGCTCTAAAATTGCTGCAAATTGTTGATAATAATAGAGCTGCCCCTTGGTAGTCGACTAAACTGTTCATCGGTGAGGAGAGTCTTAGTCAACCACATTTTTAAAAAATGCATTTAAATAATTAAATTAATATCATAAATGTGGGATGACTAGTTCGCTGTTTGCTTTAACTAATGACTACTGGTTGGAAAAAAATCTCAGGAAAATCTTAAGTCTGGTGCAGCCCTGGTGGAGACTGAACATTTGTTTTCTTGTTTTGTCTTGTTTTCTGCACACGTTAAATAAGAAGATGAGTCATGAGGTTGTAAGACAATTTGGAGTTTTTTAAAAGCCGCTGTTGACAGTTGATTCTTTGTCTGATTTACAGAATATTCAGTTGGTTTGCTTTGGCCCAAACCAGGTTTTCATTGTTGTGTTTGGTTTATTTGACGTGTTCCAGCCAGGTTTAATGAAACCGCATGTCGTTACAGTTCCTGGAACTGACAGCGTGTTTATGAATCATCAGGCATTTAGGCTAATGGGCTAGGATTTTTAAAAGATATTTGTTTGTCTCCCTGTAGTATCACGTGAAAAAAGTAAAATCAGACCCATGACTGATAATGATATAGTGGTTTGATTGGTCAACATATTAAAATGGTCTAGGAATTTCTGCTGTCTCATGAGAACTTTGTTTTTTTTTTCCGTAACCTGAAAAACTAGAAAAGGCTGTATCATGCAGAGATTATTCAAACTGCAGGTGCACTGAGAAAAAAAGTAAAATGCACTCGGACCTGAAGAACATCAAAGGCGTCCTGAAGAGACTGCACTTTGTTTCCTGAGAACAGGACGACATTTGAGACACCTGAGCACATAAAAGAGTCTCTGTGTTTAGGCTCAGAGTTACTTCCAGGTAAGGAGGAGGATGTTGGCTGGCACTCAATGGAAAATGCTGGAAAATGCTTCGGACCCATTAGATAGGATGAATAGAAAGAGTGATGCATGTGTGTGTGTGTATGTGTATAAATACTGTCATGATCTGTTCCGGTGTTTGCATGAATAGATACAGAGTGGGTACCCTATAAAGGTAGTGTGTGTGTGTGGTTTATCTCTTCACTGCAGAGAGTAAGACAGCACAGAGACACAGTGTGGGTCTGGGTGTCCAGGTCACAAGTTGGCATAATGTCATCCAGGGCAAAACAGAGGGATGGAGGGAGAGGAAGCAAGAGAAGATGAAAACAAGAACAGAGAGATTCAAAATTAATGCTGCAGGAAACAGAAGCAAAATCTTAAGTTTGTTTATTACATGTGTTCTGGAGGAAATGTAATATCCGCTTCTCTAATCTGATTTAAATGATCAAAAAGGCACTTATAATCATCATATCCAGACAGAGGTATGCTACAGACAGCTCTGTATGCAAGATATGCAAACATGCAATGGCAGATGTACATATAAGAAGCAGAAGTTCACTTAGTCAACATCAGAGTGTTTGCATATTAAGCATTTTTCTCTTCCTCTGATATAACCTCAAAGCCCATATTTAGGAGTTATACACTAAAGCAGCCGTAGGCGAAGTCCTCATTTTCTACTGGCAGAGGTAATCCATCAGAGTGGACCTTTAGCTGTGTTATGATTATGTGGTAATGCAGTTGAGAGCAAAGACTGTTTTGAAAGGCATTCAAGGACACTGAATATTCAGTACTTTCTTAGTCGACTAGTGGTCGTTAGTTCAGGCCATTAGTCGACAAGTCTTTGCACTTCTATGATATTAATTTATTTAAATTTATATTTTTTGGACCATCAGAAAATGGCTTCAGGGCTGAGATAGAATGTTCTAAATAACACTGGTTAACACTGTGCCACATGACTGAGAAATACAAAATCAAAACAATGTTAACAGTATAACATCACTCAATTCTCATTAAAACCACTGAAATAAATAATTTCCAATTTCCAAAAACAGCAAAAAATAAAAATACATCAGACTCATCAGTAGACTCATCAGTATGATGAATTAAACTCCCACTTCACACCTCATCCAAGACACACGTGTCTCTCAGCTAACCTGCGCTGCCTTGTCCACATGTAGAGAGACTGACGCGTTCTGCACACTACATCAGACTAACTTTAAAGATTAATTTTACAGCATAGCTAACAGTTAAATATTTAATGGTGTACTACCTCCTGATTTATCAAGAGCATCCCTACATCCCTCCCTCCCTAAATGTCCTTGCAGTTAACGGCTGATGTCTGAAGCTCAACACATCAGCAGTGAGCTAGGAGAGCATTTTGGGAGGAGAAAGTATAATTTATCCTTCAAACTGATGATTAATGCATGAATCAGTGCATCACTCCTAACATACAGTGGATCATCGGAAAACCCCTTGTCACCTCTTCAAGTTACACTAAACACACTCTACTACACTGTACTTTTAACCTCCAGTGACTCAGGGTCTTTCCAGTGCACCAGGAAAGCTCATGCAAAGATCCCCATGACGTTCGGTTTCATCACACCCACTACATATTCTTCCCCATCTTCCTGCGTTAAATACACTCGCCAATGTGTAAAAAAGAAAAAGAAAAAAAAGGAGCTAATGAGCCTGCGTCAGAGCGGTGAGATCTGATGTATGATCAGATCGGCTTTGATGTCGGTTTCATGGGAGAACCAGTCGGCTCTGTCAGTCAGAGCTCACTGGTGAGAAGGTGCAGTTGGATGGGGCTGCAATGACAAATATACTGTGACATTCGAGCAGGTCACACAGGAAGTGTGTAGGTTGTATGGCCTGTATGTGTGTCGAAGAGTTTGAGACAGAAAGAGCAAGAGTGAGCAAAAGATTGCATTTCTTTTAGAGTGCATACTTGCATATATGAGAGTGTGTGTGAGGGAGAAAGACAGAAAGCAAGAAGTTAGAAGAAACAGTTGTGTGTATGCGTGTTTGGCTCTGGAACGCACACAACCACTGCTGAACAGGGTTTTCTGCTACTGTATGAATGTATTCATATGCATATGTGTATCTGATGCTCCATGCATGTGTATATGCTTGTCTGTGCATCAGCGCCAGTGTGTGTCTGCTCGTTAGTCATCCGGCAGCCCTCTCGTACATCAGCCGAGGTGCCAGTTTGCTGAGCCGACTCCAGCGCTGATGGATTGAGACAGGCTGAGCTCGTCTGTCCTCCTGCCCACACAGAGCGCACCACTGCTGGGTTCCGCGTCACACCGGGCTCCCCCAGCTGCATCACCTCAGACGTTACCCTGTCAGCTCTCTAAACAACAACGTACCTCAAGAGCAGAATCCCATATACACACCCACACACACATTAACACACAGAGGAATACACATGGGCACTTACTTTACTCGTACACACATGCTCGGTTGTGTCGATTCATTCATGAGCCATCTGTAGTGTTATGCTCTCTGTTGTAGGGCATTTCCCAAGTGATGTCTCAGTGCCTTTTTTTTGTTCCAGGTAGTATATTGAGACTTATTTTTATGTAGAAAATTTGTCAGCCACTGACCACGCCAATCAGCTTTTTTTTTTCGGTCTAGTAGTTGTGGTATTTTGAAGTCCACTCCAGTTCATGTTTTAAACCATATAAAATGTTCTGCAAGAAGTAATAAATTGTGTCTGACATGTCTTTTTTTTTTTTTTATAAGTTCAGATAATTGGCTATTTCTATAACATGGCTTACATTCTGTATAACTCTGCACAATTCCCTTATTTAGTATTCAAGGCTTCATGAATATGCAGATACTTCCCACCCTCTCCATACACCCCAACCCCACCCCTGTCTCTAAGCAGCTACATCAAGCTTCTCCTGTGGGCTGGGCATTGCCACTAATGATATGTATAGTGCCACACCCTCAATTAACAGGATTGGGTTTCTTAGGTTTATGATGTAATGTACCCAGCCTGATTGAATTTATTTTTATGAGACTGCCCTCGCTCACTGCAGTTTCAGAGCAAGAAATTCTCAGATGTGGTGTTTACTGCTTATTTTGCTCCTGATATGTCTTGTAACACATCAAAAACGCCACACGGACATGTTAATAAGGTTAAACACATGCTTTTCACAGAAGGGGGTCTTTATCATAGTTGAGTGGAGTAGAAAACAACTATGTGCATCTGTTTCACAAAGAAATATGTTTTGCAGGTTGTTGATCTCGCATGTCAGAGCGCAATTAACATTTAATCCATCCAGCCAGCACTTTGTGTAGCATCTCTGCTGTTTGTGCGGCAACCTCACAACGACTCTCAAAAGTCACAGTGCTTGGCTGTTATGCGCCAAGAAATAGTTATGGCATGTGTGGCTGACTCATGTGCTTCAAAATTCCAAAGCTTCTTCTGTTATCATGGTGATCTACATCCAGATCAATATTCAAGTGCTTTGTTGTTGTTTTTTTTTAACAGAGGAAGGAGACCTTGCATTGGCAGCAACAAAACAGAGGCGAAAAACTGATTAAAGAGCGAGAAATGGAGCTCCTCTATGATGTTTAATTAGTCTCTAAAGTCATAAGTCAATAAGCCTGCCATTGGTCATTTGTTCCAGGTGGCATTGCTGCATCTGCTATCTGCGTTTTAAACAACAGTAACCTCCGCACTGGCATCTACACTCTGAAACTGGCAAATCAGCGCCTAACAAGCTAGCAGCTGTTACCTCTTCTTTTTCAAGGATTTAGTCATTTTAATGCCAGGGCCTGCTTCCCACTGTGCAAATACTCCACCAAAACAAGTTTCCCCCCAACGCTATTTTCAGGGGAACCATTGCTGCAACTTGTGGGTAGCCTTGCCAAGACAACTGTGATTGGTTTAAATAAATACAAACAAGCCAGAGCTTTTTTTTCCCCCTATAGACTGATGATATGTGAAGTCAGGCCTTTCACCAGTGCTGAGTGTAGTGAAGAGAGGTCTGCCTATATGCAAGAGTATAAAACCAAGTTGAGTTTTGACACTTTAGGGGTGCTGGAAAACACTGGCTGATGTCTCCGTCTCCAGTCCTTATCTCTTATTAGACACATAATTACAATAATAGCAAAGTCTGGGTGGGTCTGGGTGTCCAGGTCACAAGTTGGCATAATGTCATCCAGGGCAAAACAGAGGGATGGAGGGAGAGGAAGCAAGAGAAGATGAAAACAAGAACAGAGAGATTCAAAATTAATGCTGCAGGAAACAGAAGCAAAATCTTAAGTTTGTTTATTACATGTGTTCTGGAGGAAATGTAATATCCGCTTCTCTAATCTGATTTGAAATGATCAAAAAGGCACTTATAATCATCATATCCAGACAGAGGTATGCTACAGACAGCTCTGTATGCAAGATATGCAAACATGCAATGGCAGATGTACATATAAGAAGCAGAAGTTCACTTAGTCAACATCAGAGTGTTTGCATATTAAGCATTTTTCTCTTCCTCTGATATAACCTCAAAGCCCATATTTAGGAGTTATACACTAAAGCAGCCGTAGGCGAAGTCCTCATTTTCTACTGGCAGAGGTAATCCATCAGAGTGGACCTTTAGCTGTGTTATGATTATGTGGTAATGCAGTTGAGAGCAAAGACTGTTTTGAAAGGCATTCAAGGACACTGAATATTCAGTACTTTCTTAGTCGACTAGTGGTCGTTAGTTCAGGCCATTAGTCGACAAGTCTTTGCACTTCTATGATATTAATTTATTTAAATTTATATTTTTTGGACCATCAGAAAATGGCTTCAGGGCTGAGATAGAATGTTCTAAATAACACTGGTTAACACTGTGCCACATGACTGAGAAATACAAAATCAAAACAATGTTAACAGTATAACATCACTCAATTCTCATTAAAACCACTGAAATAAATAATTTCCAATTTCCAAAAACAGCAAAAAATAAAAATACATCAGACTCATCAGTAGACTCATCAGTATGATGAATTAACTCCCACTTCACACCTCATCCAAGACACACGTGTCTCTCAGCTAACCTGCGCTGCCTTGTCCACATGTAGAGAGACTGACGCGTTCTGCACACTACATCAGACTAACTTTAAAGATTAATTTTACAGCATAGCTAACAGTTAAATATTTAATGGTGTACTACCTCCTGATTTATCAAGAGCATCCCTACATCCCTCCCTCCCTAAATGTCCTTGCAGTTAACGGCTGATGTCTGAAGCTCAACACATCAGCAGTGAGCTAGGAGAGCATTTTGGGAGGAGAAAGTATAATTTATCCTTCAAACTGATGATTAATGCATGAATCAGTGCATCACTCCTAACATACAGTGGATCATCGGAAAACCCCTTGTCACCTCTTCAAGTTACACTAAACACACTCTACTACACTGTACTTTTAACCTCCAGTGACTCAGGGTCTTTCCAGTGCACCAGGAAAGCTCATGCAAAGATCCCCATGACGTTCGGTTTCATCACACCCACTACATATTCTTCCCCATCTTCCTGCGTTAAATACACTCGCCAATGTGTAAAAAAGAAAAAGAAAAAAAAGGAGCTAATGAGCCTGCGTCAGAGCGGTGAGATCTGATGTATGATCAGATCGGCTTTGATGTCGGTTTCATGGGAGAACCAGTCGGCTCTGTCAGTCAGAGCTCACTGGTGAGAAGGTGCAGTTGGATGGGGCTGCAATGACAAATATACTGTGACATTCGAGCAGGTCACACAGGAAGTGTGTAGGTTGTTGGCCTGTATGTGTGTCGAAGAGTTTGAGACAGAAAGAGCAAGAGTGAGCAAAAGATTGCATTTCTTTTAGAGTGCATACTTGCATATATGAGAGTGTGTGTGAGGGAGAAAGACAGAAAGCAAGAAGTTAGAAGAAACAGTTGTGTGTATGCGTGTTTGGCTCTGGAACGCACACAACCACTGCTGAACAGGGTTTTCTGCTACTGTATGAATGTATTCATATGCATATGTGTATCTGATGCTCCATGCATGTGTATATGCTTGTCTGTGCATCAGCGCCAGTGTGTGTCTGCTCGTTAGTCATCCGGCAGCCCTCTCGTACATCAGCCGAGGTGCCAGTTTGCTGAGCCGACTCCAGCGCTGATGGATTGAGACAGGCTGAGCTCGTCTGTCCTCCTGCCCACACAGAGCGCACCACTGCTGGGTTCCGCGTCACACCGGGCTCCCCCAGCTGCATGCACCTCAGACGTTACCCTGTCAGCTCTCTAAACAACAACGTACCTCAAGAGCAGAATCCCATATACACACCCACACACACATTAACACACAGAGGAATACACATGGGCACTTACTTTACTCATACACACATGCTCGGTTGTGTCGATTCATTCATGAGCCATCTGTAGTGTTATGCTCTCTGTTGTAGGGCATTTCCCAAGTGATGTCTCAGTGCCTTTTTTTTGTTCCAGGTAGTATATTGAGACTTATTTTTATGTAGAAAATTTGTCAGCCACTGACCACGCCAATCAGCTTTTTTTTTTTCGGTCTAGTAGTTGTGGTATTTTAAAGTCCAGTTATGTTTTAAACCATATAAAATGTTCTGCAAGAAGTAATAAATTGTGTCTGACATGTCTTTTTTTTTTTTTTTTGTGCAAAATAAGTTCAGATAACTTGGCTATTTCTATAACATGGCTTACATTCTGTATAACTCTGCACCTTTCCCTTATTTAGTATTCAAGGCTTCATGAATATGCAGATACTTCCCACCCTCTCCATACACCCCTACCCCACCCCTGTCTCTAAGCAGCTACATCAAGCTTCTCCTGTGGGCTGGGCATTGCCACTAATGATATGTATAGTGCCACACCCTCAATTAACAGGATTGGGTTTCTTAGGTTTATGATGTAATGTACCCAGCCTGATTGAATTTATTTTTATGAGACTGCCCTCGCTCACTGCAGTTTCAGAGCAAGAAATTCTCAGATGTGGTGTTTACTGCTTATTTTGCTCCTGATATGTCTTGTAACACATCAAAAACGCCACACGGACATGTTAATAAGGTTAAACACATGCTTTTCACAGAAGGGGGTCTTTATCATAGTTGAGTGGAGTAGAAAACAACTATGTGCATCTGTTTCACAAAGAAATATGTTTTGCAGGTTGTTGATCTCGCATGTCAGAGCGCAATTAACATTTAATCCATCCAGCCAGCACTTTGTGTAGCATCTCTGCTGTTTGTGCGGCAACCTCACAACGACTCTCAAAAGTCACAGTGCTTGGCTGTTATGCGCCAAGAAATAGTTATGGCATGTGTGGCTGACTCATGTGCTTCAAAATTCCAAAGCTTCTTCTGTTATCATGGTGATCTACATCCAGATCAATATTCAAGTGCTTTGTTGTTGTTTTTTTTTAACAGAGGAAGGAGACCTTGCATTGGCAGCAACAAAACAGAGGCGAAAAACTGATTAAAGAGCGAGAAATGGAGCTCCTCTATGATGTTTAATTAGTCTCTAAAGTCATAAGTCAATAAGCCTGCCATTGGTCATTTGTTCCAGGTGGCATTGCTGCATCTGCTATCTGCGTTTTAAACAACAGTAACCTCCGCACTGGCATCTACACTCTGAAACTGGCAAATCAGCGCCTAACAAGCTAGCAGCTGTTACCTCTTCTTTTTCAAGGATTTAGTCATTTTAATGCCAGGGCCTGCTTCCCACTGTGCAAATACTCCACCAAAACAAGTTTCCCCCCAACGCTATTTTCAGGGGAACCATTGCTGCAACTTGTGGGTAGCCTTGCCAAGACAACTGTGATTGGTTTAAATAAATACAAACAAGCCAGAGCTTTTTTTTCCCCCTATAGACTGATGATATGTGAAGTCAGGCCTTTCACCAGTGCTGAGTGTAGTGAAGAGAGGTCTGCCTATATGCAAGAGTATAAAACCAAGTTGAGTTTTGACACTTTAGGGGTGCTGGAAAACACTGGCTGATGTCTCCGTCTCCAGTCCTTATCTCTTATTAGACACATAATTACAATAATAGCAAAGTATATAAGTAAATTACCCTAAGTTTGAGGAAATTATGATGGCTACCCATCGCAGCTTCAGATTTTTGCAGGTAAATCTCAATGAAGCTTCAGAGCCCAAAAATTGTATCTGGGACTCGAGATTAATGAACCAAGGAAGACAAAATGACCTCTTGACAGTCTAAACCCAGCTCACATGTCCGGTTAGTGAGTGAAAAATCCAGCGCGTGGTAAGTTCTGTTTCACATAGATATTCTTTATTGGCAGTGGAAGAATATTTCTTTTCACAGCCTGTGCTGCGTGTTTGTCTCACATGAAAAATGTTCAGAGGATAAGGCAACAGGCAAAGAGATATTGAATGGTTAGGAAGCAGTAACCTGCGAAAGGCTAAACACTAAGCCACGAAAAACCACCCAATGTGTTTTCAATTTTTCTGCCTAAGACCCAAAAAGTAAGAAGGGAATTTGTGAGATTTAGAGGTGTTAAGTGGATGTTTGAACCCTCTGAGAAAGTCAGACTAGCTTTTTCTCCCTGCTTCTTGTCTTTGTGTTAAGCTAAGCTAACCGTCTTCTGGCTGTAGCTCAATACTCCTCTAGCTACATGGCCACAGACGTAGGAAAGGTATTGATCATCTCGTGTAACTCAGAAAGACAGAAAATTAAGTAACTTCCCAAATGTAATGACTCGAAGGAAAAAAAGACTCAAGTGCAGAGACACTCGCTGGAGACAAGGTAGAGTTCAAAATTTACAGTCTTTGCTGAAGGTCCAAAGGGTCTAACACAGTCCAAAACAGGAAACAAAGCAGGCAGGGAGAAGACAAAAATCCATAGACCAGGGAACTAACAAAGTCAAAAAAGCAAAACAAAACAAAAACCACAGGAGTAAACACTAGGGAAAAAATGCTAGAAAGCAACGAAAACGCAAGGAAACAAAGCAGACAATCTGGCCCAGAGGCATGGAAGCAGGTGAATATAAATACACAGGGATGACTATGGGGAAAACAAGGGCAGGTGAGTAACTGACTGCAGGTGTAAACAATCAGAAACCAAAAGGGCGGGAAAAAGAACAAAGGCAGGACGTCAAGACAATGGAGACACATAAAACTCCTACAAAATAAAACTGAAACTAACTTAAAAAAAAACAACTCAAACCATGACACCCAAACTATTTAATGTAACATATTAGAACTATAGCAGAATAAAAGTACAATATTTCACGCTGATATGTAGTTTAATACAAGTATTACATAGTGTAAAATGTAAATACTTGTGGAATTATGCCTTAAGTAGAGTAAATTTTGTTTGTTTCCAGACCGTGTTTTATATTCTCACACACAAAAAACACTTCACGCACCAGTTAACCTCTTACTCTTCCCTGTTGCACATGCACTCACACACACACACACACCCACACCCCACACACCACACACACCACACACCCCACACACACACACACACACACACACACAAACACACCACACACACACAACTCTCCATGCATTCCTCCAAGCACTCTTTGCTCTGTGGCCTCTGAGAAATCCTCATATACAGACATAGCAAGAATTATGAGCTGTATATAGCGGTATAGCTTAACCACCTGGGGTGAGAGTCTGAATATTTCAGTAGGTTTTCTGTGTGTGTGTGTGTGTGTGTGTGTGTTGTGTGTGTGTGAGAGAATTTAGTCTGCTGTGTGTAATCTTTGTGAACACACACACACACACAGATATATCGTTGCAAAAACAGCTCAGCCCAACACATATTGTGAATAATTTATCTTGGTTAGTCACATTTTTCCCAGGTGACACACTGATTCAGGCACAGCAGCACCGGCTCACCCACGCTGACAAGTTTCTTGGACAGAGTGAGACAGAATACAGTATGAACAGGTGTTTGCTTCATTTGACATGTTTTCTTTTGTGGAAGGATTGGGGAGCGTCATTTGTCATGCCAGTGAAATAATTGAAATTGTGCTCAAAGATGTAAGAGATGGAGGTGTTGAGAGGAGGGGGAGAACGAGGGGTTGGGTCAGAAAAAAGTGTGAAGAGAGGGATAGTGAAATTAGATTATAGAGAGAATGTGCTTTCCAAGTAGTGATATTACTCTGTAGTTGGTCAGATACAAATACAGTTGGCCGTCTTGTTGAATTGCCTCAAAGTCAGTACACACACATGACCAGTACTTTAAGGTCACAGATTTGTTTGAAAGAGAATTAACCTCAAGCAGAGATAAATGATTAACTGTTCAAGTCAATAATCGAGCAAAATAACAAGCTGTCATTGGTTTCAGCTTCTCAAGTTTAAGATTTTGCTGCTTTTCTCTCTTTTATGTAATTGTATGGAATATCTTTGTGTATTGTTTTTTGAACAAAACAAACAATTTGAAGATGTCATCATTGGATTTGAGAATGTCTAAAGGGCATTTTTTATAATGTTATGACATTTTCAACACTAAATCATTCATTTAATTTAACAAATTAGCAATAGATTAATCAATAGTGAGAATAACTGTTAGCTGCATGAGTACAAGGATGTCAATTGTACCCTTTGATAAGCCCTGCCCTCCTTAGTAACTGTTGCTCGGCCTGTCAAGGTTTACATTCTCGCACTGCACATATGCAGTTTACAGCGATAAAGGTGGCTGAAACATGAGGTCTGTGATTAAACAAAATCAGCTTCTTAAGAGCGTGGATTTTCTCAGCTAAAATGATGACTCTTGCTAGTGTAACAAGCTAATGTAATCAAATGCTAGTGCTTGAACTCCTTTAGTCAGCTGAGAAGTCTGTGTCCGGATGTTACAATTTAAAATGAAAATCCTGTGTAAGTGTCTTAAACATGAAAAATTACTTAACAGCAGCGGACACACAGCGCACACCGCTTCAGCATGTAAAGAAATGCAAAGCTGTTATGGTTGCAGTTGCCAATCTATGACTGGACAGTTGCTGTTTGGGGATTTTATATTATTGCTTTAACTGAAGGGTTAGGCCTACATAGTCTTGAACTTGAATCACATTCTATTGAATGAACACAGAAGTTAATGTTGGAGGACATAAACCAAAAATATGCAGACACACACAAAAAATGTGACATTGTTGATCAGCTACAGACAATTGTGAGCTGCCAAGTGAATGCAGACTGAGGCTATCAAAATCAATGTGACTCGTTACACTGACCAGTCGCCATCTCTACTACAGTTTCTATTTCACCCAACCTACACTGTTGTACTGTGAGATGCAACTCAGGGGCCCATTTCATGCAAGCTGCGATTTACAACAGGTGATAATTCTCGCATTAGTTTTAACACATTTCACTATTGAAAACAATCTCCATACTAGCTCATGTATGGGTCCTGTAGGAGGCAAATTCATTTCCAGTACAATGTAGTAAAATCTTCTCCAGTCAAACAATACCTGCATTTGATCTTTTTCTTTACCCCAATCTAGAAAACATTTTTGTTTTTGCTCTCAGCCAATAACCGTTGAGTGTTCTTTGATTTAATGCAGTGTCATTGGTCCATTTCTGCATACAGTCTGTGGTGTGGTGAAGTTGAGCTTGGTGTGTTTGACAGGATAGGCTAATTACTGATACAAGTCTTTGCTGATATTACAGCGAACATGAACAACAGAGGGTCGAGCTATTGTGCTACATCAGCCTGGACATTACAGTATCAGTGACTTCTGCAGCGCCACGAAGGCAGAACCATGACAGCAGAAGCGGAAACAAGCATGCATGTTCAAAATAAAATTTCAAAATAAAAGTCTCTTAAAAACATGTCTGAATGTAGGAAGCGTATTGCCTGCCACATCAGGAAAAAAATAATGGATCAGTGTTACGTTATAACGTGAAAAGTTCTAACAAGAAGTTTTTCACATTATAACAATATAGTTTCATGTTAAAACTTGTAACTTATATTGTAAAAACGTGAAAAGTTTCATGTTATAATGCGATAATTTATATTGTAAGAACGTGAAAAGTTATCACGTTATAACGTGAAACTTTTCACACAAGGGGGGCGCAGCAGTCTTTCTTTCCGGGTGGGCATGCATTCCGGATACAGGTTACAACAATAACAGCAGTAATAGTAGAATAGTAGAAGAAGAACAATGCAAAATTTATGGTAATGAGTGAATAAAGTTACAGTTTAATATAAAAGATTCATAAAAGCATTGACCCCTTGCAGCATAAAAGCCAGATAACAGTTTAACGATAAGATGATAAAATGATAAAATGATAATTTGGACTACATTTAGCCCAGGTCTGCTTTAAGGCCACTGGTATTGGTACTGGTATCGTTATGTTTTTAACAATACCCTGCCCTATCCTTCAGAAGACCTGAAGACCCTGTGATTAAAAATATGCAGAGTTTTGTACAGTATACCCTTACTCAAATTATTCACACCGTGCAGTTGCTTCATAATTGGTCCAGCTCAAATTAAACAATTTACCATTAACTGATGACTAGCTGAAAATAAATTCGCCATAATGTTGAAATATTTACTAAATTTGCACAAACTGCCTGAATGTGGGATATCGAAGCCGGGAAAAGACAACAGTTTTGTCCCCAAATTTCCTGCAAAAGGGCCACATTTGGAGGAGCCTTGAGAACGGGACAGCCTTGCTGACACTGACAGATGCAGCCACTGAACTGGGGTGCTGCACTTATCACAATGCTGCCAGAGAGTCCAATATTAGTTGAAGTAAGGATGAATATGAATAATTAATCTGCAGCACCACAGATCATCTTTATATTGAGAGCCTGCTTCCTATCATCTATCATCCATACAGACTATTTTCTTTTTTCTCCACATCTTCAGACTGATCATAATAGGATTTGAACAAAAAATGCCCACACCGATCACATTTGATCACATTGTAAACAGCAAATTCTGTGACATTTTGACATTGATACTGAAATAGAATGACATTTCACAGCTGGGAACAAAAAGCCATTTTAATATTTATGACACTAAATCTCAGATATAGAGAAACTACAGCCAAGACAGTACCTCAGGCAACAAAACAGACATAAATGTAAGAGCTTTTATGCAAATGAGACCAATGTTGTGCGTTTCTGCTCTATCTCGCCTGGACTATAAGTAACCCGCCCAGCGTCAACATCCAACCTGCCTGTCAGCAGAGAAGAAGAGATAGAAGAAGGAGAGACGAGGCTGAGAAGAAAGGAAGCATGCAACAGGACAGCAGTAAATTAAGTAAAAAATGAAGTTAGTACACTGTATTCCTCATTTCATCCCTCTCTCGCTAACATTTGCAGCGCACTTGCATGGAGCTAATGTCTGTAGGCGTGCGAGTTGGCTTTGCTTATAGTGTGAACTCATTACAATTCCTCAGATAGAGGTACAAACAGCGAGAGCTTCCCTCTGAAGGCAGACATGAACAATCTGTTAGCTCTTATCAGTAGTCGTCTCATACAGTCTGTCACCGAACTTGTTTATTTTTATGTAGCATTGGACACTTGACATATAGAAAAGATGCTTTTAAAGCAGCAAATAAACAAAACAGAGTCGGCTGACTGTTCCCCATTCACATTTTGACTTCATTTTGATTTAAAGATTAAAATCATCCTCTCTTCATCTCCCTGTGTTGCCAAATCTGTTGTGAACTAGTGTTTCCATTATTGCCCTTTAAAGATGGCTGTTGTGTTGTGGAGGCGTCAGATGATGGCTGCCCTTTGAAGTGCTCTGAGTGAAGAATTCTGGGCATATATGTGTGAGTTTAATGAATAATGAATTTTTATTAAAAGCTATCAGGAGCCAGAACATGTCCTTGGATAGTGTTCCCTCAAGGAGCATTAGTGCTGTCCATCATCCATTTCTCTTTGTTTACAGCGCGAGGAGTCTTTATTGTCCCCTGCAATGAGATCAGAGGGTCTCTCCTTTGTTTGCTGGATGGTCGGATCTTGATTAAACTTGAGAGAATGATGCACCACCTTGCTGCACTCCAGCATCCTGACACTGAAAGACCTTAGAACAGGTGCTGCAGCACAGTTGAGAACAACTTCATCGCACATGAGCTTCCACATTGTTCATTTTTGTATTGTTTCAAAGGGCAATATGTTCGATTTTACTATGCCAAAGGCACAAAATCGCCATCATACACGCCTACCTTTGTCGTGTCAAAGCTTTGTTATCCGGAGATAATGTGTCGGGCTCTTTCTAGCCTGTATGCAGCTCCTTTGCGGTTGATATAGATTTATGATGACACTCAATACAGCCCACGCTTTTGCAAGCCTGCACTATTGCTTGGTCCACATGTTCAGCTTTACAATATATTTTCTTCTCTGCTTAGTTCACCAACCATTTCAAAACCACTACTATGTAAAAGAACACAGAATATGTAATATGAGACTCTTATAGTGTCCCCAAAAACAAAAACAATGGCAACTTTTTGTCAGTATCATGTGTAGTTTTGTGTGTAGTTTGGCAGATAAAAATAATATAGTCCTGTGGGAACTATGCCAAATAGACCATATAAACTCACTAGAATAAAAATACCATAGTTAAAAAAAAATCAAAGTGAATTAAATGTGATTGATTTCTATTCAATATTGAAGTTTGCTGTATGCTGCTCATTGAGCTGAGAATGACATTAACTGGCACACCTGGCTGTGTGGCACTATCCACAGTGCTGTAATGAGGGTTGTGGAAGTGCTGCACTTGGTCAAAAAAAGTATTGTTGGAAAGGACAAAGAAATGAACTTGACATCATAGGTGTAGTACTGCCAGAGTGCAACTTATGCATGTGGTCAGCCAAGTTGACTGATGTATGTTAACTTGCCACCATGGGAACAGTGGTTTTCAATATAAAACGGTAAACTTTTGTTGCATTTTGGCCATTTGTTCACATGACAGCCATGTTTCTGGGGGCCTGAAAATGCAAAGTTTTGAAACAATGTTTTGAGCATGCATTTGCCATTATCTTCTTGTTTGTTTGCACTCACCGCTCTGTAGAAGAAAGCGTTTGTGCATACTATAGGCATGTGGTGTTCTTCTGTGGCGTTATATTAAAGTTACACCACTAACTACTAGCCTGGCATGCACGCTACAGTTTTCAGTATATTCAGAAGTTTTTTGCTTAAGCATAGTTATGCAGGCATGCATCATTGGTGCGCTCCAGTACAATAAATAGAACTACATCTCTGCTATTTAAATGTCCAGTAGTATTTCCATATGACTGGATTTCTGGAATATTAATGGCCACACCAGCTGTCAAAAAAGTAAACTCTGGTTGAGAATAGACAGGCGAATGACAAAATGATGAGACACCAGAATTTGCTGCTGTTGCTCTTTGGGCTTGTTAATGAGTAACTCAACCATTAGCTTAATTATTTTTCCAGATGCTGAACAACAGAGCAACATGACGCTTGAGTGGATGACCAGAACACTAGTGTCAGTTAGATATCAGGAGGGAAAGGCAAAGAAAGTTAATGTGTAGAGCTCCTTTCATACATGAGTCTGAGTCTTTTACCATGAGATTTGATTCTGCACAAAAACATAAATAAATGTACAGGGGACTTTACTAAGAGGAAGTCAGACCTTCTTTTGTTGTTGCAGTTCCTGCTGGGTGCCAGTAGAGGTTGATTGAGGTCGCAGATTGACCTGTTTTCTGTCATGTGACTTCATCAGAGGGAGTCTGTAAAAGTCTGAAGTTTCTTTGAAGCAAGCGTGACGGATGTAATGACGTAATGAGCTTGTATGGTGATTGCCAAGTAAACTACGTCTCTGTAACAACATGACTGATCGAATGTCACTCCTGTTTATGATTTCCTCTGCAAATATTACAACAATTTATAAAAACCGCTCAGCTTTCCGTGCTTTGGAATTTGTTTGTGTATCTGTACGTCCACTTAAATATGTGTATGTGTCATATCTCTGCCACATGACTCCACAAAAATGTAGCTTTCCCCCCAAAGTACATGTTGCCCCTAGTAACCAGAGCATGGACAAGAATCTAGCGGCTCATGTTACGCTGCATGAAAATGTTTGTATGTGTGTGTTATTTGTGTGTGCATGGGTGTGAGGGGGAACGAGGAAGGAGTAGAGAGAATGTCCCTGTGAATGCATGTGTGTGTGAAACTTTGTCTGCACTGTAGAGAGTGCGAGTGCGAGTGTGTGTGTGTGTGTGCGCGCCGGCGTTGGGCCCAGTCCATTGACGGGAGTCAGTCTAATGTAGAGTGAGTCTCTGTTTTCTCTAAGTAAGCCTTCTCCCAGGCCTGCAGCCAACAGAGCAACCAGCCTGACACAACAAGACAGCTGGCTGTTTGGATAACATCACACCTTCTGTGTGTGTGTGTGTGTGTGTGTGTGTGTGTGTGTGTGTGTGTGTGAGAGAGAGAGAGAGAGACACACACACACACACACACACACACACAAAGAACGCACAAGAGAGTCTTTTAACATTTGATTAAACTAAAATAGGCCCAGTTGACTGGTTAGCACAGTTGTGTGATGTGCATGAGTGTGTGACTGTTGTGTGCGAGAGAGACATGTAATGTGAAATAGGAGGGTGTTTGTGATTGAGGTTGCTCCTCTCTCTCTCTCTCTCTCTCTCTCTTTCTCTCTCTCTCTCTCTCTCTCTCACTTACTCTCTCACTCTCTCACTCTCTCTCTCTTTCTGTATTCTATTTTATTTTAACTCTTGGTGGTTAAAGTTACAATCCCTTATATTTTGATGAAATTAAACTGTTTTCTTTTTTAAGCAATAGCTGTTCAATGTATTTATATACTGTAGTTTCCTCTCTATAGTAGTTTTCAGTACGCCTTTCTTGCCCAGGATTCAAAATCTCTTCACATTTAGGGGTATGTATGCTGATAATCCAGTACTGCTGTTGGTGATGTTATCACTTTATCAGCCATGTCAGACCTGTATTAAGTTACTGTCAGTGGTGCCACTTTATATGAAAAATATTCAACTCTGTCATATTCAACTGGCATAACACATGACAAATGCAATATATTAGTCCTTGCTGTTAGTTATGACTGTGAACGTTCATCAAAAACATGTCCACCAAACAGGGTTTGACATTAACCCTGGCCTGGTGGCCCATGGCCACCAAAAGTTACTGTCTGGCCACCAAATTTTCCATGTAGGTAACTCCCTGTGGCCATCATTTTATCCCTATACTGCAAAGATTTGTCAACACAACATTACAGATCTACAAATATCCTGAATTCCTTCGCACCTTTTTGTTATTCTAATTCAAAAAGCAGCATTTGTTGCCAGGTAGCTAGTAGCTGGAACTACTGAAGTCTGGGTTTATTAAGCTTACTCAAAATGGAAATGGAAGAAAAATGGGACTGCAACAAAAATTTCGGAGTGAATGGAAGCAGGAGTTTAAGTGGCTATATGACACATCTAAGAGTGCATTGTACTGCGGTTTGCACAGCCAGTTTCCTCAACTTTAGCTGAGAAGTCTAGCTTGTTTTTCACTGGAAACAATGCCTTCAGGGAACAACACATTAAAATTCTGAGTCAATTCTGTCACAGTTAATGAAGGCTGTGTTAAGATGCTTTAAATGACCTTTCCTGCATTGATTTTACATAAGTTTACATTTGGGCTACCAAAAATGGTCTTTGGCCATCAAATTTTAGAGTCTTGGTGGCCCGTAGGGCCAGAGTCTGCAGATATTAGCATCTTTCCCTACACGACAAAGTAATTTTGTGGTTCAGTTTTAAATACTGCTGGGTGAAAGAGAACAAGTAGGAGCAGCCACAGTAAGCTGTTAGATGAAGCTGCAGGCACATCCAACTCCTCAGTGAGGTAACCAACTCCTTTTACTGTGCCCTGCCATTGTCTGGCAAACTATTCACGTTGTGTAGCGCATGAAATCCGACTGCAGTTGCTTGTAGCACAATAGAAAAAAGCCAGATATTGACTGGCTTCTTTATTAAAACAATGTGGGTTTGTTTGGCTGTGCTGTAAACAGATAGAGCAGCTGCTCTTCTGTTGTATTTCCAACAAAGTAGCTGCTCAAGGAGTGTTGTAGTATTAAAAGACACATGCTGATACCACCAATGGAGCTTTTCCATTGGCACTTTTTGCACCGCTGAGTCAAATCGTGCCACGCTGATTTGCATTTCCATTACTAGTTTTATGGTGCTGAGCTATGCTGAGTCACATTCGAGATGGACCATCTCTGGAGTGAGGCCAAAGCCACATCTCGCCATCTTGTCCACAGGGTGTAATGTGAGACTGAACTCATATGAGCAAGAGAGCAGAGATAAATAAGTTTTGAAAAGTGTCTGTGTGTTCAGCACTTAGTACTTTTGGAGCTTCTAACTGAATGTCTGTGGTTTAAAGTTTAGTTTCTGTCCTGCATCTCTGTTTTTACTTTCAGCTATGTGCTTTATTTTACTGTTTCATGTTCACTTTCAGCTGTGTAAGAATCGTGTTACTGCAGATGAAAACCCAACATTTTCTGATTTTGCTGCTTTATAATAAAAGCATTTAAATAACAAAATAGGGACTATTAGGGATTATTGTGAAGTCTTGACTCAAGCCTCAGAGATGCAAATCTCTGCCATGCTGGGCTGACATGCCAAGTCAAACCAAGCCAGCACACATGTATGGAAAAGAGGTACAAATCGACCAGAATTGCAGTGCCAAGTATTGCAACTTAAGGGTTATGGTCAATGTTCCAGATTTATGGGGATTTATTGGCAGAATATGGCAGAAATTGAGTATAACAATTCATAACTATGTTTTCATTAGTGCATAATAAGCTGAAAATGTGTTTTTGTTACCCCTGACCCTTATATCTACAGAGGGCGGAGGGTCCTCTTCAATGGAGACCACCATGTTGTACTTCCATAGCCCAAAATGGACAAACCAAACAGTGGCTCTAGATACAGCCTTTCAGATTTTTTGCAGGTTTTTGCAGCTACCGTTGGTTCTCCTGAACACTTGGAAGAGGAGAGTGAGACAAGGTGTTTGCAATCTGCAAGCTCACTGCTAGATACCACTAAATCCTGCACACTGGCCCTTTAAGTCTCTAAGGAATAATAGTCACAGCAGTCTCTTACTATCACTTTGAGTGTGTGACACAGTGTGTATGAAAGACAGATGAGAGTATTCATATTCCTGTCTTTATAACTGAGGTCACCCATCTTTGTGTTTTTGAGAAAGAGAGACAGAAAGAGAAAGAGTTGTTTCGATGAAAAAATAAAAAAAAAGGCCATTTCCTTTCATAATGTAAAATATTAAAACATGTTCAAGACAAGTGCTCGTAAACTCACTCAGGCGAGAGAGAGAGTGCGAGAGAGGGGGAGTGTGAGAGCAGAGATGGAGGATATTTGCGAGCCTGTGTTCTACACTTGCTAAATGTCAACTCCATCCAATTCTGCATGAGGCTGTTTATAAGGAGACCAAAGGCTAAAGATGATACCCTTCACTTCCCAGCACAAATATATGTAAATCTGTGTGTGTTTGTGTGTGTGTGTGTGTGTGAGTGTTTCCAATAGCTCTCTCACACAACAGACTATTTTAGAATGTTCAGAAAACAACCCTACACCATATAAATCACCACCATGTTGCACAACACCAACAGCCCTGCTCCATGAAACTAGGAAATTAAAAAGACATTACAGTTAAACCATTTCCGACAGCATAATCTGCTGTGTGTGATAGTATTGGTTTGTCAGATATGAACAGATTTAATGCTGCAGAGCAGACGCAAGGGTTAGAAACTAATGGATTTCCAAATGCACTCGCCAGTTTTTAGGTTCCATTAGACACATCCCCTATTTGCTGTGGGAAATGTAGACCGCTGTGTCTCAATCTGCGTAGGTTAGGATGCAAATACCATCATTACAAAAGTGTTTAGTGATTATCCTACATTTGTCTTTGCAAATGTTAACATAACCGCTGCTAATGCATATCAGCTGGAGAGTCTAATTGATGTTCTGAGGAATTGTTACTGGAGCACAGTCTTGCTTGGAAGAATTGTAGGAAGCCAAATACACAGGTGTGTACCAATTATATTAATTAAGGCCATGTTCCATTTAGTGTAGCAGAGCCTTTCCAGCGAGCTAGCATGCACAATAGCAGCACCTTACTCTGTTTCAGTAATATCATTGGAAACACCTGAAGTTTATGATATCAAGACATAAAAGCTTGTACACAAAAGCTTTAAAAAAGCACCTTTTTGTGATAAAATTCATTTATTTATATGGGATCACCACGAAAGGCGAAGTAACACCACCCAAAGCTGTTGTAGCTTATTAGCTGTGTTACACCTAGGGCTACACCCACGATTGCCATAATGATTGTGTTTTATTGAACTTTATTGAAACATACTGTCATGAGCATAGCGTAGCTCCTTTAAGGAAAAGCGCGGTACCTAAGTGTGTGTGGCGTGCAAATGAAGGAGATCAAGCAGCAGACGGTCACATGCTGCTCATAGTCGAGAAGAAACTTAAACTTAGCAGTAAGCTGTCAATCTGGCAGTAAATGTACAGTTCAGGTTACAATTTGTCAGTTGCAGCTCCTTAAGACCAATTAAAGTCTCATCTGTTGTTTCACAACTGCTGGAAAAGTGACTGGGTTAACTCACTGGCTAAACTGAGCAAGAAAGGCTAATGCTAAGCTAGTGCTAACGCTAACCTGTATGTCGGCTCCGGTTTGATTGTATACCTTTCAGGAGCTTTGTAATCCAGACCTGAACTGCAGCGTGTTTTTGGAGACAAAAATAAAACTACAGAAATCTTAAAAGGACCACTGTGTAGATTTTAGTGGCAGTGCAGTGAGCTCGCAGATTGCAACCAGCTTGCATATAGGAGAACCTACTGTGGCCACAAAAAACAGCCAAAGGCCCTATCTAGAGCCAGTGTTTGGTGTGTTGGTTACTGTAGAAACATGGCGGCCTCAGTGGAAGAGGGTCTGCGCTTATTCTAATGAAAGCACAAAGATTATTATTTTCACGTGATTATACAGTATTTAAAATTTACTTATGAATATTATATTCTGTTTTTGACATATTCTGCAGATAAATCCCCTAAATCTTACACACTGGACCTTTAAGGGATACCCTCTAAGCTGTCAAACTGATTTGCATCGTTGTCACTGTGAGCCACTGTTGGTGATATTTTGAGTCCTTTCACAGTGTATTTACTTGTCACTACAACACTTGTGTGTTTTGGGTGAGAAAAATTGAAACAGTTTGCACAGATGACAATGTGGAGCCTGGAGCAGTAGGAAACACCACACAGGCGGCAAAATGTGAAACAAGCAATACAGTAAAAAGTCAGTAGTGGAGGAGTAGAGGATGGACTGGTCGGCGACAGTGAAAGGAAAATGGCTCCATCCTCTTGTGTGAGGCCTGCTGCCAGTTTCCAACTGTGGGAAAGAAGTTAAAACATATTTGGTGGTACAAAGCGAGTGTTTATTTTCCAAGACACAATAGCAAAGTATTATTTCAAAAAAGATTTCCCGAAAAGGCCCTAATGCCCCTGAAGATCAGAGCGAGGAGACAAAATATGCCTTCAGAAAAAAAAAAAGATCATTTCTAAGCCTAGCATTAAATAAAACTAAACCTGGAACCACAACAGTTAGGAACATTTAACCAAAACCAATGGATCCCTTGACTACCATCGCTGCATTACCAAATAACAGCAAGCAGCAGCAGAGGGACAGGGCTGTGGAAACTGGGCTAATATACTCAGATAATTTATGTTGTTTGGGCTTCATTCTGGATCTTGAGGAGGAGTTACTGTCCCTGGCAGCTCACTGCAGATGTAAAACCCTCCATTGTCAGGCCCTCCCTGCAGATTGAAGGCCTCTACGCCATCCTTAACGGGAAGAAGGTCTTGAAATCTAATGCGGCAAGGCCATCGTTGAGCCTACAGGGATGTTGGGGGGGAAACAAACATTGTGCTTGGTGACGCACAGAGCTCATTCACCTTGAAGCTCAACCATGTATGAATGCATAAAATACACAAGAGATCATATATGCAAGCATGAATACCAACAGGTATTCACACCCTGCTTTGAAAAGACACACACATAGCTACATATATGCTGAACTGTGCACACCAGTAGACACACAAAGATCCTCGACTCAAAATGAGCTCATCTTTAGCTCCAAGCCACAATAGTAGATTTTGTAGACCCAGAAACACACAAATACAAATACATGTGAACCATGAAGCTGCAGCTTCTCCACCATGACAGCCAAGTGACAAACATCTTTTCTCCCCTCTGTCTCCTGACCTTGTTAAGTAAAGAAAGGAGGAGCGGAGGAGTGGAAGACGGCATGTTTCGTAGGGGCCGGCGGATGAATTACAGCCGGGGTTTCTGAGGTAAATGGTGCATTGAGAGCAGACTCAGCCACATTAAAGATATTAGGACAGGCACTGAACACAAGACCTGCTCCAGACCTGGCCCAGCTCCAACCAGAGGAGATATCGATGGTCCAATTCATCACTTCTGGGGCCTTATTCATCAAAGCATGCGTAGAAAGGACTTATAAATGTGTGTGTGGGAACTGTCTGTGCGAACAAGAAAAGTGGTACTAAATTGTAATTGTACAACTAAATGCAGTGGACAATGATAAATCCAACCTGTTCTACATCCATCTGCTTATGTACATACAGGCTCATTTACATACAGAAACAACCTCAGAATGCCGATTATGGTCAACACATCACTTTCGACTTTATTAGTAGGTAGAAGTATGTTTTCATTAGTGTATAATCACCTAAAAATAAGAATTGTTGTGTTTTCGTTAGCTAAGAATGAGCTGTTTATGTCTAGAGAGCTCTCCACGTTGCACTGCCATGTTTCTACAGTTGCCCAAAACAGACAAACAAAACGGCGGCTCTAAATGTGCGAGTTTCGCACCCACTTCAGGTTCTTTGACATGCTTGGAATGGGAGGGAGAGACGAGAGGTGATTGCAATGAGCAAGCTCGCTGCTAGATGCTTCTAACTTCTACACATTGGTCCTTTAAAGCAGAGTTACTCGTTATGGACAAAAGCAGAAAACAACATAATTAAAGATGGAAAAACATCACAGACAATGAGGTTAACATACTATAGGGTTGAAAAAAAAAAAACCTTACTGTCCTGGGACCAGACATGTGGGAAAGTTTCCCGGCATGCACTGGTGCAAATGAACTCATTGACATAAGTCTCAATTTACACACGTCCCTGCATTGTTACTGGTGGTTCTGTACTTTACATTGTCCTCTAAAATGTTGACACTATTTCCGTAACTCATCGCCTGCCAGGGGTTATTGGTTATGACGAATGAGGTTATACAGCAAAGTGATGCTAATTTTGTAATTTTGCTTGCTGGTGCCATGCTGGTGGTCATGAGTGGTTCTGAACTTATTCCTTTCCTTTCTTCTGCTCTGATCCCATTCTCTTTTCACCTTGCATCACTTCTCTTTCTCTTCATTCTGTTTCATTTTAATGTGCCAACAGCATTAGAGATGACTTTCTAATCGAATCCTCTCTAATTCATTCTTCTCTAAAACTCAGACAGAAGTGTGATGTCACCCATAGTTTCTGTGTTGTACATAAAAACCTCCAAAATGGAGCCATCCAGTCAGGATAGACTTAGTAGCAGGAAGCTAGACTTACTCTTTACAGAAAGAGATTTGTTTTACAGATTTTGGGTCGATGCAACAAATTCTGCAACAAAACGTAGGCAACTTTGCAAATGCAACAGAACTCTGGCAGTCTTCATTTCAGCATTTTAAAAGCATGGAGAATTAGTTTTTCAAAGCATTCAGATTTGGTTTTATTCCCACTTGTCTTGCCTTAGTTGTGTAAAAGTGTTGCCTCTATATTATCAGTGTGTAAGTTATAAATATGCTAAAATGCAAGTAAGTCTAGAATTACATGTAAACAAAGACCATCTTATCTTTCTTCTGTGATATAAAATAAAATTTAGATTTTTTTTTCAAAACTTATATTAACACATCATGTAAATTAATTATTGTTTTTATCTTTAAAGCCTCTGAAAACCCACATAGACTGATTGATTATACCTATTCTCTTCTCAGTCTGAGTGTGTATAGACTGTCATTAAGTGATATCTTCCTGAGTCTGCTGTTAGCTGTGTTGGGGCAAATGATGCCTTTATCATTCTTATTGGTAGATGACATTTGTGACCAAATAAATTCCTGCCAAGCTCCGACCCACCTTCCAATCAGCCAGAATAACTGAAGACACCTGTGTGGGTGAACAAAGGGTTTAAAACTGTGCATTGTAATATCCAGACTACCATACCATTTAGTATGCCAGAAAAAGATTTAGTGTGTCATAATACATAGGATGTCAAATGCAGTATGCCCACAATCCTTTGTGATGGGTGTATGAGCAAGAGGGGCAAAGTTAAAGTCACAACATTATGAGGAGAGCAGTTGTCCTGATTGTATTCATATTTCATGCAACAGTATGTACTTTATAAGGGCAGCTGTAGTATGTACTAGAAGTATGCAAAAGGAAAAGTATGAATTTTGGAATGCAGGGTAAGTCTAGTTCTTGATTCTCCTTGAAAAGAGCATTTAACAAACAACCTCACCTTAAGGTCTGTTTAGTACCTGTTATGAAGCTTTTGATTGTATCGCTGTATATCAGAAATTACTGGACATTTGAATGTCTACACTTTCATGACACCTGGACAAACTTCATCTGCTGGTGATCGTGCGATACGATCAAAATTCTAAAATAGCCACTAGTGGACTTAGAGTTGAGTTACTTTTGTCAACAAGTCTCTTGTACATTCTCATACATTTGGACACACGATAGATTACACAGATTAAATACATTTGTAAAATTCTCAAAGATTGTTGTAAAGGGTTTTTTGGGAGGACAAAGTCATGACCCACCCTATATTGCCTCTGATTGGCTAGTGCTGGCTGCCTTTGTTGGTTGGGTTGTTTAGATTAACGCATGAGGAGTGATTGGTTGGGGTCAGCGTAAAAATATTAGCATAAGCCAATTAGAGGCAGAGTAGAGGGTGGAGGGGTCATGGTATATAGTTACATATAGTATGGTGGAACTACTGTATATATAGTTCATGATTAGGGCTGGGCAAGTTAACGCGTTATTTTCACGTTAATTCATTAGACTATTAACGCCGATATTTACTTTATCGCGCATTAACGCATGTTGCTCACATGCTTTTATTTTGTGAAAGTCTGTTGCTGGCTGCTGCGGTGTAGGGGTTTGACTCACTCTCCGGAACAGTAGGTGGCAATAATGCGCCAATGAGCTGGCTGCCAGCCCAGCCGCCGTTTCAAGCAGGAGAAGAAGAAGAAGGAGAACAGCGCTGGCCAGAGCCCTAGAGATAGCCCTATCTCTAGGGCTCTGGCGCTGGCTGTTGCAGAACCGGGAAAGGAAAAAGGAAAACGCGGAAAAAAACAAAGCAGACATGGAGAAGGGTAAAGTCACGGAGCTTTTAAATGGCCATAGACTGGTAATGCTGCTCCCTGTTAAAAGTTTCTGCTGTTACCTCAGAAATTGCCTGTTTGTCCTGATTGTGGCTCAGGATTTTGTTGGTAGATTTTTTTTTTTTTTTTTTTTTCATAAAGAGAATGTCCTGTCAGTGGCAATAAGCTTTAATTTATTATTATTACTATTATTTATTTTATTTATTATTTTTTTTTATTATTATTATTTTTTTTACATTTTTAAGTTGAGATTTACACTAAATATGTGTTACTGATAAGTGCTGATGTTAAAAGTGTTTGCACAACAAATGTTATGGCACTTTCGTTCATATGGCAGCAGAACATTGAAATAGAAGTGCTCTTTACACTACTTTTGAATTCATTCTTGGAGTTTGCATATACAATGCGATTAATCGTGATTAATCAGGCAAATTATGCAATTAATTGCGATTAAAGATTTTAATCGTTGCCCAGCCCTATTCATGATATATTGTTCACTGCCAAATAAATGTCTTTTTAAGATCAAGCTACACATTTTAGAGTGGCCTTTTATTGTGACCAGTACAATGCACAGCTGCATCATTATCATGCTGTTTCCCCAGCGTCTCTATGTGCCACACCTGTCAGGTGGATGGATTATCTTGGCAAAGGAGAAGTGTTCGCTAACACAGATTTTAAAAAAATTGTGAACAAAATGTGTGAGAAATAAACCTTTTGTGTGCACAGAATAAGTCCAAGATATTTTACTTCACATCATGTAAAATGGGAGCAAAAACAAAAGTAGTGCATTTATATATTTATATATGATGATCACATCTACCAAATTCAGTACTCTGACACACAGCTAACAAGGTAAAATGTAGGGTGTTCTGGTGTTGCCATGCCATTGTTTTATCAGCCCATTTCTCCAAAAACCTAATAGTCAGAAAAAATGACCCATTGGACTGAAAGCCGATTTGTCCAACAGCTAATTATTCTGAAAACAAACACCCATTGCTTCAAAGGCCCATTGCTCCAAAAAGACACACTCAGACAACAGTAATACACTAACTTTGACAGCTGCAAAAAAAAACAAAAAAAACTGACCTATTGTTATTATGATTCCCGCTCCTGTTGACTTTTTTTCCCTCTCTCATCCCAGTTCTGTGATGAAGAGGGAAAATGACTCCTATCCTGCAGGAATCCCACGGGAATCCTGTGTCCCACGGGATTCCCAAAAGAATGTCAGCCTCTAGTGGGAACAATGGACAGTCCCTGCTGTGGTCAGGATGGGGGGCAGATCTGGTTTAAATCTGGTGTTCCAGGTCCAATTTTCCAACCTTTACCAAAAAGATTTCCACTCTGAACAAAGTTTAAAACTTCAGCTCAAGTTCCAACCTAACCATAGCCAAGTTGTCTCAGTAGCTTAACCTCAATCAGAGTTCTTCCAGTTGCCTAAACAAAGAGGACCTTTACTATATGATGAACAAAAGAAAATAGAAAGTCCAGTTCAAGGGATTGTCACATATTCCGGTTTGTGGTGGAGGAACACAATGTTCACATAATTCATACTGACAACATGCAATCTGCATTTCAGAGTTCGTGCTCATTTTATTTATGAGAGCTCATTGGAAAAATATGAAAGAAGATGGAAGTCTCACCATAACTGTTACCACAACAGTGACACAGATGTTCCCCTATGCAATGACAAGGCTCAGTGCAGCCTTTAGACAAACTGTGCGTGTGTGTGTTTGTGACACAGTGGGAGGTAGTACTCTTGTGTGTCTTTTTTTAATGGGTTTCTCAGTGTCCTCGTGCCACAGAGGCTGAAGAGCAGAACAATGACAAAAGTGTTGGGAAGCATTAACAGAAATAAGAAAAACATTTTTATTCCATCAATCTTGAAATAATTGCAGAAAAACAACATTTGCCGGCCAAGAAATGTCCTTTTAACTCTGCGTCTCTGGCAGCCACTGTGCATGTGATTGAGTCAGTTTCTATGTGCGTGTGAAGTTGCAATGCTTTTTTCCATTATGAATCACTTTTATTATTCATAATTAAGAAAAGCAGTGAGCCTAATACTACAAAGCAAAACAAAAACACCCCCGTTCAGTAATACAGCTGGCCATAATCCCATTCTCTAATTGGAAGTAGATGAGTTGAGGGGATCAAAACATCCATACTGATGGGGGGAGAGGGTGGGAGGGGGGAGTTGGGGGTTTTAGGTGGTTTGTCGTAAACGCACCCCACTTTTCTAGAAACAGCCCCCTGTTAATATACAGCTAATTTGCATTAACAAATAGATTTTGTAGGGAACATAATGCTGTCCAGATTACATTTTTATTGACTTAATGAGGAAACTTTTATATTGCACATATCTAAAACATATTTAATTTTTTTTCTTCAATATCTGTTCCTGACAGATAAAAAATACAATTTTTTATGATGATACTGTAAAAAAAAAAAAAAAAAAAGCTGAGAAAACTCATGATATCAAGGTAACTACCTTCACTAGATTCTTGAATTTTGAATCACAGAATAAATTTAAAATAAACTCCTTTTGTTGACCTATAATCTTTTGTTGAGATAATGTACTTTTCTTATTTGGATAAACTTGAATCTGTCCAAAATTGGTCATTGAGCTGTGAACCTAATATGTCATTATTGGTGTGCTTAAATATTAAATGTCTGCAACTGAAAATATTAAATCAGCACTGTGAAAAATTAGGCAGGAATTTAGTGGAATCAACTAAGTTTTTCATTAACTTAACTTAAATATATGTACAGTATATAATTAATGCACTGTACAGAGTCCAGTCAACTCATTAGGGATCATTTTCACATAGTGTTTTTATACCAATGCTAGAACAGAGTAGTAGTAGTAGTACAGCTGGAGCTGTAAGTTCTTTGTGTGAAAAACTGACTTTTCAAACTGAGAAAATGTAAAAGGAAATCAAATTTGCTTGTGAGGTTTGTCAGTGTCACTGAAGAGTTGTTGGTTCAACTTAATATCTTAAGTTTATTGAACACGTTTCCTCAAGTACAACTGAATTAATATGAAGTTTCTTTGACTAGAAATGCTTATTTGTTTGAATCATTGCAAAATTACCTCAATTTGTATTTTCAAATTCAGTCAACTTAAAATTTTTAAGGCAGTTCAGACACTAACTTTTTTAAGTTAAAGCAAAAGTTTCTATTAACGAAGCTAGGGAAAGATGGTGGTCTCGGCTGAATATTAAAGTCAAAGCTGACTTGAGACAGGATGCATTTACTTTTTCAGTATTTAATCCAACCCTGACTTTTGCAGAACATGAACCCCATTCTCCAGCATCAAAGTGCTGTGCCTTGTAACTTTGCCACACTGGGTCTACTACAGGGCAGACAGCAATTACATTTCTAAGGAAAATTATTTAGTATGATACCAACTGACTTTGTAGGAGATGGGGTTGGAGATAACTAAAAATTAAAATAAAAACATGTCTATGTATGTACAATATTTCAAAAGCTTCACATCCATGTAGACAGTTTCCTCATGGATATTTAATGGATATTCCAGTATCAAATTTTTTCAATTTTTTTTTTTTTATTTCGCAGGCAGGTTAGGGAAAACAGCAAGGTTTGTGTTGCACAGTGAAACCAAAAGAATGATTCAAAACCATCACAAACACTATAATAGGCTTGCTTTCCTCTGCTCTGTATGTTTCCATTCAGTATTAATCATATTGAGAGTGAGAAGTCCTCTATGGTGATTGGTCCTGTAGTTAATTACACTGGCCATGCATGGTTCACTAACACCTCCTCCTTGAACTGTTATTGTAAATGACCCGCTAAAGTGATGGGAGCCGTCATTACTTTTTTTTTCTTTCTTTCTGCTGAATCATTAACACAGACCCTCTTCTTAATTCAAGAGGGGCAACTCAGTTGATTAACACTTGGCTTGCCAGGTGTGTTTGTGTGCTTCAAAACAGAGCAAATACATGAAATAGAGCAATGCACAAGCCAATAAGGAAACAAGGGCTCTTCTGTGTCATTTAGGTAGTAGTTTCAAGTGACTTATAAATTCACAATGCACCAAACCTCATAGTGCTTCACTGTTTCATACTTTACATTTCTCCTGTAATAAGCAAAAGCTGTCTGATTTGGTTGGTTAACTGAACAAAATAACAAAAATCTAATGTTACAGAGAGTTTCCAGTTTTATTTAGCCCTACCGCTATTTCTTATCACATTATCAACAAAAAAATGAAACTTGATGATCCATGTTTGCTGCAACTCTTCACTGGTGACTCTGCGACAATTTAGCTGCATGGCCACATTGGGCCATTTTGTAGCTATGTCCCCTGTAGTGACAAACGGTTATTGAAGCACAGAGCAAAAAGGGGTGGGACTTAGCTTTAAAATGTCTAAAAACATTAAAAAAACAGCATTCACTGGAGATGGTTTTCCATTAATATTTCCAGGGTAGTGGGCGGTCCAAAGTGCCAAGCGCTTAAACAGTCAATCAGCATTTAAAAAAATACAACATCCGGAAACCCTCTAATCAAACAGTCCAACCTGCCAGCAGAGCTGATGACACCAGCAAATCCATCTATATTTTTTGTTCCTTTTTCACTTTTATGCCTGATGCTTTTGCTCAGTAAGCCAATATGGGCGGCCACTAGTTCAGAGCTGCCAAGTCAATAAAAGCAATTAGATATGAAATCACTTCAGAGAGCAGATGATTTCTTACTGGAAATCTGCTGATCTGTGCCCCAGCTGAGCTGCTTGGCCAAATACAACCACAGGCCGCGAACAGCTTGATTGATTGAAGGAAACAGTGGTGAGACAAAAGCAATTCTGTTGCAGTATTCAGAGGCAGGCTTCTTAACAGGAGGAGGAAATGCCTTACATCAGAGAGATTATAGTTAAGTCCACTCTGTTTGAGATGACAGGATAGATTGTATGTTTTATCTTAAAGGTTATATAGTCGAGCCTGATCAAGCTTACAAATTTACTGTACTTCATCCAGATTGACTTTTTACATGTATTGCACAAAGACATGCTGGCTTGAAACTGTGTTTAAGAGGGCTTAACACACCCTCTAAAAGAGCCAAAATGACGCTGTACTGAGACCTCTTTGCATAAACATTCAGGAAATTTGCATTTTTATTATATATTTAAACAAGTGTAAGAATCTACAGCTATGTTAGCAGCTCTGTCAGGCTGCATTCAGGCACAGTACTGCTTTGAGCTAACATTTTCACAATCACAATGCTAACATGCTGGTGTTTAGCGGGTCTGTTTACTCAGACCTCGCTCACCATCTTAGCTTGGTGTATTAGCATGCTAAAACTTGCTAATTAGCAATTAAACTTGGCATGATAATGGCACTAGATGGGTATCCTGAGGGGGACATGAATTTGAGTGCAGGATTTCATGGCAGAAGCCCATGGATGTCTGTAGAAAAGTTTGTGCCAATCCAACTTTTAGAGGTTGAGATATTTCACTGGCTGATTGAAAACATTAACATCTGGCGATGCCAGATGAAAAATCAGAGGATCGCTGAAGTCTTTAAGGTGCATCCTGTGGACATTTCGATGTCTGAACCAAACTTCATGGCAATCCATCCAAAAGTTGTTGAGATATTTCAGTCTGGACCAAACTGGTGAACTGACATTGCCTCCCAAACAGCCATGTGGTGAGCTTGGCTAAAAATGACTTGTTCTCTGACCAACAGCCAATTTTGAGGCCGCACTTTTATTTATGTTTGTGTTATGCTTTTGGTGAACATTTTTCACATCTTCTTGTCTGCATATAAAACTGCAGGCCCAAGAGATGGCTATAAACAGCCAATGAGTATAAAACTTTTCTTCTGCTCTTTCTTCTTCCTGTGTAAGTAAACTGAATGAAACTGCTTAAAATAAACCTGCCAAACATTTTTGTCTTCTCTTTATTGTGAGCATGCATTATATCAAATAAATCCATGTTCAAGCTTAATATATTTCTTTGTCAGATCTAACAAATCATTTATAGTGCCCTTTTAATGAATGAAAATGAAAAGGTGGATGCCAAAGCCACCCACGTACTGCTTCAGCACACCGCTCTGTGTTGTTTATGTCGGTGGTATTTTTCCAAACACTTGCCAAAGCTCACCTGATAAATCCCTGTAATATTGGAAAGGGGATTTAGCCTGTAGGTGTGAGTGAATTAATTTCTCCATAGTTTGATCCATGCTGCTCCTATGCAGCTCCGACCTTACATATTGTATATATCATAATGGCTCAGTCTCCTGTGGTATTGAAAATACTACTGAAGCCCTATAGTGCTAAGATAATTCTCTGTGCTTGTTATGCTGAGTCTTCTTGTTTTTTTCCTTGCAGAGAATTTTCATGTGTTTATTTACATTTTCAGTCATTTTTGTCTCTACTGTACATTTTTGTCCGTGCTCTAAAAGAAAAACTAAACAAATTTATCCTCTAATTTTAAGTGACTGTTAAATCAAAGCCAACCAGTTGTTTAAATGTGCATGCAAAAGTTTAGTTTCTGAGTTTTGACAGATTTTAAAGCCAGTCTGATATTTGTGGACTTGAATCAATGAGGATTCTGACATGTGGAACGATATGCAGAGAGACTCTAAGAGGCACCAAAAGGTTTTGATGGTCACGAGGGTCCAAGTGCTAAATTTAAGTCACAGGACCCAAAGGATCCAAAGATCCATCTATCCATCAAATGGTGCAGCTAATCAGCGACACAGGAGGGACTACTGGCAGCTAAAAGATGTTTTTGCTCTTCTCCCCATTGGCTTTTTTTTTAAGTGCCTGCCCTTTTCCAAACAGTTTCTAATTAGGATTTCCCAAATGGTTCTGTGTAACAAACCATTTGCCGTGTCAGGTTAGGGCTGTAGTCAACGAAAGAAAATCTTGGTCAACTAAAATTCTACCTACTCTGTAACCAAATGATTGGTTGATTGGGGAAAAAAATGCACATTATACTCATCAATCAAATCAGCCAAGTGCACTGAGTGCTCTCTTCTTGCTAGCCTAAATTGGGCGTTAATCAAAGTTGCACAACATTGCAAGCAAATGAGTGTCCACATTAGCTGCACAACATGCTAATGTCAAATTCAACTGGATATAAACTACAAATAAACACTAAAACAACATAAAACATCTTAAAACCTACAGCTTTTAAGTGTAGAGTCGGGTCACAGACGGCCAGTATAGATTTATCATTCAACTTGAACAGTTACCGGCAGAACCTCAATGATAAAGCAATCCAGCAACGTTAAATCTACACACACATTGTAAATGTTCAGTAAATAGTATCTCAGTCAAATATGAAATGTGTCAGGTCTGCATATGTCTCGCCCCCCGACATTAACGGATTAAGCAGATCAATGAGAATTTGGTCAGACAAGAACATAACCAACCAATTGACCAACCGATCAGAAGGTGTCAGCGCTAGGTGAACATACAACACTCTCCATGTTGACGTTTAATGTTTTGTTGAACCATCCCCCCTTCTCCATACGCAGACTTTGTCTGTAACAGCTGACCTTCCTCCTTTGTTAACACCATTATTGCTACAGCCGCTGGATGCTCGATCACTTGATTGTAAACATATGTTGTTTTGTTGTTGAATTGACCGACTGCTGTCGTTATTCTTGATGGGCTGTCCCGTTAGGATCAAATCAATAGCTGAAGCACCCCGACCGAACACTATCACAATATTCCCATTCTTATCACTTCCTGTATGAAGTGAGCTGGATTGATTGGAAGGCAGAATGTGGTCACGATCCAAGACTGTCCTCACTGGCAGCATCAGTTCTTGCAGTGAATATGTTCATGTCAAGGAAAGGCTTGGTTTGTAACAGTTGAAATTCTCACATGGTTGTTTTTAGAACTGTTTCATTGACCTGTTTTGCTGCCTATGATGTGGACGTCTGGGTCTGATGGTGAGAATAATGCTACTTGATGGATCTGAGGTTTGTGTGTATATGAGTCCTTTAGTGTGTGAACTCAGAAACAGAGCGAACGACTTCAATATGCTGGTCATTTCTCAGTTCATAGCACTGGATTTCCTCGTCTAAACCCTCAGCTGGATAAAAGACTTTGTTACCTGGACACCTTGATCTCTGCTCACTTCAATATCTGACTCATACAGGTTGAGGCTTGCACACTGTTTCCATAGTCTTTATCTCTCTCCGAGGGGTTAAAAGGCATATGAGGTCAGAAAAGGGTATATCAGTTTATACTATTTAGAGGAAATCTCAGAATGTGAGATGTTGATTTTCTAGGAAAACTAAGGATAATTGAATCACACAAATAACCATTAGCAGCACAAACATTGTAGTTAAAGCATTGTTGGCAATTTTGCATAAATTTTCTATTAGTGGAGGCATATTGCTGTCTATTTTTTCTGCAAGAGGGCAGTTACTGGAGCTGGAAATGTTGATTTGGGGATACGTGGAAACTAAACATCATGACAAAAGGGTTACTTTTTGGTTAAAATTGGTAAAAACAGAAAATGATGAGCCTTACAAGTGAAAAACAGTCAACAAGGTCAAATGAATATATTTTTTAAATGTCATTTATTCCTCAAGAGTTGCAAGTAATTCCTCAAACAGCATGAGATGGCAACACACAAGGACATTCATACAGTATGTAATGCAAGCGGACACAAGATTTAAAGCTTTTTAACAGCTGCACAGAAATAATGACGCACAATTGCATTCCCTAAAAGATGCAAGTGTATTTTCTCTGTGTAAATAAAAACTTATTTTGTTGAATGCTTAAAAGCATGTTCCCGGAGGCATCTACAAAAAGAACTGACAGAAAACATGTGCAGGGTTGTTGATGACATGTTAAGAGTTTAGCAGCTTGTGAGCTCTTTGATTTTTGGTAGTATTTTTGCTCTAAGTCAAGCCAGAAACTTTGGTATTAAAAAAAAAAAAGAAAACCTAATTTCTGCAAATGTCGTGGCATCAGCAAGTTGAGGTCAAATAAAGTTGATGTTAAATCAGCTGTGCTTGAGAAAATGTGTTCAAAAAGCTTAAGATATTAAACTGCGACAAGTCTTCAATCAATGACCACATCCACAATAAGGTAAGAATCTTTAAACATGTGACTCAGTACTGCTTTCTGTGTCACAGTATTTAACTTTCTGACAGCTTCAAAGAGGAGCCCTTGGAACACAGATCTGTTTTCAAACAGCATACAGTGTTGAGAGGAATACAGCAATTATAAAACTGAAGGATGTGTAGTGTTAATAACAGGTCTGACTGCGTTTTACACTGAGGTGACAGCTCTGCTTATTGGGTTACACTTCCTGACCTCCAGCTGCTTTAACAAATACTTTGCAATTCTCCTCTTCCCTTTGTGTGTCTCTGTCAGTCCCTCCTTCATATACTCACTTGTACATGTACATACACAGTTATACCTATCTTTTTCCTCATAGAAACCCTGAGTGAAATGCAGTGTGTGTAAAGTCGATAGAGACGGACACAACAAGGCTATTATCAGGCAATTAAGCCATAAGTGACACATCATTTGTAGATAAATGAGAGCTCGACTTCAGTGTCTCAATCTGTATGTCAGCTATTAAACTGTTGAACAAGTTCAAGTTGTTAAAAAAAACATGATTAACAATGAGTTAGCAGCTCTGTCAGACGAGGTGACATGGAAAATAAAACCCTGTCTTCACCCCAATCATATCTGCAGACAGGTTGATATCCAGTTTTTATTAAAAAGTTTACCCAGGCCTAACTCCAGCCTTTCTGAGGTCATGTCTAAGAGTTATCTCTTATCCCAGAGAAAGAGTAGGAGTGGAAACACTTATCCATGCCATTCTCTGTTCATATTCTGTCTCTGTCGCTGGTGTTCAGCTCTTTTAAATTGATGTGTCTGCTCTGGAGTTGCCACTCATTACTTGTGAGTCAAGCGGTGGAGGTGGTGCTGGGATGTCTAAAGTGTTTCATCAGACTTACTGTTCATAAAGTTTGAGTTTCTGTCTCTCTGGATGTCATTCTTCACAATCAGATTCTGATTTAAAATATACTTTATTTTAATGAATGGTTATAATGACAGTGTGAAAAGGTAAAGATTTTATTATGTGGCTGAGATTAAAATTTAAAGTAAATGCATTTTCTGCACTGGAAGGGCAGTCTAGCAGGCACATTATCACATTTTCTTGCACTGTAGAGTGCACTTTATTATGTTTGTTTTGTTTTTTTTAACATGGGGGCACCAGGGGCCCCACTTCCCAGACCAATGAAACTAATAAATAAATAAATAAAAACACAGTGAAACATTTTTTATTTAATTTTGTGACTGAATAAAAACCAAATACTCTTAAGCTTATTAGCATATTTACTTGTACACCTTGTTTATTTAAAAAGTGGGATATGCAGGATTTGTCAGTTGCTGTTAGGAAAGGCGCCATTCAAAAGTGGCCCCTCCTCCCTAGCTCAACGAATGAGAGAGGTAGAGAGTAAATGAAGAGAGGGAGCAACATTTGTGAGAACAAAGCATTGGATCACAGAAATAAAACATTATTTTCTGATAATTTCAGAGTGGTTTCATTCTAAAGCACAAATAAATGCGCACACACCTCCACACAGTGTTGGATTTTGTATGACTACAGCTGAAGGGAACCTTCATCCTGTTGCTGTGTCCTCAGTCTGCTCTGCGTGTGCGTGTATGTGTGTGCGTGCATCTTTCTCTGCAGCTCTCACTGACGGAGAGCAGAGATGAGAGATGGAGACAACGATGTAACCATCGGTTGCAACATTTTTATAGAGTCCCGATTACACAACCTGCGTGCTGTATTGGCTGTGGGATACAAACCACTGCCCAAAGGCAGAAACATCCCAAACACAGCAAAGTGAGAGAAAATAAGAAAATACAGGGAGTGAGCGGGGTGTCTGCAGATACAGACACAACCACACACTTCTAGTGTGTCCTATGTGATGATTTTTTAAGGAAAATATAGCATAGTATGCCTTTAAAGTTAAATATTTATCTGAAAAAGTGCTGTTAGGTTTTCTCCTTAGTGACTGAGAATTGGTGTGTTTAACTTTTATTGATATAAATCTCAAATTTAAAACCAATAATCGTCTGTGTACACTGTATATGCGTGTTGTTTTGGAGGAGTTTGGTGGTTTGGGGTGCGATCACAGCAAACTTTCCTTTTGAAGGGGTGCTGTAGTTTAAAAAAGTTTGGGAATCACTGGTATAATTATGGTTAGTGCAGGAAAAGTTGGAGGAAAGACTAAGCAAACAAAGAATGAGTGTACTTGATAGAAGGTCCTCACAAGTATAGTTTGACACAGGCATGTGAGCGTGCTCATATGAACCTGGGTACAATCCTGTCAGTCATTAAATGGAGTCCAGACTCATCATCTGCTCCTGAGTTTGTCTCTGACCTTCGCAGTCCCTTGTTTAAATGTTAATTACATATTTCACATCTGCTACACTGTTCTGCCTCGTAGCCTCACAGCCGGTACAGAATTAACTACAGTTACCTTTCTAAGGTCTTATAGACTGGCTTCAAGCTTCCTGCTTTTGTAATCATGAGATACTGGCACACATTACAGGCTCTGGCAAATCAGTGTACCAAGTCATCAGCAGCTTTGACGCATTCAGTGAGACTGTCCTTAAACTGAAAGGTTCAAGTAAACATTCTTCTTTCTGTGGCTACATAACATACACATTCATGCTAACAACTGACACACAGGCACATTTATGTAATCACAGCCTGGTCTTGTATCAAATCCTAGTATTTCAACAATCCAAAACTGGGCAAATATTGTAATCTTAACTTTACAAACCATAGAATTTTCTGAATTTAGCAGAGTAGAGCAACACTGAACAAAAGAACAATTGACACTGTTCTTCTATGGAAACTAGGTGGGTGTCACATGTATAAATGCATTAATGAAAACACACTTGTTATGCAATCACCAGCATAACAGAGCATCACCAAGGACAGCACGGATACATGAGCAGCAGAAACACAGCAGTAGGTGCAGCTCACAGACACATCCATGTACTTTAACACTGTTACTGCTTCAGATGTTTAATTTGGGGGCGCTTGGGGTGCTTTCATTGATTCATCTGGTCTGAACCAGGGAAATAAATGCTACATTGCCTCTTAGCTTTGGTCCGTTTGATGTTCACACTGGTTATGCTGTTTCTTTCTTAGTATTTTTCAGGCTTTTTTGGCTTTATTATGGTTGTTAAGTCCCCACCAGAGTTTGACTGACAGATTTAACACAATCCCAAACAAACTGTCTGCTTTCGCTTGCTTTCATGGACGATATTTGCAGCCGCAATTTGCTTGTCAGGCAGTACATTAATCACTGATAAATGAAACCTTTGTTACTTATGCTGAAGCGCAATAACCCCAACCTTAATTTTAATCATAACCTTTAATTAAATATCTGTTGTACAAACAATATTCGTACTGCTTGACAACTTGCTATAAACAGGCAGATGCACCTGCACTCTTATAATAGTCATGGACTGCTGAATGGGTCTCTTTGGACCTCTGAGCCCGGCTACAGTCACAGCCTTCACATTCTTCGCCATCGCTTTTGTTTAAAACTTGGAAGCTAGAAAACACACCATGCTGGTGTTTATGTGAACAGGTCTCATGACAACCAGCTGTGAGTCAGTCCTGCACTAATAACCACACCGTGATTAAAAAAAAAGACAGATGTTATCACTCCAGTGAACCAGCATTAAAGTACAATCGCAAACTAAATCATCTGTTCACAGTACTGATGCAGCAGACATTTAAAGCCTAACTCCCCACTGTCCGGTTCGGGCATTTGTGTCTGTGAATTTACTGTCCTCATGTGCAGTTTATCTGCACGACATTACAGCTGACCAGTACTGGCTGTGCTTTTACAAATGTCAATGCAGCCTGCGCTCTGTCACTGTGACAGTTTGTGTTCCTGCTAAGCAACTCATGGCTGATCATCCCTACTGCAGGCTGAGGTGACTGTGGTAGTAAGAACATTAAGGAAACAGGGACATTTTACTCCAAAAATCCCAAATTATTAAATCTGAATTCAAATATATCGGAGTTAGCATAACTTTGTTTTGCACCCTCCAGAATGAGTTGAGTTATCAAGATTTGTAGTAAGAGTTGACCAAACAATGATCTGAAAGCATTTTGGTTAACTTGCCAGGGACTGAAAAACGTGCCATGCTGGTGTCACACAAAACATATCTCATGGGCAAAATCCTTAGGTATTTAAGGATGAAATCTGACTGTGAAAACCACTGCCAGTTAACATAAACCCCCCATAAACCATGAGGTACACAACTGTCCAATATGAATTCTTAGATAGTGGACAGGATGATGAATGTTCTAAACACGTGTCTGACTAATAGGTGAATGCAGAGAAAGCTCCATTCTAAAAAGTCTTGCTATGTTCAGCTTGCAGTTCTTTTTTTAGTTTGTGACTTAATCTTTGTGGTTTGGAGTTTTGTCTCATTGTTCTTGTTTTTCTTTCATCTAACAACTATCTGCAGCACTATGACTTTTTTTCACTGCCATACTGGAGCAATGACTTGTGACTCAGTTTAGCCTTTTAACTTGAAAATAGACTTGATACCTTCCCCCAGTCCCAAAGTTTAAAGAGTAAGTTATTTTAAAAAATGCAGCATGAATCAATTAATTTTCCTTAATTTCCAATGTCAACCAACGTCGACTATTCATTTCCAGCAATTAATTTCACAAATCCACTGTGACTGAACCAATCCAACAGTATCAAGTGTCAGGTTGGGCTGCCCTGACTTAAGATTTTTCCTACTTGTTAGTGAAAGTTGGCAAATCATTGTGAGTTTATGATATTAATTTAGTTATTTAAATATATTTTTTCAGGCCATGAAAGAGTTACCTGTTAAATGATAAAGAGAAAAACAAAGAATCATCAACATGGTCAATGATGTATACTTAGAAATTAACTCGCTAAATTACAAACCTGCTCCTCAACCGCATCATGCCTCCTGTCACTGCCTGAACCCGTTCTGTTTTCATCGTCTCTGAACTCACTACACCTCTGTACTGTATTGCCCTTTGTGAAACTGCCCTCTGTCTGTCATGGAAGCAGTGTCCCAGTCTTGTAGGACTGCTAACAGAACTAACTAATGAGCTAACAGTAGCTACAGCAGTAGTGTGCAGGCAAGTTCAGTGTTACAAGAAAGTTTGCAACTAATGCAACTTTGCAACTAATGAACTGATGAAAACTGGGTGGACTAAGACTCTTCTCACCAACTAAGGGTTTAATTGACTATTACAAGGCAGTATTAGATGCAGAAGAGAACCATGAAAAACTAAATGTTATAGAGCTCCTGGTGGAAAAAAAACCCCAAAGATAATGTCATTTGTGTACAAAAACTATGCAGTGGTCAACGAAAGAAAAACAAATTGCAGTATGCAAAAAATGGGGGTCAAAAATTACAGACGGAGATGCAACAAGTCCCAACTTCGTTTGCCATTTGACAACGATAAGTTGAGGCTTTGTTGTTAAAATGGCATTATATTTGACTTATTTAGGACTCAAGACTCAAAGTTTTCAACTCGGGATTTGACTTGGGATTTGAGTGCAAAGAGTGAGTGACTTTGTCCCACCATAGTTTGTGACTATTGCCACAATAAAAACACTAAACACTAAAATTTTGCAAGAGATTACATGATTTACAGAGGATTACAACAGTCACACTGACTGCTTTGACTTTGTCTTATGAAAAACTATATATTTTCAACTTTGATGTGATTCAGGTTGTTATCCCATAAAGATGAGATAAACTGTCTTTAAAGTTTCTTTAGTTTTTGCTACATTTACAAGAGTATGAATCCAAGACACAACAATAATACCTGAGAGTGTAGCAGGATGACACAGTGTGAAGATCCTTTTTTATCCCTCTCTCCTTCTCTCCCCTCTCCGTGGACTCGTTGGTCACTCCTAATGATGCTGTACATATTTCATGCCACCAGTTGCCTGCCTCCCTTTAATATTGCGGTCGCCAGGGAGAGAGCTGACTGATATGGAGTCCAGAAATAGTCGGCCTGTCTCCATGGGTTTCTCTCCACCAGCCTTTTTCGTCTGCACTATATGAAACTGCCGACTATTGATCGACACACTGCTGGCGGGGTGTGTGTGTGTGTTTTTTCATGCACCAGAAATCATTCACGTGCAGCAGTCTGTATGCTGTAAATATCATTATATCCCGAGTGGTGGCAGTCAAAACAGTGTAATTTGGCTCCTGTGCTACGTTTTCCCAGCAGACAGCGAATGCTCCAGGCAACAGCCCCGTCTCATTTACGTGCCACCGCTTTCATCTGTTCTGACGCTTTTCATCCATTTTATTCTCTTCTGTCTTTCGTTCTTTCCTTTCTTTCCTCCCCACCTGCATGAGCGTGACGCATGAGTGTGTGTGGCAATGTGTGTGTTCGCGCGCTGTCTGTGCGTTGGTATACACGCGCCTTTGCGTCATTCCTCAGCTTTAGCTTTACACTACTTCTCTTTTTGTCCCTGTGCTTTATTAAATTTTACATTTTTGTAGTTTTTTTTTTCTTCTTTTAATTTCAGCCGGTCGTGACTCATTAAATTACAGGCTGTGAGAAATATTAGTATTTAACTGAAATAATTTAAGTAATAATTTACTTATCTTTTTTAATTTTTACCATTTATGTCTCCCTTCATCTCAACTCTTTTCTTCTCTTTCTCTTTTTAACAGTGGAAACTAAATCTGGTCTGAAGTGTGTAAAAATTCTCAGAGGCTTGTAAATTTCTTTTACTAGAGTTTTACAGCTCCTCAAACTAACTGCCAAACTGTCTGGTCCCTGCTAAGTTGTGCAGTAGCTTGGATTGTGGGTATTGTAGTATTTTTTTGCAAATGATAGGAGAAGTCAAGATTTTTCAAGGTGCTGGTAATGTTGGAGATGGAAATGATCCTTAAAATATAGTGTAAAAAAATATGAAAGTTCTCTCAGTGTCCTAGCCAGCTGATCGGCAGTATGTCTGTGTTTGTCTTTGACTTGTACAGCTGCACACACTGACAAAATGTCACACACAAACAAAGGAAAGGAAGTAAAACAAAGAAGTAAAACAAAGAAGTAAAACAAAACACGAGTTAAAGCGAACTCCAGAAACGGAAAGATGGAAGGAACAGAGAGGGGCGGAGAAGCGTCCATTGCTCTTGTAAGATGTAAGCTTTAAACTCATCTTTTCATGTTCACCATCTTAGTTTAGCATGCCAGCATGCTAACATTTTCTAATAAACAAAGGGGATATTTAGTCAAGTATTGGGCGAATTAAAAATTCGATGTGGTAATTGTGCAAGATGAAAAGTAACAAGTCAACAAGTTGATGTTCTGACCCATGAATAGGCTCCTCAGTACTTAGAACTCCTGGGTTGGACCACACTCATCTTTGAACTCTGCCTTCAACTACACAATTAAGGTTTTGTGAATGCAGCTTGTACAGTTGTGACAAAATCTGTCCACCAACAGACAGACAGACAAATAAACACCCGTCAGAGTACTACCCCTGTGGTAGTTCCCGCCACAGTGGGTGTCTCAAGGACCACGTTTTGCCATGATGACACACAAACACACACGCAGAGTTACAAGGTGAAATTAGACCTAATGTGTAGCGGACAGGAATGATTGAAACTGGGACACTGTTACTGGGACTTAAAACGAATGTGGGCCTGGGTCTTAAAGTGTGGGAGCCAATGGCCTCTTTCCTATACTTCCCAGCCCCTTAATTATGGCATCCTTGCTCAGACCACACCCATCTTCAAACACAACCTTCATTTTGATCTCAACTTAACACCTATAAAGTTTTGTGACTGTATTTTGCACAGGTGTGATGGTATGATGTTGACAAAATGTGTCCTGAGTACTCAAAACCACCTCTGTGGTAGTTCCCGCTACAATAGGTGTCTCCAGGACCACATTTTGCCGTTAAGACACACAAAGACTTGCAAGGTGAAACCAGCTCCAGCCATGCACTGTTGGCGCTGGTAAAAATAGTCCGATATCATGACACTCAAACCACAATCAAATTGTTCATGCAAACATGAGACTTTAATCCTACCCTTAAACCTATAGCTATCTTCGTCCAGGAAATGTATCACAGTTCTCCATTTATCATATTTCTCCACACATCACTTAGTCTGACACATACACACTCAGGGCAGGTCTCACAGACAGGATTAGTGCGTGTGAATGGGCTGGGTTTAGGGGTCTGAGTGGTGTGGTCGCAGGCTTGGATAGCAGACGGATGAGGAGAGCTAATCCTTCAGTAGCCCCAGGACATTACCTGTCACATGGCATCACACACACATGCACATATTTATACCAACCAAACCTGACTCAGTGAAGGGGAGAGATAAAAGTATGAGGTAGTCGATATCTCAAAAGAAACGGACACCAGGTCACTGATGCTGAGATTGTTGAAATAATGTTGATTTCACTTATGTAAATGAGGAGCCAAAAAAACGTCCTGAAAAATAATTTGACTTTCGACATTTCAGTACGTTTCATGAGGCCCCAAAAAATAAGACCTGTCATGTCTTGAACTGATGGATTCTGATTAATCCTGATTCTAATGAACCCAATCCAGATTAAATACATATCTTAAATCATTCCAGAGAGTTCCTGTCAAAATCTCTTTTTACTGCCATGTTCTAATTTGTTCCTTCGGTATTCGGCCAACCCCACCAATCTCTCTGATGCCAGAAATGTCAAAGTGTATCCATATCTCACACATTTTTCCTATGGGGGAAAGGTCGAACTGTCCTTGATGTGCTAATACCCTCATCACTTTATCTTTCTCACTTTGTCCTTTTTGCTGATCTAATATATGACAATGCAGAGCAATCTTATGAAGTCCTGACAATTACAGAAAGTGCTGTAACATTACATACAAATCACAAATCAAGCCAAATTATTGCTAATGTGAGCTGAAAGGTTAACTGGGTAAAGATAATAGCATAATGATGGTGATTTACATTGTATTTGATGTAAATCTGCATCTGAAGCTCATTTGTCTCCTTTGGCTTCATTGTCTCCTGCACTCTGGTAGCAATGTCATGATTCTAAAAAAAAAATACATGATTCAATTTGACTTTCGACTTTAAGGTCACCATTCAGTTTGATTTAAACTTTTTTTTTTTTAGCACTGAGGACTATGCTGTAAAAGATCTGCACATAATCGGTTTTGTACCTTGAAAACTTTCATTTACATTTCCAGACTTCTTTAAATACGTATGTGCTACACGGTATCAAGTGTGATGTAACCGCCATATTTTTCTGCATCGTTACCACACCGTGCTCTTGTGTTCTTTGCAGCAGAGTTATGTGAAACGCTACTTATCACACATTAATGTTACCTGCAGAAATGCAGAGCTAGTTGCTTAATAGCTGTTGCGATGGTGGTAAGTGAAAGTCTATCAACCAACAACATCAGTGAAAAGTGGTGCTGCCGGCTAACGGTAAGCTACGTGTTTGAAGTGTTATGAATAGACATTTTCCAGCTAACATTAGTGGTACACGGTTATTATTGTTATCTATATTTCAAACACTTGCAGTATAAAAACAAAGACAGCACAATAGAAATATTAAGGGAATAAGCTGATGGACTAAATGAGAGATGAGTGTTTACAGTAGAGCCTCAAGAAGACTTACTAAGAGGTGCTTAACATTAGCTAGGTAATGTTAGCTGAAAGGATATATTTGAAAATCTAGAGCTAGAGAGGCAGACAAGAGATGATTTCCACAAAGCAGTTATCCTAACCATCCCAAATCTACCAAGGTGGTACTAAAAAAGCTGCAAGGAACTTTTTGGAGGCCCCTGTGGACAAAAGTGGTAAAAATAAAGTTATCTAAATAAAAATCGTATTCTTTTTGACTGGCAAATGTACCACTCAGTGTAACTTTGCCTGCGAAAATGTTAACACAGGCTCATTTTGATTTTAAGGAAACTCTGACGTGGTGCCAGGCATTAAAAATAACTATATAGAAACAGCCACTCTTATCTTCGATGGTCTTGTTTGCTTTGGTAGGTCATATAGAAGCATTCATCTTAAATTGAGGCTGTTTTGTAACCAGTTAAAAACTCATTGTAGTAGCTTTAAAAGAACAATATTATACCCATATTATGAACACAACAATGAGAACATAGGCTTGAATTATACTAAATAGGTGTTTACTGCAGAGCTAATGTTTAGCAGTGTTACGTACATACCTTTGTTTAATATAAAACCTGCAAGTGTTCCTAGGATCTGAACAAGTTAATCATTCTATGTTCTGTAGCTCATTTCAATAGATTTTTGATTTAGATTTGAAACCATGACACCCCTACTCTTTGGCTGGTAATATTACAAGAATAATGTTTAGACTGAAAGTGTAACTGTAACTTTATTCACAAGGCCCCTCTGTTTCTGGAACTTGCACTTTCTAACACTTTCATAAGAAAAATATAGCTCGACGTAACATCAACAGTACTTGAGATTTGATAGTTTTGCTTATTGAGTCAGTGAATGTTTCCAGTGGAGGGAAATGTTCTCGCACAGCAAACGATGTATCAAATAAAAGAAAACATGTAGTTGATATAAAGTGTTTCTCAGACATTTTGTGTTTCCATCTTTGGCCCTGAGATTCTGTACTGGAGGGTGAAGAGAGCGACGGAGGAAAGTGCGGAGATGGATGGAGGACGATGGGAGAAAAGGAGCGAGGGATACAGTCTCACAGAGTGGAGGCTGATGTCTCTGTCCTGCCTCACTAAGCCTCTCCTAATCCCACCAGGATTACGGCTGTTTAGAGATGTTTCAGACATGAACAAGCGATGTCAGAGTTCAGCCATGACCTTTGACTGAAGTCATTTGGTTGTGTTTGGACCTGCACGGTGAGCAGGCGCTCCATCAACTCTGATCCAGCAGTGAAACTGGTTTATCTTTTTGTGGGCACAGTACGTATGTGAGTCTGTTTATATGGATGTATCTATTTTTATCTGGATGTATGTCTTTTGAACTCGTGGCAATGGGTGTGTGTATGTGTGGGGGGAGTTCCCAGGGTTTGTGCCTGACCTGAATGTCAAGGTTGACACATACCAGTAGCCAAGCCAGAGAATCTGTCAGCACCTCAGAGAGAGAGAAATATGTTTAGTATTACAAATATATTATTAGTTAGAAATAAATAAGTATGGGCTTGTGCTAAAAATATCAACCCATGCATGATGGATGGATGGATGGATGGTTGTTTGGAAATTGTTCGGAAAACTTCTGAGTTGTTTCATATCACTTTATAAGACTACTCATCATTTGCAGTTGGCATATGCGACTTAATATCTATCAACGTTTCAATTTGAGAATTTCATGAATCAAAGCAGTGCAGTTGATTATTATTATTATTATGCCTGTCAGGGGGTCATGCGATCGTGGGTGTGCATGTGTGAGTGAGTGTGTGCATGCATGGTCAATGCTCCTAGAGCTTGTCCGCTGCTAATCTCGAATACAACTCAACCCATCAGCCTAATTTTTTTGTGAACATTTCATGACCGTGTGCTGAAGGACCTCTGTGATGCAGAACTTTTGAAAAACTTTTTTTTGTGTGGCTGACAGCTGTGGCCAGAGGCATTTGTCCTCATGCATGAATCATTCAAAGGAACACATTTGATCTTAGATTGTGTGTGCGCACAATTTAAGAGCATTTGTGGCATTCATCAATATTTTTGTACTTTCCATTTGTTCTTAGGTTTGAACAAAATTCAAGAGCGCTCCAAACCGTTCGTAAGTCACAACGCACAAAAGTTACAACAATACAACTATTTCATTGATTGAAGAAATTCAAATGTTCACACCTAAAGATGATTAAGTTACAAGACAATTTTTTCAAACTCTGTGCTGTTCTGGAGCCTCAGTTTATATCTGAAAAAAACAATTCAATCCAGTTCATCTGCAAGTACTCAGGTACTTGCAATACTATCGCTTTCCTGGCCTTCCAAAGAGAATTTGGCGACAGATCTGACAGGGGGGCACGACCTCTTGCACCTGCTGCACATCCGCAACAGATAGAAACTTCTCCAATAATGCTCCAGTCCACTCCTTTGTTTTTGCTGTCCTTCAGTGTCATTTCCTTGACCTTTCTTCTCCTTTCTTTTCTTTTCATTTCTTCTTTTTTTCTGAGTTAACATCACCTGTCAAATGTCAGTGGCTCGTTGGTTTGTGGTTTGCACACGCCACTTCAGTCTGCTGCACTATTATGGATTTATTGGGGCGTTTCTTTATGCTAATTTAAAACTTCTGACATGCAAATTCAATTTTAGTTCAAATGTGATTCATCAGCATAGTGGATAAGAACAGACTTGGCACATTTCCTGAATCCCACGTAGGATTTGCGTATTTCCCTCCTACTCATTTGTTTCAGAGGTAATACAAGAGAAAAAAAGACACAAAAGTCATGCATGAGGCCCATGCATGTTTTAGTTTATGCCATTCTTGGGAACATGGTATCTCAAGAACATCTTGAGGGAGATTTGTCAAACTTGGAATAAATGACCCCTTGGACTCAAGGATGAACTGGTTAGATTTTGGTGGTTAAAAGTCAAAGGTCAAGGTCACTTTGACCTGATGTCTGTCTCATTCTTGTATTCACAATGACTGTGTGAATAGGACATGGACACAATTCACTTAGCTGACAACTGTCATTAGAGAAAAGAATAACATACTCAGTAATGTATTTTAAGTGTTAAAATACACATATACAACTTTGTAAAGTATTTGGTTACAAGTTACATCTCATTTTTTTCTGCTCAGTAAAATATAAATTACAAAATAATAAAGAAACAAAATATATACTTAAATACATTTAATTGAAATACTGTCCATCCCTGCCTGGAGGTTATAATAATAACTGAGGAACTCTGAGCTGAAGCTGGAAAGCTGATTCCAAAAGCATGTCAATCCGCATGTATGGAGGAGGCTGCTGTGTGTAACCTGATCAGATCCATTATGACTGTCACATCCAGAGTTCAACTCTGACAGGAGATCCAGACGAGCTATAAATACATCCGAGAGGGAAAGTCCTCTGTAGGATGGAGAGCAGAGAGAAAGGGAGGAGGGAAAAGAGGGGGAACAGGGAAGATGAAAAGTAAGAGTTACCAAAAGAAAGAAAGAAAGAAAGAAAGAAGAGAAAAGAAGAAGAAGAAAGAAAGAAAGAAAAGAAAGAAAGAAAGAAAGAAAAAAGAAAAGAAAGAAAAAGAAAGAAGAAGAAAGAAAATGACAACAGAAGACATTTTGTTCCTGAAAACAATATAGACCCCCACTGAGCCCATGTTCAAATATATCTGTTTTAAAATTCGACAGGGAGTCTGACACATTAATCAGCAGCTCATTTACATTTTCTCTCCATTTTTTTGCACTGTCTATTTTTGAAAGCCCTCTCTGAACAGTCTTCACAGCAAGAAGGATTATATGTACAGCTGTTATGAGCACTATTCAGGTGAAAATTGGTTTTAACCAATCCTTTCCTCCAAAATCCAGTATTTTTTTTTCACACAAATTAAAAACAGATCAATGAAAGGGTGATTCGACAAACAAGTCAATTTTATGTTCTTCTGCTGGATTAATCACTATTAATTTCAAACTGTTGGAATGCATAAACTAGGTAAAATATTATTATTATTATTATTAACACACACTCCCTGGCCACTTTTTTGGTATACCTGCACAGTTTACTGTAATGCAATCAAATACGACGGGGTCTTCCCCTAATTCTATATTTAGGGAGATTATAATGTTCAGTTTTTGTTGATACTGAACGATGTAAAAACAACTTTATGTTTATTACTGAGGTTGCAGTCAGTGGTGTTGTTGTGTTCTGGACTATAGATCTATTATAATATTATTAATATACCTTTAATATATTATATTAATATATTATATTAAAGGTAAAGGGCAACTTTATTGTCACTTTTGTTTCTAATATTCTTCCTCACGTTTGGAAGGGGCTGGGCAAAACATTAGAAACACCTCTGTGTAAAATGTAGTTTGTGTATTGTAACTTCTTTCACAAAATATTTATACAATGAGGGTTTTGATAAATAATCATCAGTAATGTGGATGTAATGAGGCAAGTAATAGAGCAGCTACAACAGTCTGGTAAGCTCAGAAAATTACAGGAATTTACTGTATTGCAGCCTTTAAAATCAGGAAAAGACAGCACTCATCATATCACAACATAACAATATCCAAAATCTAAGATGATATCTAGTCTCATATCACTTGTTGTGTTACGTGTGTGTGTGTGTGTATGTGTGTGTGTGTGTGTGTGTGTGTGGGAGGAGGAGAAAGAGCTCCTTCATTTCACAAGGCAGCTGTCAGAGAAAAGGGAACACTACAGGTTATTATAAATATTGATTTACTGAGAGAACATCCTTTACATCGTGTGTGTGTGTGGGTGTGTGTGTGTGTGTGTGTGTGTGTGTGTGTGTGTGTGTGTGTGTGTGTGTGTGTGTGTGTGATTATGAAATCTTGCCTTTGTGTCTGTCTTAAACCTGTGCAAGGTCAAGGTCTCTGTATACATGTGTGTTTATATTATACATATTATACATTCTCGCATATGCATTCAGTTTGTCTTGTGTGTTTGTGTGTTTCTCAGTGTCTTTGTGGACAGGTTTACCTTTGGTGTGTGTTATGTGTGTGTGTTGAGGCCTCAGAGCAGCTGCTGCCATGAATCCTTCGCCATGAGTCAGCCAGTTGAGGGTTGTAGGGCTGTGACACTATGGAGTTTTTCTGACCACGGTGACAAAGCAACATATTTCTGCAGGATGGCGGTTTACTGTGACTGCCTTCATAATTATGTTTTACTGGACTATATTGAAGCACACTGTCATAAATGTAGCTTTGCTTCTTTAAGGAACTAGGGCAGTGCGAAAGTGTGTGCAGCATGCAAGTGAAGGAAAGTGAGCAGTAGTGCTGCTCTTGGTGGAGCATAAACTTAGACTTACCAGTATGCTGTCACTCTGGCAGTAAATGTACAGTTTATGTTACAGTGTGTCAGGTAATAAACGCTGCAGCTTCTCAAGTCTAAGAAAAGTCTTGTGTATTATTTCACAACTGCTGGAAAAGTGACGGCCTTAGTCCCAAAGTAAGTTGAGCAGAGAAGGCTAACACAATGCTAATGCTAATGTTGTACCTTTACATCGTCGACTCACTGCAATCATATCCCCTCCAGAAGGTTTCTAATCCAACTTTGAACTTTAGCATCTTTTTGCAGGCATGGTAAGATAGATCCATAATGATAATACAAATAAGATAAATTTGCGGTAATTACAGTAATGAGCTCAACCCTGTGGTAAACATCACATGACTATGATATTGCATTAATGTGGTCATCATCACACCTCTTGGGAGTTCACTGAAGGCACAGCTACCAGCTCCGACAGCCTACAGATTATTGCCCAGAACTAATTATATTAGTTTGGTCTCACATTTGTCAGCAAAGCCCTATGATAATGTTTGCATATCTGCATCACTGTGTTCAAAGCAGAACAAACTGTACTCAGAGTAAATCCTTTAGTCTTAAAATTGTGATGTTGATTGATGCTGATTTTGAGTCTGCAACACATCACACAGAACAATGGATTTAAATGGATATTTGGCCTCTCAGTAGTAAATACACTCACACTACAGTAAATGAGGATGTGAGTATGACACATGAAACTCCTGCTGTGCCTTTCTGTAGTTAAGTATAAATAGTTTTGACATAGGGCTCATTTTGTTCACTGCAAAAGGCGTCAGGCCCCATGGTTTATATTTTGTTTCTTTAACTAAAATCATGATAGGGTGCAGGACAAAATCTTTGTTTAAGCATTTCTCTGAACAGATTTCTATCTTCTGTATATCTGCTATTTGTTTCAGACATTTAAAAAGTTGTCTTCAGGGCTGCCTTAGGCAGTCTACACATGGTCACCTGCAGAATCACTCTATAACTACATTTGTAGTTTTCCTTCTGAGAGGGCAAAACCTCACAACAGTCCTACCTTCAACATAAGATGTTACAGTTAAGTTCAAATTATTTCGGCTTGAACTCATTGTGAGTCCACTTAAATTACGGGACTAAGTGTAAAACTTAAGTGTCTTTCTTTTTGATATGTTTGAAAACAGATGTCCTTTCTGTGCATCAAGAGCAGATGGATATTAAAGGCATAGTTCAAATTATTTGAAGCGGGTTTGTTTGAGGTACTTACCAATAGTCGTGTATTACCTACTGTACAATAGATGGCAGCCACCACATTCCCAGTTTGGGGAAGCAGCAGGACTATTGATGTAGAAAGCTAAGCAATGTACTACTGTGGACAGCAGCAAAACATCTTTGGCCACCTATAAAGGGACCACCTAAACCAATCAATATTAATTTAAGTGTATGCTATGTTTTGAATAATCTAACTGCTTTACTTTGCCGTCACACTTTTCTGATGGGAAACTGCCGTTAAATAACATAACTAACGCTCTACAACCACACTGGCATTTGGCAAAATCAGTCATTTTACCATGCAGAACACAGGAGCTGCTGGCCCTGCCTTGAGCTGTTAGTTTGATTGTGTTATTGTGTGAATTACCTTTTTAAAACACCAAACTCACACAATAACACAAACAAATAACTGATCGAGGCAACGGTAAATGGTCATATCCTGTATTCTACAAGGTAAAATGACTATTTTTGCCAAAGGAGTGTGGTTGAGCGAGATAGAGAGATATTATATATCACCAGCTTCCCATCAGAAAAGGCTGTTTGATGGCAAGGTAAATTGGTTAAAATATTCTGAATACAGTGTACACTTGAACTGATATTGATTTTTGTTTTAGGTACATTTTTTAGGTGGCTAAAATACATTTGGCTGCTGACCTTGTCCACAGCAGTACTCCTGCTGCTGTAAGTAATACACTGACTATGGATAAGTACCTTATATAACCCCACTTCAAATAATCCAAACTATCCCTTTAAATGCAACCTTATGAAATAAAATGTGGTCTTAATAACTGTATTATTACACACCATCAACAAGAAAGTTATTTACACAGTAGTTTATCTTCCTTAATTCCACACTGAGGCAAAACTTACACACACACACACAAAAGATAACGTAAAACAGAGTCCTCAGGAGAAAAATTATTTCCTTTAACCAGCGCAATGTACTGACACTCTTCCATGACAGAGCAGCACTTTCACATGTTCTGGTTAACGTGAAACTGGCTGAGTAATCTTTATCGTTCTGCTCACTCCAGGGATTTCCTCACCTGGCATCATTTTGATAAGCTGTGGCGTTACCGAGCAGAAAGAACAGATAGTTTCCTGTGTCGAAATACCAGCTCCAGCGTCTGCCTCAGAGAAACACGTTATATTTGCAGCCCCATAAAATGAGTCACATTTTCATTCTGGTCTGTGACTCACACCTCCGTTCCGACTTGTCAGAAAAGTCGGAATCAGAGTATCCTCTCCGGACATAATAATAATTTAGTACTGAAGTAATATTCTGTCTCCATTGTGCGCAGGAGTGTGGAGTGAATGAACTGAGACGGCAACTTCTCTGTCAAAGACAATGCATTTGAGTCAATTGTTGAGTTTGGAGGCACACTTAATATCCCAGATGATACTTCAGTTTTCTGTTGCACTGTTAACATGATATTTTTGGTTTAAATCAAAACAAATTGTACAGATACATCAGCTGTCACCCAACTCCCTCCAAAAGACTTTTTAGCCATGCTAGCAGCGTGACTTTAGAGATGACAAAGTTGATCTACTACTGATGACAGTCCATCCATCACTGTGGACCAGACTGAAATATCTCAACAATTATGGGATGTATTCAGTCATTCATGGTCCCCAGATGATGAATCCTATTGACTTTGGTGATCCTCTAACTTATCTAGCACCACAGGCAGCTCAAAGTTGTCATTTATCCAGTTAAATATCTTTTTTGGGGTTACTTTTCACTGTCACCATCAGTACTGTCATAGCGTTCATACCCCAGAGTCCCAAACAAAAATTCAGATACACACTAGTGTAATACCTCCGTTTTATATTTGCTAATCATCTTATTTTTAGATACTTTTTAAAAGTCTGTTCAGTGTGTTACTATTTTCATTTCATTTTTAAGACTGTTGCATTAACTGATGTACATTTTTGTTTTACAATTTTTCCAATCTTTGTTTTTTCTTTTTAAAATCCATCAATTCTCTAACAAGGCGAGAGCCTCTGAGTTTATTAATATGTTGGTTGGCACACGATAATCATTTCAAATCTACTGGGTGGATTGGCACATTTTTTACAGGCAGCCATGGTTTCCAGACAGTGTGCTCTACTGACTTTGCAGACTTTTCCTCCAGGACCGTTAGGACATTTGTGGTTTTCAGTGAAATGTCTCAATAACAAGACATTTAGGTTCAGACATTCATGAATCCCTAAAGCCGGATATAAACTCTACGATTCTGGGCTATCTCAGACAAAAGACGACCAATGTGAAAGGCACATGGCGATATCTTTCGTCGTAGCCAGCGGCAGTTCTGGGGGCTGCCAACAGGGGCCAGTGACCCTGTAACACTGAATCTGAATCCCCTTTTCTTGCAATGATGTGGCGCTGAGACCATGTTACTGAAACAGATACAAGTATAATATGCTCTAGAATCACCACTGGTTGTGACATCCCACTGAGAGAGAGGTTCAAAGACTGCGGTTATCCCAGTCTTCAAAGATAGCCTGGGACAAAAGTCTGACATTGACAGAGATTTAGGATAACCATCTCACAATGTAGCTGCTGCTACAACCTACGTCTATGCACCATTGAACAGGAATGCAGGAACATATGTTTATTTATCCCATTATAGCATACTTTGCATATTACAAATACTTAATGTTATCTTAAGCTCCATTTGCAGAATTGATATCTCTCCCTCACCATGACCTGGACTACATTCTCCCCCTCCTGTTCCCCTTGACAGAAATACTGCTATTGAAAGGGCCTGATTCTTGCTTAACTTCATTATTCACCACTATAGTGGCTGACTGATGCTGATGACGTTTTCTTGTATATTCACTAGCATCGTAGTCTATGATTTGGTAGTTGTGATTATCGTTCAGTTCACATACCAGGGTTCAGAGGGTTTTTTTTCACTCGCTCAGTGGGCAAGTGAAGTGCAGAAATCTATTTGCACACCATAAATTTGTACTTGCCCCTATACAAATTGTTTAATTTATTAATGGTTAGCAAATAACAACAAAGGCTAAGTTAATGGTCATGTTTAACCTGGGGCTGCAATGTCTGTAACATAGGCTATAGAAGATAGTTAAAAATGTCCATCCCAGTTTTTCAAAGTCCAGGAGATGTCTCAAATGTTTTGTTTTGTCTGAAACTCAAAGATATTCAGTTTCATGTGATAAAAATCAAAGAAAAGCAGGAAAGGTTAAAAACATCATTTTCTGCCATTTTACATGAAAAATTACTCCAAGTAATCATTATCAAAATAATGTAATTACTTAATACTTAAAAACTGCATATGTCAAACTTGATGTTGTACTCTAGTTTATTAGATCCATGGCGCACAGTGTGGCATGCAATAAACATATAAGAAATCTCAAAAGTCTGTAGGTGTCATAATGGCAGATACATCCAAAATGAATGACATTCCCATCAACCACTGTGCTTAGTGCTATTTAGCTGATGTTAGCATGCTAACACACTAAACTAAAATGATGAAAATAGTAAACACGCATGCTAACATCAGCATGTTACTTCTGTCAGTGTGAGCGTGAACATTTATCTCAAAGCAGTGTGTAGTGTAGCCTCCAGGGGCAGCTGTAGACTCTGGTTTCTTTCTTATTTCATGCTGATGTGAAATCTAAAGTTGATGTAGGTGCTAAAACTAAAGGTCAAAAATTAAATCTAAATCCTGACGGTTTTTATGACTAATGAAGACAAAGAACTATTCCAACATGTTTTTCTACAAACGCACTGTAGCGTTAAATGGCATATTGCATCACATGTCACTGCTAGTTATTCTTGTTGTGTGCAGAAGAGCAACCCTCATGAGTTCTTAGTCTCCCTAAATCATTTATCAAAAACTTTCAGGATATACAGTACAAGACGCAAAGGTCAGGACAGTGGGTAACAGAGTGTGATGAAGGCACTATTGTCAGTTCAGCTGCATGCAAATAATTGACTGCAGCGCAGTTTGCAGACATGATCCAGCTTCCTCTCTCTGCCCTTCACTGGCTCTCTCCTCATTCCCCTCACTGCTGGCATTAAAGTTTAATGAGCTCAATCTGCACAAACTGTCCAAACAAGCAGCCTTGTTGACAAGACAAAGCTTTGCATTTAGCGCTCCACTTTTCAGAAGGGTTATCTCGAGTTCAGTGGAGACCACGGCTAGAAGACCGAAAATAGAACCAAGAAACACCAAACCTCGGCGCTGTGCCCTGGATACAGGTTGTTTGCAAACAGATCTGTAACAATTTAACAGCAGTGGAGTTACCTCAGAGTGGTCTAGTTGACTGTCTTTTACAAAAACCCACAGGCACGCCCTGATAGCTCTGGGTGGCTGCTGTTTTCAGGCTTTTGAGACAACAAAACTGTAGATATATTTCACTTGAGTTACTTTCCAAATCTATGTTGATATAAATAATTTCCAGCAGTTGAAAGTCTCCATTCGTTCTCTAAACCACAGTGTACAGTAGCAGACAGATGGAGCATATCTAGTCTTAGTTTCAGTCAAACATGGTCTTATTTAGTCAATTTAAAAAAAACACACACACAGAAACATGGAATGGATCTTTAATACAAACCTGAACCTTGGCACTAAGGTACTGCAGATCATCCTACCATACCCTACAAGAAGGGTTCCCAAACTTTTTCATGTCAACTACCCACCATTATAGATGCACATTAGACCACAGACTAGGGCTGAGTGATATGGTTATAAATAATATCTCAATATTTTCAGGCTATGCCAAAATATATGATATCTTGATACACACATTTCACCTAAAATAACATATTGCAAATTCTCAAATAATGATGATCTTATAGAATATGGTGCATTCCTGTAGATTAAACTAACCTACAAACAGTAGGGCAGAGCAACATGGACATTTTTTTCAAATACCTTTGTTGATATTGTGTTAATATATTGTGAAAACACCAATAGTCAGTGTTGAAATGAAATTTATCATAAAGAACCATCAGTAATGTGGACATAATGACTAAGTGGGTAAAGGCAAACAATAGAACAGCTAGAACAGTCTGCTAAGTTTGGAAAATTACGTCACTTTACTGTAATGCAGCCTTTCAAACCAGGAAAGACAAATATATCTAGTTTCGTATCACAAGACTGAAATAACATCAACATGTTGCCAAGCCTGTCGACAGAACCCCAGTTTGAAGGGGTTTGGCTCAAGGAATCCTTTCTCAGTTGTCAATCAATGGTCAAACTAGGTTCACAATGAATTATAGTCGATCAAAATGACCAGCCCTGTTTCTTTCTTTGTCATTCCAGCTTCCAAAAGCTTGATAAAAGATTTATGTTTTTTTTTTCCCTCCATCCCTCCTTTTGCTGTGGACCTACTCGAGGGCCTCTGTTGATCCCTGGACCCCAGTGTGAAAACTACTGACCTACAAGATAACCTTCGATAAAGTGACAATTTGCTACAGCTGGGAGAGCATCACTCTTCAGCCAAATTTTAAATATCTGCCGTTCAGCTGGTGTAAAATTTGATGAACTTCGTCTCTGTCGCTCCAATTAGGTGTAACTGTGAATTTAAAGGCTGAATTAACTTGAGTAATGTGGTACATGTCATAGCGGTAATCATAAAAGTAGCAGTGATACTGAGAGCAGGAGCAGTGGCAGCATGATTGACGATGGATACTATAGTGTCGTAATATTAGCACTATTTAATGATCAGGACAGTGGAAAATTCCTGTCTTTCTGAAACACTCTACGTGAGGTGAAACACACTCATGATAACTGAGTCAGGACAGTCAGACAGTCTGAACAGAACATGAGCAACATGATGAAATACACGGTAAGCAGCTCTGAGTGTAATTATATTCAATATTACCCAGCGCAGACGCTTGCTGTTTAACTAAACACAGTGATTTATAGCCTACAGTATGTGTCTACTCTCCAGCCTGTTCCAGTATGTCATTCCCCCCTTTTGCTCTTTTTAATTCTCCCATGGCAACCATTACCATAGACTTATGATGTTTACACCACATCACAAGTGCCTTAAAAGTGCTTCACCGTGTGTTAACAAGTATTTTGACATGGCTACAAACAAGCTTTGCGGCTTTTCTGGGGGCATGTAGTTCCACTTTACGTTGGTTTACTTGGAAGCGTTTATGCAGCACAGTGAGCCCTCATTAGCAAAACTGAGCTCTTCTTCTATTGTTTACTGCTTGGTGGTATTATGGTCTGTAATCCCAAACAAAACGGTAAGAAAAAAAAAAAAAGACACCAGCATTTATCGCCTCCATGACAAGTAAACTCACTTTGTCTTGTTTTTTCTAGGGCTGTTCCCAACTAAGAATTTTTTTTTCAGTTGAATCAGCTTCCGTATGAATAATCATCTATTTGTTGTTTTTTTTTTCAGTTCAGTGCACCACACTAAATTCCTGTAACAGCCTACATGAGTATGTTTTACCAGTAAGACTCCCTTTCTTCATCATTTGTGATGTAAAAAAAACCCCATCAGATTTACAAACAGTCAGAGAAAGTAAAAGTCTGCATCCTCCTGTAGCTCAGTCATAAAATCCCAGCGCATCATGGAGCTTCTCTCCCCAGGTTGTAAACTGCTACAACAGCTGTCCAGCACTGCCTGCCCTGCACACTCTGTGCTCCTTCACACTGTGAATTAAGGGTTTATTTTAGCCAAACCAGAGCCGGTGATTGTTGGAACAGTGGAAAGACAAACCGAGATGGTTTTGGTGAGTTTTATTTTGTTTCTGTTGAGTTTGAATGAAGCTGATAAGTTTTGCAAAAGGAGTCTGCAATAAGGGAGAGCAATAAATCAGCTGTTTTGAGTCAAACAAAACTTATCTTACTCTTTAAAAGAAGGTCTCTCACTGCACCTTTTCATAATGTTGTCAGACACTTAGAATAATGATCTGAGCCTATCAATGGCAAAAACAAACACAAGTAAACAAGGTCACCTGCTCTGTGTGCTCCGCGGTGCACTGGGGTGAAGTGGCTTCTCCACTTCCATCATGGTTAGTTATGTGGTTTGTGGTGATTTTGAGACTTGGTTTGTAAAGTCTACAGCCTTGTTTACCAACCACTTGTTTCATCTTTTCTCATCAGTTATGCACCAGCGCAAGTGAGCCTACTAATATATAACTATATTTAGGATTCAGCTTATTTATAATTATTCATTGAAATGTTGTCCCTGTGCTTTTATCCTCTAATTGTAATGCACATTGACAGACAAAGGCAGAAAAAATGAGCGCTCACCAGGAAGAGTTTCAGTTGACTGAGGGGTCTCTGACTGACGATTCAAATGTTTGATTTTCAGGGGGCAGCCCTAGTCTCTACTTTACATCAGACTCTGAACACCTGCATGGAGAAAACAGGGAGCACAGTGACCGGATTCTAACCTGGAACTCCCAAAGCTCCTTCGTGTCATATTTCTTCCAGGCGTAATGCCCCCCTTTCGCCCTCTCTAGCCATTAAGGCTGGTAAATAGGGCCACGACCCCAGCTAGCGAGCCTGTTAATGGGTGCGTCTGCGGGGGCATGGCTCAGCCGGCTGCTCCCCCGAGTTGGGGCCTCTCTTCCAGGGCTCTTAAACGCACAGAGCTGGGGGCCGGGAGCTCCATAGATGTCCATGCATCCTGCCGGTGATGGCTCTACCATAAACGGTGGTGAAGTGGGAATACGTTCCAGATGCTGCGGGGGAAACAAGCACACACATGTGCACGTAAATGCACACATGAACATTCAACCAAATAGAAAAAAAGAAGCCTCACGCACACACACACACACACACACAACCGCTGAAGTCTCTACCAGTGTGGGCCCCGGGGAACAGGAGCTCCGAGCCTGCATGGAGACGAAAGTTCAAAGGTCAAAGACCACATGAGATTGTCCGGTCATTACTCACATACAGACAGCATCGTGCATATGTGTGTGTGTGTAAAGAGGGAATGTAGGGCAGTTAAAAAGGGAAGATGTATCCTTTACACCACCACAACGGCCTGTTACATACACTGAGTGGGAAGAGACTGATACTCTGCACTGATACCTCCAAAGCAGCTGTTATGGTGCTGTTGTAGAGGCAAGTAGGCTACATAGGCAGGATATAACATTTTCATAGCAGGGAACTCACATCGGTGCACAAAAAGAGGCAAGGCAGCTGACAGTGTTTACACTCTTGGAAGTAAAGGCACTAACTAGAGACATGGTTCTTCAGCTTGTCCCCATAGCAGAACCCCTTTTAGTTCCTGGTTTAACCTTTTACAAAGTTTCCACTCGTAACCCTATGGCCCTTTTCCATCGACATGGAACCAGGCTTGTTCCGGTTCAAGCACCAAATTTTGAACCATTCTGAGCATTTCTACCAAAAAAAGGTTCCCAAAGTGGGCATGTCATTATCCACCACTACTGGTAGTTGTGCATTGTGCAACACCCTCCATTTATGACATCCTTAATTTTGAATGGAACCGGCTCAAGAACCAGAGCTTATTTATGGAGAGGAGCCCACAGAGAGTCCAAACTAGTGAGCAACTTCAATGGATTATGCCTTGAACCATCTGTGAAAGGTTTCACCCAGAACCTCCTATGAGCGGTTTTACAGAAAACCCTTTCATGGTGTAACCCCCAGAACCCTCTCTGGGGGTTGTTTCCAGAACCTGTCCATTTTCTAAGGGTGCTATTAACATGAAGCCACCCAGGGGGAACTACCAAGAACATTTTATACTCCAAGGGTTTTGTCCAGAACCTATTCAAGAGGCTCTAGCGAGAACCTTTTATATGGCAAGGGTTTTATCTAGAACCCACCCATGGGTTACTGTCAAAAACTTTTTAAAGAACATTGCTCACTGTAGTGGTACTTTCTATAATGTTGTCAGACACTTACAGTTAACAGTCTGAACCTGTCAGTGGCAAACCTGCTCTGTGTGCTCTGTGGTGTGCTGGGGTGTGAACCCTTTTACATTGTGTGTACAAATAACCTTGATAAACCCTTGAAGAAAGAGATTTAAACAATCCTTGAAGAACTCTTTCTTCCAAAAAGGGTTCTTTGGGTGAAAAGGGTTCTTAACCATTAATCTTAGAAACAACCTTTGATGAATCCTCACTTCAAAACAAAGTAAATGGTTCTGGGTAGAACCTCACTCTCGAGGAAAGCCCTTTTGGAACCCTTCTTTCTAAGAGTGTACAGTACAGTTATTTGTGAGCACTGACAAACAGACTCTCATGTGACCTTTCTGTACCATTTTCTTGTCTCGATGGACTGATAAACAGACCCACTCAACCACTTTATGCACTCTCAGTCTCTCACTCTCTCTTTCTGTCACACAGACACATATAATGTCTTACAGTGATCACTGAGGAATTCACAGCTGAGCTCGATTCACATCACAGCTGCCAGATACTGGCTCCGACTAGTTCTGCTCTTTGTTGTCTTATGGTTATCAACCTTCAGATCAAACACAACACTTTTGTCTTTGCTCACAGTTTCATTTGTTAAAGTAAATAATCTAAGACTTCTTCTACGCATGATTATTTCTCTCAAATTCTGTTGTTTGTGATCACTTCTTCTTTGCGAAGATAATCAATCCACCTGGCAGGTGTGGTATATAAGAGAGTTGATTATGACACAGGTTGCCTTCAACTGTTCAAATAAAATGACACTCTAAAATGTGTAGTTTCATCTTGAAAAAAGACATTTATTAGGCACTAAACTCTGGCTACTTTTTTCCCAGGAGGGCAAAGTTATAATCTGCCCTACTCTGCCTCTGATTGGCTAGTACTTCTTGTCTCCTTTGGTTGTGTTAGACATGAGGAGTGAGGGTTGGGCAGATCATGACTAACAAAAAATTGTTATCTGTAACCTAATAAATGTCTTTTTTTCAAAGTAAAACTGCACATTTCCAAGTCCAAGGCACACCTACGTAATAATCCTGCTGTTTAATCAACATCTATATATGCCATAAAATGAACATGTGAAAGAAATAAACCGTTTGTGTGCACAGAAGATTTATTTACTTCAATTTATGAAAGATGGAGCCAAAAAAAAGTGTTGTGTGTATATTTATGAGTATATTTACCTGATCCATCTGTCTTCTTTGAGTCACTACCTCACCTGTTTTTATTCATACATGTGGCTTTTAGTTGTTTTTCTCACCTCAGAATGAAACGGGCACAAGCAGTGGTACATAGTGGTCACAGAAACATCCGTAAACAACATTTGCTGTAAATAGCTGCTGCAGATGCTAAAAAAAAATCCCAAAAAAACATGTATATCACCTTACAAAGCCCCTACTGTAACACAAAACCAAAGCACAGAGGGGAAAAATGGGATTCCTGCACACTGCAAGTGGGCTTGATATGTTATAGTATAGGGTGCTGAGAAATCTGAATATACCTGAATGTGCAGACTGAAGCCGTTTTATCTCTGTTGCCATCCTGCATCTCATACGCACACATACGTGCACACAACACAATGACACGAAGGTGAAGGATTTTCAAGTGTGAAAGAAAAAAACAGAAAAAAACAGAAAAATATAGAGAATAAACAGCCTGCAGCACCAACTGTGTACAAAGACACATACTGCACTGTCGGAAATAAAACATATAACTGCAGAATTTAACGACAAATTGTATTGCCCTAAAATTTCATCAAGCCAAATCAAACCTAAGTCCAATGTCTATAAGAAAAAATACCCAAATGACACAAATTTTGCAACAACAATAGGTCTGTCTTAAGCATAATCACATTTTTAAGGCCATAGTTGTCCTAAGATGCTCTGGCTGTGCATGCATACATGCTGAGGTTCTACCCAGAACTATTTGCTTCTGAGGAAAGAAAGGGTATATCAAGGGTTCTTTGTAGGACTTGGAAGAAGTTCTTCAAGGATTGTTGATAGCGTGGGCGTTAAAGGATCTTCGAACTCAAATATTTAAATGATTACCAATTTTTGAAACAGCATTTTTAGATGTAGATATGACTGGAATCCCCCGGATCAATTCATTTTACTTGTGTTCATGCCATAGTTGATATATTTACCATCATTTCATGCCGTACAATAGTAGGCAGTTGGAAAGTGCCATTTTTGTGCTGATTTATAGTTTTAATTATTAGTAAGGTGGCTTTTTGGTGTTTCCTGACAGCAGCTGTATTTTGATCTAGCTTCAAACACTCCTTTTGAAATGTTTGTAATTATATTTTATTATTATTTTTAAGTACATTTTATTCTCACCTTTTTTTTTCACCTACAACATTGTCCTCTGTAGAACCCAATGCATGGGTACTAGTGGAAAACCTTGGAATACAAAGGGCTTTTGGTGTAATCCCTTGATGGGTTCTTGATGAAACCCTTGGAATATAAAGAGGTTCTTGATAGAAGCCCTTTGGTAGAACCCCCTGGTGGTTTTCTTGGCATATAAAACATTTCTTGTAAGAACCCCGTGGTCAGTTCTTGATGAAACCCGTGGAATATGAAAGGGTTCTTTTTTCCTTGTCCAAATTGAGGGTTACAGATTTTATAGCCAGATTTTTTGATTTCTGACACCGGGGCTGTATGATCCCTGTATGGACTCTTTTCTTGCCACTCTTACACTGTAAAATACACTTGTACTCTGTTACACGGCTGCTCTTGGTATCGGCGTGTATGTGTGTTTGTGTGTCTTTGAAGACAAGTGTAAATTGTGTGTAACCCAGACACCGCATGTTGACCACAGCCTGTGATGCTGTGCAGACCACAGGCAGCTCGGAGACATCACTACTGTGTGTGTGTGTGTGCTACAGTAGTAAGCCAGACACGAGACTCACTAATATTCCATTACGTAGTGCTCTTTTCCGCAACAAGGCTGCAGGCTGCTCACAGTCACATCATACAGCTGTGATTAAACATTTACTCTGTAGATTAGTCGCCTCCAGGGAGATGGAGATTACATTTACTTTACTTTTTAGGAATTTGCTGACAGTCCTTCCCAGAAAGATTTATAATGACTTCAACAATAAAATCAGCCCTTATTTATACCTTTACTTTCGAGAGATGGAGCCGAGGTCCTGATCCAGAACAGAAGTTCATACAAACCAAAGTGGTTTATTCAAACTGAGTGTGTGCTCACTCACTTTGTTTAGTTTGGAAAATCACAACAACATCTGAACTCAAGTGGCAACAAATAATCACAGAGAAGCCTAAAAATGTCAGCTGAACATACAAGAGTTTATGGGTAACAGGAGACGTTGTGATGGTGGAAGTTAACCTTCTGGTCTTTCTGGCAGAAAGCCTTTCTGGCAAAAAGCGTTCAGAATGGTTGCGTTTAACCCAAACCATGATCATTTTGTTGCTTAAACATAACCAAACTTCTTCTTCTACCAAAACTAAAAAAAACACTTAAGAAGTCAACAATAAGTCAACTAAGTCTAAAGGTGCTTCAAACAGGACACATACCCCAGTCTCCTGGGTGAAAATCCTGTATTTGACCCTTTCATCCACCATGACCTGCTCTCCTCATAGACTTCCTTTTTATACTACCTATCATATGACTTTTTTAAAGCCTTTCTGCCAGAAAGCTTTTTTGGCAGAAATCCCTGAAGGCTAACTTCTCCCTGTACTGGTGGCATTTGATCGCCTTGGAAACCTGAGCATAACAGTCACCAAAACTCTATCCAATAAACAAAGTATATGTGGGAGTCATGCAAGCTTGTTTACAAGCTGTTGTGCAGTTTTAGGCTTGTATCATGAGACAACATCAGATCTGTCAGACACTAGAAATGGAGTTGTACTGTAGCATCTGACAGACCTACACACACAAAAATGCGACTCCGCTGCCCGGGGGCTGCCCTCTGCTCCTAATGCTCAGTGTGTGTTCACATTACCGGTGACACAGCTACAAAAAGGCCAAAAGTGGTCAGCTACATTGTCACTAGTCGCCAGTGAAGACATTAATCAGCACTTGTGTGAAGCAAACACGGATTGTCAAGTTGCATCTTTTTGTTGATGTTGTGGTAAAAAAAAGGGATAGGGGTTAAGTAAAACTCACTAGTGGCAAGAATGCATTTTTCTTCCATTGTTTACATGGCACAGGAATTTTGGGGAGGCGGGAGGCAGAAATGCTGAAACAAGGACATGATTGGCTGACATCAGTGGCGGACTGGCTTCCATTGAAAACTACTTTAGCCTGATGTTTCAGTAGTAGTCTGACCATTCCATTAGAAATAAGATGAGTTAAATGCAGAGTATGAAGTTCACTATATGTTGCACTGTATATGATTGTGTCTCTGACACTAAACTTGATTTGAATTTGAGTTATCTGGCTTAAGTAAGCCTGACATCAGTGGATAACAAGTTTCACAAAGTTGGTTACAAACTGGCTCTGTTAACCCTGGGTTGAGAGATATTCACACTCCCATGATGAGCAAACTCTTATAATGAAGAAATAATATATAAGCAACACAGATCATTATTAACAAAAACGAAAACATAACTGTAAATAAGAAATTTTGATTGCTTGATTAATGCTTGATTTATCTGGATGTTACTTTCTTACTTTAAGTGCCCTTTTCCAACTCAAAACAGCTTTAGAGTGTTTAACAGTATACAACACTGTTGTTAAATATCTACTTTTATTTGGTGGCATTTAATTGATATTTTTAATTAAAAAATCATTACAAAAAGCTTAGCGGGGCACCATGAGCTTCCGTTATTGGTTGGTGAACTAACAAGCACTCGGTAATGAGAGCAGTCATGGTCAAAGTCTAATTAATTGAGTTTGCAAGATTAAAAAAACAGCAAAACAGCACAAACTAATTTGCTTCAGTTGGTGTAAATAAAAACTTCTCTGTAGCTTTGAAATTCATTAACCAAGGTCGTGATGCATGTGTGCGAAGGTTCAGCAACAGAGTTACATATTGTCGGTCTGTGAATGGTTGCACAGAGCAGCGCGTAGGCAGCGATTCAAATCCTGAAATTTATAATAGATTTCATGAAAAGTGAATTAGCTTCAAAACATCCCTTTAAAGATGCCTTTGAGCAAGGCACTGGACCTGTGTGAACATATATAAGAATGCAAAGGAGACATGAATTTGACTGCTGTTATTTTTTTGTACTAACTTCTTCTCTTCTGTTTTCTCTTTCTCTGTTGCTGTTTGTCCTCCTGTGGATTCCCTGCTGCGTGATGAGTAGGTGAGTACCTGCCACTGCTTTTGTGTTATTTGTTATTTTGCACACATGCACAATGAAAACACCCATCTAAAATGTGATACATTGCGCTAGAGATTATATAATTAGTAGATTTAGTAAGTTGAGTTATAAGTCGTTGGATCTCTGAGTGACTTTCCTTACGCCTACAAGTGTTTGTCTGTCGTGTGTGTGTGTGTGTGTGTGTGTGTGTGTGTGTGTGTGTGTGCGTGTGTCTGGGAGTGCGGCCACCCTAATGGATGGAAAATCTCTTTACACACTCCAACACAAGATCAAACCATCCCTTACTCACACTTGCATACACAAACACACACACACAAAGAGTAAATCTGCACACATGCATAAACGCACGCGTGTCCCGCATGGACACACACACAATGTACTGCTCTCGCTCCTTTCCTTTTTCTCACTCTCTCTTCTATGTGACTTGATCTCATTTTTACACTGATTCTGTCTATCAGTTCAACACACACACACACACACACACACACACACACACACACACACACACACCACACACACACACACACACACACACAAATGCAATCTTTTTTCTTCTCTGTCTGTCCTTGCTTCTTTTGGCAATCTCAGAGAACACTGTCATGGTCCAAGTCCTGCTATTAATAAAGTTATTTCAGCCAAAAGTGCCTCGCTCAGTGATGGTTTTGTTTTTCTCTCGGTAAGAGACTCTGGCAGGGAGCTGGTGTCGTGGAAGATTAGCTTTCAAATTAGGCAACATAAAGAAAGTGCTAAGATAGTTAAGATTAGTTTGTGTAATTGTCTTTTGTTACACTGAAGCAGCTTTAAAAGTGCATTCATGCAGAGTTATTGGCTGATCTTCTCAGTTATGTTCAAATATCATCTTTCAGATCAGCGATATTCAAGCTGATGTGTTTCTTTACAAAAATGATACAATATACTTAACAGAGAAATCCGTCATATATTTACTGTCATAAATCATAAAATGACAATGATATTACACCAGAGATTAAGGAAACATGCTAATTTGAAGCACTCATTTCTGTGACAACACTGCTACAGCCACGGTGTCTTCTTTTGAAATTGATAATCCAGCCCATGACTCGTGTTATTGTTTGCCCGTTTCACGTTAATTAGAGTTCAAATTAAGGCTGAATGTGCACAGAATAAGTAAGCATCCGCTTATAAGTTGTAAGGAATCATTAATAATCTTTTAAAAGGAGCAGATGTTTGTACCAGTTAAATTCAGCAATATGTTAATGGAGTGTTTTAGCTCTACATAGACAGACAATTAACAATTATAAACACCTGATCAACTTTCAGTATAGGCGTCATCGTAGCTTGTTATTGCTGTGCTTGTCTTGCACTCCTGCAGTGTTTCTGCAGCCTGCCTGAGCTTCCCTGAGTCTGGGGGGGGCAGGGGGATTATTTCACCCAGTCATTGTATATTAAATAGGATTTCAACCTATTTAATATACAGACTCACAATTGCTACATATTGCTCCTTTAAATAATCAAGAAAAATTAACCAAGGTTTCTCACCAAAATGTTTGTTCAAAGCACAAATTTCTCACAACAAACTTCAGCAAAACCTCAACGGAGTATCTCATATTGTATAGATAGTGTATGCAACTTGGTTTGACATTAATGGAACTCAATGGACGCCTGGAAGATGGAAAATCAATCAAAAAACTCTTAAGACTTAAGTATCACTCTAAAAGGCTTTCATGACACTGTTTTTAGTCAGTAGATCATTAAATAAGATTAAATTGAATTTGTGTGGTGTTGCCCTCCATTATATAGCCCACTGTAAAACTACAGCATGTGTAAGATTATATCAAAAAGATACTGAGGGAGTGGAAAGATACCAGTGATGACTGCAGACATATCAGACCAGCGTCATGCTTCACACAGATACACATTAGAGCAACACATGATCTCTTGTTGTCCTGATATGAACTCCCACAAACACACACACACACACACACTTAAGCATTAGTATTCCTGCCACACAAGAGTCTGTATTTAAATGTCAGTCTCTTCTATTATATGGCAAGATGCAAAGAAAAGCAGCTGCACTTGCTATCACAGCAGACAGCTCAGGAAATAGCTAGCAGTCCTGGAACACACACACACACACACACACACACACACACACACTGCTGACTGCACTCTTGTCAATGTGCAACAGCTGGGCACAGCTTAAGTCAAAAACGCAAGTGTGAAGGCATGTGGCCGCAAGGCTCGTCAGCGCTCCTGATTGTGCGCATGTGCTTGTGTGGACCACCAGCGACAGTGTTATGATACAGTACATGGTCTGTGTGTTGCTTTAATAATCATCAAAAAAAGAAAACTGACTCCGTTTTTTAAATATTTTATTGGTCTATCAAATGTTCAACTGATGTATTAATGTATGTTAATTTTATGTCTATCTACTAATCTAGGGGTTGACAAAGTGCAACCTGCAGGCCAGTGGCAGCTCTCAGAAACAATTTGCATGCCCCCCAAATGTGGCATGAAATGTATGCATTAAACAGTATTTTAACCATTCACAGTCCATTTCTACGCTTTCACTTTCAATAGCCTACATTTAACACACTATTCTTCTATTATCCATCCTATGTGGCTCTGCAAACCTTTTCTGAACAATGTTGTGTCTGTTTTCTTTCAAGTTTTATTACAGTGTTGATGGTTGCAAACCAGAGCAAACTGTTGAGGTGTTGATTGAAAGATGACTGGAAAAGAGAGATATAAGAGGCCTGGAGAGAAAGCGATTCAAGCTACAAGTTAAAAGGTAGATTTAAAAAAAGAGTAAAAAAACACAGATAAAAGAAATCAGCAAGGAACTGATGGAAAAAGACACATACTGAAGACATTGCATTGCGCGGTGGTTAGTGTTAATCAGGGCGGGGAAGAGCCTCGCAGGCTGCTCTTGATGGGAATTGGCATGTAATCAGCTGGAATAATGTTTGGGCTGCGACAGAGCCCTGTGGGACGGGGTGGGAAGTGTGAGCGTGTGTGTGTGTGTGTGGCAAGAGATTGGGGGTTACACACCAGCCAAAGCGAAGCAGCACACTCAGCAGCCCCGAGAAAGGGTTTAATCAAGGCTTTGCTGCTTCTGTTACGCTCCCTTCACCTTCTTTTACGCAAGTTTCAGTACCGTGACCATCCACATCAGCAGCATCCAGTAGTGAGAAAGCAAAGGTCAGAGCCACAGCGTCCCGACAACATCCCTGTGATCCAGATAAAAAGGTGATGTAAGGTATTTCATTAAAATAACAGCAGAAATATTGTTCTGCTGTCGTTCCCCACAGTTTTCCTAAATGTCAACATCAAACAGTAATCCCCAGCAGGAAACATCCGGCCTGTACACAGTTTTTTGTCCTTATCTGAAATGTCCAACAGTTAGTGAAGCTGTCAAGTGTCAGATGACAGCAGTAAAGGGAAATAAGCTTTTATATACTTGATTGATTATGGATTTGCATAAATCTTTGTGAACAGTTTTAAGAAGTTATGTGCATTCGTTCAAATTAAGGGCCTGGTGTAAAAATAAAAAATAAATAAGATCAACCTTATGGCTGTAGGAGAAGACAGAGTAAAGGTTCATATATGCTGACTTTACATAGAAAACTAGATTCGTCTGTTTTGAGGTTACCGTCACAAACTTCCATGGGTCCTTTACATTGACATGGATGTTAAACAATACATCCACGAGAGGGTGTTACCCCAAAGGAAAAGTCAAAAATAAGAACAAACATGGCGATGCTGGAGGAGATTGTAATAATGTACCGCTTGAGAGAGAAAAAGAATTGTAGATGGCAGTCTGCGACCATCATATACATCGTATCCTGAGGATGGAGAATTCCTTTCACGAACTAATTGGTGATGAATGTCATTTCCAATATTTTTGAATTTATCAAATTTATCTATTGGCTCTACTGCGTCGTGGTACAGTTGCGCCATGTCAGCCGGAGCTAATTGCAGCCATTCTACACAATGCTTGTGATTCCACCAGCACTGCCGCGGCGCACCCCAAAGGTAGCTCTCCGCTCCGCTTCAAATACGTGCCGAGTCTATTTTCGACAGATGCCATGTCAATTAGCACAGAGCAGATCAAATGGGCAGGAAGTCAGACATAAAAGGCAGGGAGAATCCAGTTCATTTTCAAGATAAAACACCCCATGCAGACTCACAATCATAAAGATAGATAGAAAAGAAAGTATTGAACCACGTAGCCTGCTTATCCATGGTAGAAGCACAAAGAGCAAGGAAAGAAGAACTAATCAACAAAATCTAAGCAAGTAAAACATAATCAAGTGAGCAAAACGCTCCACTGCTGAAATGCGTCTGAAACACTGCTGGTAGGGCTTGCAGCCGTGCGGAGGACGGATCAGAACCGTGGCACAGACGTGCCATGCTTGCAGTGTTGCCAGATCTCGCGAGACAAATAAGCAACCAGGCCTTTAAAAAACAAGCCCAAAACAAGCGACTTTTTCTATGGAGCCCCCTAGTTTCTGGGGAGAGAAAAATACAGAAATTGTGTGCATGTTTTTACAATCTGTGTGGATGGATTGTTAACTGTGGGTACTACAGATTGCCAGTGTACATTCATATGGACAGATTGGTGAACTGTGCGCAGTTTTGGGAAAATTGTACCGACGGTACAGTTTATTTTTCTTCCCCTGAGCTTCAGGATAATGATCACAAGAGGGAGTTAAACCATCTTTTCACATTCTTTACCATTAGAAAACAGATGGGATAACAAATATAAACTGATGCAAGTACATTATATACATAGTAAACCTCCACAAATGAATTCACAAATTCTTTATTGTTGCTTTTATGCACTAATCTTCCTTTTTTCTTTTAGCTACATGACTTTGAAACAATATGTCATAGAGTAAAGCTCAATAAAAACTTCCTTCTTTCAGTATTCTCTCAACAATAAACAAAGGCAGTATAAAGTGACTTAAGCCAAGACATTCAGACAAGTGTCATAAGCAGTGCAACAGGGACTACAGAAGATCCCATTTTTAAATAACTACAACCCAGAAACAGAAGCAATTACAGATAATCTTAGTCTGCAGCAATAAAGTGTCTCCTGCTCTGACAAACAAATGAGTAATTTGGAAAATACTTAAACTAAACTGGTGTGAAAACCAGCAGTCGCGCTTTTTCATTTAAATCCCACCGACGTGTTTTACCGTAACAGAAAAAAAGACTGCCCTGCTCAGTCTGACGCCTGCTCTGATTGGCTAGTACTCGTTACCATCAGGATCAGAGCCAATTAGAAGCAGGATGTGGCTGGGAACAGACTCTGCTGTCTCCTCTGTGTATGTGTGTGTGCCTGTGTGTCGCGGGGGTTGGGGGCATAGGGAACACGCAGAATAACAGGCAGGACAAACTATCCTACATTTAAATAACATATCGAAATTATCTGCTTGACAACTTATTACGGAGCTGGGAACAAGCCCAAATAAGCAACTCCACTTTAGAAACAAGCCCAAGAAAACCGCGACCCGCAACTACAAATTAATAAGCGACTTCACGGAAAAAACAAGCCCAAAGTCGCTTATAATAAGCGGACTTGGCAACACTGTGTGCTTGGTGGAATCAACCGGTAAGCTTTCAGAAAACATGCAAAAATACTGATGAAAAGAACACAGAACACAGACAGAAGACTCTGTCCGTATCCTTATGTGTAGGATATCTAATGTTTAGCATAAATGAGCCCTAAGCCTGCTTAAGAAGGTGGTAGTTTAGCAGGGAAAGATGCTAATAAGTAGGGCTGACTTTCAAGAGTCGAATATTCGACGATTCGATTCGGAGAGGTCTGATTTGACTATGAACCTCGCAGTCGAATCGTTGGAAAATGTTGTTATGTAACTAGACCATACCATTCTGACTAGGCGGGGGTGCCCACGACTGCTGAGCAGAAATTGATACATAGAATGTCTTTTTTTCAATATATAAAAGCCTATTTTTGATACAAAATCATCTCCATGTCTCCCTCACTAGTCGTTTATACTATTAATCAATATTTCAGTCATGCACGATGTCAGTTATCTGTCGCCGCATGCAGCCACCCGCCACTAGTCGGGGCCGCGGCCCTCAGACGGCAGCCTCTCGCCCAGCGTGTACGCCCTGATCACCTAGGCAACCCCGGATGTTTATGTCAAAGTCGGACAGATGAAAACCAGCGCGGTTTGGCAGTGTTTTAATCTAGAAAATGGAAATAATGTTGAATGTAGACTGTGACAGAATAAGCTGATATATAATCACTCGACTGGAGAAACGTGCACACATTAAACACAGACACGGAAATCTGCAGGCGGAGCTGCTGCTGTCAGCTGCAAACGTCAGGTCTAGTTTACCTGCAGACTCCGTGATCCTCTTCGGTCTGAAAAGTTGAAGCATTTTGTGAGTTGCTCTAATGTTTTGTACGTTAATGTGTTTGGTTTGTATTGCATATTTAGCGTGCATAGCGCACATTTCAGCGGCATTTAAGTACGATTTGGCGATTGTTGACTGTGATTAACGGCTTCAAATGGCTCTTAATACGACAGTATTTTTTCCGACAGTGTTTAACATTATAAATTAATAAATTCTGCTCAATTTTAACTGCTTTCTGACTGTTTTCTTAGTGTTAGACTAGTCGACTAGTCTAAATTAAATTTTGCGTTTAATAGACAGGGAAATTATTCGCCAGGAACATCCCTAAGAAAAAATCAACGGTGGGGGGGGGGGTCGACTATTCGTCGACTACGGCAAAATCTGACGAATCAGATTCGACTATGAAAATCCTTAGTCGAAAACAGCCCTACTAATAAGTTTCAGCACTGGCCCCACAGGTCACCAACCCCTTAAATTTGGCAACCCAAATGTAAACTTATGTAAAAACAACAGAAAACACAAAAGGCAGTTTAACACAGCCTAAAACAGCCTTTCTAAACTGTGGCATTTTCGATGACTAGTTGAGGAAACTGTAACTGTCCGTTACGTCTGTAGATGTGTCATATTCCAGCCACATAAACTCCTGCTTCCATTCACAACTAAATTTGCCTAAATTTAATTTTTTTGTAGCCCGCCTTTTGTGTTTATGGTTCTTTTGTAAGGATCTTGTTAGCAGTTTGAGAAGGCATACTTCAGTAGCCCTGACATAGCCAATGAGGAGTGCTCTCCGCTATTTTCATAGAATGTTGAACTAAAGGGCACAAAGGAATCATGATGTTTGTGGAACTATAATGTGTTGGTGAAGGCTCACAGTATGCGGATAAAAAAAATTCCACCTATCTGGAATATTTGGTGGCCACAAAGTAAAGTACTGCATTGGGAGGAAACAGTCCTGCACACGTCTGTACCACAGAGTAACTTTTTGTGGCATTCACGCCATGGTTAATGTAAAAACCCTGGTTTAGGCACACCTTAAGTCCTTTGGTAATTTCTCCTCTTCCCATCCACTTCTTGTTAGTTAGTAGAATGTAAACTTGCTTAAATATGTTGAAGGAGAGAGCAAGAGAGAGAGATTTCCCAGTACAGAGAAAGCAAAAAGCAGGACCTTTACTGAATGAAACACCCAGTTCTGTGGCTGTATTGCATTCTGGTCCATCAAGGCTGCTGTGGGTGCTGAAACAGGGCTGTCCATCTCATCTGCAATGGATGACTTATACATTTCGGTACAACAGTCAAAAGGCCCTCACTTTGATTTCAAGGAACTGGAACCAGAGCCTCCATTTACTGCAGCACTGATGTTTGTGATGGAACTTCTCTGCCATCAAACCGCATTATAGATGCAGGAAATAGTTCATTTTGACAGTAAGTTGTTTGCATCCTCTGGAATATGAGAAACCAAGCAATGTTAAAAGACTCAAACCGACTGATCATGTTAACCAACTTAATCACATAATTTGATCAAATCAATATCAAAGACTATGTGAAGTGTTCGTACACACAGATGTGGTGACAGGCCGTACCACACAGGAAGACGGGACAGAAACAGATGCAGGCTGTTATGCAGCGCACGCACATGCGTTAAACATATGCACACACACAATGCACAGACACATTGTGCACATCCCATTGATACACGCCTTCAATCATAAACAAGTATGTTACACACATTATACGCAAACAGACGCACACGTTAGATTGCCCACAATTTCCCCTCCAATCAGACATCAAACGGCGGTCTGAGGGTTGCCGGCCAGAGCTTTTGATTTGGTTAAATGGGTGTCATTGGGGCACACGTTTCTCCATCTCCCTCCATCAGCAAACAGCCATTTGTCCCTATCGCTGATTATCCATCTTATCTGGAGGCCATCAGCTTGGCTGATTAGGACATTCCCAGAATTCCATCTTTTCCTCACTGTTGGAATGTCTGTATTTCTGCTGCTTGTTAAAATGTTGGCTTTAACTGCACACTTTTCCACTTCTTTTTGTTTTCAATTGTTTGTTACAATTTTGACTCTTGTTTTTCATTTGCAAGCCTAAATCATTCAAATTATCGTTCACAAATGTCCATTATGTGACTGTGTGTCTGCATCTGCACAGCTGCTTTCTTTAAAGGGATAGTTCAGATTATTTGATGAGTGGTTGTATGAGGTACTTACAGATAGTCAGTGTATTATATGTCAGTTGGCATGCACCCAGTTTGGAGAAGCAGAGAGGAGTACCAGCACAGAAGTTAAGCAATGAACTGCTGTGGACAGGGTCAGCAACAAAAAGCATTTTAGCCTCTTAAAAAAGGTCCAACTAAAAAACATCTATATCAATTTAAGTGTACACTGTATTTAGAATATTTTTAACGCTTTGCTTTCCTGTTAGACAGCTTTTTCTGTCAGGAAACTGCCATTGTTAAAGCCAAATATTGCTCTCTCCAAAACAACCAAACTCCACAGGCAAAAGCACAAATTTTTACCTCGCAGAACATGGGAGTTCCTGATCTTCCTCTGCCTCAATCTGGTAGTTTATGTGTGTTATTGTGTGACTTCGGTGAATCTGAACTGTCTTTTTACAATATCAACACAAACAAACTAGCTGACGTGGTGGTAGACCAGCAACTCCCATTTTCTGTGAGATAAAATTACAGATTTTGCATCTTCAAACCGATTTTGTCGGTTTGAAGGAAGTAGTATTTGGCTTACAGCGTATAATGTCACTTTCCCACCAAAAATGGCCATCTGACAGCAAAGTAAAGCAGTGATAATATTCTAAATATAGTATACGCTTAAACTGATATAGATTTTTTTTCAGGTGGACTTTTTTTTTAGTGGCTAAAACACGTTTTGTTGCTGACCCCATCCAAAGCAGTTAATTGCTAACCACCTGTGCAGGTACTGCTCTCTGCTTCTCCAAATTGGGGGCGTGACAACCTCCATCAACTGTAGTAATATACTGACTTTCAATAAGTACCTCATAGAACCCTACATCAAATAATCTGAACTGTTCCTTTAATGTCCTGTCGCTACAGTGAGTGTCCTAAGCTAAGTGGTGAAAAATGGTTGTATTTTACCCCTTAGCGCCAACAGTAATGATCGTGTCCAGAGCAGAGTCATGTAGTCAGCAGAACCTGCCAGCCTGTATTTCACTGGCTGGCCAATACTGTAGCAATGTAGATATATGGAGCCCAGAGAGAGTCCAGCATGCACACTCAGGAAACAGAGTGCTATATTTTCCTCCAATTACACATCATTCTTCTTTCGTCTGCCACTCAATACCACTAATGGTCAGCACGGCAGTGATTCCTCCACCTCTGCGCCTCATCAGTTCCTCCAGTTCTCCGTCTTAGTGTGGAATGATTTCTGTCAGTCAGTCACAGAGCAACTAGTCAATATTTAAAGGAGCAATACGTAAGACCCGAGCAACCCTATTTAATGTACAATCTTTGACTGAAGCGAGTTATTTCCCCCCGCCCCCTCCTCCCCAGACTATAAGCTCTGGCAGGTCAACTGCAGGCTACATGGACACTGAACCTACACAAGCACAACATTATACTTTGACAGTGACAAGTGATGATGAGTCTTTCTCTGTAAGGTGATCAGCTGTTTATAATTGTCAGTTGCCTGTCACTGTAATGCTAAGCCCCTTTTCCTTAAGAAAAATGCCCACTGCTTTGAAAATACACTCTGGAGTTGGAGTTCAATTGCTGCCTGCCGTACTGCCTGCCAAACTCCATTAACATATTGCTCAGTTTTATCGTTATAGACATCTACTCCTTCTAAAAGATTATTAATGGTTTCTCACGACTCATAAACAGACTCTGACTCGTTTGGCCAGCATTAGCATTAGGCATCAGGCAAACGTTTTTTCCTGATCAGAATGGACATTTTAAAGGACAACATGCTCGCTGTAGCGTGGTTGTCGGAGAAACCAGTATTTCAACTTAATGACATATCATGGTGATTTTATGGTTTAGAATTCACAGAATTGTTTTTCTCTTTTAATACTTTAAAGCATTATTCTTCTTTATTCTTTGATACACTCGAAGTGGTTTTATTTCTTTGTTATAACTGATACCCGTCTGTTCTCTTTAAGGTCCTTACATGTAAGATGGATTTTTTTTTATGCATATTTTAGTTTGAGTGTTTTGGTTCTTTGTAACAGCTATTTTCTACTTAGCAGTTTGTTTTAAAGGATTTTCTTCCACACATGCAATCACCACTTAAAAAACAATGATTTTCAAATTGGTCAGAGGAAAAATGCCACTAAATTACACCAGCCACGGAGAAATAACAGTGTTTATTGATGTGCACATTTTCAGTTAACACTGTAATTTCTCTTTATGAAATATTGCCCAATTTGAATGGTAATTTAAAATAGGAAAGCAATAATACGAAGCATTTGCTCTTATATTCAACATGTTTATTTTCATTTTGATTTGGGTAAATTGTTTTTTACCATAACCATTTTGGTTATGGTCATATGTGGCTCTGTTTTTAAGATTTGCATTGCTGTTTGTTATGAGATGTTGGCACATAAATGCTGTATATATTTAAGCCAATAGCATTGCACCAAGTAATGCATTAAACTGTTTGTATGTCTCTTAGTGGTCTGTGGCCTTTTATCTGAATTGTATCAGCAAACCGCTGTATGAATCCAGGAGCAGGGTTGATGAAGGATGCAGTCCTTCCTCCACTGTATGAGAGGAAAAGTGTTGATTCAATTTTGCATGTCGTAAATCCAGGAAATGTCTATATAAGTGTATATATGTGTGTTATTTTGACTCTATACATCAGGATATTAAAAGCAATAATTTACAAGTGGTCACAGAGATCTGGGGCTGTGACGTAAAACTGTGTGTTTGCTCTCCTCCCACAGGGGGTAAAAGTAATTGTGGAGTGTATATTGTTTCAGTGGATCTCTCAAACACACACACACACACACCAGCTCTTTTGGTGTCTTTTGGTTTGTTCAGGAAAAAGGGATGAAACAGAAGAGACAATAACACGAGGTAGAGCTGATTTCTCTTTCGCCTGCAGGCCGACTGCGTCCCATTTCCACCAGACTGGAAATGGGGAAAATCTCCTCTTCCTCTTTGTCTTTCTTTTTTTTCCCATTTTTTTTCTCCTGCTCAAGTTCTCCTTCTTCCCCTTTCACCCTCTCCTTCGTTATTAAGTCATCTTATCTTCTCCTCAGGGTGTTTCAAAGCATCACCTTTGCCTCCACAATATCTCATCCCTCAAAGTTATCTGTAAAATGTACACATTTTGTTGTTATGTGCTAACATTCACTGTTATCTTCTGTGCCTGATTTGATGGTTACTAAAACATTCACACACGCCTTTTATGAAACCAAAAAGAGCACAGACTACATTTACAAGCACGATTTTTTGCCCTTGTTTGAAAAAAGACAATTTTCCTACTGTTTTGATGGCTAATGAAAAGGAATATTCCACTAAACAGTCGTGAATACAACTGCTATTGAAATGTTGGACAGCTGGAGTCGTGTGAGCCATTTTGCTTCTTTGCATCAAAATAGTATTTTTCTTTTTTTTTTTTTTTTTTTGCAAAGTGTCCCCCTGGTAGTGGACTTGTTTGACCGTGCGAACATTTAATTCATTCATTCAACCACATTCTTGAAAAGGTCAGCATTGCAATATTTGTGCCTACCCAAAAACCTGCTGAAAGTTTGTTTACAATGCACAGATCTGACCATGAACAGCCATTTGTGACACACTGTGTAAAAACCCCACTTGAGACACATAATTCTGCTGGCAAATGCTATTTGCACCCAGGTGTCATTAGCCAACTAGGCTATTTGCACCCAGAGTGTAAATGTGCACAAGGTTGTGGGACAATTCTACACCATGCACATGGCAGGAGACCCCATAAACAATGACCTTTGCCTAAACCTAACCAAGTAGTTTTATTTCCTAAACCTAATCAAGTACTTTTATTGCCGAAACCCAACCAAATTGCAACTGAAAACTGAAAATAATAATATAAAGAATTAAAAAGTTTTATCGCTAACTTCTAGGTGGCCCAGGCCAGTTGTGAAGCTCTGCTCTCCCACAGGAAAGTCCTTTGTCAAACTCATTCACCCACTGCATCATTCTCTGTCAAATGACTTTGTTGCTGTGTATAGGTAAACTAAGGGTGAGGGGTGTGAATAGCCTAATACTTGCTATGTGCCTGTTCTAATCTGGGTACAATTAGACACTCCTTATGTGAATACACTGTGCAAGTCCAAAGCATGCTCCTAAAAGCTGAATAATACTGGTGTACCTCACATATCTTAATCAGAAAATGCTCAGACTAAGGCCTAATTCAGAATATCCAAAAGGAATATGCTGTTAACATGACCTGCATCAAACTCAGGATATTGTAATATTATGAATAATGGTGGAAAATTAGTGTGCATATAAATATAGCCACAGAGACAGGTTAAAGTCAGGATTTTTAATAGCACAGAATTATTAAGAAAACATGCAATAATCGATTTTTGAAATAGTTTGATGCGTCTGAGAGTTTCTAATTAAAACCAAATGAAATTTAAAAAAAGCATTGATGCTGTTTCCCTGGTTAAAATCTTCCGGAGCACATGCTGTGTTTTGTATGGTCAGCAGCAGCGACAGCAGATAATTGGGTACGAGTCATTCTCAAACTTCATTAGATGAAAATTAGAGAAAATAGACGTCACTGCACAGGTCAGACTGATCAACCAACTGAAGAGCTGTGCAAAAATACTGCACAGTAATGAGAGCTGTGCACCAAAGAGGGAGACATTTAAAAGCCGAGAATATTCTGTATCAGCAGTTCTGATTCATGTTAGGTTTTTTTTCTTATAGATCAAATAGGCACTTATTTGTATGTATGTACAGCTGACATGTGTTTGGTATACCCAGGGCATCAGTAAGACCTTTTCGCACAAACACCTTATCATCCCTTTGACCTTCACATAGCCTGGACCTCAGAGGAAAGGAAAACACGTGGACGAAAAGACATAAGATCAAAGAAGCAGATTTTAATTTCAAGCCTCAAACGTGTTCGTCTGCTCCTGTATCTCATTCAAAACTTGTAACTTAAACAGTCAGAGGGCAGGAGGCAGCAGCACAGATGGAGCTGCGTGGGCTGCTGGTGCGTTGACGCACTTGATTCGGCCTGTACTGAGTGTACAATAACAGCAAATTTGCATTTTTATGCACACACACCACTCAAAATGCCATAAGCAGCGCATATAATAGTATAGACTGACACACTTACATTGCCATAAGCGGCGCTGAGTCAGCCTCTCTCCAGTTAAGTTGCCCCGTTTCTGTGCAGAGGGAACCAGTCAGCCATCTGTTGGCCTAATGAGCTGACTCTACTCCACCAAAGCAACTCAACAGCACAGCTTCACCCCTCTAATTCCCTCATTCACAGCTCCGCAGTATGCTCGAGCTTCTCATCTTCTGCTGCTGTGTTTGGCACACAGTTCCTGGCATGTTTTGTGTGTTTTTTTTTTTGTTTTTTTTTTTGTGTTTTGATGTTTAGTTTTCTCTTCATGTGAAGAAAGTTGGTCATGTCTAATTACCCAGTCGTCTTCCTGTTGGAGGTTTTATGAAATTGTTTGGAGGCCGTAATGTCTTGGAATGCAAATAGATGTTCTGAGTATAAAATGAGAGGAAAGAAGAGCCACGGTTTCATGATTTAACAGAAGTCCTGAATGAATTTGTAGTTTTTAGTTGATGTGTAGGCCGATTCAAATGTAGACCACTGGCAGCCCTGGTGACCAAGGAGTTTAAGCCAATAACCATGAATATTAACATCGATTTAACTCTTAAATTCCTGCCATCTCTCTGCTGTCAGTGTTCTAATTAAATCATAAAATGCTCCAAACATAGACTCTATCATGGCTGAATCTCATGGCTTAGCCCTTTAAAGGGAAAATTTAGCACTTCTCATGTGGGTGTCCAGTCAGTGTTGGTGGTAAATGTAGTCAGCTGATGCAAATAAATTCCTCAGTGCGTGCTATATTGACTGAGAAAGCTGAGTTCTCCTGCTCAAAATCCTCACATCCAGTGACATCACTGGATGCAAGAAGAACCACAGGCTATTTCAGCTTGTATTTCTAGTCTCCGACTCTAGGTAGCCAGTATTTTTTTGCCACCAAATGTTATGTTTTGGCCAACAAAGTAAGAGCTATAGGCTATGGAGGTGATACACAATAACATGGATATGGGCATCAGAAGCTCGTGTGGCAGGGGGGCATACCATTCGGCAAAGGTCAGCAATTGCTTGAGCTACCTATAAAACACCTCATGGGCTCATAGCTAAATCATGGGTTTTTAATTGATAATTAATCTTTCTAAAAATCCATTTAAAAAACTGCATCAAAATGCTTAATTCATTGAGTGTCTCAGGTCCTCCCTACTTACTTGGACTATTCAACACTGCGCTTCTCTGGAAAGGTCTTCAGGAAGACAGTCACTCAGTGTGGTGTACAGACTGTTGAACAATCCAAACAATCTGTGCTGAAAAAAGGAGGAAGTGGGACGATACTAAAGGGCAACACCCATTGCAGCCACAACCTGTTCACCCGCTACAGTCTGACAAGAGATACAGAAGTATCTGCTGCCATACCACCAAACTTCAGAGCAGCCTCTTTCCTTAGGCTGTGAGACTCCTCAAATTATCCTCTGCCATTCCACAATTAAATAAAAAAATATTTATTTGACTTTAGTAAAGCATTGAAATGCATGTGGCTGTGTTTACCTTGGGCCCCAAAATGACTAAAACGCCCCTGTCGTGTGTAACACAGACTAGCACATGCGGGAACTTCCAGCACAGCTCTGGAACAGGAGAACTCAGTTTCTTTGGTCATTCTAGCACAAACTGAGGAAGTCATTGCTTCAGTTGACTACATTTCCATCAACATTGACTGGACATCCACCTGAAAAGTTGCCTCTATAATTGCCCAGTGTAAAAAAAAAAACAGGGCACGATCTGAAGGACAATATGTTGCATAAAAATGGTGCAACACTGTCTGTATATAGTATCAACCTTTAAAAAAGCAGCAGCTCAGAGTGGAATCACTGAAGCCACAGCAGGATTCCAGTAATGAGTGTAACTCATCAGAGGTCTTGAATCATCATGAGTAATAGACACATGCTGGATAGATTTAAAAAAGAATTGCAAAAATGTAGGAGACGTCTTCTTCAATTAAATGTTGCTAAAAGTGACTCATCTTTGAAACGTCAAATCTCTCTGCCTGCATTCACGGTGCATTTCAGAGTCTACTAATGTCATACCTGACAAATCCAATATATGATACTTCACCTACACAGTCAGGGCTGACTTACAAGGCAAAATGACACTTATGCTCAAATTTAACATATAATTTATTAAACACGACAGAAATGTTATTTCCCTCCAGTCTGAAACACTAAAAACAAACTTAACCAAGTGCACCCTACTGAAAATATCAAACAGCATTTTTTCCAGGTCTGGAAATTATAGTAACACTCTTTTGAAGAAAACTTTCAGTTTTCCCAAGAGAGTAAACAACCATTCCAAATTAGCTTAAAAAAAACACCCAGCTTCCTAAAATATAGATAGAAAAAAGCAAGTATAGACTCCTGACAAACCATATTTTAGCCTTGCCTTAACTGAGCTCAATTAGCTCCACAGGCATTGTACTCGTTCAATCATAGTTCTCTTTGGATCGTACAAGCGAGGTCTGAGTAATGAGGCTACATGCTCATGCTGCAAGCCTGCAGTTAAGTGGCATTAATCAAGTCTGCCCACTAAGCCCAGTGGATTTCCTACGACACAAAAGGTGTATTGCCCTCTGTCAAAATGCACACAATATTGCTGGCGAAGCTAAGTGGAAAATGGCAGTGTTTAGACCTCAGCAAGAAGAAAGAGGAGAGTGTATCTGCTGCATTTGGACAGCCAGCACACAGTTTATTGTAAAATAGATAACTTGAGGGGTCTGTTACACAGACAGGGCTCAGAAGCCAGCAGAAGGCCTTAATGTGCACCAGTTAAACTGGGACATTTAAGTAGCTTTCATGAATGAATTTGGCTTAGTTAGTCTGAGACAATGGAGTCCTGGAGTAAAAACGCAGAATGGAACAGAAAACCTCATGACTGGTGTGAATCTTCAGACAAAAACAATAGCAGACGCAAAAGTAAAAACCAGGCTCCTCTGGCCTTGTAATGCATATTGGTCTTCATTTGGACTGGGGCTGCCCAAAGTGTGGTCTTTGGACCAAAGTTGGCCCTCTATAAGGTTTGATTTTGCCTGCAAGATGTAGCTAAAACAATTTCAATTAATTAAAAAATCTCTCTCCCACCTTTTCTGTCTATCGTCATCTATCCTGTTCTAAGCAAAAAGGCCATTAAATCATTGAAAAGCCTAAGGTGACAGTAATTAATTACAACACATTGTAATAGGTGTGTGCTTTTGGTCCATGGCCCACCATTAAAAAGAGTTCTCCCTAAAATCAAAAATGCATATTTTTCACCTGGCTTGTGGTGCTATTTATCCATCTAGATTTTTTTGGAGTGAGTTGCAGAGTTTTGGAGGTATCAGCTGTAGAGATGTCTGACTTCTTTCTAATATAACGGAACTAGATGGCACTAGATGGCACATACACCCAGAGCCTCTTTCTAAAAAATCATGACCTGGTTACTCAAGATAATGCACAGACCTTGTTGTGAGCAGTGTCATGTAGGAATCAAGTAGTTCCAGTAGATTCTACTGCAGAAAGAAAATAGTTCCTACATGAAACTGGACAAATGAAGAGATGGTTAAATAGCACCACAGGATTTTGTGGTGAACTGTCCCTTTAAGTTTCAGTTTTGGCCCTCCAAGTGAAAAGTGGGCATCAAGTGGGCACCCCTGATTTTAGGGGTAAATAGTCCATGCTTCTTCACAAACAGTACTCAGCAGAAGTTAAACCTGGGTCTTTGAGTGGTTAATTTAAGCTTCAATTTAATCCTACAGTAGCCTTTTTCAATATAAATCTGTGCAAGTTGCTTTGAGTTAAGACAGCTTAAATAGGCATTTTAGTCCTGGACTCGGCCTCAGCCTTGTCCGTGAAACCGGCCCCAGGTCTCTGACTGCGCAGCAACTGCAGAGTCGTGCCTCTAATTCGCTTGGCTCAGAGGTTTGATTTGGATGAGACTGTGTTTATGCGTACTCTGATTTCTCAGAAATCAAATGATATGAAAAAAAGCATTTGATATGAAGTTCAAGGAAAAAGAGACAGAAGCTGAAACCCCTCCCCTCACCGGTCTGTCAGCTTAGCACACTGACTGTCGTCTTTTGGTGAATTTGGTATCTGATGTTTCATTTTTTTTTGTCTTATTTTGTTCAAGATTCATATAAAGTAATCAAATATACATTTTGAATTTAAAATACAGTTTCGATAAATCTTCTCCCTGTCTTGCTCCCTCACTCATTCTCCATCTGTCTGTCTGACATCTGCTGAACAGCACTCTGAACAGGAGTCTTGGAGTGGTATTAGTGCTGAAATGGGTGCTGATAGGAATCTGATGTATGGTGTGTGCGTGTGTGTGCGCGTGTGTGCCTGCGTGCCGGTAAGTCCGTGTTTTTATGAACCCTGTTAGCTGTTGGCTTTCTTCAACAGTGTGTCAGTCTGCGTCTAGTTAGTGAGAACACAAACACACACACACACACACACACACACACACTAAAAGCTTTCCGACTCTTCTCGCACCCACCACCATCCTCAGTGCATCCCACATCATGGAAAATTGGCTCCTGCCCGGCTCTGTCTTTCTCTCTGTACCCCTCTCCCTAACTTAACTATCTCTGCGTCTCTTCTTCGCTGCGATCACATGGCCCAGATGTGGGATAAGAAACAAACAGCTGCTTCTTAAGCTGGTATACTGGTGAGGAGTCACAATCACGTCTTGGTGCTCTTGATGTTGTGAATTTGAATCCACCTCTGCTGCTCTGTGTAGGTGTGTTTTGCACTCTATGATGATTTGAGTCTACTTCGGTTATAAAACTTTTTCTTTTTGTGATCAGTTATTTCTTAGATTTAAACGTAATTATCAGAATGGGGTTACAACTTTGTGGAGCCACAGAGAAAACAAATGTCATTTATTTTCTTGTATTTATTTATTCTCAGGGACAATGCGCACTGATCAAAATCACTGTATATGTGTAAATGTTGGCAAAAGGCTCCATTTCAACCGTTGTCGCTAATGCAACAAATAAAACACTACACATAAGGTACATACCAGAAGGCAAAACATGAACAGCTAAATAAGATAAAAAGCTTAAAGGAGTAAGGCAGCAAAGGACATGAAACAAGCAGACAATTAATACAAAATAATTCATACAACTCACATACTGACTAAAGTAAATTCTGATGAGAGCATCAATTTTGCATCCTTCGCTCTAGTGGCGTAAGGACTCAGCACCAGGCCCCCGTGCAAGATGATCAAACTGCGCCCTGCCCATCACAGTCAGATGTGATATAACATAATGTCAGTAATTAATGAAAGAAGTGAAAGCATGCAGCCGTAAAATGACCAAACAATGAAATGCACCGCCGTGATATAGAGGAGGAATTATAAAAGCAAGGCCAAGATAGTGATAACTTAATCTATCAGACAAAATCTGGTGCTGGAGCACCATAACAATTTAAAACATAATCGCTATTAGCACAACTTCTAATTTATAAAAATCAACTGGTGACAGCGCACCATTACACGGATGAAAAATACCTAGGTTAACAGGTGACGATACACCTGCACACAGATGAAAACTAACAGGTGACCGCACACCTTAACACAGAAGAAAATACAGTAGGTTATAAGAGGCAGAGACAGCCCACTTTTGTCCAGATGAAAATATGGTGAACTCGGTGATGGTGCACCAACACCAACATTATTCATGTTTACATATAGGCATTAGCAAATAAGCAAAAAGCATGTGTAGGTGGATTATTAGTCAAATAAAATAATAAATAATAATAACAAAGTTCTACTTACATCATAGCTTCACTCTCATTAGCATATCCATTGGAACAACTTATGTTTGTTCGTCTCTCTGAAACTTTATGAAAGAATTTTTGGAAGCCGCTTTTTCTTTCTCTCTCGCTTCTTTCAAATCTAGCTTGTGAAATTTACTTTTGGGTTTGCATATTACTTATTTCTCACTTACTTGCTGCCTTGGCATTTCTCGCTTTTCTGTTTGTTTTGTCAAGTCGCATCTAAAGTCATCAAATTTGTGTTTGACTTGAACTCAAGTTGTGTGACTCAATTCCAGACCTCTGCTGAAGGGTGACGCACACCATACCACGAATGTCAAGATATCACCTTATGTTTTGTGTGTAAACTCGGATAGTGATCCATCAGGATACTCCACTTTCCTATTTCCATGTCTGTAAGTACCGGCGCCTCCTGTCTTCCATAGCTTTGCTCTGTCTGTATGGCTGACTCGCAGTATGTGACTGGTGTGTGTTGTCCTTAGATTCCCTTGATGTTTGATGTTTGGAATTGCATTGATTTGATCAAAATACCGACCTGTGAGGGCTTAAGTCTCCCATAATGGGCTAGATTTTCTAAAGGCTGAAAATAGAGTCAAGAGGAGGTGCAGAAGTCAAGTTTCTCTCAGACCACTTGAATTACATTATGCTTAAAAGTTATAAAGAAACTTTCGCCAATGATGCTAAAAATAAACTGCCTACACCAGCTTTAAATTGACCGGCTCAGGAAGAAGATCTCCAGTAATACACTTTCATCAAGGTAAAAAGTTACATACTGTTGCTTTAACTGGCTGGCATAATGAATAGACTCAAACCCTTCAGCCCTGGTTAAAGCCTTTGCATTAGCATGGATACGCCTCTCTGAAGCTCCCTTAAGCGAGACATTAAATTCCTTCCACCTCCAGCTGCCCCAGCTTTTTGAACCTTCTGATGTGAATTGGGGAATGACTGTTATTATAGTTCAACTTTTCTTTTGATGGAGAGAAACCTTTCAGAAGTCAGCAAAGAAAACTGGCGTGTGAAGCGCCGTGTCCTTGGCCCAGCTCTGTTTGGTCAAGTAGTTGCTTAGAAATAAAACCATATGTTTTATCGCTGCCATCATCAGGTAAGATACTGCACTCGACTGGATAAACACGAGGATTAACTAATAGACGGCTGGCAAGGAGTCGATCTGGCTCCATCCCACTCCTCCTCTCCCTCCCTCCTTCCCCCTCGTCTCTCATCCTGCCTTTTTCTCCTCTCTCCTCGTCTTCTCTTTATCTACCAGTGTGTGCTTTTTCATCCAACCCTCCTACTTGCATCGTATAACGCTAAAAATCAAAATGTGACAAAATGAGTAGCACACATACATCCATGTACAGTAAGATCAGGTATTGATTAGGATAAAAACATGATCGATACAATAACGATTGACGTAGCGGGTTCCAAAGAGAGACTCGCTGTGCTCAGTCCGATCTCTCAGCTGGTCGTCTCTTTCTTAATCTCTCTCTTCTTCTTTCTCTCCCTCGTTTTATTTTTTGATGTACTGATCAGCCTGGCCTTTCCTAGAAAGAGAAATGATTGTTTATAGCTGAGCTCAATCTTTATCTTACCATCACAACCTCTGCTCTACTGCTTTTCATCCAGGAGAACCTGCTCCACTCACTCCTGCATTCAGTCATTTTCAGTGCTGGAAGTAATGCCGTACATTTACTCAACTGCTGTACTTAAATACAGTTTTGAGGGACTTTTACATTAATTGAGTATTTCAAGTCCATGTTACTTTATACATTACTCCACTACATTTCAGAGGGAAATATTGCACGTTTTACAGTTGTACTTTGCTACATTTATCTGACAGCTAGAGTTACTTTGCAGATTCAGATGTTATATATAATTAATTTATATAATGTGATACTGTGCTATGGATATAACTACATCTAACAACCCACCTCCATCTGCTGAAATGTTACATATTCTACAGCATCAGTAGTAATATTCCAACAATATGATATACAATAATACAAGTCCCTGAAATGAGCTATTCTTTCCAAAAAGCACTTTTTACATTAATACTTTAAAGGTGCAATATGTAAAACCCTAGTGTTAAAAAATGAGCTCTGCAGTTGAAATAGCGAGTTGGGTCCAGAGACGGTACATTAAATATATTGAATTTAATAAACGATTTATGGTTGAAGCGAGTTGTTTCTCCCCGTCCCCTCCTCCCCAGACTCGGGGAAGCTCCGGCAGGTTGCCTGCAGGTTGCAGGGACGTTGACCCCGCGTGAACATTATACTTTAACGATGACAAGCAACAATGATTCCTACACTGTAAGTTAATCAGCTGTTTATAATGGTCAGTTGTCTGTCAATGTAAATCTAAACCCATTGAGCACTCCCAAAAACAAAATCCTACTGCTCTGAAAATACACACTCTGGAGCTGGTGTTCAGTGACTGTCTGCCTTTCTGCCTGCCAGACTCCATTAACATGTTGCTACTCATTCAGCAAACCTTGTGTTTCAACCATCCCTGCCATGACAAAACTTTATGTGCCAATTAGACACCTAGACACATGCTAACCAAGTCATTTAAAAGTCAACAACTGATTCAAACTGATTTATTTCAATAAATGCAGCAGCAGATGTTGAATGTGTCTTCTGTCTTCCCGGTGGGGAGAGGGTCTAACTGAGCATGTGAAGTATGAGTATTATAACTGTAGCGTTTTACTAACTGGAGAAATAAGACTTTTTGCAACCGTCCCCTGGTTCAACCACCCCAAGTCTACCCTATTATACCAGGATGGAAAGTCCTACTGGCTTCAGCGTTGTTGGAGAAGCCAGTATTTCAACTCAGCATGTTCTGTCATCTCTGATGACATATCACGATATTTTATGATTTAGTACAGTTAATATATTTCTGTTAATACTTTTACTTAAGTGAAATGTTGCATGTAGGACTTTTTCTTGTAAGTCTTGAGTATTTTTACAGAGCAGTATTGCAACTTTTACTTAACTAAAAAGCTGAGTATTTCCTCCAGCAGTGGTCATTTTTCACAAGAATCAGCATGTTATCTTTGTGCCACTGCGGAGGTCTCTGCTGCTCATCTTCTATTTGTGTGACCCCTCGATCTTCATTTGTGTCGTCCGCTGTTTCTTTTGTTCTGTTGCCTTGACATTTTCTCATCCACTTATTCAAAGCAACTTGCATTCTCGCTGACTCTCCTGGTTTCTCTTTTTCTCTTTCAATCTTTCGCTCTCTGTTTCCGTTCCCTCCCTCCGTTGCTTGATTGAAAGGGTATGCATGGTTGGCACAGAAAGAAAGAAGGAAATAGATAATGACACCAGTTCGTATTGTGTGGAAAACCCTGACCTCTCACGTACCCAGTCTGTCACACTCACACACCTGCAGTACACATACAACACACACTTTCTCTCCCTCCTACTCTCTGATGCCTTTTTCATATAGTCTTACTTTTTATTATATTTACATGCACGTGCTACATGCTTTCACTATACACTATACACAGAGGCCAATTGAGCTTCATGAAACCTTGAAAAAAAAGTAGATTTACAGTCACACACATAGACTCACAAGTTATGCTGAAATCTGTTTGAAGATGTTTAATCATCCCACTTAGATATCTCTTCTGAGAGCCAGTTTATTATCCACATGAAACAGTAAAGTCAAGTATTTCTCTCTCTGAAGTTATTTATTTATTTATTACACATATGGAGTGAACAAGACTCTTCACTCTTCGCTTTGTTTTTGTTCGTGTTCTCTTTCCCCAAATTTTGCTGATTTTCCATTATGAATCCCATTATTTTACAAAGACTGTCAAATCAATTTAGACATACATTTCCCACGAGGTCGGCATTTCTAGCCACACAGCATTGTGTGTGTGTGTGTGTGTGTTTGTCTGTGTTGTCTAATGTATGTCTTTCTTTTGTCCCCGTTGTTCCTCCTAAACAGAGCTTCTGGTTCCAAAGTCCCATTCATTTTTTCCCAGAGGCTGTAGTAACGTTTCTATTGAAATTTAGTGCAAAAATGAAAAAAGAAAGAACAAATTAATGTGCATTTCCATCCACTGCTGTTATGCAAATTTTCAGTGTAACGCATCAAGATAAACCAGCGTGTTCATTATTCCCAAGTCGTCAAATACAGACGTTTTGTCGTGTCCCTCTGCGAGTCCTGAAAACACATAACATGTGAGAGAGTCAGTGTCTTGAGTGGATGAGTCAAACAAACACAGGACTTTCATGCAGGATGCAGAGTATGTGGCCCGTGTACAACCAAAAGACTTTAAGTTATATTATGTTACATAACATTATGTCTTGCTTCGTGAGACTTTCGTCAATATTATGATATTTTTGCAGTAAAAATTTTCTTTCTTGTAAAATAAATTGGATGTTCATAACTATTTAACTATTAATAACTTACTAACTAACTTAATAACTTACTAATAACATTTTCTTCAAAAGTGCTCCAGATTACAGGCCTTATCATATTATCTTGTGAGATTTCAAGGGATGCGATTTCACATTATTTCGTGTGGAAGCAGATGTAAACAAACCGGAGACAGACACGGTGCGACAGTTTGGCGTAGTAAAGCTTTGCAGTGAGAAAAACAGAAGCAGAAGTTAAACGAGTCTGGATGAGAAAATGTTTGAGGAGACTCATCCAACGCAGGTTGTTAATTTTTCAGCCAGAACAGGAGGTAAGATTTTAACTGTCAGTTTTTGAACAACAGTCTGCTGCCGGCTAACATTAGCATGAGACGATAGAAAGTTCACGCTGTTTGGCAACACCGTCAGCTGTTCTGTCCCCTTGTAGAATGTCTGTCTTCCCTTTACCCTGTTCTTGGAGTCTGTCGGTAACACTGACTTCATGCAAGCATGTTTCTGAGTGTGTGCTGCTGTAATCAGCGCTGTGGTGGGTGTGACATTACGGTCAGTGTCTGCTGCGCTCAAGACGAATATAACCAGCACAGAATCGGATATGTGATGCTGACTGGCTGGTCACCGGTCAGGGCCGGTCACGCTGAAAATCGGCCGATGGGTGCATCCCTATAACCTACTTATTTTAAGATCAACCCAGAACATGATCTTTTCCAAAACCCAACCAAACTGTGATGGTTTCACATCATTAACCTTGTGTTGAAAAAGCTCTCTGGCAACAGCTCATACAGCTGCTGAAGCGTACCTTCTGCAGTAGTATGAGACACTGAGGAGCGTGACATAGCAGTGTTTGTATTTGACAAGCTGGGATGGGAATGGTTTGCACCATGTTGCTATGGTTGAACGCCATTTTTCCTTGAAACAGTGTGAAACAACGTGAAACTGTGAAATGGCGTGCAAGTGTGCAACAGACTTTGAGGTATGTTTTTTTCTCATTTGACGTGGTGTGTCAGAGATGTTACCCAATCACCATTGACGTGTATATAAATACTGCTGTATTTAAAAGGCTTGTGTACACAAAAGGGTGTTTCAACACAGCGCTGTTTCTGTTTAAATCAACGTTTTGTCGGGGGTGAACAGGGTGCCACAAGAAAAAGGCGCAACAGGATGACGTGATTTCAAGAGCGCCAGTCAAGCCTCAAGAGGTAGAAAACAGTGTAAATAATAAGATGGAAATAATGCACGCATGTTTGTTTCATTTGATAATTTGAAGAATGTTACATCTTCACACAGATTGCGATTTTTCCTCTCTCGATAGGACAGGAGGCTTCAGTGGATGTTTGAGTAGCATGATTCATGTCCATTATAATTTATTCACTAAAATTGTTTCCATTTCTTTTATTGATACATCTGCAATGTATAGATATTATATTATTATAATAATATTATAATATATCTGGTTTTAAAGGCTACATTACAGTGAAATGGTGTCATTTTCTGGAAATTTGACTAAATTTTGACACTACATTTTTTATGCACAAGTCAAGAATGCTTCCTTCCTCTTTCCTTTAAATAATGCATAAGTATTGTCCACCCTTGTCTACACTACAACACAGACTATGACATTCAAATGACATTTGTGGACACTATTGATTGTAGGATCGTGTCAGTGAAAGGATTATGTGATGGTGAGAGATTGTGAGTGAGCTGACACATTTTTTTGAATTTGTTACATGAAGAGATGGTGAATAAAACAGATGCAACAGTTAAAGCAGGTGGATTCGTTTGGTGAAGGTTCTAGTTGTGTGTATCTCCTCCATCTTGTTTGCATTTGAAGACATCATGCTTGTATGAAACTGACTTGTGAGCCCAGGCTGCAGATCTCCAGGGACCTGATTACGCACATGCAAGCACCCACCTCCTCTCCTCAGGCTGTTCAGTCGTCTTTGTCAGCTCGTAGATGAGGAGTGCAGTCTTTTTGGCTGTATATGGTTTCTTCTGTGGGTCCTCGGGTCATTCATCAGCATAAAGTCAGAGGCAGTTTGTCTCTGCCGTGTGCATGCACCAAAGCGGGCACTCTCTTGCACCTGCATCTTGTCCAGGCTCCACTGACGACGTCAAGCACCAATTTTGCCAGATGTTGGTTTGACATCCTGACGACAGAGTGAGCCAACACTCTGCTGAGATATTTAATAATGGGAATTAGCTGACATTTAGAGTGGAGCTCCAGAGCAAATGTTCTCAATGGAGGAAGTGACATCCTCACTGCCGCTGTAGAATAGCATGGCACCTTTTTACAGGCATTAAACATCAGTAAACAGCTGTTATATTATTGTCTGCTAAACATCAAGTAGCATTAACATCTTTGTTCTAGATGCATTTAGAAAGGACATTTTACATATTAAATCTCTAAAATCACAAATATATACAATTTCTACTCATCATTTTCCAAACTTAAAAGTTTAGAGAGTGATTTCCCACTCTCTGTGGAAATTCTTGTTTTGTAAAATTAAAGCTGCAGTAGGCAATTTGAACAGACGCAATGCAAAACCTTTCAGCTCTCTCTGCTGCCTCGTATCACTGTGCTAAGCTCCTCCCACCAAAGGATGCACCAAAATGCACGTACATTCTGCTGGGCAAAAACATCAAGAACATCAAGGGTGTCAACCACTGTAAACTAAAACTAAAGTTTGTTCTACTTGGCTAGTTAATGTCCGACTTAGAGGTAAGAAAGACATGAAGACATTGTTTTATTTAGTCACATTTATTAAAGGAGCCCTTTAATTAAATGATGCTAGTGAAATGCAATGGTCAAAATGAGCTATTTCAACCAAAATATACCTTTTTACACAGCAGCCATTTTCATTAGCCATCATTACATAAACTGATTATAGTTTGGTGGTCAAAGGTCAAAGTTCAAGGTCACCTGACATCTATCGAGGAACTCCTGGATGGAATTTCTTCAGATTTGGTACAAAAGTCCACTTGAACTCAAGGATGAACAGATTGGTGGTCAAAGTCAAAGTTCAGGGTCCAGACTGTTAAACCAGAGGTCAAGGTCACTGTGACCTCACAAAACATGGTTTTAGCCATAATTCAAGAATTCATACGCTAAGTATGACAACATCTCACACAAGACAGCATGTTTCTCACTGGAAATTACTCACTGGATTCATACATATCAATGCAATAATAAAAATAAACCTAATACCTTTTAATTAAATTCCTTCAAAGTCTTCACCACATATATTATGGAGACATGACGGTAAACTGGAACTTGTCTGGGTGGTGAAGGCATATAACTGTGACGCAATAATTCTAGTTTATGAAGTGGTAGTGATTGTGTCAAGGTTTCCCTAACAGTCCAAAAGCAAACTGACAAATGCAATTGATGGGCAACCTTGCCTTAAATTCATATACAGTCCACACATTTATCTTCCTCAAATATGACCACACAGACATCAGTATAAGCAAATCACCTCTGTGAGTGACTGATCAAGTGGCTAATCCACCCGGGGTCTGATCAATATGACAGGGTTATTGAGCGCATTTGTCGTGCTTCGATAGCAGCTTCTCATTCCTTCCGTGTGCACCCACTGAATAATTTCATCATCTATTGATGCTCAGGAAGGAAAACACACGGTGTGCCTGAGTGCATAAAGCGTTATTGATAATATGCTGAATGCTTCTGGGCATGATTTGATGTGTAAAGATATGTCAGTCTGACATTAAAGAAATGAATGTGCATGTCGATTTATTTCTCATTGTCACCACCAAATGATCAAGGACCATCTGGTCTCCTTTTGCAGGTGATCTTTGTACCTCCCTCAAAAGCAAAAATGCTGCTTTAGTAAATGTAATTTTGTAATGTAATTTTTTTAGAGATGCACAGAGACGTGTATCTGTTCAACCAACAAAATTATCTGTATCTGTGTTCAGTTAGACAACCAGAAGTGGGTGTGGTTTATACCAAAAGCCATGTTAATTTTTTTTTCCTAACCCAATATTCATCGACAGTGAAGTTGTTCTGATTTCAAAGCATCGGAATGATTTAATATTGCCATACAATCGATTCAGGTACATTCCTAACACATGGAGCTTCTGAATGTAAATAGCTGAAGCTATTCATGCTATTCTTGTCTCATATGATGATTTCACCCAAGCCTGTAATTGAGGTCTCTGCTCCCAGGAATAAAGGTCTGTTCTTTTCGTTAACCGTATTCAAGCAACAATATTCAGGTCGTATTTTTTTCCGCTCTTTGTATTCATTCACTCAAGGCCTTAAACGTCTGCAATGTGAATAGAAAAAGAAAAAAAAAAAAAAGCACAAAACACTTTCAAGCAAAAACCTTTTGCCGAATGTGTTTTACTTCAGAATTGTGCATACACTCACAGCCATAATAGAGTAATTTCATTTGTACACTGACATTCAACTGAGTGTTTTATTTTACACCACAAGTCTGTTATTTGTAGTGCGAAATGAAATGTCAGGAGAATTCAGTTCATTCATTTTCATTTCAGTTGATTACTTTAGAAATCAATTTAGATTGCTTATACACTTTTCACCTGGACTATTTGATCATACTCTTGCCTAAATTTGTCATTACCCCTAAAATGTGGATGTGGAGACAAACAGACAATTGTGGGTTTTGTTCCATTTCTCGAAATGTTCAAAAGTAAGCTACATTTGTCATTGCCAGTTTGTCTTTTTACCTTGAAAAAACGCTAATCAGCACCTCTGAGAGACAGCGCTACATGGAACAATTTGGAACATGTAGTCTATTAATCTACCACTCAGTATAACACTTTGTCTGGGGCCAGTTGCAGGACAAGAACTGATTGTGCACAACCAGGCTGACTTTAATCTTGTTTTCCCCAAATGGTGCCTCTAAAAATCCTATTTCCAGGTACACTGTAGAGATGCAATCTAGAAATCCAAAAGGTTCCGATTGGCTGTTATTCACAAGATGCATGAAGTCTACTTCATTTTTGAGGAGTCACAGCCTTTACTTCCACGGCAGGAAGTAGTTCATGTCCTGCTTTTTATTGTTACAACGCCAACACTTGCAGTGTGAACAATGAACATAACCACATGCAATTGCACACACACTCTGGGGCCCCTCACTGGCAGTTTAATCCAAATACAGGAGCATTTTTTCTAAAAAAAAAAAAATAAAAAAAAAATTACATCATAGCAAAAAACAAGGTAGTCTTGGAGAGGCCATTTATTAGGAATTATGGACAGAGCCAAAATTTTCCAGATTTATCCACACTCATTCCAGCACGAGCAGGTTGCATTATAATAGCTTCACCTTTCCACTTTTTTGAACATAAATTTGGCCATTGCCTCTCGGCTCTTATAATGTTCTTGTTCCCTCTGTGTGCTGGGTTTTCTCTTTTGAGCCTCTGATTTTTGGTGTGTCATTTTGGCTTAAACAGTCAGGTCACTTTACATTAGCAGCATGTGCGTGTTCTGCACATCTGACTGGCCGGCTGTTTCAACCGCACCATTTTCACAGTAACAGTAGGATGTGGGGTATCTTATTACAAGTTGAAATGTGTTTTAATGATAAGAATAAATTTATTTATCATGCAAATACATAGAAATTGTATTTGTCTAGGGCCTGAGCGATACTGGAATTCTGGGTCTGATGCCAATAATGATATTAGCGTGTAAAAAAATTCTGATATCAATATATTGGCAGATATTCTTTATACAGAATATCATATACAGAATATATAATAGCCTATACACTCCCTCAGAAGTGGCATGGTGGCACAGTACTTTTGCCTCACAGCAAGAAGGTACTGGGTTCAATTCCTGGTACGGACCATGGGCTCTGGATTTCCTCTGGATGCTCTTGTTTCCCCAACCATCAAAAGTATTTATACTATACATCAATTCTCCTGTCAGTACCCTTGACCAAGGTACTAGGTTACAACTGGAGTTGGTCCGCAGGCCCACCCCTCTGCTCCTGATATTAGGATGGGTTAAACGAGAGACTGTTTACATTGCATGGGCCTCCGTGGGCCCTAGGCTGGTCATCTGTAACCTCTGAACCCCTCCAGTGGTGGACTGGATCTGAGATCCGTTCCAGTCGAATTTTGGTCAGGTCCTTGTGCAGTCACAACATGATCTAGGGGGAAGAAATCCTATGTACATATCATGATGATATTTATAGCACTTTTGCACTGTTAAGGTCGGGTTATGCTCAAAAAGAAGTAGATTGTATGTTGTGTTGTCCAACCAGATAGGTGTTTAACCTTTAATCGTTCAAATATGTGAATGCACACACTTTCAGACCAGAGAGGGGTTTTCAAAGCTATACGAACAGTTCTGATGAAGTATAGTAGTGGCTTTAAGAGGAAAACTTAGATAATGAGATGAGAAATAAAACACTTCACAGATGTGTGAGCAGGCTAAAAAAAAACTGACCCCAACTTGAAACGGTCACTCATGATGGCCTGTGGCCACCATGAGGTACCGTAGTGGCCGTACCCTACTTGTACTTGTACATTGTTCTGTATAAGCAGAAGTTTGCATGGACTCAGAAAAACGAACCTTTAAATGAAGATGGCCTTAAACAAACCACACTGCTACTAGTTTCTTTTAATGTTTGCATCAAGAAAAACTGCAAAAACTAATCAAAAGTTGAGCTTGACAGTTCATCCTTGACTCTGTAAATAACAGTGGATAAAACTCAATCTCAACTCAAGGTCCACTTCCTTGCTTGCTCTAGAGATTTAGAGTTCAAGTGCTCATTGGAAAGTTATTGAAGTGAAGAGGTTAGTTGTTGAGGGATGAGCGGTTCAGTACACACAAACCAACAAACAAACTTCACAGCTGGATGGTTTTTATAAAATCTGCTCTCCGTGTTGTGTGTCTGTCTGTATGACAGTAAAGAGCTATTAGAGCAGGGGCCAGTATCGGATGCAGATGTGGGCTGGATGTTAGCAACCATCAGTCCTCCTCTGCTGTAACTCAGCCGCAGGTACACACACTGTTCATACACACATGCACATACACCTCCTTTGTCATATTCCTCATAGATCCTGTGGAAAATAAATGGTGGTATCAATCATACAGCAGAGCCAGGAGAGAGAAAAGTGATGGCAAACGAGAAAGAGAAAGGCAAACTAGAGCAGAGACAGAGGGATGAGAGATGGAGGCCAGGAAGAAAGCGAGGGAGAGAGAGATACAAGAAGCATAAAATATTAAAGAGAAAGTATAAGACAGAGAGACGTCTGGAGTGAAGACAGGAACAAGGCTGGGACATATTCTGTACACAGAAAACAAACACTCAAAGATCTGTAGAGATGAGAAAAGAGTAAATATCAGGAGGACAGATGGCATCTTTTTCGAGCTAGAACAGCAGGCCGGGGCTGATAGCCCGTGCATATGTTGCCTGGAAGCTTCCTTATGAATTTTAATTTGTTTTTGCTCATTAACCAAGTTACCATATGACTTACAAGGGAGTAAGTGGTTTACTTGCGGGCAGCAGAAGAGGGGTACTTTGGGTCAATCAGGCCATGAGGAGGGCTCTGATTGGACCTGCCAAAATGAAGACTGACGCAAATGTTTCGTAAGATTTCTTCTCTGAGTGTGTCAGTGTTATCACAGCTCCAAACCTACACTTTGATCCTGATCTTCACTATTACTTTAAGCATCACACTTTCTTACTTTTTGAATAAAAATGTTTTTTGTGTCACTACCCCACTAATCTATAATCTATCTAATCACTAATCTAATCACTAGTCTGTATGGCAAATAAACATATTTCAAATATTAAATGTAGTATTGCTTGGTCCAAATCACTGCTGAATGATTTTAACAAAATTATTACTATAGTGTGTGTGTAAACTTAAAGTAGTTGCACAGAAATGATTCATGGTAATCAAAAAGAAGATATTTAATGAATATTGGAATATATGAATTGGAGTATAAAATGATAAAATAAATTGCTTTCAAAAGATATAGCATAGAAACTCTTCGGTGTGCATGAGATAATACAGGAAATAAATGCGGGTCATGTTTGACCCATGTTGTGCATTAGAAGGGATTCGTATAGCTTGCACATGAAAGGGTTGAATTAGAAAATAAGTTTTACAATATATTGTCTTACCTTGTTGTTGCTTTAGTTCAACATTCCCAGGTTTTTAAATGTCGACTCTGACTGACATTCACACCTACGGTCAATTTAGAGTTATCCAGCTACTATGCAGCATGTCTTTGGACTGTGGGAGGACGCTGGAATACTCAGAGAGAACCCACACGGACACGAGGAGAACATGCAAACTCTGCACAGAAAGATCCTGACCCTGCCATAAACTCCCCAGCCCCCAAGGCCGGCTGGGGGATCCGGTGAATGTGAGTGGTTGTCTGTGATGAACTGGCAACTCGTTCAGGGTACCCCACCTCTACCCTTCCCTTTCTTGTGCCGACATCATGATTACGTCATGGTGTTAGCTGGAGGCAAAACAAAGGAAAAAAAAACTGGAGACAAACACGAATCACCTCAGAGCAGTAGACCACATAACCAAGCAAAATATCATCTTGCTGTGTTGTTGGGTGCCAGAATTGCCATAGTAATGGCTCAAAAGTAAGTTTTATTGCATACCAGCTGCCTCTGTAAATCAAAAAAGGTGAAGACAACTATGGTGAAATGTCATAGGGAGGTGTGTGCAACAAAATAAACAAAATGAGCTCACTAAATGTCAGGAAAGGAAATGTTCTCTCCCCTTTTCTTTATTAAAAAGGAAAATACATCTGATCACCTTCTGAATTTCAGTTTCTGTCTTTAACTGAACTAAAAAAAAAATTCAAAAGGCACGGCTGCGTCACGTTATGGCCACGTCGCAGCAGCCGAAGCGGATCGCTGCCATTCTACACGCGTTTGTGATTCCATCAGCAGTGCCCCCAGCGTGTCCAGAAACAGCTCTCTGCTCCACTGTGGCGCAGACATACTGTGTCTAGTGGAATCAACACACTTTGTTTAAACTTGACTGACAGAAACAAAATAAAACTCAACAAAACCATCTTGGTCAACAATCACAATCACAAACTCTGGTTTTGTTGCAATAAATCCTTAATTCACCGTGTTAGATGTGAAAATAGTAAAATAGTCTGTGGTTCTGCAGGCTGTTGTCCTCTCAGTCAATCTCCAGCTTAGTGGATGTGTATTGTTCTGCTGAGTATGTCGTGGAGCAGCACCTGTCACTCATGTAGACCATTAAATTAGCAAAGTAAAATGACAAAAATCGCCCCAAAAATTTCTGATAAATTTGTCCACTTGCCCAAACAATTGGCAACTGTAGGAAGCTTGTCCATCCACTGGGTGAGTGTGTACAGGTCAGCCAGGCTGCTCCCATTAGTGTGAACTTTTTAAGATACACTCTTGGTCCTGGAGATAGGGTGATCATACATATTCAGCTAATATTTTCCTCAGCCATTGTTAAGAGACAAGTCAACAAAACTTGCTAACTGTTTTTGCCTCTGTCTAAGCTCCGCCCACAAAAAAAGTCATAATGTTTTCCAAGTCTATAGAAATTTTTATTACAGGCAATTCTAGCTTGCACGGTATTAGCTGGTCTATCCTTGAGCGAGACACTGAACCTGAAGTAGGAGACAAAAAATTCAAAGTTGCTTTGAATTAAATCTTTTGCTAAAAGACTGTTATCTAAAGTGGAAAAAAAAATCCAAGGGGAAGGACGCTACTGTGGAGAATGAAGCTGTCAAACAACCTTGCAGAGCACCACTTTCATGAAATTAATCTCCCCTCTTGAGCGTTAAGTGAATAACTGGAGTACAACAGTGGACACACACACACACACACACATGCACATTCACACTGTTATCACAGCCTGTAACTCTGTGTCAACTGCTTGTTCAGCTAGTGTTAATGTGGGAAAAAATTTGTTTGCCCTCAGTCCATTCATACAGTATGTGGATCAGCCACACCATCACCACGGTAACAGTAATATAGTAAAGCCTGGGGAAGCTTTAAACAGTGCTTAGCCTGGTCCTAATAATGCTCATAAAGGTTTAAATCCTGCTTAATGTAGCCTGGCAGAAGAGAAATAATTACATCAGTCTGTAGCTTGCAGGTTCACTTTGATTCACTCTGTGCGTGTGTGTGTGAGCTGATGATCCAAAGGCTGTTATTTAGTGATTACATGTTATTTATTACGCGTAGCTGATTTGTGTGTGTCTTTGTATGTGTCTCCACAGGTTCATCCTGGTGTTTGGATGTTTGGTTCTCTCTGTGTTTTCCACCATCCCTGATCACCAGGAATTCTCCTCACACTGCCTGCTCATCCTGGTAGGACACACGCACACACACATTCACGAACGCACACATTGACACAAGTGCATTCAATCAGGAGGTGTGTCCCAGGGAGAGCTTATTGAGTTCATATTATTCTACACTGATGATTTATGAGAGTGTCACATGGTTAAATTGACAGTATTGAATGTGCGTGTGTGTGTGTGTGGCTGAGTGATGCTCATGTCTGCATTAGAAACGCTGATTGTGCATTCTCACTCTAATGAACTGTAATGATCACTCCCCTGCTCCTCACGATCAGAATCACTGTTACAATTCAATTCAAGTTAACAGGCTGTGCTTCAAGTGTGGTTAAGCAGGAAGTCATCAGTCAGAGCAGGTTGGTTCGTGTAGCACAAATAAAGTGGAAGCAACAAGCCACAACACATCCTACTCATGTATCATCAATGGACCTCAAGCAAGGACCACTCGCACAAACAGATCTGTGCCTCAGTGGTGTGTACGAGTTGTCGCATTCACCAGTTTTCTTGTATTTTGAAGGTATGAACACAATTTACCAAGTTCAGACCTGTCTTAGAGTCATGTGCAGTTAGTCTGCAGTTATCCAAAGCAAAGTTTCTCACTAATTACTGTATAGTTCATTAGTTCGAAGATGTTTTGAGTTGAAAAATAAATTACACTTCATAATTATGTCGACATTATCTTGTTTGATTGCATTTTAAAATATAATAGAATTCTAAATTTACACATGAAGCCTATCATCACTAATTTAGCACTTGCACTTATAATACAATCATGTGTATTATCTTCACTCAGGTGTATTATCATTCAATGTGCAATATCAATATTTCACTCAGGTCAATTTACATTTCATTGTGCAATAATCAGGTGAATTATCATCATTCTGTGTGCTGTGTTCATGTTTTAAGATGTCTGTTTCTGAATTTCTGCATCCACACCAATAAAATGGAGAAAAATAATTGTTTGTGCTCAAAGCAATGAAAAACTGCATTAAAAAATTAAACAGAAATGTCTTTTAAGTTACTGTGGATAATCCACAGAACATACAGTGAACTGCTTTCATAGGGACTATTTGTTTGGAAGGAAGTAGGTCCTGTTGTAACCTAGAAAGGTTTGTGGAATATCTAATTTCTCAAATGTGGGCATTGTTTCTTGGTCTTGTAAGTTTGTTGTCCCAAGCCTTTAAAGGATAGTTCTGGGAAAGATATTTATATATGTATATATGTATATTTTATCAAATGCAACAACTGGTGCAAAGTTGTAGGTCTAAGGCACATCTTAGAAGGGGCTGATTGAAGTGGTATATAAATCAGGGTGTGATGATAAATTAATACACTCTCAGCCAGTCACATTTCTGGTCTCATCACTCTAAAACAGCTGAGCTGATCACAGGGATGCACAACAGCAGCTCAGGAAATCATATTTTTGTCTGAATGATGCCAGTGGCACGACAGGAACGGGCAGCCCCACAAATCTGCAGCAAAAGTGAGATTATGTTTAAGTTGTACAATTATGATAAAAATAGATAATTTAATTTTTTTATTTATTTAGTCGTTTACGTGATCGTATCAATCTGGCAAAAGTTTCAAAGGCGGCAACAGGCTTGATGAGCTGCTGTAATTCATCGTCTGACACATAAACCACAGAATACTGACCAGTCTGATGTGTGTAGAGGTGTAAGTGGTTATTTAGCAGCCTCGTGTCATTTGTACATGATTTATTCAAAATAAACAGTGTGGACAGCCATGCGTAATGGTTCCACACTCTGGCACTGCACCTCACAGAGGCTGCAGATTTATCAAGATGTTTGTCCTGCTGCCTTCAGGTTGCAGAAATTTAATGAGATGAGGGAAAAGCTTTTCATATTTACAGTATAAAGCGGCTTTGGACAACAGATAATCACTCATAGCATACCAACAACTCATTTACTCATGAACCTCCAACCTTCCCAGTTGTGCACTGTGCACTCAGCAGCTGGCACCAAAATACCACACAGACAGGCGAAGTGAATATCAAGGTCAGGAAAATACCAAACAGTTAAAACGCTGCTTGCTGTGCCACCACGAAAATAAAGTCAGAGAAGATCAATACCACTTTCATTTACAGCCAGGGGATCATTAGCTTAGCTTAGCATATAGACTGTAACCCTGTCAAATATGTAAAAAAAAAAAAAAAAAAAGTCTGCTTACCACCACCTCTAAAGACCTTGAAAGAATCTACATTTATTTAAAGTTATAATTTGTAACATTTATGCATTAAAAATGCTAGATCTTTAATACAGATCTAGCAATTTTAGACACATTAAAACAATTATTTTGTTGAGTTATGCAGGCAAACGTGACTGAACATGAAGTGAATAAAAGCTTTCTAATCCATGAACATGACTTCTGCCATCATCATCAGCTATGGTGGTTTTTTAACAAATAAGACAACAGCTCCCTTGATCCCACACTACTTCACAACATCATCAAACTCGCTCTTACATAATATTGTTTTAATGTGAGAGAATCTACATATTGTGTGTTTAAATACCAAGCTAGCAGCAGAGGCTTAGACTCTGTCCACTGCTCCAGAAAAAAAATAAAAAAATAAAAAAAAAATCGAGAAATCAGCCTACCATAACCTCTAAAGATCACTAAATAATATTCTCTATCTTGTTTTGTTTGATCCGTACAAAAATTAAAGCGGAAAAACAACCAGTTGTGGTTTTATGCATGGTTTCGTGCCACGCTATTTCTTGGCCAAGAGCAGCGACTTCCCATCTTGTCGTAAACCTGTGGTTGTGAGTTTTTTGTAAGAATCAAACAAAATTTAACTTGAAGTTAATTAGTGAACTTCAGAAGTGAAAGCTGGCAGGTAGCATCCAGGCTAGCTACCCGGCTGCTGGCTGTAGCTTCATAATTACCGGACGGACATGAGTGGTATCGACCTTCTCGTGTAACTCTTGGCAAGAAAGTGATTTCCCTAAAATGTCAAAGTATTCCATTAAAGGAAAGTTCCATTACTTTACGGCTTATTGTGACTAATATTAGCTGAGGGTGGTCAGTTTCTCACAGCAGACATCTTAAACTGTCTAAGCAGGAAAAGCACAGGTGTAACTAATGACCATAACGATGGCTCTGTTCCACTGAGTCCAGCTAGTGAGCCAACATGCGTAATAAGAGGGCCCTGGAGCTGGCACACCTAAATGGAATACAGCCATTATTCATGTTATTAATCACACTTGGGGTTTTTTCCTGCCAGGACAACATGTTTAACATAATAATTCTTAATAGTGACTTAAAAACACACTCACGAATATACAGTAATAATAGTAAAAGAACAAGCTTAGCAACAAATAATAACCTCCTTGACCCTTTGCTATGACTGCTTGCTCCTCCGCATTTAAAGGTTTATGCATGTGTTTTTTGTGCGTGTGTCCTGCAGGAGTTTGTGATGATTGTAGTGTTTGGTCTGGAGTACATCATCAGGATATGGAGCGCTGGCTGCTGCTGTCGCTACAGAGGCTGGCAGGGACGCCTCCGCTTTGCCAGGAAACCGTTCTGTGTCATAGGTAGGTCTGTGTGAGAGTGTGCTTACATGTGCGTGTCTCACGTTGTCAGACAAACTTCATGAACCCTGGTGTCTTCAAATAATGATTGGATATAATTGGATGTCTCTTTTTTCATACGTAACTGTATCGTTACGTTCCAGGTATGTCTATGAAGTAAATTTACATACAGCAACAACACACACACACACAGCGATGAGGGTTACACCGGCTTCTGTATACAAACAAAGCTCAGCGCTAACACAGCCCATGTTGCAGTATAAATACCCACCAGAGGCAAACAGCAAAAAGAAAACAGTTACTGGCATCTGACCTGCTACTCTCGTTATTTAGGCTTCAAATGACACAGAACAGTCACATGGTTTCTCTTAACTTATTACAACATTAGTCCAACATCCATCACCACCCCAACTTGTGTCACTCAGTGCTACATCGCACGTTTTGTCCCTTTGATTGGTTGTAGGTCTATCCATTTGTAAATTGAAAATGAACTGAGAGATTACAGACTAATTCTACTTGTAAATCCTAATTCACATTTATGAATTAGTCTGTAGTGACGCCGGCATAGAAAAACAGAGATTTTTTGCAACAGTATCGACAGAAACATGTATTTCTGATTGATATTCACAATATCATCCCATTATTCAGTTGTTCAGTACAGTACACTACACTAAACTGTAAACTGTTATAATACATACATAAAGAATAATTTATAATATTCTCATGAAATGCTGTTATTTGACAATATGGATTTTTAAAAAATTTCCCCTAATGTGTCCAGTCGATGTAACAAGTATCAAAAGAGCGTGAAAACACAATCAGAGGACAGTGGTTCTTTCATCTTCCAGCAGATAGGGTGTCCATCTGCAGGGAAATAAAAAAAAAGTGGGATATCTTAGGGTTGTGGACAGAATGACAGAAGAAGACTAATAGAGAGAGAAAAGGAAACAAACACCTCGTAGTGAATCAATAGTCGTTTTAAAGGTGATGGATGGAAGGGTGGATGCATTTGGAAAGCAGGTGAGTTAACCACAGTTCCTGTTGCTGATATTGTGGAACCTGTGACCTTTAATTTTCACTTTTACTCCCCAGACATCATTGTGCTCATCGCCTCAGTTGCCGTGGTTTCAGCCGGTAGCCAGGGTAACATCTTCGCCACCTCTGCACTGCGTAGCCTTCGTTTCCTTCAGATCTTGCGCATGGTGCGCATGGACCGCAGGGGAGGGACGTGGAAGCTGCTGGGATCTGTAGTTTATGCGCATAGTAAGGTAGGACATTATGAACTGTTTGCCTTCTTCTGAACTTCAATTTTTGTGGCTCAGATTTTCAAAGTAATGATCAGACAGTGCTGCTGTGTTTCTGCACTTAATAGTGATCACCTGTCAACAAGCAGTGTAAGCAGTATTGTTACATCTTTTTCCTTGAAGTTTTTAGCTCATATTATGTTGGCAGCACTTTTTGTCTGCTAAATCATGTTGGATATCACCACTCACGCTGTTCCACAAGGAGATGTGCTGATAATAATAACAGCATCAAACTTTATTCTTGTACTGTAGCTTTTACAAATAAAAGTGTTTGCCAGGAAACTTAGACTCTGTGTTCAAGAAAAACAAATTTCAGGAATCTGGTGTAAGTTTAGTCACAAAAACTCAATTATGAGGGCAAAATACAACATCAGCTTGATTGTAAAAAATGAGCGATTAGCAGCAAACAGGATAACTGTACAAGAAAGAATTTTAAAGTAATAACAGGGTAAGTCTGTTGTTAATGCAGACAAACACAAATCAACAGTGTGACCACCTGTTTCAAATTAATACCCATAATAGTAACAGAAAATGTTTAGATGAAGAAAATGAGATTTTATGAGCCAGTATGGATATGCTTAAATGACTGGAAATATGTGTAATATGAAATGATTGTATGCTTACTAGAAAGTAAAACATTTATTTGAAAATATGATTTTCAGTCAGTTAACAGAGTCAACATGTTTTTTTTAATTATAATGCACCTTAACAAACACTACTGGCAAAATATACAGGATTTTCCCAAAATGCATAAATTCATACAATTATAATCTCTCTTAGTCATCACCCACAACCTAGCTGACGTGTGGCACCACCTGCATCTCCAGAGATCCTTGCTCTCTGCCCATGCCTTTGTCATTTTTCTCATTATCTTGTTGTGTTCGAAAAACTGAGACCGACACATCCTACATGTTCTGCTGTTAACAATACCAAACTGACTTCTTTCACTTGCCATGTCAAATTGAAATAGTATCTTCTGTAACGTAATATTGTTGAGTTATTATACTATGTTGCATGCAATGTATAATCTTCCACCAGCTCTGAAGCCCCCGTCGCATGAGATCTATCATATGCTCCCATGGGCCGTGGGCTCTATATATGCTGGCACTATTTGCTCTTTGTGCCTGCTGCGTGTGTTACTAGTATATTATATTATGTTCATTTTTGCCTGGGTGTTTGGTGTCATGATTTTTCACTGAATACTCTGTCTTAAACTGAAGATCGACCAAGCAAATGCAAATAATGTTTTTTTTTTAAACTCTGTAAATAAAGTTAGTAAGGAAAATGCAAAATACTGGAATTACTACTGTATGTATTATATGACTGAGAGAGAGAACTTTATATTGTGAAAATATAGTGATTTTTTTGTGTGTATTTGTCTTGTAGGAGCTTGTGACTGCCTGGTATATTGGGTTCCTGGTGCTAATATTCTCCTCTTTCTTGGTCTATCTGGTGGAGAAAGAATCCAACTTGGACTTTGCCACTTATGCCGACGCTTTGTGGTGGGGAACGGTGAGCGCACACACATTACACACAGATGCACTTCAGTGTGTGCTGGGGATAACCGCTGCGATGGTGTTTTGAAAGTCAGACTTTGTGATTAAGGTTTATGATTTTTTTGTGAACAAAAATGATGTGTCCCATACTGCATCACAAGTCTGAATTTTTTTAAGGGCTTAAACAGCCAAACAATCCAAATCAAAGACAGTAACAAAACCAGAGTTATGCTGTTTTTATCTGTCAGCAGTGATATATTTCCATATAGAGTTTCTGTTTGGCCTTAATGATACCTGCGACACAAAAACCAAGAGGAAAGGGCTTTAAGGACACACTTGACTGGTTGTACTGCACTGTTTCCTCCTACATCTAAAATCCATTATACCTTAAGACGTGGAAACAGACAACACACGAACAAGAAATGGCCCAATCAATAAATTCAATTTTCCCCTGCTGCCAGGTGAGACTGGTCTGTTGGCTTATGGGACTGATGCTCAGACACACTCTGTTACCACGTTCTGTGGCCTTGGAGCATCGTTTTCTCTGGTAGATACTAAAAGCTGTTATGCAATATTTGGTATATGTGAAGTTTAGCCACAACAAACAAACTTTTATGAGAAGTGTAAAAAGAGTCCAGCTTCTATGTAAATCCACAATTTTCTATATATTGATCATATTTGTCCTTTACTTAATTTGACAAACAGATGTAAACAGTCTTTAAACCACCACCAACACTATTCAACACATTCAGGAGTTTTATTCATGTATTTAAATTGTGTTCGTCAAAATTCTCTAAATGGTATTCACAAGTTCACCAAGCTAGTTATCCATTTTTTGTTTGGCTAGTCTGAACCTGAAAATAATCAAGGTTAACAAACCTCACTAATGCACTGTGGCTAAATGACACGCTTTAGTAAATAATAACATTCACCATGTACTATTAGCTCTCTTCTTTTGCATTTTTCTCGGTTTGACCAGAATTCATGAGGCCATGGACTGCTGCAAGAAATTAAACCAGGTCAAATACAAGATTTGCTCATAAAACCTCTGAAGCTTTTATGTTATTCATTACATCTGTATCTGTTCAACCAACAAAACTATCTGTCTCTGTATCTGCATTCAGATAGAAAACCTGTGGTGTGGTTTATACCAGAGGTCACATTAAATCGGACAGATGTTTCATTTTCTAACCTAATATTGAAGGTTGAAGGTCTTGGTACATTAAATCAGTGATTAAGGCAGATGTGTCCTTTTTTTAACCATGCCAAGGTAATGATGGAGCTGAATTTTTCCAAATAACAATGAGCAACTTCAGATAGAAGAAATGTGTGTTTATATCACATTATTTGTGCTTTTCTATATAATGTATTCCAATTCAGGTGCACCCCTCGTGCAACCGCCCTGAGAAGTGTTGAATAAGTTACTCGGGAGTTACTTTTTACCTAGTACTCTGTTAAAAAGTAATAATATTACTTTATTTATTAGTTGGTATCATAAGTAATTAGTTACATTACTTGTTTTATTACTTTTGAACCTTGTTGGCAGCCTTGTTGCGCTCTTGCCGTCTACCTCTGAGCGCAGCCTTCAAATTAGATCCCATTACCATGTATTCTTTCACAAGGAGCCAAACAAACTCACAATAATGATAATACTTCCACCTGTGGCTCTCTCCATCTCCCTCATCCTCATCTTTTGTTTAGCATTTTGGTGAGCAGCTGACGTGCATGTAATCATAAGATAGCCTACCTTGATCAAAAATCCCTTACACTACTCATGATTGGACATTACAGTAATATATTAGTGAGTAATGTATTACTGCCAGTTGTCGGCCATGAATGGTGACACAAGTGTCCAAAATCACAATTTACAGCTCACTATAAATTGTTGAGTCTCTGTTATATAGTGGGTAGTGGATGGGTGAGTGAGGGACAGATTTCAGACAAAGCTCTGGTTGCATGAGTGTTGACCTCTGATCCTTCAGATTACCCTGACAACCATCGGCTACGGGGACAAGACCCCGCTGACGTGGACGGGGCGGTTATTATCAGCCGGTTTTGCTCTGCTGGGGATCTCCTTCTTCGCCCTGCCAGCTGTGAGTCAAACACAATTCAACACCAGGACTGATATTTTATACCCATTAAAGCTAACATGCTAACAGGAGCAGGGACCAAACTTTGTCTTTTGGGGAAGTTTCTGCAAGTTTGAACCTCAGTGTGTGTGTGTGTGCATGTGTGTTCTGCTCTGTAGGCATCCTGGGGTCAGGTTTTGCCCTGAAAGTGCAAGAGCAGCATCGACAGAAGCACTTTGAAAAGAGGAGGAACCCAGCTGCCAGCCTCATCCAGGTAGACACACACATCCAGAGAACAAATACACACTTCAACCACACTGTTTCCTTGGCAGCAGCTGAGGATCAGTGTGAATACAGAGAACCCTTTGACTTCACTTGTTGTGCAAACTTGTGCATGTATGTGGTGTGTGTGTTCATGGACTGTTTGACTTTCACTGTGTGTGTCTGGCTGAATGAAAGCACTTGTGTGTGTGTGTGTGTGTGTGTGTGTGTCCACCCTCTACACACACAATATGTTGGTAATATGTGGAAGTGTGTGTATGGGCAGTTTCACCATCTCTCTTCCTATCAGAGTGAAGGTGTTTCATTAAGTATTTAATATGTGTGTGTGCTTGTGTGTGTGTGTGTGTGTGCGTGTGTCCGTGTGTTTCGCCCGTCTCTGGGCTGTCAGGGTGTGTAGCCGACGATGACTAACGGTGTGTGAGGTGCGCTGTCGTCTCTCAGGTCCAACAGTAACACACACTGCTGGGATTTATGAGCCGTTTCCATGGCGATCATTCCCTGGGCAGACGCTCCTCCAAACCGTCACTCATTGTAATAGACAAGGCCAGCTGCATTACTTTCTAATGAACGATAAATATCTGCTGCGGAGTGTGTGCCTGTGTGTGTCCACCTGTGTGTGATTGTATGTGTGTGTTTGTCTATGTTTGCACGTATGTGTGTTGTGTCTCTGAGAGTGTCTGTGTTCCTTTGTCTGTCTTTCTGTGTTCTGTCTACCTTCCTCTACCTTGGCCTACTTTTTCTGTCAAATGAAGCAGCAATGGTATTGTTTTTTGTCTTTAGGGAAAATCCAAATTTCTATAATCTGAGCCTCATTGTTTTAGATTTGATCATCATTACTGATATGTTGATTACATAATACAGACTAACTACTGTTGAAATATGGGGTCATGGCATCTGCAAACAAAGCAAACAACAGGCGCTATCAATCAGGATTTAAAGTCACATTTGCTGAAATGGTCACTGCATCCTGACAGTAGTATATGAGACAATTCTTAAGTGAAAAAATCAGGTTCCTCTGGCTCATCTGAATGCTCATAATGGCATTTGTAAGAATCTACCTCGTCTAAATGAAAACAAGCCAGCCTCCAACCCAAAACATCTGTATTTGACGACCAGGGAATGAGACTCAACAATCAATCCAACCCAAAGTGTTGGTATTTGACTAAGTCATTACTAGTGTTTTGTATTGGAAGCTGGCGCTGATTCATTGTTTTCGTTCAGGCACGAAAGTTTCTTGCAAATGCCATTGCACACAAAAAATTGTGGTTTTCAGTGGTTTTCCAGCGGTTCTTTGGGGTTTTTGAGGCGCTGCACAAAGAACCTTCTCAGATTTGTATGATTCTTATTATATACATATAGATTTTTTTTTCACCTACAATGTGAACTCGAATTTATTTACTTAGAGAAGTCAAAGAAGAACAGCCTCTCTGATGGTCAAAGGCATCACATGATCAAATAGAGACTTGACACTGGACAACATCAACATACGCATTACCCAGCAATCATCACTGTATATGACAAAAATACCAAAGAAAATAAGAAATTATTCATTTAATTGAATATTTTTTTATACTATATTTTACAGTTATAGAAAAATAGAAAGTAACAAAGAAATAAGGAAACAAAGAAAGAGAAAGAAAAAAAAAACATGACAGAGATGGGCATATACAGCAAATGGCACTATTTTTAGTTTGGGCCACAGTGCACTGCCTGTGTAGAAGACATACAAATAGCACCAAAAGATATTCTCCTATGATCAGAGCTGAAGAACCACTTCAAGAACTGCTAAGCACCATTTATTCAGGATGTAAGAGCACTATAAGAGCCAGAGGAACCTGTTTTTTTTTTTCCACATATCATCTGTCTCATTTACTACTGTCAGGATATAGTGAACGTTTCAGCAAATAAGACAGACACAAAGCATTTTTTTAATATATATAAAAGTTTCCCAACGATAGCTGCAAGTCTAAAACTTTGCAGTGAACCTGGTTTTCAAACTGCACATTTGGAAGTGGAAATAACCCTGTTGTAAAATATTACATTTGTGATTAATGAAGGGATTTCTAGACTGAATTTGTCACAGCAGGCTCACACTGCCTGGCCCTTTTCAAACACACCCACAAATGTGGGCAAGAATTGGCACATTTTCTGTTCTCAGTATCCCATAATCCATTGTGGCAATTGTTTAATGGCACAATCATGCAATCCTTGTCAAATTGTGAAGCAAAGAACAATCACACAATGAAAAAGCCACTGCATGATGTAATAATGGAAACCATAAACTTCACAGTTGGTCTTAACACCCTGGGTGTGCTGTTAATCACAGGGTGTTACAGTGGAAATCATATGGACATATGCACAGTTTTACGTCATGTGTTTAAGTGAAGCATCACAACCTGTGATGACATTAAACTTTTTCACCTGTTTGAACGGCAACTTCCTGATGATAAACTTGGAAAGCTTTTACCTACAAAACGTACCTTAGTGATGGACATGTATGCATAATAATACAACAGAGGACAGTAAGGGTTTACTGCTGTTTCATCTCCAAATAAGTGCCTTAGTTGATGTGATTTGTTGTCTCAATATGTGTTGCTGCATTCTCTGAAATTGACCAGATATTTTCATACATATTTATGTAAATAGTTAATTAATTCTGACATCTTCTTTTGTTTGTTCTTGTTTTCAATATGTAGCAGTTATTATGCTTGACAAAGACCAGTTGGACCACAATTGATCCTGAATAACCCACTGAGGGAGCAATTAATCATGCGTGTGTTGATCTTGTTCTTGTTTTATTGGCTTTGTGTCAAGCACCTGGCCACTGTCTGTTGTCTGCCAAAGCTCATAACATTTTCCTCAACAGGTAAAAGGAAACTTGGAAGCAGCATTGATGTGTTAAATATGTGGATGACATTACTATTCTGTCCGTCACTTCACTCCCCCATCTCACACAGCTCTCCCTGCTTTAAACCACTGTCTGTTGTGTGTGTGTGTGTGTGTTTCTGTCTGTAAGCAGGGCAGGAAATTACCGCTGTCTTCAAGCCTCAGCAGCTGGTCAATTCCAAATTTCACCTGCTGGAATAACTATTTAGCCTACCAACTTTATTTTTAGAGCAAGATTGGATCTCCGAATGACTTTAGAGTGGTCTCTGGAGTATCGTAACAACCAGCAGCCAAAATTGACCAGCATCTGGCAGGTGGCCAGTGTTAATTTCCCACCCTGTCTGTGTAAAGCGTTTATATAAAGGCTTTTCAGTTGTCACAAATCTCATAACCACACCTGGTGCCATTGAGGAGGTTCAGTCAGCCACAAAGAAAACAACCTGTAGAAATGATTGGGGTGGATGTAGGTCATTTCTGCACAAATATGAAGATTACTGTGTGGCAATGAAGGCCCATGTAACATGGAGTCCAAAATGTATGGCCGCGTAGCCTGTACATACATATACACACCAACAAATATGTGTAAACACTTTTATATCCAGTCCAAATAAAGATGAATGATGCATCTTCACTTCCTCTCACTGTACAAAACTGAAGCCAAAATTGTGGATATGATTGCTGCCAGTAGTGATCAGGGTCGGAGCCACAGTAGCGGAGCCACAAGGTCCTGCCCATACAGCCAGTCGACTCAATCGTGATCAGAGCTCAGCTGTCACTCATGATGTGAAGTGTCTTTTTTATAGCGTCAAATGACTAAACATATCGGGAAATGAGCATTCATCAGCATGGTTAGAACTGTCTACAATGACAGAAACCATCTTTCGAAGAAACTTATTTGACATGTACGTGTTTTAAGCTGGGTATACACTGTGCAATTTTGTGCTGTCCCAGAAGAAAGATGACCAATTTGAAAGAAACGTGGCGATATCTTCACTCTAAAGCGGTGGTCCTACATCACATGAAAGTATGAACCTATTTTTTCATAATCTATTTTAGCATACTTAACATATATCAAGCTTTATTTGCAAAACTGGCATCAGAAGTGTCTTCTTTTCCTTCGCTACGACCGGGTCCACATTTTCCTCCTCCTTCTGCTAATATGAACGTGGTACGATGTGTGACCTATAATGCAGCCAGCATTCACTTTTGAGGAGATGTCATGTCAGCGATCTTTATATAGGTCAATGATTCAGCCATTTACTTACAAAAAAATCTTCAAAGTTAAAACACACTGCAAAGCAACCAAGATGTATGTCCAAATGTGCAAAAAGTAACAATATTCTTGTTCTCTGCCTATTGTGTAATTTATAAAATATATTTTAAGTGAAAATACAGACACTTTTAGGAGCAGCATTGTATTTTTTTTATTCAACAAATTTTTTGCACATATAAATTTGCCTTTGCTGTTCTAGTGATAAAGTCGAAAAAAGTTGTTCGTCATTGTCTTCTTAAGCGACCCATGTGAGAGTTTTCTGATCTGATGTCTTAATCTGAAGGATCATTTGCTAGAGCCTTCCATAATTGTTATGCGTAACAGTGAAAAAAAAAAAAAGATGCATCTCTGATTTGCTACAACTATGGCCACATTACCGAGCGTTTAGGCAAGCATAGGCACAAAAAAGACACTGGGATTTGAACAGTTGTCATGTTCAAGTCACAGATTGTGTGATAAAATTATCTGTTCCCATTGCATTACAAACAAAGCTGTTTGTGTAGGAACACAGTCCACCCCTCATGGCCATTACTGAGGACCTCCAATATGGCTGCCAGCTGGTTACGTCCCCTAAAACATCCTGTCAATGTGTGTGTTACATGTTCACATATATCTCAGTCCCCTTTTCCTCACCATATTTGTGCCATTTCCCCTTCTGTGTCATGTTTGTTTGTTTGTGTGTGTCTGAACATGCCTGTATGTGTGTGTGTGTGTGTGTGTGTGTGTCCCGTCCATCTCTGCTCCCTCCCCCACCCAGGCGGCTTGGCGTCTGTACTCCACCGACGGTGCTCGTCCCTACCTCAGAGCCACCTGGCAACCACTACCAAAGCGCCCTCCCCCCCCTCAGGCATGTATCCCCACCACCACCGTCACCGCCCCCCACCTCCCTCCGACAACCCCCAACCACAATGCATCGACATTACCCAAAAAACTAATCAGCTTTTTCTGTTTTCCCTCCTCACCTTCCTCCTCTCATTTCCTACCCAACTTATACTTTCCTCACCCGTTTATTCCTCCCACACTTTACCCTGTTAATTGATTCATTTATCATTATTTTATTTATCCTTTCGACTCTGCACGTAGTGTGTCTGGCGTAGTTATGCTGCTGATGAGAACTCGGTTTCCATTGCTACCTGGAAGCCTCATTTGAAGGCGTTGCATACCTGCAGCCCCGCCAAGTAGGTAACAACTTACAGACTTACAAACATGGCTGCTGCTGCTCAGCCCTTCTCCTCATCTCTTCCTCCTCAACTGGTGTCTGCTCGTCTCCATCGGTGCAGCTTCAACTCTTTTTCCACCGTTATGCAGCACTGCAGCCATTCTTTCATAAGTGTACATGTATTAACCCTTCTTTTTCCCAATCTGGGATGGTTTTGCCTGGCATGCATGATCTGTAATACCCTTTAACAGTAATGCCTTGCGAATGGCACTTGGGAAGTTCTTAAGTATTCTGTTAATGATATTAATTAGAGATGTGTAAGTTTTGAATGTTTATTGTTAAAAATGATCATGCTACGGAGCCAGTAAAGCATTTATCACATGTATTTACTCATAAACACAGGAGTGAAACCTATACTAATGGAGAGCATTGATAAATTGCTGCTTTTTTTAGGCTTCTTGTCTGTGCAATCAAATACGTAACTGCCAGTTTTAATGTTAAATTAGCCACAGTTATCACTGTAAACTGATTATTTGCTGTGCGAGGATGGAAAGCTTGACAAAGGTAGCAACAGTAAAGATGGCCCTAATCCTCTTCTGTAGACTTTAGAAAAACTATCACCGCCACTTTTCTTCCTGATTTGCCTCTCAGGGCCTCCATACTTATGAGTAATTTTCTTCTGAACAGAAGATGGAAGAAGCCAGTTCAAGATCAACAAAGGACAGTGGACAATTGTCATTCTTTAGATACAATTGCATTGTAGAGAAACAGATAGAAACACATATTTGACACTCACATGGCATGGTATTAATTTCATTTTTATCTCACTTGGCTCATTAAAACTTGGGTCACGTTCAAACAAAATCCATCAAAAATCAGTTTGGGTCATTCAGACAAAAGTTTATAAATTCAATTTTGGCATTTATATATGTCCAGTGGCTCACTAATGTTTGTGTATTTTTGAAGCGTGAACAGTGCAGCAGAATTTCACACACACATGCATACACATTTAGGTTCTTACCTTTCTGATCTGAACGCTTAACCCTGCATGGCCATAGCTTGCATGTGCTTGTAAGTAATTAACCTCATTGAATTCTTTCTTTTTGTTTCCTATTGGCTTGATGCCTCCCATATCCATTAGTGGAATCATCTGTATAATGCTATTTTAATCTGCTGGAATACTGATTTCTCTCCCTTTGTCTTCTCTTCTTTATCCCACTAACCCTTGAAGGAAAGAGCAGGGCGAGACTACTTACAGGTTTGTACAACTCTCAGCTTATTCCTCTAAAGACACAAACACATACGCTCAACATTTGATGCAAATATGATGAAATTACAGTATATGCATATGACATCTTAAAAACGGCTCTTATCTGGTTTGTGGGGTTGTTTAGAACATTTTTTAGTTCATTTGATTTACAGATTTAGTCCAATTATGAATTTGTATATTTATTTATTAATTTAGTTAGTTATTTATTTTCTTATTGGCATTTACCAGGTACTAGTCAATAGTTAATGGTTAGTAAATCAATTGAAGATTGTTATTGCCATGAAAAGGCTGGGGCATATTGATTAAGTGGTTTGTTAGTTGCTTGGGTTATTTATTGATTGATGGGAGGAGAGAAGAAAACATGTTAGAAACATTCAGACTGAGAGGCCTACACTGCTGTGCTGCCAGCTTGATGTGTCCTGATGAAAAGAAACCAGTGTCAGGTCATTTATTTACCATTTTAATTCTCTCTATTAACAGATATCTACATATGACTGCAGAATCTGTCTGATTTAGCAATTTAGCTTTACAATAGCTTTTTAAAAATGTATTTGTATTCATATGCAGATATCTGTTTATAGAGATTAGCCTCCAATTCCATTCTCGTCTCTGAAGTTGCTGAAGGGACTGTAGAAAATTATGGACATGTTAGCCCAATAGCCGATGGGTTCCTAGATCATATATAGAAACGTACTAGATACCTCATTGGCTGTTGCTGTATGTCTCTGCAATGCGTCTGCATGGCCGCCTTATTGAAGTGGTCAAGATCCGCTAGTGAACAAAACAATGCGTATTGACAGATGCAGATTTCACAACAAAATCAGCTGTAAATTGCTTTTACTGAACTTACTTTCATTAAATGTGGTTCACATGCGGGCGGCCCTGTAGCTCAGTTGGCAGAGTGTCCGCCCCATGTATGGAGGCTGTTAGTCCTCTGCAGTGGCCACTGGTTTGACTCCTGCCTGCGTCCCTTTGCTGCGTGTCATCCCCTCTCTCTTCACCCCCTTTCTTGTCTGCTCTTCAGCTCTTCTATCTAATAAAGGCAAAAAAAAAAACAAAAAAAAAAAACGTGACTTTAAAAAAAAAAAAGATTTGCATTAAATGTGAGAAATTGATCATGATAGTGGCTGCTTATTGGAATTAGATTTCAGTTAAATTCAGTTACTGGGGTCCTCATCAGCTTTATCGTTTGAATAGTCAGAACTTCCTCGGGGACATTCAGGCTCATCAAGTGTAAATTATTTAGAATTTCAGCTATTTTCTTGAAACAAAACTTTAGGAAAATCGGCTGAGAATTAATCAGTTACAGTCGACTTTGAAGTGAAATTTGCATCTCTCAGTGCAGTGTCTATTAGCTGATCTTGACCACTTCAATATGGCAGATGGGAGGACGCATGTCAAATCGTGGGCGCGGTGACGAACTACATCTACATATCTATGTCCAAGATTGCCATTTCAGTAACACTGGAAAGAATAGTGTCTAATACATTCGCTACAGTGACAGCCAGGAAGAGATTCAGTGATAGTGCCATTGTATTTTTACATCATTAACACTTGCACCAAGACTATACAGCAAATATAGTACAAGAAGAGCCAGTTTCCAGTGATGTATTGCGAAGGTTCAAGGTACTGTCTTTCCCAGCTTTCTTCCACTTTCTTTATTTTAGATTCCTACCTCACTTTTCCAACTTTTTCTTCACGTCTCCATCTCTGATTTTGTCTCTCCTCCTGCTCCTCCTTTTCACTACTGTTTTCCTCTCTGCACTTGACTCCAAGGCAGGGAAGGGTGATGGGCTTCTCTGCCTTTGTTCAGCGTGTGTGTGTGTGTGTGTGTGTATGCATGCACACACGCCTTCAAGACAGGAGTCTGTACCATGTCTGTACCATGACGCACTTTTTCCATTGGGATGGTATTTATATAACTCATCAAACACAAGTCTAGGAGAGACAGAGCTAAGTTGAAAAAAAGCGGAGGGGAGAGGAGGGGAGATAGGGGATTTCAGAGAGGGGAAGAAGACAGAGAGAGATTTGTGAGTTTAATTATGCTAGTATAGTTTTTACAGTGCAGCACTTCTTTGGAAACATTTGGGGGCCTTTATATTGAGCCAGCAGCTTCTAAAGCATTTAAACTTAAGACAGCCCCACACGCACCACACACACACACACACACATATAAAGAATAAGTTTATTTTCTCAGCCAAACACACAAACAAACGTGTGTCTCATCCTTAAACAAAACAACATTTAATTAGGATTTGTTGCATCCCCCATGAAATCCCTCTGTTTAAAGGGCTGTTTAATTAGGCTTTCCTTTCTTAGAAACTTTTGTTACAGCCAATTTACACTTGTGAAATCATAATTACGCACTCTTTTATGGCACTATTTCTTCTCTGTACGTTCCCCGCCGCCACCGAGAGAACACACAACCCTCTGTGTTATTAGTGGTTTTACAGGCTGCTGTCGGCTGCTCGGCGGCGGTAGGTGCCGTGGTAAACGGGTGGTGGTTTTCGTTTAAGCAGACTTGTAAACACCAGCAGTAGTAAACATTTGGCGCACCACAAAGTGCTACAGCGGACATCACGCTGAGTCTGAATTCGCTGGATATTGGCAGTGAAAGGCAACTTGAAATAAAGGATAATGGGGGTTTAATGTGGAGTTTATGTGTGCAGGCAGGTGTGCCTGGTTGTGTGTGCCTGTGTGTTTGTACCTCCTGATGCAGTTCAATTCAACCCCAATGATGCGGAAAGAAGACTGATAATGATGAGGAAGAGAGGGTAAAACTCCAGTAATATAAGCTCAATATGAGCAGTTATTAACAAATAAATCATACTTATCTTACTATTTTTAACCTGGACACCATTTCTCATCATTTAAAGGGATAGTTCGGGTTTTTTGAAGTGGGGTGATAATCCATAATTAATGTATTACCTACAGGATTTTACTTATTTCAGCCACCTTAAAATAAAAAGACCCTCCTAACCAGACTTCATAGGCAAATACAGTCATTTACCTCACAGAACATGGGAGCTGTTGGTCTACTGCTGCCTCAATCTGTTAGTTTGTTTGCATTATTGTGTGACTTCAGTGAATCTGAATTAACCTTTTTAATTAACCAATTAAATAAATTAGCTAACAGATTGAGGCAGCATTAGACCACCAGCTCCCATGTTCTGTGAGGTAAAATAACTGTTTTTGCCAATGAAGTGTGGTTGTTTTGAAGAGAAAGATATGTAGCTTACATAACAGCGGTTTACCATCTGAAAAGGCTGCCTGATAGCAAGGTAAAGTGGTGAAAATATGCTAAATATAGTGTACACTAATACCGATGTTTTTTAGGTGGCTAAAGTACATTTTACTGCTGAACCTGTCCACAACAGTGTATTGCTTAGCTTCCATACACCGGGACTCCTGCTGCTTCTCCAAGCCATCTACTTTAGGTAACACAGTGACTATGGATAAGTACCTCATACAAACCCACAACAAAATATCCGAACTATCCCTTTAAGGGTGTGTGCAAATCTGTACTGCATTATGGGTAAATCAGACAATCAGTATAGGTTATATATTAATATTTCAAATATTTTGAATCACCACAACCATGAGAAGTCCTCCAGTATACAGTCATAAATGAGCACAAAAGATTTAGGCTAATTGGTCCGGTATTACTGTATACAACATTACCTGCAAACAAACTCCAGCCCCGTTGTTCACTCACATATACACAGGGCTGGAGGAAACTAATTACAAATACTCAAATAAGTAAGTAATAAGTAATTAAGTAGTTTTTTTGGGTACTTGTACTTTTATTATTTTCAAGTCTGTACTTGTACTCGCATTACACTGTCTAATGTGCTTAGTTGCTTTTAAAATCAGAATTGAGCACTGATTAAAATTGGAATTAATATCCAAACCTTTCATCTGTGTTTTTGTAGCCAATAAGGCTATCTGATTGCAAACAGACCAATGAAAACAATAACGTGAACAAAACACAAAACAGTGCAGCAGCACACTTTTGGAGTAAGGGTGTCAATGATTAATCATTGATCTGTTAAGAATTTTACCAATTAAAAATGTAGTAATCAATATTTAATCAATAGTCTGGAAATGGCAGTAATTGCATCTCATTTAACATTGTTATGTCTGGTGGAGCCATTTGTTGAATAAGAAAACTTGAACTAAAAAAATTAACAAAAACAAACAAAAAAAAAAAACAAAAAAAACCAAAGAAATGAAAAAATGAAAATGGGGGGAAAAAAACATGTGTTTTGTATTTAAAATCTTTTTTCACTGGTTAACGAAAATGCACAAAATTTGCATTCTTAGAGAAGTTTAGTTTTTTAGAACACTTTGTACTTTAACTTAATTATTTTTTTTAGCACCAGTAGATATAGTAGTGTTTCCACCACTGCATACACACACGCACAAACACAATCACTTGCCTGGAAGAGATCATTATCCTGAAATTACATGGATTTGTGTTTGTACGAGCACTGTTTAGTCCACGTCAGGGCTCAAATAACAGCATTCACACCAAACCAAGCAAACTAGATTATTCTGGGGAACACACCACGTTCATTCAAACAACAACAAACACAGCCTCACTTTCAGTTTTGCGTTGGCCACACTACTTTAAATTTGAGCGTTACTTTACACAACACTGCAGGCACACGGGGAAGCTTAGTCAGGAAATTTGTTCACCACATGTCACAGAACAATCACTGAATTCACAATTTGGGTGTTTTCTGGAGCTTTCGTACATGATTGGAGAGACAAACGCAGACAAGCAAAGCATCTGGTGAGAGTTATGTCAAATTTGTTGGGGGAAATAAAGTCCAGGCTGTAGATATACAGTACAGAGCAATGCCTTAAAACTGACTTAGGTTTGAAGACATTATTGTGAATATGTGTCCTGAATTTAGAGTTCAGGTGAGTTTACCTTCCTCTACATCCCTGTTCACTCATTCATTCTCCTCTGAAATGTGTCCTCTGCCCCCTCTCCCCCCCCGCCTCGTGTGTGTTTACTTTGCATCGATATTGACAGCGGAGATTTTTTCTTTTCCGTCCTCTGCTGAACTCTTCTTTTAATGTCCTTCCTCCTTTATCTCTTTCCTCTCCATTCCCTCCTCCATCCGTCTCTCCCCTCCTTCGCTCTAGTAAGGGTCTAAGTAATGGGAGGCTCTTCAGAAGGTATACTCGGAAATATAGGAGGTACCTGCAGTACTACCCAGCATCCTCTTTGCCCTGCCCTCAGCCCAATAATAACCTGCAGGAATGACTAACTAATAGCATGGAGGAGAACCAAAAAAAACAAACTTAATTTCCTTCTTACCTCCCTCCTCAATCCCTTTTATCCCATGAAGGACTTTGTCTCAGACAACTACTGCTGCCTGCTGCCTGTCGAATGCAAACAACTTTGTTACCATGTTACAAATTAAAGGGGAATTCCACCAAAATTTATATTTAAACTGCAAAATTTAGACAGAAAAAGCTAACAATAAAAAAAGGAAGTTTTTGAGATAAAGGAAATATGAACTAAATATATTGTAGCAGTGTAGTAAAATTTACCACAGTCAACAAATTACTAGTTGAGCCGCTATTAAATGGATAGACATCATGGAATGTTGCTTGCCATGATTCCTTTAATAATTAGTCATTAAAAACTAGTACAAAGTACAAATACAAGGTCCAAATTCCCCTTTATTTTATATTTTTTAATTCATATATGCTTCTTAGCCCACCTAAAATGTCCCTATCCATCTGTTCCAAGTCCAGCCACATGAGTTTCATTCATACACTGTGTGAACAATCATCGATTTCTAGACTCTTGGGACCAAAGGATGAGGAATGTTTTAGAGGACATACTTCAGTCAGCTGTAAAAATAAAATAAAAAAGCCCAATGGCAATTTAGTAAAAATGAACAGAAATAAAATGAGCAATTCATGGGGCTGGACACATTTTATGTCAAATTATCCCCCAACAACATATGCCATAGTTATGCACTTGTCAGCATACAGATTTGGGTATTCAGCTGTTCCTTGTTTTACTGCATGATCCGTGCATTACTGCTTTATTTTTCTTTTCATTCGTTTTTAGCCATCAGAGATGCAAAGAGTGGTTATAAAGGTGATATTAAAGAAAGATTTTGTTCGTCGGTATCAGTGGAAAGCGTGCAGAATACAGCAGATTCAGAATAGAAAATAGCTACCACTGTATTGCTCACCGACAGTATTAGTTGTGCCTTGAATGTTGGTGAAAATGTTCTGTTATGTGCCGTAAAGTGTTAAATAGAGTTCCTGGGAAAGTAAGGAAAAAATGCACAGGATTTGGGAAACCATGGCAAATAAATAAAAATAAAGAAAGATTCTTCCCAAAGTCTTTTGGAATATGCAAGCTTCTGTTAAAGTGATTAAAACTGATTAAAATGGTGAAATTCAGGTGAGAGACTGAGGTCTGGAAAAATGTGAAGTTGTAGCATGGAAAATGTGTTGGAATCCTGCATCTCTCTGTCATTGGTCTGCTGCATTGCATGCTGGTCTATTTGCCTTAGCAACATAATCGTTTACTGCAGCGAGTCTCATTGACTGAGAACTTTCTGCAGCCCCAGCAACCATTTGATGGTTACCACAGATCTAAACATCATGTGGATACATGCATTTTTCTTTTGCTTTTTTATGTGTCATTTATCTAACCTGACAAAAATAAAGTGATAGAAGGAGATTGTAAGGTAACACTTTATTTGAAGGAGGGTGCAGCAGATACTCACTACTCATTACCCTGTCATAACCATGTCATGACACCTGTCATGAACATGAAAAAGTCTTTATGGATGTTTATGAATGTTGCCGTTCAGTGTCATTTGGTCAATTATGTAGAAATTATGTAAACAGTTTCTTTAAGTTTGATAATGTCAAGTTGTCATGACGAAGACATATTGGTTTGATTGATGTCAAGTTGTCATAACAAATACATATCAAGTAGTTTCAACTTTGCATTAAAAATGATATATTTGACCAAATCACACTTAATGACAACAGTCAAACATTCATAAAGACTCATGACAGGTGTCATAACGTGGTTATGACAGTTTAATGACAGTCTTATACACACCCCTTCAAATTAAATCCTACTGATTGCAATCTAATAATATTTATATTAAGGAACATAAGTACATAGATACAGCAATATATCATACCATGCTGTAACTACAGTGAACAGTTGAGACCAAAGCAGACATTGCAGATTAAAACCACATTTCTGAACCCTGTTGCTTCCCACCGGATTTTTGATTCTTTGGATTTAATAATAAACATTGAATAATACACTGGAAGTAATTTGCCATCATCATTTCTAAAACTTACTATTTTTGCTCAGGAACAAGAGTCTAAAGAACTCACATTGAGGCTGTTTGACTCAATAATGGTCTCATTTGTTTAAAGTAGTCTCAAAATGAATGTGGTGATGATGTATTGATGTTACTATGCTTCACATATCACCTTTAAAAATCTCATTAACTCTGTTTTGAGAAGAGAACAGATGGATAGATTGTCAGGCGATCGGGTGAGGATTGCAGCACTTTAGGATCAAACACTGAGGGTTTGTTTTGGTGGCTTGGCGGGCAGTCTGGCTGTGTTCTGGTGTTTTGGGCATGTCAGTTGGATGGATGATGTTTGGGCTGAAGGAAAAGACAGAACGCTGCCCTGTGTCTGCGCGCTGAACTCTTCTCACTCTCTGAGGGGAAATAAGTGTTGACAGCATCTCTTTTTTTTCTCTCTCTTCTTGTGTCTGCGTGTGTGTCTCCCCATCAACCCTGACCTCTGCCACATACTTTTTCCTCTATCAACTCCATCCTTAACTCACTTATCCCCAATTTCCCTCACCTTTCCGTCTCTGGATCATCACTTCCATCACTCTTGCTTTCTCTCTACTTCTCTGAGTGGTCTTCTCTACTTCCTCATCCCTCCATCCACCTTCTCTCTGCCGCTGTCTTCTTTTCTTCCCTCCCTCCCTGCAGTCAGAAGTTGAGTTTTAAGGAGCGGGTCCGGATGGCGAGTCCTCGGGGTCAGAGCATGAAGAGCAGGCAGACGTGCATCAACGACCGCCAACGCTGTTCCCCAGGAAATGAGGTGGTGGGAGGCACTGAGCTGATGGGCGGGAGCCCTGCCAAAGTGCAGAAGAGCTGGAGCTTCAATGATCGGACACGATTTAGGCCGTCGCTGAGGTTGAAGAGCCAGACTCGCACTGCTGTCCCAGATGGTGAGCAACACAATGTGAGATTTTGGGGGATCTAGTGGCAGAATATGGCAGAAATGGTATATGACACTGTCAGTGCTATAGTCACCCTTTACCCTTTCTGTGGGTTCTACAAATATTTCATCAATGAAAAATGTTAAAAAGAGCTTATGAGCTTGACAATGTGCTGTTCCATTATTTTAGAAATGGTTGTGGATTTCCAGCCGACAGAGACAATATTCATAAGTATGTTTTCATTGGTGTATAATCACCTAAAAATATGAATTTTCATGTTTTCGTTACCTTAGAAAGAGTGGAGCGGGTCTTCTCCCATGGAGGCCGCCACGCTGCACTGCCACGTTCCTACAGTAGTCCAGAACTGACAAACCAAACACTGGCTCTAGATACGTTTTTCATGAGTTTCGCAGTCACTGTAGGTTCTCCTGCAGGCTTGAAAGGAGGGGTGAGGTGAAGTGTCTGCAATCTGCAGTCTCACTTCTATATGCCTCTAAATCCTACACACCCTAAAACTCATTGAATTTGCTTCATCAGGACTGTGTTGTTTGATCATATTTGAATTTCAGTGATCCGGCAACATAAGCAAACAACCCAACACCTGTATTATCACCTTATTGTTACCCATATATTGACAGCCTTTATTTAAACAGGAAGGTCTCATTGAAATACAGTATCTCTTCTGCCACGCTGCCCATCTCGACCAAGTCTCCCTGGCAGAAGAGATGCTGTATTTCAGTGGGACCTTCGTGGTAAAATAAAGGATAAATAAAAATAAAATAAAAAATCCTTACCATGGTCCACAGAACTACAAAGTATAAAGCAACATCACCCTTTCCAATGGAGCCCTGCCCCTTCAAATTTACTTGACGTTTCTGCTAAAGATTTTCCTAAGTATACTATATAATTTTGGGTGATGTACTGTACCTTCAATTTAGGCCAAAATGATATGTAAATCAACTTACTGAGATGGTGAAACTTGCTTGAAGAAACCCAGCACGGTTACCATAATGTCTCTACCATCAGTTTTTTTTAATCGATGTACTGCTGTTGAAAATAGAGTACTAAGAAATAAATAACCTTTTCAGGAGGAAAGACTTTTTTTATTAGAAAGTTTGTGTTTATATTGTAATAGGATGAAGTGAAGCCAGTCGCTGTCTGGACTGTTTTTTATCAGACTAATATATGGTATGCTTTGGAAAATGGCATGCAATAATTTATAATGTGTATGCTTTTTTAGTTTATGGTATAAAACATGTACCAGTTTTAAAAGTACATTCTATGAACTTCCAAGATATTGTCTCCTCTCTTCTAAATATATCTAAATATATCTAAATGTATGCATTTTTTATCTAGGTAGATATATTGGATTTTGGGAAAACTCTAATCAGACTTGAATTACACACTTTCACAAAGTCTTTGTATAATTTAAATCTCAATTCTTGCCGTTTGCACTTTGCAAAGGTGGAAGAATTTATTGTTATGATCTAAAATAGTGTATCTGTATATAGTATGTTGTGCATCAGTGTTTCTCCCAGAAACTCCTACACTACAGTAATAAATGAAATTCTGACTGTTTTAATAGCACTTCTGTTTCTCCTCTTATCCCCCTGTGTCATTTATTTGAATTGATTTTATAACCTCATATATACACTATGCCATTATTCACTCTCTTTCCGTCTGTTTCTCTGTGCTTTTCTCTTCCTCTTTCTCTTTCTCTCTGTCTGTCTTTCTGTCCGTGTCTCCCACTCTCGTAATTATTGGCAGTATTAAGGATATATATACCCTCCTCTCTCACCTTACATAGCTGAGCTGGCAAAATGCTGCCCATTCCTAAAGATCCCATCCAAGCAGGGCATAAATTTTCACCTCCTAAAAGCCAAAATAGTATCAGTTTGAAAGATTCTTGGAGACTCCTGTCGAGACCCGCTATATGCAGGAATTGTTTTATGAGTTTTAAGACTGGAAACGATTTTGCACGGAGGCTGCTTTTATTGATGAAACGGCGGTCTGTCTCTCTCAGTGGACACAGGCATGAGCACAGAGGATTCCTTCGATGAGAGAGGCTGCCATTGCGATGTTACAGTGGAGGATCTATCGGCTCCCCTCAAGGCTGTCATCAGAGCTGTCAGGTGAGATCCTGCTACACTTGCACTTCACATTTCAGGCCTTTCAGCTCATGCTCTTATCGAAAGCATCTTTGGATCACCGAAATCCGAGAAATGTTTCAGGAATCCAGGTAATTCAGCTGGTAAAGGGGATTATGACTTCAACACATTTGCAAACTTGCATCCAAATACTCATATCAAGTGAGAAACTGGAAGAATTTTCCACTTTGTTTAATATGAATGCATAAAAGGAATACTGTAGGCGTTTTGAGGAGGGATGAGTAGTAGCAGAGAGAGTTCAGGTGCAGAGGGGATGTTTGCTTGAATATGTTAGTCTAGTCTGCCTGACTAAGTGATCCTTATATCTGACTGAGGTTTGTGCAAATTAGAATCTATGACCCCGACCATGGCTCTGAAATATCAGCAGCCTAACTGCGCTGTGTATTGATAAATCCATAGTGCTGTCCGTGGTGCTGAAGTAGCATACAGATTTGTAATTGCGCCTTTTTCTCTCAGTCTCACTCTGTGAACTTTGTTTTGGATCTATAATATTATCTTTAAAAAATCATTCATGAGTCAGTTCACTAGTTGCAGGTGAATTAAACAAGCTGGGTCCTTCATTCCTGTTAAAAATTAACATATCGCCTGCTGCCTCTAACTGAAACCAGACCGAAGGGAAAGTCACTCCTACAGTTTGTGCTTAAATAAACGATTTTAACCGATAGCTATCATCTTCTGCAATTACATCGTGACCCTCCCCAACCTAGTCAGGCCTGATTTTCCACAGATATTCCTTTGATTTGTTCCTTCTTTTAAAGAAAAGTTCAGTATTTTAGAGAAATATTCACTTTCTTAGATGAGGTGATTGATATTACTTTCATGTTTGTGTGGTAAATATGAAGCTGCCGGTTAGCTTAGCTTAGCTTAGCTTAGCTTAGAATAAAGACTGGAAATGGGGAAACAGCTACCAAACTATTTCTTGTTCAGGAGCAGGGACCTCCGAGACTATCTGCTTGGTGTCTGACAACTTCATAGTTGAGTAAAGAAGTTGCTAAGATATAATCTGGCACATAACACATAATGACCCCAATTTTTTAAAACCACAGTTGTTTTTTTTTCAGCACACACAGAACAGACAGGTACCAGACAGTGAAGAGATATTCTCTGAAAATGACAAAAAATGTATTGGATCAGAATCGCATACCACTCCTTTAATTAGTGATTTTTAGAGATTGTGTTAGATGTATAGATGTACCTTTGGACAGAGCTAGCCCATCTTCATGCTTAAATAAGCTAACCAGGCAGTAGCACCTGTAGGTTCTACTATAAATTTTACGAGTGTAGAACCTTTCTTCCTATCTAATTCTCAGTAAGAAAGTGTTTTTTCCCAAATGTCGAACTATTCCTTTAACTGAGACTAACTCTCAGTATTTATGCTTTATTTGTTTCAAAATATTTGCATCAAATTTGTTTTGAATAATTTTAAATCATCATCATTGTCTTGATTATTTGACATCCATCCCCCTCTCCTGTTTTTGATCAGTTACCTGGTGATGCTGTCTTAACTCAGAACGCAATGCTGGGATGTGTGCTGGTTTGTTGGAATCAAGAAAGTCTTTCCCGTTGGTTGGTCATGTCACTGAAGCCCTCCTGCTACATGATGTATGTTGTGGCTCGCTGGACATGATAAAGGGCATCTTATTGATTAATCACGTCATTTAAACTTCTCCCTTGGGGCTTTTGTTTCCTCACGTGTCCATTGATTGTAAAACCACAGTGACAGCTCACTGAACATAAAAATTATCAGTCAATCGGTGATGTCACTGAACTGTCTCCTCCTCTTATGATTGGCTAGCTGTTGATTGTAGTACAATCACTTCTGTAGTTTCAGCTCCTCTTGAAGTCTGGTCACGTTTCCTATTGATTGATTGGACCCCCATCTTTCCTTAGAGGCTGTTTATGATCTGTAACTGTTGAACGGAAAGTTCATGAATGATTCAGTGAGCAGAAATTGATTGACCAAATTTCACCGCATGAAAATACCACCAGCTAACAGAAGGATGTATTTTTTATAGTGTTAGGAGCCAATAAGCGTCTGTGTACCTGTGTTCTGTAGATCTTTGGTTTCACAAAACCAAAGAAGTTAGTTAATCCCAAATTATGGCTGCTGAAGAAGATTATAAACGTGTTTTCTTTCTTTTTTTTTTGCGTTGAATCTGAAATATAATACAACAACACAGACAGCTGTCTTTCATTCCTCTGCTAAACATGTAATCCTGGACGTGAAAAACATAGATTAACCCATGAGTCCAGGGGTTCACATGATGTTTGGTTCCCTCAAGCAGAGTTTATTTTTAAAGTGTATTTCTCTTTTTCCTCCATCTTTCTCTCTTAATATATACGACCTGCTGCTGGGTTTGTCTGCAGGGGGGTTTCGCAGTGTGTGTGTGTGTGTGTTGGTGTGTGTGTTTCAGCAGACCCTGCTCTCTTACATTGGCACCGGCACCCTGTGAGCGAATGTTTATCCAACTGGCGCCAACTGATTCTCTCACTCCACTGCTTCTTTTCACCCTCTTCATATTTTTCATGATAAAAAATGGCCATTTTTCACCACTCAATAAAGCAGGATTTCCATTCAAAAATACAAGGTTGGTGAGAAAATTTACTTCTGTGTGCAGCTGCTATAATTTTCTGCTGGTTAATGAGAGTTTAGATGTCGCTACCCTGATTTTTCTAAATTTGACAATTCATACATCATAAGGAGACAAATATCAGACATTTTCCTGGATTCTTAAGGGTGACATGACAGTGTTGTATCACAAATAAAAGATCTGAAATATATGTAATGCAATATGAAAGGTCATTATAATTTGCAGTGTTGCCTCGACTGATCCTTCACCATTAATGCCATTAGCGTCTGAGTTTGTAAACAATTTAAACATTTTGCATCTCACCAATTATCTAAAATGTTTCCTCCTACAATTACACCCTTTTTAAAAAATCTGTCTCTTCATTTTTCTTCAGCTTCTACAGTTAAATCACCTGTCCCACATAGAATTTATTCAACCACAAGTTTGAGCATGTAAAGTCAACATAGGCCAGGGGTTCCCAAACTTTTTTCAGGTCAAGGACCCCACAATAGATGCACATTAGGCCACAGACCCCCATTTTTCTTAAGGAATCCCCTCATAGTAATTTTTATTTTAAGATTTTAAGATAATTAAGTCTTCATAATCAATCACTTATTAAACCGGGATCACTATCAATTAAAATTAATGAAAACTGTTTCTTCCCTTGTTGTTACAACTTCCAAAAAGATGTCATAAAAGTTAAAATATTTTATTCTTCCATTTGCTGGGGACCCCCTTCAACCCACTCAAGGACCCCTGTTGGTCCCAGGACCCCGTTTGAAAACCACTGACATGGGTTTTTAAAGAAATTAGTATATATGGAATGGAAAATGCATGTAAATTTTTTGATAATATTCTCAACACATGTGCAGATGGTGCCCATATGGACCACAAAGTATTTTCTATAAATAAGCTGTCCAGTCCATGCGTTGAGGGAAAAGCAATATACTTTTGCACATCTGTTACTAAGCCATACATTCTCTCACAAATATATGGTGTCTTTATGTATTTATATTTCAATAATCATTACATGTAGTGGTATCTTCAGTACTCTGTTTAGTTGTTCAGCAGCATTTCCCATTACCTAAGGCCACTCAGCCAGCTACACCTAACCCCTGCCTGTACACTAGAGGTGCACAGAGATGTCATTTTGTAAATTATTTTCTCCCAAATAATAACAAGAATATTCAGATAGAAGAAATATTTGTTTACATTGCATTATTTGTGCTTTCCTGAATAACATATTCAGTTTCCCTGCTGTACACAATGTGGATCTCGGATGGGTATAACACACTGTGGTGCATCCAACTTTGTCCAAATTGGAGTTTGTAGTTTTTATCATTGTAACAGAGAGTACGAAATTATGTAATAATGTCCAGTGGAATCTTTTTGGACATCTGACACAAATCAAATCATGGGAGCCTTTTTTGCTCCCATTTGCCCCCCCCCCCCCCCCCCCCCCCCCCAAATAAGAGTTTAGAATTCAGTCAATGCTGAATTTGTTCTGAAATTAGTAGGCTTAGAAAGATAACATGCTGAGACCTCATTCTTCTTTTGTTTTATGATGAACTGAACTCATGTCAATCAAATCCCCTCTATCACCAGCCCCTCTGTTTCTCCACACTCAGATGCACACACAGAGATCACCACTACAACCAAACCTCAGCCAGGCCTGCCCACCCAGCAGGCCTCCTCCATGGGCAGCCGGAGCCCAGGGCTTTCCCAGGGTGTCGGGTTGAGGGTTGGACACCCCCTCCCCTGCCAGGACTGTTATTACAGAGGGTCATCTGTCACCTTTGTTTCCATTAGACAGTGAGAAAAACAGGCAACTGGAGAAAAGCAGAAGCCGCCGGGGAATCTAGATGCACCGAGCGCCGAGATCCCCTTACCTGTATCAATATTATTCAAACAGCGGTGGCTCTGTTCACCAAATAGAAGGAGATAGAGAATTACACTCAAGTTTCAAAGTCATTCATTTTGGTTGTTATGGATTTGACAAAAGAACCAGGGAACTTTGGTTTCCCGTTGGACACTCCTTGAGATATTTGAGATTTTAATGTTTTCTTTATCACACTCCAAAAATAAGATCAACAAGTGAAACGTAACAAGGAGCGTCCTGTGGATTTCCCAAAGTTGCTGCTACCATCTAGTGGTTTATTGTAGTAATTACAGCCTTATTTTTCAAGCCTCCTTGACTTAGCATCCCTTTCTGTCTACCTTTTTTTTTAACTTCTTGAATGTTTGTATTTCTGTGTGTGTGTGTGTGTAGGATCATGAAGTTCCACGTGGCAAAAAAGAAGTTTAAGGAGACCTTGCGTCCTTACGATGTGAAGGATGTCATAGAGCAGTACTCTGCAGGACACCTGGACATGCTCTGTCGCATCAAGAGCCTTCAGACAAGGTCAGGACACACTGGACACACACAAACACATTTGCGGTCAACCAATGTGTTCGGTCAATGCCTGTATTTAGAAAGCAGAGAAGCTGGTGGCCAGTATAATGCCAATATCAAAACAAAGAGTCAGTATATTCCATTATTCCATGCACATTTGAATCTTATGTATACATGATTATCTTAGCCAGTAACATGTTATTTTAGATGCCATTTTTTATTAATTAATTAAATAGTAAAATGCATTGGGTTATACTTTAGATTTCAGAACATGTATTTAAAAGGATAGTTCAGCATAGAACCAGCACAGAAGCTGCTGTGGATGGGGTCAACAACAAAAGATATTTTAGCCACTCAATAAAAGTTCAACCAAAAAAAAAACCAAAAAAAAAAAAAAAACAGGAGGTGTCAGCCACATTTAGATTATGTTCATGGCTTTACAGACAGACTTTTCTGAACGTAACTTAAATCTGCTCTTGAGTTTATGTTTACCCCTTTTATTGATATCTGTTTTCTGTGAGTTTAATTTCTTTTTCTTTTTTTTACCAAGGTCATGCATAGGTGGGTGTTGTCACCAACATTGCTGCAGTTCCCATTAGTCCTATAGAGGTCATCATAAAGCTCTAGATTATGCTTCTAAATGAAATTAACCCACTTTTACCTTGACCTCACTTCCAACTCAGCTTATGTCTTTTTCACCCAGCGTGTGTATGTGTCCTGTATGTGTCCCCTCTCTCTCCCAGACTAGACACTGTAGTGGGTCCCTCTCCAAGGCCTTTCAGCAGCCGCGTCAAGACCTTTTCCTCTCCCTCCCTGCATTTATATTACAGCCAGGCCCGGAGGAAACACTCTGCACCGGGGTTAGACTCACCCCGCCCTGATCTGCTCGCCATATGCTTCTCCACTAACATCACCAAACCTTGGGTCAAGCAGCATGCATTCACATACTGTTGCATCAATTCCCTGTCTCCATACCCATGACAATAAAATATGTTTTTGTTTATTTGGCCTAATTTAGTTTAGTTTAGATGCGGTACTAACTGAAACTCAACATGGCAGAAAAAAGCTTTCTCTGCTTTTTATTCTTGTCAAGCTTTTTCTAGCATAAGCAGGCCCTGTCAAAGCAAGACAGGTGGCATTTAATGAATCTGAGATAATTGAGTGTTGCAACAGAAAAGCCTGTTTTGACCCAGGTCTGGCTTCAGAGGTCATGAAGGAGCTCAAGCACTAGATTATAGACAAAGTTTTACATGAAAAAAAGCCAAACATCTCAGGTTTCCAAAGGTTTTTGTCATTGTGGGTAGAAAATAACTGGGGTGGTTGGCCAATAGTTCCATAGTTATTCACTTTTTCTTATCACATATTTCAACCAAGGAAGTGTTCCTTTATCACCGTTTTGATTTGATTAGTAGTAAGTCATATTATACTTAAAAACTTGAGCTCCTTTAGGACCTCATGTAACTGTAACATTTTGTCAGCTAACATACTGTAGGTGACTGTGGACATAAGACAAGCTACTCTTGTCTGTGATGCATAGAGAAGCAGGGCAACTATTTTGTCCTCTTGTAAAATCCAGAATTTATTCAAACTCATAAAACTTAATTTGTCATGTTAGATGCCTGAAGAATCTGACTTGTTCATCATCATTCATTCAGAATCCAGTTCCTATTTTTCAGTTCCTTTTGCAGATACAAGCCTCATATAGAGGCTTTCAGTTCTTGTTTCAAAAGTCTATAGTCACTTCATTTGTGAAAAGCAAAGCTGGAAATATTGTTCCAGCAGGCGGCACTGTGATGCAGTTTTGGATTGAAATTATAATATTTACATTTTTTAGATGGAAGCTTGTTTTTGTTTTAGCTCTTGGAATTGACTGTCATGTGGTGTTTTGTTGTGCTGCAGTGCTGTAGATGATGCCTGTGTTGTCAGTAGTACTCCAGGAGAAAAACTTAGTGTTTGTTTTCTGTTGGTATGAAGTGTGTCAAAGCCTGTAGATACACATACACCACGTGAGTGCTGTTATGTATCTCATTACCATTGCTACTAGACTTCCATTATGTTGGTTGGCATGAAAATGATCTTTTCCAGTAATGTTAAAAAAAAACAAAAACAAACAAACAAAAAAAACCATTGATGATTTTCCCCACCACCCATAAGGTGAGGCAGTTAAACTGGCTTTGAGGCTTTAATATCACCTGAAATTGTGTATCATTAATTTTGTTATGAGTGTTTATTAGTATGGAAAAGGATTAGGGCCAAATGTGTAAAATCTAGAATTCTAATAGAAACTTAGAAACTAATAGAAATATATTTTTTTTCCTCTCTCAAAATTCTGACTTTTTCCTCTGGTTTCTGACAATAAAGTATTCTGACATTAAACTTAATTCATCACATATAACCCTAATCCTGTTCAGTAAAAACAAACAAACAAACAAACAAACAAACAGAAAACATGATGATATAAGTATTTAATGATAATAATATCAATAATAGTATCAATGACAATTTCAGTCCCCTCACCTGTCAGACATTTTTAGCTCATTTTTCCCTCTCATCCTCTGTGTTTGCATGCCAGTGTTATTTAATGTCAACAAGTATAGGACTGGATTTGTTCACTTGTCTATCTGTGCTTCATGCTTTAGTGTGTGAGTGTGTGTGTGCTTTTGTGTGTGTGTGTGAGAGAGAGAGAGAGAGAGAGATGTATCTGACCAGTCTTTCTCCTGTCTCCAGACTGGCCAGTGCAGCAGGCTCTGGTCCCAGCCTGAGTAGCCGACCCAGGAACATGTCCTCTCCCGCCCTGCACTATTATTACAGCAACAACAGGAGGAAGCTCTCAGGGTTACTTTCATTTCACTTAATTTTAAGTTTTATCCCCATTAGAGTCCCATTAGTTACCCCTAGGGTGACCATTAGGTCATTTGCAGTCCCCAGAAGTGTCTAACTGGCCGTGAAATCTCACATTTCATTAGTATTAACTTATGGTACCAGATGGTTATAGTCTACATTAGATGTTAGACATTAGAACTTGATTATTCTAATGTGTAATAACTCCGACCATTTGTTTTAGTTTTGATTGACCAGCATAAGCATTTGCATTTCATGCAAATGTGTCCAAATGTGTTTACACACAAGCCCTAACATATTTTTGTCGCTACAATAGATCCTTTCCGTAGTTCCACTACATTCTTTTTCTATTCAAGGGGAAACATTGCTGTGTGTGAATGTTGCTAACTTGTGTGCAGTTGTTTGGAAGTGCTTTGCAATTCATTCATGTGTTTTGTGGTAGATAAAGCAAAATAATGGGTGTATTTCCTGGGTGTTGGGCTCTTCTGCATGTTAGAGATAAACAAACTTTATTAACTTCACTAATTTTAAATTTTTTACAGTGTTAAAGAACTGTACTTAGCATCTCACAAATGTTTTTAAAAAGTCTAATAACATAATGAAAATACGTGGTCTTTCTTCTTGGAACGGAAAATGAAATTAATAGTGAGTGACTTCCACACCTTCCACTCATCAACATTGTTGTGTTAAACCTTGAAACTTCAGTATTGGTATGAGCAATTTTGTTAACACTTAGGCTGGGTTGCACCAACAGGGATTTATTTTTAAACCAGATTAAATCATAGTTTAACTTAAAATGATGCTTATTGCACCAAACTTTTTAACTCTGTGATCCAGTATTAAGTTTAAACTTACAGTACACTTAAGGAGTTTTACCTTTTAAAATAGCAGCCCTTTTAGATTTACTGAGCAAAACAATTCTCTGCTGAGCCATCATGAGGAGGCAAACTAGGCTGATAAACCTTTTAGCTAGCTAGCAAACAATATAACTTTTTTTTTTTTTTTACTTTTCAGCTACCTAGGAACAATATAACATTTTGTTAATGTTTTAGCTAACTAGAAAACAATGTTTTGTGAAGGAATACAGAGCAACCAAAGTTAAAGGTTTCCCCTTTTATACAGTTGAACTTACTCCCGATATATTCATTTATTTTTAATTTGGGTAAGCAAGCATCTCCATATTGATTAAACTAGGTTTTGGTTCAGATCAGCAAACTTTGATTTACTAAACTGAAATTAGTTTTCAATTGTGCAACAGGGCTCTGCTTAATTTTGAATCTTGATTTACTCATTTTAAACCTGGTTTTGCGCAACTCTTTATCTAAAAAAAATGCAACAATATGATCTTTGAACATTCTGTAGGCCTATTTGTAAACCTGATTTTGAGATTAGCTCATAAATGACATGGTTTTTTGTGAAATGTTTTTTGTTCATTTTGGCTTTCATTTGTGAAATTTTCCACTTTCGCAAGTTCAAGAGGCCATTAAGCCTATTTTTGAGATACAGTTTTCATCCAAGAGCAGTGATAGAGCCATGCCATGTGTGTTGTGTTTTACTAACCTTAATCTTAACATCCAAGTGCTGCTTTAGGTTCGTTGCCTGATTTGGGATGACCTGAAATGAAGCTGGGGTCCCTACTTTTATTACAACATTATAATTTTCTAACGTGTGTGTGTGTGTGTGTGTGTATGTGTATCAGGGTGGATCAGATTCTTGGAAAAGGCCAGATTCCTGTGGATAAGAAAATGAGGGACAAACTTCAACCAGATGGAGAATCTCTGGAGGGCATGAGCATGCTGGGACGTGTGTGTAAGGTGGAGAGACAGGTGAGTGTGGAACAAAAATCAGAGTAGGGAAAATTACATCCGCACTATCCTTTAAAAATGTGATACCTGTGCAAGGAGCTGGCTTAGGCTAGTTAGCAATACCAGTGACTCACGTATTACTCAGGAGGTTTCTAGCTTACAGAGCTCACTTTCGGTTTTGGAAGCAGAAATCAGAGATTTGTCAGTGTTACTGGAAAATTCCTTGGTTGAACATAGAGGTCAGTTGCTGTCTCCCTCTATGTTCTCACTCTTGTTCTTTACTTTTGGTCACAGGTAACTTCCATTGAATCAAAGTTGGACTCTTTGCTGGACGTTTACCGCCAAGTCTTGCAGAAGGGGCCCTCAGCACTCACCCTCTCCTCCTTGCCCCTGTTCGAGCTGGACAACCACCAGCACCACAACTCAGACTACCAGACCTCCATCATGGGCCGGGATCTCCCCTCTCCCCAGGGAGGCGATCCAGGTGGAGGAGATAACGGGGGGATACGCCGTTGTCTTAGCGCCAACCCAAGAGGCCTGCGCCTCATCCTGGCACCCGCTGATGATGACGGTCCCCCAGACTCAGCACCTCCATCCTACCCCCCGTCCACAGCCTCGCTCTCCCCATCACCCCTGCTGCCTCCTGATAGCCCATACCCAACGTTGGTCACCCCCAATGGTACATCCAAAAGAGCACACTTCCCTGACCTGCCACCTCCACCTCCCTCAACAGGGGGTTTCACCCTCCGGCTGCCCCCAGTGGTGCACCCCTCCCACCACCGATGCCCTGCTGACCCCGTCCCAGATGATTTGACAGGTGGAGTGACGGTGGATGAGGGGAGCCTGGGTCCCTCTGTTGTTGTGGGATCCAGTGTGGATGCTAACCGGGAAGGGAACAGTGAGGCAGACCCTGCCCAGGGAGGGATACAGCTGCGGGGGAAGCCCAGCTTGAAATCCGAGGGGGTCTGGAGGAGACACATGAGCCTGGAGGTCAACCCCCTGCTGCTGCTCTCGTCTAGCCAAGACGGGACGCCTTCAGACTGGGGAGGCGGTCTTGGAAAATCCGTCTCCGTACACAATCTCAGCCAGCCTTTGACCAACCGTGCTCCTGGGCTCTCCTCAGCGCTCAACAACAGCAGCAGCAGTAACGGTAGCGAACGTGGCAACGCCCACGGTGTGCATAGCAACTGGGACGGAGCAGAACTCTTCATTAGTGAGTGCAAACTAGAGCCAGAGGAAGAACATTTCAACTTTCTGTCCCAGGAACCTGGTGACCCGTCAAACCTTTTACAGACTGTGGAGGAGGCTCCACCTCACCCAAAGGGAAACCTGAATTTCTCAGTCAGTCCCCACACATACAACTGGCATAACCAGACACACACACACACACAACACCGACGTACACACTCATATGCATACTGTATGTACACCCCGTTGTTGGGAAGCCACTTTTAAAATATTTTTACAGGACACTATACAGATTATTTTGCAAATGTCCAGTCAGTGTCTTGTATACGGACATACAATGTCTAACATGATTGTGTCCACTTTCATACAGATTTTGTTATGTTATATACTTTTTGTGAGGAACTAAATTTGCCATGAAGAAATCAAAAGTACAATGATGTATAAAATATATATGAAAGTTGGCATATTCATGAAGGACAAAATACAGATATCCTAGAGAAAATGAGAAAGAGAAATTGCTTTGGTTTTCATCCAAACATATTCAGGAATGGTAAATTTGATTAACTTTATACAACAAAGGTAATGTTTTTTCATATACGAGATGAATTTTGAGAACAAGGAATGAATATCATGTCATGTCACATATCTGTGATACCTGAACCTGATGTCTGACGCCTACCTATCAGACATCAGTGTAGAAGCAAATCAAGTAATTTGATTTATCACAAAAATAACTGTGAGTATTGTTAATTTCTTTGTCTTAAAACAGTCTGTATGGAGTGCTGCTCAGTTGTGAACAAAGTGTCCCTCTGTCTCTTCAGTTTGGGGATCCACAGTTTAGAATTGTTGCAGTTCAACAATTTAACTGAGTCCTAAACCCAAACCAAAGAAGCTAGTTTGGGCTTATAACTGAAACAAGCAGCAGTGTAACTTTTCAGTGTAGAGGCTGAAGGATATCCCATCTCCTTTTGTGCAAACCTTGATAATTCAACCTTCCTAAGCCCTACCCCTTTTTGCTCTGTGTTCCAATAAAGGTTGAGCAAACTTGGTACATCAGTCAACTTTCTCCTTTTTCTGTTTCAGTGACATATAGAGTCACGTCTTAAGTTAGCTGAGGTGTAACAAAATGCCATTCTGTCTGACTCACAGGGTGTACTCTGTGGGTATAAGCCTGCCATTGGATGCTTGTTTCAGGCAACATCGCGGCATCTGCTATTTGCGTTTTTAAGTCATTCCCGAAATGCAAATTTTCCGACAAGATACGTTCCCCACAGCACTTTTTTGCAGGGGCACAGTCGCTGCATCCTGGGCTTAGTGCCACCCAAGACAATTTTGATTTAGAGAAACACAAATGAGCCAGGGCATTTGCTAAGCATTATAGGTCTGGCTATGTAAGATTAGCAAAATGCTAGCAACTATCAAGCTAATATTAGCAAAACACTGGCTAACTAGCCAGCTAATGTTTTATGTAAATTAGCTATCTAGTGTTTTGCTAACATAAGCTAACTTAATATGTGAATGTATGTTGCTTCTACAGGGCCCTTATCAACATCTCTTAAATATCTTCAAAATTTGGTTTCCTTTCAACATAGACAAGCTTAGCACATACCCTAGTACAGGAAACAAGAGAAGTGAAAATTGACTGAGTAACCAAGCTTGCCCTACTCTCATTGGAGCACAGAGCAAAAAGGGGCGAGACTTCCTGGTAGGAAGGTTCAATTAAATGTGTGAATAAAATCTGGAGAAAATACTGTATGTAGCCAAAAGCAGTTGCAAAAAAAAGTTGTTAGAAAATTGTAGCTGAAGCCCAAACAAACCACTGGAAACTACAGGTCAACCACTTCTTTCTTAACATGTGGTGAAACCAGTACACACAGGTACATGCACACATCATACAACTGCTCTTTTGCACACACAACAACACACTGACAACATACAACCGCCAACCACAACCACTGAGTATTCTGAGAACTTGACAAAGAGCTGAGACTGACTAATGACTTATTTTTTCATACAAGTGCTCGTATTCAGAGACTTTTGTGGAAGAAGAGGAGAGTCACTCGCTCTCCGTATTCAATGTCTGTCTCTGGCAATGTAAAATGTCATCTTTTGCTTTCATACATATCACTGCATGGACTGTTTCCAAAAAACAAATGAATGAAAGGAGAAAAATGGGTGAGGCCCGGCGTGATGGGATAGCTGAATTATACAAAGAGTTAAAAGTCAAACCCCTCTAGCATGTATTCTGAGCACAAGCATCTTGTTCGATTCATTTTCTACACCCACCAAAATGTTTGTTTGTTGCTTAGTTTCATCTGTCAGCAAGTTGTCAGTGAATTTGGATGCAGCAGGCAAATCTCACTAGGGAAAAATGGCCTATCAGCAGTCAATCAAGACAATTTTGGACCATGTTCACCTCGGTTTGGACAGTAGCCTGGTGAGTTAGTTGCTAATGGTCTGAATGCTGAATTGCAGTAGGCTTATCAAGTAGGCTTTTTCAGCCAAGCATGAGATGCTGCATGCCTAAACTGTTGAGCAGTCAGACACTCGTTGGTGGTCTGGATGTCCCTCTGCATGTTAAAGTAATGTTTCCTCCAAACTTTTAACAAAAGTTACAAAATCTGCCTATATGAATATTATTCTATTCTAATTTGAACTAATTTGAAAGTAGTTGAAATCTGTACAACCAATTATATGGATAACCCACTTACCCACTTATTAAATTTTAAATATAATTGAGGTCATTTAATGTTTTTTTGTTTTTTTGACAAACCCTACTGGGTGCTGGTTGCACCATGTGTATTAATAATGATTGAAGATTGCTAGACTGACCTTTAATTCCTTCCTTCCAGTCTAGAGCAACACTAGGTGTGGTATGGTGTTACAGGATGAAATGCACAGACTCCATTTATATCAGATAGTAAGTTAGTTTGGATTCACCCGAGGAACCAATGATAACAAAATGTTGTACATGCACTGTTGTCATTTTAGCCGTGTGTCCTCCTGCTGCCGACAACGCCAAAAATATACAGTGTGTTCACATAATAAAAGAGGGGAGAAAGAGGACAAAAATATACCCTTTGGCATAACAGTAAGCAGACAAACAATAATGTCGTATGAAATTGATATTAAAATGTGGTTTATATTTGGCCTTGTTCAAGGTTCATTAGGTAACTTTATGAAAAAAGACAAATTTTTTGTCATATATGCTGAAATATATTTGACGATAAGATATTTTGTTCCTATATTCTGGTAGTAGTACATGAGAGAGATGATACTGAAAAACAGGTTCCTCTGGCTCCTCCTTGTGTTCCCAATGGCATTTATTTTGCAGGAATCCACGCGGCCTGAATGAAAACAAGAGCTATGATTAGTTGATTAATCAACTAGTTGATCAAAATAAAGTTAGTTTTCCATTATATTGATAATCAATTATACATTTCACTCATTTCTCAAGGAAAAATGGCCAATATTTGCTGGATCCAGCTTCTTAAATGTAAAGATTTGCTGCTTTTTTGTCATTTATGATAGTAAATAAAGAGTCTTTGGGTTTTGGACTGTTGGTTGGACAAAAGAAGCAATCTGAAGATGCCATTTTGGGCTCTGGGAAATTGTGATTATCTTTCACATTTTTTGACATTTTATAGACTAAACATTGAATTTATTAATCATGAAAATAATTGTCAGGTTAATTGATAATGAAACTAATCATCAGATACAGCCCTAAAAATAACCATTAGAGCAGGCTTCCAACCCAAAACGTCAGTATTCATTGACGTGGTAATGAGACTCAATGGTCATTTATCTTTTATCAGAATTGCGTACCCCACCTTTAATCTCTCCCATTTCACCCAAAAATAATGTACAGTTTAGCAGGATTTTGAATGTGCATGCACGTCTCTGTCACCACATCAATCATAATTACAGTGTTTAACCATTAAGGGTTATTGCAGTATGTTTAATAATGACTCAAGTTGACACATTACAATATGAATTTTGTCCATATTCAGATTGAGAAGTTACATGTTTTCACTGGTGCGTTGTAAGTGTCTTAAACAACACCGTCCTAACACCACACGTGATCACATTATTTTCATTGCCATCCTGCTTGTAGATGAGTTGACTGCTCTTGAATGAGAATTATGTGCAAAACTATGTCAGCCATCTTAATTTTTGTCAGCCATTTTTATTTGTTTTTGTATGTTTATGTCTTAAGGGGTATGCAGTCACAGCAGTCTTAAAAAAAATATTTTAATGTGTTAATGACAACCTTTATTCATCATTATTTTCCAGTTGTATTCCCTTTGTTTAGAATGACGAGTAAGTACATTGCTTAGCAAATTAACATGCTGTCGTAGACTAGAACAAATATTATCCTCTAACAAATGGCAGTTGTAAACAGTTGTAGATCCATTTTGAAATATTCTACAGCCCATGCAGAAGTTGTTGTAATATGATGAAATATATTATCAACATGAAAGCACAGTTGTTAAATGGTGAGTTTAAGGAGCCTGAAAATGTGACATGGTAGTTCAATGTTTAATATTGGAATAGAGTTGTTGTAGTTATTGACTGAGTTTTGCTACGTATGAAAAGAAGCCAGGCAAAACCATAAATTACTTTGGAGCAAGATATCAAACAAATACTGAATAATGTGGAAAGCCCATGGACTCAGCCAGTTGAGACGTTGGATGCATTATTCCCCTCATAAATCATGCTCATTTTTGCAATCTGTAAATTGCTTCAGGGTGCCTTTCTTGCATATGAAAATTTTTCATTTTTTCTTCACAGGGCTATAAAGGTCTTGTTTGCCTTCAGCCTATAGCATACTGTATAGTTGAAGTCAAACTGCTCATTTTGGGTTGGGCATCCAGTTCACTCAAGTCGTGTAGCTTTAGCCACAGACTTTATATGGCTTGGATGGCTAATAATACCATTTCTCTACTGCTTGAACAGTAATTTATTACACAACTAGCCTTAAAGCTTGATAATGTTAACATTATTATTTCTTTGAAATTAATTTATTAAAGTGCACATTATGTTCTCTGGATGAGAGATGCAAAAATAATTTTATTATTCATGAATAAAGTGCAAATTAACTATACTCTTTTGGGTTTTGTGTTCATTTTTTGCAATCAAAATAGACCGTTTTCACAGCATTTCTCATCATTTTGATATGAAATGGTAGAGTAAACACAGGTGTTACCAATGATACTAATTAAGGTTCTCTTAACTATTTCATATCAATATGACTGCTGTCAAAAAGGTCTAGTACATCAGTAATATTGGTTTTCATAACAATATCATGTTGGTAGATCAGTTATTCAATACAGTGGAGCAGCTAACTAAAGTTTAGGCAGGGAAATCTTTCACGAGTGGAAAGATGTACCAAAATTGGTACAAATACGCCTTGGGGATTGTTCTTTTGATAAAACTGATTAGCCACGCCAAAATCAAGATGGCTGCCACTTTTCCAAGATGCTCGCCGTTTCTGGCTCAGAAATGCTATATTGGGGTCATATTGTGTAGAATTGTCCAATATGATTGATTTAGCTGTCAAATAAAAAATTGTCGACTACAGTGAAGCCTGATTTATAACCCAAGAAAGACTGAAGCCTCTCAGGCTTAGGGGGTCCTCAGAGTTACTGTAGGTGTAGGTGTAATTTTTTTTGTCTGAAAATACACATTAACATGAATCCAACATATTATTAGCAAAGAAAACAACAACAACAACAAAACAGTTAATTTACACAGCACTGACAAAAGACTTCTCTAGAACGCCCAAGCAATCATGTGAGCTAACTAACCTACAAAATCACTGTGTGGCACCAGTCTTTAACAGTGAACTAGTTAGCTATTTGCATATTATTAAACATATTGGACTATATTCATGTATTATTATCATTATAAATATTTTTTTTTTCCAGTTCTCATGGTAATAACAACAGATAAGAGCTTTGTCCCAAATAGATATTTCACAGTACCATATGAGATTTCATGTTAGAATCACTTTGTAGATGCTATAGTATGGAAGAAAGCCTCTACATAGTCAATACTTAAAGAGACGGTTCACCCCCAAATCAAAAATACACATTTTTCTCCTGGCCTGTAGTGCTATTTATCCATCTAGATTTTTTTTAAGTGAGTTGCAGAGTTTGGAGATATCAGCCATAGAGATGTCTGCCTGTGTCTGACAATCATCACCCGATTGACCTGATTTTTTCATGATGTGATCAACACTGGGACATAATGTAATAATAATTACTGGGAGCTCCGTAGTGCCACCTAGTAGAGACAGGAAGTGACACTGAAGTTTTTTCTGTGGTATCCGAAACACATGAAAATTCAGAGCCCTGTCAACCAGTTTGCCTCTGGCACCAAGGCCATGATCATCACTGCTTGCAGCTTTAATCTGTTTGATCTTTTTTATGTACTCCCCCCCCCCGCCCCCATAGCATTAAATGCATTTTTGTTTTTCTCTTAATTTTCTTATATGTGTAGTTCTTATAATTTAGAGGGGATAAGCTACATCCAGTCAGCATGGCAAAAAAAAAAAGTAAAGATAATAAGGATTTTATATGTTCGGGGTTGGTGATTAAGCATGTAAATTGTATGGTTTCCAATTAATGTTGTTTTTTGTTTTTTTGCGATTATTTCACGTTTTCTGCAACTCAGAAGTACGAGTTTACAGAGAGGACGTGAAGGCGGCACGTCTTGATTGACAGCTTGACAGGTAATTGGTGTGTCGCGAGCTGGCAGGTTGGGGAGCCAAATTTAAAATGTCTGACTGGGAAGAGGAGTACGATGGAGACAGCGTTGCTATCCGGAAGCCTGTTACAAAACCAGCGCCGACTGAGTGGAAATTGCCCGGTCATGACGGTCAAAAGGAAAGTGTAACTTTCGGTGTAAGAAACGGACCCAGGTTTGGAGGCCAAGAGGGGTGCGAGGTGACAGTAGCGGCGGGGGGTCTGAGTTCAGAAGCCGCAGACATGGAGGCGAAGGCCGTCACAGGGAGCGACGAAGCTTTAGCGATGAAGAGTCGGACTCTCCCCCCCTGTGACTCTCACTGTGGAAAACGCTTCTGTCGGGAGGGTAATAGGTAGGTTTCTAAAGCGGTCATTTTACTTTCAACGCCTTGTAGTCTTGGCTAGCTAAATTTCACGTGACTTTGCTGTTAGCTCACTATGCTAAATCAATGAATGCTAGTTAGCTTCGGTTGAAGGCTTCACGTGCGTCCCCATGATTATGTGACGTTTTAATTTAGGTTGTGACCTGTAGGCTGGATGGCTTATAAATGCTATCTTTAGATAGTCATATATAATATATATATTTGTTGAAACCTACAGAAACCCTGTCAGTAATGTAAATATAATCACTAAGTGTAATAATTGAACAGTCTCTTAAGTTCAGAAAATCACATCACTTTACTGTAATACAGCCTTTAAAACCGGGAAAAGACAACACATCTGCCATATCACGGTATGACCATGTCTAGTCTTTCATCACAGTATTAGTATAATATGGATATATCGCTATAACTAGAGATTTAGACTTAAATACGTTTTAAACCTGTTCCAGGTCGCGGAGGGGCCAAAATCCGTGAACTGGAAGAGAGCAGCGGTGCAAGAATCAAGGCAAGTTGACTGATGTTGGTGTCAAACCAGTTCAGCGCGTTCATGAATGTGTTTTTGGTGCAGGGCAAAACAGTAATGTACAGTTAAAAGTTGAAAAGTGCCTGCACACTGCTTTCTTATTCCCAATTCTTCTTTTTATCATGTGGACATTAATAACAGTGCATATAGATGTTCTTCCTCAGGGCTGAGGAAGGAACAAGAAAGCAGACAGGCAGTTTTCTGCTTATCTGATGTAACTCATGTCAGTAATTGGGAAATGACAGAAGTCAGATAATCAGAGTGTAAACCGACCTAACAAAACCTCAAAATACACATCGACCAATAAATGCAGGTACATTTCTGCTTTGGCTGCAGTTTTCTTGCACTGCCTTTTTTCTAACACTGCCTGCCAAGTGAACAGAAAATCAGATATTTGATGTATCTCTTTATTTATCAAGACAAGAGATGTAATGATACCAAAAATTCATGGTGCTAAATACCACGGCAAAAATTCCACAGTACAATATTCATCACAGTATTAAAAAACAAAAAAATATTTCTTGAAAAAAAAAAAAAAAAAAAGTCCCTGAAATTGGATTAGATAATAAATCTGATGTGTGCAAGGAATTATCTGTGTACAACTGCAAAACAAAAACAGTGCAGCAGTCATTTAATCAAATAAGATAAAAAATAAAATAACTAACCATGTAATGTCACAGTATATATTGTCATACTCTGATAGGATATTGAGCCATTGCAATATCTCTATGTTGAGTATATTGGGGAACAGTCTATCCCCACACCCAAATCAGCCTTATTTCTAACCAAGTCTAAAGGGGGTCAGGACCATGTGAACTGGACTGTGTAGATTTGAAGTCTCTCAGTAAATTACCAGAAATACAGGTTAGCTCTAAATAATCTTCAACAAAGCATTGTATAGCAGTGTGTATTGTAATAAAAGTAAGTTTAAAATGGTAAAATAATCTTTTATTATGATGATATCATGGTTTGATCTTATCAGTCAATATCTAGGTTAGTAATGAGCAAGATGAATCAAAGATAAATGAAAAAAAAGTGTATTTTTAAGGCTGAAACTGTCAGCAAGACTTGACTACTGTGCTACAGCCCTGTATTGTAGCTCTGTAATGTTAAATACAGTAATGTTGCTCAAGACATTTTGGAAGAACAGGCACTGTAGTCAGAGTCTGTATAAGATGTAGGGGTCAATCAAAATGTTTTTATTCTGGGCCAATATTGATTTTTATTAATATAAAGGAAGAAACAGATTACAGATATTTGAAACTCATATATTTGCAGTAAAAAAAACAACAACAAAAAAACCTTGGTGTAAAAATAGAAGAAACTCCAACACAAAATTTCATTAAAATGCCTGTGAGCATATGTTTAATTAGTGTTACTCACGTTTACTCAGAAAGAGATGGCTGCATCAGAACCAAAGTAAAGAATTTTTAAATTGAAAAAAAACAAAAAAAAACTCAGATTCCAGTTACTGTAAAAATGCTGAATATTGGATCCGATCAGTCGACCCCTAATAGGATGTTAGTTTTATGTCTTGTGTGTAACTCTGCGGTTCTTTGTTTAGATAAACAAGGGGGACTATGAAGGCGAAGTGGTCATTTTTGGGTCCGCTGCTGCCCAGCAGAAAGCCAAGGAGATGATTGAGGACCTGGTGGCAGATGGCGACTCTCGATTTCACGGTGGTATGATGTCATTTTTCTCTTGATCCCTAAAAGGATACCTGGAGAAGTGCGTTTTAAGGTGAACTAGGTAGACTTTTGTAATGGGATGTGTCGGACCATAACACCAGTCTCATTCCCTCCATCTGGTCACATCTTTAGTATAAGATTGGATAATCCTTTATTAGGCCCACAATGGGGAAATTTGCAGTTTTTAAAGCTGCAAAAAGGGATAGAAAATAGAATCAATAGCAGGTAATAAATAATAAATAGGCGAACAAGAGAAAATATGAAAAAATAGTAACAATATGAACAAGAGGAGGTGCAAAACTCCTTTCTATCCCTGAAAGGATCTGACTTTCCCATTCAATGTGGAATTGAATTGTTGTTTTTGGAATTTAGCTAGGGCCCCTGTGAATAATAGGCAAATAGTTTTAACAGTACCACACATACTGGAGCTTTAACTGAATGAGAAATATATTTTAAATATGTTGTTTCAAAATTAAAAAAAAAAAAAAAAAAGCTGGGTTTGTGCAGGATGTCCCATGCCACACGACCAGTTGGTGGTCTGCAGTGTTTTTATGGCCCCTTTTAGTATCAGCTCAACTCCCTTGGAACCTCAACTGAAGTGATACCGAAAAAAGTATGATACTTTCCGTAATGGAAAACCAAAAAAAAAACAAAAACTAGTAGAGTCAAATAGAGCCTTACCATGCAGGTACCATGTACCATTCTATGTTGATTCTTTGTCCCAAAAATATACTTATACTTGGTTGCTCTGTTGTAATCCAGCTTATGAATGAAAATGAATCTCCTGCAGCTTACTGATCTGTTTCTCAGGTCATCGTGCAGGGGGCGACTGTAGAGGAGGCTACAGAGTGGGAGGTGATGGAGGAGTAAAGAATGGCTCTGTCTGGTCTGCTACAGAATTAAAAGCCGCGAAGGCAGCCCCGGCTCGTGTAGCCATTGACTGGAACACCATCCGGGAGAACAAAGACAAGTACGAGGAGCTCAAGTGGAAGGGTGAGGGCTCATATGTTGTCATTAATGTAAATACACACCATTGATTTTGTCCTCTTGCAGCATAATTGATTTGAAATTGAACAATGAGCTAAAAAAGTGATGATCTTTACCTTTTTAATAATATTTTGTCGGTGTTCACATCAATATTGGTCAAACAGGATGGAAATCATGGCCATTTTTTACCCTTGAGGGGTGTAAGTGTTATAATTTCACACATGCATTGAATGTAATAAATTAGAGTGGAGAGTCATCACTTTTATCATGACCATTGTTTCATTTTAATTTCAACATTAGAATACAGTCCAAACAAAACTGTCCTACTATGACCACTACTTTGAATTTCTATTTTTGTTTGTCCTTGTTTGTTATTAGCTCATGTTGATTACTTTATCCTTGTGATATGGCTCCAGAATTTCATTTGCAAAAATGAACAGGACTCATCCATGGCTTAATACTATTCCCTCAGACCTACCACCCATGAAGAAGAGGTTTTACACTGAGGCAGAGAGTGTATCCATGCTCACAGCTGAGGAAGTCAGTGAATGGAGGTAAATCTGACAGTGTTCCCTTCCACTGTCCACATTGTAATATAGAATGCTAGTTGTTATTTCAAAAACTACATGGCCCTTTTGTGTTTATGTGTATGTTTATACTACTGACAAGCTTGCAAAACCTCAAACATCTCATTTTCTCAAACAAACTTTTCCCTGAAATGTTTGTTGCCAGCTTTGTTTGTCATTACAGCCTCAGTCATATAGGTGGCACCATTTATCCACCTCTTTGTGTGTTATATAAGCTGGTCCACATGTAATCCTTAAAGTATTCTGTATACACATTTGTCTTGTAGACATCCACAAGCTTGCTTGTCTTGGAATTTGTCAGTGGTTCCCAATCATCAGGGCCTCACAGTAAGGATGAGACATTCAGTGCTGCTGGGGAATACAGGAAAAGTAGTTGGCAACAAGGGCTTGACAGTGGTCCAAATCTGGTTAAACAGGACAAAAAGGCCAAAGTTATGTTTCTGCCCTGATCTGTAGGTCCTCAAGACTAAAAGTAGTCTGTTAGCTGTCTGTCTCTGTGTCAGTGTCACCTAATCATTACATTTATTTTGCAATGAAAATTATTTGGATGTCCAACATGTAAACAAAGATGAAAGAAACCAACACACTATACAGTTGATTGTCATGTTGTGTTTGGAGTACAGTATAGTTTGGACTAAATGCGGTTTTTCAAACATAACAACTACAGCTAAACACATTGTTCTTGTTCCTTGTCTAGCACAGTAGTGTGGTTTGGAATCACTTTACCCTTTCAATCAGTTCCACAAAGTTCTTGTTTGTGTTATTTTTTTTTTCATAGAAAGGAGAATAACAATATCTTTGTGGATGACCTGAAGGAGGAGGGGGAGAAACGGCCCATACCCAGTCCCTGTCGCACCTTTCTGGAGGCCTTTGAGCTTTATCCAGAGATCATGGAAAATATTGAGCGAGTTGGCTTTACCAAACCAACCCCCATCCAGGTATGAGACTGTCACCTGGGCAAATTTATTTTGTAATGTATCACTAATCACACTTTAAAGTATTACTGCTGAATATATTAGAATCAGAAGAACCCATATTCTTCAATAACGAACTGAATGATGTCTAACAATATTGGACAGTTATAGCTGATGTTTATTTTGGGGTTCATATTGATTAAAAAAACAAGTTTTATTACCAAAAACCCAGTAACCTAATATTTTGAGTTAATTACTGTAAAAGTATTAACTTGTGAATCAGAGAAATTGTATTGCCCTCTTTCCTGTAAAATGTGTGAGTTGTTTAATTACTGTTTCAAAAAATATGCACCTTATTTTGGAACAAAAATTTCCATGCGTGTACACTTTGTGTGGTCAATGATGCAATGACAGATGCACCTGTAGTAACTCGTTCTACTCAATATCTGTTGCTATGGGTACTCCCCGTGATCGACAGAAACCCATATTTGGAAATACCCACATTAATGGCATCCTTTACAGGAAATACTGAGCCTGTTTTATTACTCTGTGGTTGTAGTCTTCCCAGAAAAACAGAAATGAAAGGAAAATTGTTGCATCTAAGATGACTCAGTATGCTGAGCCAAAAAGCAAATTTAATTCATACTTTTGTACATTATTTTTTTTAATATAGAGGTTCTTAAATGTAACCTTTGCTTAGAATAATTATTCAGGGTTTCCACTGTAATAGGAATAATGGGAAGCCCCCATAGAAGATCTCTAATCACAACTGCCTTGGGAAATAATAAAAATTCGACTTTATTTTCCTTGTAGAGTATTGCACAATAAAAAGTTTCCAAGTTGCTGAAGTTGCTGTTTTAGCACTCAGACTTAATCCAAGGGACATACATGAAACTTGTAAGACAGGGGTCTCAAACTCACGACTTCACTGTTCAAGTACTGTAAAAAAAAGTGCAATATTACTGAAAATGTACTTTTTCTTTTCCATTACTAACATACTTTTGTCATACTTAACTAAAAAATACAGTCGGCAGTTTCAATACATTTCTATATGCATTATTTATCCATGCATTGAACACAGACTCAGCAACTCTTCTGCCACTTCCAATTTGTCATTAATATCCCTGATGAAAATGTCTACCTGAGCATTGTCATTTTGTCTGTACTTTCACACCACATGGTATGTGGAGAAACGTCTAGCTTTGTCACATAACTGATCATAAATGTGTTGCTAATCTGTTTTAAGGGGACCTTGGCTGAGAAATGTGAAGCCTCTTCTCTAGAGACTGCACAGGAGGGAGATGCTTTATGTTATTATTCTGATTATTAATCATGAGTTCTCTTCAAATCTCATGGAACAAGCTGGTGGTCAAACCAGTGGCAGACATGTACAGTACATCAATAGCGGTTACAGATTGTTTCACCCTAATTCATACTGCACCTATGCTACGAAGCCAGACAGCAACAATCAGACATGTATTATGTAATATCTAAATGTGAATCACAGGAATTACTGGATCAATACACATGTTGTAATTCCAGTGAGAAGTGTATTTTGGGCTAGCCTCTGGGTGTGTTTCTTTAGTTTTCCAGGGGCTCTCAAGCTGGACATGTTTGAGCTTTGCATTGACACAGGCACAGACAGCAAAAAGTAGTATTAAGCAAGGAGAAATGAAACTGCATCATCTCTCTCTCTCTTTCTAGTTTCAGTTTAATTTCATGATAAGAGGCTTGGTCAGATGGAATGTAATATTGCTGGCATGTGCTTTCACTAGAACAGCCAACTCTAATGCAGTAACAAAACTTAAATTATGTGTTTCATGTGACGCTGCTGTACTGCCGCACCCTGCATGTCTGTTAATACGTGCTGGTGCGGTGCAGTGAGATTAGTATCTGTGCTAACCAGTTCTGTTACCATTAAAGACATTTCCCGTCACATAGATGTTTTCTTAGGTACATTCTTGCCAGGGCTTACAGTCTCATGGGAAACTGTCTCTGTGTCTGTTGTTCATCAAGAAATCACTCAAACAGTTGACCATCCTTAAAATCATAAATTGTCCTTTTTGATGTTTGTTTATGAACAGATTAAACAAATAAGATACAATGTATAAATACTGACACACTGGAGGTTTTAGTAGTTTTTTTGGTAGATTTTTCACTTTAGCTAGCTTTCCCCCTGCCTCATGTTGCATGCAAAGTTAGTCTAAACATGCTGTCTAGCTCTGTAATTAATGCAAATAATATGAGATTTTTATCAATAGTCAATCTCACTCCTGGAAAGAGATTTCCCAAAATGCAAAATGTTTCCAAATGCAAACATCAATGCTGGTTTTAAAAAATATGGGCTCATAAGTTTTTACATTTCTTAAATTTGAGTGTAGAATATGCACACTTAACTTGACCATAAAAATGCTTTCTAAATGTGAAATTAGTAAAATTTGTCAAGTCTCAAGAAGATCACACATGAAAGTGAACATCTAGCCACCCTTAGACTAAACTAAAGTTTAAAATTCTGACTTTAATATTCTATATTCTGCATGGACTGTAAGTACGGATAATTGCCCTTACATTTTGTAGAACAAAGCTTTGGGATATTACTGAACTTACTGAAATTTGTACGCCTATATTTTAATGCTACCTGTAGATTGCTTTTGATAGTTTATTGTTATTTTGTTATTTTGAAAATGTGTCCTTGGTGATCCAATCACAAGTGGACAGTACTTGAGTTCATACCTGGCATAAAAATGCATCTCCATTTGTGATTGAATCTCACTTCTCCGTCTGTATGTAAATGAACACAAGCGCTATTTTGTCAGTTGAATGTCTGTTACTCTCCATTTGACTGTTTATTCGTTCCAGTTTTTTTTAGTTCAGTGCCACACTGAACTCTGCAAGCCCATAATGAGTCTCATATTTTACCTGCTCTGTTTGCAGCCCAGCAGCAGAGGTCCAAGGTGCACTGGGATTTTATAACTGAATTATGCACAGATAATATACAAATAAAGGCACTGAGAGTCAGAGAGAGAGACTAAGGTGTGCCTGCCTGTGCACCACGGAGCCTCTCTCCTTTCTGAAGTTTAGACAGCGTTTCACAAAATTTATAAAATTTCTCCCCACTCAACAACTCTCAGAACAGCATTTGTATTTATTTTATTTTATTTTTCTTTAACAGGAATCTGAATTACTATTGTGTTTACAAATGTCCACTGTGGCCCAAAGACTGAGTTTGCAATGAAACAAATGATGTACTTAGAGAACATCAGTTGAGTAGGCAAGGGACACATTGCATACACATTACTTAAAGACTGTGGTCGCATGTGGCCTAGACACCTCTGAATGTGATCTGAGGGTTTGGATCTCAAATGCATCATGGGTGCGTTCACACCTGTACTTCAAGCTGTCTCCTTGTGATTGGATCACTCAGGACACGTTAATGCCTGGTCTGAACAGGGCCTTTAATACTGTATATTTAAAGAGCAGTAACTTGCTTTGACTCTTACACCAATATCGATTTTGTTTTTGTATTAAAGGCAGTTTTTGTTTGTATAGATGTACGATGATGTTTGTTTCTTCAGTCTCAGGCGTGGCCTGTGTTGCTGAGCGGGGAGGACCTGATTGCCATCGCTCAGACAGGAACAGGGAAAACCCTGGCCTACCTGCTGCCAGGGTTCATCCACATGGATGGACAGCCTGTGTAAGTTTAAGACCTGTTCGGCCTGTTTCAGCACATTTTATCTTTCCTGTTCAGCAATGGGATGCCAAATGTGCTTTGATGTAAACTACTGGTGTGCAGCTTTGATAATTGTGCCCATTTGTGAAACTCCTTGTCTTTTTGTCCTTCCTTGACAGACCTAGAAATGAGCAGGGTGGTCCAGGCATGTTGGTGCTGACTCCCACCAGAGAGCTTGCCCTGCAGATTGAAATGGAGTGCAAAAAGTACCGCTATAAGGGCTACACAAGGTACAGCAGTCCTATATTATCATATGTCATTAAGGATGAGCTTTAATTATTAATTGCAATGTAGAGGCAGCATGACCATGACTGTTCCTTCTATACCATCCCTCAGTATCTGTATCTATGGCGGAGGGGATAGGAGAGGTCAGATCAACCTGGTTAAGAGTGGAGTGGACATAGTGATCGCTACACCAGGCCGGCTAAATGATCTACAGATGAATGAGCTCATCAGTCTTCGCTCTATCACCTACTTGGTCAGCTGTTTGTGTCCATGCATGTGTTTTTTTTTTGTGGGAGAGGGATTGAATGTTGGGGTGGGTTTACTGTCTATTATGTTTATTTTATGGACTAGTTGGAGTCACATTTCTAAGGATAGTAATCTCAGTGCTTCACTCTCTGAAATTCTGTAGGACTTAATGTTATGTGTGGGAGGACAGACAGGCTGTTTTTTTCAGTAACCACTCTGATCATTGGGAAAAGGTGCTGGACGAGGCTGACCGTATGCTAGATATGGGCTTTGAACCCCAGATTATGAAGATTCTCCTGGACATCCGCCCAGACCGACAGACTGTCATGACCAGGTATGAGACACTTCACATGAAGCACTTAAGAGTGGATGTTTCTCATGACTGCATGAATTTACTTTGTTACACTGTTCCTTATAATAGTGCTATAGAGATGTCTATGCCTCTGTGCTGGACTGAACTATGAAATTATTCGATTTTGGTTGTCAAAGATCTCCGGGACCTAAATTCATGCAAAGTCTTAACCACATATATTATGAGTCAGGATAGACATGGATGTAAACTGCAACCTGACTGGTTGGCGGAGGCATACAACTGTGAAGCGGCAATTCTGGATTTTGATATGTAGGGTGTACAGTATTGAATTGAAAATGAACATCCTTTTTCACTTGTAAACTCCTCTTTTGCAGTGCCACCTGGCCCACCGGTGTGAGACGATTGGCCAAATCTTACCTAAAGAATCCCATGATGGTTTATGTGGGCACTCTGGACTTGGCAGTAAGTAGAGATCATTTATTCGGTGTATTGATTGGGACTTAGTCTTTCATATTTGTAATATTCTAAGTATTTTGTAGGGCTATCTGTGGATTTATTGTGATAGGACAGCTTTAGAGAGATAGGAAAGCGGGGAGAGAGAGAGTGAGGGGACACTGTGCACCAAAGGGCCACAGGTGGGAATCAAAACCATGACCACTGCAGAGGAGTGACAGGGGTGGTCAGAAATCCCTTTTTCTCTGCTACAGAAACAGCTAAAATATGTCTTAATTTATTCTTGGCAGATGTTTAATGGCTGTAAAAAGTGAGTTTCAGGTGCTGTGTGCTCTCATCCAGATTACATGTTTATACATGCTTCTCGTGTTTCTCTGGGTGTTAGGCAGTTGACACAGTGCAGCAAACTGTGCTAATCGTCCATGAAGAGGAGAAAAAGTCCTACGTGTTTGACTTCATCAGAAACATGCTGCCCCAGGATAAAGTCCTCGTCTTCGTTGGCAAGAAGCTTGTGTGAGTGGGCAGTCAGTCACTAACATATGGCTTGTAAACAAGGGAGTAAATTGTTACCAGCAGCTGTGGGTTGGCACCCTGGCATTGGCAGCACTTACCACCTACTCTAACAATTTCCTGTCTGTGTTTGTGTCTCTATATACTTGGAATCTCAGGGCTGATGACCTGTCCAGTGACATGTGTCTGCAGGGTCTGGCTGTACAAAGTCTCCATGGCGACCGTGAGCAGTGTGACCGTGAAGAAGCTCTCAAGGACTTTAAAGATGGTATGTTCAGTAAGGAAAATTTGGTTTAAAGTATTAGAATATTAAGCTTAATTTGTATAGCACTTACAAAAAGTTAAAAAATGCCTTACAAGACAGAAATAAAAATAAGACTGATAAAATAGGCTTTCCATGCCTCTAACAGAGGAACCTGAAACTGAAATGTTGGCGTTTAGCTGGTGCTCTTACCTTGAAGCCAGTAAGCTACCACAAGTAAAATCTGAATGATAAAACTGACCAGAGAATAAGGGGGTTCATCTCTTTCCAGGTCGAGTTCGTATCCTGGTCGCCACAGACTTGGCATCTCGAGGGTTGGATGTCCAGGACATAACTCATGTCTTTAATTTTGACTTCCCACGTAACATAGAGGAGTACGTCCATCGCGTGGGCCGCACTGGTCGAGCAGGGTAATAATGGGTTTACTGCAATCTCCAAGTGTCACATAATTGAAAATCATTGCTGGCGTCTGGCTTTTCTTGGGGTTGTTTGTGATGTTGGTGCATTTGTGTTCCAGACGTTCAGGTGCTGCTGTTACCCTGGTAACAAGAGACAACTGGAGGATGGCACCTGAGCTGATCCCCATCCTGGAGCGAGCAGGACAGGTTAGCAGGACAGAAAGTTCACATTCCTGAGATATCATTTTCATGTAATTGGGATGGACATGAAGTCATGTCATTGACCTTTGACCACCAAAATCTAATCAGTTCATGGTTGTCCAGTGTCCAAGTGGACGTTTGTGCCAAGTTTGAAGAAATTCCCTGAAGGCATTCTTGAGGTATCACATTCACAAGAATGTGAAAATTGTGAATCCCGGTCCAGTAGCATGCAAAATTAGCTGCGGACAAGCTCTAGGTCTGCTGGTCACTTAAACAATCAGGAAGCATGTGTTATGTTCTTATTGGAATCTATCCACTTTTAACCAGATTTAATAAAATATCTAGCAAACCAAAGTAAAGTGAACAGTAAATTGAACATAATCTCGGTGAATCCTGTTGTAGGAGGTCCCTGAGGAGCTGGTGCTTATGGCAGAGAGATACGAGAAGCACAAGAAAGAGAAGGAGATGTGTGATCCAAGGGGAGGACAGGGACGAAGAGGAGGAGGAGGAGGAGGAGGATGGGGGAGGAGAGATGGTGGAGGCAGAGGAGGCAGGGATCGAGGGCAAAACTGGGGATTCTAATGTACGATTGTCCATCTAAGTCCACACATACCACAGTATTTCCTTCACATGTTCACAAATGGACTCATAGATGGAAGTATGAACCCACAGATAGAAACTTTAATTTTCACAGTTTTTGACAAAACAGTTAATAAGAAAATCTGCATAAACAGACAGTAATACAATTGATTCTGAATGAGTAACAGTTTATTGCAATTTTTAATTTTCTTTCTTTTCTTTGTCTGTAGGGTTGAGCAGGATTTGACCCTGCATGTATTATTTCTTTTGAATGTATATTTAATTTTTACATTTTATTTACTTTGATTGAAAGGCTGTTTGTTTTTTTGCTGGATTATCATCTATTGTCATTTAGAGGAAGTTGCACCTTGTTATGTCCTGTTTTAAAAATGTTTAAAATGCACAATTTTGACAGTTTTCTTCTGTCTATAACTCACCACAGCAGTGCTTAGCATCACTCTGGATATTTTGTTACGTAATTTCTTGATTTGAGCAGAAAAAAGATGCATAATAAATTCTCCTTTTAAAGAGACACCCAGTGTTTTTTGTTTGTTTGTTTGTTGTTGTTTTTTGTTGTTGTTGTTGTTGTTGTTTTGTTGTTTTGTTTTTTTTGTTTTTGTTTTTTTTTTGTTTTTTTTGGCTTGGTAATGTTCATATTTACCATATGGTACAGTGAGGATTAAATCTGCTCTGACCCTTTCCATTCCTCTGCAAACACGGGGAAGATCTGCCTGGAAGATGTCAGAGGTAAATGTTTTATTGTTAATCATAAAAAAACCACTCAGTTCTCCAGTAACTGGTAAGTGGTACCCTGCATATCATTAGTACACAGACAGGAAGTCGACTCCGCTGACCATGGAAGATTTAGTGGAAGAGATGTGGGGGGAAAAAAAATCTAACCAGAACACAGCTGTTAACATTTCACAATCATCACGTTTTTCTATTCCCTTTTCCTCTCTACTGAGGCAGGACATGCCAGCATTTGTATGTTTTGTTTTAACAACTGAATTCAGGAGAGCAGAGAAGTGTAAAATTTAATATTTCTAAATGGTAGTGAGAGGATTTGTCAGCACATGTGACAAGGAAGCTGGGTCATCAAGGACAACAAACAGAAAAAATTCTTTTTTTTTTTTTAGCCTGTTTACTACAAATAATTTATGCCTAACAAACTGAAGTATTTTGTTGATTTCATTTTTGAATTTGTACTTTCTACTCTCCAGGCAATCATTAGTTTCCATTCAATTCAACACAATATGAAACTTGCTTGTAGGAATTGTATTCTTTTTTACAGTATTGTTGCATGGTCAAGCAGATAAAAGATCAAATTGAATTGAAAAGTCACATGCAGTAGATGTGGTCATGGTCATGTTCACATTTTAGTCAAAACAACTCAAATCCCTAATGTCAGAATTCTCTACATGTTTTTCATTATGTTCTGAAAAGAACAGATGCTAGTATAAGCTGGATAGTCATGTCGCTTTTCATATTTTACGTTGCAGGTTGGGTTGACTGTCGGCTTCTTCACATTGTGTGGTGTGTCTGGATGCCTGCAGCCTCAGGTAAGATCACTTTTCAAGCTACGTATAGCGAGAAGAGGCATTTGTTTTGGTCTGATGAACTGAATGGGAAAGGGACAGAACTGACAATACACTTCGTACTTGACGAAGTTCAGATGTTATGAATGTCATACTTTGACACCTTAATTTTTTTATACTCTTTATTAATTCCTGGTCCCTTACAGTAGTTGCTTTAAAAAAAAAAAAAAAAAAAAATGGGGGTATCAAACAACTTTGTATCCATCCATCTCACCTCATAATCCCAGCATCCAAGACAATAATAATCATATTCTATCAATCATAATAAAGAGAAAACAATAGGAACATAACAGTAATAGTGGTACATGTGATAGAGAAATTTGAACAATTGAAAAGAATGGGGGGTAATCAAGTAAATAAAACAAGAAAGTAAAATGAAATAATTGGTTTTGCTCAGGGAGTACCTTAATATTCAGATACTACATTTACTACATTTATATTCTTATGTTTCACATCAAACATCTCTTCTCCATTTTTTAATTTCTGTAATTGTAGGGTGTCTGGTTTCAACCATTTTTTTGTTATTTGCTTAAGTGCCGCTACTCTCAAAATTCTGAGAAGATAGATTGTTGAGAAAGTGGCTGTGGTGCTGTACCAAGTAATAAGGAGCATGCACTGAAAAATGGTAAACATTGCTTTGCGTATTTCAGACCAATATTGTTGTAAAGCCAGGCAGGAGAAGAATATATGGCTGTGGTTGGCTTCTACCTGCCCACATGCCAGCAACCGTGCTTTTATGCCTTGAATGCAAGCACTCTTCATTTTCCTTTACTCAGCCCTCCTCTCTGTTACATGATCATTCTGAGGGTGTCTTGGTCACTAGGACATCTGACCATTTATTATATTAGTGTAGTCATAATTAGGTGCGTCTATGGATAGAGGATTTTATTGTTTTGAAATATCAACCTCCTCATTTGTCAGCATGCTCATCCTTCATTGCATCATTGGAATTTAAAAGTTTACTTTTTGTTATTCCATTTTTGTATATGTATGCCTGTCGTATTCCAACTCATTCCTGATTTGTTTCTTCCTTGAACAAACATCTGTTTGTGTTGGCTGCAGTTGTGTGTAGGGTCAGAGCTGGCCAATCGGAGCTCGTGCTGCTTGCTGCTCTATGGATAAAATGTTTTGGTGGCACATTGCTGACCCAGAGGTGTTTTTAAATTAAAGTGACCACAAAGTGGAAACTAAAAATATTAAAGCAGGACACAAACGAAGAATAAGATGGCTCATATTAGGCAAACACATAAGTAAATAGAAAAAAGAATCAAATTTAATTTAATTTTGCAGTTTGATTTGATGTGATGAAATTATTAATTCATCATTCAAGATAGTTATTAATTGGCAAATTATCTAATTTTTCTTTCTTTCACTTAAATATAGCACTTCCCACAATGATGTTATGAAGTACTTATCATACAATAAATATAAGTACCAAAATATGAGAAATGATAAAGTAAGACATTTCTTACAAAAACAAGTGCAATTTTGATTATGTTGTCTTCCTTGAGAGAAAATGCTGGGTTTAGTCCCAGTTTTTTTCTTTTTACTTTAAGGATGTTTCATGTGCTATCACAAGCCAAACACTTGGTGTTTGTTGTGAAGTTGTCATTTGAAAATAGGAAAGCCCTTTTCACATTCCTCTCTGATACACTGAGCCAGCTGAGTGCACTTCTTCTGGCCAGGTCCGGAGAGCAGGTTCTGAGTTGGGATGAAGAAGTTGTAGAGTACACCATCTTCTAGATGGGCTACAAAGTCTTTCAGGAGCAGCTGAAAACAGAGGCTCAGATCTGAGGTTCTCCAATCACTGTCTTTAGTTCTGCAGCAGCAGGCGTGCAAGAGCGTGGTCTTGGCGTGGTAGGAGCAGAACTTGTCAAATGTAGGGTCCCTTTCCTTCACTAGACTGAGAAGGTGCTTCAGAAGCTTCAAGCAGTCCTTCCTGTGTGTAAAGACAAAAGGACACTGTTGTAGATTCTTCCCTTAGGGACAATAATTACATGGTGATAGTTACTTCTAAACACATACAGAAATTTTTATTAATGACCTTGTTATCTGCATGCATTTGGGCATTGACCTAAACAGTGAGGTGACATGAAATAAGAGTTTATGTGAGTGAGTGAATTGGTATTTACCAGCAACTGTGGGTTGTAGCTAAAAACCAGAGTTACCCTCTCATTTACATTGGCAGCTCTTAACACCTATACAAACAGTTTCCTGTGTGTGTTTTGTGTCTCTGTATATGCATGCAGTCTCAGGGCTGATGGCCTGTCCAGTGACGTGTCTCTGCAGGGTCTGGCTGTGCAAAGTGCCCATACTGACCATGACCAGTGTGCAGAAGAGTATGTAATAGCAAGGAAAAGTAAACAATAGGCTTTCCCGCCAATAGAGCAGAATCCGTTCACACACTGGCAACACAAAGCTATTAGTATAATGACATTGCTTCACATAGTACCTTTAGAGTCTTTTTATTTGATTGAAATACGATAAAAGAAAATCCAGTGCTGTACTTTCACTTCAGGAATACATTTAAAATCTTACCTGCAGCAGGGTGCTCCGTTTTTTTCGCAGCATGTCTTCTCCGATCCGTGATTCTTCAGTATGGCCTTCTCAATATGGGAGAATGAAACCCGCCAAACATCTATAGAAGAGAAAATACTCAGTGGGCAGAGGAACTTGAGGCCTCTCTTTTTTTCCTAGTTGTCATTCATGAAACAGTTGGTGTGAAAGCCCCAAAGCCTAAAAGATGTATCCTTAAGATGTGAAATTGTATAACGCAGCAGATGTACTCTGGATGGGTGCTTCTGATGCTCCCATGAACAGACAAAATTATTTCAAGTGATAGGACTGGGAATTTAACATAAAAATAGGCTCAAGATATGCCATAGTACTGGGCAACTTGTGAGATTGTGATCTGTTAACAGATTCAATGGTGTGTATGCTTTAACAGTACATGATTGTACTTTATTTTACAGTACACTAATAAGATGTAACAAGCTGTACTTTATTAAATTTGACAATAATGAGAAATGGTGTATTCTTTATTTACCAGTAGTGATACCCTGTACACCTAACAGTACATGAATGAGACATAACAAGCCATACTTTTGGACTAAAACTACAAATAATATGGTCTTTATTAGACAGTTTTAGACCCTTTATTAGATCCTTATTAGACTTTATTAGAGGGTAATTGGAGACACATGACAACAGAACTGAGAAGTATCTCAAGTAGCAGAGTAGTCAAGACCGATGCTAACTTCTTTGATCAAATCACATTATCTGCCTACAGCGTTACAATAAGTATGCACCATCACTCATACACAAAATATTCCTCCTCCTCAATAATTTTGGCCTTTACTTTGTAGATCTGGTTTATATAGTTTTTAAATGATATAAAGTAGCAGATATGTGATTTCATTTACATTTACAGTACGCATCTGTAGTAATGAGTCCCAAATTACACATTATTTCTAGTTTTCATCTAATTTGATACAAAATACGTCTTGTTATGTCTTATTAATGTACTAAAAATAAAGTGTGACCTTTTCAGATCATACGGTGCATCCTTAAGCACTGTAATAGTTGACATAAATCATATCTTATTGAAACACTGTTTTATTTTGTCAGTTTTATGAAGCACAGTTGGATTTTCACCATCTGAGAAGTTAGACTTACCTTTAGTAAGGACCCCATCGTGTTCCACTGTGCCCTTGCCTTCATATTTTGGGACAAGATAATATGCTTTTTGCTTGTATTCCTGCTTTACTTTGGTTCCCAGCCAGCCCTCTATTTTAAGGCCTTCTTTGGTGAAAGGTGGCCAGCTTGATTTAACCATGAGGCAGAGAACAACATCCAGTGAAATGGTGATTGATTGCACTTTTGTGATCAGGGTCACCGCAGGGCAGCCCTTTTTCTTTTTTGTCAGCTCCCATTCTGAAAGAACAAACAAGAAACATGATCTAAATGTTCTATTGCTTCTTTGCAGTGTTTCTATATCAGACATTTTCTTTAAGATTTATTTTTTTTAATTGTCATTGAGCACTGACATATATTATAGCCACAATACAAGCTTCATAAATGTAAATATTTAATCAGTCAGATTGGAATTCATTGAATGTGGACATTTAGCATCATCTTAAAGGAACTTCAGGGTGGTGTTGTTGCAACAACTACAACTGCATTTGGCCAAAGCCAACTCTGCCCATTTCCCAGCAATTGAAAAGTATCATTTTGGTACTCACCTTTGAATCCCTTGACACTTTTCTTCACTTCTTCCCTGAACTCCTTGAGCATTTTACTGGCAGATAAAGTGTTGGTCTCTTCAAATTTTTGCAGAGTCCTGTTGCCACGTTTTAATGCCACACTGTAAAAGGCTCCATCCTCTTTAAATGGTTTGATGGCCACTCGGTCAACAAGAATGGGTAGCATGACGTCAAATTCATCAGGATTAGAAATCTGTATACACAAAATCGTCAGTGCATTCGATGAATTATACAATTCATAGTTGTTCAAAGAACTGTACTGAACATGGACATTTTTTTCTAATTTCAGTGCTATGCAGCACTTACAGTATTAACCCTTTCCTCAAGAGATGATGATGGTAACTATAGTGACTTACCTTTAGATTTTCATAGTAACTTCCAGTATGTAGTGGTTCTTCTACTTCTTTAAAGCATTCAGTGTTCTGTTTCAAATGGGTGACAATGTGTTTTATTATTTCATTGATGACTTTTGAAGCCTCTGATCTGTCGTTTCTTTTAACCTTCAGTTTTGCCAGAGTTGAGGAGAGGATAGAGTCCACAGCAGCTTTGTCTTTACACAAGTGTTGTGATACACAAGCTTTTGTAATGTCCGTTGGTGTCTCTGCCTCCATCTTTATTGTTTTCTCGTCAAACTTTACCGGTGGTTTTGCCTCGGCACCACATGTTTTTGCTTTGGTGGCCTTTAGAGTATCCTTGTGGTGGTGTCCTGTGGTGTCTCTGGCTGCATCTTCTTCATCTCCTCTGAAAGTTCTTCTTTTGATTTGGTCTTCTCACCACATGTTTTTGCTTTTGCAGTCTTCAGAGAATCCTTTGTGGTGTCCTTTGTTGTTTCTGGTTGTGTCTTCGTTACCTCATCTGCACACTGTTCTGCTTTTTTGGCTCTGCTGGCACAGGTTTTTGCTTTTGTGCCTTGTACAGGAGGTGTTGTGTTGTCTGTAGGTGTCCTTTCCTGCTTGTTGATCTCTGGGGAATGATTTGTGGTCTTTTCTTTTCGTGCGCCCTGTACAGATGGCTTCTCCTCAGTGTGGTTTGTCTTTTTCTGCTCCTTTGGTTTCTGTTCCTTTGTGGTGCCATTCTGCCTCGCTTCTGTAAAATCTTTACCTGGACATCTAGGCAAAGATACTTGTTTTGTTTTCGTAGGTTTAGTTTTACTGTTATCACAATTAGTGTCAGGACTTTTTGCCTTGTGTGGTCTCCCTCTACCAGTCATGATGATGCAATGAAACGAATGAAACCGCTCTGTCAGAGTTATACTCAGTGTTTCCGGTAAGTTTATGAGAACACACCCCTTAACTATTTGACAGACTGCCCTTTGGCTGTTTGAGACTTTGAAGTGAATTGATATTTAGACATTTTTGTCCCATGCTAGATTACAGAATAAACCTTTTCTGGTAGATATTTGTTTATACTATATGATCTTAAAGTTTGTTTGAAAATCATTGATAATTCCTATTTTATTCATAAACCAATAGTGACATCTTGTGGACAAAAGTGTGTATTCCAAGCACGTCAGATCTGTCTTTATAGGATTGGAAAGTTAAAGGCATCTGTTGCCCTGTGACTTCTTTGCAGCACACTCAAAAAAAAAAAAAAAGACTAAAGACCACAGCCCAACATTTTGGTTGAAACATGTTTAATGTTGCAAAGAGGCTCATGCCATCTTACAGTAAGGTGCAGTAGCTTATGCCAATTTAAGCTTCTCCAGTGCAAGTGCAAAGTTAGCAAAACGCCAATCAAAGTGCCTTAAGAATTAACAGGTGGCCTACTCTGAGTCCCTCGGCAAGGACACATTTGGACCATTAGTTTGAAGTGCTTTTTAAAGCTTAAACACAACAAATCACTAAGTTCTGCTAATCTACTACTCAGAAGAACATAGTTTTAACTTCTTGCCATAGGCTCCTACAGAGCACCATGTAGTTGCAAACAAACACTAAAAGCAAGACAACATATACCATGTAAAGTGACCAGTACCTGCACTCCAGAGGTGATAATTTCAGTACCTCTAATTGTTCAATGTCTCAATATCAATATTACAGAAAGGTATTGCCATGAACCAAGTCAACGGTGTACATTTAAAACTACCAGTTTGATATTACATCGTACGTAATGGTAATCTAACCACTGAAATGGAATCAGGAGTGCCGCCTCAAGGACTTAAGATCTAAATGTTGTTCTTTCCTTCGAATGCTTTTGCGATGCATTGTGATGATTAACCAGTCCTTGATTATTAAGTTGAAGCAGCCAATTGTAGGATGAAGTTGGATGACCGATGTCCTGCCCTGGGAGACCTTGGGGTCGGCAGAGTAGCACAACATTCATTTGTTCCTCTGAGCCTTCTGGGCGGACTTGGTAACTTTACCAGTGGTGGAGACCTTCTTCTCCACACCCTTAATCACACCAACGGCCACGGTCTGACGCATGTCACGCACTGCAAAGCGACCTGCAAGGTGAAGAGGAGTAAAGATAGATATTGTAGGTGATGCTTTCATCTGGTGTGACTTACAGTGGAGTCACAAAGTCAGTGACTTGTCTTACACTTGAACTTACCAAGTGGAGGGTACTCAGAGAAGCTCTCAACACACATCGGCTTCCCAGGAATCATATCCACAATGGCGGCATCTCCAGACTTGAGGGACTTGGGGTTGTCCTCCAGCTTCTTGCCAGAGCGGCGATCAATTTTTTCCTTGAGCTCTGCAAACTTGCAAGCGATGTGAGCTGTGTGACAGTCCAGCACAGGAGCATAACCGGCACTGATCTGGCCGGGGTGATTAAGGATGATCACCTACAAAGCAATGAGACAACGTAGATGCTATGTTAATAGAAAAGTGATTATTGCTGTGATTGTCTTATTTTGACAACTTTCAGCAAGTCCAGTGAGTTGTGTGGTAGCAATTTTAACAACCTTGCAATGTGATGATCGAAGTGCCGTTGAGGCTATGATGAAATTCAGAAAGTACATTTTTGATAGGAAGCATAAATATAGACTTTAAAACAAATATTTATCAAGACTAAAATAGTTCTGACTTAAGGAATAACAGAATTTGTTAAATCATGCTGATGTTTCATTTCTGAAAATAGATCTCTTGTGATGCCTACCTGAGCAGTGAAGTTAGCAGCCTCCTGCGGTGGGTCGTTCTTGCTATCGCCAGCCACATTGCCACGGCGAATGTCCTTGACTGACACATTCTTGACGTTAAAGCCCACGTTGTCACCAGGGAGGGCCTCAGTCAGTGCCTCATGGTGCATCTCCACAGACTTGACCTCAGTAGTCACATTGACAGGGGCAAAGGTCACCACCATGCCAGGCTTGAGCACGCCTGTTTCCACACGGCCTACAGGCACTGTCCCAATACCTAAGAAGAAAGTTCAACACAGAGAATATTCAATGAAGGACATTAAGTGAACGTAAAGTTAGCTCAGACCTATTCTTAAAAAACTCAAAACTCTGCTGTTTTGGTTAAAACAAGAGGGGTGTCCTTTTTATCAATTTTGTCAGTTAGTGCACTACATGCCTCCAATCTTGTAGACATCCTGCAGGGGCAGACGTAGAGGTTTGTCTGTTGGACGGGTGGGGGGCTGGATGGCATCTAGAGCCTCCAGTAGTGTGGTCCCTGATGCATTGCCTTCTTTCCTATTGATCTTCCACCCCTTAAACCACGTCATCTAGAGAAAAAAAAGGATAATGTACTATATTATACATTTAATACAGTTATTGTAATTTAAGAGGTTTTAAGTGTATGATCACCACTACACATCCAGGTAGCTAATTTTGACCAAATACTCAATTTGGCTCCCAGTGAAATTCCGCATCACCTACAAACTCCTCCTCCTCACCTACAAGTCCCTCCACTCCCTGGCCCCCCAGTACCTATCTGATCTCCTTCACCATCACACTCCATCCCGGAGTCTACGGTCCACTGGCATGGGTCTGCTCGTTGTCCCTCGCACCAGCCGACGCACCTTTGGGGACCGAGCCTTCAGTTGCTGCCCCCACCCTCTGGAACTCCCTCCCCTCTGAGATACGCCACGCCCCTACCCTGGACTCATTCAGATCATTTCAAAAAACATCTGTTTACTCTGGCATTTGGTCTTGGTTAGCTAGGCTGGTTTCTCTTTAAGCTGTGTTGTTTGTTCTCTTGTCTGTTGTTTTCATTTGCTTTGCCTCTGTTTTGTAAAGCGTCCTTGGGTGTCTTGAAAGGCCCTATATAAATCTAAGTTATTGTTATTATTATTGTTATTATTATTAATGTTTATAATTAAGACTAAACCTTCTGAAATGAACAAATAACACTTCATTTCTCTTTCGAATTAGAAGTGGTGGAAATCATACTTCCTCAATTAAACACACTCAGGGATTTTGCTGTTACAGCTGTACTTGGTCCGGAATGACCAAAAGCTTATGATGGCTTGAAACGTTGTTTGCCCTATTAAAGCTGTAAATTGATAAGTTGTGCTCCAGCCCTTTTGGTTTCTGAGAAGAACCTGATTTCAGCTACATTTTGCTGAAAGATGCGCAGAGTACCTATTTCTTATGGTGGCTAATGTTAGCAAACTTAAGCTAGATATTGCATTGTAATTGACAAACTAAGTCAGTTTTGTGATTTTTGTGGCTCTTCTATACCTGTGCTACTGTCTTTACAATGAGTTACATAGAGCTCCTTCAAATACCTAGTACATGGGCAGTCCTATGGTACTTCAAAGGAAAAGGGGTTATTCATACTCTTTAGCTGCTCTTATAATTTGAGTTGGACCAGCAGTAGCAGCGGCTGGTTAGCCTTTGAGCCACAACTTCACCCATCCCTGGCAAGTCATACAAATTAGTATTCAAATTTGAGACAGTGTACACCTCATTCATTCCTCTAGCATTTGCATTACTATGCTATGTGTTCTACTTACATTGGGGCTGGGCTCAAGCATGTTGTCTCCATTCCAGCCTGAAATAGGCACAAAGGCAACGGTATCCGGATTGTAGCCAATCTTCTTGATGTAGGTGCTCACTTCCTTGACAATTTCCTCATAACGCTTCTGGCTGTAGTTTGGCTCGGTGGAGTCCATCTTGTTGATGCCTACAATGAGCTGCTTTACTCCCAGAGTGTAGGCCAGGAGGGCATGCTCACGAGTCTGTCCGTTCTTGGAAATACCTGCCTCGAACTCTCCTACACCAGCTGCCACAATCAGCACAGCACAATCTGCCTGAAGATGCAAAGAGCAAATAGTACTATTGGTGCACAGCAGCTTTGAACATTGTGCTGATTCAGTTTTTTGTGTAATTGTAGTAGAATAAGTCAAGGCGAGTCATGTCCTTCATGAGTGATCCTTTCTAAATCCCGTCTCTTTTTGCTCTGTGCTCCAATAACAGGTAAGCAAACTTGGCACCTGGGTCAACTTTCTCCTTTTTCTGTAAAAGCGTCATATAGGGTCGCATCAGTTTGCCAAACATTTGCCAACTAGCTAGCTAATGTTAGCAAAACTCTAGCTAACCAGCTAGCCAATGATTGATGCTGATTAGCTCAAATCTTGCTAACATTATCTAACTTAAGATGCGACTATATGTTGCTTTTACAATTCCAGTAGCAACATCTTTTAACATCTACAAAATTTGGTTTTCCTTTCAACACAATCTAGCCTAGTTCACAGCATATCTAAGTACATTAAACAGGAAAGCACTAAATTGGCCGAGGCTCCGAGTTTGCTCAGTTGTAATTGGGGCACAGATCATCAGTTCTGAGTTCCACATTAACAGTAATACAACCTTGAAATACAACAATATAAACAACTTACTGTTCACCTGTGAACGATCATGTTGCTACTTATTGGATGCTATCTATTTTGACTTTTGTGGCTATAAACAGGAATAAAAGCCTGTTCTACTATTGCCCTCAGGACAAGCCACCATAGATGAGTTGCTGGTAAGTCTTTCTCATAGGCACAGAGGCTCACAAAAGGACCCCACAACGATGCCATACAGCATGTAATGCATACAGAATGTCTGAGCGTACTCATGTTACACACCTGGGAGGTTCCAGTGATCATGTTCTTAATGAAGTCCCTGTGACCCGGTGCATCAATGATGGTCACGTAGTACTTGCTGGTTTCAAACTTCCACAGCGAGATGTCGATGGTAATGCCTCGCTCCCTCTCTGCCTTCAGCTTGTCCAGCACCCAGGCATACTTGAACGACCCCTTCCCCATCTAAGAAATAAGTCACAGATAGTAATTTAATCATGGTTGGTATGGCTTTTATCTTATGGCGAGAGGTGTGCAGGTCCTGATCTTGAGGAAAAGAATTGGTTGATCTTCTGCTTGCCTGTATCTCCTTACCTCAGCAGCTTCCTTCTCAAACTTCTCGATGGTTCTCTTGTCGATGCCCCCGCACTTGTAGATGAGGTGGCCTGTAGTGGTGGACTTGCCGGAGTCCACATGGCCGATCACAACAATGTTGATGTGGAGTTTCTCCTTTCCCATGGCGACTGGAGCTGGCTGAAGTCACGAAGCAATCTGTCTGCTAAAACCAGTATTAAATTAGTTAGTACGGCATAGGTCTTGTATGAGCAGAATGGAGGTTAAAAAGATACTTGGTTACTGCTGTAGAAAGGATAAAGTTTTTTGGTAATTTAATACTGTCGGATTGAATGGGCTTTAGAAGATCACACAGTCGGAGATTAAGCAAATGTATTATAAGGGTAGGGATAAAAACACTAGTAGTGCTAAAGCTTCCCCTGGTGACTGGCGCAGAAAGAATTTGAAACGCTGCACAAGGAAGAAAAGATGAATCAATTTTCTTTAGTTCATCAGCCCTTAGATACACTGACAGCGCTGTGTTGTCGGTTCTGGATATGTTAAAAGGAGGTTACTGATGATGGCCCCAGACTGGCAATAGACGGTGCGTCTCAGAAGATTAGGGAATGGTATCAATGGCCACTGAACTGCGCCAAGAACAAAACCCTGTGCCCCTCCTACTCTCTATTCATCCATCCATCCACACCCCTGCTCTCCTCTTTGACATCCAGCCTGCTCTCCTGTCCTCCCTGCACACATCAAAACAACACGGCTCTGATGTTTCACAGCAGCACCGTCCCGCTTTCTTTTCTTTTTTTTTTTTTTTGCAGCCACAGACCTACTACAGCCTCATTCCAAGTCAGAATCCACCATTTTGTCAGGTCCAATCCACTGATAGTGTAGCAGCCATTTCTCAGACACTGCAGTGCACTGCACACAGGTTAATGCAGAGGGGAGGACACACTGTTGTTAACTCTGCAGGACTGTTATAATGACCTTAAATATAAGAAATCACACATGCACTACAGGTCTTCTTTTAAAATAGTAATAAAGTGAGTGGGGATTTATTTGATCTGAGTCTAGTTTGCACCTGATAGAAAGTCGCTTTAATCCAACTGCAACATGAATCCTCACTTGATCTTGGCCAGACTTACTCAGGTGAACTCAGTGCCAGGACAGACAGCCTATTTACATGCGCGCATTTATCTCATCTCTCCAGTGTAACGTCACGACAGCTGCCGCAGTGCGCTTTAAAGCACAGATGATGATAAAACAGCGAGCAATGATGGAAAAAAGCTGCACGGCCACTGCCATAAATCTAATGTTTGAAGGATTTAACGGAAATGTCAAACCTCCGCCATGTTCTATCATCTGCCCGCTTACTGGCGCCGGGATGCGTATTAACTACCAGCCGTCTGCCCTCGTTTCTGCATCACAACAATATTCCCAAAACACCGCCTGGAGACTGATCCGCTGAAGAAGACGCTCATTTATTTCCATGATAGCATCCAAAACAAAATCCCCTCAGTGCATTAATTTCATTTACCGTGTCGTACCTGAGAGCTGGCCGACGGCAGGTTAGGTGCAGGACGGGAGCGGAGAGGAGAGACGCTGATCCGGTTATAGCGCACAGGACAGGAGGGGGTGTTGCGTAATTGCGCGCACCCGCAGCTGCGCATCATCACAGCGAGGGACCAAGAGAGGTTACCGTAAACGAGTTTTATCATAGGACACAGACACCGAAGAGAAGCGTCCATTATCGGACACCATCAAAATATAGACAAAACCCCTCAGCGCGTCTGTATAAACATTAACAGAGTAGATACATGCAGTTAGCCATAAGCATCGTGTTTTTATTGACTGTTGCTCCCTATCAGAGCATAAAATCGCTCTACAAGCTGCAGAATTATATCCAGTAATGAAAGTGGGTCACTAAAAAGATATGTCCAGAGTTGGGTTTTTTTTTCCCCCTGTAATAGAAGTTGGATGTGTGTTTCTGAGGTGGTGTCGGTTATGTGAAACGGGTTGACGCCAGGCGGGGAACAAATGAAGCGCGCAGCAGGTGGAGCGCTCACCTTACCAGACGCTCCCGAGCTGGATTAACATTAACCCCGATGCCCTGAACTGCTTTCCAGCGCGTCTGTCTGCAGGTTCGTCTGCTAATTATCACGAGATGCAGGACTGCTGAGAAACAGCAGGGAGGCAAACACGAAGGGAGAGCAGTTGTACTGCTTTAAATTGTGTTATCATGCCCTGAAGAATGCTTTCCTAATCCAGTGACACATTTTATCAGGGCTGGGTAATATGGCTTATAAATAATACCTCTATTTTAGGCTATGTTCAGTGTATATCTTGATACACGTTTTCTCTGAAATAACATACCGCAAATGCTCAAATAATGCAAACATGTGATGGTCTTATAGAATCTAATGCATTTCTTTAAACTACCCAATAATTTATAAAGTCGTTAAAACTAGCTCAGCCTTAAAGGCATAGTTCACCCCAAAATCAAAAATACATATGTTTCCTCTAGTGCTGTTCATCCATCTAAATTGTTTTGGTGCGAGTTGTCTAGTTTTGGAGATAGCTGTAGTTTCTGCCTTCTCTCCAATATAATGGGACTAAATGATACTAGTCCTGTGGTGCTTAAAGCGCCAAAAAACTCATCTGAAAGATTCAAAACCCATTCTCTTTCCAAAAATCATGATCCAGCTCCTCATGATAATCCAGCGACCTTGTTATGAGTAGTTTAATGTAGGAACTATTTACTTTCTGCAGCAGAATCTACTAAACCACTTTCTCTCCATTAGAAAACAAAACAAAACAAAAATGCATGCCTTTTCTCTGGGCTGTAGCGCTATTATGAATCTAGATCAGGGGTCAGCAACCTGCAGCACCAGAACCATCTGGAGCTCTTTTGCTGCTCTCCAGTGTCCTTAACAAAAAAAAATGGAATTCATTCATTCATCATCAAAATATTCTGATCTTCTCACCAAATTTCATTCAAGACTCAAAGTAATTACAACTGCACTAATAAAAAGCATAGTTTCCACAGGTAGTTGAAAACTGTGACAGAGTCTAAACAATGAAATAATAACCCAACGCAACATCAGATTTGAGCAGAACTGTATATGATGAAGTATTTACAAGACATGACAGTGATTAAAGACATATTCCTGGAATGTTTCCAGGTCGAACATTTACAATGAATACTGTCTCAGTACAGTTTGTATGTGTATATACATCAAATGAAATTCCCTTTATTCTCCATATAGACACTAACGAAATGAAAAAGCAGTGAGGAAGTGAATCCTTTGTGGATAGAATGAATCCTGAATTGTCTGACCCCGTTTATTCTAATGTAATAAGGCACAAGTGCGTTACATCTTAAACTGGGATGATGCTGCTACTTGTTGACAGAAATTACAACCAAGACAAAATGTTTTCCCTTATGGCTTGATTTTGATTTACCCCTCTATAGACATTATGCATAAAGGGACAATCTACATAGAGTATCATTTATATGTGTAAACAAAAAAAAATTAATCAGTTGGTCACATTGATGAAAAGCGAAGAATTCAAATTTACCACCAGTCATGGTGAATACTGCATATTTTCAGTTGTTAACTGTGCAATTTGAAATCATTTTAAAATGAGATCTGATTTAGTCGACTCATGAAACTTGAGAACTCATATCTCAATGTGGTAAAAAGTAAACAAACGTCCTTTTCAATCCTTGTAAGTCATAAGATACCTGAGAATTGACACACAAAGTGCAAATCCTGTGAATAAAATAAGGCTGCGTGTCCACCATGAACCTCTTCAAAGCACTTCTTCCTTTTTACCGACAGCTTAGCATCATCTTAGTGTTGCAGATTGAAAATATAAATGACCCATGCTTTCCTTATACATTAATTAATGTCTGCTTCACTACTTAAATAAGGAGCCTGGTGGACAAAACCTCAAAGAACAACACATAAAACATACATACATAAAATCCCTTAACTGCACCACATGACAAGTAAATACAAAAAATGGTCCATTTGCAATCACATGAAGGACAAAGAGCTTTAAAGTCATTCTAAAGAGGCTTCACTGTAAGGCATTTTCCCAAGCAAGTGTTTGTGCGCTTTGTGCCGTCACAAGGTTCTCTCAAAAAAGATGTTATCAAATGTGTGTGTGTCTAGTTTGGGGCAAACCGTTTAAACACTAAAACACTTACTGGCACTTAGTTATCATACTTTGTGTTATCCCAAACTTCACAACACAAGTGAAAGAAACATCCTTGTTAAGAGTGTAGACTTTTACTACGCACTGTAAAAAAAATAAATTGTAAAGACGCAGAATTTCAAGGCAACTGCCTTTAGTCTTTAATCAGACTCCCTCCACCAAAAAAACTAATATTTCAATAAGAACATTATTTCTTATTATTTGAGCGCTTAAAAATTAAATGGTTGCAATTGAAAATATTAACTTATTAACCCCTATTACCTTTCACACAACAAGTTTCTAAAATGTTCAAGATTCAAATTTATCTAAAGAGGAAAAGTAAATTATCTCATTAAAACATTATGATAGGCAAATCTTTTTTTTTTAAGTTTATTTCAAAACTTAACAGTTTGACTCAAAACTCTAGTGAAGGCAGTTATCTTGAAATTATGAGTCTTCTCAGATTTTTTTTTTTTTTTTTTTTTTTTTTTTTTTAACAGTGTGGTAATAAAACTCAAGAGGGTTTACTGTGGAGTTCTGGGTTAAAAAGTATTTTAAAGCAGAGGTGCTCTGGAGGCAGAAATACTAACTGAGCCTAGCAAGTTGACCGTCAAACCTGAACACTAAAAGGAACTACACTGGGATACTTTGTCTTTCGTAGCTTATTTACCATTTTTATTCATAACGCCTGACAACAAGCAAGGCTTAGACAGCCTGTGGCCATCCAAGCTAACATTTCAGGTTCAAACTACGAGCACTAGTCTGTGGCTGACTGGTTATGTTCCCTTTTTCAGTTAATGCCAAGCATGACAACAGCTTCCTCTGATACTTCTTGCAGATGCAGACTTTAGTTGTTTGCTTTGCTCAGTAATTATTTTTGCCCCCAAGAAATATTCACCAATAAAACTGCGGCCTTCTCTGTTCATTGCTGTGACTGCAGGTTTGTCTGTAAACAGACTTGAGTCCCTGCAGTCACAGTAAAGAACATCCTCGGGGTTGATATGGCTGTTACTCACTGTTAGTTAGCCGTACTTTGAGAATTATCAGCACAGCTGGAACATCTCTCGCTGACATTACCCATTAAATTAGTCCATGATTGAGACTTATCCACTGGATTCAGATTTGCCAGGTGAATAGAGTTTGGTACTCGTCTTCTGCCTCAGTCTCCATGAGAGTAGGACGTGTGGACAGCCCAGGGCTGCACCGTTCCTCGGCCAAACACAGAGTAGAACGTCGCTCCAAACAGGTTGATGGCAGCAGCAATGTAGAAGACAATCTGCCATTCTTCTATGGTGTTCTAGAGGACAGTCAGCACAGGTGATAATGAGTATGGATTTAATTTGAAATACAAAAAGATTCAGGCGTCACTGGATGAGCACTGCATCCTGTGAAACATTTACATACTAAAATCACTGGTGCTCTGGTAGTAGTACAACTGTTCTGAGTCAACAATTTACAGATTTATAACTAAGAACTTTTTATTTTCCTTGGTTTGGCAAAAGAAAAGCTGAAGGTTTGGTATGACAAACATTCCTCTTTATGTCTTTTTCACCAGCATCTACATTCTTTTGATCACAAAATAGAAATCAAACTACTGACACCTCCTAAAGAGCTGGACAGGTGTAACAAGTTCTCCTCGTTAACAATCATAAATACACACTAGAGTCTGATCAATACTGGATTTTTAGGACAGATACCGATATTAGGAAGTAACATAATTCTGATAGATATATTGGATAACACTGTGTGGAATGTAATATACTGAATATAGAATATATACATAAACATGGCAGGATATTTCAGTTTAACAATGAAATAGTTAAACAGTTGACTTTCACTGGTATTTCTAATCATTATAAAGAATTATTAATAAACATAACAATATACATGCTATATATATATTCAACTTGAATTAAGAAAAAGGGTCAAATGTACCTAAAATGTTGCCTATAAAACTAAAAATAATCATTTTAATATATTGGCGAAAATGTTAAAATTGACGCATGACAGTATGAAAGGTCATGTTAAGTTTGTCTTCAAAGTAAAACACACTTAACTTTTTTCATATTTCATATGGGTTTGGTAACCAGTTTCAATAATCTGAAGTCACATGGGTATGACCGTGTTGCTTTTTAATTAAGGTCTACGGATGCCCCCTGCTGGCCAATGTTAACATGATAATCCTGTACTGACTAAACCAATTAGACAGGAAATGGAGCATCAAGCCAAAGTAAGGATATCATCTGTTTATCCAGGGGCACTGAAGGTCAGGACACTCAGACTGACCTCTGTTAGTACGGAAGCAGCAACATACTACATAGTACCACAAATAATCACAAAGTTTATGTGCTAATGTATCACTGTGGCATGCTGACTGGTTTAAGTGTAACTGTGCAGGAGTTTCTTACATGTCGGGTGAGATCTCTTGCTATGACCGGTCCCACCATGCCGGGAATGGTGGCAAAGGTGTTGGTGATTCCAAGAAGAATTCCAGCATATCTGCAAACACAAGCACATCGATCGTTAACCCACCAAACCCCCTACAGCGATGTCTACAGCCACACCCCAGCCTACAATTTAACAGCTTTCACTTGTATTAACGTCATCTATTTACACCTGGAAGAGCTCCTAAGCCTCTGTGTAATCACTGTGTTTTAAAATGTTCTGTGCCAAGTTGCATAAAACCACTTAGGATAAGGTTTCCCTTAAAGGATGCCTTCGGAAAAAAGGAGTTGCATAAAGTCTCCAGAAGGATTTCCTCAGTATATAAGGTATCCCTGTTAGGGAAATCCCTTTAATCTCTAAGCGTTTTCCCTTAACTACTTAAATATTCACTTACACGCTGCGAGGACGTCCATAGTAACCATTCCGCTCAGAAAATTTTAAGGGACTCATAACAGTCATTTAAAAGTGAATAATTTGTGGAGCAAAGGATAATGGCTGAATTTTTGGTGATTGAAGGAGAGGGTGTACCAAGATGCATTCTTCTCAACAGAGAAAACCCACTGGACACAACGAGCAATATGTTTCTTGATAAAGAGTGTAGACTTGATGTTAGCACTAGTCTAATCTTCGTCTTTTGTCTTTCCATATTCTTAAAGGAAAACAACATTCTCATCTTTGGTCTAGTTTAGTGTTCTTTTTGTTTTTGTTTTCTCTAGGTTGTCCATTTTGGAGAAACTAGCTAACAGGCTGACTATGTGTGTTAGCTAAGCTAGCTAACAACTGACAGTGCTGTCTAGTAGCATCATTACAGAATGATGCAACTGAAGTGCACATGTACTATATTATGACAGTAGGAACAGTGAAAGCCCTAGTCTAAACACTTGGGGAAAGATGAACCCTTCAGTTTAGAGAAATATTTTGCTTAAGGGACAAATTTTAGTTGTGGGCACCGAGTACTGTCTGCATAGATTCAAATGAAGAAACATTCCTGGACTCTCTGGCTAAAAATCATCACCTTGATTGTAATAGTAAGACTACATGTTTCATTACTGCAAAATTTTGATTCTGAAATTTAACAACTAAAATTGTAATACGGGACAACAGAATTACTATTGTTTGCATCTGTGACACTGTAGGTCTCAAGACTGCAAGAAGTAATACTATATTCCACAAAACACCATTTCCATTGTGGGTTAACAAGGAGGAAAAGCACCTTACTACTAAAATTTAAATTTATACTAACACCTTTCTTAACCCCAGAAATGTTATTCTAAGGAGGATGGAATTATGTGAAGATAAATTTTTGATTTTTTGAGGCATTATAGGGATAAAAAAAAAACATTATTAAGACATAAAAAAGTTATTTGGTTTTCTTTAAACTTTAAATATTTTGGGTTGGTTTTCATGTGCAATATTATGTTTACAGTAAGAGGTCATTTTGGTGGTAGAACTTGGTAAATCTTACGAAGGAGCGATGTCCAGGTGGTTGATGTTGAAGCCAGAGGCCGATACTCCGCCCAGAGAGGACGAGATGGTGAGGAAGGTCACAGCCAAGATGTAGTTACAGCCTGTATAACCTGCAGCCACCAGGAACACCGCCGGCCCGATCATGCCTACAGAAACAACACAGTAAAGGTGAAAACATCCTCGGTAACAGTTTGTGGTGTATTGGATGCCCAAGTGAAAAAGCCTGCAGTCGGGTGGGTGATATTTCCGCTCCTTACCAACAAGGGAGAAGGACTTCCTGACACTGACGGTGGAGTAGCGGCATGTTTCCCGCAGGTAATCTGCAAGCTGGCCACTCAGCACAGCCATCACACCGCAGCCCATGTAAGGAAGAGCTGACAGCATCCCGTTCTTTTGTGGATAGAAGGAGACAAAACCACATGATGTGAATATTATCTATACTCCTGTAATCAATGAGTAGAATTATTTCTGACTCTGGAGTACACTGAATTTTGGTTCACTTATTTATCTTCCTTTCTATGTGTGTCTGTTTCTACTTTAATGAAATATGTTATTGTTACTAATGTCAAGTATTGCCCTCTCCAAAGCAACGAAATCCATAGGTGATGTAATTTTACCTTGCAGAACATACGAGTTGATGGGCTACCGCTGTTTTGATCTGTTTCTTGTGTTAGTGTGTGAATTCAGTAAAACTGAACTAACCTTTTAAAACATCAAAGTTAGATATTTTTAAATATTTTTCAAAACTGTTCAGCCCTATATGATGTTGACCTCACCTGCTGTATGCTAAATCCCAGTATGTCATTCATGTAGGTGGCAGCAGGGTGAGGAGGGTGTAGAAGGTCCAGTTGTAGGAGAAGTGAGCCACTACGATGGCCCAAAGTGGTACAGATGTCACTATAGATTGCCAGGGTATGTAACCTGCTGAGGTGGACAGCTGGGACACAAAAAGACAAAAGAATACAAAAGACAAAAGTTAAGGAACACATTGGTCAGGGGAGTTTTGAGAAATGAACTAGCATCACTCTTACAAGCTGATACAAAACACTCAAACCAAGTGGGTCTTGTGTACTTAAATGACTAAGGAAGGAAAAGTAAAAATATACAGCTACTCTTATTTTGGAAATGTATTAAATTAACTTTTTGCACACATATTAGTCTACTTTATTTCCAATTGTTCAGCTGTGTTGAAAGGGATAGTTTGGATAATTTAAAGTGGAGTTACGTGAGACATCTATCGATAGTCAGTGAATTATCTACAGTAGACGACGGTTGGCACGCTCCCAGATTGGAGAAGATAAGATGAGTACCAGCATGGAAGCTAAGCAATCTACTGCTGTGCACGGGGTCAGCAGAAAAAAATTTTACCATCCAAAAATCTTATTGAGAATATTTTCACCACTTTATCTTGCCATCATTCCCACGGGAAGCTGCTGTTATATAAGCCAAATATGTGCTCTCTCACTCAACTAGCCTCCTTTGGCAGAAACATTCATTTTTCCTCGTAAAAGACAGAAGTAGCTGGTCTCCCGCTGCCTCGATCTGTTAAGTGTGTTATTGTGTGACTGGTAAATCCAATAAATAACACCAAAGTCACACAATAACACAAACAAACTAACCGATTGAGGCAGCAGTAGACCAGCAACTCTGAAAGGTAAAAATAGTTTTTGCTAAAGGAGGGCAGCATTTTACTTGTATAACTAGTTCCCTATTGGAAAAGGCTATCTGACAGCAAGGTAAGGCAATGAAAATTTTCTAAATTTAGAGTACACTTAAACTGAATTATTTTTTTTTTTTTTAGCTGGGCCAAAAAGTAGCTCATATAACCCCACTTCAAATAATCCAAACTGCCCCTTTAATGTGATTAATCTGCACTGAATGTATACAAAAATAACAATAAGCCTACAAGATGGTCTTTTATTCTCTCTGTCTCTTGCTAATCCATCCTCCAGCTCTCCTCTACTGCATACTGGTGGTTTTGTTTTGTGTGTTAGCTTTTTCTCCCCCTGGTGGCCAGAAATGTACCAGTATGTTTTCCTACTTAATATTGTGTACGGTATCGTGGTTGTTTTCTGCTTTAAAACACAAGGGCGGACCAAAACAAGCTGGAAAGAATCACAGTTCTACTTATTCACACTGCCTTCAATAACATACAGGTGTCCTGCATCATATTCACATGTCTGGCTCAATTAAAAAAACACTGAAATGGTATATTAAATATAATCAAGAACACTTTACAAGGGCCTCCACAGAAGAGTCATTCATGTTGGTGGAGCTTTATAGGATGCAGAAGACATAAGAAGGCACTAAAACACAGGGTAGAAAGAGATACAAGGGTTCAAGTCCCAATAAAAATGACAAAACCTGTATGAGTGTTCACCGTCATTGTGAACATGTACAGTAGTCAGGCTGTATACAGCTGTGCTTCTGAATGTCATAATAAACTGCAGAGTAATGGGTAGTGTTGTCACCTAACAGCTGAGTGGCACAGATAAGAGAACAAATGCTGCAATACTCTAAGATTATGTAAGATTACTATCTGAGGAATGTAGTGGACCGGAAATGCCTGCAAGCACTCTGCTGCTACTGTCTCAGCAATAGAGTAAAGAACAAGTACATCATATGTCAAACTGCTAATTAGGGATATAATCTCTAATAGACAGAAAAACACACCCCTGTATTTTCTTTTGCCTTTCTGCCTGTTTTAAATATTCTATTTTGTCTCTTTCTTGGAGTCTGTATTACTTCAGGGCTGCAACTAACTATTATTTTTATTGTAGATTTATCTGTCGATTATTTTCTCAATTAATCAATTAGTTGTTTGGTCTATAAAATGTCAGAAAATGGTGAAAAATCTCCAGCAGTGTTTCCCAAAGCCCAAGAGGATGCCCTCAAATGTCTTGTTTTGCCCCCAACCCAAAGAGATTCAGTTTACTGTCAATAAGGAGTGAAGAAACCAGAAAATATTCACATTTCAGAAGCTGGAAATGGAGAATTTTGATTTTTTTTCTTAAAAAGTTACTCAAACTGATTAATCGATGACCAAAATAGTTGCCGACTGATTTCATAATCGATTAATCACTGCAAGTCCGTATTACTTGTTACACACTTTATCTCAATATGAGACCTGGTTAAAAAAAACAACAAATGCAAATAAAGAAAAAGAAATATCCACTTTTGGTCACTCTGTTACACAAATTACAATTTATCGGCCCAATGAGCTGACATTTTTGTCATATTTCACACAATAACCAGTCTGTATATTCACCAGTGTTTAGTATTTTGTGAAAAGTTTTGAAAACTGCACAACAGCATCTTATTGGATGTTCAGTTATGACCTTGATTCTGGGAAAAACATTCAAAACAGTAGGCAAGTCTAGTTATACCGTGATGTACACATAAGATGAATATAAAAACCCTTTCCACAAACCTGAGAAACCTTTTTTTTTTTTCAATTTAGGACATATACTGTAGTCTGGTTTCCAGCGTTACCTCGTTCTTGAGTGAGCTGGTGATGTAGAGTCTCTCCCGTTCTGATATCCGTGGGTGAGTGTTTGGACTGTCAAAAACGAGAAAGGCCCACAAGACAAACCACACCAGGCCAACCGCACCTGGACACACAAACACATACATATTGAGCAGATGCGTGGATTATGATGATTTATCAGAAGACACTGTTTTTGTGGGTTTTGACACCAACGTCTGAGGTTTAGGAATGTGATTAAAGTAGTCATAGAGGCAGTGTTCACCCAGCAAGCAAGTAAAAAAAAGCTGGACTTCTGCAGTGGTTCCATTTGTAAACACATTTTGTTCCTCAACTTGCTAAATCATCATTTCCACAGACCAAAGAGGAACAAAGGAAGATACACTGGAAACAGCTTGTCTGAAGATTGAAGAGTAAACAACCCTCTATGACGATGGAAAGGCCACTTGAGGTCAGAGAAAAAAGCTTCTATAAGCATGATTGGCATTAATTTCATTAGACATTATAATGTGCACTCTCCCAAGATGAGACTTCATCTGTAATTTAAATTCAATAAGGTGTTTTTTAAGCACAGGGTTGCTATGATGTGAAGTTCCCATAACTTGTTCATGATAAAACTCTCATGGCCCGAAGTCTTATACTGTCAGAGGCTTAAAGGGGTAGTTCGGATTATTTGAAGGTTGTATGAGGTACTGACTGATAGTCAGTGTATTACCTACAGTAGATGGTGGTCAAAACACCCCGAGTTTTGAGACCCAGAAAGGAGTATGAGCATGGAAACTAAGAATTGTACTGCTGCGGACAGAGTCAGCAGCGAAACCTATTTTAGCAATGTAAAAAAAGACCCATTAAATGAAGTGCCAAAAAAATCCATTAAAAAAAAATCAATAGCAGTTAAAGTATACTTTATATTTAGATCACTTTCACCACTTTACCTTGCTGACAGAAAAGCCTTTTCTGACAGGAAACAGCCATTATACAATAGAGGCCAAATATTGATCTCTCCAAACCAGACTTCATTGGCAAAATCAGTCATTTTACCTTGTACAAGACAGGAGTTGCTGGTCTACTGCTGCCTCCATGTGTTGGTTAGTTTGTGTTTTTGTGTGACTTCTGTGTTTTAAAAGGTTGGTTCAGAATCATCGAAGTCAAACAATAACGCGAACAAACGAACAGATCAAGTCAGCAGTAGTACAGAAGCTCCAGTGTTCTGCAAGGTAAAATGACTGATTTCGCCTATGGAATTTGGTTGAGTGAGAGGGAGCGATATTTGGCTTATATAGCAGTGGTTTCATGTCAGAAAAGGCTGACTGACAGCAAGGTAAAGCATTGAAAATATTCTAAATATAGTGTACACTGAAACAGTTATTGATTTCTTTAGTTGGCTGACATAAGTTTTGCTGCTGTCACTGTCAACAGCAGTACATGGCTTAGCTTCCCATACCGGTACCCCTGCTGCTTCTCCACACTAGGGGCACACTGACTGCCATCTACTGTTAAGTAATATAGAGTGAGCCATGAGTAACAAAAGCCCCTTTTCCATACATACGTTCTTGCTTGGCTTGACCATTACAACAGGGCTACCTACTTTATGGTGAGTCTTCAAAAACACATTTCATGCCCTATAAATTCTTCACAATAAAAGTTTCCCATTACTGTGTTATTTACACACTTTCATTATGAAGCAACATAACTAGGAAATGTTGGGTTGTCATCAGCAGCAACTTAATACAGCTCCTATCTGTCTGAAAGCGAACATAAAACAGTAAAAGAAAGCAGATACCTGAAAGTACAAACAGCATCACAGGAGAGAAGCTAAACTTCAAACCACAGAGATTCAATTAGAAGTGACAAAACTACTGAGAGCTGATTACACAGACACTTAAAAATGTCTCTCTCTGCTCTCCTGCACAGACTGGGTGCAGCACAACTTGACACTTTATAAGTAATGATAATACAAATCAGCACGCCATGGTTTGACTCTGACCAAAAGTGGCAACGGAAAAGCCTAAAAGTAACTGCACCACCACCCTCCACTAGTGACACCCCATGTGTATTACCGAATAAATAGAAGACATAGGTCCAGTCCAGGTAAAAGCAGATTTCACCAGACAGAGGAAGAGATATTACTGTCCCCAGCTGAGCTCCTGGGATGGAAGAGAGAAAACAAACATCTGTATCACACAGCTGCTTGAAATCATATAGTGTAACTACAAAATGATCAATATACAGAATAAGAATAAGTCAACACTAACAGATATGTGATAGATGATGTTGTGAAAGAGGAGGCCAAGTCCAGCCCCTTAAGCATAAATGCTTAGGGTGACACTGATAATATCAGAGCAAGTTTCACACTGTACCTAAATCAATCAATTAGCAATTAAGCATTATTTTCACTTTTGATTAATCTGTTGTTTTCCTCTAATGCATGATTGATAGTTCAGAATATAGTGGAAAATGAAATATTCTGGCAGGTGATCTAAAAGAGCTTCTTTCTGCACTGTTTGTGTGTAAATAAAAACAGGTTTTGCAGGGTTTTTGTATAGATATTGTACTAAGGCTGTACTGGATAGTCTGAAGTTACGTTCACAATGTGACATATATTTTAAAACAACATTTGAATGCTGCATAGCCTCTTCTTTTGCATGTCTATTTATTTTATTTAAACCCAGTATTTCTGCACACATGCAAATAAAGATTAGGTGACACTATTATCATTAGTGGTATACTATTTGTATGCAGAATTAGATTCAATTGGTGGCTGCGTAGGATTGTTTCCAACTCATGTGATCATAACATTTCGAATAACTCCAGAGGGTTGTAAATAATAATAAAATATGATAACAGACACTCAAAGCTTTGTTTGAAACCTCAATGGAATACACTGCACCCCTTGTGTCTGGGTGTCTTACCAATGTAGGAAATTGTGAGCAGTCGGCTCCTCTCCAGCGGTGGGGCCCACGCTGCCCACATGGTGTACATTGCAGGGAATGTGACTCCCTGAAGACAAACACAACAAGAATGTCAACAGGACTGCAGCAGTGTAGTTTCTCTGGCTGTCTGAGTCTGTAACTCAATTAATATTTTATTATTGTTTTGTGCAAAACTCAGATTTTACATTTGGCTGCAGTACAGCTGATGCTTCTGGTACAAAAAACGTTTTCCACAAATAATTTAAACTCCATTTTCTGAGTCATCCTGTCATGAATCATTCAGAATTAAATGTCCTGATCCCATACCTCTCCTATCCCTTCCAGCACCCTGACAGCTATAAGGTAGCTTGCACCCAGGTCAGCAGCGACAGGGGTGAGCAGCGTAAAAATTACAGTTCCCAGGATTCCAAAACCCATCAGCCACTTGGGTCCACAGCGGCCGGCCAAGTAACCCCCAGGGATCTGTGTCAGGATGTAGCCGTAGAAGAAGGAGCCCAAGATCCAGCCTTGTGTCTCAGAGTCCCAGTCGTACACACTGGCCTGTAAATGGACGGGTTGACAACTATATTAGAAATTAAGCTTGACCAAATATTATGAAACCTTATTGAATAAAGACTAAAAACTGGTGGTTTCTTTAAATATGTTATATAATATATGTATATATAATTCATTAGTCTCTGTATTTGTTGTATCTGTCTGATGCTTTCTCTCTGCCTTTGTGTTCTTCATTATATGATTATCTTAAGTAAAGTTCACCTCTGACAGGTAGTGTGTTAGCATAGCCAAAGCGACTGCACACTTGCAGTAACACACACTTATAAGGTGAAATATGTAAGACTCTAGTGTTCAAAAATGAGTAGCACAGTCCAAATAGTGAGTAGGAGCCATAGAGGTATATTAAATTGAAAAAGGCTGAATCCATATTTAATGAATGGTCTATGGTTGAAGCAAGTGATTTCCCCCTGCTCCCTCCTCCCCAGACTTGAAGCTCAGGCGAGTTGCCTGCAAGCTGCAGGGCCCATGAACCCACACGCGGGCAAGAGACAATACAACATTATACTTTTACAATGACAAAGTGATGACAAGTCCTGTACTGTAAGTTGAGAAGCCAGTATTTCATTAATTCTCCCTGCCCTGTCAGGCAAGTGAGTCAGGAAACTAATGACTCAATGTCAATTTTTACTTGCCCCTGTACAAACTGTTTTATTTATTAGTGGTTATCAAATAACAACACAGACTTAAGTTGACTGTCATGTTTAATCAAGGGCTGCAACGTCGATAAAATGTCAGAAAACAGTGAAATTTGCCCATTCCAGTTTGTCAGTGTCTTGTTTTGTTAGATATTAAATGGAGAAAAGGAAGAAATCTCCACATTTGAGAGGCTGAAAACAGCATTTCTGCCACTTTTCACTTAATGAATCAATCAATTTTAATTCAAATGAGTTGAAGCCTGACTTGGCATTTTAATTGTCCCAGTCAAGCAGCATTCTTATTGTTGAGCCCTGCATATTCCTCCTTTAAGTGCAGTACGTATAGAATAGATTTCAGTTGTGGATTGTGTTCTAGCCTTGTTGTGTCATACCTGTAGAGAAGTGGTCAACAGCACAGCTCACCAAATGAAACACTTGAGCTAACCCAACAAAATAACAGCATCTTGCAAAACTATTACATTAATACAAGAACACTTCTGGATGATTGTAGCAGAATTTGTTCATGGGTCCCTTCACATAGATTGGTGAGGGAGGGGTGAATGTTATATACTCAAATATTAAATCAAAACAGATCATATTCCAGTAAACTCTGACTTTTTCTAAACATGGTGGCCTACTTTAAATGCTATAATTTCCCGTTAATGATGTTGCCATATCATACCAGAATGAAAACTGAACGGCTAAATTTGTGCATCAGTCCAGAATGCCGTTGGTCCCAGTTCATTTTTTTTTCCAAGACTGACAAACTGCTCCCCTCTCCTGATTCACATAATCCTGACATGTTTAGTTTTTTTTTCCATGAACAGCAAAAAAATATGGAAAAAACATGGCCACTGTTTTCAAAGTGCATTTTGAAGCTTGCCTGGGTTATTTCAGCATCTAAATCTTTTTAATAGTACAATTAGTTTCTCAATCTCCACCAAGAAACACACATGAAAGAGTGGAATTACAGCCCATTTTTTTGTGAAAATGCTTTACTGACTTTTAATTTTTCAGCTGTAGCTGTTTGCTTACTCTGCTGCGTCATGTTTTCACTCACCAAGTGGTTGTGTTTGGGCCGTTCCGGCTGGCATGAGCAGGACATACCGAGCCGCTGTGGTTGGAGCTGGCTTTGTGGGTGCTGTTAAGCATGTCCACCATCGCCACACTGAGGTTAACCCGCAGGGAGTAGACCACAAAGAAGCCAAAACAGGAGAGCAGCGCCAGGCCGTAGCGTGATGAACAGCATACTGGAGCTACAGGTTGGAGGAGAATGAAATAATAGCAATGAGACTTGTTTGGCAGATGATGTCACATGTGTGCTGTGGTTATCAGTGACATTATTTGGAAAATGTATCAGGTAATATTCTCAGAGTTAAGTGTTGTTGTAATGCAAGGCAACATTTCATGGTTCATGGCTTCATGGTCAATCATATCACGAGTATTTCTTCTGTCACAGCAGGGCTCAACAGGAAGAATTCTGCACTTTCCTGGAGCAAGAAAAATGTCAGGCAAATGGTAAAAAATAATTAAACTATTCAACTCTTCTGACAGCGGATTAAACGTTAAGTAAATGCTGTTTTCAGCCTCACAGCCTCTATGAAGATTTCCTGCTCTTCTTCATCTATTATCATATTAAACTGATTATCTTTGGATTTTAGACTGACATAATGAGATATTTAAAGACAGCACATTGGACTTGAAAAACTGTAATGGACATTTTTCACTATTTGCTGACCCACTTGCCTGACCAAGTGAAAAAAAACAAAAAAACCTTGACATCGAACCCTGCACTTTTTGCTTGTCATTTGTAACCTCAAAATAGATTTGTAACTTTTAAGAAACTTTTGCACCCGCATTATTACTCACTGAACTGAGTGTAACTTCTGTTAGGCTGCAACTATGATTTCATCCATCTGCATTTACAATCACCAAAGTAACTGTTTATAAAAAGCAATCATTAATGCCAAAGTGAAAGCAAATGCATATCAGAAGTCCGTAGAGTAAAAAAGTTTTATCTTCAGATGTCATACATATTTTAATCTGCAGCCCACAAAAAAGATGGACTAGGGATATTAATGATTAATCATTAATCAATTAACGGCAATTAAGAATTTAATCAACCCAAAAATGATTTATGTTCAATGTACAGTATATTTTGTGTGCCATTTCTCCAAGGCTCAAAGGTTTACTCACAGTTTGGTTTGGTCTGCCTTATTAGTCTAGAAATAGCAGTAATTGTGCCCCAGTTGACATTGTTTTGTTTGGAGGAGACATTTGTTGAATAAGGACAGGTGGACAAAAGTCATACTGTTTTATTAGTCTGTGCTTCATAAATTAAGCTGTCTTAAACTGTGAGAAAGACATGTTTTGGATCTTATCAGGCCTTATTATTAATAGACTATTGATTGTTAACATGTTCAACTATCAGTTAAGGAAAATGCACAAAATTTGCAAACCTAGAATGAACATAATATTAATTTAGTAACAATTATGAAAAGCATTAAAAAAAGCAAACGAATGCTGTAAACTGCAAGTGTTTAATATATTAACTTGACCACTGACCACTAAGTAAATCTTTTACTCTAGTTTATAACTAATTAATTTCCTGTCATTCAATGGAAGTAGTTGTTTCAGGACTTAATTTACTCATTTTCATGTCTTGTCTCATTTATTTTCATAACTAAACTTTGGTGTATAATACAGTAAGTCTCTGGATTTTGCATAGGTGCAGCTACTTGCAGATATGACTGTCATTATGTAAACCACCACATTAAAACTGGGCAGCCCCCTGTCTCCCACTCTTTAGATTATATAAAGGACAATGATGCCATAACTCGAGTGTCCTTATCCAGCAGGCCATGTTTACATAATAAACATAATTTGAGGTTTATTTTTTTAAAGTCAAACTCATGATGTATAACCATGACACGACTCACAGTTGAGGGCTGTCCTTAAACTCGTGACTCAGGCTCATTAAAATGTCAACATGTGTGCAAAAGGAGTGGTAGAACAGAATTACCTGGGTTAACAGAGCCATGTGCACCCTCACAGAAAAGCTTTCTATAGATTAGCTTGATGACAGCTGTGATGTTAAATGTAAACATTGTTATGATTAGCTTTTGATGCAGATCTTGACTGATGCAGAACAGCTGGACACAAAAACATAAACACTGATACACTCTCCTGTGATCCAATGCAGCTACTAATGAAATAACAACAGTAATGCTAATGTCACTTCTGACTAATGCTACATCTTAAACTGTGGTCTTTTAAGGCACTGTAACAGTTAGATTAGCTGTGTTGTATTAAATTAATTAAGATTTAGCAGGTGGTCACGTTATTATTAATGTTACTTTGCGGATAAACAACTGCCAAAAGTCAAAGCAGTTAAATAAATGAAATATGACAGAGGGATATTGCGGCTTTGAGACATATGTTACCCAAAACGAAGCTCTCTTATTGTTAGCCTGCTAGCTAGTTAGCTAGAGATATTTTTCCTTCACCTCTCTGGGCTTTGTCTTCGTGTCCTCGGTGAAGCAGCGGGGTCTCCTGCTCGTCCCCCTCAGTGTCCGACCCGTACCTCTCCATGTTTCAGTCTACAGCTTACGGAGACTAAAGCATCACAGGCTAAGACGTGAAACAGCAGCAGCAGCAGTCAGCTGAGCTGTACTCTACACCCCATAGGCTAACTGCAGTCACGTGAGGAGAAGCACCAGACCGGAAGTACTAAAATGGGTATTTTTTTTTTTTTTTTTGCTCCCTGAGTTTTGTCTGCAGGTGAGTAAACGTTACAAGGATACAAGAAGATTTATGTTTCATTACGCCAGAGGTTTGTATAACAAGCGTTTAACGTAGTTCCCTCTTTGACTGACTGATTACAATGTCTGAAGAGACGAAAATAATAACAATTAAAAAAAAATAGAACAAGATATAAAACAAATTAATTTACACAGTGGAGGGCTGTATAAATTAAAGGGATAGTTCACCCAAAAATGAAAAATCAGTCATTATCTACATACTCTCATGCCAATTCAAGGACAGATTTAGTTGTTTTTTTTTAGTCTACAAAACACTGCTGGATTTTCTCAGAAAAACAGTGTTGCAGAATCTCCCAAATAATGTAAGTGAATGGTACCAGTTTTCAAAACGGACAGAACAGTCTTTTCATTTTTGGGTGAACTATCCCTTTAAGCAGTCTCACAGCCTAAAGGAAGAAGCTGCTCTTTAGTCTGGTGGTTCAACAGTGGATTCATAAATATATTATATTAATAAGGGACAAGATAATATATGCAAAGATGGCACCCATTCAGTCCAGTGAAGGTTGCTTGCTTGGGCACATAAGCTGAGAAAGTTTTCTAGGTCCTGAGTTTACTTCCTGGTTATACAGCCCACTGCATATGCAGCACAAAAAGTGTCTATATATACAGTACCTCACTCACTCTCCAGAACTGTGAGTGTTACTTGAAAAAGTTAACATTAACCAGTGGGAACTGACTCACACACCTTCACTGGATGGACCATCTTATCTTATCAACTATATCGACTATCGGTGATAGTTGATAGTCACTGGCGATTTTTGTCATTTTATTTAGCTGATTTAATGGTCTGCATGTGTGACAGATGCTGCTCTGCAACGCACTCAGCTGCTTACTACTACTTTACTACTAGTTTTTATGATGATTGACCAGAAAAAAATGCTAGAAAAAATGTATATGATGCTATGGCCTAAATAAAAACCTTTGTCAAATTTAATAGTTTTTATTTGTCATTGACACTAAGAGAGTTATTAATTCTACTCCTCAGTGTTGGGATACCAGCAGGCACAGTGGCTAACTGCCCCAGGGGCTCCTAAGGCCCCAGTTTTCTGAGTGACATCCACTACTCAATGGTTCCTAATTTGATAAACTAAAAGTTTGTTTGGCACCACTAAAAGGACAATTAAAAAAATTGAAATAGTAAAGGCCTTAAGGTGGCCTGCTGAATTTTTTCAAATCGTGAGGTCCTGTCTATGGTAAATTTGAGTTCTTTAGTTAGTGGTTTTGATAATATTTTTTTCTCTTTGTTTGTAAAGGAGCGAAAATGTTTTACTGAAATGTCGTTTTGAGCTACCATTGTGATCCTCATAGTTCCTGGTTTCAATCTAATCATATTAAACTCAGATCAAGAATCCAGGACACAACACCTTCCTTATTATAACTGTCTGACTCTTGCACAACAGACTGGAGAGTCTGAGGCAGAGTTTCTTCAGGCTGAGACCTGCACAGCAAATAAGGAATATTTTAAGTTTTTACAGATCTTTTCTCTATTGGAAATACAGAGGCAGCATACTGTGCAGAGAAAGTGCATGGGATGACCGTGTTAATTAAACAAAAGTAAATTTAAAAAATATATAGGCTGGGTTGCAACAACAAAGGTTAATTTAATCTAAGATTAGTTCTAATCAGAGTTTAAAATCAGGCAGAGTTCTGTTGCACTATTAAAAACTAATCTCCTTTCAGCTAGCTGGTTAAAAAGTTAACAAAACATTACATTGTTTGCTAGCTCACTAAAAAGTCAGTTAGCCTAGATAGCCTACTCATGATGACTCAGCAAAGAAGCTCTAATTTCTCCTCATCCAGTGTTAGTTTAAAGTTGGTACTGGACCACAGTTTAAATTGGAATTTAAATTTAAAATTCTGTTGGTGCAACAGAATTAAATTTAATCTAGGTTTAGGGTAAAAAAGAAACAGAGGTTTATTTTATTTATTTATATATGCAACTTTTGTAATTTTAAGCTATTTAAAAGTTTGGTGCAACATAATTTAAAGTTACGCCATGATTTAATCAGGTTTTAAAATTAAGCCTTGTTGGTAAAAACCCAGTTGAATTATTGCCACGATAACATGGGTAATAAAATGCACTCAGCCCTGCTTTGACTGATCTTATTCACCTTATTTGGTGGACACAATATATACAGTTGAAACAATATGATAATTATTAAAACAGGAGATAAATAACATACCAATAGCCAATAGTTAAGAATAAGTAGAAGACTCGTACAACAATAAAGCAAGGGTTTAATAACGGTTTTAAACTTTAAAAATATTTTTGAACTGGCATAAATTGATTTTCAGACCCCAGTAAGCAAATCTTCAAAATGGCTTTTTCTCTGAACCTCATTTCAATTACTCGTGAATAAGACACGTTTTGTTTAGTTTTTTTGTACAGAGAGGAAGGACAGAACATCCCCATGCACACACTCATGTGTAACCAAAATCAGATGATGTGTGGGAATGATGTAACTTTGAAAAAACAGGTTTGTTGTTTAAATGAGGAGCAGCTCAGCTGTTTGTCCCCAGGCTTCAGAGGGACACGCCAAAGCAGAGAGACTGCGTGAAGAGAGACAGACAGACAGTCTTCCAGTGCAGTGAGGTAATGACGTGGACAGGGAGACAAATGCAGGCTTCTGTCAGCCATGAGGCAAGAGGTTATCACATTGGTTTTCAGGCATACATACAGACAACAGCTCTCAAACCTTTGAGGATGTTGGTCACATGGTTCCAGACATTTGAATCCACACACGCCACCGAATCGATTGGAAATGGAGTGTAGCAAATTTACAGTTCAGTCTAATATCAAGCTAGATGTTGACCTTCTCATAAAATTAAACCATGTTTGTTTATTTAACTATTCAATAATTCCTTTCAGGATTAGTTTGAGGAGCTGCTTTTCAGTGGCTGCTGTTCCAAAGCTGACATTACTTTTTATGGGGGAAAAGTGAAAATGACACAATATTAGTGTATTATTACACACAGAGATGTCTACCCACCTTAAATAGTGACATATTAGAAATTGCTGTTTGATCAAATCTGCAGTGAAGAACTTGACTTTGCAAAGAAAATATTATATGGACTTGAAAAGGAACTCCACTCCTCTAATATTGGACTCACGTTGTCACACTCATCATGGACAGAAAAAAAGGATGTCAAAGCAGCAGAATAAGTTATATTGTTTGTTAGTTTGTTTTAACACAGTCTTAACTGATTGTGGGCTTGCCAACAGAGATCCCACATGGGCCACACCATGGGTTATCCCATGTGTAGCCTGCAGCAGTTTCTCCCTGTGGCTGTGTGGGCTTTCAGTGTACCCACACAATGTGCCCACAGTGCACTCAGTGTTGGCAGCCCACTGTAGGCTCTGTTACCAGCGTGAAATGCAGGGCATGTGTGGTCCTGCTGTGGGGTTGCCCGCACCCAGCCCAGTGGGCAATGTTGCCGGCTTGCAATGGACCCCAGTGGGGGTCCACTCTGCTGAGTCTGGGCAATTTTCTGCCCATTTTTTTAAACATTCTGCTGCTAGGTAGGGGGTCTCTCTCACATTAAAACAATAACAAAACATGTAGTTTGATGATGTTGTGAAATCGTGTGGAATCATGGGAGTCATTATCTTCACTTTTAATCAACCACCATAGCTGATGAAAATCTATCTGGCATGACTCAGGCAAAAATCATGGTCATGGACATGGTAATGTTTGGTAAAGTTTTATTCACGTTACACTGTCACATTTGACGATGCAAAAAACCACCTCCCGCGTTTTCCCCGAAGTTAAAGCGACTGGCAACTTGCTCCGTGTTTGAACATTGTTGGAAACATTTGGAATAATGTAAGTACACAACTTAACAAAATATGTAACATATTTCTAATATTTTTAGACATTTTAATGCAAAAATGTTACATATTCTAGCTTTAAAGTCTGCAATTTTACTGTCACTCACTCTCATCGTTGTCATATCCTGCTACAGCAGGGACCTGTTTTAAGCAAAAACCTTGGTAAACTCGCTGTGTGCTGCCTGTCTCAAACTGAACTGAAGACAGACACAGTAAATATATTTAGGCAAGCTGGTAAAGACTCTGATATTTTTCTCAGGAGTTGGTGGAGATCAAAACAGCAAAAAAGAGAGTAAATGTTGGACTAACATTAATCAAGTCACTGTAACTGTAACAACTCCAAATGAATGATAAAGTTGTCTGTGTGTCTGCTAGATGTGTAAGTGTGTTCACTAATATTTTTTCTCCCAGTAAAGTGATAATATCCAAGTGTTTTGTTTACTGCTTGCTGCACTGGTCCCAAGGATCTGGTAAATGAGTGGAAGAGAAAAAAGCAGTATAGACACATGAAGTCCACCAACACACACTTTTAAAACCCATCTAGACTTGAAACAGCAGCTACAAACAGACTTTTTTCTGTTGTTTTTTTTCTACTGTGAAACCTAGAATCAGCAAGTTTCCCTTTTACTCACTGCAATAACTGGCTTTTCCAGTTCAAGCAATGCTGATCAGTGGTGTTGTGTATATCATCCTCATTAGCAGCCAGTCAGGCCTCCTTGAATCTAATGAGTTCGCTACAGTAAGTGGCTGTATGATGAACAAATGTCTCCCTCTCTCCTCCTGATCTTTCCCTTCTGTCCCTCGTCTCTCTAAAGACAAGGGCCTTATTGTGCAAAAGAGAAATCATAGGACTCACATGCTTTGGAGGAGAGAAAGTGAGTGATCACAGCAAAGGACAGGGTTGTTCAGAGGGAAAAGAACAAGACAGGGGAGCGGACTGAAGTTATCTCGAGCTGGATAAGGACTTCGGAACCGGACAGCTGTGAACTACACTGGACCAGACCGAACAGGATACCTGAACATGGAGAATGACAAAACAGAAACAGAAGACCAGATGGAAGGCATGTCAGAAGGTAAAACAGGTGTCAAAAAACTTGTTGAGAGTTGGTTCTGGTTTGTGCTCGGGCTGCAACCAATAGTTAGGGTAATTGTGAATTTATTTGTTAATTATTTCTTTCAATTAGTCAACGACTTTTCTGGTTTGTAAAATGTCCACATTGAAAAATAACCATCGCAACTTCCTAGACCAAAGGTGATGTCTTCACATTGTTTGTTTAGTCCAACAAATGGCCCAAAACTAAAAGGTGTTCACTTTACAATGATATGAAACAGAGAAAATTCAGAATCTCAGAGAGAGAGAGACAGAGTCACATTTGAAGTTCACATTCTCTGTCCAACCTTTGTTTAACATAAAGATCTTGTGTGAAAATATACATTTGCATAAGTTGCACTGATCTCATGTTCAATGTTCAATTAAGTTTTCTTTTTTTGAATAGCTGCGGATGATCTGAAATGCAACAGGTTTTGCCCAACAAAGGATCATCGATTTGAATGACGCTGATTACAGATGGCAGATGTCACTCTTTATAGGATCATCATAGATCTCCTTCTCTTAGTTCTTTCTGTACTCGATACATTTATTGCATTTTAACACAAAAAACATTTGTCCCACCCTCAGTAAGCTACCATGCCGCCTAACATCTGAATCTGCAAAGAAGATAAAAAAAAAAAAAAGGTAATTTCCCCTTCAGGAATTCAGCAGAAAATCGACTCCAACCGATACTGGACTTTGAGAGCCGATACTGAATCATTACAAAAATCCAATAACAACACATAATCTGATATTATTTTTTTTTTACATAAACACATCCACAACATTCTCAAGCATTCCCATTATTTTCTTTTTCTTTTTCTTTTTCTTTTTCTTTTTCTTTTTCAAGATATGTTCTAAGCAGGTCATTTAATGGTGTCAGTTGAGAAACCATTTTATTGAGACACATATGTACTGCAGTTACTTGTCAGTTGTTGTGTGACACATAAACTGATACAGATATAATGGCCCGACCGATACTGGATTTCTTGGGGGTCAGTTGCCAATATCAACACTGTTAAGCTGGTTGATATTGTAATAATCCCTCAAATGTTTGTCAAACACTTGTGACAAACATGTGTTATGGAGGCAGGATATTTTACAGTTTAACAATGAAATTTATTGTCCAAAATGATCTCAAGGCACTGAAATAATAAACTTTCACTGGTATTTTTAATGATTATACATAAGTAAAAAAATATAAGTTAAAGGACCAAAAAAAAGGACCAAATTTACATAAGATGCTGTGTATAAACCCAGAAACAACAAAAAACAAATCTGCATCCTGTTGTTTCATAACTGAAAAAGTTTTCATATCAGCACATATCAGACAACATATATGCAAACACCGATATTAACTGAGATGGCTGTGACAGGCCAATACTGGCAATAATATCGGCTGATAGATACATCTGTCTGGCCTCAACAGATATATCCACGCTAAGCTAATATCGATCCGTAACATCGGCCTGGCTGATTTATCGGTTTAGCTCTGGTAGAGAGTAAAGGAATGTTGAACCTCATCATTCCAGAAGAAAACAATAACAGTACGTTTTAAAAGGTTAAACAGACAATCCTTAATAAGAGCGTCTGACTACACAGAAAAAGAATCATGCTGAATCCCTTCACGTATGAGTGTTTAGTGGATTCCATGTTGACTACGGTGTGCCATCAAATTATTTACATTTGCACTATTAGTTGTAATGTTGTTGCTAAAAGAATTCAAATTAACTTGCAGTAGGAACTGCAAGGAACATCGCGTGTGTTCCCCAGTGCTCCAATTAAAAAACCACGTTCTTTTGCTTTTTCTGTCTAAAAAGCTTGAGGTCATTCTGGGACATTATAGCTTAATGTTGACAACTTGACGCCAACATTTTCTGGCCTGCAACATCTGAGGCCGAGAACAAAGCCAAGCTGTCAGAGGAAATTTGTCATACTGTATATCCTGCAGACAGAAAGACCCCATTGTTGGACACTGTATATCCCTTCTTTTGCTCTTTCACAGTTAAGGAGTGTTATGCAGAAAAACTACACGTGGCACATTGTGCCTGCAGGCCTTAACAATTACGCATGATAATATATGTTAAGTATGTATTTCAGATGACCCTTGGCAATGTTGACAGCAGCCTCGACCTCTGACATTACCACAACAAATCGGCATTGTGCTTTCAAACAACCAGTTAATTGTCCCAAACTGTGCTGCAATTAAGAGGAAATCATCATAAATTTGAATTTCATTGTGCAGCACTTTCCTCCAGCAGTCCAATCATTGAAAAGCAGAAGAAATCAGAAGATATGAATACACGATTCCATCAGGAAACACTTCCTGGAGGTGCCCTAATCACAAAGAATAGGAGACGTGAAAGATGTAAGGAGTGAAAGGACACAAAATTTATGTTTATTCTTGCATGTAGTCGGATGAATTTTCTGAAAAGGACTAGCATGTGCAGCACTTTCACATGACTGTTGAAGCACTCTGAAACCTTCCTGTTCCAGCCTTGACTACTGTGGTATATAATATTTGACATGAACCCTGGTGCAAATGTTTTTACCTCTAACACACGCATCACATGCAGACACACACTCCATCACAAAGATGATGATTCTGTTCCATGGATAATAACTATAAAGTTCCCATGAAACAGCCAGCGAAGTGCTTATCGCTTATGAGTTTCCTGTAAAACGGGCAGCTAGGGAGACTTATCGCAGACACTGATTGGCGTTTACAGTGACCAATAGCGCTTTGTGTTATTCCTGTTGCCTACCATGCAGCTTAAAGTGGTACATGGATGTAACGCCATAGAGGGATCTTATTAGCTGACACTTCCCGGGCTGAGAGATCCAAGCAAACACAGCCAGACCAGGACCGAAACAGTTTCTGAGTCCAGAGGCCAGTTTGACGACAGGAAATAAGCTAAAGTACCAAAGTGCTGTTCTGCTCCCAGCACCCTGGGGCTGAGTCACGGCTAACCAAGCTAACAGCAGTTAGCAGCCTGATGCTGTCGTCAGCTAATGCCAGGTAACTGTTAATAGTTAACAACAAGTAAGCTAAAGCCATCTGACCATAGGGAAACTGTCATTTAATCACTGAGAGTTGAAGCTGAGCAGCCAGAGGACATCAGAATGACACCAGAAAATATTTTCTCCATAAAATATGATCCAGTTTCACCCAAATCAGTTAATAAAGTTATAAAGTTTTGCTTTTGTATAGTGAGGTCTGTTCTCTAGGAACACTGCAGTCCACTCCAGTGAATGGATATATTCGTTCATGCTCAGCTGCATCATAAGTGAGGAGGCGTTTCATTGGATACAAAGTTAGTAACGCCCTCGAGTGCAGGATGAGTCATCAACAGTTTCAAATTGTTCTGCAGCAAAAGAAGTACTCTGAAATACCGTTAAATATACCCAAGAATATTTACCATGAGTTTTTTGTCATTGTTGGGCCAGAGACTGGCATATATGTGTTATATAGCACAACATACATGTGATAAAATGTTGACTTCATGGGAACTTTAAGGTATTTGAAGGATAGGTGGTGTATACTGCATGTCAAAGTGCTGGATAGATGGAGGCATCTTTTGGTCTTGTGCTATGTTGTGTTTGACAAGACAGTTCAGTGCAGGTATTGAGATCTCTAATAATGGTCACTCTAAAGAGAATATGTTAAAATTTGTGTCAATTAATTCTTATGATTCAATGTTTTTTGGTTTAATTTAAAGTATGTGTTCCTTGAACTGAGAAGGTTAATGGACCCAGAGGTTGTGAAAGGTATTCCTAGTAGTCACAAAGTATACATCCTTTGAAGTCTATTGCATCAACAGTGTTTACCAGCTTTTACTGTACACATTTGGTTGTATCATTAAACAGTTTTTATTTGAGAAATGCATAAAAAAGTAAATATGTGGATGACTGAAATTGAATAATCCTTCCCATAATCCTCTCTCAATCCTTCTCAATTAGAGAAAGGGAGCGATGCAGGCATGAACTAGAGAGTGAGTGAAGTGAGGGAGCAGCGTTAGTGAGAACAAAGCTGTCAATCAGAATAATAAAAATGTCATTTTCTGATTGTTTCATGACGGTTTGTGTGCGTATGTGCAGCTCAGCCCTGCCACTGGACAAACAGACACACAGACGTGCAGCTCTTTATACATCCATGACAGACAGAGAGCAGAGGAGAGAGATGGAGACATTAATGTAACTGTTGGTTGCTAAATTTTTTTTACAGTCATTGTCCTCACACCCTGTGCACTGTTATTCACTGAGGGCTACACACCACTGCCCAAACGCAGCAAAACAAGAAAATGCAGGCAGAGGGTCTCTGCAGATACAGACACCACCACACACCTCTAGTGGGTTGAATGTGATGATTAAGAGGGATTGTTTTCATGAGTCTGTGCATTGTTTGTTTTATGCTTTTTGTTGTTTTTTTTAGGAAAGTCAATATTATACCTTTAAAAATGTTATCATCCAGTCTATAAATGGGCCATCCTTTCATGCTTTTTCCTCTCCTGCTTATGAACATATTAAGTAATTATATAATGGAATCAATCAACATTTTTCAGCTGTTGCCTGTTTTTTTTTCTTGTTTAGTTAAAGAAGAAAATGTGGAGGAGGCTAACCTAGAGATTGCTCAGGTAATCAAAAACTTTTTGTTTTCACACAACTCAAATAACCTTTTAGCCTCTACCTCAAAGGGGGTGAATTTGATATGAATATGAATGTTGTTATGAATGTTTGGATGAATGTTGTTTCATCAGTCAGCTCAGATATGGCTGGTAGAGTTGACTAACTAATGAATCACTGTGATTAGAGGATCGTAACATGTTTCCTCTCTTGTCATTAAAGCCGTTCCTCGATCTGTTGGGAGCAGAGGGCTCAACTTTTACATTTTATGTCTACTTTTCAAAAGTTTGTGTTGGCTGTTCCTACCAACTAACAGAAGTTGACAGTCTGACCGCTGAAGAAACAGTCTGTTTTTTATAAGAGAAACGAATGTGAAAAATATCTGCTGTCAACATAGTAGACCCACTCAGAGTCATTGTGGTTGATATTTTTGTTGTGAACATTTAAATAGCTCCATCCTCAAAATGCTGTTTATTCATTTTTGGCAAGACACATCGCTGCAGTATGTCCTCTGTCAGAGTTTTGAATCTGCAGCACTACAACAGATATTATTTAATCTGCAGTTTCAAAGCCACTGCTAACTAGTTATGAAACTGTCTCAATTCAATAAGCATGCCTCTTTATGACCTACATAAGAAACCAAGACAATCCACGATAAGATCATCTATTTCTATATATAGCTATTCTTAATGGCCGCCACCGGGTCAGATTCTCTGTGAAATCAGATGACACATGCCTGTATTTACATTTTCACAGGCTAAGTTACAGTGATTAGTATGTTAGCCCGCTAAAAGGAAGGATGGAAAATTTGAGTTATTATTACTATAGAATCACTACTGTGTTTGTCCACGGGGGTTCCTTTTAATAGCTTAAAATATCCCAGTCTCAGTTTATTTGTCTCATCAAATATAGATCACATTTATAAAAAAGCTTTAAGCACAGTAAGTATAAATATCAAAGAAGTGGATGTTAAACTGCAGGACACCAATTTCTTCTCCTCTGTCCAACAACGTCTAAAGAGAATTAGGCAAACACTCTCATGACTAGACTGACCTTTGACCTTTCTGTGACTTATGACCCTAATGTTCGCTTGGGAGCCTTAGAGGATCACATATCATATGGTCAAAACATAGCTTTTACCATGAAAAATTGAAACGTAAAGGTTATACTATAGGCTAGCAGCGGGTTAAAAGCAGTTCAAGAGCAGAGAGAGGCTAACAAGATCATCCACCGTAAGATCTGCTATTTCTGTGTAGTTATTCTTGATGTCTGCCGCTGGGGCAGATTCTCCGTGAAATCAGATGATATGAGCCTGTCTTTATATTTTCCTAAGTGAGTTACAGTGAATCGTACATTAGCCGGGTATAAAAAAAAAAATTAAAAAAAAAGCAGGGAGATATTTTTATTTAGATGATTCTATTTTTGACCTTATACATTTTGTGGTTATACACTGCTGCTTTTGTCCACTGCGGCCTCCAAAATCAACAAAGTTCTTGTAGTAGCTTTAAAGTCAAGTAACATGAAACGATTCTTCACACATTACATTTTCACACCACATGCACTGTGATCAGAAGAGCGAGAACACTGTTTTCTTTGCCATGTTGCCCTCAAACTGAGCTAGCACTAATTGTGGCTTCGCTTTTAAGCAACCATTGGAATATCAGCTGGGTTTCCTTTGCGTATGTAGGTCATATAGAGGCATCAGTATTAGATTGTGGCAGTTTCATAACCAGTTAAAACTCCATGTAGTAGTTTTAAATTTGCATTAGGTCTCATGACAGTCAATGAGCACATATCCGCTCACGGCAGAACAAAGACGAGCAGAAATGCATGCATTAGACTAAGCGTGTATGACAGAACAAATAAAGTTAAGACATTTGCATGACTTTTTCAGGCAAAAGCATTGTGCAGTTGTGTTGACCTGATGTATATTAGCATAGAAAAGTTTAGCCTTTTAGCCTAGAGTTTACATTTAACATACTAGTGGGTGCTGTGAAAAAGTTATCATAACTCAAAAAAGCTGCCAAAAATTAAATGTTATATTTTAAAACTGAGCCCTGAATAGGGTTAATTGAGGCCACTAAAGTCTTCATGAACTAGCAAATATTTAGTGTGTAAATTACACTATTATTTCCTTATTCAAAGGATTCAAAGAAAGTTTTGCTAAACTTGCATTCGCTAATTAAATAATAAGATCTTTTATGAATAAATACTGTGGTGCACCTTAACTCTATATGTGTAAAGATGTGCAGTAGCGCTGTTAACCAGTGATAGCATCAGAGAGGAAGAAGAGAAGGCAAACAGGACAGACGCTCTATTCAGTCTGCTGCCTGATGCCTTTCACATGACAGAGAGAGTGAGCAAGACAGAGATGGAAAGATTGGGCGGGAATGAGAGCTGCTTCAACCCGTGTTATGTTCCCATGAGCTGATTCAGTTATCCCTGCTGAATAAATTCAATCAGCTATGAATGAAAACCAAGACGAACGGCAAGGAAAAAAGGAGGCAGATAAAGAATCCACTTCTTATTGGATATTATTAAAGAATGAGAATGAGAAATTCCCTCAGTGGATGAGAAAATGACCATTTAAAATAAGCCATGTATGTAAGAAATGATGATGATGAAGGGGCAAAGAGAAGGTTGTTAAAAGCAAATGTTTTCAATAATAAAATACTGCACAAAAAGAGGACTGAAATTAAGATGCACCAACCACAAAAAAGCTGATGTAAATCTACTGAGGAAGCACTGAAAAAGACCAAGGAAGAAACATTAGAACATTTGAAGCAGTCAACTAATTTAAGATAGTTTTAAAGTTGGTGCAACATAATTTAAAGTTAATCTGTTTTAAAAATGAATTCTTGTTGGTGCAGCCCAGCCCATATGCTGTGTTCCATTGCTTCCTTTGATCCAGCTGCAGGGCCTGGTGGCTGAGCTGCGCGAGGGGCTCCATGCTGCCCTGATGGAGCTGTGCGAGCTGCGTCAGAGGGACCAAGGCCTGGAGGAGAAACTCCAGGCCCATCAGACTGACGTGGATGATAAGATAATGGGCCTGAAGAACTCCCTCAACACATTCAAGGTGCTGGAGACGCTACACAGTGAAAACACACACACACACACACACACACACACACACACACACACACACACACACACACACACACACACAGTCTATTCTTGGTGAAGTGGAGAGGCCACTGTAACATAATTTAGAACATCTGACTGGAACTCTGTTGAAACTGTAAACTAATTTCATTTATTAGATAGGAAGGCAGCTCCTTCAGACACTCACACTGCTGTTCAACAGTAGAGGAAATACTGACAGGCATGCACATCCTCTATGTAGTTCATGTAGTAAGATCTGTTCAATTGAACTTTTGGTGTTTGTTACATTTATCTGCACAGACAAAAACACAAAACAGTGATTCATTCATAACATAATGTGTCATCATGGCAGGTTTTACTTACACATGCTGCATCTGCACACACAGTTTTGGTATTTTAAGCATGTTGTATGTTTTCTATGATGGTTATATGTGGAATTGGATCAATGTTTAAATTTACATGCTCATTCCAGCAGTATAAGTATAATGTTTATGTGCAAGTTGTGTCATACATTCTTAGACTTAAGGGTTCCAAGGTTCTTCCTGAAGGACAGAGGTTCTACACAGAACCATTTGCTTGTGAAAAACCCTTTTTGAAGAAAGCGTTCTACAAGCATTGCTGAGAACTCTTTTGTTAATGGTTCTTTGTACAATAATATAAAAGGGTTCTCTGTAGAACCCCCCTGAGTGAGTTTTAAATAAAACTTGGAATATAAAAGGGTTCTTGTTAGAACCCCCTGAGTGGGTCTAGATAAAACCCTTGGAATATAAAAGGGTTCTCAGTAGACCCCCTCAGTGGGTTCTAGATAAAAACCTTGAAATATAAATGGACTGACTGTAGAACCTCCTGAATAGGTTCTAGATAAAATCATTGGAATAAATACAGTACAGAGTTGTTGGTAACCCCCTCTGGGTGGATTCTATATAAAACACTTGGAATATAAACAGGCTCTTGGGAGAACCTTCTGTGTAGGCTCTCAATCATACACCAAAGAAAGGTTCTCTGGAGAACATCTCATAGAGGGTTGTGGATGGAACCTTTCACAAATGGCTCTGGGTATAACCTTTATGTTGGGTTCTATGTAGAACTCTCTAAAAGGGTTCCAAGTGGAACTTTTATAAAAGAAACCAAAAAGGGTTCTCCTATGGAGACAAGCCAAAGAACCTCTTATGATTCTAGTTTGCACTTTTGACTGCATGCGTAATGATTAACACCACAGATGATGCACAACTGGCAAACTCTGAGTGATTGTTTAGTTTTAGTGATATTTTGAATAGATTTCCCGTAAATCCCATCATTCCTTAATACATATTTGTTTTACTTAAAAGGTTTTTCATGTTGGCAGTGATTTTCTTGTATTTAGTCCATCATCTAACATCATAAAACTGTAAAACTTTTAGCTCTAGTTGCCCTTTTCTTGGTTTATCCCCAAAGATTTCCTACAAAATCTGACCTAGTGGCTCACAGTTTAAAATACAGCTCAGACACTGACTGTCAGTCTCATAATTTTACAGCAGTTACACTAATGCAGTTCCTTGGTATAATCTGCTTGCAGGAGGAGCTGAATGTGGTGTTGTTCCACATAAAGGATGTGTCCAGCAGACAGAGAGAGGTGCAGAAGAGGATAGAAGTGTTGCAGGCAGAAAACACCAAAGATATAATCTCTGTTCCACAGAGGTAGGGCTGAAATGTACATATACAGTTACAGATACAGTTTCATCCACAAAAATACATTTAATTATATATGATGTACCTATTTTGCTTTTTGTGATCATCTATTTGCATAGATAGATCATTAATTAATATTAGTTTAATTGTACCTTTTGAATGCCTACTAATGTCATTAGAAAGGCTCAGACTGTGAAATTATTACAGAGGGGCTTTTGAACTTCCAGTACAAATGCTTATTAGTAAGGGGTAAAAAAGATAGACTGTGTTGTGTAACTTGGTAAATAAAATGTCTTTATCTTCTTGTACTTTTCCTTCTAATGCTGATTGGTCCAAACGCAGAAAGAGCTCCAAGGCAGATGTGCTAACAGCATCTGGGGACGAACACATCTGTGTGCCCAGCCAGTCAGACCTCAGTGTTATTCAACACTTCTTTTCCAGTCTGCCAAACAACGGCTCACCACAGAGGAGCAACACTTCGACACAGAGTGAGTCTCTGTGTGTATGTTATTCACGTGTATTTACTAAATAAGATATATAGGAGGCATTTAGTCACACTTGTGTGTGTGTCTGTGTGTGTGTGTGTGTGTTGCAGCCTCTACCTCTGAGAAGGAGGCTCAGCAGCAGCAGAGGACTTGTCAGTCCAAATCTCCAGGGTGGGGTGAGAGGAAGAACAGTAGAGACGACACAGACACACCCAGCAGCCCGACTGAAAACAGTAATAAATATGTGTTAATGTAACTAATAATAATAATGATAATACTACTACACTTCTCTCATCACTAAAACTACTACAAGTGCCACTGTTAGTACTACTGCTGCTAACACTACGACTTACAGTTTGGTCGCTCATAGGCCTACCACTGAACACACAATGCATTCCTATTTATGAAAAGAATAGTTTGACATTTTGGGAAATACAACCTTTTTGCTGTCTTGCCAAGAGTTAGATGAAAAGATCAATATCACTCTCATATCTGTCCGTCAAATAAGACTACAGCCAGCAGGCAGTTAGCTCAGCATAAATACTTGAAACAGGGGAATTCAGCTAGCTTGGCTCTGTCCAAAGGTAACAGCATCCACCTACTAGCACCTGTAAAGCTCACTAATTAAGACATTAAACACACAGTATGTAAACTCTGCTGTTAGGGGTCTATCTCACATTAAAACAATAACAAAAGATGTAGTTTGATGATGCCATGAAGTGACATTAGGAGACTTTTAGGAGTTTAGGGGTTTTAGGAGACTGGGATTACACCAGACGAGCAGTTTGGAGGCATTTTATGTTGTTGCTTTTTTTTTGTTGTTGTTTGTTTTTGTTTTGCTTTGTTTTGTTTTTTTTTTTTAATTTGAAAACTGGTCAACATTCACTTAAATTGTTTGGGAGACCCTGCAACGCTGTTTTCCTGTGAAAAAAACAAGTCCAACCTTCAGTCAGAATGGGGATGAGTAGATAATGACAAAACTTTCATTTTTAGGTGAACTATCCCTTTAAGATTGTCAGGCAACCAGCAGAGGTCCGCAGGAAGTCACTACGCCCAGTCAAGAAGAAGTAACTGTAAAACCACAAATCATTTCAAAAGCATTGTTTTTTAATAGATTAAACACACAAGATGTAATGTGTTACTCAGCTTTAGAGCTGCTGGTAGGTGGATACAGAGTCAGGCTAGCAGTTTCCACTTGTTTCTGATCTTTATGCTAAGCTAAGCTAAATGGATGTAGCTTCAAATCAAATGGACAGATATGAAAGTAGTATCAATCTTCTCATCTAACTAAGAACGATAATGAGAATATTTCCCAAAATGTCCAACTTTTTCTTTAATTTTTACGTTTTTACGTTTTACATTGACTGTACCCAACAGGAAATACTGCATATTGGGCAAAAACATAGTTTTGGCCAACACAGTCAACATCACAGTCCAAAGTTCATGTAACAGCCCCTCCAAAAATCACATCATCTGTTTGAAGTCTAATATCGAGGGGTAAAACTGAACTCGCCATCTGCTGTTTGGTGGTCTTTGATGCCAGATGATGTCACTTTTTAGTCATCATCAGGCCCCAAAGACCAGCCAGTAGCAGAGGGCTGGATCAGTTCAGCACTGAACACCACTAGATGTCAGGCCTTTGCGGTCTGAAAAGAAAGAGTAAGAAGACTGTATGACTTATCTGTAACTCAGTATTTTTTAAACTGTGTTTGTGTTTGCAGATAAGAGACAGAGAGTGGCTCTGGAGCTGCTGGAGTCAGAGAGAGTTTATGTGTCCCACCTGTCTCTGTTACTGAAGGCCAACATCTCCTTTAATGGATCAGAAGCTCTCACTTCCAAAGACAAACGGTAAACCTGTGGATACACAAAGACAACTGTGTTACAGAGAATCAATATCTCCAAATCTTACATGGACATCAAAAACATTATGAAAATCAAACAATGGTAGGTAAGGAGCTTATTTAATATGATGGAGGCATTTAAACTTTGTAGAAAGGAGGGTGCACACACAAACTATAGAAACAAAGAATGACCCAGACATCACCAACCTTATCTGATGTAGAAATATCTCTTTGATAACATAACGAGCAATTAACTTATTAAATATCTCAGACTACAGTCATTTCTCTCTGTACCTCTCACTCATATCCACATAAACACACCGCCCACATACACACACTCAAACTTTATTCCAGGAGTGGCTACTGATCTAATTTGAGAGCTCACGGTGAGGGAAGGACAGGAAATAAACTAATTAAATAAAAGCAGGTCATAAACACCAGTGAGACAGAGAGGATACTCTTTTAAAAAGACTCGACACAGCTTGCTAATGTAATCACTGCTTAGCTTCAGCACACGTGTTCCCAATGACCAGACGCACCAGTGAAAAGGTGCAAACGTAGAACTGGGTTCAATTGTATTTGTAAATAATTTCATTTGTTTTAAGCTGATTTAACTTCTGCCAGATGTGTGTCACATAAGACGGCTCAATAACTGTAAGAAAGTTCAGTATATTAGGCCCACATGAAACTACAAATACGAAGGATGTTTGCAATTACTTCTGTATATGAGCCGAGTCTTCCCTTCTTCACAGCCATACCAGATTCCATGCATTAATTTACTGCATGCACAAATAATTGTAAATAAATGCATTTCAACGGATTAGGGCCACATGTGAAAATTATATCTGAGAGAGAAAAATGTCAGAATTCTGAGATTAAAGTCTGACTTTAAAATCAGAATTCCAACTTTAAATTAAAAACTTACAGTTTTTTTCACGTGGCACCTCTCAGAGTTCTGACTTTAAACTCAGAATTCTGACTTTTTTTTCTCAGAATCCTTAACTGAAAACTCTTCACGTGTGGCCATAATTTTCTTCCATAAACATAGCTATATTTCATGAAAGCTGGAAAAAAGGAAAACAATTTAAAATTCTAGCCGAGTGAAAAAAATTACTCAGACGTGCTTTAAAATGTACACGTTGGTTCTTATGTGATTTACCTAAGACAATTATTTTTATCCTTTTATGCCTTCATTTGTTCTGTATTTATACAACTAAGTAAGTAACTCTCTCCTGTTCTCTCTTTCTCACCATCTTTAGTCCATTTCCCAGCTCTCTGAGGTTTCTAATCCAGCAGCACCTTGAGCTCCTCCATACTCTCCAGGAACGTGTGCTCAAATGCCAGTGGCAAGGCATCATGGGGGATGTGTTTATGAGGCTCACCAGCAAAGAGGTAAACCACAAGAAGAGATTTGAATCCATAGAGTCATTTTTTTATGAACTACCATGCATTTAACTGTACATCTTTCACCTTTTTTTGTAGGGTCAAATTGAAGTTGTTAACGAGCCAGTAGCCGAAAAGATGCTTGTGCCAGCTTAAGTTGCTGTGCCGATGTTTACAGGCAACGCCAAACTATTTTAGCAGAGTTATTCTCCTTTTCTACCTGATAGTGGATTCATCAAACAATTCATCAAACTAATTTTTTAGGTGTTGAGCCTCTGAACTGTGCACTAATGCCTCATAGTGTGGAGGAATTTCACCAGACGGTTATTTCTCCTAGCATTTCTGTTGATGTAGATATGTTGAGATGTTTTTCAGGTGCTAAAAGGCCATTCTGGTGATGTATTTGATATGAGTGTCAAAACAGAGGGTGGAGTCAAGAGTTATACTATGGATTTTTTTACCTCAGTAACAGAGAATGTAATGAAACTAGGGATGGGCAGATTTAAATCTGAAACTAAGGTAGTTGCAGGTCACCCAAGTATTAATATCATTTAAGCAATTAATCAGGTTGGATGGTGGTAAAGTGCCAGAAGGCTTTGTGTATGTATGTACATAGAGTTGTGTGTTGTCAGCATATAACTGAAAATTTGGGCCTTGTCAACTAATTATATGTCCAAGGGGGAGAATCTAAATAGTAATGGTCCCTGAGGGAACCCTGAGGGATACCATGGGAAAGGAGGGATGTGGGAGACCTAAAACTGCTAACAGAAAGAAAACTGTTGTCAAGCTGTGAGGTAGCACTTGAACCATGATAGTGAAATGCCACTGATATGGATATGAACCATCTACTAGAAAGTAAATACCTCTAAAATCTTGACATCTTTTATAGTAGGTGATTTTTTACCAACTATTTTACCAATAAACTTGACCTGTCTTGCATTTGCAACAGATGATCTAATTTATTTTCACGGTCTCTTTTATTTTTGTAATTTTTTGGCAACTGGACAAAATATTAAAAAGGAATCATTTGGTATAATGCAATTCAATGCAAGACCACCACAAACCACAGCCTCCAAAATGACCATCAGCAGTTTGTTAATCTTGAAATATCTGGTATGTGGCATTTCTATGGATATTTTAACAACCACATTTTATCGACCATATACAAAAGATCCAGACCTCTAGTTTATTCACTTGTAAATCAAATATTGAGATTCACAATGCACAGTGCTGTTCAAGGCTAGTTAATATGGAAGGGTCAAAAGGTTTGGTCTTGTGACTGCCCATTTATAATGAATCTGAATCGCTTTGGCAGCCATGACGGAAATTAAAATGAAATGTCAAATTCCAGCAGAGCCACCCTGAGAACTGGAATACAGATGCAGCACAAAGACAGTGATGCTTGTTATCACTGTACAATGGCAAAATAGGATACTAGTCCTTAGTTGACAATATAACAGTTCGATGAATAGCCCCACAGGTATTCTATAGACAATGAATGGTGATGCATACTGTATTAATGATTTTTATATCTAAAAAGATTGTTTCTATTAAAAAAAACTTGTGAGTGCACTTCAGGATTTCCTTTTCCATTTGAGGGAACTTACACTCAGACAAAATTAGGGAGTAAATTAGCCACAATAATGTCCATAGTGTAAAAACAAAACAAATTTTTCCAGGGAAGTATTAAAAATCTTTTGTTGAAAGTATAAAAATGGTCTGCTATGTTTTGTAACCTCAGGAAAGTTGGTCGCAGCCAAACAAAGCTGAAATCCAAAAGCAGACACAATACACTGAAGGTAAATGAGTCTATAGTATTAAAGCCTGTATGTGGCTAATCCACTCTGAGTGACTGGGAGTAAAAATGCAGTAATTGGTTTGAACACCTATTTATTTAGAAAAAATAGTCAGTTTCACAATGCATTATGGGTCCTCACCCACTGATAGCCTGAGAGCTTGAGGAAGGAAAGGAAATGAGGGAAAGGAAAGGAATAATTATAAGCTCATATCAAAATATGTCATCATACTCTTTTTAGTAAGTTTTTGCTAGAAATGATTCATGTCATAGTTTTTTTATTTGTTTAGTTTGTTGTATATGTTTGTATTTAAAGTGATATATTACCAAAAACCCTTCAGTTTTCGTTCCTTTAAGGGTCATTGTAACCGATAATAATAACTGTGTAATACTGTATACCTTGATACCCTGATATTTTTTGAGCTTGAAGTTTACATTAAGATTTTTTATGTTTGTCAAACTGTTTTTCTATCCACACAGGCACTTTATCTGTTCTAATCAGTCACAACAGACTGACAGTGAAGGGAGGAGAGGAAGCGTGTGGATGGTACATGAACACACACGTACAAACACAGACAGTATCTTTCTGTCTCCTTACAGAGCGATTTCTTGGACTATTATGTGTCGTACCTGAAGGAGCTTCCGGACTGCCTATCAGTCGTTACCATGCTTGCCTCCAGTTCCATGAAATCTCCTGCCTTCCTGGAGGTAACACAAAAGAAGTGATGTGATGCGACATAAAGGGATAAGGCTGATGTTGGATAATGATACTGTATAGTCTTAGAGAAGTAACATGACATGACAGGGCAGGCAGAACGGGATGTGATAATAAGTAAAGGTGATGACAAGATAGGACATGAAGTGACATGAGAAAGCAGAATATTATAAAAGCATGACTAAACAATATGGTAATAAAATTTGTGAAATTTAAAATATTAATTTTTTAAGATTAATACCAGCGAAGAACATTCATGACAGTCATTAATAATTTCATTGTTTATACCTGCAGTACTAACTGGTTTTGTCCTTCCATCCTGATTGGTTGACCTGTATTGCCCTCTTGCTACAATTGGCTGCACTGTGCTTCTTTCAGAGTGACATAATGGGTGATGAATCCAAACCCTCCCTCCACATTCTGCTCCTTCAACCAGTCCAGAGGATCCCTGAGTACCTGATGCTGCTGCAGGTTAGATTACCATACACACTTTAAAATATATAAATAATGATTTCAGTTCAAAGGGTTCAACTTTAAAATGCCATACCATGTTAATTTCAGCTCAAACATCAAAGCACAACCAAATAAAAAAAAACAACAAATACTAAAAACCGAGATGATACATTAAAAAAGAAACACGATTATAGAGGCGAAACGGAAAAATGTTTTATATGTCATTGAAGTGATAGTTTGGATTATATGATGTGGGGTTATATGAGGTACTTAGCCATAGTCAGTGTATTGCCAACAGTAGATGTCCATCTGCAGTTTGGAGAAGCAGAGAAGAGTATGGAAGCCAAGCAACGTACTGCTGTGGACAGGGTCAGCAGTAAAATGTATTTTAGCCACTTAAAAAAGGTCCACAGTCAGTTTAAGCGTACACAATATTTAGAATAGTTTAACCTTTTTGCTTTGTTGTCAGAGAGCCTTTTCTGATGGGAAAATGCTGTTATATAAGCCAAATATTGTTTTCTCCAGACCAACCAAACTCAGTAGGTAAAATCAGTAACTTTACCTCCCAGAACTTGGGAGTTGCTGGTCTACTACTGCCTCAATCCTTTGTGTGACTTTGGTGTTTTAAAAGGATAGCGTGGATTCACCAAAGTCACACAATAACACGAACAAACTTACAGGTAGAGAATATACTGAAAATAGCAACTGCTCAGAGATGTGCGAACTTGAATAAGTTATATATCTGTGTGTATTCAGGGGCTGCTGAGGCAGACGGAGGCAGAGCACCCAGACTACTACCTGCTGCTGGTGTGCATCCAGCAGTTGAGGTCCTTCACAGCTCAGTACCAACACCTCCTGCAGCACAACCAGGAGCTTCTGCTGCACAACCGCAAGGAGGTGAAAAGGTCAGGATTACTACGCTACAAAAAAAACATTATACAAATGCTTAAGAGGTCAAACAAGACATATTCTCAGTGTTTGAACCTGACAAAATAAGGTAAAGCAGTGTTCTGTGTCCCCTGCAGGTCTACCATGAAACAGCTGTTGAAGACAGTGGAAAGTGGGATTCAAGCTAATAACATCGGCTCACCGTACCCTAGCAGTAGTGCCATGCTGTGAGTGTTTTTACATTCTTAACTATCAAGATAACTTTGTCTGTGTCTTATTTGTTGCAAGGAAGGTAAACAGGCTTTATTTTTGTGGGAACAGGGTTAATGAATCAGCTTATATGAATGATCTATCCCTCACAGAGAACATGCAAACCAGGTGAAGCGCAGCAAGCAGCGTCTTCTGGAGCAGATCCAGTCTCATCGTTTCCAGGAATGGGATCGGGACCAGGATCCAGAAACTCATTGTTACAACACAGAGTGGCCCTCCCAGGTCCCGTTCTTCAGCCCCGACCTGGACTCACAGAACCACAAACCGGCAGGTCTGTGGTCACAAAAGCTTCTGAATGTTGTAATTGATGATCTGTGGTTCTGTGGTTTTTGATTCATCATACTTTGGGCTTGGACATGAATGCTGTGAGTTTTATTCAGTTCATCTTGGGAGGCTTCAGTATGCTTCAAAGTAAGTACTTGTTGGATTGTCAAACAGCATTGGAAAATCAATTATGTAGCTTTCTGAAATAGTCAGTCCCACCAGCACACCCACTTAAAGCCATTGCGATGGTGTAAGCGCAAGCCATTACATCTTGTGGTAACACTTCCCCCCAGTTTTAGAGGTTATGTGTCTACTGCACACAAAGATAAACAAATTCAAGGGTAGACTGGCTGAGCAGGTACACCTGTACAAACATGAGCATGACCTTTAATTGAGACACCACTGGGACAATCAAATGGCCTTATTAACAGACTATCTGCACAATTTTCCTCAGCATCTTGGGAGGCCAGTACCACATTGTCTCGGATGAATGTTAACAAACCTATACCCAGGGATTTGCCAGGCATCAGAGGTAGGAAAATAGGCAGGCTTTGAACCTCTCATTCAAGCTCTCTCTTTTCATTTTTCACACAAGTTCCATCACTTTAAGTGTGTACAATCAAGTGTGAGACTGTTCAAAAGTGTGTGTATTATCCTCGTGGGTACGATTAATTGTATTTCAACTGTGATGGCGGGCGTTTTGCCCAGCATTCACATATGAAAATTTGGAGCAATTACAAAAACTCTGCCTTTATACGTGTTCCAACAACACTTCATATAACTTTGTTTGAAGCATACTGAACCCCTCTGAGTAGCACACCTGTATGATTGACATCTCTTGCTCAAGGACATAGCCAGGTGACTGTTTGTCAACACAAGGGTTTAACCTTGGTCCATTGATCTGATAAAAGAAGATCTGCTCAGTCTAGCAGACTGAGAAGAAATAGGTGATGGATAGAATTAAAAAAAAGTCTTATGCCAAAGTCTAACCCCCAGTGAAATCTGACATTATCTGGCAAATATTAAAAACCTAATTCAAATCATCAATTCCTTAAGTCCAGGGTTACAGGCCTCAATGTCCTGGGGCAACAAGACTGGGTACTCTCTGCATCTTGGCACCCAGGTACAGTATCTGTCCCATGTCTGTGAAACTTCTCAGTCATCCAGGTCATGGTATTCTCAAGGAGCTGTGCATAGGCAACTGGACTTGTTTGAGGCTCCTGTTTCTGCTTGGTGGCCTTTCATGGTGTAACCCAGGTGTAAGCTGTTAGGAATTATCATGTGTTGCCTGCATCTCTAGTTGAGTCGCGGGTGGCTTCCGTAAACCTCAGGTTTTTAGAACCGAGGAGGCCTCAAGCAAGTCCATTGCCTGCAGATAGCCCATAGAGAATACCTATCTCATGTCATAAGTTTAGGCTTTGTAGCCCTGTTTGCAATTATTTTGTTTAGTTTTTTTCATTATGTCACTTTGTGTATCCCATGTAGGGATTCTTCAGAAACAGACATGCAACCCATGTCACTTAAATGCTTTTCGGACAATTGCCCCATCAGTCAACCAGTCCACCAACCTTTGGCTTTCAGGTCTTGGCAGTATTCCAGAGAGTGACGCATCTGACAGGTCCATGTCGTGTCAGCATCATCTGTCCTCCAGACCTGCAGACTTTCGTCAGGTTCAACCGGGCTCTGCTCTGGCCGACGCCCTCGGAGAGTTCCTTCTCCCTCCAGACCCACCAGGGATGGAGAGCCTCTATGAAGAGGAGGGAGGCGCCTTTCATGATGTCACATGTTCGATCGCTGCTCCTCTGCCTCTTCAGATTCCTCCATTGACATTGCCTTCGTGAAGTGCCCCAAAGCGCCCTCAGCGTCGCATCATGCAATGGCAGCGAATGTGTCGACAACCCGTGATGTCTTTGGCAATGGTAGAAGCCAGGGTAATGGTTACAGCAAACTGCCAAACCGAGGGTGCGTGTCTCCAGATGAAGCTGTAATGATGCGCCGCAATCTACATCGCCCCCTTCAGGCCAGCCAGCGTAAGAGCAAGGTGAGTTTGTTTGTGCTTATGTCCATAGAGAGAAGGATTCTCACTTATTTTTTACATATACAAATGAACATAACATGTACATCTTCTCTGTTGTCTAGTCACTGAACGGCCTTCAGATGGACAACACGGTGAGTGGTCTTGATGGCGGTCCTCTGTCAGACCATGTCCATAGGGTGGGACTGGGCAGCCATGCCAAGCTGGAGCGACAGGGCAGTAAGGGCAGCAAAGGGTGTCCCACCCCACTGCAGAAGGTCCACAGCCCCCTGGTGAACAGAGTGGACACCGACAAACAGAGCGATGACCTCCATGGGCTGCTCAGCATTGTGGGTTCTCATCAAAGATGTGAACAAATTAATATGTCTCTTGATTAGTCTGTCTATACAGACAAACATTTTTTTTTTTAAATCAACACTGTCACCCAAAGTGATAGGGATTCACTTAATTGTTTAAGGAAACCTTGGAAGGCCACAAAACTGCAGATTCTCATTAGAGGAAAATTGCCATCATAGTATTCTGGAGACAGGAACACTATGAATAGTATAAAATGTGGTAACACAATAACTGAAGTAATTACATTGTGTCTAACCCCGCCAGGAATCTGGGTTCCAATCGTGGGGAGAGGAGTCAAAGTGGAGGAGCGGGGCAGAGAAGAATAACCACACCCCCTTCAGCGAAAGGAGTCGGAAGCAAGACAAAGGAGGCTTCAGGAGCTCTTTCAAGAAACTCTTCAAGAAGAAGTAAGAATGATAATTTAACATGAAACAATGCACACAGATATTCTTAACACTGTGGCTGCTTTGACTGAAAGAGAGCAAATGAATCAATGCTTCCTAAGGTCTGCCCCTTTTTTCTGTGTCCTCCAATACCAGCTGAGCAAGCATGGCAACTTGTGGAACCTCGGTCAGCTCTCTCCTTTCCTGTTTTCTGTACTTGCCATGTGTTATGGTTCGTCTGTGTTGAAAAGAAAACCAAATTTTGAGATGGTTAAAAGATCTAGATCTTTTCGCACCGAAAATGTGCTGTTAGCAAAATGCTTGCTAACTAGATAGCTAACTATTGAGGAAAATCAGCTAGCTAGTTAGCGAGCCTTTTGATCTTACAGCATAGGTTCCAAAAGGGGGCGTGGTCAGTTCTCTCAAGAATTTCTGAGAGGTGGTAAGAAGAGGGAAGGACTGAAATAAAGGCACGTACTAAGATAAGTTTTGCCTTCAAAAGCCACATCTTTTTGCATCAAAGTTTGTGGAAAATGCCTCAACCTTTAGACGTACCTTTAAAAATAAAATTTAAATTAAAATATTACCACTGACATGCAGGAATCAAGTTTACCGCTGCTCCTTGTTCTCACAGGAGCAGTGATGAGAAGAAAGAGAAGGGGGACGAGAAAACACCAGAAAACCAAAACAACGGTGAGCACGAAACGCCAGGGAAGAATTCCAAACTGGCACATCTGGAGATAAACCGTGGAACAGCTGTATAACACCACTCTATCACACATACAAACACTGTCACAGATTGATCACATATAAAGTGTAATACATGCATGTTTAAGCATACATACAAACTAAAGACGTACAACATGATGTTTTTTATATGTACAACTGTTTTATAAATGCTGTAATATAAACAGGTATAAATCATTTAGCTAAACAACTTTTCTTTTAATCATTTCCATGTGTAAATGTGATATTTATTTGAACAACAAACTCCTACCCCACACCAAAACAGCACTGATGGTTGAATTATTGCTCATGTTTTGTGTTATTTTTTTAAAAAAGTAATAGTACAGTATCACACACCAAAATGACACAGGAGGTTGAGGTAGAAATCTGCCTTAGATTACATTTGTTTGGAGCCAGCTTAGATTAAATGTGACAGAAGGTAAATGTGCAGTTAAAGGTGCTGTATACGACATTTACTTCCTCTAGAGGTCGCAATAGGCCACCAGCATCTAAGCCGTTCTGATAAAATATGGATCAAGATTATGTTACCACATTGTCTATTTCTTGCCTAATTTTTTTTTTAGAAACATATTTTAGTGTACTGTTAAGTTGTAATACCAGAACTATTGTAACCAGGCAGCTGCCATTTTGACTCCGGTTTCCTACAGAGACTCACAAAACTCAAATTAAACTGAGAAACTAGGCAGTGCTGATCAAATATGGATCAAGACACATATTTGTATGTACTGCTTTGCTGTAGTATGAGAATTGTGACCAGATGGCCACCATTTTGGCTCTTGTTTCCAATGGAGACTCCCAACCAAAACTCCAATATGTCAAAATAGGTTGTGTTGATCAAAAATGGATCAAGATTCGGTTTCTGCGTTGTCTGAAATGTTTTCAGAAACAGGTTTTAGTGTACTGTAGATGTCATGTAAAAAACTCCCCATCCAACCATATTGATACCAGACGTGGACCTTTGGATGACAACATACGCACCAGGGGGTGTGATGTCATTCCCTTCTCAGGATGCCATAACTCAACTACATCTTAATAGCAGTTTAAACTTGTTTAAACAGTTGTTTGTTGACATCTAGTGAGGCTAAATGTTGTATATTGCACCTTTAAAGACCAAGTTAAACTGTTTACCAATGAAGATGTGGTTACAAACTTGACCACTAGAGATCACTGTTACAGACTATCCATCCCCACACTGGAAATAGCTCTGCTCTACCTCCAGTTTCGAAAAGTTTTTCAGATAACTAAATTTTGTTTCCCTTTTTGCTCTTTTTGCAAACGTTAAGAAGTTGCATATTGACAGGTGGTCCCCTCTTTGGATTTCATTATGGGAAATAAAAATTTTCTGAACATGTAGTGGTCCTAAATGTGAACTATTCCACCAATTCAACAGGCTCTGACTCTCATTTGTATGGGTTTCACTCCAGTCAGTTTGCTTAATGTATTAAGCCATAACCAGAAATGATTATATTGTACATATATACTATATTACTCAGGAGAACAAACATTAAACTGCTGTTATTTGTGTATGTTTATACGTATTTTTGAGCATTTTGTCTGAAGGCAAAACAGTAAATGTTTTTCTTTGTGACAATTATTTCTATGCTTTGAACAGAATTGTTTTTTAAAGAGATGAATGTGACAATCAAGAGACATAAAGAATGTTCAATAAAAGGTCTACACTGAAAATTTGTCATGTCGCCAGTCCCTTTTGCTTGCATCACTAGGTTATTACAATATGACAAAATAAAAAATTTATAAATAATTTCTGGATCCTGAATTTGCCTATATATATACCAATGGGTCCCTGCCACAGTTTTTAGGCGCCTACTATAGACAAGATGGTTCCTGCCACTTTAGGTACTTCTTTTAAAGTGTTAACTTTTCTATTTTGGGTTTATTATTCCATGCTATAAAAAAAAGGGGGGGTTTCAGACTTTCATGTGATTGAGTCGGCCAGCTGTGTGGGCAGGAACTCGAAAGTGGAACTCGAAAGACTCTGGCTCCAAATTACATCACCAGCGCAAGATGGCAGTACTCATACCTGGTTTAATTTGGTTTTTTTTTATATTTTATATATATATTTATTTTTTTTTTTTTACAGTGGGAGGAAATAAAGACATGATCATGGCACCACTGATTGGTGGAAATGGGCGTGGCCTATCACAAATTTGCTCACAACACGAGATGTCTTTGAGCAATCCTGATTAAACTCACAGGAAACATCTGGCCCCATCTCCTGAGCATACAAACCAACTTTTTTCAAATCCCAGGGGTGGGGGGGGGGGGGGGGGCGCAAAGCTTCGCGTGCAGGCTGTGTGATGGTGAAACAAGGGGCCGTTTTCACTTTGCTTCAAACAGAATTTACAGCTGAACGACTTTGCTTGGTGTCCGAAATCCCCTTGTTGCTGCTTGCGGCTTTATTTCCACTGTTGTTATTATCACACTGATGTCTCAAAGTGTCTTTCCATGAAACAAGGCCATCAGAAATAACCACCACAAGACACCAAATGGTTGAGTTCCTTCTTTTTAATGTGTTAACCTGTCATCTCATAAATCTGTTACACTTCTGAACCAAAATATAGGCAATTATACAGTATGTAAAACAAACCCATTTTTATTTTACACTATATACATTTCATAACGTGTGCATTGCATTATGAAAACTAAAGACAAAGGTGATGTAATAGCGACAGAACAGAGGAGACGTATTGTGTTTTGCTTTATACTGGGAGGAGGATCAAACAATAACTCAACTTTGCTTTAATCTGATTGGAGCACCAGATAGATGGGGTTTACCACATAGAAACTAGGAGCGCCAGAAAGAACAGGCAATGATGCAATGATCTCAATTCCAATTTAGTATTATTAATAGTAGGATTCTTCAGAAAATCCACATATCTGGTGTCCACGTCATCTTAAAACAATCCCTTTGAATTATTTTCACGTGATTTGACCCAGGAGTAGTTGACATTGTAAAACACAGACTTTTTAACATTTCAGCAACACCCACAACGGAACGCCAGGTTGGCACTTGCTTTAGGGGGGTTATAGATTCAGCTTGCATCTGTGACAGCAGAAATGTTCATCAAAGCATCATTTAGTCCCACAGACACTTTGTTATACTGCAAAAGGGACAGTTTCACCAAAATTAAAACTTAAAAACCCAACAGAAAAAATGGGATGAGATTTCAGGACTGCCTGTGTAGTCTGTTTAAACCGAATCAATACATACTTGCCATGGTTTTAGATGTGCAGCTATGATACAGTACAAGTTTTTTTTTCTATAGGCTCGTGATCTCATAATGCAAAATATATTAAAATAAAATGGGTATTTTAGGAAACAAAGAAAACTTTAAAGTCATTTTCAGAGGAATCTCTCATTCACTTGTCTTCATGTGATAGGTTTTAGTAACTTTTGTTCATTTACATACATCAGCTGAGAGGACAAAGACATTTTAATGAGTCTCAGAGAACATTTTTGTTCAACTCTAACCTTATATGCTGTTGATGGCTGTCTGTTGAATCAGACATTTGTTTTTTATCTAGGACAAACCACAAGGTAGGCTAAAGTCTAAATTTGGCCATCAAATTTTTTACATATTTTGGCATTACATTACAAATGTAAAATATATGTTCTCTGACATCAGCCGAGCCCCAGTGTAAAGGAATGTGTGATACATTTTTTCCAAATATAATATGAATCTGTCACAGGTTTGGTTATGCAGGGCTGCTGACATCAGATGTTTTAACCAATCAAGTGGCGGAAAGAACCAGCCAAGTCAAATGAATTGAATCTAAATATGGAAAATGATCGATTAAGCTTAATGGCTGATGATGTTAACGAGAGGATATTCAGCGTACTTGGTAGAACTGATATCTTTTTGACACTGTATGTGCAAACGGGAGAAGTGTTTGTGTTAAATAACATGATTGCGAGAATAAAACTTGGTTGAGCCCTGAAACCATGACACTTTTGTATTTATGGACATTGGCTAAAACCACGTGTATTGGCATGATCATGGCTTAATAGTTCATCCAGGGTAGCTATTCACTTCCAAGACAAGTTTTTTTTTTTAAAGATAGTGTCTGGTTCAAATATGTAAATTGTGAAACTTTAATTTGCTCTGTATTTATCAAGATTCCTTCCTGGATTGAACATCAGCTCCAGCTTTTGCCAGTAGAATTCAACTGATTTGACATTAATCTCTTCTGTGGCTGATCTGTGGTTAAATTACAGCTATTAGACTGGGTTGTACCAACAAAGATTCATTTAATCTAAGATCAGTTCCAATCAGAGGTTAGTCAGTGACTTTCGTCTGCTCTGTAGTCCTTAACAACACATTACATCGTTTGCTAGTTAGCTAAAATGTTAACAAAATGTTCTATTGTTTGCTAACTAGCTTCAAAGTTAAAAAAGGTGAGGCAGCATTGTTTGCTAACCACCTAAAAAGTTAGTTAACCTAGTTAGCCGATTCACGCTGGCTTGGCAGGGAAGTTCTAATTTCGATACCTTGAGAAAAACTTGTTAGCGGATCATAAAACTCAATTGTATTGAGTCTATCCCTTAACTTTTTTTGAGGTACTTGATTTTGCTCGCTCCATCTCAAAAAGTCAAACATCCTCAAGTATAAGTTTAAAGTGGGAAGAGTTATGGGTTTGAAAAATGAATCCTTGTTGGTGCAACCCAGTTATTCGAGTCCTACTACAAAGGGCACCACATTAAGGAGTACATTGTCCTCTTCAAACTTAATACATGGCAAATAAGTGTAGTGTCTTAATGTCTTGTATGATTCATATTTCTGACATTTGTCATCCAGGTGCAAAGCAAGACTCTGTGGGCATTTTATACAAGGAAAGTGTGCACAGTCGATTAAAGTAGACAAATGATTTATATCCTCACAGTGGGTTCAGGCTCTCTACACTTAACTAGACTAAGCTTGTTTCAGCTACTTCACCACAACAGTGCAATACAGCATCAGGAGCTGCAATCCACTGCGAGGATCTGTTTATCCACGAACAAACCACCATGAAAGCATGGTGAAATAGTGTGTAGGAGCGTTGTTGTGATTCCTGCCACTGAATGTTTGGAGGAGGGACATGCCTCCATGTTGGCAAGCGACAAAGAAATGTTGAGATAATGACTTATCGGCTTTCTGAGCAGTGGAGGGAAATTTCACCGTACAAAGGGGGTGATGAAAGCAAAGGAGGAACAGAAAGCTCTTACATTCTTAAATCGTCAGTCCACCGACATGGTGACACGTCCGATTTTACAACCACCTTTTCAGTGACATGCAAAATACAGAGCTGAAACTTTGTGATCCTTTAATAATTTTTCCATTGATTCCATAGTTAGCCACATTTTAAATTTAAAAAGACAGTACTTTAATTTGTTCCCATTTCTACTCTGTCCATTGGAATTTTGGCTTTGTTGTTACAGTCTGGTCTGTTTTTGTAACACTGCATTTAAGTCCAGAGCTATGGTCACTTTGGGTTAGAGATAAACAGCCAGAAACTGGATTTTATTCATCATTAAAAATCTGGTTTGGTTACCAAATTCTTAAAAAATACCACATTAAATTTACTTGATTTACTTTGGTAATTGCTCGTCTTGTAGCTGGTTGGTTCAGTTAAAACCTTAAAACTGTATTTTTAATGGAGAAAATAAGAAATTCTTGAAAGTGGCCCACTTGAAAAATGATCCCAAATGTTTCAGCTCTGGGCGAGTTGCGTTGTAGCGATGGTGTCTCAGTTAGGTTCAGCTAAACTAGTGTTGACGTCCTCTGAAGCAACCTCTAGTGTCACAGCTTGTAAAGACTGGTACTGTACTGCCACATGTAGACTCTCCTACACACCACACAGTGCACACAGACATGCATGTAGTGTGATTCCTCGTACAGATGTCGGCCTTTAAGAAAGTTACAGCAATGACAGCTCAAGTTAAAAACGTCTCCGATCGTGATTAAAACGAATAAAACATTTGGACTTTGCACAGAAATTTAAATTTTTATTTCCCACCTCACTTCTTTACTAGCTTCTCTTCTACTAGAAGTCATTGTTCAATGTGTCACACATTAATGGCTCCTTCTGAAAAAGCTGAAACATGGATATATGCTATTATTCTAGCTCAAAATTTTGTTTTGGAGGCTAGTAGAACAGAAGCTAGCTAACAGTGGGAGTTTGTCCTTTAATTTTTTGTTTTCCTCTGTGCAGTACATACTTTTAATCTGGCCTAAATGTGATCATGTCCTAGTTTGACAAATCATTTTCAAACAGTATTCTGAAATTATTCTTAGCGTTTGTTTTATCCTCTTTGGAGCACCACATGTGAGGGGTTTTCTCCAACCCCACCCATGTGGGATTCCACAGAAGTTAAATTTAATGCCAGAGCTGATGGCTAACAGCTAATATTCAGTATATATATACCAGGTTTACTGCATAAATATAAATGATTTTTTCCTTCCGTATAAATCCAGCCTTTGTCTTGTTTTGCTCTTTTCGAGTGGCCTCGAGCAGAAACACAACTGTCACCTGTTAAAGACCAGATCTGTACATGATGCACTTGTATGTGCATAATCTACGTCTATGCACACACACATACACACACACACTGTGCATACACATAAGGTCATATATTATAATGACATCACATTTGCTTGTCAAATACCTTTTTCTCTGTGCAAATTTTTAACACCAGTGGTTCAATAAAAAAAAAAAGAAAAAAATGAAGCTTTCTGAATAAAACAGCATTTAAAAAAATGAAAAGGATTCCGTCAAAACAGGAGAAACAAACTTAAACGAAAAGAATTTGTAACGTCCGCTGCCCTGACGACTGTTGCTATGGTGCAAACGAGCAGGAAGTTTCGATGGTGACGCATGCAAAATGAAAAATGACCAATCAGTGCTGCTTCCTGTGTTTGCTCAGTCCAATCCTGAGCTCCAGATTGCTATTAGAGTAATATCCGATTACTAAAGCTGTCCACCTGAGGAGACTGCAGGGGGGTTCTGTGCTTCCTGACCCTTGTCACATGATCGGGGAACCAGGAAGTGAATTTACTGCCCCGTCACTCCTCCACGCCCGTCTGTCTGTCTGTTTGTCTCCACAGTTGTACAGAGCAACTATACACACGCCTATCTACATGACCAGTCTTTTTAGTGTTCGTCTCTGTCAAAAAAATACTACATTTATATTTACAACAATTAAATAGAGGTCAATTAAGCACTTGTGTGGTGTGGTGACGGGTATTGGAATTCGTTGCTAGCAGAGGTGGCGAAGCTTATTAGTCTATTTTCTCTTTTTTTTTAATCCTTTTTTTAAAAAAAACAAAACAAATAAAACAGGAAAGCCATCCTGGTTGTTAAAGTTACATCATGCCACAATAAATAAAGGTGTAGTTAAAAAAAGGGGAGAAAAGGAAAGAGGAAAAGGACAATGAAGGTTTTCTGTGCAAGATGGCTCTTCTGTGAAGCTTTAGCGCAAGTAGCAGTAGCAGTAGTAGTAGTAGTATGTGTAGAACTAGTAGTAGAAGTAGTGTTGAAGTCTGACTTCTGTGCTGGGTGCTGTTTTCCCAGTGTGCAGTACGCAGGGGGGAGGTGGGATGGTATCAGGGGGGATTCTGGGTCGAAGTCACTCTTGGAAGGTGCAGAGAAGAGATTCCCTGACAATCACAACCCAAACTGGCCTTAGACGGCCAGTTTTTAAACCCTCGCTCTGTTGGAAACGGCTCCACGACCTGACTACAACACGCTTAACTAATACACATGTAACACTGCGGTGCGTTTTAAATGTCTGCAACTGGGAATCCACATTCTGCACCCACGAACGGCTCATCTCCCAGCCGACAGGAGGTTGGTTGGGTGGGTGGGTTAGCAGTGGGGGTTGAGGGCTGAGTGTGTCTCCCGGTTGCTCACTCCCTTGTTTGCATTAGTGGTAGGCTGTTTTAGAGAAGTGTGTTTATGTGCGTGTGAGTCTGTGTGCGTGCGTCTCAGTAGCTGTTTTCGTGGCCTGCCAGGATGTATAGGTTGCTGTGGGCTGTAGGGTTGTCTGTAGGCCTGCTCTCCAGCACCACCACCCTGCAAGACAAACACACACACACACAGTCAAAGGCAGAAAGACACACACAACATCCGGTTTAGTTTCAAGGGAAGGTAAAATATTAATCAGCCTTTATGCTGCCTGTTAATCCCAGACTAAAGAAGAACCCAGGTATTAGTTTTTCTGACATAAATAAAATACAATGACGATTATAAAGTGTTAAGACACAATAAAAGCCCAGAATTTACTGTAGTAATATGTACAGACAGCCAGCAACCCACGCAGGATATGGTCCAGCCCTGTAAAAGCTCTGTTATTTGGAAAGAAGCAGCAGGGGGGGATGACTTGCTCTGATCATAACCTGACCTGAGTAAAACTGGGAGAAAGCTGTTAATACTGTTTTAACAGGGACCCAAAGGCTCACACATTCACACATCATCACTCAGAGGAACTCAGCTGCTCAGTAATGGAACAACAGACACCAAAATTACCCAGTCCACATTAAAATTAGTAGTAGTTCAACAATTACTGACAAAATTTACTGCATTTGACTTAGAATGGCCAAGACTGTCAGTTTCACCATTTTTGAAATTCTGTGAATGTGCGAAAACATCGTTGAATTAAAAAAAAATACAAAACTGCTGGCACCCCACGTTTCTTAAAAGTGTCTGTATTTTTGTTTAAAATGTTAATTATATAAATTACACAAAAGGCAAAGAAAAGCACAATCATTTTTACCCGTTTCAGCCAGTCAGCATGCAAATTTTTGTGGTTGTTACTTTTTTGCGCAGTTGTAGATGCATCTTGATTGCAGCTATCGTTGTCTCGGTCAAAGAGACTTTGCAAGCGGTCTCGACTTCCATTAATTTGCAAACATTAAAATATAAATAATTAATGAACGTTTGAGGAATCTGCTTAACATAAAATAGGGGAGCCTGGGGACTTTTTGTCTCAGCACCTGTAAATTTTGTGTTTGAGCTCTCAGATTTTGACAGAAAGTACCCTTACTTCAGTCACATGCCAGTGTTTCTTGTGTTTGGTTTTACCTTTTGAACAATTTAAAGAAAATACACGAGGATGACAAAATTTAAAAAGTAGTAGCGGAAGCAGCCACCACAGCTACACACACAAAACGGAGGCCACATTTGGAGAAGATGTAAACAGAACAAAACCGTTTGACACCTGCTGGAGGTATTTTATTATTATATCATTACACATATTACATTATGTTGTATGCTTCTATATGCGTTTTATGTTTTACATTAGCTCGTTTCCAGCCCTTTCTCATAAGCTATGATTAGTTTCTATGATGGTTCTTGGAGGAAATTTGTTGATGTGAAATAAAATTTTTTAAAATGTCATAAAATACATTTAACTGTTTCTCATTTGAACTAATTCAACATTAATCTATAGTGTGACGTTTATTACGTTACAGAAAAATACTGCTGTGACTCTGCATAACCATTATGGTTTAATCTGTAAGATGGCACGCATGTCGATAAATACATGATTAAAATTTACATTTTGGTATTATTTCATTTTTAGACAACATCCTAAAAGAATAAACGCATTAATCTTTTAATTGGGTATTTATCATTAGAGATGATTTTGGAAAATAAAAGGTCAAAATGGTCGCTTACAGCAGTTCTGCTAGTTAAAGAATTCTGACTCTTCTAGTGTTAAAAGCTGCTACAATTTCTCATTTACTACATTTTGAGATACTGTAAAAGTCCAAGTATCAGTCAAAACAGTGTTACATGCACAGCATCAGACCAGACAAAGATGATTTTGGTGTCTTAATTGTCATAACTTAACAGGTAAAATCCTCCCAAATCTTTGCTGTATCCCCTAAGACACACACACTCTCTCTTCCTCTCAGACGGTCTTAAAGCCCCTGATCAGTCACATCTGGTGTCAAGCAGACCTCGAGATTCCCGACAGAAAGAGGCAGAATTTTCAGCTGGCAGAAACCAGAGTGTACCTGCGCAGAGCCTCGGCCTCTGGATCTCTACAGTCGGCACGTCTTCAGTAGTGAGACATCAGAGAGGGTGTTAACAGTGGGCTAAGTGTGTGTGCGTGTGTGTGTGTGTGTATGAAGTGAGGAGGAGTGTATGTGTTGGGTGTGTGTGTGTGTGTGGGTTCTCACCTGTCTGAGCCCAGTAGTCTGAAGATGCGTGTGCTGTCAGAGATCTCCTGGGTGATCTGATGAATAAATGATGAAAAGAGAAAAGCAGGCGAAGAAGAAGCGCAAAGTCAAGGTCAGAGCTCGCCGGGACAAACTGGTCCAAAAGTATGAAATTCAAGTGTCATGGCCAAGTAAAATAATGATACCCTGATTTTTGGGTTACTGATCAAATCTGATATGACTTCTACCTCTCCCCTTTTTTCCTTTTGTCTATTTATCTTTTGTATTTTTCTCATTTTTTCTCATTTATACCTTTGTTCTATTCTAACCATAAACACCTCAAGCTGAAATAAAGTTGTTGTTTTTTTTATTTCACTTGGTTAAATTATCAATAAGCCATGTACATACAGCAGTAAAACTGTGACTTAGATAAGCCACATATGTTTTAGGAATTCAGCAGCAACATGATGATAATCACAATCCTATTTCAGTCTGAGATTAAATAACATCCTGCTAAGATACCTGAAAGTGAACCTCTTTACACGGTACAAAGGTCACTTTTATTGTGCATTTTCTTCTTAACTGAGCACAAACACACACAAAACACACAGACGTTCAGTATCGATCTCACCTCATTGGTCTTGAAACTCCGCCCCTGCATGCCATGCCTCCAGAAGGCCAGTACACTGTCTTGGAGACAAACTGGAAAGAAAAGAGGATAAACATTAACAAAGATTATCATTATGAAAGTACAAATGAGCTTGTACTGTAATAAATCCACTAGAATATTCTAAAAGATTCAATTTTGTTTTTTTTTAATTTGTCTTTACCTGTGGATTCGATCTGGAAGTTGAAGGTGAGCTCGGCTGACAACTTCCTGCTGGATTTCAACCTTCCCTGGAGGTTCACTATCTTTATACACCCTGCAGAGAGAAAGAGGGAGAGATGGAGAACGGAAGAATGAATTTCTTGTAATATGAACTGCAAAAGCCTGACGTAGTGGAGGACGCACAGTCCTGATGGACAGATGTGTCCAAACATCTTTATGGTACTCACTGTCGAGGCAGACTAGGATAGTGTCTCTCTCTAGCTGAGTGACGTGGATCACACACGTCTGTGGTGTGTCTGCAGAGGGAAAGATGAAAGCAGAGCATTTAGTTCGGCCTCCACACGACATCTCAGAGCAAATCAAGTGCTGTTATGTTAACAAGACAGAGCTGGTCTCGCTGTTCTCACCCGCTTCTGTGAACCAGGAGGAGGTAGAGTTGGGGTTGACGGTGCCGAACCGGACCACCTGGTTGAGTTCGGTGCCTTTACTGACCGCCACACAGATCAGAGGGTAGGTCTGCTCCGGGACCACCAACATCTCAAAGACCTCCAATGGACACGGCAACGGGAAGTCGATGTTCTGTCGGGTAGATGAGGAGACAGTAGGTAAGAAAGGGAAGCTGCCATTTAATCATTTTAGAGCTTGAACTGATTTTTTTCTAACTCTATAACCTCAGACCAGGCTTGTGTCTCGTGTTTATAATCAGGATTTTTCTAATAAAATGAAACAAGGAAACACAAATGAGAGGTTTTGAAGAGCAAACACTGACCTTGATGAGCATGAAACTTCTGCATGGACTCCACCCACTCCAGCAGCATGACACTAGACTGAAAGGCTCCACACAGGTACTTATGGCCTGTGTACGGGTTACGAACTGCATGGAAACAAAACCAGTTATTCGTCACTTTATATCTTGGTAAGACTTAGTAGTAGCATTAAACTCATCATAATGGTTCTGGCTGTACTAAACATTACACACTAACCGCAATATGTTTCTATGGGATAATAAACAGATTAACATGCAGCTTTTTTTATGTAGGCAGGCGCCAAAGGTCATATTTGATCACAATTAAACAAAGTCAGTCTTTCAGCATTGCAGAGCCGTATGACTAGTGACAAAATATAAAATCCTCCTTCACTAAAACTCACCTACGCAGCACTTTTGGCACCCTTTAGTGTCTGGAATTTTATTGGACACAGCAAACTTCCTATAAACAGAAAAACAAAGAAATCAGTACCACTCAAAAAAACAGACGCACAGATGATTCAAATTGTTCTGTTTTCATTGGAAGTTACTTAAATCTCGTGTGATTAAAGACAGATATGTTAAGAAGAGTGCAGGATTACAATTCAGTTGATCAAAAGGAGATGCAGTTTATTATTTTCATGACTAATAAGTTTAACTTCCTGTTCGGAAAGTTACCTGGGAATGATCTTATCAGGCAGCTTGTGTGTGGGAATGGCTACTGGTAACTTCTGTAACTGTCTGGCCTGTTCGAACAGACCGGTGAGACTATGGGAGTACAGCTGAGAGGCTTTTCCTGGAGTGGAATGAAACAGAAGAGAAAAAAAAAATAGAAAAGAGATCAGAAAAGAAGATGCCAAAAGTAAAGAATGAATAATGTTGACTTTGGATATAAGTTGTATAAAATGGTTATAAGAATAAAGCAATTTATATATTCAACATCCAAATGATCCCATCACACAAACATGTTGTTGCTCACCAGATATGGAAAGAAGACAATTGTTCATGACATATAGCCAAGTACACCGCCGAGGAAAGAGCTGCAGACAGATACAAGGTAGAGAGAGATGCAACGAATGAGCATTATAAAATAACTAGCTTAAATGAGCTGAGGCAGTTTCAAAGATTGAATAATTTTGACTTTTTTTTAACCAAACCACATTCATAAAGTATATTACTATTTTAATAAAAAAGTGCCATCTCCGGTCTAACCTGTTCCATCGAGGTCTCGTGCAGTTCATTAAGGTTTAATGTGTAGATTCCCTCTTCAGCTCCGAATATCAAATACTGGTCTGAAACACACACAGAACAAACATTTTGTCACTTTTTAGAGCAAAGCAGCAGCTCACACACAAACATCACAATAACGTCACCTGAAGAATCGGGGTGGTTTGATTTAGGATGTAACTTATGACACGTTCATGACCCTGTAAGTTGTTACCTCTGGTGTCAGGATTGATCCAGGAAGTGGCACAGTGGATCTTCAAAGGACAGCCGTTGAACACCTTGGAGAAACACGCACCCATCTGCGAATGGGAGGAGGAGATGTAGAAATATGATGCAAATGATGAACCGACTATTCTGTAAAACATGATGCTCAGACATGTTGCGTTTGTTCCTCCTATGAGTGTTGCTATAGACTAAAAAACAGAGTGCAATGTGACAAAAATTCCTATAGACTTCCCATATAATATATATATATATATATCTGTGTTTCTCTGCACAACACCACTCACAATAACTGACAGGAGAGCAGAAAGAGGCTGATACTTACATGGACTTTGGGTGTAGGGGGGAGGCCGTTACTGATTGGCTTCTAGAACAAACAGAAGAACACATGCACACACATTCAATTAGTAAGCACTGGCATATGAATGATCCTGGTAAATCTTATATACAGTGTCACAATTTGACAAGTGGAGAATAAATGTATCTGAAGGTACACATGAAGATAAACCCCCTAGTTTTTGTTACAGCACCAACAATACATATAAACGCTACAATGTCCTTCCAACTCAGTGTTTTGAAACAAATTTCGCAAGTTTTGAGCTTCAACACATCCACAGTGGATGGATATTCTTGTGGGGACACTATTGGTTGCAGTGACAAAATTGGAAAAGTCGTTTCCCTGTGCATTGAAGACTTTGTTGTTAGCTGGGCTAGGTTAACATTTAGCTAGAGACGACAGCCTGAAGCTGCTATACTGTAACATTATGACTGTTCACCAGCAGCCTCTGGTGCTGCACTCAAGCTAAAGTTAGTTGTCCATCAGTACTAACTGTCAGCAGCATCATTTAGCTGACAGTCAACATTTATGCATCTTATGTACCTCAAAGCCACGGTTCAGCATAATATAAATGACAGAAGCTAATTCATATTTATTGTCATCAAAAAGGAATAAACACGGCTTCCAAAATAATGAATTAGTTTCATGCCTTTTGGGATCCTCTTCCTTTCCAGGCAGGATGGGAAAAAGGAGACTTTGATGGATTTGTGTGTTTATTTGTTTTACAATGTGCTACTTAACAGCTTTTCAGCATTTTCCTATTTCTCACAAACTGTAATCTTTCCCCCAAAAGAGGGCGTGGCCTTGACGACTGGGCTTTGATGACATATTGCTGCTCTGATTTATGCATTTGGCAACACTGGGCTGGATTCACAAAGATTAGACTAGATTTAGACAAGCCTGTAGTGTTGTGACTAGACTTAAGACCCTTCATTTCTAACCTGACTAACTACAAGCCAAAAAAAATTGGACACCTAACCCCCAGGCTAACAATCACTGCTACCAACTGATCAGTAGCACCCAACAACAAAAAATGAGGAACACATGGCTCATAATTTGTGGTTTGCTAACATTATTATGGAGAGAGTAGCGATTTTTTTTTTTTTTTTTGAAAACAACCAGTGTAACTTCCTCAAAGATCTCTGGAGGTCCCTGAGCCACTGATGTGGAGTCAGGTCTACTTACCGGAACATCCTTCTTCTCTTTCCGTATGGGGACACTAGGGGGCATAGTGGACTGTCTGTCTGCTGGGCTGTCCCTGTCTCCACTGTGAGGAGAGTTCAGCCCATTTCCTACAACAACAGAGACACAACTCAGAGTGTGACAGAGAAACAGAGACATGGTGAGTGTGTGAATATGCAGCTGTGTGTTGGTGGAAAAAAGTGAGCAACAAAACATAAACACTTAAAGTTGGTTTCAATGAGTGCAATCGAATCTGCAGGACTGAAGACATATAAGAAACAAACTACTGGGAGCAGAGAGGGAGGGAAGGAGGGAGCAGGCTAGCAGGAAGAATACAGAGGATCAAATATAGTCATGAGCACAGGAAGGTGTTAATGCACCACATATAACCTGCTAAATATTAGATAGTGATCAATACAGGTCATTTATGACCGACAGGTTTGTCTACCACTCAAACTCTCTGGCAAGTAAACAACAAATCTCCATACCCTATTCTCCTAGGAAGGTTTGAGTTGGCTGATAAAATGCTAAAATATCTTTTTTTTTTTTTGTGATAGCTTGTATCTGGGGCTATGGATAAAAATATTTCCTGTCATGGGAAAACAACACCTCACTCACTCACTCACACACTCACACACTCACACACTCACACACACACACACACACACACACACACACACACACACACACACACACACACACACACACACACACACACACAGTGCAACTCTACTGATGTGTGCTTGCTGAAGGCTTACAGGATCGTTCCACCATAACTGGATATTTCTTATCTTTGTTTTTTTTCATGTATTTAGTGTAGGGATGCACAATAGTATTGGCATGTCATCAGCTGATAAAGGCTTTAAAATTAAATATTGGCATCGACCCAAAACAAATACTTCTATCAATATCACTGATAAGATGGTGCTTTAATTATGCCACGCCAGTATGTCTGCAGTGTGGAGACTTGTTAATTGTCTGAAAACAGACAGCAAAGTTGCTATTTTTCGATGAACGCTCAGAGTCGGTCATGTGAGGAGAAGCCAAATCATGTACCTTCAACACTACAAATGTAATTGCTGTCATAATGAGAAATTTGTGTAGAACGAAGAGGAAAAAGTCACCAGCAAAACAAATCTGTCATCATTAGTTTTCTTACTTTGCCCAGTGAATTCGTACATTTTGTATTTTATGTCTTTATCTGCCAGTGGGCCATCACTGATAAGAATGGGCTTAATATGTTAATTCACTACAAGAGAGACTTGACATTCAAGATGAGCACATATCAGCATCAGCAACCTGCCGAAACAAGTTAAAAATCTTGGCATATCAGAAGAAATCCAATATTGTGCACCCCCAAATTTAATGTTAATGTTAATCTATGTGATTCAACTCACCAGAGTTACTTAAAAATACAGCACTAAATACTTGATGAACATTTCTATAACACAGCCAATTTTAAAATTCTCCACTAAACAGATTTGTCAAATAACAGCCAACTTGTTATATGAGTCCAACCTTCTCTTAATCAATTTAGTGACCAAGCAGGTAAACCAAACTAACAAACTTACTTGTAACTAACTATTTAGTTCCAAGGTAGATTTTATAGAATTGTGGCTTTTATAGAATGAACTTTTCCACCAGTGGGATCTTTTTGCATGATTAAAGCCCTGGAAATGATCTGATGTAGATATTATAATAACACAGGGTATATCCAAGTACTCCAATGTTACTGGATATTTAGCGTATTCCAAGGTTTGGTTACAAGAGTTTGTTTCTGTTCCTGTTCAGCTTCTGTCTCTTGTGCGCTGGTCTGTTATCATCCAAGACAAACAACTGTTTGAATTAATGCCTTGATGTGAGTCTTTTTCAATGTTTGAAGTTACTTTTTTGAATTTATATTCAAAAAGCAGCTAACAGGAACAGAAAATTAACCAAATGTAATCAAAATGAGACAAATCAAAAACAGAAACAATATTATAGAGATATCAGACTTCATTCCTGACGCCTTCATATCACTATCATATCTCATATCACTATCATGTGTTGTTGCCTGAGTTCATATCAGCCAGGACGATGTTTTCTCCTCTTCCTTCTTCCTCCTAGGAAGCGAGGGGCAGTGGTAGCAGACTACTAGCTTTCGATTGATTGAGTTAAACAACCAATCAGACTTCACAAAAATATGACAAACACTGATACTGAGCAGGAGCTGATGGACGGAAGGAGCTACAAACAAAAGAATTTAAAGGACTGTTATTAATGGACTCATGGAACAAAGAAATCAGACTACGTGGACTGACTAATGGGAGACCACACAACCAATCGGAGGGGAGGACGGGGTCTGCGGACACTACCGATCTATCAAGTGGCTGCTCTTACTCTCTTCCTTTTCCTCCTCTTTTTCCTGCTCCTCTTTCACCTCCTTCAGCACCTCCCACGCCTCCTCCAGCTCCTCCTCTGTGTGAGGCGTGTGGAGCCACTCCCAGAAATGCCTAAAGCTCCCATCATCCTCTGGGGCAGAGTTTTCGACGTCCGTGCGTTTGGGGCTCTCGTTACCTAGGCTACTGCGGCGGTGGGGCGGCAGCTTCGGGGGCGGGGGACGTGGGGGGACGTTAGAGGGCTTGGCGGGGCTCGGTGTCTCTGGGACTGGACAGCGCTTGATGGTCCCTCCCCCTCCTCCGTCGTCCTCGCTGTGTGATTGGCTATCGTCGTGTTTTTGTTGCTGCTGCTGTGGTTGGGACGAGCAGATGGATTTGGGCTGAAGGGAAATACAGAGAAGGACAAAGGGTCAGCTCATTTCTCATGTTCTGGGCAGTAAAATCCTTCAAAATTTAAAAACGACCATGTGACAAAATAAGACTAACGTGAACTTTTACATCAATCCTCAAATGATAAATTATTGACTGTGGCTGATTGATGCATTTAATTGTTTGTACCTTGGGAGGAAGCGGAGGTGGGACCTTCGGCCTCATGATAGTGCTTGATTTACTGAAGAATGAGAAGATAAACACTCATAAAATAGACTAACAATTAATGTTAATTACAACCAAGAGTTGAACTGAGAACAATATACACATTTGTCAACATTTCACCACTGAGGCTATGGTTTAACTTGCCATTTCAAAGCAGTTTTTGCACTGATCATGTGCAAAGGATCAAAGGACAGATTTCATAAGATCAGATAATAAAATAAAATCAGTAAATTCTTACTGCCAGTTTCAAAGAAGTGTGAGCACACTATTAAAATCTAGTTGTATTATCTATTATTTTATGGAGTGATCAGACCCTGAGATGAAATGACAAGTATAACCATAGCGTGACACTACTTCACACTGAAACAGACGAGAGAACTGTTTCAAAAGGTTCAGCACTACCTACGAAGTGAGACCGACAAGCTAGAGGTGATTACGACAACTACAGACGGAGCATTTGTAAAGTCTCTGAGAGTAGTAGTGCTGACACTGAAAAAGTGTAAAAATATTTTTGCCGTTTGAGTTATCCTTGCTTTTCTCATTTGAATCAAGACCACGTTTTTTAGGTATTTAAGCACTTCTTAAAGAGTTCCACCAAAAAAGATTAATTTCATTGAAGATTAATTCTAACTTTCATTTTGAAAAACTAGGTTTAAAAGCAGAGCTCTGTTGCACAATTAAAAACTAATCTCAGTTTAGTAAATCTAAGTTTATTGATGAAACAGAGTTTGATTAATATGAAGATGCTTGCTTACCCAAATTACAACTAAATAAGTAGTTTGAGTGCTGTTGGGACACATGAAGTATAAAAGGGGGGAAGGGCTGCTCTATTCCTTAATAAAACATTATATCATTGTCTAGTTAGCTGCAAAGTTAATTACCACTAGCATATTTAGCCTCATCATGGTGGCTCGGCAAGAGAAGATCTAATTTCCTATCATTTGAGATCAAATTGCTGACTGAATTAACGGATCAATATGGCCAAATAACAGAAGACTAAAAAACAGACAGCAGCACAGTAAGGAAAAAAAAAAGAAACTGCCTGGCAGCAACTGGCAGACTGTTTTAATGGGTCAGCTGGAGTGAAAGAAAGAAGAGACACATCATAAAACTCAAGTGGGTTAGCTCTGTCCCTTTGCTTTCTTTAAGGAACTTGTTTATTTTAAGTTAAGTTGTTGAGTTAAACCTCTTCAAGCTAAAGTTTAAAGTGAGGTTAAAAGAGAGTACAAATATAATCTTTTTTTAATCTTAAGCTAGTATTAAAGTTTGTTGCAACAGAATTAAGTTAAACCATCATTTAATTGGGTTTCAAAAAGAATCCTTTTTGGTGTAACCCAGCCTTACTGTCTTCAAAATGATTCAATAATTCAGAAAGACCAGCACTGTATTCACAGAGACTTTATCTGTTTTGCCTTACAGACTGCAGACTTGTTGAGCCACTTGTTAATAACAGACAGACAAAGAACCAATCAGAGCACACGAATCAAAACAGACAGAGACTGAGAGCCAATCACAGTGAAGAGAAATACAGAAACAACAATAAAAATGAGGCACAGCGATTCAGCTGAATGATGGTCGACAGATGTATGGCTTACCCTGCTCAATGTAAACGTTATCAGTAAAAACTGATCAGTAATTGACACAGTACAGTTTACATCTCTGAGCTTGTTCAGGGTTTAACACTGAATTGAATGTGGAATGGTGGTGGGTGGCAAATGGCAACGACACTGCTTCAGGTGAGTATATAAGGGGGCTATGAAAAAAGAAATCTAGAAAGACTGGAAAATGATTTGTAACAAAATCTACTGATCCCACACTTATAACTTAAGAAACGAAGAATGGAAAAGGAGCTTGTCCATGAGCATTTTTTGGAGCTGGATCAATACTGGTTTAGGCTTTATGAAAAGGAAAGCACAAAATGTTTTTTGGTGACAGTGAGGTACAGCTAATACTCCTCCCAAATAGTTTGGTGTCTATCAAGGTCAGTGAGAGGAGGCATTCAGATTCCGTTTGGTGAGTAAATCTGGAGAGGTTATCCAACCGCCACGCTGGCAGGAATGTGTTTGTACCCAAATAGTCATGTGATAAAAACTATGCTGAGAGTCTCTAGAAAGTTTTGGTGTCATTTGCAGGGGTGCTACTTCTGGCCTCTGCTGTGTCATGGTGCATTCAGGGTCATACAACATTAGCTTATTCAACATCTTTATAACCAGGACCTGTCATTCTGTTTCTACTGGTCACAGTAAATTTAAAAATTCAGGGTCTTTCTATTTTTGTAATCTTTGTACTCTGTGTGTGTGTGTGTGTGTGGTGTGTGTGTGTGTGCTAAGCACCAAGGCCTTTTTGACTGCAGTGGAAAATATATGTCTAGAAAGAACACTCTGGTCCGCTGCAGACATTTGGCTTTTACACAATGAGGGATGAGGCTGGACGCCAAATAAACAGTTTTATAGAGGCAGGAGAAGACAGAAGGCGCGCGCTCACACACACGCACGCACACAGCAAGGAGGCACACAGATGGCGATGCAAGTGGAGAACAAAACAAGACAACAACAAATAAGAAGTCAAGGTCACAAGGATCAGTTACAGAGGCACCGAAACTATGCACAAACCTCACATTTTAAGCATCAGAAATCACTGAGAATCAAGTGAAATTTAAATAAGATGTGCCAGAATTTGATATGTAGCTGGGTTTATTTAACTACAATGTTCAATTTAATGCTGTGGACCTATTCATGGATAAAGTTATTCCCTGTGCCTGTGTGTTTATGGAGGTAAAATGTGGAAATATCTGAAAAATAAACAAAATAAGACTCTATATTAACATCCTCCAGGTGAGTGTTTAGGGTTAGGGTTACTGTTAGTAGATATTAAACTTCACACAAGACAGTAGTAACAGCATAGAAAACACAAGCTGTAAACACACACACAAAAACACAGGTGGCAAATGTGGCGTGATGGTGGGGTGTGCTGCACAGAGATGCGTGGATGAAACTGTGGCAAAGACAGGAAGCCCTCCTCCACATCTTACTCCTCGATCCTCATCCCTTCCTCTTTGAAACGAGGGGGGAAGTGATGAGGACAGAAAGAGAGACGAAGAGGGAGAGGCTTCCAGTTCTAAGACTGGGAGAGAACTTACTGAGTGTGAGTTTCATCATCATCTGCACCATCATCATCCTCATCCTCATCATCCCCTAAGTGTGCCACATGGCCCCTGGGAGAGGAGGTGAAGATAGGAGGAGGGTGGGGAGGAAAGGAGGAAGTAGGGACGGGAGAAGGGGAGGAAAAGAATAGAAATAGAGGGTTGAGGGAGGGAGAGTATAAGATGGGGAGGTTAAGGGAGAAAGGGAGCAAGCCAAGGTGACAACAGGAGGAGGAGGAGGAGGAGGAAGAGGAGGAAGAGGATAGAGGAGGGAGGGGAAGGGGAGGGAGATCTGAGTGAAGCTCGGTCCACAAACTACCTCTAACCCTTGAACCCTGGCAGATCTGAAAGGACTGAACAGATCCAAACAAAAAAAAAAAAAAAAGAGAAGAGTTCCCCAACAAAATCAATAAATCACTGAATGAACAAAGTTTCCTACAGACCCGGAAAACCAGGCAACCGCTACTAACAGATACTTCTAAACTCAACTGTGCTGTTCAAACCTGTACAGTCCTTACAGATCTACACACCCCTCAACAGATAACCTCTAATCAGTCAATTCATAACAACTTAACCACAATTTATACCCTGTAAATTCTCAAATATGTATTTAGCTCACTAAGTAGAACTCGCTTCTAGAGACATCCTGATTTTCTGTTTTATAAATATATTTAATCATGCTTTACTAAGACACCTGCCTGTTTTCTAATCTGCTACTATTTCAGTTTCCTCTTGAGGCAAACTCAGCACTTCCTCTATGCGGAGGCGTTTTGAATTATTCAGTATTATGTACATTTCCACAGCATTAATTCTATTAATGGAACTACTGCAGGGCTGCAACTAACCATTTTCATTATCTATTAATCGGCCGATTATTTTCACAATTAATGAATTAATGGTTAGCCTATAAAATGTTAAAGATTAAAAATTATAACAAATGTTTATCACAATTTCTCGGAGCCCAAAGTGGCATCTTCAAATTGACTGTTTTGTCCAACCAGCAGTACAAAACCCAAAGACTTTTCATTTAGTGTCTTCAGCGACAAAGAAAAGAACAAGATCCCTACATTTAAGAAGCTCAAACCAACAAATGTTTTGACGTTTTCGCTTGAAAAAAATTACTGACACGATTAATGAATTGTCAAAATAGTTGGCAACTAATTCTCTTTTGATGGATTAATCAATTAATTGACTAACCGCTGCAGCTAAAACCAAAAGAATCACATCTTATCACCACTATGCATATTTTTTTAACAGAAATATTGATCACCTTCACTATGTAACTGCAGTCGCTTCTACTTGAAACTTAACACTTCCTGCAAATGTTTTAAAGTAAAAGCCGGCCTGGAAGGGGATGGATTCTATTTTTTAACCACTAGAGGGTTTGCACATCTGTGCAGGAAGGGAGGCAAAGTAGAAGTGACTGAAATCAGTTAGTGAATAAAAACAGTATTTCTGTTATAAAGAGAAACCTGACAGTGAGAGCCATTACGCAACTGGTAATTTTGCCACTTTTTGAAAACTTTTACCTGGGCCTTTATTAGAGACGGGTCTTTTATTTGTCCATGCTAGCCACGGCCCAGCTATTATTTGAGACTGGGACATTATTTAAACACCAGCTTTTATTTGAGAATTTACAGTAATAACAAAGCATTTCTATTTTGAAACACAGCACCTTTTTCTCACAGACAACTTTTCAAGATTGTTAAATTTATGAAAACCTCAATTCAAATCAATATATTGTACATTTATGCCATCTAATCTTTTTCTTGTATGTAGATTAAAGTATCAAAAATCTGCTGAGACAAAACTAAACTAAAAAAGCAACGGTCTGAACATGAAGTACCAGACCTGGGTCTAAAAGCCTCTGTAAATAAATGCTGTGATATCAGAAATGTTTGCTATCACCACATCAGAATAAATAACACCTGTTTGCTACAGCTAAGTAGGAAAAAGCCACTTTCATCTACTTTTTAGGTGACTGCTATGACATTCTGCCACATGTATTTACTTCACAGTAACATCTACCTAAAAGGCACTAATATGCACTAAAAAACACAAACTGCATTTTATTTATAAATTGGTTAACTGTTGATCGACTGTCCCACATGTTCTGACACAGGAGATGTAACGATGAAGTAACCTCAAAGACTGAAACAAGGTCACTGTACTCTACTCTACTGCAACAGAGATAAAAACGGGTGCAACTCACACTAAGAGACTACATTTCAAGTGTAGCCAAACAGCTTTATATAATATTTTTAATTTAACACTATATATATGTAAAACATTGATGCAGGAGACCTGGCTTTTAAACAATGAGGATTTACAGGGAAATAAACTGTCAACTTTAGCCTCTAGTGTCGAAAAGGGAATGTTTAAAGGACATTTTTGTAAGTTCTGTTTGTGTGAAAACTCTCTGTATACTTGTTACTGTGCAGACCAAAGAATTCAGTGAAACACATTTGTCGCATAAGGAATGTCTCATACGAATAGCAAAGCACAAGAATGGTGATAATCATTATCTATGGGGCAAGTAAAAGGAATGTCTCCACAGACTTGCCAGTAAAATTGCTAAAGACACCCACTGCAACTTTGGCTAAATAATCATACACGCGTGCATGTGTGAGAGTGTGTGTGTGTGTGTCTGTGTGTGTGGCTGCACACATGAGTGTGTGATTGCGTGTGTGTAAGCCATGCTCTGCAGGAAGCCCCTATGAAGCACAGCCTTCTCTTGATCACATCAAAGCGTGAAGCAAGCCGCAGCGGGAAAATGAAACCCACAAGAATCCAAAATGCCGAGAGCCGTGACAGCCGGGAGTCATTACAACAGCGTTAGTTGCGTGTGATTGGCCAAGATTAGTCCTGCCATTAACAATGATTGGCTGATGGGTGGGTGTAGTTAGAACACCAGCAAATCCAGAGGTCGTGGATAAATCAGGATACGAGAGGGGTCTGACTTACCTCTGCTGTAGCTCCTCCTCCACAGATTTGAGAAGACTCCTGTTTGTTGAATAAGTGAGGAGAAAGTATAAATGACAGAATATGACAAAGATATAAAAAATACATATCAGATTTCTGAATTTATTCACTGACATTGACAATCGACATGCTTTTAGTCCTTGCCAGACTGTGGAGGACTTGGTGCTGGCCTGATCTGAACCTGAGCTTTCTGCTTACAAAGCACACTTGAAAGCTCACACAAACACACAGCTTACAGAACATCCCCGAGCTGCAATTATGAATAAATCATCAAACCTGCAGCTTGAAAACTCTCTACATCTCACATTCTGTTAGTCTAACTGCAACTGCAGATAAAAGGATGAGAGAAAAATGAAGCATCAGAGAGATGAAGGTGTAAAAAAAAAAAAAAAAAAAGAAAGAAAGAGAGAAAAAGACAGCAAGATAGAGACGGATACAAACAGTCAGTGAATGAGAGACTTACTTGTTTCCTCCCAGCAGACTTGGTGAATCGTGCCCATACTCCAACTGCAAGTCCTACAAGACAAACACATTACATTACAACTGTGACATAATACTTCATAACAGGCTAATTTAAGAAAGTGTAATGTGTTTGATTTCTCCAGAGACCTAAACAGGGCTGAAGATCTTGGCCAAGTGCCAGAATAAACAACATACACACAGTGACTACATCTGAAACCCTGTTCAATTGCCAAATCATTGCAGGAGCTGCTACTGTGGTGGCTATGATGACAGTTATAGCAGCCTGCTAGAAGCACTAATACCCCCAATAAAAACAGCAATTTCACCCTACGTGTAACTCACAGACATACACAGATGTACACAGTGAGCGTAAAGCTAACTGTGCATAGATCTGACTTTTGCTGAGTTCACATTGTGGCCTATGAATATATATAAATAATAAGACGTTAGCCACGATACTACCAATGATACTAATTAAGGTATCGTTCCATTTAGTGTAGTAGAGCCTTTTCAGTGAGGCAACATGCACAACAGCAGCACTCTCACTGTGTTTGACATGAATGGAACAGAACCTTCATCAGTATCAATGGTAACACTTGTGTTTATCCTACTATTTCATGTAAAAATGGATGCTGCGAAAAAGGTCTGCTATGGGTTTGCTGATCCGACAAACAAACGTAAAATGAAATGTTAGTGCACGATAGGTGACCGAATAAAACTGGTGGTGTCTCTTTTTCTCATATTAAGATTTTTCTGGACTCAAATAGAATAAAGCAATTACTGAATTCCCACTTAATCATCATTAGAAGAAGTAAGGAGAATAGCAGGCTGGCACACGTAGGTACCCACAGTCATCTTGCTTATTTTTTTTTTTTCTTCACAATATAAGACAAACATTGGTTTCAAACCAGTTCTTGCCAAACTTTTTGGCTTGTGACTCCCTAATATGAAGCAACATTTACTAGTGAAGCTGTCATCATGTTATGGCCTCTGTGTGAACATGGACCGAGGCCAGTTCAACCAAAGAGTTTCATTTTAGGCCCCATACAGATTGAAGGATCAAGTACTTCACAAGAAAAATGCAAAAATCAAGGTGAAGCCAGAGATAGTAAACATAAAAAATTGAACACATCTTATTCATCTTAAAATACATATTTTATGCTTTTACTAATGTTAATTTGGAGACCTAATTTTACTGCTGGGCCACAGACTAAAGAAAATCAAAGCTTGAGTTTACCCCAAAGCAGTAAGACTGTAATCAGACCAAATCAGGTGTTGCAGTAGCAATCAGAGCGGGGTCGTACGATGGTGTGGGCAGTTAGGTCTTCCGGTTTTCTCGATACCACCACTCCCTCTACTCATTCAGTCTCTTGTCAGACACCACTGAGTGCTCTCTCTGTCTCTCTCTCAAACAAAGACTAAATGAAGCTTCTTGGTATCGCTATTTCACAGCATAAACCGCAGCCAGACTCAGACGTCAAAGCTGGTTATATGAAACAAACCAAGTGAGGACACAACTAGGAGATTATCATAATTTGGTCCATGAACGCTGCCTGGATAGCACCCAGTTTCAGAGTTACTTCAGGGTGAGTCAGTGCAGCTGGCAGTGAGATGTCATTGTAGGCTGGTTTATCAAAGATGATAACAAAACAACGCCGTACATAAAATAAGCACAGCAGAAATGTCAGATAGGCCGGACCACCGTGGCCATATATCTTTGAACATTATAGTTCCCAGGAGTGACAATGTCACAGTGATTCAGTCTATAGCGAGCAGACTGCATCAGCTCGCTGGCTAGTTAATCTAATGGTAAATACTACTCAGAGGATGTTCCAGATGTGACCAGGGCTTTTATTTAACATTTTGTAACCTATAACCCCACAAACTAACACAAGCTAGTTTGTAAATGTGCTCCTTATGTTTTGGAATAACACTTAAAAGCAGCAGATTAGAGCAGATTCTTTAAATACTGAACATCACGTTACTAGAGCCCCTGGCCCAGGCCACTGACAGGCCTGCTGTGCCCAGTTACTGATGCTAAGCTATGACTGGACGATAGTCAGAAAAGTTCCTAAACCTGAAAACTCAAAACAATTCAGCAAAGGTTTTTTCAATGTGTTTTTTGCTCCTGCAGCACCTTTCAGACTAGGTGTAAGTTGATTAAGGTGCTGGCTGACAGTTAAGCACCATTATCTGATTGAAATTAATGATCTATTAAAGATGAAACGACTTTGTAGCCTCTGCATTGTGATGTATCACAGAGTGAAACAGGACAGGCAGGCAGGACATAACATTGGGAGGAATTTGATTTGAATGTTGAAAAGTGGGCGTGTCATAACCTAAGCTCTGTGCTGCAAAAAGCTGAAGACTGATAGATGGGTGGACGTTATGATAGTATTGGTTGGTTCAATGTAATTGAATGTCATATTTTATTTTACAGGAATAAAACATGATGTGGTGGATGTGGACCAAATGGGTTAAAAAGTCACTGTTCACTTCATTGCTTTAAATAAAGCCACAATGTGAATGCAGCATTGTGTCACCAAAACATTTTTAAGATTAAGACAAAATGCAACAAGCATGCAGAGAAAAACACACACACAAACATCATACAGACACACACACACACGCACGGCGCGCGCCCCCACAACACACACACACACACACACACACACACACACAACACCCCACACACACACACACACACACACACCACACACACACACACACACACACACACACACACACACACACACACACCACACACACACACACACACACACACACACACACAAGAGAAAGGCCTCATTGCTCTGATCAACTACAGGACGAAAAGAGGTTAGAGGACATATAAGCAGTAGTGTACGGAAGAGAGACAGACATTCTGAAGAGAGAAATATTAAGAGATGTGTAACAACAAATATCAGATACAGCAAATATTAAAAGGTCGAGTGTGTATGTTTTTAAATTTTGATATAAAAAGTATTAAGTTTTGTGTGTATGTCCTGTATAGCCAAAAACAACAAAAAGAACAACACCACTAAGGACTCTTATCACCATGACAACTACAACACCAGTTAGTGAGGCAAGAGCCAAGGCTGGAAAAAGATGAACTAAATGAACAGAAACAGATGGATGGACCAGAATAGATGGAACAAAACTGTGAAAATGAACAGAAATACATGTTGGACATGGAGCAGCCAAAACAAGCAGCACTCTGGAAAATTAAAAAAAAAATAATAAGAGGCAGCAGCAAGGGCTCAGAAAGCAAGAGAGCCAAAAGAAGGACATGAAGGACACTTGTCCTTCAGAAACAGATTAAGAAATAAAAGAAATATGGAGAGAGTAAGACAGGTATAAAAAAAAGAAAGAGGCATAAGGTTAGAGAAATAAGGAAAGATTGGAAATAAATAAAGAGAAAAGGTCAATGTAGCTGACAGAGGGAGAGGCCGAAAGATAGAGAGACAGATTGACAGAGAGAGTACTACCAGATTAGATCTCGCGGTATAGTAGAGCTCCTCAACACAGTCCAGATAGGGCTCAGAATCACACTGGTCAGCAAGACAGAGCGAGAGAGACCTCAGTTAATACATTAACCTGGACTGATGGAGGGAACGGGGAGGGATGGAAGATGATGGATGAAAAATGGATTAAGGCCAAAATGGTCTCTGAAGTCTGTGCCTCAGCAAGAGGAGAGGACAGAGGGGGGGAGAAAGATACTGGAATATTAATCTGAAGCAAAGGGAATAAACAGGGGTTGAGATAGAGGGATGGATGGAGTAAACTGGTGAAGATGAGGGTTTAAAATCAGCAAAACAGAAGAGGAGAGACATTTAAATTACATGAATCTGTCATATGTGAAGCTTAAAAAAATCTAAACAAATATAGACACCTTTATGTAGCCTCCTTCAGTAAACAAATAAGAAACCAAGTAGCCTCTGTCATATTCCAGTAATGTTCTTGGCACCATTTCTTTTGAATTGAGACCATATGTTACCTTAATCAAGGTTCCATTGTGTCGCTATGGGTGTGTTTGTCTTGTTATTCAATGTTGCTAAAGCCACTGACTCCTTGTATCATCTGTGAGTCTCTTATGAACAAATGATGCCAAGAAATGCTGCTGCCAATCCTTTTGGCAACAGTGACTGACCTTTCCTAATTCCCACCCCTTGTTACTCCGTGCTTCAATGACAGTTCAGCGAGCTGGGTACCTCAGTCAACTTTCTCCCTTCCTGTTTCCTGTACTTAGATATGCTACATGCTAGGCTTGTCTGTGTTGAAAAGAACACTGAATTTTAAAGATGGTTAAAAGATGCTGCTGGAGGACCCGTCAAAGTGACATATAGTCACATTTTAAGTTAACTAAGGTTAGCAAAGTGCTAACTAACTGTCTAGCCAATGATTGGCTAAAGATTAGCTAGCTAGTTAGCTAGCATTTAACATTAGCTATCAAATGTAACTACCCAGCTATAGACTGATGTAGATTATCTAGCTAGTGTTTTACGAACAGCCTAGCACACAGGATGTTGAGGTACAGAAAACAAGAAAACAGAAATTTTACCAAGGTTCCAAAAGGGGCGGGACATAGGAAGGGTGAATTTTGTTATCAGTGGTATGACAATATTAATGTGGTAACCCTGAATGGACAGATCATGGAGAGCTAAGAACCACATGGGTAAATAAAACAGAGAGACCACATGTTATTGTATTACTTTCAAAGAGAAGGTAGAAACTGAAGGACAAAATGATGAATGGAGATGACTGAATGCAAGAGCTACACTGGTGACAATTTTTCACAACATTATTCCAAATTGATGGATAAATAGGTGGAGGGGGAGAGGAAAGAAGGATGTATTTTAGGACAGATTTTCTCCGCTAACTTGAAGGGAGGAGGAATACAAGAGGGGTTTGTGCAAAAAGTGCAAGTGCAAAGAAGGACAGAAGAAGTGGGAGGGAGTGAGGGAGCAGAGGACTTCAACAAGACGCTGTGGTTGGGCATGAACCTGCACCATCCCATTTGTCCACAAGTAAAACTTCTTTCACCAGTTCTAAAAATGATTGGCAATAGCAGAATTAGCTTTAGTTTATAGAAAATCAACTTAACAGGCTACTAAGGCTCAAACAATACACATTTTTCAAGGCTACTGCTGAGTTTTGGACCAAAACTGGAAATGACTGTTGTTCAATGTCATAATCCAGCATATGACATATATTAACAATTTTCCTGCTGACAAAAACCAAGAACAACTTCTGCCCTTCAATTTGTATCTAACCTGGAAGATATGCGTCCATCCAGGCTTGTAAATAACTAGACACTACAGCAAGAAATCTAATATTTGCAGCGCTTTACAGTTCTCAGATCTTGTTGCGTCTGTGTCGAAGGTTGCTGTCTGACTGTCAGGTGTAACCACCATGCTGAAGACAGAGGAAGAGGGTTATTTCATTATGCAAATACATCCACTGCTACATCTGCTGTTGATCCAGGTCAAAAAAAGCTCAGACACTGTTCTCCCTAGCCACGTCCAGGGGGATCCTGAGGCCTTCCAGGCCAGGTGGGTCACATTAGAGCCGAAATTATACCTTCTGCTTCTGCATGTATGCAAGGGTCTGCTAGGGTCTGTGTGACGTAAATTTCGTTGCGTAGTCTCTGTGCGGACAACCCCACACCCCCAATTTGTTGTGACCGCATGGGCTCATCTGCGGACTTGTCTATGTGGCCACTGCAGATGCTGATCTACTGTTCATGAGTGGAACCTCCAAGCAGAAGATGTCCACGGTGTCTGTAGCTGTCTGTGTACACATCCGTTTGGAATAGAGCCCTATCCCTCCAGCATGTTCTGAGTGTATCCAAGGGTCTCCTCCGATTTGGACATTCCACGAATTCCTCCACAGGAAGGTGTCCAGGATCTTGATCAGATGCCTGTACCACCTCATCTGGAGCCTTTCAAAACAGCAGAGAACTGGTTCTAACTTTGAGCTCCTTCTGGGCATATCAACTCCTTACCTTGTCCCAAAAGGAGAGCCCAGACACTCTGCAAAGAAAACTAATTTGGATGCTTGTATGCACAATCTCAAACTTACTTGTAGGGCTGTGGTGATATGGATTTTTTCTTACATTCCTATATAAAATTGCTTTTTATTGGGCATTTTTGAAGGATACTGTCATAAGAGTACCATGGCTTCTTTAAGAAACAGACTTAGCAGTGAGTTGCCAGTCTGGCAGTAAATGTACAGTACAGGTTACAGTGTGTCAGTTAATACACGCTGCTGTTTCTTGGGACCATGAAAAGTCTCATCTGTTGTTTCCCAACTGCTGGAAAAGTGAAGAAGGTTAGCCCTAAAGTAAGCTGAGCAGGAAAGTCTAACAATAGCAGTACCTTTATGCCTAAAACGTCGGCTCCAGTGTGATCGTAGCCCTTTCAGAAATTTTGTAATCCAGCCTTGAACTGCAGTGCCTTCTTGGAGACGTGGTAAAATAAATCCAGGGTGATAAATCCAACATAGAATGTCTTCTCTGATTATTTATCCATTTTGCCATCTTGAAAACACTTGTTGTTGTTGGCTGTACGCTGGAAATCCCACAATGCCTTGGCCTGAGTCTTTCAACCAATCAAAGGCTGTGTTCCTGACTTGTCAACCAGTCAGAGGCTGTATTCTTGACTTGTCCATTGCTCAGCCATAGGTGAATTAAAAGATCCACGTGCTGATCTAAAATATATTGTGAAATTGACCCTTCAAAATAAAATTTGCAGTGATGATGATAATGAGCTCAACCCTTCTTGCCCATACTTACATGGACTCGGGAAACCAAGTTACTGCAAAAATTAAGTTCGAAAAATCAAAAAAGAAATCAGCATGCACTGCAGTAATCCTGCCAAAAGATCTTTGGACTATAGACAGGGAAATCCCTATATACGTTTTGAAACTACCAGAGTGAACTATGTGGATGGGCTTCTTGTCTGTTTCAACACAGATTGACGACAACATGGATTGGTCAGAGTGCTCCCTGTGATTAGGTGAGGATCAGCCATGCAGGTACCAGGTGAAGTGACAACCACCCAAACACACCCTCACCCACATCACTCAAACCTACACATATGCCACAGTTTGTTACTCACCGGTTCATGATGAGGTTCTGTTTCCTTTCTCAATGGAGGATCAAACTTCACCTGACCAACTGAAGAAGATAAACCAGGAGAGAGAAAAACGGGTGAAAAAACAGTCACTTCTGTGGATTTTTCTGACTGAAAATGAAATTGTTCATGTTGACCTTGTGTATCAACTCACAGTTAATCTCAGACAGAGTCTTTCCCTCCCTGGCGCTCCTGCTGGTGGAACGAATGCGATGAGGCACAGAGACCGGAGACTATCAGGAAAGAGAAAGACACACACACGAACACACAGTCAAAAAGCTGTTCAAAGAAACATACATAGCCTACATGGTACTTGAGAAGATTACAATAGGTTTAAAAAAAAAAACTAATCCCTCTGCTATTTCCTGTGGGTGGGATATGATGACACAGCAAAACAGCCAGCCGCACTCTGCAACCAGAAAACCAAAACATAGCAACAAAGTGGACGGAAAAGACAAACCTTCCTGGAAACAATATCAGCATTTCCCTTAGTGTCGAAACAGCCCCCATGAGTAAAGTTATATATCCTCTATACTTTGACTAATATATGACAGAGGATAGTCTTTGAGTGCCTTACAGCATCTTGATCACATATTTTAATATAACAGACCCTTAATGCAAACAGCTGATCCCAGCAGTCTTGGCATCACACACTATCCACTGATCTGCACTCTACGAAACTTTAATTCATGTCTTCAATATTTAATCTAAAGCTCGTCCTTGTCGATAAACTATAAACACAGCAACCTCAAACCATGCTTGTAAAGCACTGGAAAAACACAAACCAAGACAATACAAAAATGCATTTACTGCAGAGACCCACTAACAGATTTGTCAATTTAAAGCCACCTCTTATAGGTGCAGTAAAGTTCAATATCATAACACACAACTCATGGTTAGTAACTGTAATGGCAAAGGTAGGTGAAGATGGCTTCCATAACTGACATAATTGAGCACCCCCCACCATTTTCAAAATGCATCCTGTATCCTGTGTTTCCAAACTGCCAAGAGGAAAGATTCTGATTGTTCAAATATTTCTGTAAGCTGAAAGTTACTTAAATTGACATCAGCCTTAGCAGTTAAGTGGACAAAGGCAAAACACAATGTCAGCATTTGTCTGGAAATACAATCTGAAGTGGACATGGTGAACCGGAGAGTGAGGATGCCACATTTTGGTAGCCATCTTCATGAGTTGAACCATTTCTTTATTGGCCAGCCGCTGCACAGAACTGGAATGAAAAGATCGGTTCCTTATTGATGACATTTAGTGAGCAATTGTGTTGTCATGGAAGTAAGCAACACTACCATTTGTTCGTTGTCTTGTGGAGAATCAGATGAGAAGATTGATACCCCACTCATATATATGGTAAATATGAAGCTGCGGCAGTTAGCTTAGCATAAGAGAGCCAAAACCTTTTCAGCTCGAGAGCCAAAGCAGAGATCTGGAGTCTCCCCAGGACCCACAATCACAAAAAAGACATAACTGATTGTAAAGCGTTCTCACCACCTCATAACAAACTTACACTGCACAGTCAAATGCTAGAGGGCTTTCACTTGAACATTTAACAGCAGTAACTTTATCATGACAAACGGCAGCAGATCAAAACAAGACTTTGAACTTAACTACTGCATTAATGGCCCACATTTCCCATTATACCTCGTTGCTGGGCAGAGTAGTTTGCTGTTCCAAATGTAAATATTACTTTTTGTGTTTGTAAGATGTCTTCTCAGAACATGGTGGTTAATGTTGGAAGCCTAATTGTCATTTTTGGTCTGGTTGTTTTCACAATTCTTGTCCATGCTGCCTTCAGCTAAAGTCCCCTTCAGCTAAAGGCCTGATACCTTCTGCAGTTGCAGGTCAGTAAAGGACTCGGTCACTATTTGAGGAAATAAGGTTTGCATGTTACTGAGTCATTTGGTGACCCATTTTGGGTTGTGCCCAAAAGTTTGAAAAAGGCTGACATACCCATATAAAGAGAGGAAACGGCCTGCTTGGCTCTGTCCGAAGATGACAAAATCTACATGCAAGCCCTCCTACAATCAAAATTTTTTAGATTTTGATACTTTTCAGACAAACCCAGACTGCCCGTTTTCCTGCTTTTCCAGTCATTATGCTAACTTAAGCTGTTGTCTCCATATTTACCATACAGACATGAGAGTGAAATCAATCTTCTCATCTAACGCTTGGCAACAAATCAATTAAGTGTACTTCCCAAACTGGTTACTAATAAAAACAAAAAACAGTGTATTCATCGTCAGGCCAATGAAATATTTCAGAATTATTTCATTTATATTTCATGATGATTATAACAACATAACCACACCAGCTGATGTGCATGTTGGCAGAAGAGCATGAACGTTAAATACAAGTATGTTAAGCTGTTAATGCGACTGCCATGGTAATAAATCAACTGTCTCAAAGTCACATGCCAATGCCAGTTTCCATGACAACACCAGTTGACACTGAGCTGAATGGAACTCAAGTATCTATTCATTCAGTTCTGTGGTCCTCCCCCGAGAGAAGAAACAACCGACAGTATCGTTTGTGTTAGAATGACATCACTGCAGACACCGCAGCCCACATCGGTACCTTTATACGGGCCACGAAACGGGGTGCACGTCGGGCACCGGGGCTTATGGGTAGGAAATGACCCCTGTACTTAAACTGAGGAGGAGGTAGAGGGTGGGGGTTGGAGACAAGAAGACAGGAGGAGAAAAGGAAGGAAGAAAAAAGGAGAAGAGAAAGGTAGAAAGAAAGGAGAAGTGCTACAAGGAGGAAAGAGGAAGAAGATGAGAAAAAGGAAAAAGCAGATAAAAGGCGAGAAGAGTGAAATGAGTGACAAAAAAGAGTAAAGAAGTGAAAAAAAGAGGAGCAACGAGAAGGCAAGGAAAGAAAGAGAGAGAAAGGGGAAGGACAAAGAGCAGAAAGATGAGTCACATGTCCCAGGGAAAAGAGGGACTGAGGTCGAGAAGGGTGAACGGTTGTTGATGAAGAGGGAATTTGATGATGAGGACAGAGAAGGGCACGATTCGAAGGGGAAGGGAAAGAAGCGAGATCCAGCAAAACATAATCACCACATGTTGACCTGTCAGCAAGCTTGATGACACTTTTGTGTTGAAAGCAAAATCCAAGAAGGTCAAGGTTTACCTCTGGCTCAGGGTCATCGTCGTCAAAGTCATTGTAGGTGCTGTGGTCGGGGTTGTTGGCTTTGTCCAGCAGCTCTATTGCCAGCGTCCTGCTGAGCGGCTGGGACACAAACGGGTGCTGGAAGACAAGATGAGAGAGGGAGCCAATAAAAAGATGCTTTAAAATAACTTATTACTTAAATAACCTGCAGGTTTTCAAGTATTCGGCTGTGAGAAGATATGATCACTGTTCTGCTTATCAGAGCTGTGATACGGTTGATAACATTTTATCTATCGATCAGCCCATTGTTTGGCAGTAGTATGTGGCCACCAGCCAATGCAGCATGCAGGTTTTGAGGTTGATCCCTATAAAAATGTAGGGACCAATGGCTATGTCCCTTTTGCCTTCTCTCTCATCTCTGCCCTCTGTCTGTGAGAGCTGCAAAGAGAGATATACACACAGCAGACTGAGGGTCGCCTCGCCTGTATTCACACTAAATCCCGTGTTGTGCAGAGGTGTAGGCCTCTTTGTTCTTGCTAACACTGCTACCTCTCTTAATTCACACCCTATGTCTCTGTCATTTGTTGAGCCGGGGAGGAGGACCAACTCTGAATAGTGCATTTACAAACAATGCTGCATATTCTGCCTTTAAAGAATTGGAAATATGTTGCTTTATTGCTCACCTGCAGCAGTTTCTCAGCTGTGGGCCTCTTCTTTGGGTTCTTGGTGAGAGCCAGTTTGACAAAATGATGGAAGTTGTTTGTCCTGCCATGCAGCAAAGACAGAAACAGGCAGAAAGACCGAGACAAGAATGGGTTAATCTTTCAGCCTTGTAACAAGCGACAGATTTAATCAGACTGTGTGATCTCAACAATAAAGCGATGCATCTACAGTAAATGTATCTCAGTGGGTGAAAACAGTAAAGAAAGATGAGTAAGCAAGACAAAGACATCATGGGCAGGGCGGTCTCTTACCACTTCAGTTTATCTTTCAACTTAGGTGGCTGGAAATTACTCTTTGTCATTAAGAAGAGAGCCCTGCAGAAAAAGAGAGGAAGATTAAACGACAAGTCTTTACAGCAAAGCACTGCTGTGTGGAGAAAGAGCCTCAAACCAGGTGGTTATAATGACAAGATCAAACAGAGGAGCTACCACTGCATCCAGCAAGCAGATCTCTCTACTCTATTGCAGGTTACACAACAGAACACTGAAAACTTGTTGCATTGAGTGAGAACACCAATATTTTTGCCAGACACATTTATCAATGTGTATCTGCCTTTTTTATCAGTTACTGACTCACAGAAGGTGTGGATGGTTCTGTATTTAGTTAATCATAAATGTAAACAAAGTGAAGTGATGCCTTTTGTGAAGTGAAGCATTAGTGCCATAAACATATAACATAACACTGCCTTTTCTTTTTTACATTGTTTTACATCGACTGCAGGTCCACTTTGCTACCATCACACACTCAAGCGCACACTTCTCCTCTACCTCATGGGGTGCAGGTCAAACATGGGTGGCTGCAGTTCAGCCAGCTCTATTGCAGTAATGCCCACAGCCCAGATATCACACAGCTGGTTGTAACCTCCTTTCCTCTCCACCGCTGCTACCTCTGGAGCCATCCTACGGAGAGACACAGAGACAGAGAGAGATGGAGGGGAGACAGAAAGAGGGCATGAAAAAAAAAAAAACAGACGGTAAGAGAGACAGAACTGGAGTAAAATGTGTGCTCTTTTACAAAGTACTAAATCTGGTTAATTGAACAGCATTTGAACAGAATTTGGGTTTTCTACAGTTTTCCTCTGGGCTGCAGCAACTGTACAAAATCAGCAGCAACACACAGGGACCCTGACATGAAGATGAAACTCTACGTCTTTTCCATGATTCTGCCTATGCAGAGTACCTGAAGGACCCAAAAATGTTTTTCATTGCAGATTTATTAAAGCCCCTCTTGACTCAAAAATACATTTTTTTCTTGTTCCTACAATTGGATGATTGAGCCTCACTGTGCAAAATCAAAAAACAAATCAGACACATATTATTGTTCCAAGCAGATTATTTTGTCTAAATATTGTCTAGAGGGGATCTTTAACGTTTCGTAAAGAGTTGAATAATCTGATTCTAAAACAGTTGCACTGAAAACCATCAGCAAATGCAATAAATACATGAGACATACAGGCAAAATCCTTCACACTGCCTGATACTCAATACTAGAATTTATTGAATCCACACTTTCCCCCCACTGATCGATCACCTCTTACATGGAGTAGGAAGTTTTTATACATGTGCTCTACCTGCATGCACATTCATATCTAGTATAAGGGGAGCTGATGGAGAAAAATATGTACAACTAACCAGTAGGGGGTTCCAATGAACGACTTCCGCTTGGCTAGAGTTGCTGTGATCTGGGCTGACACTCCAAAGTCAGCTGTGGAGAGGAGAGGAGAGAGAGAGGAGAGGAAGGGAGGAGAGGGAGGAAGGGAGGAGAGGGGAGGAGAGGGGAGGGAGGGAGGAGAGGAGAGGAGAGGAGAGGAGAGGAGAGGGATTAAGAAAGAAGAGTGAGAATATTAGAGGGGAAGGAGTTAACAAATTTAAAAGGGAGTGGGAACAAAGGAAGACAGAGGATAAATAAAGAAGAGGCAGGGTAATAACAGAAAAAAATATACAGGAGGGAACAGGAGAGAGACAAAGTCAGTAAATCTGGAGCCATTCAGATTCAGTCCTTTGAAGCAGAAGGAAATTGCAGCAGCCTCGCATGTTCCTCTCACCTAGTTTAACGTAGCCGTTGTCTGTCAGGAGGATGTTGGCTCCCTGTCAGAGACAAAGACGCCACGCATCAGTACCCAACACACGAAAATCACATTTCAGGTCAATTCAAATTAACTTGAGAAGCACATTCAGCAGCGCAAGTTTGTTGCAAAGCGGTTTGTTATTGATCAATGTAGCCTGCAGATATGAATCAATAATAATTTTCCTGATCACAAACACCAACAGCACCAATAATTTGGTAATAAATGCATGTGCTTGTACTCTTTTCTAGAGTTTCATGAATTCTCATCAAATTAATCATGATTTTAGCCATCAATGATAATGATAATGAATAATTACCAGAAAAGTCTTTGCAACAGATTACACCATTTTTTCCAATCCTTCCTAACACACAGGTGGTGGACAAAATGAAAATTATCTAATATCCCTGCAATAAATGCTACCACTGGAAACATTGGAAATTTTTGAAATTGTAGTTTGTGTTGCTAGTGCACTGAACTACACCACTGAAAAGCAATATGTTGCCCACCCTTCCAACAGGAAGTTGCACACATTATATTTCACTTTAAAATTTACAAGTGAAGCGCGAAGGCCTTAAAAGGATATTCCACCTTTACATGATAATCCACTCAATATGTACTCACCCCTATGCCGATGTGAGGATGGGTGAAGATCTTCAGTTCACAAAACAATCAATTTTCTGTTTTCAGCAGAAAACAGGGTTGCAGCCAAATCCGGTATAATGGCCAATCACCGCCATTAGCTGCAACCCTGTTTTCTGCTGAAACTCCAGGATTGTTTTGTGAACTGAAGATCTTCACCCATCCTCACATCGGCATAGAGGTGAGTACATATTGAGTGGATTATTATTCAGCGGTGGAATATCACTTTAAAGTGACAGTACGCCCAAAAATCATACATATTATTTCCTCTTATTTCCTAATCCTCTTTATCTATCGATTGTTCTGAGGGGTGTACTACAAAGTGAGATTAATGGGTTAGCGAGCTATGTTGAGTCTAAAGTCAGGATTTTCAGTGTCACAAAGGTGTCTCTCTTTTAACCTGGCTAGATCACCATGGCAACCTATGCTAAACTCATAACCTGGTCTCGAGCTGTGCATCACGCTGCCTTGGTAACCTCCGCTTGGTGATGCAAAGTCATTTTTCCTGTTTGTTTCAGGTCATATTAACACTTTAAATTTACATCGTATATAATCCACACACTAAAATAATGAAGAAACAACTACAGGCACTTTGAATACTTTTTACCATTGTCCGCGTTGCATTGCTGATATTGCAGCTCAGAACACTGATTAGAAAATTCATCATCATTTATCACGGAAAATAACATACAATCAGTTGCAATAATTATATTATTATATTAATAAGATTTACTGTGTTGAAAGTTTTTGTTAATATTAAAAACTGGCGTCACAGCATTAAGATCACATTTAGTTGATCAGTAATTTTCTAACAGCATATGTCTTCTCCTGCTTTATTTGCAGCATCGATGCTGCTTTTTGCCAGTAATATATTTTGTATATTTTCCACAGCTCCTAATTATAACAACTTGATCAGTTTGACTGAAGTAGGCCGGCTCACAATCGCTTCACTTTGTGCGGTCACATGACGCAACAAATGCCCCTTTTTATGTGAGCGCGCACAGAGTCTGAAGACGAAAGCCTGAATTAACAGACAGTTGATATCCACCGTCGTGATACCAGTTATCTCTGACTGGGGGTTTAGGTTTTGTCGATCCAGATCATGCAAAGAAAACCTGGCTGTGTTGAGCTTCCTTCGTAGTACAGCCCTCTGGTGTGAGTTGCTTTGTTTTGGAAATATTGTTCATCTACTCATGGGCGAGAGGCTTGTGCTCATGACAGGACAGAATGTAAACATTAATGGCGTCCTCTTAGGCTAAGCTGTAACCTCTCATCCATGAGTAGATGCTCTCTTCCTTGTCCACAATGATACGGTTGGCAAGTGCAATTTGGTAGAAAGAAAGTAGCTCTTGCATGAAACTGCTCACAAGGTCTGTAAATTATTTTAAGTCACAGGGTCATGATTTCTGGAAAGAGACATTGAGTTTTTCTAATGTACTGCCATCTTGTTCCATTATATTTGAGAGAAGGCAGACATCTCTGTGACTGATACCTCCAAAATCCCACAACTCACACCAAAATAATCTAGATGGATAAATAACACAACAGATCAGAGGAAAAATATGTTGTTTTGATTGTGGGGTGGACTGTCCCCTTAAAAATTTAAAGATTTGCTGACATGCACGTTCCATACAGATTTCTCCAAACTCACCTTGATGTCTCTGTGCATTTTGCCTTTATTGTGTAGGTAGTATAAACCCTGTAAACACAATCACACAGCAACTGGTGTTATTGGCACATGCAGAATAAAAATGAAGCAACCATGTGATGTGAAAACAAATAAAAACAGAATGGAGCTCAATTTTTAAAATATTATATATAAAAGGAGATATTTGGATATTTTGCACCAGAACAAATCACTGGTTAAATGAAAATCAAATGTTTGGGAGATTGGCTCTGCTTACAGTTGGCAGCACAGACGCATCATCTGTCTCTCCGCTAGATGACTGGCTCAAACGCACAATGCTAACACTTAACAGGCTTTCTGTAATAATATGCAGCTGTGGTGCTTTGGGGAATAATTCCAGTCTTGTCTCAATATTTATTTAGAATGTTTGTTTCAATTTGAATGGACAATATTTCAATTTTAACATGCGTATCTGCAATAGCAGAATTTGATTAAGGTACAGCAGTTTTTGTTTGTGGGGGTTTCTAGTTGTCCTTAGTTGGTGCATTTTTCTGAAATTATGTTAACTTAGTTTTTATTCTTATTCTTTGTTATTGTTTGTTTTTTCTCCTAAGGGGTTCATTGTATAAGCCTGTGGTTTTCTGATTTCTCCTGACACATTTCTTTTTTTTCCCCATCTGGATTTTACGCAGTTTTATGTGTGCGCAAATAAAATAATAAAAATTAGCCAAATCTGTCAACAGAGACTATGCTAAAGTTAATAAACAGTCACGATCATAAATGAGTTTAGTGTCTATGATCTTATCTACAGTGACAATAAATGCACTGTATATGTTACCTGCAGGGTCTCCCGTGACATGTAGGCTATCTGTGACTCTGACAAAGGCCCAGTTACTGGAAGAAAAAGAAACAAGGAAGCGAGAGAAACAGAGAGAGAGAGAAAAAGAGAGAGATGGATGTCACAGAGTGAGAAAAGGCACAAACAAAAAACTGCATGGTTAACATCAAAATGTGTCCGTTGTTGTGGTGTGTGTGTTGATGGGTGTGTGTATGTGTGTGTTTGGGGTGCATGGTGTTGTTACCGTGATAGATATCCTGCAGAGAACCTCCTCCACAGTACTCCATACTGATCCATAACTTATCTCTCCTGCACAGAGAACACTGTGTCAGTACGGCTTCATACTGAACTCACAGAAGCAATTTCCTCTCACACACTCGCACACCTCCATCTGTCCTCTACTTCCTCACACACACCAGCTTTTCTCTTATTTTGTTCTCTGGACAAACACACACACATGTGCATGCTCTGGTGAAATGCTTTAATATCAGGCACTTTAATAACAATCACAATTAATTCAGTGTACATCTGGCGCGCACACACACATCTTACCGGAGATAACTGCCAAAATAGGCGACAATGTTGGAGTGTTTACAGTCCTTCATCATTATAATCTCCTGCTGGACGACAGCAAAGTCCTCACCTGGAATGAACACATATTCACACACACTCGCATTATTATTAATGTGATATTCTGATATTTTAAAGTTACCATTATGTAGGCCTACAAATCAACAGGAAAAAAGAAGACTGATGGAAGCCAGTGCAAGAGGATCGAGAAAAGCAGAGGAAGTTTCAACATATTTTCCATTTTTAAATTCCACACTTTAAGGCTTTATTTATTAAGCAACAGCTAGATGACACACTCCCACACTTCTTGCAATGTCTGAAGTTGTTTTTTTTTTTTAATGTTTTCTTTTCTTTAGTGGAAGAGCAGAAGATGGAAACCGGGAGAAGGGAAGGAAAAAGGGGCAAATAATGCATTGGGAAAAGAGAGGGGTTAAGGACAGTGATATAAGGGAAAGGATCTGCAAGTGTAGGGTGGGAGGGGGAGTAAACGGGAGAATGTGGAAAAGAGGTTTGTGAAAAAGAGTCTGATGAAAGAAAAATGTAAAGAAAAGAATGTTGAGAATAAGAGAAAAACAGAGAAACATGGAAGATGGCAGAGCAATTGGGAGAAAGCTTGATAAAGGGACAGAGAGGAAGATATAGCAGCAAAGAGGGAGATAAGGAGACAACAAGAAAGATGAGATAACTCACCCGGTTCCAGTTTGATGACTTTGATAGCAGCCAGCTCTCCTGTGTTTACATTACGAGCCTAAACGGGGGGAAAAGGAGAGGAGGTGAGTAAGCGGAGCTCTGAAACACACAGCCAAGATTCAGCAACTTTGGTCATACAACATCCAGGTATATTTGAGTTGCACTAGATTGAACTGGAAGACAGAAAGACAGAGAAGCTGTAGCTGTTGTCATCTAACTGCAGAGTACAACGCTGCAAAAAAATAAAATGTACACATGGTTTGTGTCGGAGCCAAATGAAAGGACGGACAAACGTAGATAGAGAGACAGACAGATAACTAGTTTCCGTATGGTGTGCCAAGTCACACTCACTCACACACTAATTTTATTTCTAAACCGTACGAAAAAAAAAATCCTTCAAAAACCTTCCTTCAAAGGGAACCTCAGTTTTGTCAGTCACACAGTTGCCGGATGTTGTGAATTATTAAAGTGTGTATGACACATCAAAGGCCCTGGTTGACACTTTTTTTTTTTGTCCCAACCACACTCTGGCACCTCTGCCTCTGATTGGCTAGTACTTGTTGCCTCCACTGGTTGGTTAAGGTTTAAGATGGGATTAGGGTTTAGGCAATGAGAAGCAGAATAAACAATAATTCTGTGACCTGTCTGGTTTAAATGGGTGTGTTACTGCTTTAATGTAATTTTACAACATTTCAAGTAATTCTTGAATCATTTTGTTAATAAATACTTCATTAGTGATATGATTGTCAAATTTTATTTGGTATTAGTAAACAAAAATAAAGATTTACACAGTGATAACATGTTATAAAGGCTATTCTGCATGGATATGAATACAGATGTGCTTTGAGATTCTGGCTTGTCCCTTGGTGTGCCTTGGACACATAAAGTCTGAAAACCACTTCTTGGCATGACATATATGAAATCACAAAATTGGGCAAAAAGGTGAACCTGGCAGAGCACACAGTTAGATTACTTTATAACTACTTTATAACCTGAACAGCATTTTTCTGTTAACTGCATGTTGTCACAGAGAATAAAATGATTGCGGCCGTGATAACTTTCATGACTTGAACTAAACTGAGGTCTCAAATGAGCACTTAAATCATTTTTTATAGCTTCGGTATTTTCAATACTGTAATTAACAGATATTGTCTCATTTTAAACACGTGGAATTGAAAAAGTACTTAAGTGTGGCAGAATAAGTTAGTATTTGGTTTCTGAGAAGCCTTCAAACTAATTGATCTATTACTCACACTTGCATTCCTGGATCATATTACATCCTTTCACCAGTATCTGAAACAACACCTCCCACCACTGTAGCCCCTTGCCATTACGCCAAACAGCTATGATGGAGACTGTGGGACATGGGGGAAACAGCAGGTATGATGGGAAAGGTGTAACTAATACTTTAATGACATTTCAGAAAGGCTTAGGCCTATACAATTAGGCCGATGCAATCTATTTCTCAGACGAACACAATCCCTCGTCCTTTATCTTATCAACTAATGCATTTCTGTTGCTTTCAAATGCAGATTCAGATTCTGCAGATTCAAAATGCCAGAATTCATTCATAACTCATTCAAAATACAAACTCAGATAAGGCGGGGCAACAGACTTCGGCAGGAAATCGAGACAGTTTTTCCTGAATTCCTGAAAAGCTGACATTTGTCAAAAAGCGGAGGTTTTGCAGGATACTGAGGCTGATCTTCCAGAAATAGCAGGCTGTGTTTACATTTAGCAGCACTGCTGGTGCAGCGGGAGAGGAATTCTATATGAAATGTACATGAATAAAAGATGCTCTTTCAGAGGAGGCATGAATTGCTTGCTTCTCTCAGGCCAAGAATGTGCAAATATGACTGTGTGTGACATCGCTTAACTATGTGTGACAGAATGAGGTGGTGGTGTGTGTGTAACAGAGAAGGCGTTTCACGATTAATTGATAAAACCAAGACTTTCAACATTTGAGACAAAACAAGAACTTCAAAACCATGACCAGCCTGGGAGTGATGTGTCAGCTCCAGCTATGTTGTCTAATTCCATGGTTTCATTAGTTCTAGTTTCAGTGGAGACGCTGACAGAAACACCCCTATCTACCCTGATCCTGGCTGCAAACTCAAAGGCATATTTATCCAACATTAGAGAAAAAAACATGACATTTTACTTTCTAGTTGGTTCACTTTATTGTGAAACTGTCACAGCAGGATGGAGGGGTTTAACCTTGTTTTTTAGCCTATTAAGTCTCTGACACTGGAGTCATTTCACGAACACAGATGTTCTTTCAAATAAAAAAATGTAGGCATAACTAAAGAATTTATCCTATTTACAAATTATAATTAGAGATAGGACTAATCTGATCCAATATCGTATCAGGGCTATAATGGTGTACATCACTCATCAGACATTGGACTCATGTCACTGACCTACGTTCTGATCTAAATCCCACATTCCCCACATGATTTCTATATGGATATACTATGTTAAACATAGACCTGAACAGTGCTTTTCATGTCTACTCTGCATTAGCATGTAATATAATGGAAACGGTCCAAATTTTAGCTTTAAAATACAGCTGGACCTAGGAAATGTACTAGCCACCTCACTCATGGTGCAAACAGAGAAATAAAAAATGACAGCTACCTACATACGCCACCACAAACCACCATGTTCTGAACAAACACCAACAAAAAGTAACATTTGCATTTTGGAACATAAAATAAGCAAACCTAAACTCTCAGCAATGCATCATGGGAAATGAGTGCTGTGTGCAGCAAACGTGAATGTCATGAGCCACAATCCTACTGCGTCCCTTAAGAATGGTTGGAGGATGCCATCACACACATTACATTAAACAAACTACACAAGCTTTCCATATGATGAAAAGTCTGACTAGATGCGCATCAACATTAACTGACACGGAACTACCACCACTAAACTGAAGTTCAGTTTCAGACTCATGTAATCTTATACCAATAATAATAATAATAGTAAACAATAATAACAATAACATTCCTGAAAAATACTTGTTGTACAACAGACAGACAATGTTAAGTTAGAATCAATGCCCCAATCTATGCCAGTATCAACATCAGAAGTTTTGAAAAAACATCAAAATCCATATAAGTTTTTTGTGATAAAGTGATGCATAATTGCATAACTGCCTACTCAGCATGAGCAGTGACAGCCCTCATGGGCAAGGCTTCAGAAAAAAAAACAAAGTGGCAGCTACATAAACTCACTGAACTTCACCAACAAGGCCCTGCCCATACAAGTGGACTGAAGAAACATGATAAGGAGACAAAATAAAAGAAAGAACCTAACAATAACAACAGTAAAAACAGCTACACTACCACAAATGAATCAGTAAAACAATTAACAGGAAGGCAGAGAGTCTTTTCTCAGCTCAAGAGGAAGATCAAGTGAAGAAGAACAGAGGCCGACCCTCACCAAAACAAAGCTATGATGGGAGGGAGGAGATACAAAGAGACGCAAAGAGAAAAGAAGAAGAGGGAAGCAGAGAGGAGAGCAGAGACAGTGTGTCTTCAGTCAGCAGACAGACCAGAGATGACTCATAGCGCTCAGTGCCACTGTTGGTGGCAACAACACACAGCCTGACTCGACTTGACTGACTGGCTTGCTGTTGTGACTGACTGAGACATGCTGCCTGGTGTAACAGAGGAGCTGGAGGGTGGATCACCAGGTACCTAAAAGGTCCACTTAAGTGTCCTTGACGAATCACCTGTAGTCCTCTCCCAAAACCCATGTCTGTGCTGCCAGAAGTACAAATATAGTCCTGATCATAATGAGCTGATAACAAGCAAAGCTTGCAACAGCTAGGGCTAATCAGAAACAACAACCAAACATTGTGAATCAGAAAATGCAATTACAGACATCAGCATCCATTCCAATTAGTTTTCTTGTATGGTGCATGCACAAATAAATGAATAACAACCTCTTTGGACTTCTCAGCGTAATGCTGAAAATGCCACAACACAGCTGACATTTCAGAAAAATCTATTCGGTGACGGAGTGACGACTGAACAAACAATGATCCAACAAATGATCAAACCTCTGAATATAAATCTGTTGCTTATTAATTACTTGTAATGGTTGGGAAAACAAAAGGCAAAGTTTATCCGCTCATCTTAAGTTATTCTGGGCACGAACCCCAAACCTAACAGCTAAAATGTCATGTAAATGAATGACTACTAATGATGTCACCAGTACATTAACACAGCCCGGGTGCCTCACTGTTAGGCCTACATGTTGAGGCACAGATGACTGGCTGCTTGGTGATGGTGACACAGAGAACAGGAGAAGTGATTAAGGTGACAATGAGCCGGTGATGCAATGTATGTACATAGCAATAGGGATGGGCACACTCCACCAATTATAACTCAGTTTCTGTATTGAGAAATATAAACTTTTTTTTCCACTTAAGAAAAGAAGTAAAGTTCTCAAACATTCTACACAAAGTTTTAAAGCAAGTTAAATGGTCAAAATTATGATTTAAAAAAGAAACTGTCACATCTGAGAAGTGTCAATGAGCCAACATTCATTGCCTCTACTTAACAGTATGTGATATCCTGTGTTACTGACACATTTTTACCTGGTACCCAAAACTATTTAGGTTAAATACCTAGCCCTAATTTGGAAATTTTACCTAATGATATTTGACCTTAAAAAGGACAAACAACTTTTTTTTTTTAAATGCTCGTTTTCCCTCAAAGCCGAGGCTCGACTCCTGAATAAGGGAGTTGTTTCCATGGATTTTTATTGCCAGATCAGCAGTGGCTAGATGCTGGCTTCTATTACACAGTAATGGAGAAATTTAGCTCACATCCATCAGTAACACCTCTATCAGGCTGTGTGCGTGTGTGCGCGCGTGTGTGTGTGATACACTCAGCATATGGCCTGCTCAGTGGAGGATCAGTGTGGCATTTCACTCTCTCCTTTCTCTGACCATGAAAAACAAACAGGAGCAACAACCTAAGCAGCAATAGCAGCTCACCATGCTCATCATCCCACTCAGCTTGAGCTGTAATCCAGTAATAAACAATGCCTCCCTCACCATTTGATTTCAGGTTCTTTACTTATAGTGCTTTCCATTTCGACAAAACTGAATTAATGTTCATTCACTACAGCTCGGACAAACACGCTTGTATCTGGAGTTAATCCAGTCAGACCAGCAGTCTTGTGAGGTTAAGTCCTGGCGGGCGACTCGTCTGACGGACTGACATAAAGACATAAAGTCAGAGGTCACGACAGGGTAGTGGCTCTTGTAGCAGAGACAAGTGACTTAAGGTCACAGGTTCATGACTGAAAATTCACCCACTCACTCTCAGCTCTCTGCTTATCTACTGGTGATGAGAATCAGCAGGGACCTCCTGATTAAATCATATATCAGCTCTCAATGTTCTCATGTAAACTGTGGGCCTTTTAAAAAATATCATAGAACATTTAGCTTAACTCTGGACGGACATGAGTGAGTCTTTGTTGTGATACTGCAAAATGTAATTTTTCACCAATCCAAGTACATATTTTCTAAAGAAATTGCTTTTGTTAGCTGAAGAGGAGCACTATCTAGTTTCTGTTTGTGTGTTTGCTGTCCTTTGGGAGGGATAGTAAAAAAGATAGCATAAAGGGAAAAAAGAGGAAAAAATAAATCTATAAGAAATAAGATTTGCAGCTAATGATTATTTTCATTGTTGATTAAACTGTTAATGATTTTCTTGATTAATCAATTACTTGTTTGACCTGTAAAATGTCAGAAAATGATCAGAAATGTCAACCTGTGTTTCTCAAAGCTCAAAATGACATCTTCAAATGTCTTGTTTTGTCCACGATCCAAATATATTCAATTTACTGTCATAGAGGAGTAAAGGAACCAGGAAATATTCACATTTAAGAAGCTGAGCAGAGTATTTTTACCTCTTTAATTTCTTAAAAAATCTGTCAAAGCCAGGGTTCAACATTAATGTTTTTCGTCCCTTGCCTGGTCGGGTAAAGGGCCAGAAATCTAATTGCCCAAAGTTAATTTTTACTTGCCACTGTACAAACTGTTTTATTTATTAGCAGTTATCAAATAACAACAAAGACTAAAAACAACTGTCATGTTTAATATCGGGCTGCATCGCCTGTAAAATATCAGAAAATAGTGAAAAATATCCGTTCCAGTTTTTCAGTGACATCACAAAGCACATGTTGGTGTTGTTGTTGAGAGGTTTTCAATGTATAACCTGGTGAAATCATTTCAGTGTGTGTATCAGTACTTTTTGAATATTTTCAGCACATTTGACAATAAGGCGATGATCATCTTGGTCACTTAAGGCCTAACCGTGATATGAAATGTTCACAGCGTTTCATCTCCACATGGAATCCAAGACAACTTGGCAAACTTGCCTGCAGAAGTTTCAGTTGTGATTATAATCTCATGCTCACTTACCACCTCGTTATCAATCTGTCTCTTGACATCTTTGAACCCTTATTTGAACTGACAAGCTTACTAATAGCTAAAATTGCTTTTTTTCTAACAACAGCCAGGGGGCTTCAGATACACACAAACAAGGGAACAGCCAGTGAGCAGCTCCCCTGCAGTGAGTTGCGGTGTTAAGGCCTGGCCTGGGGCAACAACTACAACAGTAGCTGGTTATGCAGTTATTCAGTTTCTCTAACAAGATTTTTTCCGAAAGATTTGAGGTTTCAAACGGCCGGCCTTCCAATCACAACCGTGCTTCTCTGACCCTTAAGATAACTAATGCATTAGCCCATGCAGCAATGGCCTTTTCCTTGTTTTCAACTCTTTTATTGACATTACATAATGATACATACTGACATGCATTTCCCAGTTTTCATATTACCACCGTCATGTGAAAACCTTTAAGTCTGAATTTTTCACTTCTGATGAAAGATTACATCTTCCTCTATTGGTTAACTAAGGTCCAAAGCGTATGATAACAAGATGAATCATCTTATTCAAAGCAAAGAAAGGAGGGTCAACAATTGATGGATGTCTCCCTTTGTAAGCAAACAAACATCCTTTAATTATTGTGAGAGCTGAGTTTAAAAAAGCATGGGTGTGTTCAGATGCCCACGGTATTTACTATGCCTATGCATTTACTATGCTTTATGTCAAACACAGTATGCTAAAAATACCAGGATGTCCTACTACATCTGGTCTTATTTTGCAATATGCAAGCCAGCATGCATTTCTGGCTATTCTGACCCACAATCCTCTGCGAAGTGGAATAGATACGATAGTCATATCAACTAAGCTGCTGAGTGAGACAGAGGACAGCTAACTGTCAGATGACGGCTCACTTTTGCATACTTTTTCTTTTTACTTTGAATTTCACATTGCGGTCTGCGATGGACGTATGAGCACGAGGGCTAAAGTTTAAGGTGCAACGTCATAACGAAGCAGTTTGTCCCAGTGTCCCAAAGATGGTTACAAGATGTTCCTGGAGGAGGAGTTAGCTGAGTAGTTGCTAGCGTTTGCTCATTAAGTGGTAGCTACCTGCCTGATAGTTAATGTTAGCAAAATGATAGTTAACTAGCCTGTTAATCTACAATCGTTAGTTAGTTAAACAGCATTTTGCTAATATTAGCTAACTTATATAGTCCTATATGTCGCTTTTACAGGTCCCCCGGCAACATCGTTTAACCATCTTCAAATGAGGATTACATCAATCTCACATACAATACTGTTGTATAATGATAACTAAACTGAGCTGTGTTTTGTATCCAGGACACACCAAACAGCAAAAGGAAAAAGTTGACTGAGGTTCTGCCGAGTACCAGGCTTGCACCACTGTTACTGGAACTCAGAGCGAAAAACTTAGGGAGAAGTCAACTGTATGTATGTGGCGCAACATCAAGGCAGCTGCAGTACTACTACAAGTAAAACAGGGTTGCACAATTCATTAAAATACTACCAAAATAGCAATATGGCCAAGTGCGATAACTGCAACTTTTGTAATCGAAAGATGTGTGACAAAACAGCATTATAATGAAGTATTGTAGCGCTGCAGAGGTGTCCTGGCCTGTCCTGGTCTTATCGTAAACACAATATCTGTCAAAATAATCTCAATATGATTTTTTTTTTAAACCATATTATGCAGCCCTAAAGTAAAAAGCTTAGGTTTGGGGTACGGGTGTGGGCACAACTGTGCAGCTTGTTTCCTCACAAACTCTCAACAGCTCCACAGCTTAGCCATTACAAGCAGATGGCCCCATTAAAACACCTGTCTCACTACAAAATACCCACTAACTCAAAACCCCCTTACATGCACATACACACACACAACAATGCACGCAAGAATCATCCAAAACCTCTCCGGGCCACTTCAATTTAGCAGTAACCTTTTTCTTTTAAGCACTCAAAGCTGTCTTCTACAGACTGCAGATTCACCGACCCAGAGGAGTCATTTAATCCTGCATTTAGTATTGAAATCCTTCTATCTTAAAGCAAGTGATTGGCTCTGCCAATAGCAATATAATGGCATTTGTTTCCATCACAGCTCAACTGGGCTGAGAGGAAATCACTGAAACGGAGCTGCACTGCAAATCAATGCCACAAAAGGCACAAAATTACCAAGCTACTGCCAAATGCAGTTTTATTTGGTTGGAGAACTTATCTTACAGCAATTTGAAGTCATGACCCTACTTGTTTCCAATGATGTCATATAATCTGAAAACATTCTTTTGAGGTTGGCTTTCAAGCTCAAATTTCTACCAAAAGGATTATTGCACATGATGTTTGGTGAGATTAATGAGCATCAGTGGCTGTGCTGTGAAGTCACACACCACACACTTCACACACTGCTGTACGCTGACCCACCCAAACACCACATATGAATGCCTTGCTCACTGCACTGTATTTGCATGTAGTTACAGTATTAGAGGAGTCAAAGAAAGACTGTTTCACTTCACAAGCAACAACAGTTCAAACAACAGATAAACATTCCTGACTCCATGTAAATTCAGCTGGTTTTAAACAATTATTTAGCCCAGGCCAGCTCTGAGAACTCCAACTCAATCACATGAGCACACAATCTCAAAATAGGATTTGACACTTGTGCTAATATGGTGCCAAGATTTACTAAACCAGTTCAGCAGCGGAGTTGTGGCAGAGGTATGAAGACCAAGGTGCTCCGAACAAGATTCACAGCAGTATTCCTCCCCTGGTCTGAGTAATGATGCAGCGTTTATTTTGTGACAGAGCCTTCTCCGGCTGAAGGCAGCATTGTCCGCCATTGCATGATAAAGTACTTTATTTGGGTACCAGCCAGCATAGGAATATCCTTATCCAGAAAGATCCATTTGTATTTTTGCATTCATTTAGGCCTGCACTATCTTTAAGAAAGAAAAGGGCTGAAACTGATAAGACTTCAAACTGCCTCTGAGAGTTAAACATCTCAAAAACTCATCAGCATCACACAGTTCGGTACAACTTATCAATCTAAATGCAAATCTCTACTGCTAGTGAAACCATCTGAAAAACACCCAACCACAGTCAAAAGCCCCATGCAAAAACACTTTGAGCTATTATGTTTACTCTTGTTTGTCATGGTAATTAGGGATGCACAATACATAGATAACAGGCAATCTATATTCTATTTATTATTCTGATAATTAAATTAAAGCCAATAAATATAAGCTACAATAAGATAAATATAATAATATGAAAATGTAATAATAAAATATAATCATGTCTGATTTGACAGATTATGCCAAAGTATTTAATTTTAATACTTATTTTACTAGAGAAAATACTTGAAGATTTGGTTCAGTCATAACGCTGGAATATTAAAGGAGAAGTCTGTAATTTATTTAGTGTCATAAATCATAACATGACCATGGTATGGTCAAAATTAAGGAAACGTGCAAAGTTGAAATACTCGCTACTCTGGCAGCTGTGGTGTCCTTTGAAATTTCCACTCCCAGCAGGAATGACTGTTATAGTTTGCCCGTTTCGTAGTAATTCGACTTGAAATTAATGCCAAATGTTTGCTGAACGAGTAAATGTCTATTTATGAGTCATAAGAAATCATTAATAATCTTTTAGAAGGAGTAGATTTTTATATTGGTTGAATTGAGCGATATGTCGATGGAGTCTGGCAGGCAGTGACTGAACAAAAAACTCCAGTGTGTATTTTCAGAGCAGTGGGCTTTGGTTTCAGGATAACAGGCTAATCTTTATATTGATAGACAACTGACAGTTATAAACAGCTGATCAACTCATAGTGTAGGACTTGTCGTCACTTGTCATTGTCAAGGGAGGACGGGGGCAGGGGGAAACAACTCAGCTCAACCGTACTCAACCTATTTAATAGACCATCTACAGCTCCAACTCACTACTTGGACTACAGTACTCATTTTTGGATAATCTTTAAATCATCCATCTTTGCTCACTACATCTTAGCCTTTCTAACCTGGTGAGTGAAGGTTTTCCAGTTCACGTGCAGTAACACAGTGCTGTGAATGCATGTGTTAGCGGGGGAAGGCCCATAGACTTCCTCACCTGTCACACCACTATTTCCTTTGTGTTGAACCACCCGATACCATTCACTGTCAGCACTGCGGATATTTTCCAAACAAACAGCTTATCCTTGTAGACATTTTGTTAATCTTTGTCATAAAGGAGCAAACATATGCTTCAGGATCTTGTATCAACCTTTATAAATGTGGTTAAACTGTTTTTTAAATAGCTGGTTATGCCCTGCTTGGCTCAAGATAATGTGAACCACACGGGCCAGGCCACTTGTTTACATAGTTAAAATACAGCAAGTGCTTTGACCAGGAGGTAGAAATGTCAATTCTGACAGCCTGTGCGGAGGAATGATTGTAAAATATTTCATATTAGGCTGTGAATACATTTGTGAGACATACTGGTCAGGTTTTTTTTTTCTTTTTTACTTAATCAATTCTGCACTTCCTAAAAAGTATTTTAACTTGGGTACACGACATGCCATCAGTCACAGGCTACATGATAGATAATTATCTATATCTACTGATATGAAACTTCACTATCATGATAAACTTTTCAGCTATATCGCCCAGGCCTAAAGAGAACCTGTGATGGCTCCAACGTTTGTGCAAAAGTGAAAGGCCTGCTGGGCTTGTCCGTTCTGGGCTACTGTAGAAACACTGTGCATGGTGCAACATGGTGACCTCCATGGAAGAGAGCCTGTACCTCTGTGGACTTATTCTAAGGTAACAAAAACACATTTATTTTCAGGTGATTATAAACTGATGAAACATACTTCTGAGTATAATGTTCCAATTGTCATATTTTGCCAATAAATCCCTGTAAATCTTACACACTGGACCTTTAATACCAAGCTGCTTGAAAGTAAAATGACTTCAGAGGACTGTTTTTACTTGTACATCTGCTTTTGTCCCTTGCAACCACACTGTGTCATTAATTAGCATGGCACAGAGACAAATTCCTACACAGCACATTAACAGTACTTGGTGAAAAGAAACCAGAGTGCCAGGATGGGGACTAAATTTCTGATCTGCCTCTAAAGTCAAAGTGGAATTTAGGAGTAACCTTGCTTTGGCTCAGAGCTTTTGTGATGTTTGTCTGTGTAGTTGTCCAACTCAGTGAGCAAAACAACTGGAGGAACAGTGACAAAAACAGGATGGTTCTGGGCCAGCAGCTTGAATTGTGACTCTACAGCCATCTGTGCATGTGTGTCAATGCATGTGACGACACAATCATCTGGGTTTTGTGTGTGCGCGTGTATGTGTTGTGCTGCAGGCTGCTGGAATAGTGTGAAACAATAGGACGCGAACACACACACGCGCGGAGGAAGTGAAGATTCCTGCATTCCTGCACCGTGGCTGCCCAGCTGTGCCACACACACACACACACCAAGGTCTGGCCAGAGGAAATCGCTGCTGTCACCACATTTATCACCCGTTAAGTACATGAGTCTTTTATTTTAATACATTAGAAGTGAGTGAATGCATACACAGAACACAACTTAATATGACTTAAGTCACAATGAAGCTTATGTTACTTTTATGATCGCACACGAAGCATCAAATCAAACTAATTACTCTTGTAAAATCTGGAATAAATAAGATTTCAGTTAAATTAAGGGGAAATTTGAATATGATATTCTGACAAAAAAAAAGTGAACAGGCACAAAGGAAGATAAGTAGCACTGCTTGCCCCTTATGTAAAGTCCAAAAATACCCAGATGGCTGGGATGTTTCTAAAACACACACTGCTACTGAAATTGATTTTGTCATTAACTGATCTCTATCCCCACTGAAGGCCGTCGTCTGCCTGCACTTCCTCAATCCACAGCCACCAGCACACTGTCACCTTGAGAGAATGAACCAGTCATCCTATTCAAACAACAGAAGTTACGTCACATCCTGTGTATTGGTAAATACTTGGCCTTCAGTGAGGGCAGCTATTACAGAAGTACCCCTGGAGCAGGTTTTCCTGGCTGTGAAGCAACATATTAACCTGATACTGGCAACTATTGAAGCTCTTTTGAAGCAGTTTAAATGACAAAAGAACAGTGTTGTCGCCTCTTCACTCCGCCCGCATAAAGTGACAAATCAATACAGCATTGTATCTTTAAAGAGATAGTTTGGATTATTTGAAGAGGGTTGTATGCGGCACTCATCCATGGTCAGTGTATTTGCTACAGTAGATGCCGGTCAACACGCCCCCAGTTTGGAGAAGCAGACAGGTGTACCAGAACAGAAGCTATAACTCCTATGGACAGAGTCAGCAACAAAACATATTTTATCCACTTAAAAAAATAAATCATTATCACTTTAAGTATATGGTATATTTAGATTATTTACTCTGCTTTACTGACAGGAAACGGCAAATATTGTTCTCTTGAAACCAACAAAACTCCAAAGGCAAAATCTGTAATTTTGCCTTGCAGAACACAGGAGTTGCTGGTTTGTTGTTGTTAGTTAGATTGTGTTATTACAACGTCTGTGTTTTAAAAGGATAGTCCATATTCACTGTAGTCACACAATAACACAAACAAACTGACAGATTGTGTCAGCAGTAGACTCGCAAACCACTGTTTTCTGCAAGACAAAATAACTGATTTCACCTATGGAGTTGTTGGTATTTGGCTTATAAAATAATGGTTACCCATAAGAAAAAGCTGTGTCATTGCAGTGAAAGTGAAAGCAGTGAAAATATTCAACACATAGCATGTACTTTAACTGAAATCGATTCTTTTTAGGCGGATGTAGTAAATGGCATGTGAACATGTTTACACTGTCCAATGAGAAGTCAGACTGCTCAGCTGGTGATGTCAAGTATTTCAGGATCATTCTGGGAGAAATTTCAATTAGGAGCTGATTTTTTTGTCTTAATTTGTAAAATGCAATTGTGATTTACATTAATAATCCATGTAGGGCTGCAATGATTATTTTCGTTATCTGTTAGTCTCCTGATTATTTTAAGGATTCATTGATTAATTGTTTAGTCTATAAAGTGTCAAAAAAGTGTAAAAATAAATGAATAAATAAATAAAAAAATATCGATCAGAAGTCCCCACAGCGATGTCTTAGAATTGCTTCTTTTGTTCAAACAACTGTCCAAAACCCAAAGACTCTTCGTTTACTATTAAAATGACAAAGAAAAGCAGCAAATTCTCACATTTCAGAAGCTGGAACCTGCTAATGTTGCTTGCAAATGACTGAAACAATTAATTGATTATCAAAACAGTTGGCAGCTAGTTTTCTTCGCAATCAACTCATCAGCTCTAAGTCAATTAGTACAATGAGAAATACAGTGCAAAACATATTACACACGGTATTTTACTTTTTGTTTACTAAGCAGCCTCAGGGGTGTCTGCAAAAGTCAACCGTGCCTCACCCCACCTTCAGGACAGACTAAAGAATTTCATTAGTCTGTGTTTTAAATGGAGAATTTTGGTAAAGCTTAAAAATATGGCAACCTCTCTTGCAAAAATGGAAGATACCAGTTTACTGTACCCTCCAAGCACCTTCTTTGGAGGATCGAACCTGTGATCCTTGGTCAGGAGGCCAGTCTCACTATCAGCCAATCCCCCTTCAGTTTCAAACTGACAGAGACAAAGAGGCAGGACTACAAACAGAGGAGAAAACAAGCTCCACACTTTGTTTCCTGCTCAAACATTCCTATCCAAGCCACAGATTTTCACACAGCCATAGAACCAAATATAGTCATCAATGGGGTTTTACCGAGTGCCCTGGTGCTTCAGAGCACATCCTTTAATCCAGAGGTTTCAGGTTGGAGCCCCCGAGTGTCCTTCGGCAAAACTGATACTATAACTAGAGCATAAGCTACATAATTTTACTGTCTGCGCTATATCAGCCTTATGAAGGGATGCACAGACTGTCTGCAAAACTGATAATTCTTACTAATAATCCTGTCATGATTATATACAATAGATTAAAGGTTTTTTTTGCTCCTTACAATAGTTTTAACATGACTGCACATTAATCAGCTGTACACTGTGTGTGAGTTAGCTCTGAGCTGCGGGCCTGCCGAAGAGATCCTGGCTGCAAAACCTCCAGTATGTGTCTGCAACCAGGCAAGATACTGGACTTAAATTAGAAACAAACTAGATTAGCTGCAGCAGGAAGGGATACAATATGGAAAATCACAAAAAAGGAAAAAGAAATGATGATTGAAAGCAGAGCTGAGCAATATATCAATATTATATTGAGACGAGATACTGCTAGATTTAGGATATCATTATTTGGTGGTATAGCACAAGTGTTTCCTGATTTTAAAGGCCGCTTTACTGTAAAGTGATTTACTTTTCTGAACTAATCAGACTGTTCTAGCTGTTCTATTATTTGCCTTTATCCACTTAATCATTATATCCACATTACTGATTATTTATCAATGTCTCACTGTGTGAGAAGCAAAACTGAGGAGTGCTGCACAGGGTCATGACGATAAAATGGATGGCAGTCCTGGAACGATCCAAGGCATTTTGATAATAAATTTAAAAATCCTTTATTCAGTCATGGATACACCAACGCGTTTCAACTCTGGTTGACTCATCAGGAAGTTGGGCAGTCAATGTTTGTTTTATTTTATCTCATTGTGTTAATATGTTGTGAAAGCACCAATAGTTATTCCTACAATACTGATGCAATATGGATACATAAGATCATCATATGTTTTACAACTGCAACAATTAATAAATCATGAAACTATCATTCAATTAACTGCCAACTATTTTGATAGTCAGTCAGTTGATTTGACTATTTTTTTTAAAAAGTCAAAAATCAATATTGAAGTATTTGGTCAAAAATATATTATAAAGATCATCATATGTTTGCACATTTTGAGAATGTACAGTATGTTATTTTAGACAAATTGTTTACAGCGAGATTAGAGCCAAATATTGGACTGATGTGGGCCTATACAGGCATTGGCGTACATGTTCACTGATATACAACGATATGAAAACTTTTACAGTACATAATGCAGAAAATGATACTTGGACTGATTTAGTTTTAGCAGCAATTGACTGATGCACTGATGTATATTTAGCTATTTACTTTATTTCTATTTAGCCTATTCTTTATTGTCTAGTTTATTGTTTCTGCAACTGGTTGATGATGTATGTGTTAAATTTTTGTAAAGGTTAAATAAAGGTTAAATAAATATATAATATTCTTTAATGAAGTTATTTGTTTAAGAAAGCAGCCTTGTGGGTACCTTGCATATCATAAGGGTGCAAAATTGGTGCACAGCTGCATAGAATTCATTCCAGCTCAAAAATTCAGCCGCTGTATCTGTAATCAATGCATTTTACCCCTCTAAAATAGGTATTGGTCTTAAAAATCCCATATCAGTCAAACTCTAACTGAGATATTTATTGTGGAGTAGCCTAAAGATTTTGTGATGTTATTTATAAGCCATATCGCCCAGCCCTACATGATGGTGGATGTACTTTAGGAAATAGCAAGAAAAACTTTAAAAGGCTTTATAGTTTCCTTTGGAAATAATGGCAGCTATGTGTTCAAAATCTTTCACGCCTCCAGTCGTTGGGAAACATTTATATTCCTTTAATTGCCACAAAGAGCCTGGAGGTTAACCAAACATCATCTAGCCCTGTTAAAGCGTTTAATGAATCTCCAGTCTGTCAGAAGCCTCTTCCTCACGCAACGGTGAAATTAAATTCCTCAACACAGTGACTGCAGCGCAAACAACCACACAGCTAAACACAGTGGATGTTTAACTTGCATAACCTGACTGAAATCAGCCAGGTAAGACTGAAACCAAACCATGTCTCCAAAAACCACCAAGAATGAGGCATCATGTTCATATCTTGACCTGAACTCTGAGGTATTTTCTTTATCTGACATGGTGTAATGGTGTTAACAGCATTCTAAAGGGACTTTAACCCATCCTGCATGATGCCATTTGTTTTTATGCTCTGCAGCACTTCTGAGCTGTTTTCTGACACTATAAATGTTGCATGGCCATGTCACAGCCTCGCTGTGCATCTCTGTTGTATCCTACTAAAATCGGTTATATGATTGTGACTGCAATCATTGTATCCAACGTGTAACAAACACAGCAATAATGTAACTGTGCTGGAGTCGGTTGTAATTCAGGAACTTCATTTCCTCCTGGATGCAGGCTGTCTGCTCCCAGCACAGGCCCCTGCTGGAGTGCAGGACCAGAGATCACAGCTTAAATCTGACAGTCTGCACAGAAAGGAGCGTCCCACTTCCTTAACAGCGCCGATAACTGTTCATACTGGTGTTAAAACGCGAATAAAAGCGATCAAACGCGTTGATGTCACGGTTGTTGTTGTAGCTTGTTCAGCTGTCAGTCCCTGTCACCGCAAGACGGAGACGGTTTGAACGAGCTCAGCAAAAAAAAAGCTCTCCCGTAATACGGTTAATGGTAAACTATTAGTCCCCGTCTGTGCCTTCGGTTTGTGTTCCTTCACAAGTAACAAAACTCTGCTGCTTGTTGTCATTTTGTCACAATGTTCCCACCAAACAGCTAAAAGCCCGGTTAGCTTCCAGATGCTATCGGGTTAGCTGCGTCCGTTCTCGGACAGCTAACAGTTAGCGGCCAGACGTCCATTATCGGACACGTCTCAGTCAGTCGTTCATTAATGACGTCATAATATCTAGACCACAGTTTACAGCGTGTAAACAAGCATACGTATGATCTCTATGTTAATATGAGTTCTGCTCGTCAAAACACAGATGTGTACACCCGAGCTCCAGCTGCGTGTTTACAGACACCGTTAGCTTCTGTGAATGATTTCTCAGCACCTGAGAAGTGTAACTATTAACGAGCATTTTTTTTTAACGTTTCCCAGGATGTCCTCGATGTCTTCAAACAGTCAGGGAGCAAGGCCAAAACAACCACGGTCAGTAAACAGACGTAGCCGCGTCCGACAATGGAAGCGGACGCCTGAGCAACGCTAGCAAATGACTGCATCATTCAACATCAACGCGAAGGAAACACTGAAGTCAGACACGAGCTGAGTGAAGCTACGTAACCTGTGACAACACCGCTGAGCTACAAAAGAAACCCATTCATGTCGAACCAGTCCGCGTCCGATAATGGAACTCTCTGGTCGCTTCCCTCACCGCAGTTTTACCTTGTACACATCTCCGTATGTGCCGCTTCCTATCCTCTGGATCAGCTCGAAATCCTCCTGCGGATTCCGCCGGGACAGGTCGACACTGGAGTTCATCATGTCCACTGCCGATTACGGCGCCGAACGCGCGCGGTTGACGAACCCCGACAATGTACGAGAGCAGATATTTTAAGAAAAACATACGGCGTCAGAAAATCCCAGCCCGAATCCAATGTAGCTCCAACATGGCTTCCACTGCGCATTGAGCATGCGCAGTGGACATCATGGCGTACCCTCTCCATGGAGTCTGATCCATGGATGGATCAGGGAGACGGAGCTGCTGGATTTAAGATTGCAACTCGTTTCGCGACGTAAGAGTGATGATAAAATGAATAAAAAAGAAAAATTAGTCACTTATTAATTTCTTTGTGCATTAAAATGCTTAAAAATGCCAGAGAAAACACCATTCACTTATTTTCCCCAAACCTATATTGAATTCACTTTATCAGTTCCAGCAACTATTGGATCAATACAGTGAGCGTGCAACCAGCCATGTTTTCTGATCTGCACTGGCAGCAAAAACATGGGAAGTTTACAGTTAACAGGGAAATGAATGAAAACAATAAGCCCCGTGGCCTTCTCTGACCCAGCAATATAAAACTGGGCTAAGCAGGGCTAAACAGTGGCAGATGGCAACATTGTGATTAAGCCTATATGGGGTCTGTGTTACAGGCAAAACAAAGTGCCATAACAGAAAACTTTAAACTGTTGTCGGTTCAGTCCACTCACATGATATGGCTGGTGTTATGCCACATTTTCTTACTGTCAAACAGGGCTGGGTGATATGGCTTTTAAATAATATCTCAATATATTTAAGCTATATAGTGTTACACAACATATATATCTCAATGTGCATATTTTCTCTAAAATGACATACTATATCAAACATTATGTACAAACATACTGGAAAAGCAATGTTGCACTTAATATATTTTTTCAGTTCGACTCTCCTAAATTCTCTCTGCTTAAACAGTCTAAGTTAAAACTTTTTAAAATAATAAGACGTAACCAATTAATGGCATAATTAACCTACTAATAAAATGATGATCATCTAAAAACAATGTAAACACCACATACATGTGGAATGACAGCAAGGCCTTTAAATAAATCACAATGATTTTTTCATATCTATTTTCTATAAATGATCAAAGGGCTGGATTTGGCCCACAAACTGCCAATGGAACAGAGCTAGAATCTAGAATATGATGCGCTGCTGCAGATTAAATTATCCAACAGCATATAAAGTAGAGCTGGACTATGGACAATATCAAATATCAGGATATTTTTGAATATTTCGACAATATTGTATAGGTGACTATTTGGGCTTTCCCTAAATGATAAGACAATGAGATTTATGATAAATAATCATCAGTAATGTGGATCTAATGAGTAAGTGTTTAAATACAGATAACAGAACGGCTAAAACAGTCTGATAAGTTCAGAAAATGGCATCACTTTATTGTAATGCAGCCTTTAAAACCAAGAAAAGACAACAGTTGTGCCATATCATGACATAATGATATCCAACATCTAAGACAACATGTTGTCTTATTTCACAGTATCAATATAATATCAATATATTGTCCGGTTCTGGTGTCAACAAAAGACCAACAGTCTGATATAAGTTATTCCTCTGTGTCCTAGACCTCAAATCTATTAACACACCGTTGGGCTACATCATTGCACTAAGTGACTTGTACCTTCTTTAGAAAGAGCCTGGTGGGCACTGTAGTTTATTTTGAGTCACTCTCACACACACCGTCTTGGTCACATAAATACTCACAACAGTACTAAAAATGTACAAAATAGAAGCTGAAAATGGTCCCCAACAAACATGCCATTTATTCCTGTTTCAGTAACATTTGCTGGAAACTTCAGTGCCATTTCAGTAGCCCTTTTTATCGGTGAAACTATATATTTGTGAACCACTTTGTGAGATTTATATTTTCAGTAGGAACCAGTGGGTTTGGGGCTGAATGCCAAAGACAGTTTTAAGAACTACAAAGAACATAACTCCAGTAGAACAAGTCTGGGCTGATTCTGTGAAAGCACAATCCAAGAGCCGGGTTCTCTTAACTGCAGTTAAGATGATTTAATTGCAATTAAATATAGGATAAGAATACAGATAAAGGATTTAACAATGGAATGGCAACATTTCAAAACCACAGGGCACACAACTCAAAATTCAACATTGTTTCAAAAAAATATTTTCATATTATTTGCAGAGAAAAAATAATTAAGTGTGGCATTTCAACATATTTTTCATACTAAGTAACAAAGAACAGTAACTAATTACTTTGAAATGTAACTTCTGCCAACACTGATCAAGTGTCCATCTTGACATATTTATGGATGAGTCCATCTATCAGGCCTAAGCTGACTCTGACAGTTGCCTGTGCTTCAGAGAGGAGAGAGAAGAAGGCACATGGTGTTGTAGCCCAGACTGACAGCCCATTTCATGGGTAGGTTGGGAATTGTTCCCCTGGTGGATTTGGAGAGTCTGCTGCTTTGTGGAAGACAGAGAAGGAGATGGGCAGTCTTCTTTTGTCCCAGTTTGAGGCTTTGTTTCCTGGTTACACGTTGGTCCAGTGTCTTTCTGTGCCAGGAGTTTTTTCAGCTGACAGGATAACTGAGGACTCAGGAGTAGAACCAGGGTGCCACCAGCACACAAGACTCTAGACACAGAAAAAAATAATATTGTGTTATTACATTTTTTGGAAGACTACATTTTCATGCTTAATGAAAAACAAATCATAATAGCCCCATTGACAAATTAAAAGGAGTTTTACTTTAAAATACACATGAAGAAATGTAATATCTACATTTTTTTATACCGTTTAGGATCCTTTCTGATGTGCAACTTGACTCATGGGCTAAGAATGCTGCACAATACGTGAACACACGCACAAATACACACAGAAGAACAAGTATCGTTTTCTGATTCACTGAACACATCTAAAATAAACAATGAAAACGGACACACAGAGGCACAAACCTCTCCATCTCAGCGAGGATGAGTGGCAGGTTGGCAGCCATGTTTGTTTTGGTGCCAAACTTCCTGCCAAATGGGAGGTCACAGACTACAGCTTCTACACTGGCACTGGGCAGAGGCAGCGCTGCGCACACAGAGGAGGACACACAAGCCAAGAGGTAATTTAATACATGACAGCGGGATCCACTCTCACCTCCCACTCACTGACTCCCGTCCAAAACACGCAGCTCTGGATCCCCAGTGTGAACTAATAATAAAGGTTCAGTTTCTAAAAGCAATATGATTAGAATAATGGATTAAGCAAAAAGGCTTAATCACCTGAGATTTATTATTTAATTTAATGACTTTAATGATTCCATTTGTAACAATGTTACAATATTGTTGACGTGCTTTAAAGCTGCCTCTACGTTTATGTGAGAGCTTTCTAGGGCAGATTTTTCTTCTTATACAAGAAGACAATGCATTTTTCAAATTTAATGTATTTCATATATCAAAAGTATAAATTATGTCATTTTATACATAAATGTGTATACAAACTACTACATAATGAAACACAACAACTGGCATGTTTAATAAAACTCTTGAAAATGGCATGCATATGTTGATCAAAGAAATGTGTATAAAGTAAACTGACTGTTTGACTGAATACTGAAATATCATCTCAAATTTATTTGAACTTTTCCTCCTCTGACTTTTTTTCTTACACCTGGCACTTGCACTGACAGTTCCACTTTAGTGTCAACATTTTGACTTTATTTTGGACATTTCAACTTTATTCTCATAAATGCAAAATTAAAAAAAAATCTCCTCCTCCGCTCTTTTTCCCTTGATGTTGCCCACATACATACCATTATTTTAGGAACATAGGAATGCTTTTAGCATCTATTGTTAAAATATTGTAGTTTTGACCTTTTGACCATTTACTACAGTATAATACACACAACTTTTCAACTTTGATTTTACTGAGGCATCTACTGTCTGTCTCTCTGGATATGAACTTTAGTTGAAAGCCAAAAATGCAAAAGGTTTAATGATGAACATTCGACATTATTCCAGTGATCATGTGGTGCAGGCTTCCTACCCATACATGACGCTTTCAGCAGGTGTATCCTGTTTCCCAGCTCTGCAAACTCTACATTCTCCTTGGCCTTCTGCAGTTGTCCGTCTTCAATGTCCACACCCAGGAAACGAACAGCCTGAAGATCCCAGTGAGAATGACAGATCAGATTATAATAGTGATGTTCCAGTTGCACACTACAGTGTATACTTGATACTTTTAATCTTTATACTTATTTTCTAAAAACAAAACCTCTGATATTTCTATTGAGTCCATAGATGATTTGTCAGATGAAAGATAATCAGTAAACAAAACTGAATAAATCATAACAAATGGCAATTAGGAAATAACTAGGAAATATGATAATTAAGACTACTAGTGCATATGTAAACAATATTCTTTGCATTAATATATGATACATGTGAAACAAACAACAGGCCTACAACTGTGTAAAATGTGTGGATGTAATTTTCCAAATGTTTTGTGTATTCATTTCCCAAACTTTTTTAAAACTAAAAAGTTTACTTTTCACACTTTTTAAATATACAGCAGCTGTGTGCAGATTTCTGTCCTGACCTTGTGTTCCTGTGCTGCTTCTATTAAGATGCTTCCTACCCCACACATTGGGTCGACCACACAGGAGCCTGGCTGGGAAACAGGAGATAACATTGAATACATATACTTGATCAACCACACACAGTGTGGCAGTGACTGAAGGCAATATGACATCATAGCCTGACCAGTGTGCATGCAAATGCTTCAGCACACAGACTGGCAAGTTATAGACAACAGACAGAAAAGCTAAAAGTTTCAAAATGAGGACTCGCTGGTCATATTTAATGAGTCTAAACCTGCTTGCTTTTTTTGGTGACTGGTAGAGAAACCAAAAACTCAACATGGCAGGTGATCTCTCCACAACAAAAATGAAATGAGGGCCCTTGCTTGCATTATTTAATAATGCCTTCTGATTTGCATACATAAACAAAAGGGTGCACATAACAAAGTAGTTTCTTCACAGATACAGAGTATAGCAGCAGGCACCCAGCACCTGTGTATGTTCATACCTGTATCTGAGCTAATGAGCCCATAGCCCAGGCTACAGTAGACCTCAGTCCTGTGGTTTTGATGTAGCTCCGGTTAGCCAGAGGTAACCTGAAGAAAAGAGACAGAGAGCAATAACTTATGACTGCTTAATGAATGGCTCTGTTAAAAGCCTACTCCTTTGATGCACCCTCCAAGAAGACAACACATAGTCATTAGTAAGTAAGTGTTAGATGTAGAGAATGTAACCTTGTTAGTGGAATCCCCAGCAGGAAGAGGTCGTCACTTAAATAAACAGTTATCTGTAAAAAAACAGAGCAAGAGACTAATGAGGTTTCATTTTAAAGGGAGGCCAGCAGCATTATCCAGAGAGGATGTATTTACTTAAACATAATATATAAAAACACACAGAACACTGGGCCTCATTCACTAACAGTTCTTCAGAAGAAATTTCTTTTTAAAACCTGCTTATGCAGTTTTAACAAATATTCTGGCATTCACCAGTGTTTTCTTATGTAACCATAGTAAACATAGTAAAGAAGTTTACCTCCAGATGTGGATTCTTCAGGTCAGACTTCCAGCCCAGCACTCTGCTCACAGTTGCTGCAATCAGTTTGTTCACCTCCTATATGACATAAAATATGCAGACAGACAATATTCCTCTGAACTAATATAAGTTATTCATGGAAATGGATATGAATATGGAGCCTGTTTCTGTGTATACGGGGGAATAAGATTTAATTACAATTCTTAATAAAGTACTGAAGAATGCCACAAAAGTTCTTAAATTGTTTGCGTGCATAATTTTGGATCAAATCTGTTTGAACAAACGATTATACATGAGGCTCAATACTTCTAACTTTACCTCCTTTGTTGTGTGCATTTTAACTTCCACTACCTGTGTGCTCAAGTATCGGGACAGAGATCCAGTACACTTGGAGCTGATCCTAAAAGAGATTGGGTCAGGAAAAGTCTCTAGTTTGACCCTGCTGGGTTGCGGTGGTATCTTATCTCTTCCTCCAGTAGTCTTCACTTCAATACATGGAGCCAAACATGAGAAGACAGAAGGAAATAAAGAAGAAATTAAAACAGAAGTTAACCATAAAAGTTAATGTTATCCAAGTTGAAATAAAAACAAAAAAATGATCTATTTTATTACCATTTTCCAGACTTTCTACAGTAGAGTCGTCCTCCATGTCATCCATCCCTCTGCTGCTCCTTTCCACATTGAGGTCTAGTGCTGGTGTTTCATGGTCTGTTCTTGATGTCACTCTTTGGTTACCATTTTCCCCATGGCTGCTTAACTCCATTCCCCTCTCTTCCTCTCCTTCAGATTTCTTCTCTTTCTCTACATTCTTCTGACTACTAGAAAGCTGAGATGCACCCTTCCTCTCCTCCTTTTCTCCTTCTTCATCCTCCCTCTTTCTCTTCTTTTCCAGTGGCTGTGATCCATTTTGTTGACCACTTCTCTGCCTCCCATTCCTACTCTCTTCCTCCCCCTGTCCTCCTGTAATTTTTCTAGACTGCACACTGCACTTCTCCTCCTCTTTGCTCCTGCTCTCCTCCTCAGTCTCTGTTGTCACTCCCACAGCAGTGCTTGTGGCATTGACAGTAGACCACTTGCCTTCCAGCTCCCCCTGCAGGCGGCTCCATGTCATTAGAACGCGGATCCACTGATTGCGGTCATCCAGCACTCTAAACCGCAGTTAGTGGCTGCCTGTTCTATGAATATTAGAGAAAACATACAAAAATTGTAATTAGGAACTGTAATTCAGAATGTTTGTTTTGCTATGGAATTTTTGTTTCCGTGATCACTATTATGATACCATTTTTGTGAATTTTGGACTTTGATTTGACATTTACCACATCTTTGCAATTGTACTAAGTGCAACAGGATATCCAAGTTGATTTGAGGATAATTAAATTAAAATTAACATGGATTAATATACTTTAAGGCACACAAGAACTGAAAGACAGGTCTACAATTTCATATCTGCCAAGATATTCCTCATGTTTTGTATTACATATATTTTAATGATTTATTTTGATTTGATGTGCTGGTACCTGGGCTTGTGTGGGCAGACAGTCGCAGAGGATAGTCATGTTTCAACAGGAGGAAGAGTCTCTCTGCAGCCTTGAGCTCACTGACTCTGTTGATCCCCGCAGAGGAACTGAACAGCACTTTACCTGGCATGTGACGCACCTGGACACACACACCAAAATGTCAAAAGGTCAGTGTTTGCAGACTTCACCCTGTAGCCAAAAGGGTCATAAAACAATCCTGTATTTAATGCCTCTTTGATAACTGTCTTGTCTGCCAGTATCTTGCTGAAAGACCAATGTGTACGACTTAGTGACAACTGTAAAACTATGGTGGTGTGACAAGATGACCTCCGTGAAAAGGGACTTGCACTCTCTGTAGATATAAACAGTTAATTTTAAGGTTATGACAACGCATCAGTTGTTATTTTCAAGTGATTATACACTAATGAAAGCGTGCTTATGAGTGTTCTAATCCATATCTGCCATATTCTGCCAGTACATCCCCATAAATCTTGCACGCTGGATCTTTAAACGAAACATTGAAATCTGATCTGGCATGTTAGCGAGTGATTCAAGTTTTCCTGCAGTGTTGTGTAGCTGATGGGCTCCACCTCATGGAAACAAAAAACACCTCACAGCTCATCATAAAAAACATTACACTTTTATGAATTCAACATTAATCTTCAAAGAAAGTAGCAGGGCTGCTAAACAACCAACAGGGGGACTATGTGCTTGTTTTTTTTTTGATAACATTTATTCTTTTGGCAACAATTGTTCTTATTTGATTAGTAAAGGTTCGCGCTGAGGCAGGATATTTATATTTTACAGCTAAATTACAAACTTTAATATCAAATGACAGTAACAGAATATAATATAGGCTGATAGTAAAAATTGAAAAGTAAGCTTTGTTCTGAATTAAATAATTACAAATATCAACTGTTACTAAAACCGAGCAGCAATGTTGATTATAACAGCGTCTGAGCTGCTTATATATATATATATGCTATACTCAAAAACAAGCTCATAGAGATGGGAGTGGTTTCTTCCTTTGTCTCCTGGATCACGGATTACCTGACAGAAAGGCCACAGTTTGTCAGGTTGGGGAACTGTTTTTCTGGGACATTAATGAGCAGCACAGGGGCTCCACAAGGGCTATCCTGGCTCCATTCCTGTTCACATTGTATACAGCAGACTTTAAATATAACTCTGAGTCCTGCCACATCCAGAAATACTCTGATGACACTGCTATTGTAGCTTGTATAAGGAATGGACAGGAATCTGAATATAGGGATTTGATAAAATCCTTCAGTGACTGGAGTCATAAAAACTGCCTCATACTAAACACATCAAAGACAAAGGAAATGGTCATTGATTTCCGTAGATCCAAGCCCCCTCTTCAGCCTGTGAACACTTGTGGAGTGACATCGAGGTGGTAACAAACTATAAATATCTTGGTGTACACCTGGATAACAAGCTGGACTGGTCCCTTAACACAGATGCACTCTACAAAAAGGGGCAGAGCCGCCTCTTTTTCCTAAGGAAGCTCAGATCTCTAAACATCTGCAGTAAGATGCTGCAGATGTTTTATCAGTCTATTGTGGCAAGTGTTTTATTTTATGCTGCAGTCTACTGGGGAGGAAGTTTGGGAAAAAAGCAAGCAAGGAGGCTGGATAAGCTTGTGAAAAAGGCTGGCTCTGTGATCGGAGTAAGGATGGACTCTCTGGAGGAAGTTGTGGAGAGAGACACAATGAGGACGGTGGAGGCCATCCTAAACAACATGGATCATCCACTGCATAACACCTTGATGGACCAAAGAAATAATGGTGGTGGAAGGCTTCTCTCTCTTCGTTGTAGGACAGAGAGATACAGAAGATCTTTCATACCAACTGCCATCAGACTCTATAATCTTATACAAATAGATGAGACTACAGACAAATGAATTTCCCCTTGGGGATCAATAAAGTATTTCGTATTCGTATTCGTATTCGTATTCGCTTAAAGCTCATAACAGACCTTCAAAGTAGTTATTACGTCATGAAATAGTTAGTGGGAATAACACTCACGTCTTCCGCTCCCAGCTTCTTCTTCACCTCGTCCATTAAGAAATGCTCCATGCCGTTACCGGCAGTGCAGAAATAGCGAACCAAAGTGTCCTCACTTCTCGGCTCAGCCATTCTGTTGTACAGTAAATTCGGCGTCAACAAACGCTTATATCCGCTGCTAAAAGTCTCTTATTTAACGATGGAAGCCGCCATATTGGCTCTCTTGTTTACACGGGAAACGGAAGTGCGTCATCACGCTGTAGTGACTCGTCTCAGCCAGCAGGGGTCTCTCTTACACAGTGGAAACAGCGACTGATGCAACAAACTAGAAACTTGGTTTTACAAACGGAAGAATTATGCATATTAATCCAAACATTTATCTCAGTATGAATTTAATAATAATCAGCTCAGACTTGCTCATATCAGTTTTGTTTGGTGTCAAATTTGGTGTGATTTGGTGATTAATACATTGATTAAAGAGGGAGTTCTTATTAGCTCGACACATGCACTTACATAACACCCAAATGCCTCTGTGCACGCATTAGGTATTCACACATACTTTCAAGAAGACAACAACAAACCGCAAATGTGCGCATACACACATTTAACACTCATCTGCCTCTGCTGCAGTGTATCAGGCCTACCTGGAGGCAGCTCTGCACAGGTGTTCCTCCAAAGCTGATAGGAGACTTCTAATAAACCCTGCAGCAGAAATTTGTACTTTCACAACCCTCACTTTTTCTCTCTATCTACTGCAGTCAGAGATCCTCCTTCTATCTTCACTCTCTAAATCCGTCTTATCTCTCTCCTCCTGCCCCGTCATACTCCCTTTTTAATCTCCCTCCTTTCTCTCTGTGACATTTTAATGACCCCAAACATATTTAATCCCCTTGCTTTATTTGATGAACAGTGTTCTGCTTGTTGCCTTGTGCCGTAAACCCCTCAAACGCTGCCTGGCAGGCCGGCGTGACCTGCCACAGTGTAGTGGCTGCTCGTAACAATGTGAAGAATTATGGTGAGTAAAGTAGGTACTTTAGACTGATGTAATATTGTTCCAAAGGAAATTGAAGGGACTTGGATTCCCACTGAATCAATGAGTATAATTTCTCTACATCTTTTTATTTTCTTGTATGAATATCCCAACAAAAAGCCATTATGTTTATGAAAATCTGGGGACAAAAATTTATTTTCAAATGATTAACATTCAGCAACTGATTACCTTGACCCCTTAAAATCTATAAGAATGGAATCCAAGCTTTAAATCCACCATGAATCAGAAATTGTCAAAAAGACTTACTAAAACATCTGTTAGTGTGAATTCCTGTGTGGAAAAAAAAGGTAAATAGACTACACAATATTAATCTCATGCTGGCCTGATCCAACAAATGTGGAGTGTTAGGAAGGAAAAATGTGCATTTCAAAATGTGCCCAATACTTTGTCATTTTATCCCATCTGATGTGTCATAGTGGATGAAAGCTCAGTATATGTATTTGATGTCTCAAGGCCCAGAGGGAACAAATGATTCTTTTTGCCTTTTCCTTTGACAATGTCTACGAATTTCACCATGAATTTGTATGCCCTGGTCGCTGACATTCTTGACCCCCGACTCAAGAATCCAATCACCTCTGGTCATCTTTGCACAGTCATGCAGCTCATGAAAGTCAGCAAGCTATGACTGCATCCAATTTATTGCTATGTCTCTTGGCAAAGTCACAGCAGGAATTTAAGGTACCACAATTACATAATCTGACAAAATAAACCCGTCTCATCTAGCACTTGGATGAAAAAAACTTCAGTTAAGCTGAACGTTTTAACAGTTAGTGTTCATTTTATTGGAATAAACACTATTCTAATTGATTCTACTACAGTGCATTCAGCTTTAATTTTAAAGCAAGCCCAGTAATGATAGTCCAGCCTCATCACTTGACTGCTAGTGTTGCCAGATCACGACAGAAACCATTTTATATCTGTGATTCTGTTTAAACAAGACTCTGCAAGGTTGCATTTAGTCACAGCGGTGCTTTGAGCTAAATGCCATCATCAGCTTGCTACCATGTGCATGACAATTCTTACATGCTGATGTTTCGCAAGTATAATGTCTACTTTGGTTGCCATATTATTGTAGTGTGTTAGCATGTATGTTAGTACAATTTAATGGCCAAAATCTATACAGTGGACCTTTAAATGTGAACCTCATCAGCATGTTGTGACTAGAAAAATGAGCATATACTGTAGGTCAACTGTGCAAGCAGCTTATTACCACCCATATTTCCATTTATTGTGAGGCAATGACCTCTAGTGGGCGTAGTAATGATGAAAGGAGAGGTATAAGAAGTAAGAAAGTCCACATATGGTGGAGGTGGGGTTGATGGATGGCTCAAATAAAGTACAACTTCCAACCTCGACTTTGGGGTTGGAGTTCTGTGTCAACAAAAGTTGCGTTATTTTAAATTTTAAGTTACTTAAATATTGTTGACTTCCATCATGTGAGTTATGTGACTTCCATCATGTGACATATGTAACACGCTTATTTGAATCAATATATGCTGTAGGTATGAGAATGTGTTGTTCTGGTGATGCTAGAAAATTGGAAAAATGGAGACCTCAAGAATTGTTTTCAGTTTTTCGTTTTTTTCAAGCGTGGGTGATGTTTCATGACTGTGTCATTAGAATCCCCACTCCGACGTTGGATTGGAAGTTTAGTTTTTTGCTATATTACATTTATTTGACGAATGCCTTCCATCATCCATTTGGCACGTAATGTTTTATCTAGCAAAACACCAGAAGTGACTTTTTTCGTCTTTGGAATATAAAATAGATCTCATAACAATCTTTCTGTTTGCATCCAGCTTCTTTTCTGTCAAAATTCTGGACGCATTGTCACATAATTACCATCCAGCAACTCACAGTCAGATGCCCTGATATAAACTTTATTGGGCTGCAAGAAAGATGATGATTACAGGCAGTGACAGCTTTAATTAAAATGGATAAAGTTGGATTTATGGGGCTCTTACCCAACAAGATACAATTCAGGTTTCCCCTTTTGTCACTCTCATTCTCTTTCAAGTTTATCCTGTGACTACTTTCATCAGCCCATAATATTGGATGTATCCATGTAGAAAGAAGACATTAATACTCCTTTCAGCAGCTGCCATTTGCAATAATTAGCCCCACTGCTGCTAAGTGACTACAACAGCTCCACAAAATGGATGCCGCCTGGCACACCGGCCATGGCGTGATGTATTACTGTACATTAAACTTGTTTTTATTCTCCTCCACACCCCATAAATGATCGCAGGGAGGGAGGGTGATAAAGCAGACAGAAAATGGAGGATGGAGGAGAAGGGAAGAGGAGAAATGATGATGAGAGGAAAGAGGCACAGAGTAGAAAAAAAAAAGAAATGGAGAGGAAAATGATAAATACATGAACAGTGGGCAGCGAGAAGGCAAAGTAGCTTTGTGTTACAACTTCATCATGCTGGACTAATTAGTGCAGCCTTGGCTGTAAAGTGTTTATTAGAGCTCAAGGCTGATGAGTTTTTAAAGGGACAATAATGTAAACTGTTTGTAAAACTGCAAACAGTACAGGATAAAAGTACAGATTTAAAGCTGAGCATGGATAATGATACACAGACGCAGACTCACAAGCACACAGTTGACCTTAAATGTATAGTTCATGTGTTTTAAAGTGGGGTTGTATGAGGTTCTTATCCATAGTCAGTGTATTAGATGGCAGTCAGCCCGCCCTCAATTTGGAGAAGCAGCAGAAGTACCAGCACGGACGTTATGCAGTGTAGGGGACACTGGAGCATTTTGTCGCACTTTTTGCACTCACATGTCACATGTGATGATTCACCCACGAAAGCTCTGAGCCAACTTGCCCAAGACTGACATGTGTGCTTTTGCTAGCTATATCACAAGCTAGCTCTTTGGTTTAGGTATCAAAATACACATTTTCTCTAATCTATTCTGCACAAAAAATAATACAATTGAACATACTTACTTATAAAAATCTTATTACATAAATAGAGCAGTTAAGTTTGTTTGTAATTTCACGGCTGAAAAATATGAAAATTGTCACTGCATGTTAAGAGCAACATTACTTCAGAACAGTGAGTTGCACATGCCACTGTTATTTTTTTAGATAGTGTCCTCTGGTGTTGGAGACATAACCAGTGTGACAACTTACCCATGTGACAAGATGCCCCAATCTCCCCTATTGCTGTAGACAGGGTCAGCAGCAGAACATATTTTAGCCACCTAAAAAAAAGGTCCACCTAAAAACTGACATCAATTCAAGTGTATGCTATGTTTAGAAATTCTTATATTCAAAATTTTGTAATAATGTCTTTGGGGATAATTGTTACGGAATGTCCAGTCTGATTGTAAACAAATTTCTCAATGTCATTGCAAAAAGTTATGTTATCATGTGACCAAGATACATAACTTACATCATACGATAACAAAATAAACCTCCATGAAAACTAGGCAACTCCATCCATGCAAGTCAGTTAACTTTTGAATTTTAATGGAAAGGAATGAAGTCTGGTCACACAATCACAAAATATATCACATATAGTACACAAAAATGTTCACCACAATTTCCCACAGATCCATAACCGCATCACAACAAATCCAAACCTCCATGACAAAATAGAATCTTTTGTGAATGGAATTTGACAACAAGGATTTCTGACATGGCCCTGACACACATACAGTAACTTTCCTTTGTCTTTGCTGACATACACACACACATTGTATACAGAGACTTAAACTCACACTCACACACATGCAAATGTCATAGGTCCCCTCCCTGAATAATCTTTTAACTAATAGCAAATTAATCTTGAGTTTTTCGAGTGACATTATCACATAAAATTTCAGATTCTGTCTGTGATGATTAATATTCAGTGATTTTTCAAGAGAGCTGTCTTTTAAAAGGCCAGACTATTTGTGTGTGAGTGTATGTGTGTGTGTGTGTGTGTGTGTGTGTGTGTGTGTGTGTGTGTGTGTGTGTGTGTGTGTGTCTGTGTAGAGTAGGTTGAGTCCATCTGTCATTTTCCTCCAGCTCCTTTCCTCTATCAATACCACCTTTACCTTATTTTTTATTCCCTTTCTTTTGCTTTCCTTCTGTCTTCCTCTTCTATTCTTCTCTCATCATCTCCTTCCTGTCCTCTGCTGCCCTATGCTTTATTTCCTTTCATCTTCACTTCATGCTCAGATGGAAATGAGACCTTTTACAAAGACATCTGAGCAAAAACGCATGCCACAGAGGGAGGGCTGAATTTTTACCACTTATCCACTTATATATATATATATAAATTTGTGCATCCATGCCCATTTCTGGGTGCTGATGTGTGTGTGTAAATGTGTGTGACGTGAGCACATTTAAATATTTACTGCTCTCAGAGGAGTGTGAAGTGTATCAACAGGGCCAAGCACCCATGGACACACCCCACACACACACACACACACACACACACACACACACACACACAAACAGAGCATCAAACTGATAGAAGCTAACAAAGTCAACAATAGCATGAAAAAGAGGGAAGAGCAGGAGGACGGAGAACAGAACAGACTGGAGGAAGAGAGAGATGTATGGAGAGGAGGAGGAGGAGGAGGAAATGAGGCTTGTGGTTTGGTTTGGTGCCTGCTGTGAGTAACTTATGGGGCCACTGTCTTCAATTTTTAAAACATCAACATTTCAATGTCAAATTCACTGTGACACTTATTGTAAGTACTTAGGGGTAGACTGGGGACAGTTGCAACAGGGGAAGGTTGGAACAAGTCTTATTCCTCCAATCAGAGACGTGTTATAGTGATGATACTCATACTGCACATGCTCAGTTAGACCCCCTCCTCGCCAGAAAGACAGAAGACACATTAAACATCTGCTGCTGCAATTACTAATAAATTTCTTGAGATATTAGTCATTTTTCATGAGTTATATTTTTGTCATACTTGTCTTGACTGTCCTTTTTTTTTTATAAATAAATCAAAACTTACTTATTTGAATCTTTGGTTCATTAACGTCCAAGAGACGTGGTTAGTCGTCATGACTGACCTTCAAACCACACAAGAGTATTTTTCAAAATTAAACACGTCAAGGATAATACAGTTAAATATAAATGTGTATTGCTTTCTTCAACATAAACAGTCACTGGGAGGTAAATAAAGTTGTATTAAACAGTTCATATCCTGGAAGTCAGTTTTTTCAAACAGATGCAGGTTTGCACAATAAATAAATAAATAATAAAAGTAATTCTATAATATTATTGTATAAAAAAATAATAATACTACTGTAAACCAATGCATATTTTGAGAATTTGTTTATTTTGACAAAAAAGCAAAGCTCAGTTGGTGAAATTTAATGTATTTTTAACATGTTGCAACCAGTCCCCAGTCCCCATGTAATCATCTTTAAATGGTACAGATTATTAGCAGATAGATGTAGAAAAACTGGTTTGTGTCGTGCAAATATTGTCTGAGTAACTGAGGGAAATGCAAAATCGTCTCCCCCTGTAAACAAGTCAGCACACTGTCGTCTCTATCTCAAAAAATGGGTTGCATTTTAAACATATATTCATTATTTCACAGTTATTATTCATTACAAAATTGACTTCCAATGTGCACCCCCAATTCTCAATATATAATATCTTCTTTTCTTATCTAAGTCTTAATTAAATAAATTAACGTAACTCCTAATCCTATGACTTCTCATCTCCATTTGTAATTTTCAATAATCATCTCCTTCCTTAGGCCTTTTTCACAGCAGGTGTTTTGACTTATCAGCAGGAAGGCACAGGTGTCACTAATAACATTAACGATGCTTCTGTTCTTTTCAGGTGTCTCAGTAAACCATGACTGTGTGACAATGAGCCAGCAAGGGTAACACCAGGAATTCATCTATCATTCAGTGTGCCTGATAGCAAGCAGGCACACTACATATAATCCGCCATACTTAATTTTAATATTTTTATCATTTTTCTTCCGCCGGATTTTCCGTTGGGAGCACGTACAGAAAAAGCACATCAAAATGTACGGAAAATTCGGGACAAGTGTGCTATGTCTTTTGTTAACAATTTGGCAAACCGTTTCTGCAAAAAAACGCAAAAAAGTGTGAAAAATTTCATGCGAAATTTTCTAGTTATTATTATTATTGATACAACATTCTACAAAACTGTACTGTATTATAGTTTACTATAATAGACAATGTCCATTATAGTATATGTGTATTTACACAATATATATACACATTATATACACTATAATGTACAATAATTATACACTCTGCAGCCTCATTCAATGTCCCACCCCAGCACTGTCTGATTGGTTACACATCATGAGTAATAACCAATCAGCACTGACGGCTGTGTCACAGACAGGCTACTGGCTGCTCCTGTGAGTGACAGCTGTGAGTCAGAGGGAAAGCAGCTGTAGCCAAAGATACAATAAACATCATGACCTTATTATCTATTTCTGTGAAAAGCACGTCCAGTCTTTAATTTAAACCACTAAAGTAGCCCAAAATCATGGCCAGATTTCATGTGATGGAGGTTAAAGTGACGGTTTTTAAATAAGTCGTCGCTCTTCCTCTTTTAAAGACTCAGTGTCCCACAGCACAGCATGCATCTGTCTCATCTTTTCACTGCAGCTCTGCATTGAGAATAAGGGAGTTATTACTTTACAAATTTACAGTGACAATAAAACTGCATGTCACGCTATGATGATTAAATTTAGTCTGTGGATCTATCGTAATAGAGCGTCCTGGGTTCACCTGACTTAATATATAAACTTAATAAGGAAACAATAAACGGGGCAATAAGTCCAAACTTTGCAATATAAACACGTATGTGATATTTAAGCGCACGTTCAGGAGACCTGCAAATTAGCATAATAATACCATATAAAGCCATGCTTCCTGCTCCATCTGAAGTTTACATTTTTGGAGATCAGCAGTCAGTATAGAACACAGTAGTGACCACTGAAGTCCTTGATTAGGCATCATAATTGTGCACAAAAAATATTTGGCAGATTTGTCCAGTGGTATTCCGGCTTTGCTGCAGACAGATATTCATGGACACACTCACACTAGGTCGAGATAATAAATGGTCGGCCTTAAGTTTACCTGTTTCTCATGCTGTCGTCCTCTGCAACATGAAACTTCGGAAGGTTCAGCTCATCTGACAAAAAAATTGAGATGATGAGATGAAAGAGAGAAAGTTACACGACCCTATTTAAATATTAATACAGCCATTTCCAATTCTCAATTGCAGTTGGGAACGTGAAACAACAGTGTTATCTAACTGACTGCTGAACCAAAAACGAAAATAGTCAATGCACTATATACAGTACACTCACCAGCCACTTTACCTACACCTTGCTAATACTGGGTTGAACCCCCTTTTGGCTTCAGAACTGCCTTAATTCTTCGCGGCATTAATTCACCAGGTGAACTCAAACATTCCTAGATTTTGGTCAGTATTGACATGATAGCATCACACAGTTGCTGCAGATTTGTCGGCTGCACATTCATGATGCGAATCTCCCGTTCCACCACATCCCAAAGGTGCTCTGTTGGATTGAGATCTGGTGACTGTGGAGGCCATTGGAGTACAGTGAACTCACTGTCATGTTCAATAAACCAGTTTGAGATGATTTGAGCTTTGTGACATGTCGTGTTATCCTGCTGGAAGTAGCCATCGGAAGATGGGTACACTGTGGTCATAAAGGGATGGACATGGTCAGCAACAACACTCAGGTAGGCTGTGGTGTTTAAACGATGCTCAGTTGGTACTAAGGGGCCCAAAGTGTGCCAAGAAAATATCCCCCACACCATTACACCACCACCAGCAGCCTGAACTATTGATACAAGGCAGGATGGATCCATGCTTTCATGTTGTTTATGCCAAATTCTGACCCCACCACTGAATGTCTCAGCAGAAATCAAGACTCATCAGACCAGGCAACGTTTTTCCAATCTTCTATTGTCCAGTTTTTGGTGAGCCTGTGAGACTTGTCGCCTCAGTTTCCTGTTCTTAGCTGACAGGAGTGGCACCCAGTGTGGTCTTCTGCTGCTGTAGCCCATCTGCTTCAAGGTTCGACATGTGTGTTCAGAGATGGTCTTCTGCATACCTTGGTTGTAACGAGTGGTTATTTGAGTGACTGTTGCCTCTCTATCATCTCGAACCATTCTGGCCATTCTCCTCTGACCTCTGGCATCAACAAGGCATTTTCGCCCAGAGAACTGCCGCTCACTGGGTATTTTCTCTTTTTCAGACCATTCTCTGTAAACCCTAGAGATGGTTGTGCATGAAAATCCCTGTAGATCAGCAGAAATACTCAGACCAGCCTGTCAGGCACCAATAACAATGCCACGTTCAAAGTCACTTAAATCACCTTTATTCCCCATTCTGATGCTGGGTTTGAACTTCAGCAGGTCATCTTGACCAGATATTTGAGTTAACAAGCAGTTGAACAGGTATACCTAATGAAGTGGCCGGTGAGTGTATAGTAGGGGTCCATTGCCTGAAAAATATTGAAGACCCCTGCTCTAGTATCTCACCACAGTCCATTAAAGTCCATTTCATATTTGTTTGTGTGTTTAAGTGGTAGTTGTTGGCAGATGAATGATTAATGGTCAGTGGTTTGACAATTCAATTTTTGCTCCATATTGAACCTTGTATTTTTAGTAGCCTTGTGTCTTACATTTTATACTGGCTGACTTTTTCAACAAGTGATATGATGAAATGAAATCTCAAATTTAAAGGGTACTAAAAGTTTATCTTATCTTTAGCTTATCTTAAATGAATATTATCTACTACATTACAAGCAAAAAAAAAAACAAAAAAAAACAAAAACAAAAACAAATAAAAACAGATTATTGTTTCTGGATCACCACTGAAAATGGTAAAAAACAAAACAAAAACAAAAACAAAACAAAACTATAGACATCTTTTGGCTTCCAGCTGTGAGGTTTTAAATCTTTGTGAATGGACTGTCTCTGTGTTTTGGACCAAAACATTTGATGACATCTCTGGGAAATTGTGTTGTTGTTTTGTGATATTTTATAAGTTCAGTTAAACCATCTAACAGTAATCAAAATGGTTAAATGTGAAGACATTTATCTGGGATCATGTTTTTAAAACCTGTTTTGAGTGTTGCTAGAGGGGGAGCAGTTGTGTTAACATTTAAAGTGATTTTGAATGTGAACCTGAAATCAAACAAACAAAAAAAGATTTTTTTGTGTGTATATGCAATGAATATGTTAGAATTCTATGTAAATTGTTTTGTCACAACAGATTTTGTTCATGCCAATAAAGTTATTTGAATTGCAAAAAAAAAAAAAAAAAACTGACAGCACAATTCAAAAGATCAGAGCACACATTCCATTCTGTGCTTTGATGACATCATCAGTGACATCATCAAGTCGGTATATATAGGCCAGCATCAGTGTAGACATTCAAATCATTCCGGAACTTTTAGCAGGAGACAAACCGTGACAAAGAGAGACAGCATTTCTTCGAGACAGATTTTACTAGCGAAAGAAAATGAATCACACAAGGCATTCAAGACGTCAACGGCAAAGTACCTCTGAACCACAAGTCACAGCTTTTAATCAGAGACGAGCAATGATCGACGCGACTTTCCACGAGTCCCAAGCAAACTTCGATGGGACCCAGCAGGAGCACCCAGCGGACACTGAGTGTGAGCAACTTCGTCAACAAGTTTCACACCTGGATGACCAGTTGGGTTGGGAAAAGGCCAACGCTATCTGTCAGGGAAACCGTAGGATCCAGTCTGAACAACAACTGGATGAGACAAGGCTGCAGTTAGAGCGACAGAAGACACTAAAAGAAATGTTCATCAACAGGGGAAAAGAAACTAGGGCAGAGCTAGAAAGGCTAGAAAAGTACAGCGACCCAGAGACGCTCTCCGCTGCAAGGATCGCCACTTTGGTGAGAACCAGAATCAAGAGAACGAAGAAGAAGGATTTGCAAGTGGATTTCGAGGAGCTTCAGGTGGCATACATAAAAAGCCAAGAAAAGTTCGAAGCTATCCTGCAGGCAGAAAGAGTCAAGAGCAGTCATCTCCAAGAAGAACTGGAAAAGGCCAAAGCTTCACAGCACCAGATCTGCCAAAGGTATGAAGCTGAAATCGTCACTGTCAGGCAGCAGGCTGAAACTGTTCAGCAGAATTTTGAGAAAGAAATCAAGAAGAAGGCAGTCCTTCAGAAACAACATGAGGAACTGCACAAAGCGTTTGCCCTCAGCCAGGAGCAGTTCACTGCTGAGCTGGAAGCGCATACCAATGAGATCAAACGTCTACAAGAGGAAGTGGAGAAGGTGACGATTTCAGGCCCCGAGATGAAAAATTATGAGGCTGATGTCAATACAGCCAGACAGCAGGCCAACGCCCTTCAAGAAGAGCTTGAGAAAGAACGAGAGGCTCACAAAGCTACAATTGCAGAGGGCTGGATTATCATTAACAGCATGAAGGCACAGCAGGAACGCCGCTGTCAAGAGCTGGAGCAACAAATCAGCATCTTGAAGCAAAACGCCTTCGAGAAGGAAAAATCTTATGAAAAGCAGTTTGAGGAGCTCAATGCTCAGCTCAGCAGTCAGATCTTACTCAACCACGATCTTTCTGCTAAGTTTGAGGCTGATCGCCCGGAGAAGTGCACTGAGCCGTGTCAGCAGTCCAACGGTAAAGTACCGGCCATCGAACATCTGAAAGACACTCAAATCTCAGAGGATGAGCCAATCACGCCGGAGGTACCCATACCAGCAGAACCGACCATCACACCCACAGAGCAGGCTGAGGCCCCAGAAGACAAGCTTCCAGAGGTGACAAACTCACCTTCACTCTGGAAAAACACATGTGAGGAGAAGTGCACTGAGCCGTGTCAGCAGTCCAACAGTAATGTACGGCCATCGAACATCTGAAAGACGCTCAAATCTCGGAGGATGAGCCAATCACGCTGGAGGTACCCATACCAGCAGAATCGACCATCACACCCACAGAGCAGGCTGAGGCCCCAGAAGACAAGCTTCCAGAGGTAACAAACCCACCTTCGCTCTGGAAAAACACATGTGAGGAGAACAGCGCTGAGCCATGTCAGCAGTCGAACATAAATGTACCGGCCATCGAACATTTGAAAGACGCACAAATCTCAGAGGATGAGCCAATCAAACAGGAGGTACCCATACCAGCAGAACCGACCATCACACCTGCAGAGCAGGCTGAGGCCCCAGAGGACAAGCTTCCACAAGCAACAAACGCACCTTCATTCTGGAAGAGAGCACGTCACTTCTTGGGGCTGAGAAAACCACAAAGGTGGAAGAAAAAGAAAGACAAGGACATGGAGTAGTATGTTAATATGTTAGCATGTTAACATTTACTATTATTACTATTTTTTTTACTATTGCATTATTACTATTACTATTTTTTACTACTATTATTATTACTATTTTTATACATTAGGATTTTTACTATTACATTAGGATTTTTACTATTACATTAGGATTTTTACTATTATTATTATTGATTTTTTACTGTTTTACATTAGGATTATTTTACTATTACATTAGGATTTTTACTATTACATTAGGATTTTTACTATTATTATTATTATTATTATTATTATTACTGTTTTACATTAGGATTTTTACTATTACTATTTTTTATTATTATTATTATTATTATTAGTATTATTATTACTGTTTTACATTAGGATTTTTACAATTACTATTTTTACTATTATTATTATTATTATTTATTAGTATTATTTTTAATTAGTATTATTATTATCATCTACTTGTTTTTATCATTATATTTTATTATATTATTATTATTATTATTATTATTCACTGTTTTTACATTAGGATTTTTACTATCATTATTATTATTATTATTATTATCATTATTATTATTATTATTATTACTGTTTTTACATTAGGATTTTTACTTTGTTACTTTACTACTTTGTTGTGAATTGGCGCTATATAAATAAAATTGACTTGACTTGACTTGAGTATTTTTACACGAGTATTTTTATTATTACTATTTTTTACTATTATTCAGTGTGCCTGATAGCAAGCAGGCACACTATATATAAGCCTACTTATACACACATAGACGAACAGACTCACACTCACATACATACACAAACACGCACAACAGCACGTGAACATACACACATACAAGCGTGAACACACACACACAACCTCAGTGATACATTTACTGCTATTAATAATTAGTATATTGGTACGGGGATACTAGTCGGCAGCGAACATCAGGCACACTCAAAATTTCATGCAAAATTTTCAAGTTAATTTTATGATTCACACCTGTTTGTTTTCTACTGTTTTATATCTGCTTCAGTGCTGCTACTCTGACAAATCTAAAGAGGTACTTATCCTATGCAGAAATAAGTGTTCTGGCCATGAAGGGAGTATGTATTGAAATACAACATCATGATATTTAGTTTCAGTCTGATGATCTTGTAAAACCAACAAGAACAACAGTATGAGGGTATGGTAATGGCCTCTCCACACCTTTTGCCAACAACTCAATGTGACCTTCTTTGAGTACTTTGCTTCAATAAACCTGCATTAATTAATCTGCTTTTCACATGACGGCAGCACAAAAAGTTCTAAACACAACACTGACTGAAGTGTTATCACTTTATATAACTGATATGGTTAAAGTTAGCAAAAAGTTGCTTATTTATCCTTCCAGCAGTTAAAAAGCAACATTAGCATTCATGTGGCATCATGTTTCTGGTCACCTAATGAATTAAAGTCCAAAACTCACTCTCATCCTAGCTCTGGTTTGGTCTCCGCCAACTGCTGAGGGAAATATCTGAATTTTAAGCAGCTAAATGCTGCACTTTTAGTTGCAAAATTTTGCTGTCTGCTGTTCGGTGCTTAGCAGGTGGTGCAGTGAGAGTTTTTTTTTTTTTCTTCTAAAACCAGCCTCCTGCTACAGCTAGAAATGAGGTTGATGAGAGAATAAGAGACAGTATTTTAGCCAAATGTGACAGTACAAGGCCCACTTGACCTAAATGTAAATGTCATATGTGCTATTTAGAGTTTAATTAACTGTGATCAGGACATAAATTAGTGGTATGCTTACATGGATAATGCTGTACTTTTTTTGTTGAAAATGAAAGTATGCTGATCATTTGGGAATATACTTAACTGTTCTGGTCTTATTGCTTTTAGAAAATCTTTAAGTTGAATATTGTCCTGTACATACACATGAATGGAAAGCCTAGAATGTAGGGAAAGATCAACTGAGACACTGGATCTTGGTCAGCAGTAAAGTAATATACATATGAGTTATAATGTGGGAGACAAATTGAAACACTATAGTCTTTTAAAATACATAACTTAAACTATAGGTTACCTTTATCCAGCAAAGAATCATAACTATTTAGCACGTTGGGTTGGGATGATTATATGACCCAACAGCATTGGGTTAATTTGACCCAGCATGCAGCATTTTGGGTTGTACAATCACCCCAACATGTTGATTGGACAACTCCAGCATGGGGTTTAAAAAAAGGTTAGGTTAAGTTACTTGACCCAACAAGTAGGGTTGTACAACCAAGCTTAGTTGTTTAGGAGGGGAAAAGATGGCATTGCATTGGTATTGGTATTGGCAGATACTCAAGGTTGCATTATTGTCAGATATGAAAAAGTGGTTTGAGCCATCCCTACTTTTACCCAGCACATTGGGTTGATTGTACTACCCAACACGATGGGTCAAGAAAACAGCAATCGACCCAACATGCTTGGTAAAAGTAACCCAATGCTGGGTTGTTTTTTGACACAGCATGTTGGGTCTAGTAACCCACTGCTGAGCCTTCCTGTGCACAAAATGTGATAAAATGAATCCTGACTTTCAGTGTGCTGGTGCCACACCTCATACACCTGGTGCCCTTTTTATTTTTTCTGCCCCTGCCCCTCAGATAACTTGAGTCCACCACTGGTTGTACCTAAATTATACAACAAGTCAGTACACAAAATGACATGTAGCACAAAAATAACATCAAATAACATGGGTTGAGAAGAACAAATTACAGTATGAGGAGGAAGGTCTTGCAAGTTTAATCTAATTAACAGACAAGAAATCCACCTTAACCTGGTCTACAGTCCACAACATGGTGTGGGACATTTCATTCGGCTACACACAAAACTCTGAGGCCTGACAGTGCACAAGCCCTTGTCCCAGTTAACAAAGAACATCTTTCACACTACATAAAATCCCAAATCCCCTTGTCCCATATTTTATCAAGTAAAAAAAGTCAACATCGCACCACCACCAAGGCTACTGTTCCATTTAGCTAAATAGAAAAGCTGAAAGCCCTTGGCCTATTTTTTCAATGTTTAACACAGCCATAAAGAGTTTTAGCTATTACTTTCATTCCCAAGGACCTCCGGCTACTTCCAGGGAGTCCCCAGCACAAGGAGGATTAGTTTAATTTCACTATCAGCATTCGCTTAAAGATAGCACTACAAGAAAGGGTGCCAAATAACTAATCTCAGAGGTTTTAATCCTCCATGCACCAACAGCAGACGGGGAAAAAAACATCTCAGATTACTTGGACAGAACCTTGACGGGCTGTCGTCCTTGGCCTTGAAGGCATGACAAACTCCCCAACATTTGCAGCAGTTGAAGTTCCTGGTCAGTGTAGCTAGGGGGAGGTGTAGGTTTACTGCTGAGCTACATTCTGCCAGTGTGTTGTCTTGGTTAATGTCTTCACCGCAGCAGGCAGGGGCACAGAGGAGGAAGAAGGGAGGTGAGGAGACAAACAGGCCGGCTGCCTAAAACACAAGTCACTGCCGTAACAGAGAAATGAGATGTGACTGAAATGCTGCTGGTGTTAGTGTGAAATGTTAGGGTGCTATTCCGGAGGTATGTGGGAAATGTTACGTCCAGCTGCTGGTATGATGAATTAAATATATTTTACTTGTGTCTTGAGTTGTGAAGACAACAAATATGCACAACTCGTGTTAAAACCATTAAAGTGAAAGTATATTATATGATGTTTATAATCTTGAAAAAAAAAAAAGCAAATAGAATGTAAATGCATTGTTATGTCATTAGAGTATGTGGTTCAATATTAGCACTAGTTATTCAGTGCTGAAGGTTTGTATAGCTGTTGCAGTTTGGTTAGGTTTCGGCAACAAAACCACTTGGTTAAGTTGTGAAAAAAAAACTTTGTTAGGTTTAGGAAGCATTGTTTTCTATGGACACCTGGGTGTCTCTGTCATGCTAGGCTATATAAACCTCAGTGTAAATAGCCACACTGGTTATTCCAACCCAGGTGCAAATAGCGTCTGCCCAATGTGGCGATTTACCCAGGTGTCTGTAGCCGACAATGTTATTTCACCTGGGGTGTAAATAGCCATTGTAGCTATTTACATCCAAATGACATGGCCATGATCTTTTCCTAAACCTAACCAAGCAGTTTTCACATCCTAGGACTGACACACATTAATCAACTGTCTTTCTGGTGCATTTACAAACCGCAACTGACAAATCCTACTTATTTTACCTTTAATTAGTTAGAAGTTAGAATACTAGTTAGAATACTCATGATGAGTCAGCAGAGAAGTTCTACGTTCTCCTTCTTCAAGAAAAACTTAAAGAAGGAGAAAATGGCCAAATAACAGAAGACAGTAAGAAAAAAAAAAAAACAGAACCAACCAACCAACCAAAAAAAAAAAAAAAAAAAAATCTAGGTTAAGAGAATAACAAGTGCTTTTGTTGCCTAAACCTAACCAAACTGTGACTGAAAACTTAAAATAATAATCAGTCACTGCAACCTGAACAGTGAATTTACTTTTTATAGCTAAAATAAAGGGGACAGGTGTAAATAGCCAAAAAGCTGCTGTGTGCCTGTTTGTACCTGGATGCAGATACAAACAATTAGTAGCTTCCATCTTTTCTGTTCTTCCTCAGATGCTGCTATAAATTAAGAAGATTTTCTGGATTGTCACTACGCATACAAATATCATTATGGGCCAGCTGTTGTCATCAGAAGAAGAGCTCTCTCAGGTGACGGATGCACTTGGTTCCGTCCTCTACAATGCCATGTTGGAAGGCGGAGCTGTACCTGACCTCAAAGTCGTCCACCCTCTTCTTCTAGCCAATCACAACGAGAACTTTGACTCCCGGGCCAGCCTCCAGGAACAACTGCAACAGGTTATTAAGATTTAAAAGAGAGCATGACAGTATATATGACGATGATGCTGTATACGAGCAAAATGCTGAGGAGACTGACCACAAAACATTAGGTGATCTGTTCCTTCACAAATAGACTGAGTGGGTGAACTGCTCATTGATTTCCCCTTCCATCCCATTTCCAAATCCATTCAGTCATGAAGTGGAGATGGAGATGAACAGGAGGGAAAAGAAAGATGTTGTTGCCTTGATACAGTTAAGAAAGAGCGATTGTGCAAAATGAAGCACCACTTAGTATTAGAAATGTGGTCCTGTTGGGGGTTGTAAAGAGTTTACAAATCAATACAGTGGCCAACAAGGAGCAATATGATGATGATAAAATGCTCCTCACACTTCTTAAAAACAAGGGAGAGCTATCTACTTACTTGGCATTTTTATTGAGACAGATGATGAGAAACAGTTGCCATTTATTTTTTCTCACACAGCTGCAGGGTGACATTGGGAACAGGGCGCCCACCTACCTGAGGGATCTGATTGGTCGACTGTCGACCTTCTCAGATGAGCCCCGTCTGGCCGGCCTGGTGGGATTAGTGGTTACTATGGTGATGGATATGGCCTACACTTCATCAAAACAGTCATCAGGTGTGAAAGGGAAGTCAGCAGGGTCATCATCATGCCAGGTACTGTAGAAAATAATGCAGGAACCCTAACAAGAGTTTAGCAAAATTAAGCATAGCTCTGTTGCACAATTAAAAACTAATACTAATAATATACATTAAGTTTACTGATGTAAACCAAAGTTAAATATAATATATATTAATCAATATGGAAATGTGTGCTTACCCAAATTAAAATAAATAAATAACTAAATAAATTTGTGTGATGTCCTGACACAGTAAGTAAAGCCTATAAAAGAAGCGGGAAAGCTGCTAACTCACGGCTGCTCTGTATCATTCAACACATCAGAATGCTACAACCCAATTTAAAATCTGAAAATCCTCTACAGCTCACCCAAACCTTTCATCGCAACTCTGATCAACACACGAGACTAATCGTACCAAAGAGGAGATATAAGATATATTTTTCTGTGTTAATGTGACAGGTTACCAAATATGGTGTAACACCTGTTAAACTAGGTCAGATAACTGAAGAGTAACACGTAATTCAAACCCCATGGCTTTGTTTTATTAGTTCTGAGTTCTTTCTTTAAAAAATCATTATAAATATTTTATGGTAAGTACAAACTTATAAAATTGAAACGTTTTGATTAATTTATTTTTCATGACCTTTCAAGGCTCACCTGCAGGGCCTTCACGGCCCACACTGCGGCAATCGTTGCTTTAACAAAATGTTAACCCACACTGTTTGCAAAGTACCTAAAGTTAAAGGCAAACTTTGCAGGACATCCCAAAAAAACAATGCAAAGATTCATACAATAATGTACGATCATCACCCACTACCCACCAGAAGTGTGTCGCGGCGCTTGCATCCACAGAGACCCCGCCCTCCGCCCGTACTTTATTATTTTCTCATTATTTTGCTGTGCTTGCAAACAAAATGTTGGTATTTACATCCTAGGAATGAGACTAGCCCTTCAACTGTCTTTCTGGTGCATTTACAAACAACAACTATTTATTCCATCCTCTAACCAAACAGTATATTGTTTGCTAGCCTTCTAAAAAGTTGACAAAACGTCACAGTTTGCTAGCTAGCTAAAAAGGTAGCAAAATATTACATTGCTTTCAAGCTAGCTAAAAAGTTAGCAAAATATGACATTGTTTTCTAGTTAGTTAAAAAGTTTGCAAAAGAAGCTGAAAAATAACAAAACATGACATTGTTTGCTAGCTAGCTAACAAAATAGTTAGCCTAGTTAGAATACTCATGGTGGTTCAGCAGAGAAGCTCTAATTTCTCCTCCTTTAAGAAAAACTTTTTGTCCAAATATGGCCAAATAATGGAAGATTTGAAAATGGACAACAGCACAGTAAGGTTAAAAAAAACCTAGGTTAAAGTCTAGGTTAAGAGTAAAAACTAAACTGAGGTTTAAATTTAATCTTTCTTAATTTTAAGATAGTTTGGTCCCACAAAATTAAAAGTTAAACCATAATTTGATTCAATTTAAAAGTTCATCCTTGTTTGTGCAGCCCAGCCTGAGTGCTTGCTGAAAGACTAAAATAGAGTATATTCCTGCACATATTTACTGATACACTTCAATCAACTGTGTTCATGAGCTGGAGACCCTGCAGAAAGTGATGAAGGGACACAGAAAGTTTAGGTTAAGAATATCTGAATCTGAAATTTCCTTGCATGAATTTGTACCTCCAGCAGAAAGTCTGGGAGCTCCAGGAGGTGATGGAGGAGTACCTGAAGCGCTGTAGGATCAACCTGAACGACAAAAGCAAGCTGATCCAGGACTCCATCAGACTTGAGGCCCAGCTCAGCTTCACCCTCACCCAGCTGAAGACCTGTCTGCTGGGGGGAGACTGTGACTCCAGGTGAGGACAGTGATATAAAGGGTGGTATCAGCATGCGGGGGAATGGAAGAATGCAGCAAGTAAGGCAAAATAGTTGGAGGAGAGAAAGGTACAGTCAAATGCAGTAGACCACTGTGGAGTAGTTAAACAGCAGTGGTCATGAGGAGTTTGTTTAATTCTTACACAGTCTGGTCTTCCAGGTCTCTGAGGCACTGGGCCAGTGGAGCAGCATTTAACACCCAGATGTTGGTGCACCTGGCTTGTTTCGAGGGTAAGGCTGAACCTCTGGCTGCGAGGGCTGCGCTGGAGCAATACAAGGAAGACCTGGCACAGATCATACCTGCTTACAGGTAATACAACAATCTAATTCTCAACACTTTTCCATCAATAGCTTCCCGGCCAGCATGTTCACATGGTGCCCTAATGGGCTGCAAATTTTGATAATTTTATCTTGTCATTGTCATTGTACCTTTTTTTTTTTTTTTAATTTACGTGTTTGGCCAATTGTCAGATTATTTCTGACCCATGAGCGGCCCACATTGGCAATTTGGCTGGGATGCTGCTGTCTAAAATTGCAATTTTTTAGTGAGGGACGCTGGAGGAGACAACTCTTTGACTCCAGTGTGTTTGGGCTGTATATTGGCAGTGACTTGGGGTTTGAAAATGCTTGGAGCTGACACTGTTTCTAATTAATTTTTTCTGGCATCTTTTTTTTTAAACAAGTGAACCATAACCAGCACCAATGACTAAACATAACATAATACAAGTATAACAGAGCTTCCTCATATGCCCAATCCATTCCCTCCACCCCCATACAGAAAAAGAAAAAACTTGCCTCCAACCCATGTATGGAGGCTGTTAGTCCTCTGCAGCAGCTGCTGGTTTGACTCCTGCCTGTGGCCCTTTGCTGCGTATTATCCCCTCTCTCTGCCCCGTTTCCTGTCTACTCTCTAGCTGTCCTGTCAAATAAAGGCAAAAATGCCCAAAAAATAACTTAAAACAAACAAACAAACAAACAAGAAAACCCCCAGAAAATATACTTAAAACTCCACACAAAACAGAAACTGTGGCAGAATTTTAAGTAACAATTACTTAATATGTCCATAATCTATAGTGTATACATTAAGGTTCTAGATGTCCCAAGTCCAAATAGACCAGAAAATGTCCAAATCCATTATTGATTTCCCTTAAAAAGTAAGATAATAATGGAATATATATTTTTATCTAGGGTTAGTATCTCCAGTGGTAATAAATCTGATATCTAGCCCAGGAACATCTTAAAAGTTGGCGGGGATTTGGTTTTCCAAAATTAAAGTAGGCATGCTCTCTCAAAATATGTTATAGTAATTAATACTATGTATTTTTTTTTTATCTAATTGAAAATCAGGCATATCATTTAATAAATACAAAGAATGGTTTAAATCAAATTCTATTTTAAAGACGATTTAGTTAATGAATGAATCAAATTCCAGAAAGATCACACTGCCAAAAGAGATGCATGAATGTTTATGTTTTAGTTTTACATCTAGGACAATTAGGTGAATTATTTTTATGGAGGTGACATCGAATTTATGGATAAACTTAAAGTTAGTTTCCTTGCTTTTGTGACTTATAAATGGGAAATATTCTTTCACAAATATTACCCAGCTATTTTCATCTAAAACCATCCACAGATCTGTTTCCCAAATCTTTAACTGAGCCAGGAAAGATGAATGACCTTTAGATATAATCTCAGGAAATTCACAAATTTTATCTTCTTTTTTTTTCTTTTTTAAATAAGCAACAGATACAGTTGCATAAGCCCTTCACACTGCCATGGAGTCTACTTTTCACTGATGATGTGTTGGAGCAGCTGGAGACCGTAGGTGGACAACCTGTGCTGGAAGTGTACTACACAGCAGCATACGGTCCAACTACAAACACTCAAGAATTTCTGAGAGCATGTTGTCAGACAGCAAACACACAGCACTTCAGTGGAGGCAGGAGCCTAATAAAGCACACTGACAGTGGAAACCACAGCTGCACACGGCCCGGCTGTCTACTAGAGAGACTAGCTCTCTAGCCTGCTCTGAATCTGACAGCAAAAACACAAAAAAGCTATCAGACTGTCAGAAAAGTCTGGCCCTTAACTTTCAGCCTACATTTAGACCGTCTGCTTACAGTAAAATATTCAGTCTGACGGGCACCGGCTGCAATCATGACACGATCAACAGCATGTGAGTAAATGGGGGAAAAAACATGGAAGCCAAAACGTAATACAATTTTTTCAGCAACGGATTTTTACATCAGGTGACCACCAGACAGCCCCTCACCCATCAAGCTTGCAACATCTCATCACTGTAATGTTGCTATGATGAATCCAGGTTTCTGGTGGCGATGGGTGGATCAATTCTGTATGATCAATACATCGCACAAGCTACTCATTTGCTATTGATTCCTTTAAATACTTTAAATCAATAACATTATATGAATGTGAAACGTGGGTGCAAGGCTGCATCACTTCCAAATGTGTTCAGTACATTTTACTGTCCAATGTTTGTGCAGAGAAACAGCTCTGACTGGCTCGTGTCACATGACTGAGTGTGCAGCCGCGCACAGTCACTTCTGCATCAATCATGTGAGAGGGTTGCAGAAATAAAACAGCACAGTGTGGTGTTACTTTTAACCTGTAGATAAAAATATAGCAAGAGGGCTTTGTCTTTAAGTATCCTCTGTGCTCTGCACAGGCACCTCCCCCCTCATGCCAGTTTGTAATGTTTCCAGTCTGGATGCTTTCTATTGCTCCTCTGTACAAGTTAACAAGAACATGACATGGGACGTTTGCCTTCTCCACTGATGTAGAGCAGATGTTGAGCAGTAGGTGTTTTATGTGCACCATCTGCAAGACTTTTGATTTCCTCCCAATATGAAGTCTTATTGTTGTTTGAAATCCGTCTGATAATGGTGGCGTCATCCACAAACTTTACAATAGAGTTTCTCCAGAACTTATATCTTTTATAGAACAATAGAGTTCTATAAAGCACTTCTTATGAAAGACGTTGAACACAAAGTGTTTCATACAGTGACACATCCACAAATAAATTAGTCAGTTTTGAAATAAAATGCTAAAATAATTGAGTGAAATTTTCTGTTTTCTGTTCTTCCCGCCATCCTGTCAATCTCAAATCTCTTCATTCTAGGCGTTATAAATCTAAAACAGTGTGTGTCGTGAAATGTCGTGGGGGTCTTGTGGCATCGTGTGACCCCTCCGACGAGGCGCCAGAGGAGGGATCCATGACAGGACTCACCGTGACGGACAGAGAGACCGGAAAGAGTGTGACCATCCCTCTATCCACCCTGGAGACAGAGTCAGGTAGACTTTCTTAAAGTAACCAAGAAAACTGGAAATTTTTCAATCGAACTGCATTTAACTGAACTGAACTGATGTTAACAGGGAGAAGAGGGAAAGTCTCTGAGCCTGATACCACCCCTGTGTCCTCCTCCATTAACCTGGACCTGATCACCTCAGATCAGTACACCCAGGCTTACCTGGAGCACTTCTTCTCTGATAAGGGACCTGTTGCAGAGCTGCAGAACTACTTTATTCAGGGTAGTGACAATCTGAGAACACTAAGAACTCTGCCACGTAAAAACAAGACGAGGGAGAGAAATGGGACAGAGCAAAGTGATGGAGTGTGTCTTAAGACGGACCACAGGCCATAAATGGAGAACAAAGAGTGAACAAGGGAAAAGGTGATAATGAGAGCGAGACGGAGAAGAGAGGGAAAAGAAGAGGCGGAGGAATGTGAGCAGAGAGATGAAAGACTGAAACTGAGTATTGTAGAGACGCAGCCGGATGAGAGCCTGGATCACAATCTTCACAGTGCGACAAGTAAATGAAAGCCATGACTGGACAGGAGCGATCATAGGATGTCAGGCAATTATGGAAGAAAGACATTAAACTAAACTCAGTAACATGAAGGCTTTTTGAAATGTTGTTTGTAATTTATTGAAACTGATCGCTGGATAGAAGCTGAATGGCCCGTTTTACTGATTTGTCTGCTATGCTGCGTACTACAAAAGTGACAGCCTTGTCCAAATATGACATTTGCCTCTTAATGTTATTTCTATTAAATGTGTTTTGACACAAGCTTTTCAAACTTGGACATTTTACTGACACATATTCACCAGTTAATTTCATGTTTAAAAGTTGTAAGAAAAGTCTTTGGTTGCCAATAAAGCTAAGTACTCAAAATGTGTGTGTATAGGAGTGTCATAATGGGGGAAACAGTGGGACTGACTACCCAGAGCCCCAAAGGGGAAGTGCCCTCAAAAAACCTGTAATGAAATGTTTGTTTTTGTTTGCACTTTTTTATGTCTTCTTAAAATAAAATTGACTGAACAAATCTGTTGAGGTACTGAAATTTGTACAAAGTAAAATAGTCTCTCACCTCTTACAAAATGTGCAAAATGATTTAGTCTGCCCCTGCACCAGGATTTGTCTCTAAACACAGCTTGGATATTAAGACAGATAAAACTGTACTGAAATTGTAAATAGGCTACTGCAATGTAGGCCGTAGGCTAGCACTTATTTGAAGGCAGATTATTTTTGTCTTCTTGTTTCTGCACATAAAATATGACTCTTGTGAAGTCTTGTTCAGTTTATTATGCAGCATATTAAGCAATTCTTCACTATAGGTGTCAGAAATCTAATATGGTATATTTTTTTAGCTTTTCTTATACCTTAAGATGAACACAAACATGAAGAAATAATGTTCCCCTAAACATCCTACTGCAAGCAAAGCTCAACCATAGTAAAGTACAACACACAATTACAGTATTACAATTACTGTATTATACTTTTATTATGGTTACAATATGTTGAGGAGTGTTGAAATGTGGTGAGACTTCAAATTGTTCAGATTTAAGCATATATCCCACATTTTATTTAATTTGATATGAACAATTCATGACTACATTAACAACCACTACAGATGCATGTTGTGTTGGCTCAATTATTTGTAAAAAAAAAATTTCAAACGATTCATGATAAACATGAGAGGAAAGGGGCCCACAGATTATGTGTAGGGCCAAGAATATTGTGCTACATCCCTGTGTGTGGTACCTATTTTCAGCTGTATACTATTCCCCTATTTTTATATTTGCTCAATACCAAAATAAAAGAAACAAACAAACAAACAAAACAAAACAAACAAAAAAAAAAAATCACGGTGAAGAATGAGCCAAAGTTTGACAAGTAAACATGAAATCTCAGGAGCATTGCACCTATAGACAGCAACAGGCAATAACATGTGAAAATCAAGCCTATAGAATAGTATATAATTGATTTCCAGATTCTGGGAAATTGGTATGAAATGAAAATTCGGCACTGATCATCTTGGCAGGGTCGTCAGGACTAGTAATGTTGTAATGGCTCAGTAGAGAAACTCCTGACTGAGAGACGGGTTGAGTAAAAGTTCACTCTTACTTGTAGTCAGAAACCAGGCTGGCAGGTAAGACTGGCAACCTTTTACTCCAGAAGGGGTCAGGCAGAACAGGAGAGGTCCAGTGGTAAAGCAGAGGATCAAGCAGACCAGGTCAGGCAGGCAGAATAAACGGCTCGAACGCTGGGGTGGAAACACAACAGACAATCTGGCAAAGAGTGAATGTGAACGGGGCGGTATACATACTGCAAACACTGGAAAGTGGAAACGGGCATGCAGGTGCTGGAGGAGGTCAGGCGATCAGGGCAGGAGGGAGTGGCAGGATCTGAAATGACAGGTGGGTTAGTGCAGCTAAGACTTTGGTTTTGTTGAGACAATGTTGGAGAGACTGTGGATGGTAGTAACACTTTTTGTTTGAGCATTAGTATGAGCATTCTACAAATAACTTGGACATGTTCTGCACAATCACAGATTTTGTGTAATGCCAAATACAAAAGAGTTCCTTTGGTACAACCTACCCCACAACCCCACAACTGGGGTGAGTTGTAACACTAGCTGGGGATAGACGTAACAAATGAGAGGTTATTTGCTGATTTCAGATATACACTTTCCAATTTATGAAAGAACTTTATTGGAGAATAAAGAATTAAGAGTTTTGAACAAAGTGAGCAATTTAAAGTGACATAAACTCTTTATGTGTGTGTGTGGACTGTATTCCTAAATGTGTGTGCTTGCTAATCCAGATTCAAAAAATTAATCTGGATGAAATGGGATTCAGGCTGGCCAAATAACAGGAAACCAGAGACTGCTGTGCTCACACTGAGAGACCTGCTCCACCACAGCATCCTGGATCAAGCTGTTACACTTGACGGATGGAGCTAACAGGACGCAACACGCAGGACCCCAGCGGGACAAGAGGAGGACTCTGTGTTTACGCAGTTACAGTTGATGGCCTAAGTTTCAAAGATGTCAAACTTAATGTGAAAATGTCATCCATATTATTATGGCTTGTTGCTATTGTGGATGTTTAACTAAATGAACAGAATTACTTCCTGGAGGAAACTAATCACTATTTAACATTCTACAGGCTACTGAAGCCTATGGGAGGAGCACACCAAAACCCCAAATATCTATGATGTATGACCTTTGAAAAAGAAATGTCTATAAAAAATTTTAAAAAAGAAAGAAAGAACACACTTCAAAGAAAAACATATTTACTGTTTTTTTCTAAATGTGAGCATTTGTTTATTTGCTGCTTTGCTGCTCCAAATAGCATGATTAACAGTGAATGTCCCATAAGCTTCAAAAGAAGTGATTCTAAAGTCTGGAGCATAGAATGTTTTATAGTGATGTAATGTCCCTCCCTTCTTTTTTTTTTACTTTTCTTGGTGTATATAGGCTATATGTAGAAATAACTGTATATAGTTTTTTTTTCATTCTATATGTATTTTTTTTAATCCTATTTTATAAATATCCTGTTTTTAATGATCTGTATATAGTTTTTAGGGGTGCAATGATACCATGATAAAAAGTCCACAACATAATATTTGTCACGATATTAAAAAACAAAGAAAATAATGACTTGACCTTGACCTTACAAATAAAATTAATCTGATGTTCATAGTATTTTTCGCATTCAATTGAAAATGCATCTGCTTTCTTTCTTTAAGTGTATTTATCTGATAATATTTACACACTTTTACTTCAGTGAGGTTTTGTGAATGCAGGACTTTTACTTGTAATTGCATTAGTAAATGATCTGAATACTTCCACCTCGGAGGAGTAACATCATGTCCACATACTGTCTGGACAGACAGACAGACAGACTGACTGGTCTCCACAGAGGCTGCTGCAGGAAAGTGAGCACGTGCATATGAACACGGTGATCTCTGACTACAGATTGTAAACGCTGCTGCACGTTGCGCTCATCAAACGTGATAAAGTAGTTTTATTTGATTCTCACTTCTGTCAGACACAAAGTCACAGAGCAGTGAGTGTCTGTAAGCAGGACACAGACAGACAGGACGCAGCACAGCTAACATCAGACAGACAGAGGGAGGAGCACAACTTAACGTTACTGTGAATGAATGATATCAAACCTGGAGAGGAGGAAACACAAGTTTACCTGATTACTGTTCACCCCTTCACTTCTCCATGTGTTATTTTCTCTTTAGCTCTGCTTCATCCACTCATCAACACCCGTGTTGACACGAGGGAGAGTCGGGGCCTGTGCGTACCTCGCGGGGCCTTACGCAACTTGCGTAGTGTACGTGTAGGGCTGACCGGCTCTGTATGCACAACTGCAAAACAAAAACAAGGCAGCAGTCACAGACAGTGCCTTTATAAAATAAAAATTTAAAATAAATTGAATGATGTATATTGCAGTAGTAATGTCACTGTATGGCTTGATATTGACTATTTGTTTGGAGATATTAGATATATCCCTAATATGTTTGTGTAGCATGAAGGAATTACAACTCTGTTTTTGTTGTGCAGCCGTGTGTTAATAATAATAAATCTAGTACCTTGTTAATAAAATAAATATATTCATGTGTCTTTGGTAAGTAACCATGCAGAGGTGGTTCTTGGCCAATTTTTCCAGTGGGCAGGCTGGGGCTGGTTGTTTTGTCAGAGGGGCACATTCAACCCAGGTAAAAATAATTCATAAGTAATAAAGCACAAAAAATATAATTGCAAGAAAACTGTAATTGTATTATTATTGTAGACCCTTGGAGGGGGAGCACAGGGGGGTCCAAACTCAGTGTTAAGGGGGCAGCGGCCCCAGTTGGTTGCCAGGGACATGTTGAACAGGGACATGCTGAGCTGTCTTTTCAAAGGCTTTCTGACTATTTATAATAATGCACATTTGATGTCATCAAAGAACTTTAGTTGGTGGAAAAATGGACTCAAATCACACGGCTGTGACTTTCTTTTGGTACCACGCTCCTCTCAAAAGGTCAGAACAAGCACAACAAGCTGTCCGCCACCTGCACCGGACCATTTCCCGCTGTATGTATGTGACAAGAAAAAGCATGATGAAAAACAGGAGGACATTTTGAGTGACATTCACAGGAGAGATGACACTTTTCGTTAAGTGTTTCTCACTCAGCAAGGTTGAAAAGATGCTTTCTCTGTGGCGCGCGATGCAGCAGGTGGGCGAGTAGCTCAGGAAGGAGCTCTTATGTGCCGTCGCTGGCAGCAGTGTGTGAATGTCAACCAGGGAAGGAGCGTGTGTGTGTGTGGGTGTGTTGGCGTGAGTGTGTGAGAAAGACATGGAAATGTGTGTGTGTGTGTGTGTGTGTGTGATTGCATGCCTGTCTGTATGTCTTGATTACAGAAAGAAACTGAGACGCGAGCAATTGAGGCATATGCAAAATATTGTGTGTGTGTGTGAATTACAAATGGAGGAATGATAAAAAAGGTTGCATAAAGAGGAAGGTGTGCGAGTTACTCAGGGAATCAGGAGTAATAAAGATGGCAGTGCAAGAAGGAAAAAGGGAGAGTGGTACAAGTGGTTGATGGTTTTTCTGTGTGTGTGTGTGTGTGTGTGTGTGTGTCAGGTCTCGCTAGCTGTCGATGAGTCACACTTCACAGCTCCAATTACTGGTCTCTGCTCTGCTAATGCTGTCTGATTGGTGTTATTACTCTCTCGCTTTTTTATTCTCTTCCTCCCTGTCTCCTTTTTTTCCCTTTTCTCCCACTGGCTATCAGGCTGGTGTGACTTTATTATTCAGTGCAATGAAAATCTGACTGGTTCTGTAGACACACACTAATGAAAAGCGTACATGTAATTAGTATAGAGCATACAGCAGCACAGTCATTCTATCTTTCTCTACTCATGTTCGTTTTTCTCTTGCATTGCCTTTATGTATTTTTTTCCCTTTTCTTGGATTGTTCTTCTTTTTAATCTTCTACCTCTGCGTTCCATTTTTGATCTTTAAAAACAGTTCTTTCTATGGTTAATTGCCCTTTTTTTTCCCCAAACGTCTTTCCCTGAAATCTCTGGCTTTATTCTTGCAGCATACACTCTCTTTTTCTGGCAGTTCAGCTCAGTTCAGATTGATTTATTGGCACGGGAAAAAAAAATGCTCTTTTCCATCAACAGAAACATTTCGACATGTTTCAGCTGAAAAAGGCTGACTAGCATTGATCCGAAAAGAAACACTGTAACAGTGAGGCACTTCAAAACATGCCTCCATCTTTATCATTAAAGATGGCCGACATGGTTTTACAGCTGGTGGAGATACAGCAATTTACGTTTACAAAAGTTTTTTTTTTCTCAGAGAATTTTATTTTTGAGTATTTATATTTATATTAATTATTTTTATTTATTTATTTATTTATTTATATTTATTTATTTATTTATATATTTATATTGAGTATTTTTGTCAAATATAAATTCTGAATGCTGTATATAGACAAGAAGACATGCATATATTATAGGCCAACATAAATACGTTTCTTTCAATTTTTTTTTTTTGCACTATCTGTACTGTTTAAAATTTATAGAAACACTTGACTTTCGATACAGTATAGACACTATATTTTTTTCGCACACTCATATTTACATAATAGTTGTAGAACAGTTGAACAACTGTATCTTTGTTAAGCTTTGTTTTTAGTTGTATGTCAAATTCTATCTTCCGTAAATTGTTCTGTTTAAGTACACTGAGAGTAACTTTAAAGGGACAGTTCACCCCAAAATGCCTTCTCTCCAATATAATGGAACAAAATGACACTTCACAAATAAATAAATAAAAAATAAAAAATAAAAAATAAATAAATAAATAATAAATAAATAAAATAATAATAAAATAAAAAAACTCAAAACCAATGTTTCATTCCAAAAATCATGACTTGGTTACTGAAGAAAATTTGCAGACCTTGTTGTGAGCAGTTTCATGTTGGAACTACTTTCTTTGTATTAAAAAAAAGTAGTTTCAGTAGATTGTACTGCAGAAAAAAAAGTAGTACATGAAACTACTCACAATAGAGTCAGATTATTTTGAGCGACCGGGTCATAATTTCTGGAAAGAGAGTTTTTCAAATGTATATTTTGATGCTTTGAGCACTACAGGACCACTGCCATCTGGAGAAAAGGCAGAAATGTCTACGGCTGATGTCTACAAAATTAGGCAACTGACACCAAAACAGTTTAGATGGATAAATAGTACTACAGTCAGGAGGAATGTGTATTTTGGTGTGAACTGTCTTTTTAAGATAAGATAAGAAAATGTACCAGAGTCACATTCCTTGTATACACACAAAATTAAACTTTGTTGTGCACTATGACACAAGTGCAGATTGATTCAAATCCAGAAGAATTTTGCTGTGTAGCGACAGTGCCCACCAGAAAAAAAAAAGAATAAACTTATAAAAGTTTCATCACAAGAGCAGGATTTTGATCATTCTGTTGTTGTCTCTTTTCCTCTGTCCTGTCCTCTCTACCTTCCTAACTCTGGAAGGACATGTATGGACAGAAGGTCAGAAGGTGACTCCCACATCTAAAATAAAACCTGAGGAGGGTCAGAGTGTCCTTACTGAAGTAGGCTAACTGCCCCTGACGGCCTGTGTGTTTGTGTAGGAGTGCATACAGGTGTAGTAAAAAGCCTCTTGTCTGGATGTATGCATTTGTGTGTATGTGTGTGTATAATTGAGAGCATGTTGGCATGTCGCTTTTCCCGTTTCTCCCCTCCAGCCTGGATTAAGTGTGGTGAGTATGTGGTTGTATGCCATGGTCGGTTGTCGTGCGAGCGTCCCGCGGCAACAGAAAAATCGCCACAGTAACTCGACATCATCTCGCCACCCACTGCCTCTCAGCAGAGAACAGTCGCTGACACAGAGTAACCTACTGTCGTGGTGTGTGTGTGTGTGTGTGTGTGTGTGTGTGTGTGTGTGTTACATTAACTGTATGTGTTTATGTCAATGGATGTAGTGTGAAAACTCAGTTGTGTTTTGATCGTGTGTGTGTGTGTGTGTGTGCAAGTCAAAGACAGGAGGACTTGGTCATCAGCTTTTGGCAGAGAAAGGGTGGAAGACAAAAAAAGTGAGACAGGAAACAGAGAGAGATGAATGTGGAGAGGGAGGGACAGACATGAAGAAGAGAGGAGGGAGAGCAACAGGAGAGAGCGGTGACGGGGTGACAGACTGAGGGAAAGAGAACAATGGAGAGAAGAAAAGTCAGATGTAAAGACAAAAAGAAGAAAAAGATGGTGACAGAAAGGAAGGTTTGAGCAGAACGATGGATGCTGGAAATTTAAAGTCCCTGAAAGCTTGGCTTCAAATCCTAAGTATTCCTCTATGACTCTCAAAAACTCTTATTAATTATTCTGCTTGAACAGGACTGTGTGTGTGGTTTGATCACATTTCAAGGCCCAAAACACACAAACCTTTACTTCATGAAGAGTGCTGCTGCCTGAGAGCAGAGACTCTACAGAGACTGACTGAGTGCACAGAGGACCACGATGTACCAAGCAATGACTAACTGCAAGATCTCGCTAGATTGAACATTTTGACCAAAACCATGAAAAATCTCATGGGAATCTTGCAAATTTGGGGTTCTCTTTCCAGACCCAACCAGCAGACACCAAGAGTGACGGAGAAGACGTGCCACCGCAGAAATGGAGGCGCCAGTAGATGGCAGAATGCACAAAGTGGTCGTCAGATTTGTCTATATCTAAACAGGGTGTGGGTCCTCAATAGTAATGTTTCTATTATAGTCCAGAGCAGACAGCTGAGGACGATAGTACAATACTACAAGCTGAAAAGTCATCTGACACAAAATTGCCTTGAAGTTGTTACATCTAATGTGTTAACAGTTACTGTTCTGAGCAGGTGATTTTTTTAACAGGGGGATGGTTTGTTTTGGTTTGTTTCGTTCACCTGTGGATCAGTGAGTCAGGCAGACTAACATGTTCAACTAAGCAACTCCTCTGCCCCTGCACTCTCTCTTCCACCAGGGGATGGAGAGGGTGGATGAAAGGGTAACAAGGTAGACGCTTCCTCTCTTATTTTACCCCCCTTCAAATTGCCTGCTAACCATACTCTAAACAGAATAGGTTAGGGTGGAATTGTTATTTAGTGACTGAAAAGTTCTGTGGAGATGAGGGAGACCGAAATCTATCATCTGTCACATTACATATAGTCATATGATCCATCATCATTATAAAAAAGTTTGGAGTAATGCAGCTTCATGAGTTGAACAAGACTTAAGTGTTAAAGCACCAATACCGTTGGTTTTGCATGTTTTAGCCCATTAACTCCATATTGCATACACTTTACATTCTTGCACAGCTATAGAGGTTAGATTGATTTCCTAACTTCACAGCAGCCTTTGGATTCAAGTCATTTCACTGAGGGAAAATTAACTTTCACTGACTTGGAACTTGCTTGAGATAGCTAATCAATCACAGTGAACAACTTATTTATCAAAGGTCCATTTCTGTTAGCTGTGAGCGGCGACTGTTGGTGTGTTCATGGACGCTGCCAAATCTCTGAGATTTTGGTCGGTGAAGCTGCCAAAATCATACCACCCTCTTCACAACATCCATGTTTGTTCTGTGGTAGTCTGTTGGCTCTGATTTTCTGACAGCGTAGCTTATGAATCCGATGCCTTCTGCCAGCCACTCTAATGTGTTAAATGCACCACCAAGAGGACAAAATGGTCTCTTCCCAAGTAACATCATAAAGTTTTCCTTACCCCACAAAGACAGCTTTACTCAGGATGATCTCTTTTGGTGATAGCTTTCAAATGGCATTTTTTAAATCATTGCGAAAATAACCACATTCATTATTTCAGTACTAAATCAGACTAAATGCCAGGGTTATTTTATCCATCTAAAAAAGTTACAGAATACATTTGGGGGTAAAAACATGAACTTTATTGAGTGTGTTTCAAAAGTGCAGGGCTAATACACACTAATGAAACAAATGTCAAAACAATTACGATCAGTTATTTTTTGAACACCTTCAGAGGTCATGCTAAATACTAAAGGATCAGTGTATTATTCACGTGAATATAATCCATTATGCTAATTATGGAAACTGCAATTACTTTATACTAAATTGTTTTAGGATACGTATCAACTTGCTGAAACTAAAAATAAAATTTGTACAAGCCCATATTGTTGGTTAAGTAGATTTAAAATGAAATTTTCTGTTTCCTTGTGCCTCACACACACATAAACACACACATACATCCACACATTGAATACACTTACATTTTTCCTCATCTTATGCATTTAAATTAGCTGAGTCCCAGTCACCGAGAACATGTACACAACAATGTCCAAAACATAGTCGACTACAGTAATAATGATCGTTACAATGGGCGAGATGTTTTCTAAATTCACTCACTCACTCACACACTCACACACACACACCCACACACACACACACATGCCAGATCTAGGGGAGAGTTCATGCTCTGGTATTTGCCTGACATTTAATTTCAATCCGTTCCATGTGTGTGAAACACCTGCTCTAACATGGCCGCCACACACACACACACAGAGTACATGAAAGTGCTTTAAGCTCTTATTTTAAACCTGTCAATCAATCCAGTCAAGCAGCCAGTAATTTTCAAAGGAAAAAGCAACATATACAGAGTATTATTGGTGCCTGATGGTGGTGTGGTAGGCTTTCACTACATATGCTCTATGTATGTGTGCGCAAATGTGTGTGTTGGTGCTACCTGGACCTTTAGTGCTGGGAGGAAGAAGTGACAGTCCCATTACTAAAAATTAACCCCCCGGCCTGCGTAGACATTCAGACATCTCTATCCCTCTGTCTTTTTTCAACAAGCCTGACATTATTATCACATAAATGCCACTTGATCTTCAGGCCCGAAGAGAAAAAAATATGTGTTAGAATACCTGAGGGAAAGGATAATCAAGAAAATATGTCAAAACACAGACACAAGAAGAAAATAATCACTTCAGGAAACTGCCAATGATAAGAATGATAAGTGTGTGCTTGAAAGTTTTCTTTGTTTTTTTTTTTAAACATTACCCTCATTTTAACAGAGGCTGTTCAAAAATTGGGGATAAACAACAGCATAAGTACCTTTTAGTATGAATTTGAAAACAGCAGATGACCTGAGGCTGCTTCCAGTGTTGAGAGGAATTTTGAGTTTGGATCATTGTGCAAAAAATTCAGTCTCTGTTTTCTCAAATATCCATAAATTTATCACATAAAGCCAGCTTTTGATTGCATCTAGTTTCTTATAATCATTGAGATTTAATGAGAGATTAAGCAGTGAAACATCAGCATACCAATGATAACATGGTGTTAAAAACAACAGTTTATGTACAGAGAACATGATGGGATCAAGAACTGACCCATGTGGCACACCGCACATCAATAACACAGATGAGGATACATGAAGTTTTGTGGACACACAGAAGTTTTTGTCAGGCAGAAAAGATTTACATCATCTATGTGCAGTTTCAGATATAATCACACATCCTCTGGGCCTCTCCAGAGGGATATTAGGAGCATCTCATATAGCCTTGTGCATTAGTATGAGTTGCAGAGGGACAGCAATAAAACATTAGTATTTGTTGAGTCAGGATGAGGACAGGTTGGATATTATGGTAGTGTCTTGCATTCTTAACTGTAATGCCACAGTTATCATTTTGCAGCTATTTCAAAAATAGAGCAAATCTGGTTTTCTTCCATTTACATTGAGCCTGTCTACATTTGTGTTTCAAGCTTCCTGTTATCTAAGGATCATGAATAAAAGGACTCAAAGAGAACCATTTTTTCAAATATCCCAGGAATTTTATGGCTGATAAGCGATACTTATCAAATCTATTTACCACATCATAGGGATGTATAGAGTTTGTTGTAGGTTTACAGTGAAGCCTGGCTGATATATCAGTTGACCAAAAGTATTGGCTTGATATTCACCTATCACAGCTATATTGGTTTATATTGGTATCAACATATATGTTGTCTGATATGCACCTATATTGAAAACTTTTTTTAATACATAAATTTACAGATTTTTTTTGTTTGTTAATTTTACAGGCAGAATTTTATGCATATTTGATTATTTTTCTTAATTTAGGTTTAATGACCTGATGTCATTTTGGATTATAACATTTATTGTTAGACTGTAAAACATCCTGCCACATGTCCTTGTCACAAAAATTAACCACTTTTGAGAGATAATTGCAAAAAATGTGTGCTTATGTATATATTCTATATTCTGTATATTATATTCTGTGTAAAGAATATAGGCTGACATATCGGAATTTTTTACTCCCTGATATCAGTACTGCATCAGCCTCAAAAGTCCAGTATTGGTCAGGCCCTAGTTAACAATTCAATTTGCCAAATAATTAAATATAATAATACTTATGGCCATTAGAAGCTTGTCACTAACACAAATCAAAATTACATTTGAAGATCTCTCCTGGATGTTTGACTGTGTATTTCGATTAAGAAATCTGTGCACAAGTCTGGCAGTTATTGTTATTCCAGTGCAGTCCAAGCTGTCATCCTCAACCTCTGAGACAGGCAGAATGATGTCTGACTCACAGACGGAAATAAGTCATAAAGAATAAAGCAATGTACGAAGTGTGGTACGAGGACCAAATTAATGTCTAGACAGTGAAACAGTCTTAGAATGACATACTGAAACATAAAGAGTCAGTGTGCATTTTGCCTGTTATACTGCAGATGTAGCACAGGCAACCTCGCCACTTCCCTCTAGAGGACATTGTTTTTTTTTTTAAGTGTTACTCTTGTGAAGGGCGCCAGAGAGGAAGAGTGGCAATAACCTTATGCAACATACGGACAAATAAACAGACACACATGAAGACAAATAAAAGAAAGCATCAACCCACACAGAGACGCACTTTTCATCATGTTACATCACCATGTTTCCAGTCTTTGTGCTAACACATCCTGGACCATCTCTTAGCTGAACACATAGAGATGAAATTGATGTTAATCCTCTTATCTAACTCCAGCTAAGACGGCATATTCCTAAAATATCACAGTGTTCTTTTAAAGGCCCTGCACACCCACAGAGGTGTTCTTAATTATTCTGGCTGATTAGACGTCTGCTCACTGAAGTTATGATGTAATGATGAAGGCAAAAGTTGACCTTTTTCATATTGATAGGAAATAGCAGGGTAAACACAGGTGTTAATAATGACACTAATTAAGGACCCATTCAGTTTAGTGTAGCAGAGTCTTTCCAGTGAGCCCACATGGACTATAGCAGCACCTTGACTCTGTTTGACCTGAATGGAACAAAACATTAATTAGTATCAGTGCTAACACCTGTGTTTATCCTACTACAGTGTGGCTGCCGTGAAAAAGTTCTATTGTCTCACTTTAACTTTTAGGTGTCACAAAGAAAAAAGAGCTAATGAGGCAAAATAAGAGACACTCTTTCCAAGTCTTAAAGGGACAGTTCACCCCAGAATCAAAAATATACATTTTTTCCCTGGTCTGTAGTGCTATTTAACCATCCAGACTTTTTTGGTGTGAGTTTTGGAGATATCAGCCATAGAAATGTCTGCTTTCTCTTCAGTATAATGGAATTAAATGGCATTCAGCTTGTGGTGCTCAAAGACTTTGGTTTTGAATTATTCTTTTTTTTTTTTTTTTTTTTTTTTTTTTTTGTACCATTTAGTTCCATTATATTGAAAAGAAGGCAGTCATCTATACAGCTGGTGTCTCCAAAACTCTGGAACCCTAAAGATCTAGATGGACAAATAGCACTACAGGCCAGGGTAAAAGTATGTCTTTTTGATTTAGGGGTAAACTGTAATAGCACTTTAATAATTCATTAAAGCAGTGTTTCTCAAACATTTTGTGCCCAAGGCACACCATAGGGAAAGCTAAAATCTCAAGGCCGTGATAACCAACCTAACCAATGGTGGCAATGAGTACTATCCCCCTTTTTGGTGCAATGAGTACCAGTCAGAGGCAGAAGTCCCAGAGTGTGGATGAAGTAAAATATAAGGCATCAATCAATCAGACCTGTCACAGTCTAATAATTACCACCATCTGGCAACTGCGAGAATGGTGAAAACTGGGGTGTGCTTTGATAGAATGTTTTTAAAGGAATTTTTGGGGAATTTTCACAACTCTTTGTATAGTTGTATGTTGCATTTAAGGCTGTCACAAAATCCCATGGCACACCTGGACTTGCCTCACTGCACACTACTGTAACTCGGCAAACCATTTGAGAACCAATGCTTTAAAGGATCAGTGTGAGAGATTTAGTGGCATCTAGTAGGGAGATTGCAGATAGCACATCTTGTCTCCCTCTGCCGTTCCATGGGTATAAGAGGACCTGTGGTGGCTGTAAAACTCAAAAACATGAAGGACTGTATCTAGAACCAATGTTTAGTTTGTCTGTTCTGGACTACTGTATAAATGGCTCATTCTTCTGGGGTTTTAATTTTATTTGAACTGTGAAGCACTTTTAAAAGTCTATTTCAATGTGAGCTTTAAATTAACTGTTGATCATCCTTCAGGATGTTTAGTAATAATGGTTGAGATATCACCACGATGATGGTTTACAGGTACATGTGATTAATTAGCAGTATCTGTGCTATAAATAGCCGCAATTAACTCAAGTAAATTCAACATTATTTATATAGCCTAGTATCACAAATCACAAATTTGCCAGTCCAGAGCAAGAAGCTAATGCTTCACAGAAGACACACAAATGCAATAAAATATAAGTGGAAACAAACAAAAGAAAGCAATGTGATCTCTAACAAGTGTCAGTAACATTGTCAAAAAGTGACAAATAGTTAGCCAGTCCCAGAGGAGATACATCTCATTCTGACAGCATTATTAATATTGCAAAACCTTTGAAATGTTGTCGAGGAAACCAGAAGGGCAGAGGCAGATCAGCGTTATCACCGATATCCAAAGAAATTTCATGTGCACCTTAAAGTAAACACATTTATTTTGAGATTTATTTTGGCAGTGCCTTACAGTTTGTATACTCTACAGACAACAAGAAGTACAATGTATCTCAAAAGTTTCTTTGACAAACTTCAGAATTTGTGTGAGACCTCTGAATGTCACATCACTGAACTTTGTTTAATGTATAGGCTTTTGAGCACTGACAGGTAGCTAAAACAAAGAGAAGTGAACGGTGGAGAGAAAATCAAGGCTCTTCCTGTTGTTCTCACTAAGTGGTTGTGTATAGTCTGACAGCCAACACAGACTTTTTGACAGTTCAGGCATTATTCATTGTTCAGGAGCGACCATGCACACACACATACAGATATAAATCCACAACTTTTTTTTCGAGCATGCTGACCTGCAAGCAGATGCAGTCCAGACAAATAGGCTACCTGTCCAGAAATCAAATGTGACAGCATAATGAGATTTTAGACAGACACAGCAGTGGGCAGGTAATAAAAAGAGTCAAGGCAAACACCTGCAAACAGGAAACAACAGCATAAAACACTCTGCAACAAATGGGAACTTTTGCTGACTCACTCATACATACATATCCTGCGAGCAATAAACATCATAAAAAAAAACATCTAACCAAATTGTCTTGCACTTCAAATGCACAACTACTAGACAAACCTGTTTATAATAAAATAAAAAAAACCTCCTCAACCAGGAAGAGGATTTAATTGAAATGGGAAGAATCCATCACTCTGCACACAGAGAATGGGCCCAATCCATCACGCTGGCAGCATGGGAGGAGGAGAAGAACAGAACACAACTCTTCCATCCGTCAAATGTTATATGATGGTAAAGGCTTTCTACTGAGCAGTAGCTGTGTAACTTTCCTTCCACGTGTGCACCATTTACGTCTGGTATGAAAGCTTTGCAGGTTGTAATTTTCACAGCCACACTGCGCTTTGACCCTCCACTTCTCCAGGAAGGTTGACCAGAAGCGTGCTCTTATTCACAGCAAAGGTCAGCAATCGGTTTTTATTTCTGACACTGCAGCGCTGGCAGCTAATTTTGGAGTTTGACAGTGTTTACAGGCAATTTGCTTCTATATGTGCCTGACCTCCGTTTTAGCCCATTTTGACATTTATGTCAAGGAATTGACGATTGCGATTGGTTTCACAATTAGATTTGAAATTCCGGGCTGCAATGAGAATCTCCCCTTTAAATACATAAATCTTAGTCAACGATACAAAATAAACAAAGTACATAAAGAGGAAGCTGGTGTAGTGGAGTGGGCTGCAACATCAGGTCTGCGTTGCTACAATCCTGTGATACTTTTGTCCCTGGCCTATGGCAATGCTCAGCTCCCATATGGAGTAACGGATAAATGGGAACTTAAAGGACAAACAGTTTGGTCGATTATTAGGGGGCAGCCCTGGACCCTAGTAAGCTGGTAGCCACATGCTTATGAGTGAGCCAGTGATTGTGAAACATGAATGAAACAGGCATTGTCAATCAGCTCATGCGAGTGCGACTTGAGTGCTCTGCCTGAACTAACGCTATGCTCTGTTCACTCTGCAATGGCTGAATGTAATTTAAAATGCATTAACTTTTCCCCCTACATCTTTGCAGTGTCAAACCTAGCTTGAAATGAGCTGCTCTCTCTCTCTCTCTAAATGTCTGTTTAAGATGTCATAAATAACACACACGCAATAGCTCTGTGCAGCCGTTAGTACACTGGTTTGGTTTGCCAGCCATGTTGATATAAAATAGTAGGGTAACAGTGTTTACAGTGGTACTAATTAAGGTCCTGTTCCGTTTAGTGTAGCAGCACCCTAACTCTGTTTGACCTTAACATTTGACTTGTTATAGTAAAAACAGACAGGTGTTACTAATAACATTAACAATGCTTCCCGTTCTTGTCCCATCAAAGTGTCCCAGTTAGCCGTGATGGTACAGTGAGCCAGTCTGCGCAATAGCACAACCTTAAAAATCAAAGCAGCTAAGTGGAATTCAGCCATCAAGCCAGCGCCACATTTTTTTTGGAGTGAACTGATCAACAAAATGGGAGTGAATACTGGATGTATGCTCATCAGTGAGGAAGACAGACTGGATGGAGACATACGGCTCTACCCAAGTCTAACAGGACTGTTTGCACTTGAGATAGCTGGGACGAGTTTCAACCCACTTTTGTCTGTTGGATGCAGGCATGGGGCCTCCTTAACAAAATGGACTGATCTTGAACATGACTTAGGCTGAAAACTATGCATCAGAAGTTCATAGAACCTTACTTGGTGTGGAAATGGTCTTATCTGTAAGCAAAATCTAGACTTGACTCAAGTGATTTTCTTGCTGATTAAGTAGGGACTTAGCAGTTTGGGACACATGCGCCCAAGCATGTGGTGAACCTTCAAAGCTGGTTCAAGTTCAAGTATAAATCTAAGAACATTTTCATTAATGAGGCCTCTGATGTATTACCAGGTTGCATTCAAAATAATGCTTCATACTGGTCTAATATTTTGTATTACTTTGTCTTATACATTCACACCATCTGTCTTCTCACCTCAGCTACACACACAGACATACCACAATAACAAAATAACATAAAGACAACAGGTCATTACAAACTTTTATCTAATTGTTTTAGCTTTATGGGGAGTGAAATGTAATAGAGAATATGAAGAGTAAAACTGCAAATTTACAATAAAATTGGAGTTTCCCCTTTATTAGGATCAACAAGTCCTTCACCATGTAATGCTACGTGATTAGCGAACGAACAAAAAAGGTGCTGCTCAAAATTAAAGCTGTGCATTTGTTGGAAATGAGAACTCCATTTCATTTTATTTAAATCTGCTACGATACAGATAGCAGATTTAATTAGTTCATTAGTCAAACATTTAATTCTCTTTAATGTTCTATCCTTTGGAAGGTTAAAGGGAGCTTTTCTTTTAATACAAATTAAAAATGTATGTCTTCTAATTTTCTCTGACAAAGAAATATCAGTGAATATATGTGTTTAAAAAAAAAAAAAAAGCAGCACCAGCAGCAGCACAAATGGAGACAATGCAAATTCATTATTTTTTCATGGGACACATAAAATAACAGAGTGAATTAATCAGCGGTGATGCAGCCATCGCTTCCATCTCTGAGTCAGATGACAGTTAATGAGATGTCAGCCATTCAGGCAAATGTCATTTTCATCATCGGCAGCCTGAACATATAAAGGAAAATGGATGTTTGTGTGTACGAGAGGTTGAGTGTGAAATAGAGGGAGACACGCACGCAATTAGAGCTGGTTGCAATTCCCATTTACTTCCAGTACAATGTAAACTCTAATGGAAATTTGCATAATAATTAAGCTTTTTTTTTATTAAAGCTTTTCATTCAGTGGTTTGCAGTCAGGGGAGGCAGTGCCTCAACAGAGCTAAAAAGAAATAGTGAGATTACATGATAGTGGTATACTGATCATTTCTTCTTATGCATAATTCATAATGAAGTTTATGTATTTATTTGTTTTATTTTATGTTTTCATTCATGAGCATCTGTCGCCAGTTAGCTAACTGGTTAGTTTGTTTGCATATTATGGCTAACTGTTTTTTTTAAAGAACAGTAGTATTGATGACTTGTGGAAATAATGTACAGTTTTAAACGTTCAGTATCTAAGTTCTGCCACTAAGGATCTCTGTCATATTAAACAATAACAAAAGTCATAGTTTAATGACATCTGACATAGCATGGGCTCATGGGAGTTATTTTCTTCTTCTGTTAAATAACCACCATTTACTTTAGTTTGACCATTAATGGAAACCTTTTCAATAATGTAAGCACACTGCTCAACAAAATATATAACATATTTCTAGTGTTTTAGACATTTTAATGCAGAAATATCAGCTTAAGACCTTTTTTTTAAATTTTTACTATGATGTGTCTGTTCAGCTCCAGAGTTGGACAACTCCCTAACTTTCGCATCTTTATTGCAAGGATATTTCTTCCTAAAAATATCGTCAACATCATCTTATGAAAGAAAAAGAGAGTTGTGGTCACTAATGGGAAACCAACGCCTGACCCGTAGGATCCAACCCAGCAGAAGAGGCAAAAGATTGCACAAACTTTTCAAATGGACTGTCCACTCTCAGATCACCTTGTAAATCTTTGGGAAGAGTTGCTTTAACATGGCCCTGAGCAGCACATATCATCGTGCACAATGAAAAGGTAAAGGAATACTGAAATTTTAAAAAACCTTCTTGATGCAACCTATCACATCGCCAAACATAACTTCCCACAACATTTCCTGCCACAATTACTCTCTCTTTGTGAACAATTTTGAGTTTTGAGCCCAAATTAAACTTTTGAAAAGTTCTGAAAAGTTTTCAAAAAGTTTTACCAGCTACTAATCTTTGGTTCAGATAAATTACTCTTCTTCTTTAGATAAACTTGAATTTTTGAGTTTTAGAAACCCCCCAAAATTGTAATTCAAAAATTACTGAGTAACCGTATTGAAATAAAAGTGAATAATGCCTAATATTTTAATATTTTCTATTAAAACTATTTAATTTTCAGGCACCTAAATAATGACATGTATTGACCTTTTGTTTTTGTTTTTTTAAAACAGACTTTTTTTGAGTTTCTAAAACTCAGATCCAAGTTTATCTAAGGAAGAAAAATAAATTATCTCACCTAAAGATTATAGGTTGACAAAAGTTGAGTTGGATTCAAAACTCAAAAATCTATTGCTGCCAGTCAAAGACTTCACTGCACATCACGGTTTTCACTGCACACAAACTAGAAAGACAGTGGACTCACAGGGTCTCTGAAACAGGGTATCCCAAACTTTATTTTATTGGTTTTATCAGAAGTACCATGGAGAGCAGTCACAGTTAGTGGCAACACACATACAACAACTTTCCTCCTATCAGTTGGTGTTCAACAAAAATTAATAAAAAAACAAAAGAAAATTAACACTCGCACGCACACACAGAGGACAGCGGCAAAAAGAAAAAAAAAGAGATAAAACAAAACATAGAAAGAGAAAACTTCATTATTACCAACATTATAACTGTTGCGGTTATTATTCAATTTTAAAAAAACACACCGAATCAAAACTGACAAACATGAAATTCCCGACTACACCCTGTGAGAGCGAAGAGAAGGACAGAGAGTGTGGAGGTGGAAAAAAAAAAGATGTGCTGGAGCAAAGGAAGGATTAAGGAAGAAGAAAGATGAAAAGAGGGGGATTTAGCGAGCACGAAAAATTACAAACGCTTCTGAATCAGACAGATGGTGACAAATGGTCCTTTGAGAGACTCAGACAGATGGGGACATGGGCAGATATAAATATACTCAACTATAGATGGATATACATGTAAAGAAGACAAGCAGGTATGGAGATACTGAGTGAGTCATTGGGATAAGCAGCCAGTTATACACCAGACAGACAAAAGTGACGCTGTCTGAGTCAATGAAAAGATTGACAAAAGCCCATCTGAAACGCTCCTTCAATAGAAAAATAAAGTCGACGGAGGGAGAGATGGAAGAAAAACTGGAGACAGATAAAATAAAGCAGCCAGAGAAGAAGAAAAGAGGATGAGTGTGAAGAAAGAGCGAGGCAGAGATAGAGAAACAAGCTTCAAGCTAAACTACAACTTCTCCAAAAAGGCAATATATGTCATTCTTGAGTGTAGTGAGTGTTTTTGTTTCCTTTAAATAAATATGTAGAATTAATCCTCTACGGTTAGCGTGATGGCCATATAGTCCACCTCACTTATAACACTGTACAGTATATACACAATATTATTATTATTATTATTTCTTTAATGACAAAATAACCTTTAGATGTACATACAGTATTCCTCACCCTCTGTCAGAGAATACAGCCACGGTATTAGAAGTAGCAAGCAGTGTCTTTTTTTTTGTACAAATAACCCATGCAACTCCCGTATAGATTATTTATTTAAGATACATAACCTTTAAGATCTCATCTCTCATTCAATAACAGCAGATATTGCCTTTTTAACAAAAAAAAAAACTTAATTAATTAATCAGTAATGTGCAAGTTACTCCAAAACAAGACGTTGTCATATCCGTTTAAATTAAAAACATACTGTTTTTAAGCTCTACGTACATTAAAAAAAAAAAAAAAAGTAACCGAACAGAATCAAAGATGAACAGAAAACCTGAATCTGTACAACATTCAAACCATTTTTTTGTCAACACCAGGGGAATGGGATACGATTCTCTATAACTATATACAGACATGTTATCATTCATGCACAGTGTCAACAAGTAGCACATTGACATTCCAAAATATGGAAAACATGGCATAGGGAGACGGAGGGCCAGTTTTGGGAAGAAAGGGGAAGAAAAGACAGAACAAAAGGGTCGCTGCCTGGTTTTGGTTGCTTTGGCAGCAGAAAGAAAGACAGAGAAAGAGGAGGGGAAGAGACACAGAGGGACAGATAGACACCATAACAATACACATGCTGGGCAGGAGAAGTCCATTTCAGTCTCACTGACCCAGAAATCAAGGTATGGCTGTAACTTCATGTTTTTTTTTTCTTTAATGTTCATCTTCTTCCTTCTCCTCCTCCTTCCTCTCCTTATCGTCATCCTCTTACATCGTTAAATGTTACTTTAAGGGTAGAGAATAGCTCTGGTAATGTTTTTATCCGACAGTACATTAATCGCCGTAGCAACGTCTCAGCACGACATCGCTCGGCTTGTACCAGCAGGGGTGCTTGTCCTTCCTTTTCGTCCGTTTTGCTTGTCTGTCTGTTTGGTGTTGCATTCATTTGTTCCTCAGTCTGTTGGACAGACAGTCAGTTAAGAAGTGAACGAGGCAACGAAAACGCATCATCGACCTTTACATCAGAAGCAACATTGTTAATGGTTCACAACTGATTCAACACCATTGATTTTTTTTTTCTACATCAGGTACGACATTATCATTGTGTACATCAGAGTCAAAAAACAAAATCTCTTGTTGTTTACATCAGAAGCAACTTTGCTAATGTTTTCAACGAATCAACATAGTAGCCGTTTCACATAAGCGACAAGAACCAGTGCAATGCTTTTCCTTCATTTAAAACCTTCTTCAAAACCCACCACAGAAGAATTAAAAAAAAACATCTGTAGTCTACAGCTTGTTTTTCTTCTCCTTGCTTGCTCTTAGTGTTATATTTACAGCGATTGCCAGGCTAACCTTTGACCTCTCAAACCTCATAAGTCCAAACCAAGACAGGAAGCTTAATCCACAACACAACACGTTCTCATCCCAACTCATCACATAGCAACGATTTGTCATCACCATCTGATACTGAAGCACAAAGCCCCCTTAGTGGCAGTATCAAACGCTACCAGAAAGCCTCTTTTAACACAAGCTTAACATTGTGAAACGGTTGCAGTTTGGCTAGGCTTAGTCACAAAAATGACTTGGGTAATGTGGGTAAGACCACATTTGGGGTTACAATAATCGCGTTATATTACGTAGTCAGGTGACGTCATTGAAACAGCCCACAAGACAAAAGTCACATGACGAAAGTCATGCGATGCACGTAATGGTCTTTTACTTTTGACAATTAGGTTTCACATGGGACACAAACCCCTGTCTCCTGGGTGAAAGACCTGTGTTTGTTCACTTCCTCCATATGTGGATGATATCCCTCTTTATGCGATGCTGATAGCCCTGTGTGTGTCTTACTCTTTGGTTCCACTGGGCACGTCACATCCGTGCCGTGGTTTTGATCTCTCCTCCACACAGAATAACGTTAGTGGCTATCGTGCAGCCGGTCCTGTGACACAGCCATGCCCGGTGGAATCAAGCCATTAGACATGAACGGACAGGTTTACATTGATGTCCCACGTGCTTTCAGCTGCTAACAGGTACCAGTGCACATCTGTATGAGTTGCTGAGGGGCGGTGACAAATCATATGTATGTGAAAAGTTGGGAAGGAAACTTGGGCTGAAATTCAAGTGCTATTGTGAGTCTTTGCCTAGAGAAGTTGCTCTAGAAGAGAAAGAACTTGGGTGTCAAGATAAGTGAGAAACTTGGTCATCATAGCGAACATTTTGTTAGCTGTGTTTAGCTTCCCACCTTGGTCTAAACCCTGTGGGGCTTTGAATAGCTGTCGTTAATCTGCCACTAGCGTCACGTCAGACTAGCTTTCAAGTCAAGGTAGATACACTGAGAGGTGGTGCAACAAAGCCGATGTAGCAAAAGAACTAACTTCCAATCAAATATGTTAGCTTCAGGAAAACTTAAGCAACAAACTAATTTGATGCAAACAACTACATTACGGCAAGCGTTTCACTCCTGCACGAGTTCACTCTGACAAATTAGGAAGCTGGCACGTTTTAAGTAAATCCTACACGATCTAGCATCTCAAAGATGATTCAAACCCTGTTGAAGTTACTTAAAGAGTGATGCAAACAGCTCCCACAATGTTATCTCTTTTTTGCGCAAGCTAGCATAGCTTTTTACAGTGTATAAACCTTTAGCTCCATGCCAGTGAAGAGACAAATGCATACAAATTTAAATAGAAAGATTCTGGTTTAGGTTAAAACAACATCAAGGCATTTTTTGTCTCTTTTCAGAGTGTTAATGAAATATGAATAATATTTGGTGTTTTAAGAAAGATCCACTGGTTAGAAAACCATTTACAGGTGGGACTGTAAATGTTAAGTTTCTGATAGAAAGATTTCCCTTTGGCAAAACAGGGGTAAACTGCCACTCCAAGGCCTTCACAAGAGAACAGCTACTCTAATGGAGAGCCTCGCATGGTGCAGAGTTTGGCAAATACAAGTAAAATCTCATTTATAGCTCATTTTGGCTGTCAAAGGGTCTCTGTAATGTTGGAGTTTATGGAAATGTTTTATTGTTTAAGTTGTTCCCAAATTGTGCAACACTGGTGCTGAAAAATAACAAAAGTCTGCATGCTACACTGCTTCAGTTGTGATTGTGGACAGATCTCAGTATGCAAGCCTTGTTGCTTGACCTCTGTGGAGCATCACCTTCTGAACTTTTCAGTCATTCTGGAGTGGTTCTCTGTTCCAGGTGCATCATTTGGTGATTCAGTGCTGTATCCCAGATTTCAAAACCTGGAACCTTTATAAAGGCTACTCAAGATACTGTGGATTTGCCAAACTCATCCAATCCAGGGCTCTGCTCAGCTCTACTCTCTCACAGGGGTTGAAAGCTGTCTGTGACAAGATTTTTGCCAAGTTTTAAATGGATTACATCTAGCCCAGACTACTCACTTTACAGATGACATTTAAAATACTACTTATTATATTATACATCAAGTAAAAAAACACAACATCAGCAGGAAAATTCTGGCCAATTTAGATGCATATAGTTTAGTGCCATTCAACAAACTATGGACTTTTAGAATGCCGACGTATACAGTAAGTTTTGTGAATGTCGAGATCTCTGTGGTTTTGGCTGAGTAAAGTAGTTAACAGTCTCAAGTGTAAACCTCTCTGACAGACAAGTTAGGCTTGAAGATTTACTGTATATTCTACACGTATTTCAGGACAGGCTTTTGGGCCACTTTCATGTGTTTTGTTTGGCCAGAAATACACATAGAAATATTTAATGTCCGTTTCCGACTGAATCATGAAAGAATATGCCAAGCCAGTCGGTGTCTGGTAATGTCAGTTTGTCATTCTGTTGCTTTTGCAGTTTAATGTGGCTCATGTGAATACTTATTGAAAGTTTAGTATTCTAGTGTTTATAGTGTTCTGAAAGCAAGTATTGATACTAGCTAGGTTACTAGCTAGCCCAGCACTCAACAAGGGTTTTCAAAGAAGCTTAGCTGTTGCATGAGATCATGTTTCGTAGCAAGTGTTCTGAAACAGCACACTTAGTGTTTTCAACACCCTCAGTTACCATTTAAGCTATCGCCACACTTGTCTAGATTGAAACTAATCCAACCAGACCTCTGTCCTATGATGCACACAGAAGGAAAGATTTGGAAAATAGGTCTAAACGTATTGGAGCTCAACAAAGTTTTATTGAATGGCTAATGTTTCAATGCTCACTGCGTCTCTGTGGGCGCAGTGGGTGTCAAAGCATTAGCCACTTAATAAAACTTTGTTGCCTTAGTCTGTATGTTTGGATCTATTTTCCAAATCTTTCCTGTCACAAGATTATCCTGCCCTTGAGAGCATTGGACAGGCCTGCAGTGCCTTGTCAGTCAGTTGAAGTGTGTTTAAACTCTTCCTTATCTAAGACTTTTGGTTTAATACAAGCTCAAAGTTCAGTTAGAAGTGTGAGGCAATGTGTGTTATACTTCAAAAACCAATAAAATTATGCCACAGGTCATTGCAGAACCTATTTTTGCCTGTATCATAAAGTGAGATTAGGACAGAGCAACACGGTCTACACCAGTAGAATCACTTTGGTTTTCATGATTATTGTATCAGAGCGAAAGGAAACATCAGGTTTGGCTTTCTAACAAGCTTCCAATAATTGGTTATCCAAGACTGGTTATTCAGAATCACCAGTTTAACCCTCAGCTGAAGCTGAACTGACTTTGTGATACAGGTCCCAGAGGGGCAATTTCTGAGAGATGAATAATTGTGTCCAAACCTCTCTGAGCTTGTTAAACAGAATCTGCTTGTCTTAGATTAGATCGACCCTTTGCTAGATGTCCTGACAGGGCTACTGTAATACAACAGTATTTACCCGTTAATGAGCCTTCCATACCACCAACCGCAATTACTTCTGAACCATTTCCTTCATCTGATGACTCATGTGTTAAGACTGAAAGCTGGATACTGAAGTTAAGTGTCAACGGTTGATTTCCAAGATCACAAAGCAGATTACAATATGTTTTTTTCTATTCACTTACCCTTGAATAAAGAAGCATTACAAAGTCAGACGTTCACTGCTTACTTTTGGTCAAGGCCTTCATGAGGCCTGAAGGGTAATATATTTAAGAAGTCTAATAATAAGTGGAGTTGGTCAGGGAAAGAACATTGCATGGGTGGTTTAATTTGGAATAAGGCTGACTGTAATTTATTATAGGCAGTCTTTGTAATCAGCTGGGAAAGACTCTAACAAAGGTTGGAACCTGGCCTGACTGAGCACTTTGGATCATTGGGTTGCATTATTTAGGTAGCTCTGGATACTTGGTCTGGTTTTGGCCAATGAAGCTGTCATGTAATGTTGTTGTTTTCTCCTAAAGCCACACTGAAGCAACAGCGTAACAACTGAGCAGTTGGTGTATAAGGTTAAGGAATACAAATCCCTGTTAAATAACCCCCTAAAGAACAATCTATGAGAAGAATTATAAATCAAGGGTCAGGGTTAGGGATTAGTGGTTGTTTCTTACAAAGCCCTTGAGGATTTTGATTGGTCCACTGACCAGCCAGGGGGTGGTGCTTAAGACACACAGGGATAATGACCAGAACTGTTGAACCAATGGGAAAGTGGCATCAAAGTGAGTTAAACGTTAAGAAACAGACAGCCAATGACGTTTCACAGAGGGCGGTACCTACGTTTCTCAAAGTCTATTGCAATGTTAGGACTGACACATGATCGTGGCAATCTCATTGGTGGAAAACCAGGAAACAGAATTCCACAGTTTAAAAAAAACAAAAACAAAAACAAACACACGTAAGATTAACCTAAATATTTATGCAATGATAATAGTTTCTCTAACAGTTTTAAACGGTAGAGTGGCCATCTTGTCCTCTCAGACATGGCCTTATTAAAGGTAAAAGCACACTAACCCCTTCTTGATTCAAATTAGACCTTAAATCATTTACATCTACAGTATAAAGCAACAGATAGAGGGCCCAATCAAGAGCGCATGGCGTAACCAAGACATTCAGAAGGAAAATGTACGTTCAGCTCTTTGTATTTACATTTCTAACCTCAGTGACGTTCAAGACGTTTCGCTTTGTTGAATGTGCCCTCCCATGAAAGAGTCAGCTTTTCTACAGGCTGGGAGAGCGAGAGTCAAAAAGACCTTGAATACGAAAGCATATTCCGTCTCACGCAGCGACAGCAAAATGAGAGGCGCTTTTTTTTTTCTTTTTTTTTCACAGTACTCCACCATCTTCCCACAACACACAAGCACAGGAACACACACACCAGCACACACACAGTTTGTTGTCATCAAACAATTGTGGCGATATATCCGGGGTTCTTCTGATTGTGTTTTCAGTATCATCTGGCCATGCATCTACACACTGATACCGTCTCACTCATGCCTGTTCCTGCAGCTGGACATGGGTGTAGCGTTGCTCCAACTGAAGGGGGATTGATCAGATTGCTGTTGCTGAAGCCACTTATCCTAGGAGCTGTGATGGTGTGTTGGTCTGTTGGTCTTTCGCTCCGCATTCTGATTTCTGTATGGTTTAACCAGCTGGGACACATGTGGGGATTAGTTTTATGGTTTTAAAATGGGAATGGGTTTAAGACAACTTGATTGGCTTGGATTTATAGATCAAGACAAAAAAAACTGTATTCCTTAGTTTATTCCTTTGCCACCATTTTTCCATCTTCTGAGCTATTTCTCTAGCTCCTTATTTTCCTGTTTGTCCTTCCATGCATCCGTATTTCCTTCCACTCTGTTTTTTGATGCTTTAATGCGTCGTCCATTCCTTCATCTGTACATCCATCCATTCATCCGTCATTCAGTCTATTGCGTAAAGGGAGGGAGTGATAGATCAATGAGACAGCCTTAAATTTCCAAATCCATCCATTCATCCACCTCCCCTTGGCTTCTTTCCTCCATGTTCTCCTTCGGTTTCACCCTTCCGTTCGTCACCTCACGTTGTCTTAGAAGCCCTGGATGTGGCAGTAGGCCTCCAGTGAGGAGAAGAGGATGTAGAGGAGCCACAGGCTGACGAACATCATGGTGGTTAGGACCTTCGAAGTCCGGGGCCCGCCCAGCTCTCCACCGATCTCCGGCCGCCGTCGGTACATCAGCGTGGCAACGCTGATGAAGGCAAAGATGGTGAAGAGCGTGACGGAGAAGGCCAGTGTGCCTGGATCCACCCTGAACTCCTGCCCCCTGCTGTTGTGGTAGATGGCAGCGATGGACCACGCCACCTGTCAAACATCAAACAGAATCAAACTGAATAATAGTGACTAGGGACTAGAATAATAGAATAGAAGAACAGCACTCAAATTACTCATTAAATAGCATGTTAATTATTAGAAATACTTAATAGTAATTACTACTATGGCAGTATGACAAGCACCACTGCATTTATACCAGCTATGAATCAATTAATTAATCTTTAAATGAGCTGGACTCACCCCAATGCCCAGGAAAACATTGACAGCATTGGAGCCTGTCACATTACCGATGGATGCATCTGCATACTGATCCTGGATTGCAGCTACCTTACTGGCAAAGGTGTCTGGGCGGAGAAAACAAAAGGATGGAAACAGGTTAATTTGGGCGTGCTTCACATTTTTTAGGAACACATGCTGCTCAGTGGAAGCTTCCTTGCTGCACTGTAAGTACGATGGGAACTAAATTCTTCCACCCTAACAGTGTTGCTGTCTTTCTCTGGTAAGATTATATTAGGTCATCTGCAAACACAAGCCTCTCAGTTTGAGTATGTAACAGAAAGAGGACATGGATTGCTTCAGTGATTTTGGCAGTTGATCAACATGCAAAATAAACAGGATTGGACTAATACTGGTACTGGAGCCATGTTTTACTTCTCCGTTTTAGTAAGGTAATCTGTTTCCATAGTGATAGTTTATACAGAACATTTAGTTTTTACACATATTTGTAACAATGTCATGTTTTATGGCTATAATTTCAATCACGTTTAGGAGCAGGATGAGTCAAGAGTTTTTTTGGGGGGGAAATCTACAAAGCAGCAAAAGAATTTTGGACATGTCTATTGAATATGAAGTTGTAGATTCAGCATCGTCAATAGTAATGTGGTGTTAAACTGACCTTTACAGTAGAAATGGCAAGCGAGAGGGTTTTACAGCAGGATCATGATGTAGAATCATGTCCTAAAGCATCCTTTACACCACGGGTCAGCAGCCTTAACCATCAAAAGAGCCAAAAAATAAAAAAAAATCTGCCTGGGGCTGCAACTAACAAACTTTTCTTTTTTTGGATTTGGCATAGCTAGTCTTGGGAGAGTCGAGACTAGCTACTGGCAAAGATTAAAGGAAAAGGTCAGTCTTATTGTGACAAATGCAATCATACAAAGTACAATTGCACAGTCAGCTGCAGTCTCTGACTTTAACCCATCCTAGTATTAGGGGCAGTGGGGATGGTGAGGACATGCAAACTCCACACAGAGAGGCCGAACTGGGACTTAAACCCATAACCTTCTTGCCGTGAGGTGATAGTGTTAACCACTATCCCAAAAGGCCCCGAGCTTAATGTTAAGAAAAAAAAAGAGAAGATATTTCCATATAATTTTTTGTCAGAAGTCAGAAGGACCAACTAGAACTACTGACCCCAGAATAACATCTGCACTGACATTGTGACATTTGAGATCATTTAAGTCAGAAACCACACTCTTTGATTGTGGCATGGTTGGAACAATTTTGAATAATTTCAAAACAAAAGTTGGGATTGGCATGCAATTCAGTATGGCCAATAACTCGGAATAAAAATACTGACTTTAGTAAAACTATGACCTTTTCACTACTGCCACCATCAAGATTTTTAACAGAGTAATATAGTGGAGAGAGGCTGCTACATTATACAGAATGGCACCTTAATTAGAATCATTGGTAACACCGGTTGTTACCCTACTTCTTCATATCAATATGGCTGCCATGAAAAAGGTCTGTTGTGCACAAATTGTCACAGGAAGAAACTTAATTCCGGACTTCCCTTCTGCCACCATCAGACCAAATGTAGTGCTTCAATCATTTAACTGTTCTGTCATTTAACTAAAAAGTAATAACTACAACTATGAAGTCTATAGAGAGATAAGCCCTTTGCAGAGTCAGTGCATTGTCCTTACTAACACAAAATGTGCTATTCAGTGTAAATCATGTATTACTCATTAAATGCTCTACAGTAAGAATAGATTTATACTTGGAGTTAAATTCAACCTCGACATGCGGTCATCTGTGAGTTACACAAGAACAACAGAAGGACGCTCTTCATAAATGAAAACACTTATAATTATTAATTCAAAACACTGTGCAAATCCTTTTTTCCTCATTTAGACAGGGAACCTTAAATTAGAAACCAAATCTTTAATCCTGTTACAGTGTTCTGTCGCTGGCAGCCAGCACAGGCCGCTTTTGGTCCAAGATCAATAATTTACAAGGCTGAATCTCAGTTTGCAGGGGCAAACAAATCTTGGCCAGACAACTAATCAGTGTTGCATTGCTTGGTCCCAAAATTTCCCCCCTAGTTTTAACGCTTGCCAAACTACAGCAGCCCCAAAGGCATGGTCTTCCTCGCGGTACTGAAAGGAGCAGTGGAGACCCTGCCAGATCTCAACAATGGGCTCTTCGCTGAGACCACAAAGACTTAGCAAAAAGCCAAATGGTCAGTTAGCACTTTTTTCTCTCACTAATTTTCTGGCCATCTTTTCCGCGGTATTGATTCATGTCCTCTTGCTTTTACTGCCAGATACGCTAAGAGACAGAAACGGAGTGGAAAAGCAAGGAAGTGAAGGAGAAATAGAGAGGAAGAAAAGGAGGAAGGGCCTTCTTGAAGTGGCGGCCAAACTGGCAAAGGAAAAGAGGATGATGGGAGGACCGGAAGAGGATTGAGGAGGGGAGAGGCAACGGGCCAAAGAAAGAGTCCAAAGAGTCCAGGAAAGATAAATCTCTCCATACACCTTAAAGCTTCAAGGACAGGCCTGCTGGGCTTAATGTGTGTGTGTGTGTGTGTGTGTGTGTACCAAGGCTATTTATATGTGCCTGTCTGCCTGCATGTGTGTTTCTGTGTACAGTGCATACATGTACACTGACGGCGTGTGTGCTGCTGAACGATGCCACCTGGGTCCAATCTGACGCCGTGCCTCCACCAGCTGGCAAAGGGCTGTGCATGTGTGTGTGCATCGGTTGGTCTTTGAGTGCTTGTGCGCCTGATTGAGTGGGTGACTGCGTGGGTGCTTGTATGTTCTGTAGCAGCATGTATGTGTGTGTGTATATGTGTGTGTGTGTGTGTAACAGGTTCCACTCTGCAGCTCCTTCTGTGAGACTATGACTCCCTGGAGAGTTTTCTGCCCTTTTCTTCTGCCTCTCTGTCAATCAACCAGTGTCTCACTCTCTGTCTACAGTGCCACATACATCCTCTCTACATCTTCTCCCTCCACCTCTCCTGCCTCTTTCTTCTGCTCCTTTTTTCCCTCTGGTCTCTCAAAATGGAAGGACTCATTGGGGAGCGCTGATGTGCTCAAGGCAATTTTTCTGCATGAGGAAATATTTGCCTGGTGGTGGTGATAGAGGGAAGATCAGGGTCATCATGGGACCATGAATATCCACAGGAAATTTGAAGAAAATCTGTCCTTATTTCTAGTGATTCCTTGTCATTAATCAAGTTGTTGGGCAGGGGAAAAATTGTGCAGATGGTGACAATAGGTTATTGAGTTACAAAGACTGTTACAAACAGGGTTTGAATTACACAGTGGTTTTCGGGGAGCCCTATTTTCCAGTGCACACCACTACAGAAACATGCCATATGTACATGGAAATGTGCAGCAGCGCAGTCAATCGCAGGATTGCTGCGAAAAACATTTGACTGTTACTCCTACAGACAGCTAATGATGTCAATAACAATTATTAGAAGCTATATAACAACAAAATAATACTACTAATACTACTGCTACTGTTTCAAAATCAAAGAAGAATCAGAGCAATTCTCATTCACATTCCTTCAAGAATCACACATAGAGCTCAACAAACTTTTTTTTTTTTTTTATTACCAAACTTGTGTTTTTAACTACAAATAAAGAGACTTATTATGTTTAAAGGAAAATTAAAAAAGAAAAAGAAAATAAAAGAAAAGAAAATATAATCTGTGAAACTGTAAGTGAACAATGTTTTAGAGCTCCCCCTAAATGTCTCAAAGTGAACTATCAGGGAAGCTCATGCCCTTTTCAGCCGTGCTCCCCTTAGCTCCCCGTAGTTCGAACTCGCCAGTCTGAGCAGAATATTTCAAGATATCTTTCTGCTAAGTGCAGGATGACTGACATGGTCCTTACTGGTTATATGAGTTGGTTAAGAGAAATACCAATCAGGTTGATTAAGTCTGATTTTGTTTTGTGTCCAAGGAGAGTTTGATCAACATCTGTGAATGTGGTTTTTGAAAAAAACAAACAAAAAAAAACAAACAAAACAGAAGACCAGTGAAAAATATTCAAATAATGATTCTGTTTGGGGCTTCAACAAATGATTATTTTGATTCCTGGTCAGTCAGTCAATGAAATTAAACGAAAGAACCATCACAATCTCCAGTTCGTCGGGTATTTTTTTTCTTGATAAATGCCTTAAAAAAAAAAAAAAAAAAACACCTCTAAAATCTTGCGAGTGGTTCAAGACAGCATAAAAAACAACGTCACATCGAGCGTCAACTTCAGTCGAAAGCGCTGGCCTGAAACATCATTCCCATTTTTGTTTGATGCTCATAAGCCACGTTAAAGAGATATGATCATCTAAATTTTTTATCATGTTTTATGTGTTTTTATGTGTTTAATATGTTGATAAAGTGTATTAGAGTGAAAAAGTAATTGCCAGGTCATGTAGGTGATGTTGTGCTGATAAAAAAGATACCAAACATTGGCATGGTAAACATTTTTTAATGTCATATATGAAGCCAAAATTGAAAGTGTTCAAAAATGAGCCACGGCTTCAAAAATTTCCTGTTGATCATTTCATAATAGTTAGCTAAGAGTCAGTTAAATTCCCTCCCTCTTAGATTTTAGTAGTCACTGGTTGTATTTAAAAGCAAACTGCAGGATTTTCCCAACAAAACAATGCATAGACTGTATAAAAATAGTACCTCTCAATCATCATTCATGACCCATCAGAAATGTGTGGAGTCGCCTGCATCTGCAGAGACCCCTGCCCAATCAACTACCTTCCTGGTGTGTTTAAAAGCAGCAACTGAGAAATCCTACTTACTCCTTTAATTTTTGACCCCACATATCTCAGTGATAAAACAGTATAATTTTAAGTGCCCTATAGATGCTTTATTTTCCAGTTGTTAACATTTATTGCACGGTACTTTTATCTTCGCTATGTGACTGCTGTTTTGCCTCATTGAATCCCATGGCACATTTTTCTCAGTTTAAAAGTACTTACTGAGTTTTTGAAAATGATACACAAAATACTTAAAATAAACTCTGAAGTTGTATACTGATGAAGTTCAGAGGTTTCAGCAGAATCCCAAACCAACAGCAAATTTTAGTTTCTAATTCTCTTTTATAAGCTCCCCTGCTGTTGTTTTCCTCCTATCTCCCCCTTGTGTGTGTGTGTGTGCGTGTGTGCGCGTGTGTGTGTTAGCCTGGCTAAGTGTGATAAACGAGGTTAATCATCGTGGAACCACAGCACAGGATGGGTTTTATTAACTGCAATGGCCACAGAACTTGAGGTCTGTTTCTTTGTGTGTGGCTGTGTATGTGTCTGTGTGTGTGTGTGTGTGTGTGTGCTGGCCATGAGAGGTTCTGTTAATAAGGCTGAGAGCCTCAGAAAGGCAGAACCACTTTGTTTCCATTCCGCAGCTCTCTCCACATTGTGCTTACGTGTGTGTACTTCTGTGTTTCCAGCAGCTGTGTGTGCATGTGTTTGTCTGCAAATACAACTGTTAGCGAGGGTGTATTTCTGTTTGTGTGTGTTCAAGTATTACATTTTCTGTATTTGTACATATATGTTCGTGTGTGTGTGTGTGTGTGAGAGAGAGAGAGAGAGAGAGATAGTATATAATACATCACTTTTATCTCTGAGCTCCCTAAATGGGAGGACAGAGACCACCTGAGCCTGACATGACAAATAGCCCTATGCTAATGACATATGGTGGTAACAGTGCAGGTGTGTGTGTGTGTGTGTGCATGTGTATGAATGGCTGCAAGTGTGAGTTTTAATATGTTAGTATAATATATGAGTGTGGGAGGCTGTTCGTGAAAGTAATTACAGTTGAGCATCTGTTTGTGTCTGCATGTTATACATCTAACATCCAAGCATGTGCTGATTGTCTGCGTGTGTCTTCTGGTGTGTGTGTGTTGTGCACACACGCATGTGTGTGTGTGCAGGAGCAGGAGACTGAGGCCAAGGTTAAAACATATTTATCCAGCCGTTGCAGTCGTCGGTCATTCTTCATATTTAGCGGATGATCCATGCTGCTGTCTGCAGACTGCACTGTTTCCTCTAACAGACTCCCACATATGAAGACACACTGGAGAGACTGGGTCAGTCATGATAATAACTCCCTGAGCGTGACTGCAGGGAAAAACATCAGCCGTGCAGTGTTTGTATCGTAACAACTTTTTTGAAATCAGGGTTGTACATCATCGTAAGTTTGTATTGTGCTAAATCATCTTCCCACGCAGATGTTTTCTGTTTCCATCAAATTCCACAACTTTAGTGCATTTTTTCCCACTGCCCATTGACGCTAACATTGATTTGTATCCTTGATTGTTGTTTAAAAGAGCATTAACTTTAATGAGAATTTTTAGTGCAGTCATCAATGCAGTGATACACTCTCTAAAGGTGTCTTCTTTTATTCTACAGTATAAACACTGAAGAAAAGACATGGGAGAAATAAAACTCCTAGCAATAAAAACTGAAGCAAGGATTTGAAAATGTCAGGGTACACTCCCTGAAGGAGACCATTGATGAACTCACATATATTCCTAAATCGAAGACCTTGAGGCATTTTATGCTCATAAAGGCCTTATGAAGCTCAATGCCAAATGTAGAGAGAGAAAGGTATTTGATTAGGCTGGAAGAAAGTCCAGTAGCAGGGTATTTAAGATTATTAAAGCAGCTACAGTGTTGGATTAACTTACAGTACACGTATATGAACCTACAGTGAATGTGCTCACAAATACACACACACACTCACCTGGTACAGAAGTTCCCAATGCAACAAATACCACTGCTGTGACTGAGTCTTTCAGGCCCACTGTGCAGCCAAAATGAGAGGCCAGGTCCCCTGTAATAATATGAAAACAACATCATAACCAAGATTATAATTAATACTACTTCTATTAAAGCATATATTCTAAAAAAAAAAAAAACCGTATGTACAAATACCAGTCAAATCTTACATGATGAAGATAAACATAAACTTATTAACGTCATTTCTGCCACTTCTCTCTGCTTCTTCTAATGGGGAGCGTCCCAGCCGGCATCTACTTTAGTTTGTTCACTGGTGATACGACTCTACATCAGATCCAAACTATCCTTTGAATACATTTATGCTAGAATTCGACCTGGTCCGCTGTGATCATACCAATGACGGCGGTGAGCAGTCCGATCATACAGATGGAGACGACGAAGCAGGCCCAGCCATTCCAGTACTCTGTGGGTGGGACGAAGGCGAACAGAACCTTCCAGAACACGGTGAGGAAGTGCATCACGTAGTCGAAACATGACGGCAGCTTCTCCTCCCCGCACTCCTCGTCGTCGTCATCCTCGCCTGGTGAGAGACAGAGAAGGGAAAGAGAGGTTAAAGAGTAGGGCAGCTGGAGTTCTTGAGCATTACGTTCTGGTTCATAGGTCGTTGTTTTTTTTTTTTAATCTTTGACTCCTGAACTTTTCATGAATAAACCAGTTTACACAATCAGTCTGTCAGGGAATGCAACAGGGAATGGCAAACAAAGTGAAGAAGTGGTGCAGCACCTTTTTAGCATTAGTACTGCATGTGAATGAAGAAATATTGATCCTGCAGGAAGTAATCAAGTCTATCCAAACCACTTGAGCCCAGACCATCACACTATGTGCATCAAATATGTGATTTTTGCAAATGGAATCTGAATACATACAAGGTTAGTTTACTACTTGTGATGTGATTATAGAGGAAAAATTATGTTATGCGGGGGACAAGGATCGTAAGTGGATAATGTAATACAGCATAACTCATTCCATAACAAATCAATTATTAGATGGAAACATAGCTCTATCACTAAAAGCACATATTAGACAGATTATATCTTTGTTGACCTGACAAACTGCTGGGAAAAAGAACAGTAATGCTTCAATTTACAGGTCCCATAATTTACTTGTAAATAGGTGATAATTATGTAATATATTTGAAATTTCTTAGGAATAACCCACAATTTATCCACAAATTTCCTGGTTAATTATGTGATAATTAGCAATTACCATTTTCATATAGTAGGCGGTAATTATCATTCCACATATTTGAACTTTCTTTGACGTGAACTGCAAATTTACCCCAAATTTCATGGTAAATATATAATAATTAGCAAGTATCATCAATGAAATTTCTTCGAAACTATCCCAACATTATTTAATAATTATATTCCACTATTTTAAGTAGGTACTTACCACCTACTTGCAAATTATCACATTCTTACCATGAAATTTATGGGTAATCTGAAGGTACTTTGTGGGTAACTTCTATTTCTATTTGAAATTTCAAATATGTTACTTGGTAATTACCACCCACTACATGAAAATGGTACTTGCTAATTATCACATAATTAACCATGAAATTTGGGGGTAAAACCAACCACATGCTGTTGTTTGTTGTGTACATGTGTGTTGATACTTGTATGTCTGCTGAATAGTTGAAACATGAAATTTACTTTTCTTGCTTAATGAAAAAGACTCACACACACACTATCAGCAGTCTACACACTCCTCTGTGTAGCTGGTTGTTGTTCTGCTTCATTTATAAATAAGTCAAATGAATGAACAAACGAGAGGACCTGCTGTGTCCATGAAACACGCTGACTGGGTAAATACCAGTGAAAGCCATGATCTCCTATTGATTTCACATGGATCATTCATTCACTGCATACTATTAACCTTCTAAGAGCTGGTGATGCATTCAAATGCTCGAAACAACCAAACAAAGACTGTCTGCACCCTAAACTAAGCTGAGTTTGGAGAGAGAGTATCCTTCTACCACGGCAACTGTTCTTCCTGCTTTGCTGGTGTACAGCAGCTGTTGTCAACCTTTTTGAGTCAAGACCATCCAGAATAATGAGGTTGGTGACTGCGACCCCCTGCACCCCCATCTGGCCAAAAGACTCGAACACAAAGACTCATTGCTTTGACGCTCACAAACAATTATTTTCTCAGTCAAATTACTAAAATTCCCCTTTATTCTAAATTACAGCCCTCATTTCTCATGCTGGACTGAGCAGTGTGTTAAGTCTATCACAACATGGGGATTGTGACCACCAGAATGAGAACCACAGTTATAAAGGGCCAACTTTAGATATTTTTATTATTAACTGTTATATGTTGGGCAAAGTAATCCAACATATTGTTAATTGAGTCCAATAAGAAGAACTTATGCTTGTTTCTTGTATTATCTTATGGTTTTGTAGCACTGGAGGTGTTTTTTGGGCTACTGTGTATGAAAAACAAAAATCCCCCACCTTAATTGGAAACATTAGACAGTAGAAAACAATCATTATCTAAATATTGCTCCCTGGCTGCATTTACAATTGATTGGACAAAGGCCCGACAGAGAATTCTGCTTGACATCTTTATTTTGGGAATGAAAATGTGAAAACCAGAGGCTCAGACAAGCCTAACTGAGACACACTCTCTCACATGCACCCTTCTGTTTCAGTGATGGATAAATTACCTTCTTTTGAAATATGTCATTTGGGATTGAATGCCTGAATGCATCAGCCTTGGCAAAACTGTCATAAGAGATAATAAAACAGCAAATCGTCTGCAAAACAAAGCCAACTCAACACTTGAATTGTCCTTAATTGTCCTTAACCATGACGATCTCAAACACTTGAATTGTCCTTAACCATGATGAGCTTGAAACGAGACGTGCCGTTCCCACGAATTTAGTGCGGCTGCTGACACTTTGAGTCCTGACCTTCTCTTGTAAGTGTAATGTTACAAGACAGCCTGATATTTAAGTCATTAAACACAAGTCACGAACCAGATCAAGGCTGTGTGTTGTGCAATTACTATAGATTAGCACGGGTTAACACAAAGATTAATACACTCTGATAGGGCCAATGGTTTCCTCAGGGGTCACGTACCATGTTTAATGTAATTAAAAGTAAATGCTTCCCTTTCAGGGTAAGCACTTTGAACAAATCAAATCATCAACTATAAATGAACAGTAGAAGGTCGGTGCAGAGAGCAGTGGCCTCACCCACTATTATGCCTTGGAACACACACACACTAACACACACACATACATGGTAATGAATTATAAAACAAGACTCTCTACCTGAGTTATATCACTTTTTACTTTCAGCAGCGCAGCTCTCCTTCCCTCCCACGCAGTCTGTTATGGTTGAATGGAGCCATTTTTCTCTCTTTCTTCAAATGTTTATATGTGCTCGTTTATCACTGTCTTCGTCTCCTTCTTTGGTCTCTACCTTTTAATTTTCTCTTCCTGTATGTGTGGGTGTTAATTATGTGGGTGCCCCGCTAGCACCCATTGGGAAATTGCAATGTGGGAAGAACAGTAATGTTGTCCAATGATGATGAATAGAGGATTGGACAAGGTGTCAAACCAGAAGACTTTAACTGTGAGCTGAACCTGTGTCCACTCCTATATTCAACTTTGCTGGTATCGTCCAAAAGTCCCCTTATCATTGGTTTTGACTCATACTGTGACACAAAATGCCTCATGCATCACATGACTGACCATTTGACATTTAGCTGTCGCTATTAGTTCACTTGTTCAGTTCAAACTGAGATCCTTGCAATTGACCCTGGAGGCTGAATTGTGGGTGAGCAGGAATAAGAATTGTTATATTTACATACTGCTCAGTCCCAAATGTGGTGAGGCAAAAAACCCCACTTTGTTAAGTTTTAGTAAAATATCATGCCTTTGGTTAAATGTTAATTATGTAAACACATGAGTGCCTCAAGTCACTGTTGGCTTTTTCAAAATTTAAGACCATGATCTTTCCCTAACCTTAACCAGTGCCCAGTTGCATTAACTATCTAAGTTTCAAGCATCTGTCAGGTTAGGAATGATAAGTAGTTGTAGAAAACTACGGGCTGAACGGCAACTAGTGGTGCCTAGCAAGTGTAGCAGGAATTACGTTCTTTCATCAGTGCTTGTGCTGTATTTTGGTGGACAACTTGGCAGTTTAATGTGGAACTGAGATGGAAAAGTCATCACTGAAAAAAGGCTGTATGGTTAAGAGGAAAAGAAGGTTTCAGGAAAAACTGATCAGCGTTTACCACGCTGGACCTTGCGGAACATATAAAATGATCCGCATATCTGCAAACAGTTGAATTCAGCCTTCAAGGAACTTTTAATGTTATGCCATGATGAGACGGATTACAAATCCTGGATTTCCTTGTGCTTCCATCACTTGTATGTTGGCTCCCTAAATTGGCACTCACTCATCAACTGGACTGGAAAGTCCCACACACAAAAAGCCTCAAGCCAGTCAACATATGCAGGACCACTGGTAAGGCATGGTTCCTTCTAGTTTGGTGTTCAAGGAGCCATTGTCTTATATTCCACAGTTAAGTTCACTTTTAAGAGCCTGGTATGGGTGTCTTAAATCTTCTGAGGAAAATAGTTACTAACGACCATCTAGAAATATTCTAAGGATATCCTGGTCTTATACAACAGAGCACTGGTGAATTGAGAGCCTAAACAGAACCATCAAACATGTAATGAACCTGATTGACACAGAAAAAAATATACAAGGATAAGATAAGAATACTTATTGTAACACTGTAGGCATCAAGGTTCAAAGAAGTTGGTATCAGTCTTGGCTGCTCCGCCAATTGTGTGGAAGCAGCCAAAGAAGGTGTGTCTCAAGTAGCAGATATGTGATTTGATGTAGTTTAAAGAACAGCTCTGTTGTTTTGTGTCCATAATTACCCATTGTCTGTAATAACTACTGTCTAATAAAGAACATATTATTTCTACTATTTGTGTAATTTGATACAAAGTACAGCTTGTTACAGTTACAGTAAGTGTGACCCTCATCTTTGTGCACTTTGCAGGCTTTACATAACATAAATATTCATGAAACAAAGCCTTAATGTCTCTCACACCCTCTCTTTGTCTCTCTCTATACTCACTCCCCTCCTTCTCTATCTGCCTTCATTTCTCTCTATGCCTGACTAGTACATTCTCTTCTCTTCATGTCTCTCTATTTCCACGCTCACTTAGGCATTTTACCGATAAAGTGGTTATCCAGTGGTAATTCTGTCTTTTTCACTCCCTCTCCGTCTCCCGGACTCTTTTCATCCTTTGGTCACATTTTGCTGATATAGCCTTTATATAATTGAATATTCTCTGTCACTCTCTTGCCTCATCCCCCTAAATCCCCCACATCCCCCTGCAACCTTTTGTCACTCTTTAAATGCCACTGACAGTCTCCTCACTCACACATCTTGTGTGTGTGAGATCTTTGTTATTTATTTGGAGCCCAGACAAAAAAAGAAATAATGTACTAAGAGTCAACATCTGTATGAGTTGCTCATTGGTTAGCATGTCATGCTAATCTGGCAGCTGCTCACTCAGGCTTTTCTATTGAGAGGCACTAGCATATCAATATCAAGACACACACACACTCTCTCTTGCCCTCAAGAGGTGTTAGTTGTGTGTTATCTCTAGCTGCTCTCTGAGTGTGCCCAGATGCTGCGTTCTCATAGGCCAGAGCACATGTGGACTACAGCTCGTCTCTACATACTGCTAGCCAAGCGAGGTGTGAGTATATGATGTTCTGAGTGCTTAAAGTGATATGGTCTATGCTCAGGGGACTTATAAGAATCATTCATAGCCTGACTGTGTACAAAAATGCACACACAACAATCTCTCTCTCCTCTCTCTCTCTCTCTCTCTCTCTCCTCTCTCTCTCACACACACACACACACACAGGAATTTGATTCTGATATGGTCAAACAATCTCCCAAACAGAAACCTCAGAGTTGCTAGAAAATGATCCTTCAATCCCTTTCCATTACAAAGGAAGAAAGAGAGACTGGATAATTCATGTCAGGCTTCGTACGGATAGCCACTGGGGTTGTGCAAAGACACGCACACACTCACATACTAACACACACACTGAGGTCAACAGAAAATACACACTCTCTTGAAAACAGGACAGTATCTATCCAATATCAGTATCCACAAGGAATAGTAATAGGCTTGTCTCAAGACAGAAAGACACACACACAAACACACACGCACGATACATGCACTGACTCTGAATCCCGAATGGAGGCGAGAACATCACACATCCAGTGCACTGTGGGAAATATCTCACACGCTGTAGAGAAAGACAGCCTGTCATTCATCCGCGCATCTTCAAACGCAGCCACAGTTTGTGCCTCTTGTTGGTGTTTTTTGACACCGACGATTACATTCGAGTCACAGAAATGCAGACACTATAGTTGTCAAAACCTTAAAGAAGTCACATTTTAAGAAATCTCCACGCATTTATTAAAGACATGTCCGTGATCTTCAAAGCCTTGTCTGTCCTGTTGGTACGAAAAAACATTTTCTGTGAGGTGACTGTGAATTTTAACCAGTTTCTCAAAATGTGTCGACATTCCTTGACCAAACAAACAGGCCCTGTCAACTGCATTATGACAGCTGTGTGACTGATTGTGTGTGTGTGTATGTGCAGATCTGTCAGAACTCATGCTGACAAATTTATATTCATGTTCCACTGGTGCTGTCATCCAGTCTGTCTTGGACACAAACACACACACACGCCACAGCATGAAATAAAATCATTAATATAACTCTGAAGTGCTGATGAGCCAGTCTCAAGCAGCGTCATTGTTTTTGTCCAGTAAGGACTGAAACTTATGTACCATCCTTGAAAATACATCTGAATTTGTTTTATCTCTGCTCTGTCAGGCATTTTATAAGAGCTGTTGTCACACACAGTCCATCAGTGAATGAGCCAGCCAGCCTGTCTTTTGACAAGCCAATCAGTCAGTCAGTCAACAAATCAATTAAATAATCAGTCACTGAGTGAGTCAACCATTCATTGTCATTCACTGTCAAAAGGATGCAAATTAGAATTTGTGCACAGCAAGGCCAGACAGGTGGTGATGTGAACTGCGGTGCAATGCGGGTGACTGAAATATATAAATATACATACATATTTGCAAATACCACAACCGTTGCACAGTGAGAAACAGTCACATTTGGCCAAAAAGAATTTAATGGCCTCTCTGGGGTGAATTTAACAAAAGTTAAATGAAGTTTTGGCAGAAGTTCATTGAGCAATTAGCAATAAGTAAAAACAAGAAAACAGAAGAAACAGTGCACCCAAGCCCATTGCCACACTCTCCACACTCGCCAACCTTGAGACCTCAAAAATAGAGGTTTTCGATACCAAAAATTTTGTGTTATTTTGTCATTTTCATTCTTTAAAAGTCGCCGGAATGAAGGAAATGAAATACACTGCAAGAGCATTAATTTTACTTTTAATTCTCAGGAAAGAATACAGAATAATTCATCCATCTAACCTGCACTTCTTTCATTCATTTATTTTTTGCCCTGCCCATAAAAGGACATGGCAGATTTTACATAATGCACCGTCCTTTCCTTTAAAACCTTTCTTAGGGAACTTCTTACGTAGTCTGGTTTGATGTAGCTGTATTGCTGTCCGGGTGGAAACAGCAGACTTTTAGAGGGTACCCAATCGGGCCGCATGGCTCAAGACCAAGCCATCAGACACACCTACGATGCGCACATGCTTGCATGCGCACACTTAAATTCTGGCTTGTTTAGGTCAACAACTGAATGGTGGCAAGTTTATGTACATTATTAAACTATAACTGACAATCAAAATGTTAAACTGACTTTATGAATAGTTTCACAATTTTTAGAATATTATGCAGCAGTCAGTCTGCCATCAGAACTATCTTCTCCTCTCTCTACTGCAACTAAAGAGTCTACATCACATTCCATTCAGTTCCATTTTTTTGATTGCCTTTCTTGTCTGTTGTCTAAACAGCTAGGCACCCAGGCTCTCACTACAAAACTGCACTCTGACTAATCAGAGCCACACACTTTAATGATGATTCGATCTTCAAGCACTTAAAAAAAACAATTAAGCAAACTAATATTCTATTTCATAAAAAAAATGGTGGCTTGTAATCCTGGTGTGTTCCAGCAGCACTACACCTATCGTAGGGAGCTCAGAGTAGAGCCGCTCCTCTTCCTGTTGACAGAAGCGAGCTGAGGTGGTTCAGGTATCTGACGCCTCACAATGTCTCCAGGGTCTCCTCCTTTGGAAATTTTCCTGGCACATCCAACTGGTAGGACACCCCGAGGTAGACCTAGAACATGCTGGGCAAATTATATATCTCATCTGGCTCAGGAATATATCGGGATCCCCCAGGAAGAGCTGAGAACGTCGCTGGGAGATGGACGTCTGGACTACCTTGCTGAACTTGCTGCCATAAGCGTCAGTAAATGGATGTGTGGAAGAATAATGCCACCCTTATCCTTAAAAGAAACATAGTCTACAGAACACACAGTAGAAATGACCACAACATGTGGTCAGGCTGCATATTTCTTCTCTTTTGTCTCTTTCATATATTCAGGTGATATTTATGGTATGAAATCCTCCAGTCAACACGACTCATGTCAGCGAGGCCTTTTACTTCTTTCACTGTTTTTCCTTGAACACCTACCGATGCCTCAGGTGTGGACACACAAACACACACTCAAACAGACATATGTCCATAAATAACGTACACACAGAGGAGCAGGTGATGAACAACATGGTATGGACCTAGTAATTAGAGGGCAGTGGAGTGTGGAGTGGTGGCACATCAATCTCCTTCTCTTTCTTTCACTTTTCTCCCGCACTCTCTGTCCTAACAATCCCTCCCTCTCTCCTGATTTCCTCTTCATTGATTTTTTTCTCCATCTTGTTGGCCCTTTTGTTTGTGACTGTGCTCTTATTCAGACAGTCTCGCTCGACAAGAACATGTTCTTCAATGATCTTTTGTGCATCTCAGGTACCATGACTTGTACAAAGATATGATATTTTTCAGATTTGGCACCTCTATTAGAGAGACATCATCTTTGGTCAATGCTTGGTTAGATTTAGGCACCTCAGACTGCTTGGTTAAGATAAGGGAAATATCTTGCTTATTGTTTAAAGGACCAGAAATTGACAGTTGTGGGAGACAGGTTGTGAATAGCTGTCTTCTATCTCAGCTACATGCATGTTTCACCCAACCATCATCTGCCCTGGTCCTCCCCCTCGAATGCCAGGATCAGACTACACAATATCAGCTTGTTAATCTGCCAGCCTGATGGAGTGTTGAGAAGGAATATTAGTTGATGAAAACTGACACAGCATCTTGATGTCCCAACAAAAAGACTTCCATGTCCAAATTTTTATTTGCCATCCCTCGCTTAGCTTGACACGGACCCATGGAAACACAAATCAGTCTTCTCTGCACAACTAGAAACATGGCAACATGGAAAAGATATGGTGTTTTACTTAATTTCACTAAAACTGTAAGTATTCACCCTTTGGCCAGGAATATTGCAATTAATGAATCACGCTTGCACATGTAAGCCCACACGCTCACTGTCTTTCTACAGTATGGGAAGAAAAAATTCAGTGTCCACCTTCACGGCTGATTGACATTGCTGGTTTCAGGTTCAGTTTCATTCATAAAACCATGATTGCAAACATTTGTTGTTGGTGCTTTGAAATGGTACTGAGAAGTCAACGTCTGGCACCTCCTCCTGAATCACCTATGCACATCAGTCAAGTCCTGAAAGCTATGATTTGTCGGGTGTCCAGTTTGTTGTCTCTCAGCCAAGTCATGGCAAGAATTTATGACTATGGTCCCTTAGTTTGACAACTGGGACAGGACAAATACTGTATATTGTGCACTCTGATCCTGTCAAAAGATGTTTTGTGGTGCTATAACAATGTTATGCCACATTCATATTTCCTGCTGGCAGTCAAAAGTCACTATTTACATGAGCCACTCAATTTGGCTAACTCAGGCTGCTAACTTAGAGGCTGTTCACACCTGGCGGGACATGTATCCTGGATGATCCGATCAGGTGTGGACAGTTTTAAGCACAGATGTGAATGAAATCTGATCACTCAGAGCATATTTGGAGGCGGTCTGGGTGTGACCACATTCTTTCAGCAGTGTGTACGCAGTGTCTTGCGGCACCCTGAAGGACAGCCTACTCAACTGACACCCTGTAAGTAAATCATTTGATCAACTGCAGAAGTCAAAATGAGTCCTACATGTGCAAGTCACAAACAAGTCTCAAATCTTAACCTTTAAGTCTCAAACAAGTCCCAAGTTATTGTGGGAATCAAGCAAGTCAAGGCGAGTCCCTTGTATAAGTCAAGCTAGTCAAGACAAGTCATTTCTCGGGGCACATTGCCCTAGAAATCTCTAGGGCATTCTCTAATGAATGAATGCTAATATTCATGAAAAAAGCCAAGTCCTTTCGAGTCATCTGTCTCAAGTCTGAGTCAAGTTTTAAGTCATGAATACCAAGTCAAAGTCAAATGGAGTCATTTTCAATGTCGGTCAAGCAAGTGTCAGGTCAACAGATGTGTGACTTGAGCGTAGGTAAAACATGAGGCTCATGCAGGCTGATATAGAAGTTTAGTTTAAAGGAATGAACGGTAAAACCTTTGTACTGAATGGCCAAATGGACCGTAATCCGCATTCAGCTGGCAAAAAAGCCGAAATGTCAGTTTACAAATGTAGAGCAGGGAAGTGAGATCTGATCCCAGATGGTCACTGAAAACACATCTGGAGACGCACTGTAATACCAAGTGTAAATTCACATACTGTCCACGAATTATCCGATCACTCAGGACGCATGTTAATACCAAGTATGAACAGCCTCTCAGACAAGCTTGAGATAAACTTCATAACACATTCCTTGCACAGAACAAAAGACTGTTGCCTCCCCCGTCTCTCACAGTCTATTCACAGCAAGGGATTGAAGGAGAAATGATTACAGCAACAAATAACTCTGTCTTCGTCTGTTATCCTTTAAGGTACATTTAAGTAAAGACAGGACCTTCATGGGCTTGAGGAATTACATGTATATGATAACAAATGCATGAAGGATTCAAACCTATCAAGCTGCTCACCAAATGGATATTTGTCAGGCTTGTCACTTACAGTATGTGCACAACTGCAGACTGGCAAGCACACACATAATCTCTCCCTCTCTCTCTGTGTTAGCTAATCTTGGGAAAATTCTCCATTAGCCACATAACAAACATAAAAAGACACACATGGGAAAACAGGTCAGTGTACACACAACACACACACACACACACACACACACACACACACAAATACCAGCATGCTGACATTTCAGAGGGCTTTAATGGATGGATAAATGCAGGTATCTTGCTTTGAGATGAATGTCACGGTCTCAACATTTTGTGTGCATGCGTATGCACATGTCAGTTTAAGTGCCAAATTGGTGTCATGATGTGGTGACCTGGTGGTTAAATCTGGGTAGAACTGAAATGCTGTTTCATGGCTGACATCTTAGAGAAAAGCCACTCCAAATCTGCAATCTTCTTCTAATTGAACTGATAAACTGATAAGCAACAACAGATTTTTTGCCATATGTGAGGCCGGAATCATTTCTGGAGGGCTTGTGAATATCGAGATCATGATCTGACACTTCAGTCGGAGGGTAAGGAAGATAGAGACAATGGGAAATTCTAAATGTCTCTGGACGAGAAGAAGGAGGAATATTTGAGGCTCCTTTAAAGGGATTTTAATCTTGGTTTTAATCTAATACGTTTGAGAGGAGATAAGAGAGAGTTTGGCAGGATGATAGAGGGAGGGAGAGTAAGACTGAGAGCCAGAAAGAAAGCGGGAGAGAGAGATGAGATTAGACAAAGCTAGCTTATCAGTGTGTATTAAATCCGCCACCATATCAGGGACAGCCGCTCTGGACTTGTTCAAACCTTTGAACCAGCAGGGTGTGTTTGAAGGGATGAGCCGCCAAGTTACAGCGTGTCTCAATTTGGGCTTATTGTGTACAGTGTGTGTGTGTGTGTATGTGTGTGTGTGTGTGTGGCTCAGTTTGTTAAAAGTGTGTGTCAAGTCCACATGGTGTGTCCACAACAGCAGTACAAGATTTCCTTGAACAGATGTCTGAGATTTCTGCTTTCTTTAATTCCTCTTTTTCATTCAGTACGTTAAGTTACTGTTTTCTGTTTTTGTCATCAGGCATCAATATTTGAACGTATTCAGATGATGCAGTAATTTTTGTCTCTTATCGAATACTAAAAAAAGTGTGTATAATGCTACAAAACAACCAGTAGAGGTGAGAGGTGACTCGATCTAACCTGTCTAACCCCCAAAATTTGTTTTACTAACAGGTCACTCACAAATGTAACAACACTTAAACCAATAGAATCACTTTTCACTTGCAATAAGGGAATGGCCCACATATCCCACTTTTAAAACCCATTTCAAACAATGGCTTGATATAAACCAAAACAGTGTTTTGTATATTAATATTAGCCATTTGTAATTTCTATTCATTTTTTTGGTACCTGCCTGGCATAAAAAATACAGTTTTTGCTATAATCTGGCATGTTTACATCTTGTATCTTTATACTGATGTTCATTAACATGCAATGTTAAATAAGCAATAAAGTAAACACGATGAAATTAAGCGAATCATCTGGTTTCTTATCTGAGCTTCACCCTACCCTTTTTCTCTTTTACTCCTCTACCTTCAATCTTCTTCTTCTCTTATCTCGAGGACCAATCCATCCATCCATCCATCCATCATCCATCCATCCATCCATCCATCCATCCATCCATCACTGAAGGATAAACAAGATCCAGGCCCAGAGGAGGTGTCCCTTGCCCGGCCTTATGTTACAGCCAGGCCCCCTCATTTCCTCCTCATGCATCCATCATCGGCTTAACACATTTGTATTCCACAGGAGAAATAATCTTTGACCTCCCTCTTATGTTTGATAATTACATGGGGGAGCCATGAATGGAGAGTGTGGGAGAATTGGATAGGGCGGCAGTAAATGGCGTGAAGCGAAATAGAGAAAAGGAAGTGAAAAGGAAGGAGAAATTGTTGGGACTACAGCGAAGGATAATCCCACATAAAGTCACTTAATGCACATTTATCTTTGCTGATTACATTTTAATCAGCAAAGATCAGATGACAGAAGTCATGGTGAGTTACTGTACTGTACATTGAATAAGGCTTAGTCTGCAATCTGACCGCAATCCCTTTTTAAACTAAGTTATAATTGGACTGTCATCTCAGATCTTCTTTCGTGTGCCTATCAGTATAAAAAAAAAGGCCTATAGAAATGTCTCAATTTGACCATCACATTATCAAACATTCAGTAGCTTGTTATAAAGGGTAATTTAGGCATTTTTGAACTGGGACCATATTTTCCCATGTCTTTTCCCATGGGGACAGTCATTTTTTAAATTGGTCCAGTATTGAGTGACAGCGTTGCAGTTGGCAGAAGTGAAACTAAGATAAAATGTAATCCCCTCTGGAAACTGCGCACTGTCAAAGTAGGTCCACTAAAGTCCTTATTTTCGCCACTGACAGGCTCAGATTGTTGTTGATTATATGTGCCTGACAACATTATGGGAAGGATCGCTACAGAAATACACCTTGTTTTAAAGAGTAAAGAGTACGATATGCTTTGTTTAACCAGAAGCAGCTGTGTTATTGCTTTGGCCAAACTAACCAGACTAACCAGACTCCCTTTGCAAAACTTGTCATTGTCAAAAAAAATAACTAACTAAATAAATAAATGAGTAGAGCTCACAAAACATGTCTTGGCTTGTCTTTCCAATGTGCAGCAATCAATCAACTCTGGTTTAGTCAAGATGAAACCTTTGTTCAAAGTGCTAAATGTGAAAGAGGGAGATCAGACATCGGAGAAGCAGAGGGGAGAAATGGCATGTCCAGCCAGAATATTTTCACATCTAACACCGTTAATTAATGGATAATTTCAATCAAACCAGAGCTTGTGATTGTTGGAACAGTGAAAAGTAAAGAGTATTATTTTGTTTCTGTCTCACTGAAGATGAAGATCACAATGAAAATGTCAGTTTTGCAAAGGGAGCCTGGCTAGAGCAATAACACAGCTGTTTCTGTGATCTGACCCTTTAACAAAAGGTCTTTTTCTGTAGTGATTCTTTCCATAATATTATCAGACACTCTTTTTCAAACATTCAACAATCTGAGCCTGCCAGTGGCAAAACAAGCATTTTTAATGGACTCAGTTTGACAGTGCGGAGTTGCTTGAAGGGATTACGTTGACGCTCGGTTTCTCTTCTCTTCTGTTTCTCTCTCCCTAAATACTGGACCTATTTCAAAAACTGCTGTCTCTATTACTCACTTAGGCACAAAATCATGGAAAATGGGTTCAAAAATACTTAAGTTTCCCTTTAAATGTGTATAAATAGAAAAAGGACATTATTCTAAGACAAAAAAGTAAACACTCCGGGGTTCATATGAACAATTACAAACATGCTGGATGTAAATGAGTCTTGGTGCAATGTGGTAAAACCCAGAAAATTGGATGTGGTGGTAATGATCCCAGATGTAATAGATTTCAAATTGGTCCCAGCTATGTTTACCTCTAAACAAACTTCTATCTCTACATGTTGCCTTTGTTCTTAAGTCCCAATTACATAGTGCATATTTATACTCCCCACTATGTACACCTTTGTTTTCCTCCTCACCCAGCATGTACCTGATCTTCATCTTTTTAAAAATCTTACTGTGTTCTGTCTCCACTCCTTCCAAGCTGTTGTTCCCATTCTCAGTAAACAAAGAGAGCAGGTATATACGCTAGTAAAGTCTTTTTACCCCAGACAATTGTTTCACAGCTGGGCGTCTGTGATCCAATCAGCTGCCAGTTTGATCTGTTAGCATCCAATCAGCTCTGCAACCACTTTAAAGTCCCCAAATCCAATCAGCTTCAGCTTTGAAGGCCCTGAAAAACCAATCACAATCCAGTTTGATCTGGTTTTGCATCTGATTTGGCACTCAACTCTGTGTTTGTGTGTGTTTGTGCGCTTGTGTGTGTGCTGCAGCTGATCCGTTACAGTTTGCAGGCGAATAAATGTTCAGAATCGTGGTGAAAGCTTGGAATATTCAATTCATTCAAACCTTGTGTCAATGCAATTTAATGAAGCTGTATGTTTGTGTGTGTCCTGCACTCATTGCCGTTTCACAGCTCTTTCTTTAACACACGCACACACACGTACACATACACACCCCACACACTCACTGCACAGCACTCTGTCAGCCTAGACAAGCTAATCCCAGATAAGAGAGCGAAGACAGGCCTTTTCATTAATGGCATCAGCTCGCCAACAAAGGCTGGCTGACAGGCCGGCTAACTAAAGCACAAACAAACACGCGCACACACCCACACACACAGGATAAAGTTATTTGAAGGCACAAAAGTGATTGAGCTGGCTATAGACGAACAATGCTCTAATAGAAACACAGTTTCAAAGACAGCAGCAAACTGGGTGATCTCTTTGTCGAAGTATGCATTCACAGCAGTAATCTGCACTATTTTCATATTATTTTAGCACCAAACAAATATCAAATAAATACATATTTCGCTTGATGTTATCTGTGATTTTCTCCCAATAGTTATTCTACCTGTACAGTCTGCAGTTCATCAAAGTGCAACCTTGATTTCTTGATGTATTTAGTCTGAGCAGTGGCAAAAACAACAATGTCTCTTATAGTTTCTTACATATTAGAGTTTTCTTACATTCCTATAATTATGAATCAGTGCGAACACACACCTATTTTGTCTCTTTTGGGAGTAAAAACACACTCCCTGTTGCATTAACAACTGTCCCCTGTGCAGTAGCAGCAGCAGAAAGGAACTAATATTACCCTGAGGCATGAGTGGGCCACTTAAAGGTAACAAACCTGCAAACAAATGTATAATACAGTAAATGATAATGAACTATAGTTTAATAACTGCAGTAATGTAAGTTAAGTTTATATAATGAATTTAATGAATATAATGAATCCACAGTATGTTGTATAGCAAATACAGGATTTGTTGCTGTGCGCACCAGAATAGTTGATTGTTAAATCTGATTCCTAGGTTGTCAGATACCAACACTTGGAGTTGGTCAAGCATCCCAAACACAGCAAAATAATGAGACAATAGGAAAATACAGACTGAGGGCAGGGTCTCTGCAGACACCATTACATACTTCTAGTGGGTCATAAGTGATGATTGATAGGGAACATTTTTTGAGAAAATACTGCACAGTATACACACAACAGAGAGTTAAATGAGAGGTTAATATAAGGCTGCAAACAGCAGATGGTTACCTTATGTACAATACATACAGTAGGAAACAAGGGGAAGGAAACAGCTAACCTGTCTCTGTCCAAGGTACCAAAAATCCACTGATCAGCAGCTCTAAAGCTCATCAGTTAACATAAAGTGTTACATCTGAAATCACATACTATGAACTCAACAACCAAAATGTTCAGCTTAGAGATGCGTAACTGTGGTAACCCATGTCAGCAACAAACTAATTTTAAAAATATATTACACCGAGCAAAGTGAAACCTTACTTACATTTTCACTGAAGCATTTTTGGTGTTTTGCCAGAGCTGCCTTGGTCACTACTGTCCACCTTTGTCTGTTGTTGTCATCACTACTGCATTGCATTGTGGGATATTTATACTGGCACAGTGTCTGGTGCTTGCATACTGTAATATTTCCTCGTTAATAGTACCTTGCACCTTGCTTACTATTGGTTTCATACTAAGATTTCAGTCATACTAAAAAATCTCACATGTTTAGCTTATTAATTTGCATTTTAGTATGGAATTTTGAATGTATCCTATTTTTTGACTGGGAAAATAAACTTCCTGAAGTCTCTGATGACAAGCTGATAAGCAGATTTTGTCTTTATGCTATGCTATGCTAAGCTTGCTAGCTGCTGGCTGTAGCTTTATTAGTGTACAAAGAGTTGTATTAATCTTTTTATCTAAATCTCAGCAAGAAAGCAAATACACATATTTAACAAAATGCTGAGCCATTCCTTTAGGTGGTTACGGCAAACTAAGAGTACACTAATACAGGTCACAAAAGCTTTATATGTACTGTTCTGGATGCTTCATTGAGCTCATTTGCAGGTAAAATCCCCAGAGGAAGTGTTGAGTCGGAGCCTGAGATGAACAGAAAATCAACAGCAAATCCAGAGGAAGAGAGATTGACAAGAAATGCGGCTCATCGCTGCTGGATTGACAGAAAAAGTGTGAAGCAGAAACACCACAGCAGGGAGAACTTTCTGCTTTTCCAAGTATTGCCTCCTCTGTTTCCTCCCTCATTCTCCATTAATGAGCTGCAGTAATGTTATGCTGCCTCCAGAGGGCAAGTTACCACTACTAACCAATGAACTGTGAAGATTCTGCAGTGAATGCCTCTTTTTCTTTTCTTTATGTTCTGTTGTACCATATCTCTTCTCTCTCTTTAACCAGTTTGTTGCATGAAATATTTCTGTCTTGCTCCCTTTTCATAGCCGACTCCTACTTTGCCTTCATACATGCATTCTTTTACTCCATGTATTATATTTCAATTTGTGCAAAAACATCCTCTTGTTCCCACTGTGCATGTTTCTCTGTAGCTTTTCCACAACGCATGCACTCTCTCGTTCTCGCCTCATCAATCTCTGTATAGCACAGGCTCTCACCAGGTTCCCTTATCTCTAACATGTATGCTGTCTTTTTCCCTTTTCATGTAACATTAGCATCATCATAGCTTACAGCAGTGCTTGACAGTGACAAGATATTAGTGCTAAATATTCCCCTCTTGTCCACATAAACACACACACACACACACACATCCATGTTCCTCTGTCATCGTGGAGGCTCAAACACACAAAATTGCTCTCAACATAATCTCCCATCTGGTCAGTGTTTGTCTGCCCAAACCATCAAACCGGGCCAGTCCACTTTCCAGTAACCATTATGAATCAAGTACACACACACACACACACTTGACTCCATGAGACCATGAAATCACCCCACTTCATTTTACACAGTCATCATTAAAGTAGCAAACCGCACAAGAGATTTCTGATATTTTGGGCTATATTGATCGCACAGAGCAGAGGACCACATAAAACGCAACAGTAAAACTGCAGCTGTTCATACTAAAACAAATTTATATGCCGCACACTAACAGACACATCTGCTCCTTCAAACCAGCCTCAGATGACTCAAAGTTCAAAGTTTAACATCTGAACTATTAAAGTGATAAACACACACACATCCTGCCGCTGGTCTTACCTGCGCTCACAGTGATGGCTTCTATGAACTGGTCTCTCCAGCTGTTGGTTCCTACCAGCAGAGCCAGGTTGGTCTTCTTTATCAGCTTGTCCACCGTGTTCTGCCAAAAGACAGAGGAGTAATAATGGTTAGCAGCCTGTTCACTGAGCTTTCAAGATGTCATATTATTTCATCAAATCATTCATTTTGCGAGAATTAGCCATTTGCCATTTGTTCGGCGCAAGAAATCTGTTGCTTCGCTGATTGCTTTTTACTCCATAAAAGAGGAAACTGGCATGGTCCTTTCAGAGTAAACACAAAGCTTTTCAGAATCTCTGGTGACAGAAGACCTTGAAAGGAGTGACGGACTAATGGAGAAGTCAGTTGCAACATGTTAATGCCTTTGAAAGGGGCAGGGTGGGCAAGAAAATATTGTTCATGAGTTTGTTTTTTTCACCTCCGACAGAAATACAGTGGCACTGGAATAATGACATGTTTTTTTAAGGTCAACTTTATTATCAGATATACAATGTACATTTAACCCATCCCAGTATTAGGAAGAGTGCGCAGTGCCTGTTGTAAACCAGTGCCAAGAGCACTGACTGGAGAATTGAGCTACAGTAGCATACATGTTTTGATGGTGGAGGAAACTGGAACACGCAGAAACCCACGCAAGCACAGTAGAACATGAAAACTCCATACGAAAATCCCTGTCTGAGCTGCGGTTCCAAGACTTTCTTGCTGTGAGCAGAAAGTGTGCCTAACAACTGCACAACTGTGCTGCCAGAGTAGCGGACTTTGAGACAATCACTGCCTGCTGACTACCCAGCCAGACCAGCTGGTCAAACAGTAGGAGGAGAAAAAGAGAGCCAGCTAACCCAGCTTGGACTAGAGGGTGACACAGGAGTGGATTTTAAATCCTGTCCCGTCGCACTCACGAAAATACTCCCGTCCTGTCCCAATCCCATCTCATTCCTATCAAGCTAGTCCATACACAACATTACACACATTTTTATATATAAGAAATGGACATATTTTTATTATGATTCCCGCTCCTGTTGACTGTTTTTCCTGTCCCGTCCCACTCCCGTAACGAATAGTAAAATTGACTCTGATCCCGCGGGCATCCCACGGCAATTCTGAAAAAATGTCAGCCTCTAGCTTGGACTTCTCCTGGTTAATGTCATGTTGAAGGAAAATTAAATTAAATGGAGAAATAGGAGTCAGACTGGCCAAGCAGCGGGAAATCAGAGATGGTTGTGCCCACATATTAAAGGGACCTGCTCCACCACAGCATCCCGGATCAAGCTATTGCACTTGACGGGTGGACCGTGTTCTGTGTCCACAAGAGAGGACAATAGGAAGCGGACTGCTGTGTTGTATAATTGACAAATACATGACCTCGATACCTTGAAATGCTGAAAGACTAGCTACTTTTAAAACCTAAAAGAGACATACGCATGTATTTATCTTTATCTTGCTGTTGTGATTGTGATAATTATATTTTGATATTCAAAAATACTAAAAACCTTCACAAACAATTTCCCCGCTTCAGTAATAAGAATGAAAAATTCATCATGATATGCACAGAGTCTGATATTCCAGCCTGAAACTCTTTGGTATGTATAGAAACAGAAGGTTCTGTGTGACGAAGAATTTGGCTTAAGCATCAATATGAATGACCGCTGCGGGTGAGGTGGGATAAAGGTCGCAGGTCGTTGTTCAATCCTCCTGACCAGCAGGATAAATCTGAGAGGGGAAACTGAAAGGCAGCACTTGATTCGCGCTCATTACCACCAATGTGGTGTCTGTGAGTGAGGCCCTTAACCCCAATCAGACTGTGGTTGTACTGGGCAGCTACCAGGTGTGAATGTGATCAAAGCATCTCTGGAAAAGAAAGCATTACTCTCAGATGCCCCTGAATAAATAAAGGTGAGCAAAAAAACTACCACACGATACCTGAATGTATCTTTTAACTTTTCACACATCTTTACGTATGTCTGTGCAGTTATAACTTTTTCATTATCTAAGTTTCTTTGCGTCTGCCTTCTCCCTCGTTTTCTTTCCAACTTCTCTCTGTCAGTCCCCTAATTTTTCTTCCTTTGTTTCTCTCCTTGTCTCCTTCATTCATAGTATTTGTTGTTTTCTTCAAAAGGAAGAAACTATGACATATTGAGATAACACACTCACACTCATTCATACACACGCGCACATACACATTGCACACTAATTAGTGCAGCAGTGGGGATTGCTCTCTCCTTTTCTCCGCACTTCAGAGGGAAACTGGGATGCTAATTGTGTTGAATTGAGCTTAGGGGTGTAAATTGTGCCTCTCTGCTGCTGTGGAAACACACATGATATACCACACACACCACACACACACACACACACACACACACACAACCAGCTTTACTCTGCCTATTGTATATGGAGTGTTTATTTAACCATACTCAGCTAGGTTTTTGTAACACCTTCTTTGTCATTCTGTGTTATTTTTACCTCCCTGCCTTTCTTTCTTTCTTCTTTTCTTCCTCAGATCATTACTTTGGACTCAGCTGGACTGCTGGGGAATACATATGTGCGTCTCGATCTGTGGGCACGTGTCTCTGCACAGGAGACTACACATGCGAAACTCTGAGGGTATGTTGCACTATAAACCCCAGAGATGACCCAGCTGAGGGCAACAAATGACCATAGACCTGATGCTGACCCATAATTCACTGCACTATGATAAATCTCTTTTTTTTCTCTCTCCCCATCCTGACATCTCTCACTTTCAGGGCATATCGATGATGACAAGAAACGAACTTAAAAAAAAAAACAAACAACATTTAATGCACAGTTAAGCTTGATTCATTCATCTAATACTGAAAATTCAAAAGCATTCGTTGACCGATGGAAGCAGTTTGGGGTTTCATGCTGCCTATAGTAAAGGCTGTAAAACATCTTTCCCTAAAGCAGCAGGGCTGCTGCTGACCATTTGGGAGTGCTAAGCATAATTGCCTCAGCAATCTCATAAGTTTATTGCAAGCCACAGTGCGTGACATGGATCTAAACTCAGGTGAGGCATCAGGTTTGATGTATGTAGACTGTACGATGATCAGACCAGCTGAAAGAAAACGCTGTCAACATAAGTCATCCATCTGCAATACTACTGTGGTAAACAATGAAGCTAAGCAAGAAAGAGGCCAACGTAGGACACCAATCTTACAAAAAGAGCTTTAGTCAACATTAAGTATGTGTAGTGTGGTAAGCATAAAAAATAGTATACATAAATCTATGTTTGTACATTCCCATTGGTTGATTAGTAAACACAGGTCATAGCAGCACTGCAACATCGTGGGATGGTTATCCAGGACAAAATTCTGACAGTGTTTATTTAGGATAACTTATCCTAAATAAACACTGTCAGAATTTTGTACTGGACTATCTTTGATGGCAAGTCTGTGACAACAGCTATCTTTGACCCTTTGTCACAGTGCGATATAGGACCAATGTTTTGGAGGTATGAGCAAACATACTGCCATATTTTTTTCATGTAGGTCATCTTTCATCTGGGAAAATCACACAGTGTATACTCAACTTTAAAGGACCAGTGTGTAGGACGGGGGGCTGCAACCTTGAAAAGACAACAACAAAAAAATCTGTCTGAAGCTATAACAATCAAATCTCTATTTTCCTCTGAGAATCAGATTTGGAATCCATAGCTACACTAGGGAGACTCAAGACTAGCCACTGACAAAATCTAGAGGAAGGGACTGGTGTTGGAAATTAGCTTCGGCTATAAACACGTGTACAGAACATTAGACACTGCTCATGCAACTTTCAGTGTTTTCTGTACTTTTCTCTTACAGTTAACTAACAAAGTAAACTAAAGTGCTAAGCTGTAGACGTAGGCTAGGACTTGCATTTTAGCTGATGAAATATTGAAACTTTTTTTTTTTCATTTGGTGTAGGCTTCACATTTTTACAAATGGAAAGTATAAATGTCTCTTTGGGCCAACAGGAATAAATGTAAATTAAATGTGAAAAAAGAACCATTATTCACTTCTATTTCATTTTTTGTCAAAGCCACAGGGCGCCATTGGAAAGGGACAAAAGAGCTGCAGGTTGCAGACCCCTGGTATAGGATTTAGTGACATCTAGCGACGGCAGCAAAACTTATGCAAAATGCCAAAAGCCTTTCCTAGAGGCAGTGTTTGGTTTGTCCAATCTGGGCTACTGTAGAAATATGGCAGACTCCATGACAGGAGACCCCTCCCCTCTGTAGCTGTAAAGAGCTCATTTTAAGGCAATGAAATCATGATTTTCAGGTGATTATTCACTAATGAAAACATACGTATGAATTTTATATTGCATTTTCTGTTGAGAGATAACTATAAATCTTACACACTGTTCCTTTAAACCCCCCAAAATGTCTGCCATGATGAGTGGTTGTATGTACATAGAAAAACATAAAAGTCAGTAAATCTTTAAGGTTCTTCTACGGCACAAAAATGTGTCTTCACAGTCAGAAGGAAACCGACTTCTTCCCCTCTATTTCTGAACACATGATTAACTCCTCTCTGGAGTGACTCTGTCTCACTGCTGCCAGAACATGAGCTTCTGGACTAAAGGTGAACTCAAACTGAATGTTTGATCTATTTTAGAGGCAATCGTCAGAAGATGGTAGATGTGAAGTCGCCCTGGGCTCCATGAGGCGAGGACGCAACACTGTGCTGCTTTCCTTTACAACTCAAAGAAGCAGAGATCCTGGTGCGATCTGAGATAAGTCAGAAAAAAACACACAGGTACTCTCCACACACAGTCTGTATTTTCAGTTTTAGGGGCTAAAAAGAAGGAAATTGTGAAAAAAAACCTATTGTTTGTTATTGAAACTTTGAATTTATTTAGTGGTTTCGAAGGAAACTTTCAACTTTAAAGTAAACCGTCTATTAATGCAACTTTTCTTTTTTCTCCTTCAAACTGTTATGTCAGACACTCTCATGCTATTGTACTCCACTATCTACCAATGGGCAGTACTTCAGTTAACTATAGGATCCTGTTCCGTGCCCGCAAACTCTCTCTATCTCTCTCTCACTCTCTCTCACACACACACACGTACACCATTTAATGTAGAAAACTACTTGACAAAGTATAGCATCCTGTCAAGTGTTGAGCTATTACTGGGTGTTATTAACTGTCTGTCTAGAGCGAGCGCGTAGGTGGAACGGCAGCGAAGAACATGCATTAGTACATACACACACAAATACACACACACACACACATACACATACAAAATGCAACATGCATGGTAATTACATCCACGCTTGTCTTAAGAGTCTGCGTGGGAGAGGGAGAGCGAGGGAGGGATGCACACACAATGATTACACAATTATTTCCTGTATGTATCGGAAAGGTTTGTGAGTATAATATATGAGGAAGGTAATTTTGTGCGTGCACATGTGTGTATCCATGTCTTTTGATACACCTGTAACATATAATGTAAATATTGTAGTTACCACTGGGATTAAAAGTGGTTTTGCTTGATGTTTCAGTGTTTCCATCCCCAGTAATGATTTGTGTTTACTGATGTGATTCACTGTGATGAAATGATCCCAGTAAGACCTGTGGTATTTTTTTGGATTGCTTATTAAAACAGAAACAAGATGGTGTGCAGGTCATATCAATGAACTAAGAGAATTTGTCACATTTCAGAGTTTTTTGTGATGTCATTTGATTTGGGGGATGTTAAGTAATGGATTAGGCCCGATGGAGGAAACACTGTCCATGAATTCCTGATAATGAACACCCCAAAGGTCATTATCCTACTTATACCATGGCCACTTACCAAATAAAAAAACTTAAGACCTTTTGTATATATTTTCATGTATTTTCTAATCAAAATCTACCGTTTTTTTCCCCCTTGTAATGCCTGAGGGTTTGACTAATACCTGGACCTTTTGTTGAATACAAAAATACAACACTGCTGGTAGCTGACTTTTCCTAAAAGTATCTGTATTTTCATTTAAAATTTTTTTTATATAAATTACACAAAAGGCAAAAAAAGATAATTTTTACCCATTATGGCCATAGGCAGTCATGTTGAGCACACGGAAATTGCCACATTAAAATACAAATAATTAATTAAGTAGAATTAATTAAAAATTAAGTAGGGGAGACCAGGGACAGTTGTAACACTTTTTGTCTCAGCACCTATTACTCACTGAATGTTTGTGCTCAGCTCTCAAATAAACAGTACCCTTACTTATCAGGAATAGCAATGATTCCAACTTTTTACCGCCTTTTCCAATAGGCTACGATTTTTTTGTAATGGTTCTAGGTGGAAATTTGTCATAATTAATGTTAAAATACATTAAACCGTTTCTGAGTAATTCTAGATTAATCTAAAATTCGAATTGGATCACTGATGGTTATTATTCTACAGAAAAGTACTGCTGTGAATATATGCAATCATCATGGTTTACTGCACACGCTGGCTGCATATAGATAAATATATAAATACGTTATATAAAATGTACATTTTGGTGTTATTTCATTTGTAACAGATAAACTAACAGAACAAATGCATTAATCTCTTAGTCTGGTATTTATCATGAGTGAAATTGACTTTTTAATTGCGTTTGGAAGTCAATGGTCAAAATATCCACTTATGGCCATTCCAGTAGATATTGAATTCTGGCACCTCTGGTTGATTTAAAGTCAGTAACATTGCATAGGTTTCACAAACAGTAAATATAATTTGACAGTATGCTCAACAACAAGACTAGCAAGCTATCCAGCCATGCTGTCATTATCACCAAATCAATATCAAGATTTTCACAAACAAATGACAGGCCATGTACACTATCTGCAACTTAAAGCAGCGAGTTAATTAGTGAACGGGATGTGAAATAATGATAGAAAGTGTCATATAAATTTCAGAGGGTCAGTGTACTTCTTGCAGCTTGTGTGTTACAGTCACCATCCTGTGGTGCTCAGAGTATGAGGCACTCAGTGTTGTAAACAGGTGTTAACGTGTTGCTATGGTTACTCATTTTAGATGCAGGCTGCACATTCATTTAGATGAACAGACAGTTTGACTTGATTTACTTAGCAGGTGTCCATTATCAGGAATGGACACCCTGCAGCCACTTGAGGATTCAACTAGACCACTGTATGATAGAAATGACAAACAAACGTTTACATTAAAAAAGAAACTGGAGCCAGTGTCCTAATACAGGAAGTTTTTTAGGCCTTTAAAGTGTTTTGGAGAGCTAGAGTAAATTTACCAAAAGCCACTAAAATACTGATTTTGTGGAAATGCAGATGTCATGAGAAATACCACAGACAAACCATGAATTAGACTCTGCGTTATAATATGTGCTTCTACCATCTCTTCTGATTAACCTCTGGTCAGACCTGTAACTCTCATTCATCTGACCACAAACACACTCCCCTGCCTCACCTTGAACTCATATGATTCTTCTATGATGACCTCCAGTTTGACGTGGTCTCCCAGCATGGGACGGCCCATCTCAGCGATGCGCCGTTCCTCTTCATCCTTTCCCGTCAGCGGCTCTTCTTCCTCCTCCTCCTCCTCCTTTTGCTGCTCCTCTGAAAACACAAGACAACGGCCAACAGCAGTGTTAGAACAGGACAGCAGCAAGCCTTGCAAACATAATTTTACTTCATTTAATTTCACCATGATAATACACTTAGTATGAAATGCTGCTTTCCAGCCCTGAGTACATACATTAATGCAAACAGTAAAATAACTAGACAGTTAAAAACATAGAAAGCAGAACGGTCAAGTTAAAGTAATACTGCAGGTATTGGGGAATAATTAGACAAAAAGTGAAACTATACACTAACTGCAATTAACTCCAATTAAAGATTAACTCAACCCCAAAACCACTTTTTTTTCCAGTTAAAAACAATGTATATGGGTATTTAGTAGTGCTGTTTATTGCTTAAGATTCAGTTTTTTACATTTTAGTGCAAAGTGTCTGAATTCTACATATTGTGTTAAAAATATCCATAGCAACTGCTCTCGACCTCTATTTTTTTGCTAACCTTTGACTTATGATGCTTTTGACTGCTGTAGAAGCACCACTGGACTGCATTCTTTCCTTCCATTATGATGGCATGATAAACAGTAAATATACAGCACCTTGGGGAAGTTAGTTTTAAGTTGGATGTTCAACAAACAGATCCAGCAGTCTTTTCTTGAATATTCAACTTAAAACTAACTTCACCATGGTGGCTACAGCAATGTAGTGACACTTCCCCGCAGACACACACACACACACACACACACCGGAGACTCTCAGCCTTGTTAGCCATTAACAGTTAGCTCAGCTACAACACAGGCAACCCTCCACACAGAAACTGTGACAATGGCCCATGATTGCACTCTACAGTGACTGTCAAAGCTCCAGCAGACTCTCTTTGTTTCAGCGCAGACACAGAGAGTTTGAAAGCAGCTGCTCGTGACTTGTTAGCTCTGACTGCCAGCTATATCTGTGTGTGCTACACTGAGCGGTGTTCAGCCATGAGGCCGCGCCACCTGCTGTAGTTGTCCTGTGGACCCCCACCCTGTTAGCATTTTTCCCCACCCTGTTAGCATTTTTCAAAATTATACGGTGGGTGAAGTTTGGTGAAGACCTGGGGGTGAAGCTACACTATGAATTTGCAAAAACTCATTGTGACACTCAAAATAAGTTGTCATCACTTCAAGTTCAAGTCAAACTAGTGGCACCTGAGACATTTATTATTAAAATGTGAACACTTACAGCAGCCCTACTGGGGAAATAATTGTTCATTTGTATCAGTTGTCATGGACCCAACAGTGTGGGAATTATACATTTTAATGTGTGATGACAGCATCCATCTGGCCAGTGAAATTCTTTAAAACTCCAGAGTACAGTGCTAATATAAATACACAAAAATCAAATCATTAGCATCTAAGATACCTGATTTTGAGTGAAACACCGTTGCTACCTCAGCAGTTATACACACTTTGTAACTTCCTGGTGATTTCCACCTTATAGTGGCTTTACAAAATGACAATATACTTCCAGGTCCTCTATCGTCTCATTATCCCTGTCTTCTGTTTTCTCGGGCAAACCCGCCCTTTCTTCCCCTTTCTTCTTTTCCCCTGTTCTTTATGGTGTGTGTCAGTAATTGAGATTCACTGTAGAGACGTTAACTCACTGCTGGGATCAAAGAGAGGGAGGGGGGAGGAGGGAGAGAAATACAGAGAAAGCGAAAGAGAGAGAAAGGCCATGATCATATATTCCACAAGGGAACGGTTATCCTTGCAGTTGCCTTCCATTATAGTGCAGTGCATTGTGGGTCTGCCATCAGCTCACTGGTCATTTGTTCCCCCCACTTGAGTTACAGTACGGAGCTTATAGCTCACTCACGCACACATGCATGCAAATTTTTGCCAGGAGCATTTTCATCATGACTCCATCATGAGCAAGAAGAACAGTTTGGGGTTGTGGCTTCCTGCTCCTCCACGAGGCAGGAGGGATGAACCCAAGAGGAGCAGCAACCAAACAAAACAGAGCTTCAGAAATCAGTCCAATGCATGTTTTTATGCTGCTAGAGCATATATACTAAATGTGTAAATCAGATTTTCTCACCTTCAAGAAAATGTCTGTACCCAAGAGAGAAAAGTAAAGTAAGTGAAACATCGCGAACACAGTAAGGTCAGGATACAAACACCCCCACACACTGAGAGCTGTTGGTTCTCCATCTATGTTAATGGATAATTTGTTTCCATACAATTTAAAGGCTTCATTTTGAGTCATATTTACATCTACATCATGGCATTAAATCCATCCACATGGTTAAGTGCAGCGATCACAAACTTGCGGCCCATGAACCACGTCTGGTCTGGAATGCCCACGGATGAAACTGCTGAATTACATACTGGCGAAGTTGCTGATGTATTAAGTTACTGCTAATGTGAATCAAACATTTATTACTGCTGTAACCTCACATTTAAAGTGAAACACAAGTTGACTTTAATTTTGAAGTAGTCAGGGAATATAATGTGCCAGTGAACTTATCTTTACTGCTAGTGTTCATCAAAAGTGTGTCGACAAAACAAGACAACAGTCATTTTTTGACAGCAGAAGTCAGTTGAACAAGAAGGAGCAGCCACAGTGAGCTGTTTGAATGAAGAGCTGCAGGCGACAGGCTGCACACCTCCAGCTTTCACTCCTTTCAGCTCCTTTCACTCTTGCTCTTCACAGACTCTTGGTATGTGCCACATAAAATCAGATCACAGTGGCTCAGAATGATGGAAAAGGTCATTTATTTCCTGACCTCTTCGTGAAAATGACAACAGTTTGTTTTGTTGCCCTCCAAAATTTTGTGACCTGTTACAGGTGTCACATGCACAATAACAGTGCAACCGCATAACAGCATCAAAACCGGTTGAAGTTCAATAATATTTCCTGCCAATCAGGACTACATCCTGCAGTTACAAATTTGAACCATCACTCCTCAGTGAACTGCCTCCTTGGAGTCTGAGAGTATGTAGTTGTCATTATGGATTTCCCATGTGTTTTAGGATTCACACTGACAGAGGCTAATCAAGATAACATTAATTTTGTAAGAAACTGAAAAATATTAATAAGATAATGGCTTGAATATATATATGTATATATATATATATATATATATATATATATATATATATATATATATATATATATATATATATATATATATATATGTATATATACACATATATATATATATACATATATACATGCTGAGAGAAGTCTGACCCATGTCTGGTATTAGTATTATGGTATTGTAAAATACAAAAAGCTGCACATGGCACTCTACAGACACTAAGCTAAACTAAAGTTCAAACCAGAGCTGATGAATTTTGTACCATGTATATGGTGATATGTGCAAAATCAAATGTCTCTCTCGTCTGAAGCGTACAGTGGGTATGTGCACATTTAATTAATAATTTTTCTTTACTTCTCTTCACTTAAACTGTCCACCAGATAGTGCAGTTTCACCTAGGAAGGCAATATTGCTGATGCACAGCTTAAATACTTCAGGGAAGAATGTGCCATTTTCCTCAAAATTTGATCTCAAACCAGCATTTCTCTGCCACTACATGCACGTTACAGTCAAGCTGCCACTGACTGTGCCTAATGATCGATCTTTTCTTTTAATGATGATTTAAATAACTATTTGAATGCCCTGTGCTGGCATTGATTCCTGATGGCTTGGTTGATAGAGCATTTAAAGACACCACCTGATCTGACAGTGAGTAATCAGGGTAAGACTTTAGACAGGAGGTAATCATGCTAATAATAAGGCCCACTTAAATTGCAATTCACAATCAAAAGCTAATTAACAGCCTTTATATTGTACCTGTTGTTTTGTTTTACATATTACACACAGATTTCAACAATGAAAGCCCTTCGGTTATATCTCGCATGCCCTTAATGGTTCCCCTTTAGCTAACTAGAATTCACAATGAATTAAATTTGCACACACACATGCACAAACACACACCATTACACACCATGTAATGGTGATTTAATGAACTCAATTAACAACCTACACTAAACCTCATGTGGGATGAACATGACCGCGCAGTATCCTTGTTAGCTACACTCGCTCTATGTGTGTATGTGTGTGGTGTGTGTGTGTGTGTGTGTGTGTGTGTGTGTGTGTGTGTGTCAGACCTGACAGGTTGAATGTTGCAGGATAAGATTCTGCTTCCTGTCAAAGCTGCTGTCTGTACCATTTATCATTTTGAATTTTCCCCCTCTGGTGTCCTTCTCTCTGCTCCTTTGCAGCTCAATTCAATTAAATCTGTACAGCCAGAGAACATATACAGAAATATTTTTTTTTCCACTCCAATATCTGTGTATACTGTATCTTTAAATAGCGGGCAAATTATATGAGAAGGACATAATCTTCCTCTGCCCTATCCCAGAATATCCCTCTCTTTGTTACATAACTGTTTCTAACCCCTTCTCCTTCTTTCGTAATCTTTATTTTCCTTTTCATCTACCTTCTGTCATCTCCTCTTTGTCACTGCTCCTCGGTATTAAAACCTCCAATTTGTATTCCTCCTTTCTCCCTAATTCCTTCTTTCCCTCATTCCTGATATAGTTCCAATTCAAATGAGCTTCGGCGAACTGCCAGAGCAAACCAACAGAGAGCACATTACTTATTCTGTTAGCAAGCTTGACAATATAACTGTCAAATTAATACCGCTGCCTTGGTATTTTCACTGTGAACAAATGAGCTCATGTGGGGACAATTGGTAGCGTCTCTTTCTCATTAGTAGTGTCATTAGTTCCCTTTAAAGTTAAGAGCACTTCGCAGAATCAACTTCGCTGGCCACCACCCCATTAAAGAGGATTAACAAAGGTGTAACATGCAACATTTCCGCAATAAAATGTCTGAAATTGACTAGACGTATGTTATATATTATCCCAAACACGTCCAGCAAAGTTCAAACTTTAGAAACTCAATCATCGGTTTTATTCAACGCATTTATTCTGCCTCAATGAACATTTTTTTGTATTTTGTTTGGACATCCTCATCCTGACGAGCGCAAATCTTGTCTTCAAACCTCTAAATCACTGGTGATTGCTTTGTCACTCCTTTCTCCCACTTGTTTTTGTTTCTCCTGTCTGAATTTGGGACTTGATAATGCACGCACTGTAAAAAACTCCCACGTCTATTATTGGTATAATTTCTAGGAGACAGGGTTACTTCCTTCTCAGATTTGCTTCTTTTTTTCTTCGTTCTCATCCCTACCTCCCACTTTATTTTCCAATCATCTTCCTCCTCATCATCTACCTACTACTTTCTCCTCCTATGTTCTTCTCCCCTCTTCTTGCCTTTCTTCTTCTTACCTATGCTTCTCATTCTCATTTTATATTTTCCCTCGCTCATCTTCTGCTCACACCTGTTTGACCTCTCCTCTCTTCTCCCTCTTCTGTTCCTCTCTCATATCCTTATCTTCTCATCATGTCCTCACCCCCTCTCTTTCTCCTTTTCACTTTGTCTTCTCTCCTTTCCTCCCCTGTGGACAGAAAGGCTAGTAAAAAAAAGTTTCACTCCCTTTTTCTCCTATTCTGCCTCCTCCTGTGGGACTTTCCCAAAGTGTGACAGTGTAGCAGCTCCTTCTTTTCTCCTCCCTGCCATGTCCCTTGTTGTACCCTTTAATCCCGTCAAAGACCACTTCTTCTCCCGTCTCCCTGTTGTCTTCTTTCTCCCTCTATCTGCTCATCTCCTCCTTGACACAGTGCAGAAGTTTCTCCCCTCTGCTCCTCCTCTTGTCTTTACACGTTGACAGTTTGCAAAGATACCTCCCCTCCCTCCTTACTCTTCCCTTGTCTTCTCTGCCTCCTCTGATGGAACCTGAATCCATCAAACATGACAGGGTGCAAAAATCCTCTCCTCTCCTCTCTTTACCCTTTTTCCTCCACCTACGTGTGGAGTCGCTCCTCCAGTCCTCCATCCTCTCCCCTCCTCTCCGCTCTTCTCCCTGTCTCCCTGTCGTCTTCCATCACTTCTGTGGAACTAGGGACTCTATCAAACCATGACAAGGTGCGAAAGCCCACATGCACGCAGCACACACAGCCTTGTGTCAGCACATATCGACCCGTCTTCCATCCAGACAAATGCACGGACAAACTAAACTGACAAAAAAAAACAACTCAATATTTCATCAAAAATGTATCACTGCATTTCCTTGTTTGCCAGATGAGCACCATGCTGCAAAAAAAAGTTAAGAAAACTCATAATTTCAGGGCATCAAAGAAAAAGTTACACTTTAGCTACAATTTAACTTCATGTTCAAAGTCATATAGTCATGCTGGAAGACATTTGTCGTTTTGCACACTTTGCTGGAATTAGGCATACATAAAGTTCAACCACTGGCCTCTTTCTCACCTCTGCACCTGGCCAATCACTGCATGAAGCGTGTCAGTGTTTTTGATTGATTGTTTTGATTGTTTGATTGTGATTGTTTTGGAAAGTTATGGAAATTAGGTTGCATCTGATCGTTTTCATCCAATATTCAGTAAAAATATGTGATCAGGAACTAAAAAAATCATTATTAGTCTAAGTGTAAATCATATTTAGAATTTTTTTCACTGCTTTACCTCGCCATCAGACAACCTTTGACAGCAGGGTGATGCCAAATATGACTGCAAGCCAAATATTGCTTTCTCCAAAGTCACCAGACTCCTTTGACAAAATCACTTATTTTAACTTTCCGAACATGGAACTTGCTGATCTACTGCAAGGAAGATATGTAGTATGACCAGAAACATGACTAACTGAGTAATAATGTTGCTCCATAACTGCTGGATGTATAAATAAGCAACAAAACCCTGTAAGCAGTAACTCATGCTATGGAAGCAATTATTTTACCACAAAAATCTATTTGGCAAAAAAAGTCAGTGGTACACAGTATTTAGATGTAATATAACCAAAGACGAGAGAGAAAGATGTGAGAGGAGGATGACGAGGAACAGAAGGCAGAGGAGTGAGACGGATGAGCGGAAAAAAAAACAGGAGAGATCTGAGATAGAGGAGGGGAAAATGATGATTGATCTGTGAGTTGATAAAACTCAATAATCAATATAATCTACTGTGTAGCCATCGCTCTGTCATAATTACTGTAATAATAATAAATAAAACTGATAAAATAAACCAAACAAGTACATTAATTTCCAATGATCATCAGTCACTGCTAATGTAAGTGTTACTTACGTCTACATATTACTGAAATAAAGATGCAAATAAATTAATTTACATTGTTTGGTGATTTGCTCTGTGTAATGACAGACTTAATGATACTGTTCCACCACCTCATTAAAATGAATTACTCATGTTGTTTACTGCTGTAAACATCATAACAGAGGGTTCAATGAGTTTACATTACAGAGCTCGAATGTACACTGTAATGATTAAACTAAACATGGAGAGACCTTGAACACACATGCAAATATCCACTGGCGTGACAAACAAAGTATCATGTCCCCCATTAATTAATGTTGTTTTGGCACATGCACATGTCTTAATACCATGGGATAATAATTATGTTATGTACTATTGCATAACTACACACATGCTCACACACAAGGACATGAGTTAAAAGGGGGTGAGAGGAGAGGACATTGCTGCCAGTCAAAATCTGTGACATGTATTCACACACAGGCACAATGTGCATCTGTATGGTCACATGTATGTTTTTCTATGAGTGCATCTTGGGTATGTGCATATTTGATATGTGTGTGTGTGTGTGTGTGTGTGTGTGTGTGTGTGTGTGTGTGTATTAGGACATGAGGTTATCACCCTCTTGCGGCAGTGTGTTTTCAGCTGGTTTCCCTCTCAGCACTGTTCCTTCCTCACGCTGCGCTGTCTCCCACCCGGATGACTGACGGAGGTTCAGAGGCTGCAGTGAACTCTCTTCTGCCTCCCGCTGCCCTGAGGCTCCTCTGGGCCAAATCAAAAAACCTGCAATATCACAGGGTCATCTGGAAACCGATAAAGCCCCCAGTGAATCAGCTTTTACCTCCAGAAAAAAAAAAAAATCTTACATGAAAGATCTGATTAGGGGAGTCAGAGAAGATTTTCCTTCTTTAAGGAAGGAAAAATCCACCCTACATGTTCTCTGTTAGATGACTGGATATCTGCCTCAACCTGCTAATATTAAATATCTAACACCACCTGAGCAAACAAACAAAAGCTGGATACAAGTCCACACCTGCTCTCTGGAGGTTGTTGAAAAAGCTCTGCCAGAAATAGTGGGGGATGAAATAGGTTAATGGAAAAGTAAATCACAAGCCTTTTTATTCTCTCCAGAACAAATAAGAACTTGATGCAGCTCTATGGCTACATTATTTATTAATTATTTTTAGAGAAGCAAATGTGTGTGATAAAAAATGGTACAATTTACTTTAAAAAGGATGCAATATGGATACAAATGCTCTGAACAAGCAGAGGCTACGTTCAGTGGGTGTCTACATCTGATCAGGGTGCAAGTAGGCAGCCAACACAGCTTTAGAACAGTCTTTTAAGCTGAGATACATCATTGGCAACCCTTGCATCAGGGATAAGGCCCAGGATCTGCACATTTCCAGCACTGGAGAAATGCAAGTGCAAGGATCAGGTGAGACATGATCCAGGCAGAGGTTTGGACCCATGAGGAAGAGAGGGTAAAAGCAAAGGCATTGGAACTAGCGTCCCAGGTGCCCAACTGCAAGATCTCATGGGAAGAGCTAGGGATTCTGGAGTACCATCTGATGCCATCTGCTACAACTAAGGCTAAAACTTCCTGTTTCTTGTGGAAGTCATGGTGGTGAAGCTAAAACCAAAACAAATCACTGCTTAGAATAGCAGTCTGACTTACATGTCTGTTGGCAACATGACTAGCAAGACTGTTGATTTGCTTCCAATATGAAGTCTGATGGTTGTTTGAAATCAGGCCGATGATGGTGGTGTCATCCGTGAACACTTTGTGCATTTGTCTGAACAAAGAAGAAGCTTTTAATAGCTGTCAAAGTCCATTTCAAAAAGGCACTGAGCCTTCTAAATGCTTACTCTGTAAAAGTCACTCTGCATAATGGAGATGCGTGCTATCACGAAAACAGCAGAAGCCCTCAACTGTCCGCTCAGTGCCGCTACAGTGGCAGTAAAAGCCTTGTTACTCACTCATATCTTTCCTGTTCTCAGTAAAGTCGAACAGCTACAAGAGGAGTGACTGAACTACATCATTTCCCTTCCCATCTTTTTAACTGCAGCTCCTCGTATCAGTATAGCAAATGTCAGATCCGGTGCTTGTTTTGTCAGTACATTAATCCTGTCAACCTGCGTTGCTTACAGCAAAAAGATGCAATGAAAATGAAACAACCGCCCCGAAAAATGAAAATATTATGAGACTTTTATCTCTGGCTCAGAAGCACTTCACTAAAGCATGAAGCAGCAGTTTGATAGAAGATGAAACAGAGCCTTGCTGTATTCCAATAATAAAAGCTGACTTCTCACAGTTACACTCCCCAATGTTAAATCTGCTTTCTGGAATTTATATTTGAAGGCAGAATTCACATATTAATCAACATTAGTGAGTGAACGTGCCTCATTTGGTGGGTTTTCAGCTGCAGTCTATGGGGCAGGATGCTTAAAAGCCCATTTGAAATATGTGTGCCCATGCCAAAATGCATTGAGAAAATCAATTCTTCGTTCCAGAGTCTCTCTGTAGTGATCTCTGTGTGAGAAGAGTTAATTTACTGAAAGCGCAGCCTTTGTAAACACAGTACAGAACTAAGGATAGAAAAAAGGAAACGACATATCTCAGCTGGAACTCAGAATCTCTGAATCATTGCTATAAAATGCAAAATTAGATTAAATGTGTCTGTCTAATGGTAAGAACTAACAACTTTTTTTTTTTTTTAATTAGCTAATTAGTTAAAGGGATAGTTTGAATTATTAAGTGGGTTTGTATGGTCAGGGTATTACCTACAGAGGTTGGCAGTCAGCGTGTCCCCAGTTTGGAGAAGCAGAAAGGAGTACCAGCACAAAGGCTAAGCTATATACTGCTGTGGATACGGTCAGCAACAAAATGTATTTTGGGCACCTAAAAAAAATCAGATCAGTTTAAGTGTAAGCTATATTTAGAATATTTTCACTGCTTTACCTTGTCATTAAACAACCTTTTCTGACTGGATATATTGCTCTCTCTTGCTCAACCAGACTCCTTTGTCAAAAATGGCAATTTTACTTTGCAGAACACAAGAGTTGCTGGTCAACCGCTGCCTCAATCAGTTAGCTAGTTTGTCTTATTGTGTGGCTTCAGCGAATCCAAACTATCCTTTTAAAACACCTAAGTCACACAATAACAAAAACAAACTTCTATGAGGTAAAAATTACAGATTTTTCCAATGGAGTCTGGTTGGTTTGAGAAAACAATATTATGCCAGTGTAATGGTGGTTTCCTGTTGGAAAAGGCTGTCTGTCTGGCAAAGTAAAGCTGTGAAAATATTCTAGCGTACACTTTAAGTGATATTAATGTTTTTAGGTGGGCCTTTTTTCGCTGGCTAAAATAGGTTTTTCTTCTAACCCTGTCCACAGAGGTACATTGTACCTTGTTAATTTGTTCAAAAATCAATGTTTAAAAATTACAAACAATGATTTTAGTATTATATATTATTATCTGATTAGTTTGTGAGGTCTCTACTACTTGCTGGATCACGTTTACTTTTGACATATAAAGTACATGACTTCATAAAATATTAATTTTCTATTATGTCAAAATATCTTTAGAAATTTACACATTTGATATTAATATCCCAAATTCCTTCAAGCATCATGGACTGATATTAAAAGATTAATTATAATATTTTTTTTTAAATTTATTTTGATAGTTTTGTCCAAACAGAGAACACACACACATATATACATTCACACACACAGTCATGGGACAAAAGCTATAAAGATCTGTGATGGTTCATTGAGCACAGAGAGAACCAGCACATCAGTCCATAAAACACACAAACCCACTGCAGCCCTTAACTCTGTGTGTGTGTGTGTGTGGTGTGTGGAGGTGTGTGTGTGTGTGCCAGGCTGTCTGTGTATCCCGGAGGTGTGTTTGATCTCCTGACTGTGATAATGTGATATCCAGCCCTCGTCTTTGATCCCCTCATCACTATAAACACTGCTGATGCCTGGTAAACACACACCACCGCTGCCTTTAACACACTGATAGCACCACTCTGAGTGTGTGTGTGTGTGTGTGTGTGTCAGAAGCAGAGACAGAGATAGAGCTACTTTTAATCAGTGTACCCACTGGAGGTAAAGTGAGTTTAAGGGCATAAAAGCCCCTTTAGATAACAACCTGAAAACACCGCGGTGGGCTGCTTTACCTCCATCTCACATTAACATGTGTTTGGTTTGTGGGTCGTTTCAGGTAAAACATCAGCAGTGGAAAAAAGTACCGAACATCTCTTCTCAAGTAGAAGTACTGTTACATTACTGAAATATTACTCAACTTCAAGTAAAACTACTTAAGTACTGCTTAAGTATTAAAACAAAACATTTTTCTCAAAAATTACTTTGAGTAGGGGAGAGCAGGGACGAAAGTGTAACTTTTATGTATTTCCTTCTTTGCACACAGATGCACTTATTTAGAATAACCATATTTTTTGTGAACAACATACTAATGTCCTAGCGATATCAACTGTTTTTTTGGAATTTTGTAGAAATGAGTCAGATGTAATCAGAATTAAAAGTGATGTCGAGCATTGTTACTTTTGCCCCTCTCTGTCAGTATGACATTAACAGAGGTGTGGGATGAATGTAAGAGTTGAACACATTCACCACAAAACAAGTACTTAACATTTCTGGGGTGTAACGCACCTTAATGCTTCAGTTAGACCGCAGCACTCTCAGATCAATTTAGCATGTTAAATGTCGCAGTTGTATGAAATTGGTCCATAATGTAACCACATGTTACTTTTGTCCCTCCCCTGTCTCTGTCAACGTTACCGAGGCTATCAACAAAGATAGGCCAGCATGATAAATAAAACCTTCACTGACACTCAGCCTACAGATATTTCTACCAGATAATTTTACAATATTTAACAAAAGAATATTACCTTGAAAACAGAAAATAAATACATTTTGTATTTTTTAAATCAGTTTTTCTACTATCACCCTGGCAAAACTGATCAGATGAGGCTTACGCGTGAACACAAAGACTTACTTACATCTGTGTTATAAAAGAAAATATCCATTTTGCAACTGTCCCTGTGATTCTTTTGTCCCTACTCTCCCCTATTTGTTACTTTTTAACCATTGAGGTTTAATGCATTATCAGTTGGTATTCAAGCAAAAAGGTTTCTGTTTCTCCAAATCTTCAGTTTAAATTACTCATAACTCCTGTGCTGTTCTGCTCAGTGGTCACAGTCATCTCTGCCTGCTGTAGGATTTTTTCTCTCCATATGTCATGGTTTTCATTGGCTCACTTGCAGTTGATAGCATTACTGGCCACAAATATGTAGATGAAAGGTTTGGATATTCATTCAAATTGCAAGTCTACTCAGTGGTGAATTATAATTTTAAAAGTAGTGAAGTACCAGTAAAATCAGAGACTTGAAAAAGTACTAATGAAGGTACACAAAAATGACTTAAGTATAGTAATAAGAGTAGTTGTACTTCATTACATCCACCCCTGTAAAACACTAACTTTTCTGACCATAAACTGCTATTTGCTTCAGAGTTATTATAAATATGGCTGAAATGCACATTTATTTGTGCGTCTGTGTGTGTGTGTCTGAAAGGCAATAAATAACAAGTGGAAAATCGCCTGTGTTTTTACAACTCTATATTACATTAGATGGTAATTGAAACAGAGGAAGATGAGTAGCTCGGATGAGATAATGGATTAACAAAGTGGAAAACAGATGCACAGATGTGGCGTGTGACTGGGGACACACACACACACACACACACACACACACACATCTAAAACCACACACCCAGTGAAAACACAACACAGCAGCTTTAAAAATGATCATACACATCCCCCCATGTGCATCCTTGCATTTAAACTAAGAGCATTTTAAAATCAGTCAATCATAACCTCATTATTACTGAGAGGATAAAGAAAATGTATTGCATCGTTTACAGTAAAGGAGGGAGAGAGTGGAGACCTGGTCAGATTTGAACCGTCTTCGCTGTCTTAATTGCACCAATTTGGACAATTTATTTGACAATGATGTGTTACATAATGGTGTAACACAACCATTAGCTCTAACAACAGGAGGGTTTAATGGTCTCTCTGCAGAGGAAAAATTATTCAAATGAGACTGAAGACCATGTACATTTTCTGCTTTCTCTCTTTAGTATGATTTAGGCTATATATACAGTATATATGTTTTTTTTTTAAATAGTCTTTTATCTCTGCAGACAGAGATAAGATGTTACAATTGTTCCCAGTCTGCCCCACTTAAAAAACATATTCCAGACAAATGCACATGCTGATAATATTGTATAAAACCCATAATACCCATAACACCCTTGGTAAAAAACAGTAGTTTTTATCATAATAACAATGATTTTCTTATGCTAGAATTCTGCATCAACTCTGATATTGATGACTGTGCTGTATGTGTTACTTTCCTATTGACCCATAGGACAAAACAAGATTAAAACTTTGACCTAGGGGCATTATTTTGTGGGATACTTTTCACATTATAGCCGTATCCACAGTGAACACCCTCTTGGGTATTATCTCCATTTCTTTGTGCTAACAATCCACAAGCCACCAGAACGTGAACACTTTGAAGAAAGCGGTGACATTTTCAAACACCAGTAGAGAACAGATAAAGCATGAAAAGCTCTTGCTTAGAAAATGAGAAAACAGGGCAGAGGAAAAGGAAAAGAGAAGAAAGGAGAGGACAGGTGTGATTCCCACTGAGTTTTCTGTACAGACCTCTGAGAAGAAACAGAAAGAAAAGTAGAAAAAAAAAAAAAAAGGGAAGAGAAAGCTGAGAAGTACAGAAGGGAGCGGCGGAATCGCTCCAGTCTGTGTTCAACCTGAATCCCAAATCAACAGGCCTGTTAAAACACGAGTGATTAGGGAGAAGCTCTGCATTTTGTCACTTTAGAAATATGGTATAAGAGCGGCTGATGCTTTGATTTTATGTCTTGCAGCGTTGCCAGCTGTAAAGTGCTTTCTCTCTTGCCAAATTTTAAGTGCTCTTGTCTGGGCTATCGTATTAGGCTTTGCATAAAATAAATATGATTCAAATTGCACAAAGTCCACTAACACGAATATCACACCTACTCTGTGATGTCTTTTAACCAGTAATATCCTGGCTCTCCATTTTGGAGATCTGATCTCTGAGATCTTTCTGTTTTTGAAGTTTTGGTGTCTCTTGGCACTGCTCTTAACTGTATCCCAAATCTATATCACACACTAATTGCATAATATACACTGCACTTATTGTTATAGTGAACTGTTTTTTCAGTTTGTTTACAAGAAATGAACATACTTGATGATTTACTCACGTTAATTAAGCTGTAAGTTTAGAATATCACTAATTAAGCTTAACAAAGTGACCAAAATTACTTATTTTTTGCTTTCTGAGGTGCTCCTGGAGCTATTTTGCCAGTGAGGTTTAATTTTCTAACCGCGACAATCATCTCCATTTTTATTGTGCAATGCATTGTGGTGGAATAATATTCATAAATGCTCGAAAAAAAAAAGCAGTAACTTCATTAAAGCTGCAGTAGGCAATTTGAACGTGCACAATGCAAAATGGTCCACCTCTGTCTCTGCTGTCCCTCCCACAAATAACGCGCAAAACATACACATGCATTTTGCTATGCTTGAAGCAGAACATCAACTAGTTGTTCTACTTGGCGAGTTATGTCTGACACTAAGACACCGAAACACCAGGACACGTAACCCAAATCACCTTCATAATGTAGTCGCTGTGATTGACTAGTTGCATGCTAGCTAACACAGATTCGATTCAGACCTGATCCAGTTTTTGAAAGAAGTACAAAGTGACGGGAGCTTTTTTTTTTTTTTTTTTTTAATCCTTTGATTGGCCTGTTGATTTAGGGTTCTCTACAACCACAAAAGGTGCATTCTCAGTGCTGTCACACCTGTCCGTTCCTTCCCGTTGCGTCTCCACTGGGGGCTTTCAAGCAGAAGGTAGAATGAGGACTGCTTATTGTACTCCTCCCGGTCTAAGATCCTAACCGTTATGCTCTTCCTGTATGGGACACACACATACACACACACATAGAGGGAGGTGGTGAATGCATGCATGGAAAACAAACAGCATGGCAAGGTATGCACATAAAAAAACATCAACAAAAAAACAACAACAAAAAAAACAAAACACACACACACACACACACACACACACATATACGAGGTGGAGTGGTGGATGTGGTGGGATGAGGTGATCCACAACCTGCTGCATGTTCAAGGACACATCAGGAGGTACATGTCAGTCAAAATGTCCTCCCGTGTGCCTCCATGTGTTCAGAACATGCAGCCTCTGCGGACACTGTGGCGGACACTCTCAGGGTCACCCCCGTCCTGACCTTTGGTGTCGTTGCTCTCCACCAGGCGAGGCTCTCCGATCTCTATGTAGAAGGTTTTGTTCTTCTCATACTCCTCGTCATCGATTATTTTCACCTTGATGGTTTTACTGAGGAAGGGGAGGAAGGGGGAGGAAGGAAAAGAGGAGGAGGGAAGAGAAGAAGGCAGAAAAAAGTGAGGACAGGACAGGCTGGAAACTGGAAAACCAAGAGGAAACAGGAAAAGAGCTGTGTTTGGTTTTTCCACAGGCATCTACAGCTGGAGAGCATTTTATTTGTCTGGTTTATGGCTGTTTTACCTTGAAACCACATAAAAGTTTGGATATTTCCACCTCATATAATCACAAGATCTGATGTCAGATTAATCTTTGATATTATCGGAACAGCTCACATTAGTTTGACGAGTTTGATCTGATAAATGCCTTGCTGCGTCAGATTGCAGGCCTGATCAAAGCTCAATTCAGTCTTCGCCTCCAGCTTCATACCAGCATGTTTTTGTTTTTTTTTTGTTAAAAAAAAAAAGAAGCTTTGTCACTTGGATGCTTAATAATAAATGAAGTCTGCTGTGGCTGGAGAGTTTATCAACTCTATCAGTCATTTTGGCAGCTGGACAATCATGAATCACAATAATGAATTTGGCTTCTCTGGATCCTGCACCAGGTGTGCAATTTTAGTATTTTACACTGTAAAAAATCATGCAGGAATTTGGCGATGTCAACAATTGGATAGATTCTTTTTATAGTTTGTAATAAAAATATATCATAGAAACTTGCTGTGTGTCTCTAATATACTTTAAGATAGGATAATGATAACATTCTGAAAAATGATGACGTTAGTACACTGAAAAAAAAAAAAGAAAAAGTTGGGAAAACTCTAAAATTTCAAGGCAACTTTCAGATTTCTGAGTTTTGAGCCCAACTCAAACCCCAAAAATTTGTACTTCAAAAATTGTTAAATTAAGTAAACTCACTGAAGTGAAAGTGAGTAAAAGTTGGCAAAACTTTGTTTAGTTTATTTCAAAACTTAAGAGTTTGAGTTTGGTTAAAAACTCAAAAATCTAGTGAAGGCAGTTGCCTTGAAATTGTGAGTTTTCTCAACTTTGTTATGTACATTGCATTGAGTGATTAAAATGTAATAAATCCAGTGGGAGCAGCATCTGTTTCTGAGCAGTTCCAGCTTTAAGTTCCTGAAGATCTGAATCTTCAAACTGAGAAATGTAAAAAGAATCAAATTTCTTTGTAATTTTTGTCAGTGTGTGACTGAAGAGTTGTTGGTTCAGTTTAATATTCAAGTCTATTGAACATGATTTCTGAAGTACAAATGAATTCATATGTTTGTTTGACTGGAAAAGTTTATTTGCTTCGAATAATTACAAAGTTACCTCAACTTGTCCTTTCAAATTTAGTAAATTTCAAATTTTCAGGCAGCCAGGACACTAACTTTTTTTAAAATTAAATGACACCTGTTGAGTCTGAATGTGTGTAATTTCTTAAAATTTACATGTATAAATCAAAGAAGAATTTTTTTAACAACTTGATGCCTGTGGAAAACCGAGGTAATTCACCATCAATTCAGCCAATCCAGCCAATATTTAAATTTTTGGCAAAATCGACTATAAAATGTTGGAGTCAAAGATTATGATATCCAAAAAATGAGCACTTTAGCAGATGAGTTGTGGGCTCTTTTCAAGCCAATGGCTGAATTCCCAGTGAATTGACATGTACTGTAGTCTTTAGAGTTGAAAGGATCAGCATTTAGACAAGACTGAGACATTAGAAGAATAAGAAATTATCCAGGACCAGATGCAATGAAAGGAGAGATCAAGCAGGAAAATAACAATAAAGAGAACAAAGAAAGATATTTCTGCTGCTGCTGCCGCAATTAACGCCTTCAACACCTTCAGCAAACACCCTCAACAAGACACAGTAAAGATACCAGTCTAACCAGCTCTGCTTTGTGATTTGAAACAAAAGAAACAGTACAACAAGTGAAATGAACATGCCGATATACCACATCTGAAACAGCACATACACTGCTGTCATCCTCCTTCTAAACCTTTCACTATCTGATTAATTAAACAGTAATAAACCAGCCAGTAAACTGTAACATCAGTCTGTCAATGAACAAAGACAAGCCAATGATTCCTTTCTCTGAAGCTGAGTTTTCACCAAGACTTAACCCACCAAGTGTAGCTCCCATTATTGACCGAGCGAATGCTGCAGTAAGACTCAGTATGGAGAGAGAGAGTGTGTGTGTGTGTCTGTGTGTATTTATTGTGGCACTTGGCCTCAGTCATATTTGGCAGAGAAGCTAATATCTGAGGTCACAGCGCTATGGAGCGGGACGCAATGTGTATGTGTGTGTGTGTGCATATATGTGTGTGAGTGACTGCCTGTAGGTGTGTGCATATGTGTGAATGTGAGTGTGTGTGTTTATCTGTGTTTCCAGTCTGGAACAAAAGCCAAATTCTGATCCAAATCCACTACAGGCAATAACAAAAACATCTGAGAGAATACTTATAATCTGGCCTATAGGGTGGGAACTGGAACACACACACACACACGCTTATATAAGCCACTATCTCGGATCACAGGCCTGCAACCTGTTTTGAATCGTCAGCAGGCGTCGTGTTAGCAGCACTTCATCTGAATCCACACTTTCTTAACTGAGCAGCCGTTTGACAAGGAAAAGGAATAGTTCATATACTGTCAACCACCTCAGGCACACCACACACACACACACACACACACACACACACACACACATCTGTCAGTATTCCGAAATTTTATCAAGTAAAAGTAGCAGCAGACCTTCTTCACAGCAGCCGATATGACATGAAATATTCAGGTAAACAGCAATGATCCTAATAAAGGTTCCTTCAGGTCAGACTGTCAGGGTGCTGCTATTGTGCATGTTGGCTCATTGGAAAGGCTGTCATGTGTGTTTATCCTTCAACATCATATCAATTTTCCTGCTGTGAAAATGGTCTATACTGCACCGTGAAAGTACTAAATTACAAGAAAAAGACCAGCATTCAGAATACTTTAACCTGCAGTGGGGGACATTTACTTATTAAATGAACATCTGTCACATTCAAGCCTTTGCCAAATGAGTTCACACGATGCTAATTACGCCCCTACTCAGCAGGTAAATGTCTGTTGTCTGGCAACACTCCTACACATCTACACATTAGACCATGGACCCCAGTCTTAAGGAACAGAGATGTTCCAATAGCTGTACTACTAACCCTGTGTGGATGCAATGATTGCTGCCATTGTTGTGTGGTGTGGCTCAGGTTAAACCTTTTGTCTAATATGAACAAATACATACAGAGAATGAATGGGATAGAACATAACTTTGCCATCATGGGGAATAAAAAATGGCTTTCAGGGAAGAAGCACGGCTCTGTTTTGAGGTTAATTTTTTTTTTAGGTTTGAAGTTAATAAAGTCTTTATCGTCAATCAATGATCAAACCAGGATCACTATAAATCCAATCAATCAAAACCCTATTTATTCCCTTGTTGTTCCAACTTCCAAAAAATGTGATAAAAGTGAAAATATTATATTCCTCCTTTCACTGGGGGCCTCCTACAACCCATTGAAGGACTGCTGTTGGTTGCTGGACCCTAGTTTGAAAACCACCAGAGTAGGCTACAGCGTGGCAATTACAGGTCAGTAAGACAGTTGATCGTTGAGTCTCATTCCCAAAACGGGGAATGAGATTTAACAATCAACAAACTTCGAGCCACCAATCCAAGGTGTCGGCAATGTGACAACCTGGGAATGAGACTCAACAATCGACTATCTTTCTCCAGAATCACTTACTGCACCTTTAAGCAAAGAACATAAATAAATGTTGTACTTTCCTACTACGGACAGTCATGGCGTGTGTAGCATACCTCACCGATGACAGAAGACATAAAGCAGCCGAATAATCATATAATTATACACAGGAGCCTCACAGGTTAATCTATCAGCTGCAGAATACAAACACAGTAGAGGGTAAACCATTAAAATATGCAAATACCAACACACGCACACACACACGCACACAAATGTCAGGGGTTAACTCATTACACTAGAGGGATTAACCCATTTATCACTGTCCCACAACAGCAGACGGAGAGCGGTTTTCACCTTCTGGCCTTGAGGAGCTCAGGACCAAGAGGCTGTCAGTTAACACTCACACAACAGCTGGAAGTGATGGTGTAAAACCCTCCCCTGCCTCAAGGTGGAGACCTCGAGCAAGGCACTTAAACATCTCAAAGTGATGGAGCGGAGGGGCTCAGGGCCCAGCAGTGTTTACATTCCCACTGGGGATATAACCACTGCAACTACTACTTCAGTTAAAACAAGGCCTATTACCAATGGAGAAGTACAAGGGGATTTTTTTAATGATTTTGGAATTTACCTTCACACTTTTTTCTGTGTTTCACATTTGTTTACAATAAACAAAGTCTGCTGATTGGCTGCCTCTCTGAGTGGGTGTCCTTCTTGGGCAGCTAGATGCACCTCTTCATTCTGCACCCACACTGCTATCACAGCCTGAATTAAAAGTCCTCAGCAGCCTCCACAATAACAAGTAAAACCAAGCAAGTCTTGTTAAAAAAAAAAATACAACTCCAGTTTGCTGATTCATGAGACCAAAATTTTCAGATCATAGGATTTTTTTTCCTTTGAAGAATTTTTGCAAATTACCGACATGGCAGATTGGCCCTAACCCTTTGCCAGGATTGACAACACAGATCACAGTCAAAAAGCACCACTAGTCCCATGTGAATAGGAATGTTGGCTGTGTTTCCCTTAAAAAAACAAGAACGTTTCCAGAAAATTAGCTAAAGAAGAAATGTTTTTCTATCATCAACCTAATTTATCACAGCCCATAAACCATTTTAACCAGTGAGGGCTATCTGATGTGAGAGGAAACTTAAATGACTCTCTGTGTGGACAGAGAGCAAAAACTGTGATTTAACTCCTATAAATGTGTAAAACGAGAATGAATCATTTCTGCAGAGTCAGACTGGTGGACTTCTCTTTCCCCTCAAATGGTGACTCCTCTGTTGAAGCTGGCAAACCTCACAGATGACCAACTCGCTGCAAACACACACACAGATGCTCACACACACCACACAGACACACACATATTCTCACACACTTGTACAGTCAAACAAACAGATCCAGTCAGTGTATCAATGCAGATATAATTCATCCACAACGAGCTGATCTCTATCTGCAAACCTCTTGTCTCTCTCTTCCCTTGTTTCACACATAAACGCACACTCAAATGTGTGAACACCCACCCACACACGTGCACGTCCCTCCGCATGACAAACATGCTGGCTGTACAGTACGCTGTCCGTTGCCATGGTAACGCAATGTTTGGGTAACCAACAGGGGTGGAGAAGATTGTTTCCAGACCAATGATGTGTCTGTGTGTGTGTGGGTGGGTGTGTGTGGTGTGTGTGTGTGTGTGTGGTGTGTGTGTGTGTGTGTGTGTGTGTGTGTGTGTGTGTGTGTGTAAAACTGACAAGTGAGAGTGTTTGAGAGAGAGAAAGAGGTCAAACACTGTACACTCACAATAATGATTTGTACGTGTCAGTGTATATACGTGTGTGTGCATGTGTGTATAATAATGTGTGTGAGACAGACTTTGACACGACACAGTAGCCTGCGATGCTTGTAGAAAGTGGTGGCTCTTTGTGTGTCTGTATTCAGTCACGTTAATTTACAATAGAACAGTGTGAGGAAATGTGTGTTTGTTTTTATATCTCAGTGGAGACTAAAAGTGACTGGACACCAATTTTTGACTGACACACACACACATGCACACAAATTTTTTGATCGATTAACAATAATTGGGGAAACAACTAAGTGAAATAAAGATTAACATGATAGATTCAGCAAATTCCTGTTTGTGTATTTTCCCTACATAATACATACATTTTAACAGAAAAGAAAATTACATAACACTTTATGGTACAATTACTCACTTTAAAGGTTTTTAAAAAATCTAAATGATTCCAGTCTTTGGGTGTCATGTTTCTGTGCACACTCCTATGACATGTAATGTTAGACAGCTGATCCCCGGCATTATTAGATCTTGGTACAAACTTAATGGCTCAGTGATGCTGGTGAGATTTACTGTTTAGATATCAAAATTTGGTATCCAGTGACAATGCCGTTTTCCAATACTCAGTAGTATATACGCCATTCGGACGTTGACATAAAAGTATCAAAATTCAATATCCTACCCAGTGTGTCATGTGATGGTTCAGTTCAGTAAGAATAATGGAGTATGTAGTGTGCAGAAAAACACTTATCTGACAAACTGAATGTGAAAGTTACACTCTTTGCACATATGCATGTTTGCTCCTCTATACTTGTGAGGACCCTCGTTGGCATAGTGCCGAGGTTTTCAAAGTGGGAGGTGGGCCTCCCCAGAGGGGATCACATTAGTTATCAAAAGGAGATCACATAGAATATCCTAAATAAGTATGATTTTGTCAAAGAGATAGCTCAGAGACTGGGGGAATTAAACAGTTTTTTCCCAGAGTCAGAAACCAATAAATGCCTTTCGGAGAGACCTTTTTAAGTATTTAATGTAGTCTGAAGTTATGTCCCACGGAAAACTTAACTGCTAATTAACAAGCAAGTAAACTTTTTTCAAGTTTTGTCTGAGGGGAGGTGCACAGTCTCAGACTTTGAAAACCCCCCGCATAGTGCATTCTGTAGCCCCTTACTTTGACCGTAAAGTAAACCTTACCTCTGACGGTAACCCTAAAAACAAGTCTTAACTCTCTAAAAAGCATGTTGACAGAGGTCCAGCTAAAACGTCCTCACTTTCCAAACACACTCTCATTCTCATGGCTTTGAAATCAGTTTGGTCCTTGCAAGGACTGAAAGACCATAAAACACACACATGCACACACACAGACAGAGGTGGTATCACACTTACATGGCAGCATTCACAAACGTATCACATCTCTCATGCTTTGACACCCACACATGAACACACTCAAGGAATTTCAGCCACAGGAATCCAAAAGTGCACTCACACACAACCTCACACACACATTACTCCAGGGACCACAACGTGTGTGCATCTGTGTTTCCACAGAGATGTCCTCCATCTGACTTTGCAAAAAGAAAAAAAAAAAATTAAAAAACAAGTGAACATCTGAGCAGCTGTGACAGATCTCTTCTCAATCACCTCTCCAATACACTCCATCTCCTCATTTCCTCCCACTGTTTCTCTCCTTTGTCTTTCATAAACAAGATTCCTGCAACACTTTTAACACTTGGCCTCTGTCAGGGTTTATAAAACATTTCAACGAAACTCTTAAATACACAAAACTTCTCAAGATATAGCCAGACAAATAAGATCTAATGGAACAAACAGGCAACAGATTATTAAGAAACTAGCAGAAAGGTTCCTAAACTACAAACACACACTGAGGCCAGTAGGTGATCTGACTGTGCCAAAATACAGTTTCCCTGCGTGCGCTCATGTCGGTGACCTTCACTTTTCCTTTTTGCTGATCAAGTTTGTTCATGTTTGGCTTTCTGTTGTCATGATTTTCCATCCTCGTCTCCTTACAAAATAAATGATTTTGCAGGTTTTGGCTCTGAGGCTCCCGCAATTTGGACCCTGAATATCTGCCATGATGCTTTGAGACATGAACGTGGTGACTGTCGGAGCTCTTTTAAAAGGACTAGATCACATGATTTGGCTCAAAGACAGGAAAATGATCTGTTCCATGATAACACTTACCCATATAATAAATTGTTTACTTCCAAAGAGAGAATACTAGAGGGGGAAACAGGACAGGGAAAGATGTGTGGCAATGTTTGGCAGTTTTATGCAAGAGACTGAGCAGATATATACCAAATATGGCAGACTGTTTGAAGGTTAAAATCTGTTAGGAGATACATATCAGTTAGATCAAAAAATCTGCCTAAATGGCAATTTGCAATTGATGTTGGGATGTAACAATATATTAAATACTGCAATATTACAATAAAAAAGTCTCAATACCTGTTACAATATCTACTGTGGTTAATTATTTTATTTTATTATTTTTATTTTACTTTACAAAATCCAAAATCACTGTCAGGGATTGCTGCATTGTTTGTGTTTTGCAGTTGTAGATGAATAATACAAACATTCATTGCTAAAGACAGTTCATGCCAAGTTTTTTTCTCATGCTTAGGTCCTACTTTTATTTTATTAAGGAAGTAAAGCAAGGACCAATTATACAAACAAAAATACACAGCAGATTCTTTATTTAATAATGGACATCTTTTCACGTGATAATTTTTCTGTTTTTTATATCACAATAAATGCTGTATCATCAACTTTTGGTCATTAGTATTGAAGCTGAAGCTGAGTTTTTGGTATCATTAGATCCCTAATGTTTTCACATGTAATATATCTGAAAGCCACAAATGCATGTATTTGAAATCCTCAGAAACACAATGTTAGTGCTGTAAGCTAAAGTGAGCAATGTCAGTGGAATACTGTGTGCAGTTATGTGCCTACATGTGTGTAGCCTACATTTAATACACCAGTGGCTACTGCGCTAAACTGCAACCCATAACAAACGTCTGTCAGGTTAGAAATGACAACTTATAGAAACCTATTGGTTGCATGGCAACAAGCTAGCAACCCCTGCGTTAAGTTCAAGGGTTTTTACTATGCAGCCCTCAATTATATACTGCGTCCCTAAACTGGCACTCAGTTGTCAAAACTTTAGGAATCCCTGACATATAAATGTATATATGTGCTTTTTTGTAGGGATACATCATTTGTTAAAAAAAAAGAATCTATGTCAGAAGCATGGAAGCACATCATTTCTGTGTCTATGTTGCCATCACTACCATTTTAATTAACTTGTTGGTTTGTTTTCTCAAACATGCTGCAGCTTTTCATACGACTGAACAGTGTGGCTGCCTCAGCAACTGTGATGGAGGAACTTAAAGCCAAAGCCATTTTGCATGCAGCCTTTGAGTTATTTTTTTTTTTCCATTTGCTATTTAAATGTGTACTTTCTTTCTAGTTCCATGCGCACACTGTATCTTGTATCTAGCCGAGAAAACAAAGTTGCCAGTGTGTGGTTACCCAGAGGGCCTCTCTGTTGCATGGCACATATTTCACACTAACAAAGCACTTTCCTCTGCCTCACACACACACACAAACACAAATACACAGGAAGTTGTAAAGCACAACGGGCAGCGCAGTGCCGGTCACTCCCCTCTCCTCAGCAACCTGCCTTAGCGACGTATTTGGATCGGAAAATTTGAGTTTGGGAACCACCACTTTATTTTAGGTTTGAGGAAAAAATGCTGCCGCTCAGCTGGCTAGTGTGTGTGTGTCTGTGTGTGTGTTTGTGGAGGGTGGAGGAAGTGGGGGAGAGTGGACAACCAACTCCAGTTTACATGACAGTGATGGAACAAACCTGTGTGTTTATCTTTGTTTGTGTTTTTTGTTTGCGAAATGTGAATTTGGTGGGAGTGTGGTGTGTGTGTGTGTGTGTGCGTAGAACTGGCCTTTCAGACTGTGAACTAGTTTGTTTGTGTGGAACAGATTGCTGGTGGGTGGACTTCGGTCGCAGACTAAACAAAAGAAGTGTGTGTGTGTGTGTACATACATACGTGTTGTATCCTTGTGTGGATGGATGAAAGAGTGTCAGCATGGGTGCCTGTTTGTGTGTGTGTGTGTGTGTTTACGTCAGTTTATACTTGTCACTGCTTCATATACAGAGAACAAGAGTGTGTGTCTGCACGTATATATTGATATGATTACATAAATGTGAACATGGGAGTGAAAACGGTGATTTTATTAGCAGGGGTGTCTAAATGCTTATGTGTGGCACAGTTCAACACAGAGAGCCCTACAGTGAGTGTGTGTGTTAGTGTGTGTGGGTGGGTGGTGTTTACATGCAGTGGTTTTATAAGACAAAGCTGATAATGATGTTGGCCGCAGTGGGAAACCACAACAATAGGCTGACAGTGCTTGGCCAGGCCTCCTCTTAATAAGCTCCAGTCTGCTCACTAATACACATAATCCTGACTTTATGGAGGCTAATGGGAACACAAAAAAGGTTACACACACACCTGCCGCAGGGCTGCTCGGCCCCACGCTGACTATGGGGCTCACAGTTGATGTCTGAGTGTTTCTCCTTCCCTCTTATTTTTCTTATTAATCTGTGATATTTTTGAGTATTATTAACTCCATAAATCACACATATTCTTTTTACTTTATACTTTGAACTTTGGTACATTCCTTGGTCCAATATTTTGCACATCCTCTTTATTTCTTTCATTAAAAACAAATAACATGTTTTTCATATTTTTATGTCAATGTTTTCTGTTTTACATTTATGATTCTTGTTGTTTGTAGTGCTTGTTTTTTATGTTTCCCTTTTTCTGACCGAGTTTATTGTTGTGCACCAAAATACCGAGGCAAATTCCTTGCATGTGGGCAATAAAACTGATTCTGAAACAGAAAACAGAATTTTTTTTTTTTTTGTCTTTGATTCATCAAATTCACTATGTGTTATATCATCAGTATATTTCCATATAAAATTCAATAATTTCCTTGTAAAGCATTTAGACAGAAGGCCAATCATCTCAGGCAGAGCTCTGAAGTATCATGATAATGCAGTTGTCAAAAGAGATGGTTAAAAACTCCAAGTTTTTGAGGTCTAGATTTGGCTGCTGGCTGATGCAAAGCATTGCATTAACAAGCTATTTAAGTTATGAAAAGCATAATGTGTTTTTGTTAAAGGAGCAATATGGAATGAATTTACCGTAGTAAATCATAAAATGACCACGATATGTCATCAGAGATTAAGGAAACATGTTGAGTTGAAGTACTGGCTTCTCTTACAACAACGTTACAGCCACTATGTTCCCCTTTGAAGTTTCAATTCCAGTCTGGAACGTCCTGTTTTACATTTATTAGAGTTAAAATTAATGCTGTCCAGCCTACGTCCTTGCATCCTGCAGGCACCCTGCCTGAGCTTTGAGCCCGGGGAGGAGGGGGTGGGGGGGAAACTATTCGCTTCAACCATAGATCAAATATTTAATAGAGATTAAACCTGTTTAATAAACTGTTTATAGATCCACTTTGCTATTTGGACTGCTGTCCTCATTTTTGGACGCTATGGTCTCACATACTGCTCCTTTAATGGAGCACTGTGAAAACATGGCCACCTGTCGGAGGTAACTCTGGAATACGGTAGTGAGGTGAGTTACAGCCGCTCCAGAGACGATGAAGACGGCAGGCAGGGACAGGAGAGGCGAGAAAGTGGAGAGGAGTGAGCAGGAGGTCGAGCATTAGAGAGGCAGCGCAGAGCCAGAACATTTTCACATTTAATACAGTGGATTAAGGATTTATTCTCAACAAAACCAGAGCTGGGGTTTGTTAAAGAGTGAAAAGACAAACCAAGACTTTTAGGAGAAGTTTGAAGTTTGTGTCTTACAAACAAGCTCATCTAATTTTGCTAAAAGTGAAAAACTTGAATTTGTTATGGACAATTGGTGTAAAAATATTTCCTTTCTTGACTTTTTGTGAATTTATTTTGCTTATTTATTAGACTAATAAAGCTAGGACTGCTGCCTCTTGAGGCACAAAGCAGTTTTACTAGACAGGATGGGCAGGGGCTAGTTGGTTAGCATGCTAACATCAGTTGATATCTGCAACACAGATCATAGATGTCTGTGACAAAATTCATGGCCATATTTTACAAGTTGCTCCTTCAATTTCTTGTGAACGATGAAACGATCGCTGTATCACCGCCATTTCTCGGAACTGAGATGCCTGAGTTTCCTTGAATGCACCAACAATGAAACTTCATTCACTTTGTAACTTGCGACAACACTTTATAACCTTGTGACAACAATATATCTCAGATAGTGGTTAAATATCTCAGCAAGTCTCTGCAAGTTTATTTTTACACTATAATCTAATGAATGAAAACTGTGGGCTGCCTGTGGAACAAAAATCAATCTTAAACCTGTGGAATGCGTTGAAATTTTTCATTTTCAAACATTTGGTATGAATAAAAAGTATGAATGAAAAATATGGTTATGGTTAAACTCTCCACTGCAGAGAGGAAAAAATAAATCAAGGTTTGACTGGGAAGCCTCCAGTAGCCAGCTGCTGAAGGTTGCGCTGTAACGTGATGCATCTATTCTAGTTTAGCTCAATAAAAGCTTTCTCCGTGCAGCCAGAAGTTTGGTGAGGAACTGCAGTGACAGCCATTTTGCTTGTTTTCTCGGCTCATACTCTATCTATCAGTCTGATACTGAACAGGGCTGTAAAAATAATGTTTATGGTAATGGTCATTTTTATTGGACAGCGCTATGCAAAACAGTTGGTGAAGTCGTAAACAGCAGCCAGACTCCATTTTTGTTTGTGTATATCTGTGTGTGTGTGTTTGTGTGTGTCTTTTAAACTTTTTTTCTCTCATCACAGGGAGTTTCCCTGTCTTCTCTGTGTGTCTGGCTATCTCGCTCTCCCTCCGTTCCTATCTGCAGTATACTGTATCTTGTTAACCTAATAAGGAGTTTGGAAAATCCTGGGGACTCCCTCACACACACACACACACACACACACAAAACCATAAACGCACACACACACAGCTTTACACAGGAAGAGCTTGTAAATCTGGATAACATGTTAACTTCAACCAACTTCCAAGGAACTAAAGCTGTTTCTAAGTGGTGCTTAACACTTCTGAACACATTGTTTTTTAATATATGTGTGTCTGTGTGTGTGTGACAGAGAGAGAGGGTTTGTGTTCATGTGTTGTGGTCCAGAAATTAAACATCATCTTGGACTTATTAATAGGCCTACTTATCAAAGTGTTGCTGTGAATTCTAGGATTACAACATCACATAGTGTAAATTGTGACTCATGTGTGTAACCTGAAGCAAACAATTGCAGAGACACAACCTTTCCTTGGTCCAGAAAATACAACATTGCTGTTTTTAGGCAGCAACATTGTATTTTTCTGTTGGAAGAAGGAAGAAGAACGAAGTAGGCAGTGCTAGAAGTTTGTTATGCAGTGACTGTTCACAGGGCTGGTGAGCTAATTGTTAACAGCCAGGCATATGCTAGCTAGTCAATTTTTTTTTCCTCAGGATTGTACATCAGTTAACCTAGCAGAGTCACTGAAAAAGCCGCAGCTGATTTTGGTACCACTTTACGGTAAGACTGCTCTCATAAGGGGTTTATACTTAGGTTAATAATTAGGTTTTAAACACTTTATACACACCTTTTGCTTTCCGAATAGTGAGCCCTCATTTTCCTCTTCTGCCTCAGATTTCATTGCCTGCTTTATCTTCTCCATCAGCAGCAGTTACACTTGTCAGCTTCATTACATATTTGTTAATAATATTATTAGCATTTAACCAACGTTCACATATATTAATAGTCAAAAGTCAAGTTTCATTTGGCATATCGAATTAACATATCATACCCTGAAGACGACCCAGTGTGGGTCTAAACCAGCCATCGTGCTTTTGTGATTTTTAACCTTGGCATGCTCTATCTAATAAAGGCTTTTATCAACATCCTTGGTTCTGCGCAAGTGTCCCTGACATAAAGCCAGTGGCTTCCCCCCTTTTTTTTCTAAATTGATCAGTTTGACTTTAAGAGCACGTTGCATTCAACTGAAGTTTGACTAATTATAACTTGTTTACTAATGATTTACAACCTAGTTAATGGCCTAATTAAAAACCATTTGTAAATCATTTTGAAGGGTAGTCTTATTGTGAAGTCGTACCCTGAGTTTTATTCACAAGCCGCATTGGGAACAGGACAATAAGTTAAAAGTTTATTCAAAAGATGTATTTATTCTACTGACTCCCGCCTTGTAACTGCATGCAAGTTTTATTCCCACAGAGGAGGGTGAATTAAAAGTAGACTGTGCGAAAGAGCTGATAACTGACTTTCTCCGTTTTGGACTCTCTGGCTTTCTGTTCCTTTGAAAGTCACCACTGTGTAAAAGTTCACCATAGCTGAAATCCACACAGAAGATTTTGTGCAGATTTACTTCATGCATACAAACAAATCACCGGCCCTTTCTATCCTCTCTTAGTTCTCAACTCTGTGAGAAAGAAACTCATAAGGAGAGACTGATTAATGGTGTTTTTAGTTATTCCAGTCAGGATTAAGTGAAAGATGGCTGAGCTCAGCGATTTACAAGCGCTGGACAAACAGTCTCTCACATATGCACAAAAACACACACATACATGCACGCAGACACAAACTAAGGTTTATGATTGCAATTAGAGTAAGAAAACAGTTAGAGGTTGGTGAAGAAGAGGAAAAGCAGTGACACATGGTGAGGCTGCAGAACAAAGTAATATTTAAATATAGCACATATATCATGTTCTGTATGTACAAGCCGCATAATGAGATTGAGGAGAGAGAGTGTGTGTGTGTGCGTGTGTGAGAAAGAGAGAGAGCGAGTAGAGGGAGTAGAGGCAGCAAAAAACAGAGAAGAGAGGGTATGAATGCTAATCAGCTGATGCTGCCAAACCAGCTGCAGCGCTCCATCATTTCCAGGCCATTTATGAGCTCTAAGCTGCACTATGGGATCAGCGCTGATAGAGAGTGACGCACTGTCAAGTGGACTGAAGAGCCTCTGGAGCCACAAGCCACAACTGTGAAAGTGAAAACACATCCTTTCTACCAAGTGTTCCCTGCTATACCCCCAACCTCAGAAATAAAGCTTCAGAAGAGCTAAGATCCCAGGTTAAATATCTCTGCTCTTTGCTGGCTCTCTGTTACACAGGGACTGTTTGCTGCCTTTGGGGATTATACATATATGATCATATTTACACCACTGTCTTTTCCACACACGAGCTGGCCTGCCTTGATTCAGTTTGACTTGTTCCCTCAGCCCAGCATGCAGGGATTTGCATTTCCCTGACTGAAGGTGTGCCTTTTAACTGAAGATAAGCTTAAGTCGAGCCACTTTAAAGCAGTGGATAAACATGTTGTTTCCTTAAATTGTTCAAAATAAAAGTCCCCTGTTATTTTTTTTAAATTTATTTTATTTCTGAAAACGAACTTTGGCCTCATTCCAGAGAAGGTCCATCTTGGGCATGACTTGGCACAGCTTTGCCAATGGAAAAGCCCCACATGTTTATTTATACATTTTATACTTTAGTTTCTTGTCTAAATATTTTTTGTGGCTAAAAAAAGAAACAGAAAAATAACATACCATGAAATTAACTGGCATGACCACAGCCCTACCGCTACATTGACAAGTCAAGTCTGGAGGATTCCTGTTAGATTTTGTTCATTAACATTCCTTAATATTATACAAAACTTTTAAAATAATCTTGAATATATTCATGCATGGCAACTACAGTATGGTTACGGTGTCTTTAAGTTTTGCAAAGGATTGTGGTCATGGTTAGAAAAAAAGCACATCCATTGTATGTCTGTGGGAACCAGACTGCTGTATCCGTCATAAAAGTCAAACATGCTGTGAACTCATGCACCAGCACACACCCTTGTTTTCTGCAGAGGCTCTCTATGTTGTTAAATGTAAAGGTAAATCCTTGGAATCCTGGGGCGATTTCCGTGAAAAAGCCTTTTAGTTTTGTTAAGAAAGAACATTTTCTTTCTCAGAATTCAAATTGGAAGAGCAACTAATTTAACACATGACTAACAGTTGAATGTACACAAAGAAATGACTGCGGCCCACATAGTATCACAGAGACTGTTGCTTGTTTGTATGCAAGTGAGCAACTTATCTGGGAGGGACAGACACCAAATGTCACTAAAACATTTTCTCTAGCTGTACTGAGAATATATTGACGTGATGTCATGTTGGCTGTATTTGTGGAGTCGGAAAACTCTGCAACTGTCAAGAGAAAAAAAACTTGAAAACGTAAAAGGATATCCTCTCCATCTCGTTGGAACAAGCTCAGTGGCAAAACAAGGATGAAAACATTCCCAGGTGATGAAAAAGCTTTTATTTGGCTGTTGAATCTCGCAGTTTAAAAGAGCATGCAAAATGTTTTAGTATTTTCCTCAGAGACTTGTGCTGCATATTTTTTAATACTCATTTTTCAACAAAAACTCTGACTTGCCGATACTTTCCAAAACCAGCAGTGTCATGAGTCTTTTTATCCCTCTCTCCCAAGATGAGGAAGGGATGCAGACTTTCAGGGGAGTTTCAGCGAGGGAAGACATTCAGGTTGAGGTTTTATAGTTTGACATGTCAGATGTGAACACTTTCACTCCTTTATTACGCCGAAATAGCGTCCCTCCTCCTGTGCATGTGGGCTCTGGGTCCTTATCCATGTCTTCAAACAACAAGACATCTGTGCCAAAACCTTAGGAAAGATGATTTCATCTGAAACAGCTCTCCTCGTCTAACTCTTTACTTATCTTTCTTACCTGTGGGACCAGAAAACAGCATTCAACATGATTTTTCAAATCATGCGTGACTCAAGCCAAATTGTCTTTCTGGTTACTTTCAGTTACTTTAAGAATATATTTGATGGTAATAGATATGTGTGTGTATGTTCCTGCTCCTTGTAGGAGAAATTTTCCTTCTCAAGTTCCAATACAGTGTCATCCTTTATATCTATCCAGTACTCTTGCTGCCAAAATTGACTCCATATCAAAATTATTTTCCTTGTAGATCCCTTATTAAACCACCCTGACTCTCTCTCTTTACTGCAGGTGTTCCACTTCTCTAGGAGAGCTTCTTCCTCCATGATCGTCATGTCTGTCAAAACCTAGCCCTGTTGTAAAACGCTCTGATTTTGTCCAACATGACAGAAAATGCAATTTTCTTTACTTGACATATGTAATGCCTTTAAAGGTGTTTCACTGCTACTCGACCCTGCACCATAAAGGTTGTTAGTGATGAAAAGGTGAGGCTAATTCCATCTTTGCTGAATAGGTAGAAGGGGATTAGTCCATTACACGTCCTTTCACCGACGCCCCCTCACTTACTGCTTTCTTGATTTACTCTCTTCATCTGTGTCCCCTCCTTTCACCATACAGAATGCATTTAAACAGCAAAAAAAAATTGTACTTTTCGATCTTCTGTGTGTCTGTGTGTGTGTGTGTGATATCTGTGCCTGTAGTCATGTTTGTGTGTGTGTTTGCTAGTTTTCCCTGCTTTCCTTCTTTTTTCTCTCACTCTTTCTTTGATTACACGCTCAATCAGCCACTTTGTGTGTGTGTGTGTGTGTGTGTGTGTGTGTGTGTGTGGGGAGGGGGGGTGTCAGTGGGTGTGTGTTTGTGTGTGTGTGTGTGTGTGTGTGTGTGTGTGTAGCAATGTTTGTTGGACTGTAATAGCATGCAAGTAAGGAAGGAAAGGCGGGTTACTACAGCGTAGACTGTAACAGAGGGCAGCTGATCTAACCAGGGTCACAAACTAACAGATTACTTTGATATAGATCACGACAACTACATAAACTACATTCTGTCAACCGGAAAACAGTCAGTTTAAATGTATGTATTTACTGACTTCTGAGGCAAATTCACCTTGATGTGGAAAACTCTGTGTTTTGATCCAATGTTAACAAAACTATCCAATTATACAAAAATCTCCTCTGTGAAAATTAATATACTTTCCCCATTGTTTCTCTTTTCATTTAATTTCATTATGGTGATAAAATCCCATATTGTTTTCTTTCTTTTTATATATATATATTTGTTTATTTGATCTTTATTTGGATGATTATAATTTAATATTTAATACATTTACTAATTTTGCATGTATATTTATTCGTGTACTGTCTTTTGTTTGATTTTTCTTTTAACATGGGCAGAGCACATATCTGACTTGTTTGTATATATTAACATTTGTTAATAAAGTTTAAAGAAAAGAAAGAAAGTTAAACCACTGGAGGTCAGCAAAAACAAGATTTTCAGCGCATGTTAAGTTGCTCTTTAGACATTCAGCTTTATCACAAAATAAACATTGACAAAATGAAGCTGCACTGGAATTGGCTGGCATCCACTGCAGCAATGTAGATGTAATCCTGCCTCCTTGACAGAGGTGCCACTCAGCATAAGCAGCAATCGTGTCCTCCAAAAGAAAATTGGTAAAACAAAGTAGGTGAACATCATTTGTACAACAGGGTAACCCTCTGAGCTCCAATTTGTAATCAAGTGTTTTGTGCTGTGTAGAAATAATAGAAGACGTGATGAAATGACTGAAATTAATTAATAAAACAATGCCCTGTTATTTTTAACTAACAAACTTATGAATTAATTAAAATACAAATCAGAGCTAAGTGCCCAAAGGAGAGGAATTTGTTAAATAAATCAGCTGCATAGAGAAACAATGATTTAGATAACAAAGTAGCTGATTAGCACTTAACATTTCCCCGTCTGAAGCTTTCGCTACCGTGAACACGAGCAAGCGGCTCTGATATGTTAACAGGAAACAGGAGTATGAACTGGTCGCCGGTGCTGAGTCTGACCACACAAAGACAGCGGGGGAAAAGCAAATGGCAGAGCTATTCACAGGGCTGGAAACCATACAATAAAGCTCACTGTCTTTCTGTCGGCCGCTTGCTCTTTGCCATTTTCCTTTACAAACTTCTAAGGGGGGGAAAAAAAAACGTTTTTGCTCTTTCTCTTTCCTCCCGTTGACATTTCCCCCCAATCTACAGATTCACACACACCACTCTTTTCAAACTCTCCCTCCTCCTCCTCCTCCTCCTCCTCCTCCTCCTCCTCTTCCTTCTTGCCCTCCTCTTCCTCCACTTGTTGGCTGATTAAGTTTAGCAATGGCACACTATTCCAGTTGGCTCTGCCAGCCTCTCTTTCTGCCACAAACTCCAAATCTCTTTCATTTCCACTCCAATTTTCAAATGAATTGTACTGGCATGAAGTGAAGAAGCCCATTCACCTCGCTCTTCAACGCCTCGCCGTGTTTCTGTTTCGAGTTTGAGCTTCAGAAAGCCTTATTGGAGCGATTCAAAGACAATAACTCTTCCTCTTTCTCCTCCTTCTCATTCATTTCTTTGTCCCTCTGTCAATTCAAATAGCTTTTTTGGCACAACATGACGCTTGCAAGCGCTTTAATACCGCCTGACCTGAGTGTGTAAAACTCAATGAAGCAAGTCAATTAAAATGTATTGCCACGATGAACATATCTTCTCTTGTTCTTTTGTGCTATCTCTCCGTCTCCCTTCACTTCTATTAATTGCTTTTTTTAAATCATCTCTCCGTCTTTCCAATTTACTGTTCTTCTTCTCCTTTCCTAGTCTTTATGCATCTTTTTGAGCTCTTTTCTTTCCTCTCCTCTTTCATGAATGTGAATCCATCAGGTTTTGAAGGAAAATGGTGATTAAATTAATGGAAGAAGAATGAAATAAAAAGGTTTGGACTATTCAATTAAAAGACTGATCATAAGTTCTGTTAGTTAACGTGCTGCCAGTTCACCGCTCCACTCAGCAAAGTAGTGGGAATGAGACGAGAAAGGGTTGCCACGGCAACATGTGGCCAGCGTGGCGTGGTTTCCAAGGTGTTACCAAGGCAGCTCCATGGCTCTACTGCCAGTTTCCTTCTAAATGGCTATGGATGCCCGCGGGCAGGACAAGTGGATATTTACAAAAGACAGACATAAAGAGAGAAGTAGAGAGGCAGCGAGAGAAGATGACAGCAGAGGGAGGAACTTTTTTTTTTTCATTTCCAATCTCTCATCACTTGTCTTTCAACTTCCTCCTCTTTTCTATTCTTTTGTTCTCTCTGACTCTATAGGCATTTTGAGTTATTCATGCAAGTATGCTAAAATTAAAGGGGCACACATGAAGTCCAGGAAGCCCACTTTACAAACTTGGTGTGTGGGGTTTGAAAAAGATTTAGGAGGCAGGGAGGATGCTGTTGAGTTGCATTATGGGAAAAATGCAGGATCCAGCACTTCTGGCACTTGACCCCACACAAGAGACTAAAAGTCAGCATATCTCGGCCTCAGCTGCATCAGTTTTTACCATTAAAGTTGTTAGTGGTGCAAAGTCTATTTTTGCTGTTGGAAATGGAGGTTTTCTCTGGTTCAGAATGTTGGATGAAATCCAAAATGGACCTGTAAAAACTCTAACTGACAACCAAATTGCTCTCTCTTTCCACTACTACCACTTCTGCGATGCTTTTTGCACAGTGCCTACAGCTCTCTGAGCACTGCAGACATATTTTAATGCCACTTGTCATTCCAGATAGACTAGATTCAGACATATACTACCTCATTAAATACAAGCTTGTAAATATGTTAGCATTTCTAGATACAAATATGTTGCTTCTTTGTAGATACATTGCTATTCTTGTCTTTTTCTGCATTTAATTTTCTTTTAATGTATGTCTGTCCCCCTGCACTGTCTTAGCGAGGCTGTAATCCTACTTTTTGCTTACATATGTATCTGCACAATTTAAATTAAAGTCATTAATTCCAAAACAGATTTGTAATTTGTAATTTGTAGAACTATTTTAAAATCCTGCACCAACACCAACAATACAATAAACTGTTCTTTAAACATAAGCATATAAGATAATACTTTTCCAACCAATTCATTCAATTATTTCACAGTATAGATACTGTATATAAGCTACTGATTTTCATAAATATTATGAATGATTTTAATGTACAGCATGATTACACATGACACTGATGAGCTCAGATTTATTCAATCCACTTACGTAGTAGCTTGAACACGCACACCTGAGACCCACTGCAGGTGAACGAGACCCTACCGCTTAATTAGATTAAGTATATTAGATCGTTTTCACAGCAGCCAATTTCATATGAAACAGTCGTGTAAACACAGGTGTTACCAGTACTGCTGATTAAGGTCCCGTTCCAATCAGGTCAAACAGAGACCTTACCCTTACTGAATATGAGACTGATTCCACACAAACATTGATGATGCATTGAGTTTCTGAAGGCAACTTTAAATTTACATTTCAGTATTCTCTGGACGTGATTCTACGTAAAGATAATTCATAACATTAAAGTAAATAAATAAATAACTGCCAATTTCAGAAAACAAAAATGTGCACTGTAACAAAAAAAAAGTTCAGAAAACCCATAACTTCAAGGCAGCTGCTTTGAAGTAAATTTCAAAGAAGTTTTGCCAACGTTTGATCTTTTGTTGAGATCATTTATGACTAAAACTTGAATCTTTGAGTTTTAGAAACTTGAAAAATTGTGTATTTCAAAAATTGTTCACAGTGAGCTGTGAACCTAATTTGTGATTATTTGGGTGCTTAAAAATGAAGTTATTAACCTCTCATTCACTTTAACTTTAATGAATTTGCTCAACAATTCTTGAAATACAAATGTCTTCGCTTCTAAAACTCAGAAGTTTTTTTTATGAGAAAAAAACTAAATCATCTCATCAAAAGATAGGTCATGAAACCTTTTTTTTTGTTGTTGTTGAGAATTTGAATTTGATTCAAAACTCAAAAGACAGTTGCCATGAAATTATTTATTTTCTTTACTTTGACTATAACAGTAACAGTAACATGGGGCAGATACAACATGGGGTGCTTCTATCTGTATCCCCAACATACTGGACAGTAAAAGCCTGTTCTGCTATGCCCATCTATGGCCAGTGCAGTCACACAAATGACCTTTTGATCTCTCTCCTTATAAGGTTTCTGTATACATGGATGAATGTATACAGCCGTCAGCATGACAATGTGAGGTTCAGGACACAGAGTGGACAGTCGGGGAAGATAAACAATCATATCTCTCTGTTTCTCCATCCTCCTCCATCTTTCTGCTCTCTCTTTTCAGCCACATATGGTTGCATTGTGAGCCGGTTGTCAGGTTAATCAGATAAAATGAAGCAAGAGGACAGAAAATGAAGGATAAATTCTTGGGGTGTCGATTTCCCTAAAAGAATCAATATTGATTCATCTAAATGCTTTGGACTTATTAGAGAGAGTCTCTATTTGTGTATGCAAAAGTGTACAAATGAGTTAAACAAAGGGCTTTTGAAGGCCAATACAATTTCGCTTTTAGTGAAAGTAAAAATAGCAAAGACTTTCCATCCACAAATTACAAGTATTTAGCGTTTAATTTAGGATTTTGTTCTTGTCAGGGTGGTAAATCTTCAAAAGAACCATTTAGATCACGGGGCACTAAAATCTGCACAGCAAGACTGAACAACAACTGCTTTTTGGGGACAGTGTTACTGCTAATCAGTGTGGAAAAAGCTATCATGAGTTTAAATCAACTGTAAAAAAGATACTGATGTTTAAAAATGCTGCATCTTAAAATAAAAGGGACAATTAAAAAATAATTACGGATGTTATGCGTCTGTACAATCATATCAAAGACGAGCCATCTGTTAACATTAAGTACAAGAACTGCTTTTAAATCTTAACCTTTGGGTTTTAATGTATGTCTATCTTATCTATCCCTCCATCGCTCCCTCTTGTTCCAGCACAGGACTAATCTTAGTCTGTGGAACAGATAGTTCTGCGGTCATGGATTTGTTCTGCGTGTGACAAATGTTGTCTGAATGTTGCGGCTCTTTGATGCTGTCAGACGAGGTGAAATGTATCTCTTCCGCTGCAGAGGCATAGCTGACCGGCCACAGTTGTCTCACACATACACACAGACACACACACGCACACAGATACATAGCGTTTCCATCACTTCAGAGGACATTACATAGACTTACATTCATTGTCTGGAGACTAACTCTCACTCTAACTTACACCCAACCTTACCCTAACCGTAAACTGTCTTCACACAAAAATTTATGATTTACAGTTTGAGTGTGTAAACAGGTTTAGGTCCCTACAATGAATAATTTTTGTCCACACGTCCACAAATGCCCACATGAAGACACAAAAAGAAGGCAGACACACACTGAACACTGTGTGAGTCTTCACATTTCTGGAAACAGTGTTCAGAGCTCATTTTCTGGTTTGAACCTCTTTGTGTGTGTGTGTGTGTGTGTGTGTCATGTGTGTGTTGATCTTCTCTGTCCATCTCTATCCCTACTTTATTCACACATGGAAACGCACACACACATTTTACTATCCGGAAAACAGGAATGAAATCTGACACAGAAGGCACGCCGGACATTTGGCAGCAGGCGGTCATAAATGCACACACACACACATTACTTCATTTTCCGGACATAAAACCTGCAAACTGACCTATACACACTCTTTACAAGCATGTGTAATACTCTGCATGACACACACACACACACCTTTATAAATCACTATGGATCTTATAGCCTCACTGACAGCAGGGAAAAAAAGGTAAACAGAATGACAGAAAGGACGAGATTGAAAAAGATGAGATGACAGAAAAATGAAGATGAGAATATATTGTACAGCTCTTTTCCATTACAGAAGCATTGTGACGTAATTTGGAGAGCTACACAGAGAAGATTGGTCAAAGTCAGAGCAACAGTATGAAACATATCTGACAAGCAGAGACTGTCAAATGACAAAGACAACCAGAGATAAAGCCACATAAAGAAGAGATTGTAACAGAGGTGAACAGGGGTTAGCTAAAAATGGTCCCTGAGGGAGTCACCTGACTGGCTGGGGGTCAGGGAGAGTTCATCCAATCAAGAGCAGGCGTTTTGACACGCACATAAACAACTGTTGTTTGTGTCTGTATTCTGTAATCTGTACTCCTGAAAACGCCCTTACTTTTCTCTAAATTAAAAGGATAGTTTGGATCATTTGAAGTGGGTATGTATGCAATACTTATGGCGGTTTGGAGAAGCAGAAAGGGGCACCAGCACGGAAGCTAATCAACGTTCTGTGGACTTAAATGTACACTATATTAAGAATATTTTCACCACTTTACTTTTCCATCAGAAAGCTTTTTTCTAATAGGAAACCGTTGTTAGACAAGCCAAATATCCAAATCCAAATAACCAGACTTCATGGGCAGAATCAGTCATTTTATTTTGCAAAACATGAGTTGCTGGTCAACCGCTGCCTCTATTCATTATTTTGTTTGTGTTAATATGTGACTTCTAACTAACAAACTAAGACAGCAGCAGACCAGAGGCACTAAGAGGTACAATTACTGATTTCAGCGATGGAGTTTGGGTGGTTTGGAAAGAGTGACATTTTACTTACATAACAGTGGTTTCTTCATTAGGAAAGGCTGCCTGTTTTTTAGGTGGTCCGTTTTGTAAGTGGTTAAAATACCTTTTGTCTTTGACCTGTCCACAGCAGCACATTGCTTAGTTTCTGCGGTGCCCCTCTCTGCTTCTTAAAGTTGGAGCGTGCCAACCAGGCTCCACTGACACTGATCTCATACATCATACATACCCCACTTCAATCAATCAGAACTATCCCTTTAACTGCAAACTTCCAAAGAAAAAAAAATCCTTCCATAAGTGTCTGGCTGGGACGCAGTAACCCTTGCATGATGAAGAGCAGGAGTAGAACTTAATTGAGAATTCATAATAAGACATTTCTTCAATCTTTCCATTTCTTCAGGCCCTGCATGACGGAATCAATATGTTGAAATGTGATTAACACTCTGCCAAAGCTGGCATGCTAAATACCAACAGCCTTATCTATCCCCAATTTGGAGGGAGAAATCAGAGAGTGAGGAAGATGAGAAGCGACATTTAGCAATTTACCGGGTCTGAAGTAATCATCCCCTCTGTTATTTGGGCTGAGCACTCCAATTGAAAACCAGCTGTTGGGAGGAACATTAGTGCGGTTGACAGCAGGTCTGTCAGTGTCAAGTGAAAACCTCCCTTCGTAAATGAAACATTTTAGCTCGTTTCAGCTGCAGTTGGTACCACAGTGTGAAAAAGTTGTGTCCATCTCACGTCTTTGGCCTCCCAGTCCTGAAGTCTTTCTACATTGAGTTGTTAGATACATAAAGGGGTAGTTTGGATTACTTGAAGAGGGGTTGTATGAGGTAGCTATTTATTGACAGTTTGTGTGCTGATAGTAGATGCTGGTCGACACATCGCCAGATTAGAGAAGCAGAGAGAAGTACCAGCACGGAACCTTAGCAATGAATTCTTTTGGACAGGGTCAGCAACAAAACGAATCTAGGCCACTTAAAAAAGGTCCACCTAAAAAAAGAATCAATATTAGTCTAAGTGTACATTATAATACGTAGAATATTTTTATATTATATTTTCCAGACACCAGACTCCATTTGCAAAAACAGAAATTTTACCTCAGGGACCACAGGAATAGGTAAACTACTGCTGCAATACAAAACACTAAAGTCACACCATAACACAAACAAACTAACAGCAGTAAATGAGTAACTCCTGCATCTTGGAAAGGTAAAATTATTGATTTCAACAATGAAGTCTGGTCGGTTTAGAGAGAGCAATCTTTGGCTTATATAATAGCAGTTTCTCACCGGAAAAGGCTGTTTGACACCAAGGTGAAGCTGTGAAAATATTCTAAATATAGCACACACTTTAACTGATACTGTTTTTTTTTAGGTAGGCCTTGTTTTAGGTGGCTAAGTCACACAGCCACAGCTGTGCATAGCTTAGCTTCCTACACCACGACTGCAGCTGCTTCCCCAAACTGTGGGCATGTCGACCCTGATCTACTGTAGGTAATACGCTGACTATGGATAATTCATACAACAAATAATCTGAGCTATCTGAACTATTTGAGCGTACACCCAGATCACAACCTTTACACCTCAGATCGACAGTCATGATCGGTCTGCTGGCATTTAAAAAATCTGTTATCAGTCGACGGCAACACGACTGAACAGCCTTTCCAGGTTGAAATTCTTTGCTGAGCAGAATATGAAGTAGGTTGTTGCTTAATCTTTCCATTCCCTGGGGCACAGAGATGTCAGTTTTCACACTGCAACATCACCTGATGATGGAAAGTAACTAGAAAGTGCTGGAATGGAGGTCTTTAAGGCCCTGCAGACAATAATACTCTAAATTAACTATTGTCTTAATCGGATTACGGGCAAACGGAGCCTTGGTTTTCATGAAATCAAACCAAATTGAGGCCAACTGCAAAACTTAACCTGCTGGCTAGAAACAGCCCACCAATCAGCTCATTGTGCTGATAATCACAGGGTGAATTTTATGTTTGACTGCTCTTACTGACCTGAAACGGACAGAAACCAGTCCCACCGCTAACAGTAATGCAAATTATAATCATCTCTCTGTAAAACACACCAGCTCGTCTCCACTGTTCCTCTGACTGAATGAGGTGAAGAACGACTGGAGCTATCATTAGAATCAGATGGATGGATATTAGAGAGGAGAGCTTCGTCTTGCCACTCAGATTACTTCGTTATTTCCTATCTCACACAAACCTATGAATTTAAGTGAAAAACAGCCTCTCACCACACACATCACACAGAAAGCACATAAACAGTAGCCTGAAGTCAAGCAGAGAAAATGATGGCCTCCTCCTAACATCACAATGAATACCATCGTCATAGCAACCACATACAATGAACCAAAAAGCTCAGAAAAATAGAGAAGAGAAAAGTGAAGCTGAACAAAGTCAGGAGTAAAAAAGCAGATTTTTTTAATACACTTTATACACTGATCAAACCCAGCCAAAATGTTTTGCATTCTGTTCAGCATTGTCTGTCTTTTGGTTTATACCTGTTACAGAAACAGACATAGCTCGCCTCTGTCACACACACACAAACACACACAGACAGTTGACCCCGCTCTGCTCCTACCACTGCTTCCCCTGAGACTCGATTGAGCGTTGCACAGCCCGAGGCAACAGACGGCCCCTACAGTCAGTGTGCCACAGATGGTTCAGTAAATAACATCAAGGAATTCACCAAATAGAATTTAATAGAATTCAATGGAATAGTCTGAGCAACATCTCAAAAACCAACTGTGTCCTGCTGCTGTGTGAAACATTACTGTGTAGTATGACATCCAGTGTAAGTGGTAGACGAAGCATAAGTGAAGTGATTAACTTAATAACTACTGCAAACAGTGCCACAGAGGTTGCTCATATTATGTTTTATGCCAATTAGCAGTAATTGGTGTCCAATTACCGTCCATTATCACCGTGTTAGATATTTCAACCTCGAACCAATTTTTCCTACACGGTGTTTGTTTGGTTATCTATAGAAAATCTGAAAAAAGAATTGCCATCAGTCAAATTAATCTGCAACTTTGTCTACTGTTTTTTTTTCTGCAAATTAACCATGACAGTACTTTATTATATACATAGTGAAAATAAACTTAATGGACAGTGAAAAGGCAACCAAATGAATTTATGGCCCCCCAAAAATGTCGAGGGTTGAGAACGGGCCCTTGCCAATGATTCAGTCTCCTCAGAAAAATGTGTCTGTCTTCAAAAAAAAGTCAAAAAAGCAAACCCATCATCATCATAGGTTTCTCTTTCCTTTCTTTCTTTCTTTCTTTCAATCTTAAACAAAATTATATGCCAAATTCTAAAAAAAACACTATAAAGAGACTATATAAATATTCAATCAAATAAATCATTTCTTATTTTCTTTGGTGTTTTGGGCACTGGGACCTATCGTAACTTCCTTATGCCACTGCCAGTGACAAATTTAAAGTAAATAATTTCTTAAAACGCTAAATCATTTATGAAAGATACAAAGTTATTTCAGTTATTTCAATCCCAATGCTACCTTTTGACAGTGACCAGTGATAATTAGCAATAGCAAGAAATTGTGTCTGTTTGATTATATGCAACAAATGCGCAATCGTCGTAAATGTTACTATTTCTTTTACAACATAAGCAGATGAAATTTTGGTCCACAGGAAAGGCGAATTGATTGAAGACCATGAATTGATAAGCTAAAAACAATATACCCTCGGGGAGTCAATAAATGCTCCTGTCAAAACAAGGGAAGCTTTCAAAACTCCTGGTATTGTGGCATCAAGACAAATTTCACCATTTTACAATGCATGTGCTTCAAATAATACATTTGTTGATGTTAACGTGATTAATTCATATTTACAATGGATCGGCCCTTTACTCTCCGGCGCCTCTCTCTCTCTCTCTCTCTCCTCTCTGTCTCTCTCTCTTCTCTCTCTCTCTCTCTCTCTCTCTCTCTCTCTCTCCTCTCTCCTCTCTCTCTCTCTCTCTCTCTCCTCTCTCTCTCTCTCTCTCTCTCTCTCTTCTCTCTCTCTCCCTCTCTCTCTCTGCATTAACACCTCTCCAGGGTGTACGTTAGGGTTCAAAGTTCACTGGGGGTCGGTGATGAGACATTGATTGACTGTTTCCATTTGACTTGTCTCACCTGCTCATTAGTCACAGGACAAAGGTCAGTGTGTGTGTGTATGTGTGTTTGTGGGTGGGTGGTGTGCATATTCAAATATCCGCCCACGAGCGTATATTTTAAGGGTATTTTTTCTTTATACATGTTCGAATCCTACAGTACATGCGCTATGTGTATGTTGTTCAATGTGTGTGTGTTTGTGTGTCGTCACACTCATGCATCACTGTCTCTTAAGAGTGCCTGCTCAGCACAACAAAGACAGTCAATAAAAATGAAAGTGAGTTCCAGCTCGAGGCTCCGTCTTTATTCTCTTCACTAAATGTCAGTCCTGACAGGCAGTTCATTCCTGAAGCAGCCCGGGCTAATAGATTAGCCCTCATATTGATCAGGAATTGTCCTTCTCATTCTATCGATTAGACTGGCTGGGCGACCCTGCTCAGAACAACCCTCCTAATTACATAACAAAAAAATTCCATTAGAATTGGATTCAGTCAGTCTTATTTTATCGTTATAGTTTTAGATTTTGATTTTCCATAAGCAGCAAGAGTCTCAAAGGGAAAGTATTGAGTTGCAACTCTGAGTCGGCAAGAATTTAGCTCCTTGCTTGAGGGCACTTTAGCTCTGACACACTATGAAGCCTTAGCCTGATCATATTTTGACTTATCCAAAATATAGACAATAACTATGAGCGTGGAAGTTTACTTGCTGAGTGAAAGCTCATAAATTTTGTAAGTGGACCTCTGAGTTTTGTTACACACAGAACACTGACAGTTGACTATTACTAAATCTGCTGTATCACTGGAAACTGGCACATTGCAGCCAAATGATAGTAGGTGTAATGTTCAAATCACAGAGCCAAAATGAAGCTTAGCCAAACCGAAATTCTTTTAAGAGTGAGTCATACTGGATTTTGTATCTTTTTTAGGTCCAGCTGAAATGTGCACTTCTTACACTTCTTCAGGTAATATACTCCTAATCAGTTACATTTTTGCATGCTTGCTAGCCTGGAATCACCAGACTGATGGTCAAATATGAATTCGTCTGGAACCTCTCAGTTCCTTTTTGATTTCCGGAGGGTGTTATCAACACTCACGGGGTAAAATACCTCAGGACACAACTGACCTAAGACCAAGCCCTTTTTGTGCTCCAAACGCAGTTGTCAGTTTCTCCTTATCCTGTAAAAGCAGCACATTGTAAGCTATCTAACATCAGTCTGGGTTTCTTTTCAACATAGATGAGCCGAGCACATAGCATATTTAAGTATAGGAAGCAGGAAAGGAGAAAGCTGACCGAGGAACCAAGCTTATTCACTGTCATTGCAGCACAGAGTGAAAAGGGCCGGCGCTTATGAAGGGTCGGACCTGCTGACTAGACACAAATGAACAGACCTAAAAGCAATCAGAGCAGCTAAACGTGTGTAATATGACTTTTCAAATCTGGACTTGTGATGCTCATCTGATATATAGTTAATGCTGCACATTAAATAAATGGCTGTGATTGGCCCAAGTGAATCCAAGACTAGTGGAATTCTGCCTGAATTGAAGGGGGCCAGAGCAAAGGAAAACATGAGCTTGACAGATTCGTCTGGTTCCCAGGCTACATGCTTGCCATTTTGTATAAAATTTAATGTCATCACTTCACTTAAACCAGCTTTAACTGCCTTTTCTCTGTATCTTTAACATGGTCTTGGTTTTCCTCAGGGTTTCTCAGTATTGGATTTCTGACTTTACGGGACATTTTCACACCACAACAACAACGTGTGCACACCCACACACACACACTCTATGTCTCACTCTTGGAATAGCTAACATCATCATTATGTGACAGTGATGGGCGCATGTTGTGACAAACTGCTCGCTTCCTCCCTGATGTCATCAGACACCTGTCAATCACACCCCGACACCTACCTGGCGAAGAGGTCACACTCTCCAACACAAACTATCACACACTGCCAGTTACTGGGGCCCACTGTCTCACACTATAACTGAGACTGTGTCAAATCAATGTTTCACAAAACATGCTAATTACATGCAAGTTGACAGTTGCACCTCAGCACATTTTGTACATGTCCAATCCTGATCCATAAGTGTCCAGTTGCTGTTAAATCAAAGAAATTACAAGATTTATTTTGTTTTGTGGTGGATTTAAGGCAGTTTTCACAAATTTAAAATATGTGTAAGTATAATAATTTGACATTTACTTTTGGATTAATTTATGTTGACATGCAATTCTGTTTAAATATCACATCAAGTAAAATATTGACACGTACAATGATGCTGGGAGCAGCAGGAGTGGCGATCATAGGCTCTGTGATAATGTAGGATGTATGTATACTGTAATTATGTAATGGTGTGCGTGTGTTTGTGTTATTGTGCAAGACAGAGACTGAAGCACAGATATAGAGATTCAGAGAGAGTTTTTGACCTCGCCTGGAAGGAAAACAACTCGTGACTTGGCAACTTCTCTTCTCAAGCTAAGACACACACACACACACCTCCTACTGCCATTCTTGTTTACTGCCTGTTTTGCCTGGAAACACGCATGCTGGGAGATGACAGAACTTACATCATGTCCACATTAAGGCGGATGAACCTGAAAAACACTGTTTATACGAGATAACCTGCGTCCGCACTCAGAAAAAAAACAGCCACATCTCTTCTTCTGAAGATGAGGACATCGTCTTTTGTTACCTGGGGACAGAGATATGTCACATACTAACGCACAAGGAACCCTTAAGTGTCTCTATGAGAGACTTTTTCACACCTCCTGCATGAACATTACATCACGTCACATCACGTCACGCTACATCATGTCATGCTTACAAGTCACAACTACCTGTACCATTAGTAGCGTTGACACATCGGACATGAACCCTGACCTCCCTGAAGTCCTGTTTGACTTTGAAGTTTGTTTGACTCATCCAACCACCCCAACTCATGCATACACAGACTTCCTCACTCTTTATATTACCCATCCGCATCATTTACAGTGAAGTTACTGAAAGCCTGGTGTGTATCATACAGACACTAAAGGGTACCTTGTGTATCTGTATGAGTCGCCAAGTAGCGTGACAAAACATTGGCATTTGGCGACCCGGGAGTGAGAACGGGCTGACTCATCTGCTCTGGTTTAGAATTATTTTTTCCACTTTTGAAAACCATCTTGGTCCAAAACTAATAACTGCAGTCCAAAACTAAGAGTAAAACATGTACTTAATTTACTGTGTGAACATGGCTTCACAACTACCTTCAATATTGACTTTGTGGAGACTAAATGGGTCAGTGTGCCATTTAGTAGTTGGCTGAGAGCAGTGGCGTCGCCTGGCCTGGGCATCCGGGGCTTTAGCCCCGAACGTTTTTTCTTTAGCCCCGGATAATTCAACTTCAGAAGAAATAATGATAACTGTACATTAACGAGCCACGAAAGAAGTTGTAGTTTTCCATTTTCAGTGAATGCAACACAGGATGACGTCTCGATGTCAAGACCAATCAGAGAGGGGTTGCGTGCTGATCTAAACCGTTGGCGCGCACGATTCAGCGAGACGTTTAAGAAAGAAAATAACGACATTGATATACCGTTAGGAAAACATGGATATAAGGCGGTTTTTCAGAAAGATGGAGGCTGACTCGGCTGAGGCTCACGTCTCCGGGGAGCCGTCACCAGAAACAGGTAAATGAATAATTTAAATTCTGTTTGTGAAACGTGTAGTGTTAGGGGGGCGTGCCGGCGGGGGATAGACGCTCTTAGACGGGCTGAAAATCCCATTTTTTCACAAATTCGTACTTCGTAATTTGACAGTGCCCATAGACAGCCTTTTGGGGGGCGTAGGGATTAATATTTTCCATAAAATTGCATTTTCTATCCTGGAAACAGGATAGAAACTGTCCTGCACTATCCCGATGTATGTAGGTTCAAAACCTGATCACTTTAGTGTTTAATCTGAAGGTATTAATAATTATTTACTGAGGCAGAACGTCATTTCAACATTAATCAACAATATAATGAACATAATATAAGCTGTGCAGCTGCGTACAGCTCGACCTTCGCTGCGGCTGCATGTGAGGATGAAATGCCAACTTCAGCCTGTGATCTGTCGCTGTCTGAATGAACAGCCTCGTGGAAGTGAGATTTTACAGTTCTTCATATTTTAATCCAACGGAATTCGTTGAAATAAGTCATTTGGTGTTTTCAAAGTCATGATATTGAGCTGAAACAGGTTCCACACTTTGTTCCCATTCACAGGCTGCTGCTGAGTGGAGCAGACGGCTCGCACCGCGCACACTGTGATGTTCAACATCGTACTTAATTATCGCTGAAAGTTAAAAGCAAAACTCTAAAAAAGCTCTCACTCACTTGTTCTGGGGCTTTGGATACATTCTTCAGGAGATTTTGGCGTATTTCTTCAGTGAGGGGCGCTTTTTGCCACAGCCAGCTGCTCACGGTAAATCCATTACATGCAGTAGCCTATTTCACCTGACGTGTTTTGAATACATTATAAATCCAGATGATCTTGAAGCTCCGAGCTTCACCTGGAAGTTTATCTGAGATTCTAAAAGTTGCAGCAAACATCAGTCCAGTGGATTTTATCCCTCCAGTGCAGTTTGTATCTTCATTGTTTAATTTTTGAAGTATTTTCACACAAAGTTGGTGTCAGACATGGCGTTGTGTGTCTCATTCAGATGATAGAGCAAAACGTTTCTGTATTAAGTGCATTAATTATCAGAAGTGCTTAAATTCGTGGCGATTTGTGATCGTTAATTGATTCATAAAAGCACCAGGTTTGCTTGTAGCGCATAGAAGTCAGAAAACACACAGTACCCGCTTGAAAATTAAATCTTAAGAATAATATAGGCTAGCTATGATGTTATGATGATATAGTAGACTAAAAGGTATGTATTATTTATTATTGTAGCGTGTATTTTAGCAAAGTATCCACTTTAATGGGAGATGTGAAGCAAAAATAAATAAATAAAATAAAAAATGCGCCGTTGCGGCGGTCAGAGGGGGTACTAGAATGCTGGCTGTCCAAGTGTTAAGATTGTGTGGTGTTTTAATTTTGGAAAGAATAATAATTAGTTAAAAAATATTTTTTTATCAATTACTAGACATTTCAGGCAACGAGTTTGGAGGCTACACAGCGAGCTTGGAAAACTAGCTGTGTTGTTATTGTGCATGCAACTTGTGGCGAGTCTGGCGACTTTTGTATAGATTAATAAAAAGTAATGATTGAGACTACCTGAGTCTTGATTTATAGCTCACCTGTAATTTTCGTCTTTTTAAAATACTCCCTGACATCGCGTTGTCCAGCCGTCGTTTGGCCATGCTGACATTGCAGTGCAGTGCAGCTTGTGCCGCTCCCTCTGGGGATGATTTTGATCGTTTTTATTTCAGGGGGGATGCCATCCGCCCTCATCCCCCCTCAACTCGAGTACTGTCTGTAGGCATCATCACTCAACTTTTTCACATGGTCTGGTGTTAAAAAAAAGCAAACTAAAAATTGTAAATCATGTAACTTCTAACATTTTTTTTTTAAATTGAGGGGGAATATGACTTGGCTTCAGTCAAAATATTTACAAAAATATTTATTTTTTTGGCTTTAATTCCTGTGTTATCTATAAGTGCATCATCCTGTTTCTATCAATATAATCTAATTTAATTTTGACACATTTTGAAGTACACGTTGGCAGTATTTGGCTCTAGACAAGACGCAAACAAGGCTCAAAAAAGCATAGAGCTTTTTCCCCGGGTAGGATCCCCCAAACTTCCCCATAAGGGTCTGGGCTCAGCCCCAATGTTCTCAGTCCCAAGAAACGCCCCTGGCTGAGAGTATCTGGTTTTCTCTTAGGAGAAAAGACAACAAGGACATTTCACTGTTACCAGAAACGTGTTTTCACCACCTGCATCGTGAGGGATTTTCAGAATAAAATGAATTGCATAGAATATGTAAAACATAACAACTAAATAATTTATAAATGCACCCATACATGGAAAATATGTTGACATATTGACAAATTTCTTGGCTGAACTATCACTGACCTCTTTCGACAATTAGAAACAGAGCAAAACAAGAAATGGTGGCCATAAATAAAGTAAAAGCTATCTCTCTCTGCCTCTACTGAGGTTTTACTGGCAGAGTTCAGGCTCTGGGAGTTGTACAAGTGCAGCTGCAAACACTGCTCTGTGTATGTGTGTGGGAGTAACCAATCTGTCTATGTACTGTATATATACAGTAATGTGGGTCCCACCAGCACTGGAGCTTTTGAACTGCGTATGTATGTAACTGGTAACAAACTACCATGTGTGCACTGTATATCTGTATATGTGTGCAGTATGCATGTGTGTCTGTGAGCGAGTGTGCGCTCGCGCAGCCAAACTGAGAAATTGTTTCCTCTTTGGTCTGTTTCATTAGCGACTCCATAATTATCACCCCATCTGCTCCTGGAGTTCAACTCTTCTCTCCCACTTTCCCTCTCATGTCACTCGTTAAATAAAAAGATTCCTAAACACAGCCAGGAGGATTTCTCAGTGACATGCAAATTAACACTAAACCGCTGGCCAGCAGTCACCATGTTGATATAAATGTACTAAAAAAAACACATCCTCTCCTTAATGCTCTTAAGTTGTCCGCCTGAGGTCTCATTAAAGTGAATCTATCCTCTTTAGTATGCGGGTGACTCGCTGACTTATGGGTAGCAGGTAAATTAGTGTTTATTACCAAACCAGCAGCTAACAAATGAAAGCGCTGGGGTTCAATTTGTGCTAAACATTAGGGGTTATTAATGTTTGTCTTTTTTAAACCCCCCACCTCTGCTGCTCTAATAAAACACCTAAATAAACTCTTCTTCCTAAATAAGAAGAATAAGAATCCAACTTTCAAGCTAATTTGAACAAATCTGCCAAAAAATAGTGTGACTTAAGGTGCTGACATTGTTTTTGTACTTTAAAGCGCAGAAATAGATATTTTCATATTTACAATAGGTAAAAATTGCTAAAGGGTGGCTTGTAGCAACAAACTGACGGAAAATTATCACCCGTTTCTATTCCCCTCAGCTCTATGTAGCATTTTAGCATCTTTTAAATAGATATCATATAGACATGGCCATATTCTACTGGCATAAAACCATGATAGAGATTTAAATATGCAATCTCAGGTCACACAGTTTAACATGTCAAGTTAGGTTTTGGTTGAGAAATAGTTGCAACATTTTACAATGTCACTATCTACTTATAAAAACATTTCAAAATGCTAAACTGTCTAAAATAATCATTATTTGCTCTTTCAATTCACCAGAGATGAATTAAACTACAATCAGGCTACAGACAGATGACAGAGAGTCAGATGGAGAGATAAAGACAAGCATACTGTTTTCGTATATTGTGTAGGTTGAAATGAAACAGGTGGATTCCCAGTGGGAAGAAAGCTCAGCGTCCATCTCCATTCCCAGACCAATGAGACACTGAGGGGGTTTGAAAATTAACAATGCAATGATGCTGCTAATTGGCTGGAAAATTACATTTGGAGCAAAGTGACAAACCTGCTGTGCAGAGGGCGTATGGATGTGTGAAAAGTGCACGTGTGTGATCAGTCTACATGTGAGTGTATGAAACCAGCCTTTATGCACACGAGTGTGAAAATGGAGCTGTTTATAGTAAAGGTATCTTTGTGCATGTGTGATTACAGACACATTCTGGCTTTTTCTACATTTACAGTTCGAACAGTTCTTGGCATTTAGGTGATGCTTTCAGAAACTTGCAGAGACTAAAACATTCATTTGTATTTCTGCACCATAAACTTCACAGCAGTCAATAATTAGCTCTCTTACTTCGCCGTTTAGGGTTAAAAACATAAAGAGACTAAAATGTTGTAGCCTCACGCACACACGCACGCACACACACGCACACACTATAATGGCATTGTTTTCCAGGCAGCAAGGCACCGATGGCATCAAACAACTCAGAATAGAACTGCTGAGGTTTCAGAGGTGAAACCTGAGGAGAGTTTGGAGCAGAGTAATGGACCTGTGTGGCTCCAAATCTACACAGACGAAGGGTTTCATTACAAAAAGCTCATGTACACCATTAAAAATAAAGACATCTACTCTGCCATAAAATGAAACCATATGGGTCACTCTTGAAGTAATGAGTCTTCTTAACACTCATCCTACAAAATACTAAATACTGTACATGCCCATAGCTGCCAGTAGTCTCTTAGGACTCTGATTGGCTGCACCATGTTTGGTGCGAACACAAACAGATAACTTGAAGCCTGGCAAAAATGGATTTTTCCCTTGATCTTGTGACCTTGCGAATACCGCTGCCTTGCAAGGTGACCTCAATATTACAACATTAGTCCAACACTGTCCCAGCCTGTGGGAGTACAACAGATTCTAGCCACAGCCCTGCAACTTGCAGAAGCCAAGCACAACAAGATAACCAGCAAATTGAACAATTAAGCAACCTAAAATAGTGAAGAGTTTTCCAGGTGTTGTGTGTATGTTGTCACAGCCACAGTGAAGCGTATGTAGTTACTGATGCTTACATTGTTACCACAGCAACCCATGCAGATAGGCTGGTGATGTAGGGACGCACAAATCCGATCTGATCAAATGCAGACAGTCTGTTTGAAATACCTGATTTGAGAAAGAAATCTGATTTGCCTTCAGTCTGAACAAAGTCTAAAGGTGCGACATATGTGAGCTTAACTGCCTAAAGGTTAGCATGTTTCTGTATACTGCATCCCTGCTTTAAATACAGGATGCCTGTACAGGTCCATATTCATTCTTGTTCTAATGCAATAGAGCAAGATAATCATGACAGTCGTGTGTTCCCTGAATAAGCTCCGAGACCTGAATGGTCAACCCAGGCCAGCTACAGGCTAAAAACCAGATTATCTGTTGACAATCAATGCCGTATTATGTGACCCTGGCTGCTGAGGCTTTATTGGTAGAAGATCAATGACCTCCAGTCTGGACTTACTGGATCATACAAGACCTATGGGATTTACACAAACACACACACATACGCACACACGCATGCAGAAGCATTTGTTTCTAAGGGCCTATTGAATTTCTCCAGTCTCTTGCAGCGACTGTCGTTATGAGCCAAGATGGCCGCCTGCCTCTCCCACAGGACTGGAGGAATTGCAGACTATTACAGGCTGGCAGGCGCACGCACACATTCACATTCACACACAGACAGAGAATATGGGGTACATCATGTAAATGTTGGAGAGATCAGAACAATCCTTGAAGAGTTTGATTTGCAAATGAGAAATACATTTTTTCAGCTTTCTTTAGTCAACATGCTGGTGACATTTTTCCAGTTCTCCTCTGGCATGACAGGAGAACATAATAATTTTAGGAGCCATTACACACTTGTAAGATTCACATTAATCTAACAGAAACATGTCTGACACACAGTATAACTCTTGACTCTGATTCTCACACTTCTGGGTAAACTTAAGGTGTTCTACAAACAGTGAAGTCGACCATTTTTCCACTCTGACCCCAGCCGGGTGTGACCTTTGATAAACAGCAGCCAGTATTTACACCACTGCAAAAGTGATGGCCTCTGCCTCCTCTGACATTTAAAGAGCTGGGTTTTGGGTTGCCTTAGGCAAGAGAGACAGACAGAAAGAGACAGAAAAGAGAGCACTGCGAACCAACAAAATTTCTGTGGCAGACTCCAACTGCATCTATGGTACAGTATGTCACAGCACACAGCCAGAGGGTTTTAAACAGGCAGTTATGGTAGCTTGCTGCTTTAATAATAAATTTTCCTAATAATATACAGCCTTATCATAAACATATTGATAAGCTCCTGAACAAACGGTGCTGCTATGTAATGTTAATCAGCAATAACCTAGCTGTTAGCGAGTGTGCAATCAAGGCTATTTGTCAGTGAATTAATGCTACAACTCCTCAGGACCAAAGCCATGATGCCGAAGAGGGCTGGTTCTGAAGTTAGTGACAGCTTCGACCGAGACTCACTTAAGGTGGCCTTTAAGGTGGACCGGTTATTTCCCATTTCAGTGACAAGCCACTTCTCTGAGTTCACTCAGCTGTGGACGTAGCATTGAACTGCAGTGCATGTTCAGTTTAGGCTATTTGCCAGTGAATAAATGCTACTCGTCAAAGGCCGAGTAGTGACTTGGCCAGCTCAGGAGATGACCACAACTAGTAACCCCAGTTATCTGTGACCCCAGTTAAAAGACTGTTAAATATTTTCACTTCTTTGCATGTTATGTTGTTATTTCTTTGCATGAAATTATGGAAAGTGGTATAGATTAGGAGCATCAATATGTATGGTTATCGATAAGCACTACTAATTGGTATTGATAAATCACCAACCATCCTTATATATCCAGATGCTATCTATTACAACCCAGCAGGATCTGGTGAATTATGCACAGTCCACATAGAGTCGACTACAGTTGTATGTATATTAGTATGTTTTAGTCATCTTATGTTCAAATCTGTGTATGTTTTTGCCTGGTTGCTTGGGTGCGGTAAATGTCTAGTAGTTGGTTAATGGTGCTGCAGTGTGAATGATACTCTGCACTTGAGTTTATTGGAGTTCAAACCTGCTCATTTGTCAGAGGATTTGTTTCAGGTTACAGGTTGCGCGGGTGCCAAAACTCACTTGAAGGATTGACCCTTTTAATCATTATTCCACTCTGCCACTATCTATCAGCACTTTTGATGCGTCCAGATGCTCATTAATACATAACCACATTCACTCTTTGAAGCGTGGAAAGTTTGAGAGGCAAGAGGACAAATTTGACCCTGCATTCATTCCCAATTGCTTTGATTTTTTTTTGGCTGCAGTGACAGCAACAAAATATTTCATGAGCTTCTGTATTGATTAAAGCAGTGGAGTGTAGAAGTGGAGTTTCGGTCCCCTTGGGGGCACAGGAGGGAGGTCCAGGGTGTCACCGGCTAAATGACAAACTTTAATTTCACCATAAATGACTTTGCTTGGAATTAAGCCGATCAGAGCACTTTTATGAATGTCAACTGAAATCACAGGTCACTGTCTCGGCATGATACTGTGTACACAATCCAATTCAAACAGTGAATCAGCAGCAGACACAATCCGATTAAACGGGAGCTTTGCGGCCTAACGTGTCTGTTGGGGGACTTTGATTGATACAGGATTACAATTTCTAATCATTCAGTCAAAATGAAGAAATATGATCTGTCCTGTATATCCCAGTGGAAGCAGATTTCTTTGTGAGCATTTTAATACAGCTAGTTCACCTCCATGATCACAACACACGCCTACACACCTGCAAAAACACACACCCGCACAGATGGAGGAAAGAGAGACGACAGACTGTGTGAAAGAGACCGAGAAATGGAGAGAACGAGTATATAGAAAGAGAGAGGACACACTGAGAGGGATGAAGATAATCAGTCAGTGTGATGGATGGATAAATGTGATCACTTGCTGGTTTATTGATTCTCTCTCTGGATGCTTGGTTGACTGTATGGCCACTAACTGGTTGTGTTAGTGGGTGACTGAATAACTGACATGGAGTACATGCATTAGTTTGTCTCACAATACTTTCTCACTTCCCCACTCTGTCTCAGCGCCAGTTAGTTCTGTGGAGGGTCTATTTGCACCCAGATGGGAATAGGCACACAGCAGCTATTTTGCTATTCACACCCCCCTCCCCTAGTTTAGCTATAAAGAGCAACAAAGTCTCTGCACAGATTGAGGCTGTTGTGGCGGAATGAGCAGGACTGTCCCGCCTGGGAGACTGGGGTTTGAGTCTAGTCTAGTCTAGTTATTTTCACTTTTCAGTCTCAATTTGGTTAGGTTTAGGTGACAAAACTACTCTGTTTGGTTTAGGAAGAAAAACTACTATTTACACCATATGGGTGTAAATAGCCACATTGGCTATTTAACTAGCACACTGTCTATAGGCTATTTATAAGCCGGGGTAAAAATTGTTGACAACTGGCACCTGGGGTTTGTCCCTGCCATGCTAGGCTATATAAAAGCCGGCGTAAATATCCATATTGGATATGTGCACTCTGGATGAAAATGGCATTGTTGGCTACTGACACCCGGATGCTTGTCTCTGTCATGCTAGGCTATATACACCAGGATGTAAATAGCCACACTGGCTATGAAATTTGACAACTTGGCTAGCCACATTGGCTGTTTACATGCCTGATGCAAATAGTATTGTTGGCTACCTGGGATCTCTGCCATTCTAGGCTATAAACAACCAGGTGTAAATAGCCACATTGTCTATTCCTGGGATACCTGGGTGCAAATAGCATCTGCCATATTTAAAATGGGTCACAAACATATAGCTTCATAAAAAGACTTTCCTAAACTGCAGTTCCTGAAAAGCTGGGAAATGTAGGTTTTTTGGCAAATGTTAGTCTATATAGCCTATTTGTCTGGGACTATTTTCAGCTGTGGATGAATACATATTTTGTCTGATTGTGCTTATTTTTGTGCAGATTTTTGTATGTAGGATTGACTCAACAACAGCATTGTAATGAAGGAACATGTCACCCACTGCAACATGTGGCTCACTGATGTGCTGTCACAGTCTGAACTGAGGTCTATATAATAAGATATATCAGGTTTTAGCTCCACAAACAATACCTGTTATTAGGACCAATTTTCTGTTGATTTTGGTGTTTTCATAGGATTTATTGACAATATAGTATACAGCAAGGCTTATGTTTAGAGCTCCTGCAGCAGAGCAGATACAGTGCCATGAATTCTATTGCATTATATTTGTATCCAAAAGCACAAGAAAAAAAAAAGAAACCCATTTCATCTCTTCTCTCAAAACATTTTACTGCATCACAGCCAGGGAAGAGAGAAGGAAGATGAAGAGAAGGCACAGTAATGAGAGTGAGACACTGAAACTGTTTGTCACTGTCCGTCTTTGCCCCAGACATTTTTTTCATCCGTCCTCTCCTCTTCCTCCTTCTTTTGTCATTCCTGTTTTTTCTTCTCACCAGAGAAAAAATAACCCCCTTTTTAAAAAATGGCTGACATTTTGAGACTTCAAATGTTTGCTTTACCTTTTCAATGCATTATAAAAAGGCCTTTGTTTATATAATGCAATTTGGGTTTGTTTTTTTTTTTTCTTTTTCAGGACCCACAAAAAATGCTCACACGCTCAGAGAGAAGTACTGAAATCCCCCAGGGCCTTACAAGATTCAATTTCATTTTTTTTTTTCTTTAGGTGCAGGGACCAGCTGATTAAAGTTGAAGAGCTGGAAAGAGTCTTAAGAAGCCTGGATTTTGGGGGACAGATGGTCAAGTCAAAGCAAAGTCTGTGATTTAATCTAACAGAGAAAATGAGATAGGGTGAAACAGACAGAAAGAGGAGAGAGAGAGATAATTTAGAAAGACAGGGACAGGCTAAAAAAAAAACTAGCTGACACGAAACAAGTGGTTAGAGACAGAAAAAACAAAGAGGTATAATCAAGAAGAAGATTGAAGCATCTGTAGAGATTGAGAGGTGAAGACCCTTGTGTGTATCGTTTTACCCGATGACATACAAACTCTAGTCAGAGTGTTTGTTTTGTGTGTAGCTACACATCTGATTAGACTGAATTACTTCCTGACATTAGAAAGATTATAAATGTATGACTTTTGCTGATCATATTTTTTTTGCTTGCTAAATAAACCAGCTTTTTGCAATGATCCCTGCAATGAGGATATTTTACAGTTTAATAATAAACTTTATAGTCCAAGATAATACTTAATACTTATAATAAACAAACTATCACCAGTATTTTTTAAAGTAATTACAAATAACTATGAATAAAAAACACAAATACAGCAAATATATTAAACCTGAATTGAAAGGATCAAATATACATGGGAATGTTGCTTATAAAGCCGGCAAATAAAAGCAATCTGCATATTATGCTCTTTAATAAAAAAAAAAATTGTTATAGGCACATATCAGATAACATATATGCCAATACTCAATGCTGATAGAGACTGAAATAGCTGTGATAGGCCAGTATTTGGCTGATAACATCCACTGACCCATACTGTATATCTGTCGGACTTTAATATCTAAGTTGAGGAAACATGAAAGGAGAACCTTGACTGAGGTACCAAACTCGCCCAACTGAGTGGAAAGGATCAGTTGTTTGAAGTGCGAGATGATGGATCTCCATTTTTCATGCTTGTGCGTACTAAAGCCATGTCATCAGTACACGTAGTTGTTGATGCCTACGTCATGACACCTGCAACACCTGCAGATCGGTTGGTGACGTCTGGACACACAAATCCAATCTGATTACTTGCAAATAACAGTGCAGACAGACTTTCTTGAAGATCTAATTTGAGAAACAGATCTGATTCCCCCGTAGTCTAAACAAAGCCTTGTCAACACTGTTACAACACAACACCATGGCAGTCATTAGTGCTCTCATACTATTGGGAATCTATTTTCTGAGGGTCCGTGTACTATAGATGCTGCCGGGTATAATCAGCACTTTTATTCAGCCAGAGTGTTTTTTTAATTCAAAAGAACGAGAACAACAATACAGTAACAGCATTATAAAACCATACCTCTGGCTGTTGTGGCAGTGGAGATGATTTGGCTCTTAAATGTAAGGCTCTTTAGTGTGTGTTTTAGTTAGATGTGTGTGTGTGTGTGTGTGTTCGTTGGGATAAATTGTATTCTCTATATCCTTGAGAATATTCAGCCATAATATCTGCTTATTGTCACTGTGATTATGCTAACAGGAGCTCTGCCTGCGAGTGCATTTAAATATTTGCACACTCCTGTGTATACGAGTGTGTGCGCTCATATGTTCGTACTGGATTCCCTCTCATAATAAACTCCGGTCGCATCTATTTTTTGCAATGTTTCAGCGGTTTTTGTTCCAAGCATCCGAAAGGAAAACTTTAACCCCAATCTGTCACAGCAGATGCAGCACAGGTTTTCCACGGAGAACAGCTTCTGAAGCAGCCTCGGTGAAGCCTTCTTCTGCATACAGCTGCAGTAGGCTCACTACAAGCTGTTTGATGTCTTCCTCAACATCTGACACAACTCTTTGTGTTTACATAATGAGGAAAAACGAAAGGCTGTGGGTACCATTTTCCATGTATTACTTTTAATGTCTGTCAGCCTGTTTACTGAATGAGAGACGTCCTTTATTGCGGAAGAATTTGGTTGTAATTGTAGTTTCTAGTTGGTAGCCATTTTGACATGAAATAATAGGTAAACACAGGTGTTACCAGTGACTAAGGTTCTGTTCCATTCTCATCAAACAGAGTCAGGGAGCTGCTATTTTGCATGCTGGCTAACTGGAAAGGCCCCGCTAGCTGAATGGAAGGGACCTTAATTAGTATCACCTGTGTTTATCTCAATTATTTTTATGGAAAAGGTCTCTTCTTTGCAGACAATTCAAAACTGCTAAATCACTCAAGTTATAGAAGATAAGGAACTAAACAGGCACACTGCCAAAACTTTTTTTATTCTATTGACCCTCTAAGGCCACATTCAGACATTCAGAGTCAGGCGTTGCGGTGGTGTGGGAGGTGTGAGGGGTGCGCGGGGGTGTTTATTTGTGCTTAGAACATAACTGCTGCGAAACAATCGGGAAATAATGTTGCAGCATAAACTACAAGCCAGACCCGTTCGTTGAAGCTGGGGAATTTGGCCCATGGATAGCGCCATGTTCACAGGCTTGTGACTGGTCGCCGCAGTGTGACATCAGGTTACATTGCTCCCAAAGTTGACTCTGCTTCAACTTTTCTACCTCACGTCGCCCCTTTCTTTTTTTTTTTTTCAGCATCCCTGCGGCCCCATCACCTGAACTCAAACGCGCTACCCTCATGTAAAATGAATATGATGACTGGAGTTTTCACCTAAAAGGACTGGCTCAAGGTAAAAAAAAAAAAAAAGAAACTATAATAATAGTCAGCTCACATATGCACACATTTCATTCAGTGAAATAAAACCTTCTACTTAACATCAGCTCAGTGAGCAACAAATCAAACCAGTTCAATATTTCTGCTGCCAGGCAAAAACCAAAATTTCCAGAAACTGAAATAACAAACTTGTTTCTGGCTTTAAAAAACATCCAGTTTTTGGCTTTATCAAACTCACTTTTTAAAAGGATTTTATAAACCAAAGGAAGCAATCTGTCAACCGAACTTTAAACATGGAAATCACCAACACATGGACTCCTCTACAAAGGACAGGAGAGGGAGAAACAGTGATGAACTGGACTGAGAACAGTGCCACTGGAAAATTTACCACCACAGAGAAAATCCTGTGTGTAAAATGTGTGTCCATTTTCCATCAATAAACGACTGTGTGTGTGTGTGTGTGTGAGTGTGTGTCCTTTTACACTTTCTGTTCACCAAGTCATAAAAAAAAGGTTAAAAATAGTACAGTGTGTGCGTATGTGTACAGGAACACAGTAGGCTACAGTGCTACAGTAACGGTCAACATCTGTCATGTTAAAGCTCACTTAGCCTAAACATGGAAACTTTTCACTCCCTTGTGCGTGTGTGTGTGTGTGTGTCTGCTTGTGTGTACGTCTCATATGGAAGCACTTAACATGTTAAAAGCACTGTCCTGCACACACACACTCAGCAAGCAAGAGAGGAAGAAGAGTAAGTTTCACATGTGGTTTAGCTGTATTTGATTTAATGAGGGATTCCCCATTTAACCTTCTCTCTCCCTCTCTCTCTCTCTGTATGTCTCTCCACCCCCACAACTACCTGTCTATCTATCTATCTATCTATCTATCTATCTATCTATCCCTGCTTATTTCAGCAAGACAATGCTCGGGCACCTTCTGCATGTGTTACAATATTGTGGTTTCATACTATAAAAGAGTCGTTAAAAGAAAAGGTGATGAATCACAGAGGTAAACATGTCCCTGTCCCAACGCTTTTGGAACATGTTGCAGGGATTAAATTCAAAATGAGTGTATATCCACAAAAAATAAATCATTTTAATTAGTTTGAACATTAAATATCTTGTGTTTGTGCTGTATTCAGTTGAATGTAAGCCCAGTGGCTTTTAATCCAATTACCTCAAACCGAAATCAGCCTCTTGTATTATTCATTCAAAGGAGGCTTTCACTGTAAACAAGTAAGTAACACAATATGAGTACGCACTTACAAACGCGCACAGAGGGCTCACGTTTGTGGTTGATATGAGAGAGCAGGCTGTTAGTAGAGTGCACACAAATCACACACACACACGAAGCTTGTGAGATATACACACAGAAACCCACACACTGGACAAATACCTTTAAAACACAAACTTCATTCATGTCATTATTGCACCAGAGTATTAATTAAGTTGACTTTAACTGTATGGAAAGAGGGAGAAGACGTGAGAAACAGAGAGGGACTGCCGCAGTGAAGCGATGCAGCAGCCCGAGCGTGCAGCATGTGTGAAGGAATTGACTCTGTGGCTGTGTGTGTGTGTGTAAATGCATCTGCCCATAGGCATGCATTAATGTGTGTCTGTGTGTGTGGTGATATAATATTAATGCTCCCTGATGGAGTGTTGCACCAGTTCCACATCAAAGCAGAGCAGAGAGGAGAAACAGCCAGATACAAGCTTCTTAAACAGCACAACAAAACAGTGAAGGGACGGGCTGTGTGTGTCTGAGAGCGCACGTTTGTGTGTATTATTTATGCCTGTAATGGCAGCGCATGTCACTGGTGTATTTAACATACTAAATAAGACTGTATTTACTCTAAGTCCCTTATAAAATGATTAAAAAAAAAAAACACCTAACACTTATTTTGGTATTTGCACACAATCTTTTGTTCATCATCACAAACTGTGGACATGGAAATTCTTGCTCTGATTGGCTAGCTGAAACCTCAACCACAGCAGGTCATGAGTTTAAAGGGATAGTTCCGATTATTCAGTGTGGGGTTGTATGAGGTACTTATACATAGTCAGTGTATTACCTACAACAGATGGTGGTTAACAAGCTCCCAGTGTGGAGAAGCAGAGAGGAGTACCAGCACAGAAACTAAGCAATGTACTGCTGTGGACAAGGTCAGCAGCAAACAGTGTTTTAGCCACCTAAAAAAAATCAGTGTTTAAGTTTAAAACTAACTTATCAAGGCAGTGGTAGACCAGCAACTCCTGTGTTCTGCTTAGAATAATATTTGGCTTATTGTCTAACAGCTAAGTAAAGTGGTGAAAATATTCTAAATATAGTGTACACTTAAATTGATTTTAGTTTCTGGTACTCCTCTCTGCTTCTCCATACTGGGTGCATGCTACCCGCCATCTACTGTAGGTAGACGTTTGTGAGGTTGTGTACTTTACAGCCAAAATGCACTCTGATTTGCTCTGATATACAAAATAATGGATTCTGCAGAGAAAATCAACCCTGGCCATTATTTTGCGATGTGATTATTACGGCTCATTTGATTCAACATGTATCTACTTCCTGAAACTGCGACTCGTCCTCACCAGATTAAAAACTGTCCATTTGCTTTTGATGGTGGACAGTATGCAAAACTGTCTGGTGCAATCCACCTTTTCTTTCCCTCTGAAGCCAGTCAGTATCTGTGAAACTAAACATTTCTCCCAAAAAGCTGTGAACCAACTAGAACTCCTTTCAGTAACATCACATCACAGGAATGATGTGCTCCACTTCCACCGACGATGTGTCTGTATACTGTACGCATCAGGACCGGTCTGTGATTTCACTATAATGATTTGCTCCATTTACTGTGACTCTCTGTTTGGGTATGTGCTCATACACTTATCAGTGTGTGTGTGTGTGTGTGTAGACTATTGAGGCAGGTTGTTCTGCAGTGAGAGCCTGAAGTCATGGAAAATATGCAGCTAGTTTACACTGCTTCTCTAAACAATGAGAAACTGACAGAAAGTGAGTGAGATGTGCATGGGGATGTGTGTGTGTGTGTGTGGGAGAGGGAGATTGAGAAAGAGTGTGTGTGTGTGTGTGTGAAGTGCTAAAGGAAAGAGAATGAAAAAAAACTGTGAGTCAGAGGAAGAGAAGGAGAAAGGAGAGTGATGAAGAGGAAAACATCTTTTTATCGGCTCCGTCTGCCCTTCCTTGGCTGGAAAATCATATTTCCGTTTGTGAATGTGCATGTGTGTGTGTGTATGTGTGTGTGGCCTGTGTTAGTCAGCAGAAAGCCTATGAAAAGAGCACAAGTCGTGTTTTAACATTTCCACACAGGCAACAGCCCATGTAAGACCGTGTAAAGCAAATATCTTGGCGGTTCACCACTGCAAAGGTCATTTTCAACACTTCCATGGGGTGAGTCAGTGTTAGTTTGACTACACAACATCTTTTACAGCTGAAACACACAACTGTCACAGCAATGTATATGACAATAATGATACTGAAATTGGGAACAAAAAAGGCTGCAGCAACGCAGTGGGCAGTGGTCAGTCAGACACAAGTACCTGTCTCTACACAATTATTAAAAACGCAGACTAAAAACTAATTCTTAAACGAAAACAGGTTTGTAACGAGAAAAGAATGAGAAAGAGCTAAACCACGCTGATTCCATCATGAATAAAAGAGAGAACGAGAAGGAGAAGATGATGAGGAGAAGCATGCTGGCTCAGTCGGAGGCCGAGCAGAGCCATCCATCAATTCTCTAAACACCCACCCACACACATACTGTACACACTCACATTCACACACACACACACACACACACACATACAAAAAAACAGGTACAGAAATCAGCATGCATCATGCATGGATACACACACGGATGTAGATACACACAAAAGTAAACACTCACACCAGTCATGAATAGTTATATAAACACACACACAAAGGAAGACACACATAAATTCATAAACACAGGCACCAACACACAAAGACACAAAGAATAGGTGGAATAACATACAAAATACTGCATGCTGTTTGTCCATGCACTGTATAACAAGAGTCACTGTTGGAAAAATAAATACTTTCATATGATCAGACAGCAAAGCTTTGGTTAAGCACAAAAAAAAAAACTTCCTTGGGGTAAAAACAAAACTTTGTCAAGTTTTGCAGTAATAACCATAACCCCTTTTACACTTGATAAAAAACTACTAAAACCCACTAACATCTGGGCTTTGTCTTCATTGGGAAAGGGCAAAATCAGCGTTCATTCCAGGGTGAAATGACTGCAGCAGTCATGGGTATTTATCGGCTCCAGCTCTAATTGGCAGTGATGGAAACATGACACCTGGTTGGGCGTGATAATTTTTAGCCCTTTTCAGCGGAATGAAGGGTTGTCAGCTCTGTCAGTAACTTCTGTGACTCTTTTGCTCCTTTATCATACACACGTGCTGCTTGACTTGACTTGGCCTGAGTGTGACTTTGCCCGTCAGCCCAGCACAGCGGTGTTTGCCCCGCTTGACACCACATATTACTGATGATGCACTCGTCTTTAGTTGGGCATCTAAACGGTGGACAGACATTTTATTTCATATAAATACTTCACGATAAAAGCCCCCTATTATTTTGTTATCTCAAAGCATTTATTGTGAAGCAGCGAAATCAGGCCACATCAGCAGTAACTTAACAGACTCCTACGCTGAACTGAAACATTAAAATAAAGACGCAGGAGAGAAAATAAACTTCAAAACGCAGAGATGCAGCTAGATGCTGCAAAAGTTCTGAAAGCTGAACACTTTTGAGACCTTTAAAAAAACTTTCTCTCTTGTCTCTAGCATAGACATGAGTCGAGTCTCTACTTTCCAGCACGCATCCGAAAAAACAAAAAAAAAACAAAAAAAACAAAAACAAAAACAAACAAAAAAACAATCAAACAAACAAACAAAAAAACAACAAAAAAATAAAATAGTGTAATAATAATAAAATAGCATGTACATACAGGCTAATTTTGGTGAAAAAACGTTTTTGGATAAAGTTAGGGAATGATCGTAGTGATGGTTAAAATAAGCCGATGTTATGTTGTCCCATTCATCCACTCGACTTCCTTCTTCTGTGGGCTTTATGGCTCTAAAACAATTACACACTATTTCCTCCTTTGTTCCCGACAGACAAAAGTTGTAACACCTGTGGCTGCTGGAGAGCTTCTCACTTTGAACGTAAACAAGTTCTTGGGGGAACTGCTTAAATGATTCTGTTTGTCATGGGCAGAGAGCCTCATACAAACACACACATACACTAAACAAGTACACACCTGAGACGCACATACCAGGCAGCAAACTACTCATCCGCAAGAGCGTCAGTTTCTCAAGAAATTCATTTCAAGGCCCAAACTGGAAGAAGAGAGAGTAAATTCTTCTCCTTGCTCCTCTTGCTCTCATATCTGAAGGACCCATCTGGGGCCGTCCAGCCCTGCTGCCTGTCTGCATGAGCAGCCCTCACTGACAACAGCTGACAATCATCCTGCCAGGCCATTGGCCAATTAGGACAGGGTTGCCATGGATGCCGGCACACACTCACGCTCTCACTTCTCACCTCCGACAGTGTCCGCCTACTCACGGCATGGAGGGAGAGGTGGAAGGAATGATGGGAGGATGAAAAGAGAGAAAGAGAAATACAGAGAGGTGGAAAGGAGAAATGAAACACTTTGAACAAACCTGCAGATGACAACAGAAAAAAGATTTTATTCTTGTATTAAAAATGAAGAGTGGAGAGCAGCAGTGAGATGTGCATTGCAGGCTGGACTACAGCGCCTTCACTACATGGATAAAATATGTGCAAACAGAGAAAGAGTGCAGAATAACTGTAACTGCACTTATTGTTATTTATTGGGCATGTTTATCTAGTATAAGTTCCAAAAGGATCATGTTGTAGTCTGAATGGTATTATAATCTTAACTAGTTTTTTCTTGGAACTGTCACAAGCCAGAGGAACAGATATCGTCACTGGTGTCTCCAATTTGGCTCCAAGTTTGGGCAAGTTTTACTTCTGGAGAATTCCATGAGGCATTCGCAGTCGAGAGCCAAAACCACCAAATTCCATAGAGAAAAAGGCTGTTTTTCGTACCTCCTAACTAGGGCTGCATAATTAATCAAAATACTGTATTATCAAAATTTCAATATGGCCATGTGCAATATCCAAATCACAGAGGCTGCAATTTTTTGATAAGGGAACAATGTGTGGCAAACCAGCATTATGACATGCTGTCGCTCTGCAGAGATTTTAACCATATGGTCACACTCCTAACCCTATTCCTATCAATTATTTCTCACAACAACATCAACAACAACTATCCTATATGAGGCCCTGTGTGTACACAGCATTTTTTCTCTGGCACAAACCAGTTGCCTGGCAGGTGTACTTAACAGCGCCGTTGTCCACAGTCTGGTGTCCCTAGCATCGGTGCGTCAGGCCACCTCTGGGGAGATTTGCATGTGGCTTCCCGTTTGAAAATGTGCCTTGATACGCATTGGCTAACAGCATTTAATGTTCTATAGGTTCTTCACAATAAAAGTCCCTCAATTTTTTGTAATCTAAAAGCTTTTATTATGAAGCAGCAAAATCAGGAAATGTTGTGTTTTTATCAGCAGTAATTTAACTCCTATCAGATGAAAGCAAACATGAGACAGTAAAATAAAGCACAAACTTTGACAGAGGAGTAAAACTAAACTTCAAACCACAGAAATTCAGTTAGAAGCTAAAAGAGTACTGAACACACAGAGACTTTTGAAAACGTCTTTCTCTTTGGGCTGTTGCTACGGATAGATTTGAGTCTTGGGTTTCTGGTGCATATAACAAAAACAAAACAAAACACACACACACACACACAAAAAAAAGAAAGAAAAGCAAACTCTCCTCCAGTTTCTTGGTTACCAGGGCGACAAGTCCATCAATTTAATATAAGATTGGCTGCTTGAACAAAAGGGACGGTGATGACACCAGTGCCTTTCTGAAAAGAGATTTTCAACTAGAAGTGCTCGGAGCAGCTGCACCAATAAGCTGGAGTGCATCATCCGCGGATACTCTCCTCATTGGGAATAATTGAAACATCCAATATCTAATAGTAATAATAGGTAATAACACAAAAACCATTGTTGCTACATTCCCTGAATGATTAAGTAGAGATCATTATTTTGCATTTTCAGTAATGTTTTGGAAAATAACTGTTCATTTGGTTTTGAAAACAGTCTATTATGTTCCATCTTCATTGTGTAATTTTATTACAGTATTGAATTTTAAAAAATTGTTTGACAACCCCTAATGGATAAATATAACCTAAGTCTGACAGACAGAAGAAAACGCTACTGCATCTTATGCTGATTTGACACAAACAGGGATAATTCACCAATTGCACGGACACACACACCACACACACACATTTTAACACACACATAAACACAGGGCATGTACACAATCCTGCAGCAGCAGTGTTTGATTGAACGCTCAAGTGTTCAACACAGACACAAGCACACACACATATTCCCTTCCCACATAAAAACGCTGCCTCGAAGGAACAATCAATAAAATGCTTCTTAAATTCCTCAGCTTCTCAAAGACAGTGCGTGTGTGTCTGTGTGCATGAGGGAGAGAAAGAGCCTGTCTGACAGTCGTTCCCATTCCTCGCTCATCTAATCTCTGCCCAGCATGGAGGAGGGGATGAAGGTAAGATATTCAAGAAAGAGAGGAGAGAGATGGGAGGAGGGTGCAGTGGGGAATAGTAAGAAACCTACAGGAGGTGCTGATGTGAAAAAGAAAGAACAAGACCGGAGGGAGAGCAGAATCAACATTTGTTTGTGGCTTTGAAAAAAAAAAAGAGGGAATGTAGTGCGAATAGTAGGAACAAACTGGGTTACTCATGACAGTAAGGATAGGAGTGAATGATGGAAGGAAAGAGGGGAGGAGAGGAGGACAAACCTCAATATCTAAGACCAGAAAGGAAGGAGGGATAGATGAGAATAAGCAAAAAACGGGAGGGAGAGAAGATGGGAAAGGGACAGTGAGATCAAACCAAAAAGTTATTTGAGGAACTGAAGGAATGCATGAGGACAGGGACAAAGAGAGTGGGATGAGGCTGTGTAAAACATAAGTCAGTGATTTCCTAATACTCTCTGGGCATATATTCAATTGAATACAGTACAAAGACAAGGTATCTAATGTTTAAAGCCAGCATCTGCGATGGTATCAAGCTGTGTTAGAGCCCATGGCATCATGGGCAACTTGCACACCTGTGAAGACCCCGTTAATGTTGAAAGGCACCTATTGGAGCAACATATGCTGGCATCCAGATGATGTCTTTTTCCAGGCTGCTTATTTCAGCGAGACTTTTTCTGCATGTGTTACAAACAGACTGACTTCATAGTAAAATAACTGAGGTACTAGACTGTCCTGCCTGGAGTCCAGAAATGTCTCCCACTGAAAATGTGTGGTGCATTATGAAGCACAAAGTACAACAACAGGGACCCCAGACTGTTGAGCACCCAAAGTCGTATATCAAGCAAAAATGAGAATTAATTTAATTTTCAAAACTTAAACAATCAGTGTCCTCAGTTCCCAAACACGTACTAAAAGGTGACGTATCACAGTGGTAAACATGCTCCCATGCCAGCTTTTTTGGAACGTGTTGCAGGCAGCAAATTCAGAATGGTTTATTCACAAAAGACAACAAAGTTTATCTGTATGAACATGTGTGCTGTCTTTAATAAAATACATGTTGAAAAGGATGAGCAAATCACTGCAATCTGGGTTTTTATTTATGTTTTACTCAACATCCCATTTTTTAGAAATGGGCAAACAGGAGAAGTAGATATATGAGTGAAAAAATGAGCAATGAAAGAACGAAAGTAATGAGTTATTAAAGGCTGTATGAAGAAGGACAGAAAGAAAGGATGAAGGCAGGGAACGAGAGAGAGGAAGAGACTGAATTAAAAAAAGCAAAAATGAAGACATAGGTAAGAACTGAGGGATAGGGCTGAAATAAGAAACAAGGGAAAGACAAAGACAAACGGGACCAGTAGACTTGCCAAGGGAAAGAGGGAGGGAGAAGAAAGAGAACCGACTAAAAGAGCCGGATCGATGCAAAGATGGGATGAATGAAAAGATAGAGGGGAATAAGCAAAGACTGTGGATACATTACTTGAAGCCCTGAGGAAAAGAGGGAGATAGCAAGAGGTGGGATACGTGAAAATTAAAATGGGAAAAAGAAGACAAGGGAAACAGATAAGACGCAGAGATATTCAAGATGAGCAAGGAAAGAGGGAGCGAGGGAGGAGGGAGAGCAAAGCATGTGGAGATCAATAGTGATTAAGTTGGGGGAGAGCACGGGAGGAATCCAGAGAGGATATAAGATGAGACATACATCACTGGAAGATACCATCTTAAACACTGCCGTGGGGGATCACACAGTGCTGCTTAGCCCATTTTAGTGTAGCCGTCAGCTCAGCGGAGACACGCGGTGAATTCTGATTTTAGTGTTATTAGTGTCTCCAGTGCTTGTCCTCAGAGTACTGCATCATTTACTCACCCTCCTCTTCACCTTATGAACCTCCTTCTAGTCTGACAGCCTGACGACGCTTGTACACACCAACATCAAATCAACACCTGACAACTTACATCCAATTGTGCTGTGATTAAACTAATTGTTTTTGTTGTCCTTGCGTTGTATTGTTACTTTTCTGTCTTCTGTCTTGAAATAAAGGAGAAAAAGAGGAAAGAAATATTTACAGACAAATTACTTAGAAGAACATTTTTTAAAAAAATGAGCACATTTTTATTTGGGTTACAATGGAACCAGTTGGTTTTATGCTCTGCACCAGAGATTCAAAGGTCAAATTAAACAAACCAAAGCCGATGATGCTGCGGTTAAACATTTTGGCAAATATCTGTCTTCGTGGACAGATTCAAGATTCAGGATATTTATTGTAACACGATCATGTGAAAAAAAATTGGCTAGGACACTCCTTTACAAAATAAAAGTAAATTAAGCAATAAAAGACAGAATAAAGAAAAATAGAAATACACAAAAATAGAATAAAATGTGCATTTGTAAAGTAAAATATACTCTAATAAAATAAAATATCATGAAAGAAGACATATAAATACCATTTCTTTGATTTCACTTGTTGTTACATGTCTTGGCATATATTTTGAAAAATTAATTACTCTTTTAGTAAGACACTGAGTCTGAAAGGGGGTTGTGGCAGTCTGTATGGTGGAAGCCACTTGCCGGTTCCACCTCAGCAATGCTTGATTACCAACTGGCCAAAGTAAAAAACTGCCCCAGGGCCCTAATCTCTCGGGGGCCCTTAAAGTCAATGGGTCACTGCATATATCAATCACAGAATATAGATCAATGTATAAATCAATAGATTTTGCCAATATAATTAATAACAGATTGAGCAGGGGCTTTGCACTACTGAAGTCAACTGACCTGAGTCCTACACATAATCCTCCTCCTATTATTTTAGACTTTTATTATATTTAATTGATACTGTGCTCACACAGAAATTTAACTGATTAATTTCCCATTCACCTCAGTATCTGACATTTAGCTTGGTTTGGTTTATTGACAATATCCTCATATCGTATTTCAGTAGGCCAATTCAGTAGGTACATTATGGGCCACTTTGATGTGTGTGATGATGTGTGATGTGTAGACATGAAGATCTCTTTATCATGACAATACTTGGCCTTCTGTAGCATATACTTTGGGATGTTTCTGGTTTAATAATGTCTATATGAAGGTTGGTATCTGCCATAAACACTAAATCTCCTGACAAATCATTCAAATTACTGATAGGATTCCACTTTTTCACTCTGTAAGGTCTTGTGAGGTGCATGCAGTGGTTGTTTTCAGGGGATGCACAGAGTATAGCAGTAGCAAAAGTCAGAAACCCACAACGTAAACGGATGACACACCTGACTTCAATAACTTTATGAGTCACAAACCATGGCAACAACAAGCGTGTCCAAGCTATGTTCAGCAGTTTTTAGTGTCATCTGGAAACACTGCTGTTGTTTGGTGTATTTGCAGCAGGTTTGTATAGTTGCAGTGTGTTCAAATGTCTAAATGCTGCACATGTTGTCAAATTAATGAAGACATTCTCTTAATTTGCTTGCATTTCGTCTGTTTGGATCATCACACCTCATTATCATCCTCTCCAGCTTCATTGAACTTACTACTTTCATGTTGCTGAGCTCTAAAGTAGAGATGGGACAGATCCAATCCATTATTGGTAACAGGTTCAGATCTGAACTTGCGTCACCAACCCACATTCTCATCTAAATTCCACAACACCATGTGTTATCTATTTGGAAATACTATGCTAAGCAGTGCAAATTGAGAGTTGAATAGTGCTTTTTACTTCTGTTATGCACATAATATATGGGAAAAATGATGTGTGACTATACAGCTGGACTTAAACAATAAAACAGCAACAATAAAACAGAACTAAAATGGCATTTACAAACATAAACCACCATGTTCTCAACAAACACATGACAAACACTAACAAAAGTAGAATTTGCATTTTGGACCATAAAATAGCAATGCCTCGTGGGAAATTATGCAAATGAGTGTCATCTCTCAGCCTGTGAATTGCACATGTGAATTTCACAAGCCACAGTCATTCAGTGACCCACAATTGTTGAAGGACACCATTATACAAGTTACATTACATAAACTACACAAGCTTTCCAGACATAAGTGCTATAACTACTACTTCTCATACTGGTTGGATCAGCACTGAAGAAAAGTGGACCAGTACATCTCCACTCTAAAGTGCACATACTGTACTTGAAGTCTTTCTGGGTAAGAACAGCTTAATAACTTGACTGCAAATGTGAAACACCTCATAAAACTTTCATCAGTGCCCGTGACAGGAACAAAGCTTGAGCTTTGTGGACTGATCAAAGCAATATGAATTACTCTGATAAACAGAACTGAAGATGCTGTGCGCACTAATTTCCCCCTGGTGTGTTATTAATGTCAGAGGGGTCGGCACTCTTCCTGCCATTTTCTACATCTGACTGTATCTGAGATTGAGGCCACGTGCAATATTCACCAGGAGCAGACTAGTGGGATTAAAATCTATACTGTGGAGATGAATGAGTCGGAGAAATGGGAGCGAGTGACAGAGACAGAATGAGGAGGTAACGATACGAATGATTTTTTTCTAAAGATGATTCTGTGCCCTTGAAAATGTTCACACAAACACACACACATACTGTATACACCAGTTCAGATATACACCCTCTGAAACATTCATTACAGCTGCCACAGATTCCACAGATCTGTCTGGGAACATCCATCATTTATACCAGGAACCAGTGGCACATTTTGAAGATGAATGTGTCAATTTGAGCAAATCTCAGACTGCAGCTACAGACACGATAGTATGAGCAGTTTTTTTTTTTCCATTTCATGAAGACACAGGTGAATTCAGAAATAATGATCAAAAGTAAAAGGTAAGAAGAGCGGAAAGATGTCACCAGATGTTTTTCTGATGGTCTTTCTTCCCTCGTATGTCTTTCTGAAAACATGAATCCCCTCATTAAGGCTTCTAGTTGAAAGGTTAATCAAACGCCCTCCTCGTATTTCTGTCACACTGGTTTAAAATAGAAGCTGTTACACACCAATCATGGACCTAATTGGACATGGTGTGATTCAGACTGTACACACACACACACACACACACACACACACAGACACACACACATACACTCTCATGTGCACATACATTTATCTATTAAAAAATTACCCAGCAATCAAGAAGTTGTAACCATTTATCCAAGTGCTCTGCTTTCCAAAAGTAGCTTTTAACCTCATTTAACACACACACACACATACACACATTGGATGCTGGCGTGCTAGTTTGTAGCTAATTGGTTCTCCATCAATTGCTCTGATTGGTCACTAAATTAAACCATCAAGTTTCCAGTGATTAGTGCAGCTGCATGGCCATTCGTCTCACAACACACGTTTTATGTAGTTCCAAGTTGTGAACAGGAATAAATGGTCACTTTATCATCTTCATTTTTTTTAATCACACAAAAATCTGAAATATGAAACATCCTCCTTCCTCCTAAGAAATATCTAAATACACTGTGTGACTCAAAGAAAAGAAAGAAAAACTCCAAATTTAAAGGCAACTTACTTCAATAGATTTTAGGGTTTTGAGCCCAACTCGGACTTTGAAAAGTTTTTACCAAAAAATGTTTTGAGCTAATTTACTTTTCTTCTGTAGATAGAGTCTAAGAAACCCCAAAAATATACTTCAAAACTGTTGAGTCACATTTTTGAAGTTAAAGTGAATAATTAAATTCAGTTGCAACCATTTAATTTTCAAGCACTTAAATAATGACAAATCAGGTTCACAGCTCACTGTGAATAATTTTTGAAATGCAAATTTTGGGGGGGTTTCTAGAAGTCAAAGATTCAAGTTTTATCTAAAGAAGAAAAGTAAATTATCTCAACAAAAGATTAAAAGTTGGGAAAACCTTTATTTTAAAACTAGTTTGATGCAAAACTCAGAAATAAGCTGCTTTGAAATGTGAAGTTTTCTCAACTTTTCTTTTTAAACTACTCTGCACCTGCTGGCCCCTGAATGCACCACATGAACTCATTTACCCACAGTGCACTGTGGCTCTGGGACATGTGTGACACAGATGATACTGGAGATGCAGATTCACAAACACTCCCCGACTGAACTTCAAAATACTCTCTTTTCACGCCACACACATACAGGTATAAACCCTCCAGTCTCCAAATCTCTCCTCACATTAACACACACTCACACAGAGACACTTCCACACCACCGTGGATATGAAATATGGATCTGCAGAGTGGCAGATGAATAAAAGATGACAGCAGAGGCGTTGTGGAGGGACCTGCACTGTCATACGTTACTAAAATCAAACCTTAGCCGGGATTTCCTCTTTCTCTCCGTGTTTATGGGGAAGTGTCAGAGCGCAGCCAGGCTGGTTTCCTCCGAGGACTCTCAGTCTATCTTTAGTCTCCAACCCTCTGCTCCGGTCTGCTCGGCTGTCAGGTAGCTATGCTGCACGTCCAGCTGATCAGAAGGATCTGAAAATGCCTGAAGGCTACTTGTAGCAATACTTTTTCCCATCTGGAAGACTTGTGCACCGTCATGCCTGCAGTCTGTTTCATCATTTAACCACTGTGGAAAAGCTGTTGACTTTCATTAATTTTTGGTCTTGTTTCTGTCAATTTTAAAAGGAATAGTTCAACATTTTACAAAACACACCTATTCACTTCCTTGACAAGAATTAGATTGATTCTTCATCTGTCTATTCAAATACGAAGCTGAAGCTAGCAGCCAGTTTGCTCACTAATCAACATGTTATATCTCCTTTGTTCTGCCTGTAAAAAAACAGGAAAAAAATGTAAAAATGAAAAAAAGTTATTTTATCGTTGTTATGTGGTGGACTATTGCTTTTGCTGGGTGCAGTGACCTCCTCCTCTGGGTGTCTGGTGACCTCACAGTGACAATAAGACCCCATTCTGAATAGCTAGCTAATCTACATCAATCATTAACTAGCGCTCTGCTAACATTAGCTAACTCAAGATGTGACTATATATATTTGGCTTTTACAGGTCCCACAGGAACATTTTTTAATCTTCCAAATTTGGATTTCTATTTAACATAGATGAGTCGAGCGCATATAACTGTCTCTCAACTGTTATCAAATGACAGAGCACAAAGGGGCGGGACTTAGGAAGGGTCAATTGTACATGATAACATAACAGCAAAAAGCAAAGTGATATGTTTCTCTTACTTTGTCTAAAGGAATAGTTTGACACTTTGAGGAAACAAATGTTCACTTTCTTGCTAAAAATCGATAACACTCAAATACAGCAAGAAAATATGAGTTAGAAAGAAGTAAAAATCTTTTTTAGTGTGCAGTGGATGGCAAATTTATTTTAACAAGACTGAGAGCTTGGATTGTGGGAATGCTGTGGTAGATATTGTTAAACACGCTTCTGTGTTTGTCAAAGACTGCTACGGATTCATTTTTCTTAAAAACAGATCCTGTGTCAAGATCACCTGGTCAGTGCAGCATTTCAGCAGAGTCAATGGTAACACAGCAGATCTTGAGCTTATAGTATTATTGTTCCAGCATTGTCAGATCAGAGCGTAATCCTGCACAGCACCGCGTAAACCTCACTGACTCGGTTACGTCAGTAAAAAAAAAAAAAACATGTTGACGAAAACAACAGATTCTTTATTCCCAGGCCGTTTGTGAATGCAGGAGGAGATTAAGAGAATTCACATCTGCCAGACTGAGAGAGATGAAGGGAAAGGTGAAGGAGGTAAAAAGGATTACACGAGAGAAAGAGACAAAGAAAATTACTAATAAAACAAATAATCATCCGCTGATTTTTGTGGTGGATTTTAAGCTTTCTCAACATTTGGGTTAACTGCACACTGTTGCTAATATTACTTCAGTGAAGCTATTGTTGATAAAAAGACAGCAAAAAAAGGCAGAGAGAAGAAAACGGATGAACTGTCAGAGTGACAGGAGGGAAGATGAATAAAAATTGAGGGAGATACTAAGAGAGGATCAGGTTGACAGACAGTCTTAGTGTTTTTATGTATGTGTGATTCAGCCTGATGGACCCATCTGGTCCTCAGAGAGAAGCTCCAGGCTGATCTGAGTTTTAATGATGAACCACAGGACACTCTGACCCTAAATACATCCATCCCAGCGCTTACAGTTCAAGTCGGTCCAACAAATATAAACCTGCAGGGCAAAGGTTATTTTTAATGTAATGCCCTCAGCTTTATGGAGAGATCTTCCTCACACACTGAATTATGTATTCTATCAACATAATGCGGGTCCTCCTTTCTTACTGTATATTCCACTGTTAAACCTTTACAGTCACTGGACGTGTGTGAGAGGGCAGCCCTTCAGCACATTAATGACTGTACTAATGTACATTTATTATGCAAGAGACAATTAAGTGTTCATAGCTAAGTGAATAAATGAATTTATTTGAATGAATAAATGGTTTAATGCGTGGAAGGATGAATAGGTAGAGAAAGCATGAACAAAGAGCAAAAGAAGCACAAATGTTGAATTAAAGGAGTAGATTAATAAAAATAAATAATGTAAGAATCAATGAATTAAAAAAAAAGGAATGAACAGCTGAATGGTGAGTAACTAAAATGATAAACATGCAAATGAACAAGTGAATGATGACTGAATGAATGAAAGACAAAGAAGAAACCCTCCTAATAAATGACCAAAGAGTTACCAAACGTCTAAACACCAGCACCCAAGGTTTACTAAGTGTGTGTGGATGCAGTGAACGCACACATACACAAGCACCAACATCTGGCCGGGCATCTGCTTTTCAACAAGACAAGAGAGACAGAAATACAAAAGAAAGACAGAGGTTACAACTCTGACCAGGACTGTTATGAAATAATAACTATATTCTAGAGTTAAGAACTCCAGTAACTGAACAAAATACAATGATTACATCTTTTTACCAAGCTGCATTGATATGCAATAGGTGGTCAGAAATAATACTAATTACGATTCTGTTCCATTAAGTGTAGAAGAGCAAAATGCAGTGAGCTAATCTTATATGTTAGTGGTGCCCTGACTCTGTTTAACCTGAATGGAACAGAACCAGAATCAAAATCAGAATGGGTTTATTGGAGGATTGAGCGATTGGATGGATATATCATCTATCGACGATGGGCTGAATCCATCGCTGACTATTCTTTTGGCTGATTTCAAGGGTGATATTTGCCATTTATATTGCTGATGTAATAGTCTGCAGAGTGACAGCCTCTGCTCTGCACTGCGCTCTCATCCAGTGGCGCAGTACACACCCACTCAGCCGACCATGAGTGATAGATATTGATAGATATTGACGAAGATATTGCCAATCACCGATGGATGGGCTGACAGTGGTCGTTTGGAAAATTTTAACATATTGCCCAACTCTACTTTATTGGCCAATTGTACACAGAAATTTGACTTATATAGAATTATATACAAATAATAACACTGCACAAATTAAGAATAAAAGGTATGAATAAAATAGAAATAGTAAAGTTCAAAATAATATGTATAGAACAAATCAGGAGAAATAGGTATGCTGCACTCTGCTATACATTTATACACCTTAAATAGTATTGGTAACAGCTGTCTTTACCCTGTTTCCTGTCATGATAAAGCTCTATATTCATTTCACAGCAAAAGATAAGTATTGTTAAGAAAACATTTCAAGTAACTAATGAAAAGCTGCTATTTAACAGATCATAACAAATGAGACTGAGCCTCTAGTTGTTTTGACTAATATATATGCTCCAATGATCACCTGATAAATTATAATGCTGAAATGGGAAATCACTACTTCAAATGCAAATTGATGACAAATGCAGGTACAAATCAGAAAAAATATTTTCTTCTGTCCTAAAGCTATTACAAGACATTTCACTTCTTATGAGAAAAGTCATATGAAAAGGCAGTTAAAAAGAAAAAGAGAGGAGGAGATTTTAATTTAGACATGTTTATTTTTGACGTTATATTTTCTGGTTATGGCGGTGGAAACACTACGGCTTCTGTCCACAGGGCCCTCCAAAATCAACAAAATATGAAGAGTTCCTTGTAGTAGCTTTAAGTTTGTATGTGGCTATCATTTCTTTTTATGCTAAAACTATTAGTATTCCAAACAAATGTGAAACATGCTGTAAAACACATCACTTCCTGTGCGGCAAAGCGATTATTAGAAGAAGAGTCACTGAACTGACTGCTTACACAAGCAAATAGACCTTTTCACAGCTGACATTTTGAAATGTCACAGCAGGAAAAAACACAGATGTAATTAATAGCATTAACAATGGCTGCATGCCATTTGGTTTCGCCAGTTCCAGAGCCCTCGCGTATTGAGCGTTGACACAATGTCATGGCTCACTGGAACCCTTAAAATGGAACAGTCGTCTTTAATGTAATTAGTTACACCTGGGTCTCTGCTCTGAAAAGGTCTATGGGGAAACTTTGATGAACAGAGCATAGGTTGCATCACTTTGACATTATATCAGTGCCATCTCTGTACGTCTCTGCATTTGATTCAGCAGGCAGTGGGAGCAGGAACACAGACAGAGGGTCTTTTTTAGGGTACGGGGCTGTGACAAGCAGCAGTCTCAGGGGAGAAAAGTCAGACAAATTAATGGTGAGGGCAGCTAAAGCACAGCTGGAGCAGTGCTACAGGCTTTGTATGTGTTGGTGTGTGTGTGTGTGTGTGTGTGTGTGCGTGCGTGTGTCTAACAAGTGTGACGGGCCAACCCCTTCTCAAAGTGTGAGGTTTAAAGTGGGTATAACAGACACATACACACAAACAGCATGTATACAAACACACACAAAGCCTCGGATTCTTACTGTTGAGCTCCAGATCCCTCATTGCTATGCTGCACAGCGAGGCTGTTTATACCGATCACGTCTCCCGTCTCACATCTGACAGTTCAGCTTTATTACAGTTTGGCTCTTATTTTCACAGTTTTGGCCCTCCTTATTTTCATAATAACAATTTATCAAATGACAATGTGGAAAGGGGTTACTCATAGTATTGTTTTTGGGCACAGCAGGCAGCTATTTTCAGCTAAAAAACCCCTCTAAAAACCATACTTAACCTGTACACTAACTTCTCAACACACAGGCAGACACAGTAGACTAGCCAGTGAACACTGCAGAGAATTCAAAAGCTAAAGAGTCACATATTTCCCTCAGGAGGTGGTGGTGACCAAAAACAAACAAATATTGGACTAACATTCATCAGGTGTCCAAAAACATGACTCTAAATTAATGATAATGCTGCTCCAGAACTGCTAGGCATATAAATAAGTGGCATTTTACAAAACAAGATCAACATATCAGCTAAGAGGATGATAATTTTGTGTTCACAGTGTTCTGGAGGAGTTAAAGAGTGTGTGACGGGGCCACAGAGTATACAGAATGGAAACTGTGGGCCCCTTATGTCACTGTATATGTGTGTGTGTGTTTAGTTTGCACTGCAGCCTACACAAACATGTTCTCTAGTCCAGACCAGGGTTATTTATGTCCAACACGCACACACACACACAACACACACACACACACACACACAACAACAACACATATACTGGAATCTGTAGTCTTTCAAGCTATTCAATTACACAAATTGCTTTGCTACAGCTACGGTCCGTTAACTTTTCCTACAGGGAAATGACATATGTTTGCAAACATGCCAAACACTGTAACACACACACACACACACACACACACACAACAAAGGCATATAGGACAGCTGGTCCACTGACCTGTGTTATGTCATGACCTCACATAACAGACACTCATACACACTTAAACACACACACACAAACACTTACTCTTGATTACATTCCAACACGCATAAATTTAAATTGAGTGGACCACATTGTGGTTCTACGCGGTGATATAATTTCTCTCTATACGGACCTTGGTTTAGCCTGGTTCCCCCTGCAGGGCCAGTCAGATCTAAACAATGCTTACTCATCAGCCCAATTGTCAAAAGACAGACCAACTGCAGCTTAGCAGGAGGATATTTTTGCCTCATATCCACAACAGGGCCACAGAAATCTCATCACACTTTACTTTAGTGTTCCTTAAGAGAGCCAAAAGGGGGTTTTCGGTGCTTACCCTCGCTTTAACTCGGATTCCACTATACAGCTAAACAGTCCTCATTAAGCCTTGTTAAAGCAGGGTTCTGTACAGCAACAAAGAGGACCAGCCAGAGAGGGCGAATGCTTATTTATTGGCCTGGATCTCACTGTAACACCACAGAACGGAGCTTGTTAATGGCTTACTGTTGCTAGGTTTCCCAACACAACTAGCCAATGCTAACTTACTGTCATGTAATCTCCTGCTTTTGTGTCTTTGATCTCCTTCCTTGTCGCCATATGGGCAAATAACAACTCTACCACGCTGCCACATGCACACACAAATAGTTGCGGCATCCTATCCCCTGACAGTCTGATGAAAGATGTGTGAGTAGAGAGACACAGGAGGGAGAACGAGAAAAGAAAAAAAAACAGCACACTAATCACTTTGTGGGGATTAACAGTGGGTAAGGCGTGCGCGCGCACACACACACACACACACACACACCACAAAAACACACAGCCGCCCTGCTCTTCTACACCTGCCACAGTTCAAGGTTGAGCTGAAATCCTGCCGAAATGTGTGTATATGATTATGTATATTCTGTGTGTGATTTATGAACGTGTGAAAATGTACATATTCATGTATCCATATGTGTGTGGTACAACATTAGAAATTAAAGTGCTAATGAGAACCACAACCACTAGAATCATATTGGGTTCTTTGACTTGCTGCCATAGGAGATGATAAAGATTCCAAATCTTTATTGAACCCAATCCCCTTTCAGAGGGTTCTACCTAGAACCCAACCTAAACCATCTGTGAAAGGTTCCACCCAGAACTTTTACACAGAACCATTCTATGGTGTAATGGTACCATCCAGAACCATCTCTGGGGGTTCCATCCAGAATCTTTCCATATTCTAAGGGTGTTGACAAGGACCCACCCAGGAACCCTTTTACACTCCAAGGGTTTTATCTAGAACCCACCGAGGCAGTTCTACAGAAAACCTTTTAATATTCCAATGGTTTGGAAAGCCCTTTAATTCCCCAAGGGTTTCATCTAGAACCCACCCCGGGGGTTCTATGGATAACGCTTTAATATTCCAAGAGTTTCAAGAACCCTTTTATACTCCAACGGTTTGAATCCATGCAGAAGGTTCAACCGATAACCATTTAATATTCCAAAGATGTCATCTAGAACCCACCTAGGGGGTTCTACAGAGACCTTTTAGTATTTCAAGGGTTACAAGAACCCTTTAATACTCCATGGGTTTAATCTACAACCCCAATGCCTCTTGGTAGAACCTTCAGTCTCTTAGGAAGGACCATTGTGATACCCTTATTTCTAAGAGTGTAGGGCCCCGGCAGTGTTGGTGCAATCCTGCTAATGTTGCTTTGAGAGAAAGAAAAAGAAAGAGGGAATGAGAGCGGGTGAGGTAGAAACTTGCAGAAATGTCAGAGAGATTAGTAGAACCATGTAGAGAAGTCTGTTAGTGCTGATTCAACAAAAAGCTGTAAAGTGAGTGAGTTTTAGGAGGCACACGGCACTGCAGAAGTGGAGGGTGTAAGTCAGGGAAAAGGGCACAAGTAAAGAGAGGGATGAGAGAGGGGTGAATGAAGGAGAAAGAAGGAGGGAGAAAAACTAGTTTTTTATTTGCCCACTGCACTGGAAAATATGACACAAATGGTTACTGTACTTTCGATTGCAGTCCTGATCCTGGTCTCTTCTGAAAGGCAACTCATTGGAGGAAAGGCTAGAACCAGTCTGCGTGCAGCTGAATCAGATTCAAAGATGCATAAATATGCTAAAAGTGTAAGTTTATTTTTCTCACCTTCAAATGATTTTGCTGTTCTGTTTTATATGCACTCTTGTTACAAAATAAGTAAATGTTTTCCTGGGAATATGGGAGATCTGGGAATGGGTTACACAGATGGCATTGTGAGGCTTCGTGCTTTCAAATCATTTATAGTTTATAAAGCTTGAGTGAGGATACATCAAAATGCCAACCCAAATACTCCTCCTCCCTTCCTACATTCAGGTTGGAGCTTCTTAATAGGTGACTTAAACAGATAGAACGGGTTATTTGATGTGGGATCGTATGAGGTACTTATCCATAGGCAGTGTATTACCTCCAGAAGATGGTGGTCAGATTGGGTGACTATATATAAAACAAATATCGCCCTATCCAAACCAAACTGCATAGGCAAAATCAGGAATTTTATCTCACAGAACACAGACGTTCCGCTGCCTCGATCTGTAATCCATTGTGTGACTTTGGTGAATCTGAACAACCCTTTTAAGACACTTAAGTCACACAATAACACATAACTTAACAGAACGAGGCAGCGGTACACTAACAACTCCTGTGTTCTGCATGGCAGAATTACTAATTTTGCATACTGAGTTTGGTTGATGGCTCTTCACTGTTTCTCCAAACTGAGGGTGTACCTCATACAACCCTACATCAATTACTCCAAACTATCCCTAATGATTATAGCAACTAAACAATAAATTATCAATACAGTATTTCACAAAAGTTAGAATAACATTACAATAACGTGCATGTCTTCACATAACAACATCTATAAACTCATCTGTTTCAGACACTATATTTAAAAAGATAGACCACTGCTGTCCGAGCTCACTGGAACCAGTGCTGAGACACCTTTTTGGCTAGATTAATAATTACAGAGAGCCCAAATTGAAAAGGTCATGATATCCATTATCCATTTCCACCCTCTCCACATCTCCCTTCTCTCTCTCAGTAAGTAAATATTATCCATTCGTTCTGCAGCAGATGAGATTAACTTTCCGGTTTGGCAGTTATCTGCTCCATTTGAGTGGCATGCTCATGCATTAGCAGATATATGGCCAACCTGTCCACCTATCTGGTGTGTAGGAAAATACACCAGATATGTAGATAATTAAATTATATGACCTCGATCGATGTGACTCGTCAAAGTATTCAAAGTGTTTTAAAGTGCATGATGTACGAAGTGGTCCTTGATTCTTCGTACCTTTTACTTAGAACTGAGTCTATACATACCAAAGGCATTGCTTGGGTAAGAAAGCTGCCAGACGTCATTGAAAATGGCCACTGCTACTGCAATCCTGACCAGGAATTATCAGTTTGAGAAATAGTCATAGTGTTCGTGAACTCCTGCTGGGTGCATGGAAACAAGTAAAAGAATAACTTAGGACATCTTTTTATGGGAAGCATGCTCACCATTATGCTGGTTCAAAACTGTTTTCAAAGCTACCATATAGGCGTTCTGCGGTAACCACAGAAAATATACTTTCCTATGAGTGAGTCAGTATTGAGCTTTTTGTTTCCCATCCCTCCTGCAGTGCCCTTCCTCCTTCTTAGAAATGAGCTTCTACCTCAAAAGAGGCCCAGCTGCAGCAGGTAGCGCATTATGTAAGCTGGTGGAGGGGGGTGATTAGTAATGATAATGTTAAGCTGGCACAGAAAGAGAAAGCAATGGCCAGAGGAGAGGAAAAACAACTGACAGAAAGCTATACGTGAGAGGAAATAAGGTTTGGATGTTGTACCGCTGAGGACAAAACAATGGGGAAGGCATCCGAAAAACTCAATTTGCTGCAGTGGGCCTCAATAAACACGGCAGAATCCAGTCAGATAAGCTTGACAACATCCTGATCTGGGACATAGGAAGCAGCAGAGAGGATAGTCTAACCAGCAGCCAGTTCTGCGAAATCTTGGTATGTTAAACCCAAGAAATGCTGCGCTACATTTAATTGAGCAGCTCATACGGATACATACAAATGTTTCAAACAGAAAAGCACACTGAACAGCTAACATAAACACACAAAGAGATGCCTGTGGCACAAATCCTAAAGTTCCCATGAAACGGTTAGTTGAGTGTTTATTGGTTACACGTTTCAAAACACAAGCAGCTATAGGGATTTGTCACAGAAGTTGATTGGCGTTTACAGTAGCCAATAGCGATGCAGCTATGATGGTGCATGGATGTAACGTAACGTAAGGAGGGAGAGTGGTCTGGACTGAGAGCTCCCAGTGAACACGGCCAGACAGCTTCCAAGACCAACAGAATTCAGTTTGACAACAGGAAATAGGTTACAGTACCTAAGTGGTTTTCTTGGGGTTCAGTTTCTGGCAAACTGGGACCATTCGAGCATAAGTAGGTTTGCTAATAACTAACTACCATTAGCTTGGTTATCCCCCAGGGTGCTGGGAGCCAAACCCAGCAAGAACACTACCTCCCTGTACTGCAGAGGCTGGGTTTGTCCCATAGACTGTATATAGAAGTGGACAGAGCTTCCGGCTCTGAAAAATGAAGCCAATGCGGAAGTGCAGTAACGCTGTATTCTCACCGAAATCCAGCAGGGGGCGCGCGAGCTGGCTGCAAAAAGAAGCCCGGTTCCATTGACACCCGTTCTAAAATGCTGAACTTTACAGCTGAAATAAACATATTTATAGCCCGTGTCAAAAAACGATTTTGGTCTCTATCGCTAATATCCCCCACCATGTTCACTGAACCAGACTTAAATTTTCATATAAGTCATTCGTTGATTTTATATTAAGGCTTAAAGTTCTGTATAATTAGGGGCCTGGTTTCGTGATTGACAGGCGTAGTGCCCTATGGTAGTGCCACTCACTCGCTCCCTTAGACTATACCGTCTATGGTCCCACCCTGCTCCACCGTCTCAACCAATCATATTCACATCTGGTTTCAAAACTGTCAAAATGGCGCTGGCCAAATCTGAAACTCGAGGCTTCAAAACGGGTGTTCAGAAACCAATGGGTGACGTCACGAAGGCTCCGTCCACTTCTATATACAGTCTATGGTTTGTCCCGGTTGTTGTCACTGCGAGGCTGCTGAGCCTTGTTCTGTTTCCTGCTAATGGCAGCTATTTAACAGTTAACAGTTATGGTTAGCTACTTTAGCAGCAAGTAAGCTAAAGCCACCATTAGGAAACTGTAATTAAATCACAGAGAGTTCAAGCTGAGCAGCCGGAGGACATCAGAGAAGAACCAGAAAATATTTTCTCCATAAAACATGATCCAATTTCACCCAAATCAGAGAATTAAGTTATAAAGTTATGCTTTTGCACAACTTTATAACTTGAGGCATGTCCCCAGAAAAACTTCTCTGTCTACCATATCCTCTTTTCATGCACCGTATCATAAGTGAGGAAACGTTTCATTGGATACAAATTTAGTGTAAGTCCCCATGTGCAGGATGAGTTAATAACAGTTTTTAATCATGATGCTATTAAAAATAGCACAGAACATCTATAAAATGACTTTTTGTCATTACTCAGCCAGATACTGGCGTATAGGTGGCATATAGTGCAATATATACATGATAAAAACACTTAAACATGAAGTTTGACTTCATGGGAACTTTAAACATTCATGCAGTTGTGTTGTGTTGTGTGTGAGACTTGTTAAGTAGGTCACACACTGCACTGTTTAATAAACTTCCTAATAATTATCTTTTTTTTTTTCACTTCCACAGTTCTCTATCTTTTAGTGGGATGGAAGGACACATACACACGCACACACAGATTATCCAGCAGCTTTCTGCTGAGCACTGTCACTTTTCCTCATTAAGATCTGCCATTAGTAGCTTTGCAGTTGTGTGTTTTTGCATGAATTTGCAGTTGTGCACATGAATGTGTGTGTGTGTGTCTTTGTGTTTGTGCATCTGGTAAACACCCACTGCGCCCTGAGAATTAGCATATTAGAGGTCAAATCTATAATACACTAAGGAGGCTGGAGGGTGTGTGTGCATGTGTGTGTGTACTTGCTGTTCTAACCCCTCCTGCGATACTGACTGTGCTCTAAAGATTCAAGCCTGCAGGAAACTGTGTGTGTGTGTGTGTGTGACTGTGAACATGATGCTTGCTCCCTTGTTGATGATACGCCTATTGCATCAGACATACACACATAGCGCACACAAATACAGAATTCATTCATGCCCACAAACACGCACACATGCACTGTGATCCACAGACATAAAGACTCTTTCCCAGAGGAATTCCTACCAGCTGTTGTGGAAAACGTTGTTTTAAAGTGACGACATGGTGCTTTAGTCTGTTATTAGGTGGTTAGCTTGCGGCTAACACTAACCAGTGGTGTCTCTGAGGAATGCTAGCAATGCTACTCAGCTGGTTCCACAGTTATCAAATCAAGTCTTAACATTAAAGCAACCAAAAGGAATGTGACAACATTTTAAAGACAACAAACAACCTAATAAAGAAGCTGTAGAATTAGTAACAGGTGATTTTAATATGTAAAGATGTTAGAATCGGCATGTACTGGAGCTAAAACCACCTGTTTAAATGCAGAGTAGTTATTATCTTTTAAGGTGACCTCAACAGAGGTGACAAAAGTGCACACATTCTTAACTCAACCTCTGGAGGTACAGATACTTGTGTACAAAAAGACTTGGTAAAAGTAGAAGTACTGATTTAACTTCTTTACCCAAGTAAAAGTGAAAAAGGCTCTGAAATGTACTTAAAGTATAAAAGTAAAGAGCAGCCCTCTAAAGGACATTTCTAACCAGATTTTACTGTGCAAAGCTAACTGAACGTCACCTTTTCTCTGCAGTGCCTCTGTTTTGTCTTGCTACATCTTTTGCATTGTTTTCTTCTTGTTATATCTTTTACATAGTTTTGTTTCTTGTTAAGTTCTTTGTTTTTGTTACATCTTTTATGCTGTATTTGACTTGTTATGCCTGTTGTGAGTGATATGCTCAGTCAGTTCAGTCTAGATGTTGGGAAGATGGCGTGCAGTGATGCAAAGTAAAAATAATAATTTCCAATCAAATGGATTAAAACTAAAGTATCATGTCTGTTTTGAAAATGTTATGTAATGTATGTCATTTGTGCTAAAATGTGGGCAAAAAAATCCTATGAGGGAAGGTTGACATTTGTTAAATTATGCTAAATAATGTGTTTCAAGTAAACTAATGGAAGCATAAATCAAAGCTTTTCTTATAATATCATGGATATTTGATTGATTTTTATGATTAGTGATTGCCAAGCCTCATAAGTGGAGTTAGTTTAGTTGGTAGGAGTTTTTTGCACACATTCCAGTTTACCACAAGCAAGCACACTGACGATACATTTATTTGGCTTTTAAAGGGATGCAGCATTAACCTTAAAAAAAGAGGACTTGATAACCAAGACAATGTCCAACTCACATTTCCTGTCTCACACGTCCACCTTTATCCAAAAAGCACACAGAGCCAGACGCACACCCACACCCACATACACACACACTCTCTCTCTCTCTCAGACAACGCCGTAGGTAGATGCTATTAATATGTGGCTGAACCAGGACAGTGGAAGTGGGGAACGGAAGCAGGCCGGTATCCGCTGGGAAACAGATCGCTGCCCCCGTTTTAACCAGAATACTGCTGGGAATACCAGCAGGAATGACCAGCGGGAATAACGAACGGGAAGACCGCTCACTCTCTGAGAAAATCTGTGACCTAGACATGCCAGACAAGGTACATTTCCCCTCCAGTCACTGATCTGACACTTCGATCTTCAGTGTCTCACACTGGGAAAGAACTTCAGTTATAATCTCCAGGTCATAAATCAAAGAGAACAAATATCCTGCTTTACTTACAAGACATAAAAATGATCAGATGAAAGCGAAAGCTGGAAGAAGAACCATTGCAGAGTGCCAATAATGTTTTTTTGTACATAACAAAAATGAAAAAGTTCTCAATTAAATTAGACATAAGCTAAAAAGGCAACAGAGAGAGATGCATGGAAAAAGGAAAAAAAAATAAAGAAAGGGAGAATTTAATCAGTGAAAAAGGAAAGACAACAAATGAAAAAGAGGACATGCAAAAGGAAAGACATTGCACAGTTAGAAGACAGAGAAAAGATGGGATTTTGAGATTGAGGAATGTAGTGATGGAAGGATGGACTTCATTAACCACGATAGAAAACGCACCTGTTGCCCTGCTCTTTCTGTCTCCCTGTGTGCATATGAATGTGTGTGTGACTGTGTGTGTTGTGACAGATGTCGTACCATGCTGCTTCCCAGCAGAGGACGGGCTTAAAGTTCATTAGGGAGGTCTCTTGACATTCAGCCTCTGATACAAGACACTTCTAAAACACTGAGGACTGCTGGTAGAATAATAAATACAAACCGGATAGCTGTGCTCATGACCTCCGATTGACTGAGTCATGCTAGAAGCCACCTTAAAAGACCCAATGAGCCTACAGCTTGTACTCATTTTCATTTTTAAATGCCACATGCAGCGAAAATAACAAGACTGTTGACATCTTATTACTGTACAACAGATTTGAAAGTGCACTTGGATGTTCAGACTGGTACTCATAGCAAAAAGTTCAAAGCCAGATAATGTAGAAGTCTTTTTTCCAAACTTTAGGAGCAAATTTAACTTAATTGATATGAATTAAAATGGCCCAGAGGACGCACACACAGAGACAAAGCCAGATTCAGAGACACGGAGCCATGTGTATTTAATGCCAACCTATGAACTCTATTGTATTTAATAGGCACCAAAGTGTAATTCATTCTGTAACCACTTGAGAGCCCAGGCAGGACCTTCTGACTCTGCATTATAATGAAGAGAAACTTATAGTCCATTCACTTTCAAGTCAGTGCAGACATGAGTGGTGTGGCCTGGTGTCCTGGGACCTGAACTCATTAAAAGGCACAGAGTCTACTGATTAATACCATACATTAGAACCTCAGTACAGTTGCCACAGAATCTAATGAAGAGTAGAACCTCCTGCTGTCTTAAGAAAGTCTAAAGCAGAATCCTCTGCTGTATTGACAATTACTAGAACCTCATGGCATCTCCATAGGGTCCATAAGAACCTTTTGCTGTCTTCACATTTGATTTAAAAGTAGAACCTGCTGTTTCAAACTAATTTTGGTCCCAGAGAGTGAAACGTCCTGTTGTCTGTACAGATTCTGCTGAGTGTTTGAACAAAGTGTCTAAAAAACAGTAGAACCTCCCATATCCAGAGTGTCTAGTACACATTTGAACTTCCTGCTTTCCATCAGGAGTCTACTGAACATTAGAACCCAGTGCTGTCTCCATAGATTCTACTAATAATTAGCATACCCTGCTGCCTCCAAAGAATCTACAGGAAAGTAAAATCTCCTTTGACTCCACTGAGTCTGCCGAGTGTTAAAAACATTCGGCTTTGTCTACTGAAAAGTAGAACCTCTAATGGAGATTAGAACATCCTACATCATCTGTATAACATGTGAATCTCCTGCTGTCTCACAAGAGTCTACCAAACAGTAGAACCTCCTGCTATTTTTCTCACTGAGTTTAGTGGAAAGTAGGACCTGCTGCTGCATCTAGAGAACATAGTGTACTTTAGAACCTACCTTTCAAAGAGTCTACTACTTCATGTTGGCTGCATGGACTCTACTGAGCATTAGAACCCTGTCCTTATCCACAGAGTCCTCCTAGAACTAGAACCATCTACTGTCTCTATATAGTTTATTGGGTATGAGAACCACCTGCTGTTTCCACAAAGTCCAATGAATGTTAGAACTCCCTGATATCTAAACAAGAGTCTATTTAACGTTATAACTTCCTAGTCTGGCATCACCAGAACAATTTGCAAATGTGAATTAGTCCTGGAAACAATTTCCCAGGGGTGTTATCAACAGGTGCAGACCACAATGCCTCTGGGCACAACAGGATGGACCTACTACAAATCAGAACAACAAAATGCGGCACTGCGGAGTTGGTAAATTGAATGTACTAAATCCTGTCTGTAGTATTGCAGACACATCTGTCTTATCAAGATCTTTAAGTGAATTTGTTTGTTCTTCTTTTAGGGAAAATATATCATCCAGTTCATTAAATAATGACATCATAGTGGATTTAACAGAAACAATAGCACATCAGCGACAGCTTGGTTGCTTTCGCAACTGCCTCAACAGCCAATATGTTCGTGCTCCTCTGGACAGCCTTTGTATCAAACTCATCCCATATTAGATAAACGGTTGTCACTGGCATGATCAGATCCAGGACAGGTGGAAATATTTCTGAATGGAAGGAAGGCCAGACATATTTGCCAGAGCAAATGAAACATGAGCTCACAAATTTGTCTGGTTCTCAGGCAGAGAACTTCCTGCTAAAACACTGGAACCTACTGCTTTGACTACAGAATCTATTGAGCAGTAGAACCTCCTGCTGGATCCTGATTCGACTACTCATTAGAACTTCCTGCTGTCCTCAGAGATTCTGCTGACCACTAATTCATTGCTGAGGCAACTGAACATTAAAACATCATGCTACATTAACTCAGACACTCATATGACCATGAAAACCACATGAATAACATACAAAACATATTATACAACCCCTATTGTGACAATTACCCGACCTTTATTCTGTTCTTTTGTATTACTTTACCCAGTCTTTTGTATACATCTCTGACTGCCTGTATACAATCATGAGCTATTGTGTTATTTACTGTTGGTTCTAGAAGATCTATAGTGTACCTCTCTTTGGTTTATTGTCCATTGTGTTGGGTTCCCTTTAGTTCTCTGGTGGGTGAACAACAGCACACTGTGCTTGGTGTTTCTCTACATATGACAGTCAATGGAGATGAGTTCAGGGGGAGCTCCGGCCCTTCATTGATTTCCACTTTCGATCCACTTCATACATCCAGAGACCACGGGGGTAATTTTGACATTCTGAGACTTGTAATAACCTGAGATTTCCTGTTGTCACATAGTAGTATGACATGTTAGAACTACTTTAGGATCTGAAAGATTCCTGGTCCTACAGTGTGACTGTGATTAGATTGTCTTACCAATCCTGACTAAAACATTATGTGCTTATTTCTTACAGATGGCAATGTTTGGGTAGATCAGACAGGCTAAGTTAAGTGTAGAGGACCTGGGAGGATGAGACTTAAGCTGCACTCGTCAATCCAGTGACTTTCATCACATTTGACATCCCTCTCTGTGAGCAGGAATGGATCAGCATGAAGATGAGGGTGCTACTTTTTGAACCATGAGGATGATGGATGAGGATGGGATGGTTTAAAACAACCTGCATGGCTCAATATGCAATCTGAATACTTCTAATCATCACAAAGCCCACTTTTCATTTGGCTTTCATTTGAATACATTATCTGCTATTAGAGTGAGGGTGGAAGGGACAGAGGGAAGGCCAGTGTGTGGTTGTGTGTGTGGTTTGTGTGTGTGCGCAGACAGTGAGTAATGTGGAGTAGTGTGCTGGGCCTGCTGCGTCTCCGATAACCAATGATGGAGGAGCGACCTGATCAATAACAGCACACAAACACACACACATAGAGGAATCTTTTTCAGTCTTGCTCCCCATTTTGACACACACGCTCAGAAATATGCGCCCAGGCAGGCAGACGAACACACAAAAAATACACATAAACATACACACACATACACACTGACCCCTGCAACTTCGTCTTTTTTTGAATGCTTGGGAATGGAAACATTCCTATGAGAGAGTCCCCGGAGAGAGTGAGAGAAGGAGAAAGGGGGATGGAAAGAGAGAGAGGGAGGAATGGAAGGCTGATATAGGGGTCTAAGACAGTATGAGCCCTGACTTTGCTCATAGGCACTCTAGTAGAGCCACAATTTACCTCATCCTCCGTTCAGATCCAAAGTTACGTTGTTACCTCCTCTTCTTTCCCTCTTGTCTTTTATTATCATTATATTCTGTTTGTTCTTTTTTCCCCCTTTTATGTCAGTGCAAGTCTTAAAATAGAGCTGGTCTGGTCTGGAAACTACTAGCATGCTCACACTGCAAAACACACACACATACACATACACACACTCATAGAAAGAGCCAGTGGAAATGAACAGCAAAGCACTAAGGCCTTTTAGCGTTTTCTGTGGCATGCTAAAGCAATAATCTAAGTCTTACTAATTGAATACCTGCATGAGCTTGTGGTGTGCGGTTGTCTGTGTATGTGTGTGTGTGTATGTGTGTGTAGCTGAGGGCACGTGTTTTATGGCCGTCTTTTGTCAGTGAAGGTATTGAAGGGAGTGAAAGGTGCAGCCCTCTTTTTTTCTGTTTAGGAAGACATAAATCCATGACAGCTGCCGCTAAAACACAAAGGTGGTGTTTGAATGCGTGGACAAATGAGGGGATGGTGAGAGGAAGAAGGGGTGAAGAAAAGATTAAGGATGAAGAAGGAAGAGAGAGCAGAAAGAGTGGTGACATTTCAGCAGCACAGAGCAGAAAAAAAGAAGATTCAAACTAATTCAGAATTATGAAATACCAAACCTGCCTCTGACAGAATATCTTACCACTGGTAAAAATCTAAAATATGTATTCAAGTCCTTGAAGGGATAGTTTGGAATTTTTGAAGTGGGGTTGCATCAGTGTATTACCTACAGTACATGGCGATCAGCATGCTCCCAGTTTGGAGAAGCAGCAGGAGTACTAGTGTAGAAAGCTAAACTAAGCCACCTAAACAAGGTCTACCAAAAGATCAATTAAATGTATGCTAAATTTAGAATATTTTCACCACTTTACCTTGCAGTCAGACAGCCTTTTCTGACGGGAAACCACCATTATGTAAGTATTAAGTAGTAGGAAATATTGCTCGCTTTCAAAGGAACCAAACTCTGTGGGTAAAATCAGTAATTTTACCTTGCAGAACTTGGGAGTTGTTGGACTACCTCACTCTCAATCTGTTAATTTGCTTGTGTTATTATGTGACTTCTGTGTTTTAAAAGAATTGCTTGGATTCACCAAAGTCACACAATTATTCAAACAAACTAACAGATAGAGGCAGTGGTGGACCAGCACCTCCCATGCTGTGCAAGCTAAAATTGCTGATTTCACCCATGGACTTTGGTTGGTTTGGAGGAAGCATATTTGATTTAACTATAACAGCTCTTTCACTGTAAAACACTATCTGACGGTAAGATAAAGCCATGAAAATATTCTTAATACAGTGTAAACTTGAACTAATATTGATGTTCTATAGGTGGACCCTTTTTTAAGTGGCTTTTTTGAATTTTAGCTGCTGATTCCATCCACATTGATTAGCTTCTGTGCTTGTTCTCCTCTATGCTTCTCCAAGCGTGCCACCAGACATATGGGTAATACACTGACTATGGACAAGCACCTTATAAAAACCCATATCAAATAATCTAAACAATCCCTTTAACCTCTGAAAAAAATTCAGCTGCAGATCTTTGAAACCTGGTCACCACTAGCTCAAATATTCCGTATAGCTCTCAGTAACTCAGCAGGAGGAACATTTGTCAGCGACTTTGCACCTGCATGCATTCATTGTAGAATATATACATACTGAAATGATGATGGTAGCAGCATTCATTGCTTATAAACTTACAGTCTGTATCCATATACAGGATACGTTTTTTCCTATAAATACTTTTTTGTCAAATATGTAAACTGTCTGTCTAAATAAACTAGTCAAAATTTTAGACTGAACTGAACTGAATTGAATATAACTGAATTAAGAGGCACTGTGAGAAGGAGACTTTATGTCCTGCAGGGACTGATCTAACTGTCCACTGGCTGGTCCACTATCAGTGCAATCAACTGTAAGGTGTCTAACAGGGGCTTGTCTCACATCAGCAGTTATCACTGACCCCTTTCTCTTCCTCGCTCTCTCCCAGAGGGTCAGGGGCTTCTATTGATCCACCATAAATACTCACACACTGGGGAACACAGAGGAAACCTTAACTGTGACTAACACTCACAGGCACAAATCCGCTCGGTGCACTAAAGCCACGATACATCAGCAGAAATACAGGCATGCTGTATACACACTTAGAAATAAAGATGTAAACTAAACCAGTTCAGAGTTCTTTGGCTTGTCTCCCTTTTGGTTCCTGGTAGAACCTTTTTTATGTTGGGTGCTGGGTAGAACTCTGTGAAAGGGTTCCAAATGTAATCTTTATGAAAGGTAAAAGGTGTAGCCTCTTTGCAAAGTTTGGAATCATTCTGGGAGCTCTACCTACAACCCAACATAAAGGGGTATACCTAAAAAAGGTTTCACCCAAAACCACATCCAAGAGGTTACACGGGGAACCGTTCTATGGACTAATGATTCCACCTAGACCTTTCAACGTTCTAGGAGTGCAACAACCAGGGGTTTCTACTGAGAGCCTCATTATATTCCAAGGGTTTTATTTAGAACCCACCCAGGTAGTTCAAATGAGAACCTTTTTATATTCCATGGTTTTATCAAGAACACACAAAGGAGATTTTACAAAGATGCCTTTCATATTTTGCTACAAAGAACCCTTGTTGAAACCTGACGAAAAATTTAACAATCCTTAAAGAACTCTAGTTCCAAAAAGGGTTCTTTGGATGAAAAATACTTTTAATGGAACCCTTAGTCTTACAAGGAACCTTTGACAAAAGAGTTCCTCAAGGATTTCAACAATTCTTGAAGAACTCGTCTTCTAAAAATGGTTCTTTGAATGAAAAACATTCTAAATGGAACCCATAGTCCTATAAAGAACCATTGATGAACGCTGTCTTCAAAAAAGGGTTCTTCAGTAGCAAATGGCTCTGGGTAGAACCTCAGTCCTTCAGGAAGACCCCTTTTGGAACCCTTATTTCTAAGAGTGTAGCATATGCCACTAAACACACTTGAACACACAATAGACCCGAGCAAAGGTAAATACTGTATGTACACACACACACACACACACACACACACCACACACACAATACACACACACATAGAATGAAACGACTGATGTCATTTAGAGTTTCCAGAGATGCACCAGAAGCCAAGTCCAACACAGCAGACTGGGAGAAATGATTTCAGACCCTGGTAATCACAGCTTTAATTACATATTCTACTCCCTCCCTCCTTCTCCCTCCTTTCCTCCCCTCACTCTTCCTCCCTTGCCTCCCTTTAGATCCGTCTCCTCTTGGCTTCAGTTTATGGCCAGACGTTTGTCACTTTGCCATCCTCCTTATGGCTTCCTCTCTCCCTCTCTCTCTGTGTGAAGCAATGGAAACGGGATTTTTCTGCTCGGTCTTTCTTTCCACTTCTTTTTCATTTGCTCACCCCACCTCTCCCTCTCTCTCTCTCTCTCTATTTCTTTCCTCCGTCCTTGTTCACCTCCTCACTAATTCACTCAAAGTGAGTTTGTGTACAGTATGTTTGTGTGTGCAAGCAGCTGTGTACAAAACTACATCAAAGTGACAAGTGCAGCCACAAATGGCACAATGGGGACAAGTGTACAGTATATAGCTCATTTTATTTGTGCGCAGATGCTTTTTAGTAGGCAAAGTGAGTGTATGAATGTGCATAGCCTCTAAGGATAAAACTCAAGTTCAATTATTAACATGCTGCAGAGCTTGATCACAGCCTCACCACACACAGAGATGCAGTGTGGGCCACAACTGCATCAGCAAGAATGCAGAGAACAGTACCAGTACAGTATATTTTGAGTGCAGGACTTCATCAAATGCATATTAAATACATCATTTGGGGCATGTTTCAGAGTTAATTAACTAACTACACATGACAGCTTTTGGATGTATTAAAAAAAATCAGAGATGATACTAATACAGTATATACTAGGCATAAAAACCATGCTCACTCTGCAACACTGAAGCTTTAAAGTTCCCTTGAGGTCAAAATCAGTGTTTTAAGGCTTTTTCATCATGTGTTGTGCTACACATTAATTGTACGCCAGTATGGATTCAACAATGACAAGAAGTCTTTTTGTCGATATTCTCTGTGTTTTTAATGATATGTGAGTTTGTCTTTTCCTCAAAACAATTAAAAACTGTTGAGGACTCATTCAGAGGTGTTACTAACTTTGGGTCCACAGTGGAGCATGGAAGGAGAATATATCCTTCATCAGTGTTAAAAAGCACAACTTGCTTGAAACTGGATTATATTTTATGGAGAAAATATGTTCTGGTTCCCCTCTGATGTCTTCCAGCTGCTCAGCTTCAGATAGATGGACAGATAGCTTTAGCTTACTTGTTGCTAAAGTAGCTAACAGTAAGTGTTATCAGTTAGCTGCTGTTGGCGGGCCACAGAACCAGTGAGCACGGCCGGTGACCGGGATGAATACAGCCTCTAAGACTGACAGAGAATCAAGTTCCAATGTCATTTACTGAGTTTTTTAATGCTAAAATAAGGTAACCGCTAACTGCTGTTAGCTTGGTTGACTCAGCTTGACTCTGGAGGTGCTGGAAACAAAACCGAGCAAGAAATCTCAGTACTGTAACCTATTCCCTATTGTCAAACTAGCCTCTATTGGTCTTTAAGACTGTATTGGTCCCAGGGCAGAGGGGGGTGGACACACGGTGCTATTTGCTACTGTAAACATCAATCAATGTCTGCGTCAAGTCCCTTTGGTCTGTTTTACATGAAACAGTTAACCAGTCAGGTCTCCTCTGGCCGTTTCATGGGAACTTTAAATGTCATATTCTTTCCTTCTCAAAGTGAAAAACATCTGATGTTTTAAGCACAGCATGAAGCTGATATTTTTCTGTCTGATCTGGACCACATGCAGTCCTATGGTAAATCAGCTGCATATCTGATCAAGTGAAGTGGAATTCCTTGTTTTTCAAGTCTCTCTTCAGTGGACAATGACTCAAGCTGCTAGTGGAGAGATTTGCATGCTCAGAACACTTATTCATGTTTGGGCCTCCATTCAAGGAAAACTGAAGCAGACAAATCAGACTGTGATGAAAAAACATTCAGACGGCAAACATATTACATGTCTGTTTTCTCCCCAGTCTAATGAATACATCCATCTACAACAAGAGACTGATCAGAGAGTGTTTTTCCATCAATGTCTGACTGAACCTGAAGTACTGCAGCCTGAAATCTTTGGAAAACAGACGAGCAGAGGAGGCTGGCAGTGCAGTGTGCGTGTGTGGGCCGGTCATGAAAAGTTTGGTTTTACTGTATACTGGAAGCAGAGGAGGCAGGAAGAGAGTGTGTAATGGAGGATTTTTTAAAGGCTTGGAAGTGACACAAAGTGACACACACACATGCTCATACACACACATTGTCTCAGGCCTTTAATGTCTTTACTGTAAATGTGTTAGGTACACAGAAAGACTTTAAACACCTCCACCAGCAGAGCAGATAGACAGTTTCAAATACTGTTGATCAGACCTGCCAAACAGCAGGGGATGTCACACACACACACACACATACACACACACCCACCCACACACACACACACACACACACACACACACACACACACACCACCACACACACACACACACACACACACAGACACTGTTTCCAAACAGCAGGGCATGGCTAGTGTCTGTCTGACCCTGTTTGTTCTCTGTGTGACATACAACAGACAGAAGGGCAACTGTAGGCCAATCAGTGTGTGTGTATGTGTGTGTCTGTATGTGTGGGTGTGTAAACCATTTAGAGCTCTATATTACCTGCTGTCTGGCTGCCACCTTACTTGTATATTCAAGCAATTATAAACATGACGAATAAATGAGAAAGAGATTGAACTATGCTTTTAAAGGACCAGTGTGTAGGATTTAGTAGCATCTAGCGGTGAGTTTTTCAGAATGCAAACATCTCAACTCTCTCTCCCCTTCCAAGCATGTAGGAGAACTTACCATGGTTGCAAAACTCATTAAAAACAAACTGCATTAAAAACTTTAAAACTTGTTTTAAGAGAGTCTCAATAACAGTCTGAATTAAAGACCTTTTTTGCGGAGCTGATGATGGAAATAGCTAACTAAATGAGCCATATCGCTTCCTTCTCATCTCTGTTAGTGTCATCAGTGTCTAGGTGAGTCTGATTGGACTGGGAGAGCCCAGCGAACACGACCGGGCCAGGACTGGACACAGCCTCCAAGATGACAGTGGCCAGTTTGACAAAGGGGAATATAGTACCGAGCCGGTTTTTATAGCACCAAGATGGTTTTATTGCTGAGTCAGCTAATTTGGCAGCTAGCTTCATGGCTAACTGAGCTAACTGGCATCAGCTACGCTTACTGGCTGACAGCAGTTAGCCTACTTTAGCAACAAGTCAACTAGCTTTCTGTCCATGAAATAATCTGTAAATCACCTTAGTACTATACTCCGTTCTCAAACAGGCCTTATAACATATAATGATGTCTTTATGACAAGTCCAAAGGGTACTACTTTAGTTGAGGTCAAGGGAATTATTCATGACACCATCATAAAAGCATTCTTGTCTTGCTCATAGCTGTCATAAGAGAGACACATTAAACAATGTCAAAAATGGCATATGTCATAACCATCTATAAAGACTCCTTCATGCTAATGATAGGTGATGTGTCATGGTTATGATTGTCATATCATAACCATGTGCCTTATGCACAGTCCTTCTAATAAAGTGTTACCAAATGGAGAATAAAACCATGTATGTGCAGGAAAATAAATTCACCTTTTTTTCTTTTTCAGGTGTATTTTTTGCGACCTTGTTCGAGAAATATATCCACATACAGTAATACAAACTATAATTGTATTGCATATTGGTCATGAAACACAGATTAGTATCAATTTGTTTTCCATTTTCCATCACCGGCTACTGACAGCAGGCCTCTCAGAGCATGACTTATTCTTCCTCCCCTTCATTCACTTTTTAAAATCCATGTTGGTCGTTTTATCTGTTGTTGATGCAGTGGTTTTGTATTGATTGTCATTTACTCCCACTTGCTCGCAGAGTGGTGCCAACAATTCATACAGTTTCAGGCTTGTTTTTGAACCAAATTGAAGAGAAATTCTCGCCAGAACACAAAAACATCAACATGTCAGAGGACTCCCACGAACCACCAACATGGATCAATGGAGGACAGTAGTCCAGCTGACGCATGAATATTTGATAAAAATAAAAACTTCGAGGGTGAAATCTAAAAAGTGTGGTCTTGATTATCAAGGCTTTTGTGCCCACTCAGTTCTATTTTCACAGGCCTTTATTAGACTTATTTAATTTTTAACACATGCCAATGCTCATAACTTTCAATGTGCCACTGATAGATGGCAGACACTGCACTGAATGAAAGAAAGGTTACTACCAACAGCTGTGTCCCGTTTCAGAGGAGGCCTTTCTTTAAGTCTGCAAGGCTGAATATGTGAAAGGTTTAAAAGGTTGTTTAATCTAAAATATGGCAACCTTTTTTTTCTGAATTAGCCCAATATCACAAAATCTAATGCATGTGAGTCACTTGCCTCATTTTGGATTCTGCAGTGTGGCTACAGTAATTCCTCTGTTATTAGTTAATCTGTGGTAGAGGTGAGAGTCAGTCTACCAAAGACCACAGGCTGTGTCCTTAGAAGCAGGTGGCTCCTGAAGTGGGACACCATAGTATGCTACTAGCGTAATCTCTAGAGTCACAAAATGACAAATTGTAGCTCTAACAATGGTAGGTTATAGAAGACTGAGCATAGAATAGTATGAATATGTGATTGCTCATCTGAAACAGTTTAAAAAATAAACCTGGCTATGTTTCCTTTGTTGTGCTTTGTCAGCAGACCAGCATGAAAACAAACAAGATATGAATCTCGCCGTGAACAAAACAGGGACCCATGCCTAAAAGTATTGCTCCATAGTACTGCTAGTGGTCAAAAACTCCACCGGGTACCTTTAAAAGCCCCTTTTTTCATACACATGTGCTGGCTTGGCTTAACTTGGTTCAACTCGGCGTGTCAGCCCAGTACAGCAAGGCTTTGCATTTCCATTACATGGAGACAGGGGCTACCCACTTTAAGGTGTGTCTTTTAACTGATGACACACTTGTCTTGAGTTGAGTGGCTCTAAAATGGCGGATAAACACTTTTCATTTTTTGATTGCATTTCATTCACAATGAAAGCCTGTTTTCCCTGTTATTTTGTTATCTTAAAGCTTCATCAGGAGATGTTCATAGCAGATTCCTGAAAGTACAAACAGGAACACAGAAGAGAAACTGAACTTCAAACCACAGAGATTCAGTTAGAAGCTACAAAAGTACTGAGAGTTTAACATACAATGCTTGTTTGAGGGGGGAAAGTGTTTTTTTTTACAGGATTGCCGGGGCCCATGAGACATCAGCGTAACCCGCTTGGAGGCAGATCAAGCGCACTATAGTCCATATCAGGCGTGACTCATCTTGACTCAGACTGGCTTGGCGCGTCAAAAGTGATAGTAGAAATACAAAACAGCACAGCTTGGTTTGAATTGGCACCGCAAAAGTGACAATGGAAAAGGCCCATAAGTGTCTTGTAAGAATCAGTCATATTCAGAAATTAGGTCTCTATGTGTCAGTTGACAAATGGGGACAATCTCCTAAAGATTTGATGAATTCAGTCAGAGAACCAAATAGGCCTTCATTCAAAACTGCAATGATGAAATACTCTTTCATTGGGTATTACAGTGCAGAGCAACGATAGGAGAGAAACAGTGAGAGAAAGTTCAAAGAGATCACATGAAAAGAGCTGAGAGTGATGAAAGACTCAAAGTATCCCTAAGAGAAAGTTAAAATGAGGGTGAACGTGTGATAGAGGAGGACATATGAGGGAGAGAGAGAAACAGAAGAGAGGAGAGAGAAAAAGCCCGAGGCCTTTCTTTCTCTCCTGCTCTCTCGTCCTCTGCAGCATCATGGGAGTCAGTGTGCTACATTAGAAACAGGATCAGCTGATAGCCTACATCCACCGCTGGCCCGACTGTGTTACAATACTAGCTCAGACGTGTGACTGTTAAAGGAAAAATCCAACAAAAAAAGGACAGTTTTCTTAACAAGTACAACCAATATACAGCTTACTGAAGCTTTTATACTCACAGTTCTGAACACATGGTGTCTGACAGAAAAGCTCTTCCCTGCAGATTCCAAACTAGAATTAAATGTAGGCCTACATGATGTAAAATCATCTTACTTGAACAGGAACAATATCTGCTAAACTTTTGAATACCTCAATTCTGCCATGGTTCTTTAAAAACTTATTGCAATCCAAATAAAATTAAATGTAAGGACAATGTTCAAAAGCATGCTTTCAAATGAAAGCAAATCCCGCAACAAAGGCTTTTACTCAGTCAGCTTCAAATAGCACTCAAACAAACACAGAGGACATTTTAGTTCATGTTGCTAGGCACATCACATCCACAACTTCCTTCCCTGAAAATAAGTGTCATTGTTGTGTGTTTGCAGATGATTGTTGTGTTTCCATCACTGTCCTGTCAAAGAAAGCTCTCTATGGAAAGGGACTTCAATACCTCAGAGAGCCCGTATACTTCCATCAAGAGGAAGGGCACAGCTACCATACACAGTCACTGATGTCATTTTCAGGCCCAGCTGCTATTCCACTGGCTTCTGTAGCTCAATGCAACATCCCACTGGGACTTTCTTTCATTTATCTTAGTCGAGAGGTAAAATGTGTTCCTGGGGTTTTGGTATACAATTATCTATTACTAAAAAACTGCATCCTTCAACAGGGTGGCATTACACAAAATATATCATTGTGACTGTTGTTTTGGTCATGTTTCCGATGTTTAAGCTGTAATATCTATCCACAGCTACTTGACTAGCCTCTTCTGCTGAGCTGTGATGTTGCAAATGTTTTGGAACTGTGGGACAAAAAAAAAAAAAAAGAAAACATGGGTGAATCACACACTGTCGAGCATAGTAATGTTCCAAAGGCGGATGTTTAGTAATTTGCATTGTTAGAAATGTTATTGTGAGGTTTTCCTGCTTCTGGAGAAAAACCTAAAACTCTTATCAACCTTGTTTCCAGGCATATCAGGCAGCTGTTTTTGGCTTTGATAAACACAGGGTAGACCACCTGTCCAGGAACAAACGAAAGAGAGACAAAGTTTGTGACTAGCTGGTATAAACATGTAGTTGATAAAGAGACAGATATTTCCCCCAGGATTTGGCAGAGACAAAATATTTAATATTGCTCTTTTATTAAACAGATAGCCAACACCAAAACTCAAAATGGATGTTGCTCTTGGCTGCTGGATGTGTATATGGGCAACTGTTTGCCAGAAACCAGCAGAAATTGTATTTATTTTAGTCAATCAAATAAAGCAGCAATATCAGTGTTCTGTCTGAGCAAACAGTCACACCAAACCAGATCAGCAGCTTGCTACACAACACAAGAGACACAAACTCTGAATATTACCTTCCCTGCTGAGGTCTACATCTCTAACTTTCAAACATGAACACACGTCTTGTCTTGCACCGTAGCTTGTTGAATGAGCAAACCAAACAAACATTCACCAGGGAAAAGCGCACTGTTAACATCACTTTGTAAGCTAGATAGCTAATTAGCCGCTCAGCTGCAGCACAGTAAACAGCACCTTAATGTACACCTGCAAATGTTGGGCTTATTAGGTGCTGGTGTGGTCCTTGTTCTTCAGTACCACCAATAACATATTGTCTGCAAATGACTTATAAGCTACAGAGCAAGTTTGTTTACTTTGTCCCTTGTTGCCCTGCTGCGGCTCAGCCTGCAAGCTGCTGTCAATCAAACACAGGCCAGCAAGACAAAAATTAGCATTTTTTGAATTTTCCTTCATTTTAATAAGTCAAATCAATAAACCACATCATTTTAGACTGAAAAAAGAGATGACTAAAAGTGATCTCAGTTGCACTTTAAGACAATTTTAGGTTTAGGTTGAGGGAAAGGTTGGTTTAAGTTAAGGTTGGATAAAGGCAGGTTAAGGCAAACCTCCAGGACATGACTGCAAGTCAACATCAGGTCCTCACAAGTGACAAAAACATGTATGTCTTTCTGTGTGTGTGACGACATGAAGTATGAAACAGGCATCAGGGCGTTCCTCACTGTCAGTGTGTGAAGTCATAGATCTCTACACACACACACACACACACACACACACACACACAAACACACGGATACACAGATTCACGTGGGGGTTCTACTCCCTGACAGTCCGTTCATCCAATCATGGCTCGCCTGGGAAATGCTTGTCACCACGGAGACAGGCAGCAGGGCCACCAGGGCATTGTGGGATATCTCAGTCCTCCAACATATAGACAACCTGCCATTCCTGATAGATGGTGGAGTGGATTTATTTGCCTCTCTCTGTTTCTCTCTTTACACTGGACTCACTCTACAATTTGATCAACATGTTTTGCCAGCTGCCTCTCGTGTCTGTTGCTCTCCTTCTTGACAGGCCAGCTGCTCATTTTGGGCTTGAAACTGTTATAAATTTATGTATCAGGATAACATATCAAATGACTATTATTGCCTTTGTATTAAGCACTCTGCATAGCTGATATCTTCAAAATATAAAGAGGTTTTTAGTTATCACATTTTGTTTATTCATCTTTAATGTCCCACTTTGCTCCAAAGGCAGTCAATTACCCCGGAGTTTCCTTTGATTATGTAATACGTGTGGTGTTTTTTTCAGCCTGAAGAACTGCGAATGCTAAAAGAATTTCATTAGCCTGCATTTCCATGGAGAGTTTTGGTTATGCTCTTATTGCCATTTTGGGGGTTTTCCACCATAACGAGAAGAGAGGAGAGCTTTTGTAATTAATTTTGTATTAAAAAGATGATTTTAAAAACGATTTTAAATAATGGAACCAAACATGAAATGTCAGCAGCTTCTACTCCATTTCTCCTCTTAATGATCCATCTATTTATTATCTGTAACCTCACTATAACCTTAAAGAAGGAAGAAACTCATTCCTCTTAATCAGGTGAGCTGCCCCCAGCTAACCTTCAAGTGTCCGGTCTGCATCAGTCTCCATTCATCTCATTAAAGAGCTGCAATTAGCCTTAACTAACTTAAAGACACCCCCGTGTTCCTGTCCGTAGAGGAAGCACAGGGGGAGAGAAAACCACATATGGAAGGAAACATGATGAATAGTCATATTTAAATAAACGGATTAACACTGTATTAAGATTTCCATCATTAAAAAAATCATATATATATAACAGATCTAGCATGAAAACCTTGTAGGGAGAAAATAAGTAAAAAGTTTCTAGTGATTCTTCATCAAGAAACCTTTTAGTAAATGAGGGTTTAGCCTTGAAAAATAGTCATGAGTCATTTTATTCTCTAGAGAAAAAAGTAAACTTTTTATAGAAACTGCATCCAGTCATAACTCATAAAAGGGACAGAATATGGATCTTACTCTGTGGAGAATCAGTCCCTGGTGTGTAGTCTCTCAAGGGAAAGTCTCAAGTGTTTTTTACTGGTTAGTCTAGACACAAGTTTTCAAGTGTTCACGTGTTCAAACAAGGTTCTGTTCCATAATCAATCTCAGGAAAAATTTATTTAGTCTTTAAGGTCCATTGTCTAAGATTTTCCAGCCTGGTCTCATTCCCAACTCGTCACATACAGGTACTCGTCACATGATGATGTCGATTTGATTCTCCTGCACGTTTGGAAGGTGGGGTGGGACAAGGTGTTTGCAGTCTGCAAGCTCACCACTAGATGCCAGCAAATCCTACACACTGGTCCTTTAAGAGCAGTCTGTCACACCAGACTATGTAGGTTCTACAGCAGTAAGACTCATCTTGCAGCCCAGGTGTCATATCTGGCCCCCAATATGGTGCCAGGTGACCCTCCCACCAAGAAGGAGAGACAGATATGTCACTGTTGCATGGTGGGATAAGTAGGGCTGTTAGTGAGATAGCCTTTCAAGCTGAGCAAATTAAAACAGGGTCAGAAACTGAGCTATGCAGGGTAAGACAACTGAAGGGAATTTTTTGTTTATTAACAAAAAAGTCTGGGGGCCATTTTGCCCAGGGGCCATTTTGCAAAAATGGCTCCTGGGCTAACCAAGTTGTACCTAGTCTACAGGTTTTTTGATGCATAAAATATTCATTGAAATGGAAGAAAAGTCTCTCAAGATAATATCTTCTGTTTGTAAGCTCTAGAGAAATTAGGCTTGGTTTATTTTGTTTTTCCAATACACTCACAAAAAATCATGTAATGAAACTAGGTGATTTGTTTTGGAAACAAGGGATTAGGATCTCTCCCCGCTAGCAGATAATTTTGTTTGTTTAAAGAAAATTAAGGCTCAATTAAAACTCTTTAGATCTTGTTACAGTAGGATGGATGTACTGCTGCACACACATGAAAAATCATGTAACAGTCTCACTGCAGGGGGTGAACACCCAGATGTTGGACCACACGTAAAACACAGAGGACGAATGATAAACTGTCAGCCTTGGTAAACCTGGGTTAAATTCCTGTGGCAACCACAGAACAGTAGCTTATGACAGTTCAGTGATATATGAGGACATGGAGGTAGAGCTCAAACACCAAATCCTCCTGCTGAATGTATACCATCGCATTCCAGGTCGGGAAAAGCCACAAAGCAATTCCCAGCTGGAACTGCCCGAATTATACTCGTATTCCCGGGATCGCGGGAGAACTCAGTGGGGTCGGATCCCACAGGACCTAAACTGACATTCAGAATTATGTATAATTTATCTGATGCATTATATTAGTACATGCACACATGCATTATACATTTGCAGTAGAATTACCTTCCAATACATACACTTCACACACATAAAAAGACACACAGACCATACATTCACGATCATGCTTCATGGTAAGTCTCTTTCTCTCACACGCATTCTGCATGACAGGTCAGTGTTAAAGCTGGTAGAGTATAGTTAATTTGATTTAACAGGTTCCCACTTTCACTCTTTCTGCAAGATGCACAACAAAGATGTGGAGATGTTTACTGCTGCTGAAGTAAAGCTAGAAGCTACTTCGTGACAGGAAGCCAAACGTAGCTGCAGCCAGTGTCTCTCTTTTTTTATGCGCACAAAATTTGTCTACAGGGTTTTGTACACTTTGCGGTTTGAAGACCAGCTTGAGGGTAACGGCGACGTCAGAAAAAAGCTGTCAGTGCCACATCATAACACACAGATGTGACACACGGTGCTGTGGCCAAAAGGTCTCAAAGTGCTACACTGGCTATAATCATTTTTATGTGCCTGTGTTAGTTTGTTCTCTTTGTTCTCTTTATTGTTCCACAAGTATGAGTTTAAAGGAATAGTTCAGCAGTTTGCTATTTCTGTGTCTTGCAGAGAGTTAGATAAGAACATCCATACTACTCTTATGTAATGTACGTTTAGTAAATACAAACATGAGACATTAAAGCAATAACAGAAGACATAGTTTCATTGCGAAGTAGCATGGGATCATGGGAGTTGTTGTCTTCACTGTTAAACAACCACCACTGCCAATGAAAATCCGATGTGACTCAGGCAGAAATCATGTTCACGGATGAGATAACATATTAAGGTTTTATTCCTGTTATGGTAATGTTTGCCAATGCTCTTGTTTTACTGGAAGTTAAAGCTACTAGCTGATAGTAGAAAACATGAATAAATTACAATAAAAAACATACATTTTGGATTTCTCTGGGTTTGATCATTGTTGAAAACATTTGGGATAATGTAGGTACACAACTCAACACGATATATATGATGTAATATGTTAATTAGTGAGTTTTAAAGGTGCTGAAAGGTGGATTTTGTTACCTTAAGATAGAGCCAGGCTAGCTTTTCTCCCGCGTCTCTATTTTTTTGCTAAGTTAAGCTAACTGGCTGCTTGCTGTAGCTTCATTGTTACTGACATGAGAGTGACATCAATCTTCACATCTAACTCCCTGCAAGACAGCAAGTAAGTGCATTTCCCAAAATGTTGAAATGTTGTTGCTTTAAGATCCTTTAAGATGTTTTTAAGTGGTCGGAAACCAGATGTTTTAACTTATGTTTAGGGTTGAGAACCTCATATGGGATTTCCTCTCATAGCCAGAGCTGATCTCTCTCTGGGATTTAAAGCTATAATATGTAACAATTTCCGTATTACATTGTCTAAAAATGCTAGACATGTTATGTATTTTATTGAGTTGTGTACTTAAATTATCCCAAATGTTTCCAAAAATGGTCAAACCCAGAAAAATCCATAATTTATTCAAGCTAACGGTGTGTTTCCTACTAGCTCCTGTTTCCTATAACTTCCGGGAAAACACGGGATACATCGGAGAGATTGATTTCCACTCAGTCCTGTCAGATAGATTTTCATCAGTAATGGTGGGTGTTAACTTTAAGAAAAACAACCCCCATGATACCACGCTATCTCATGACATCATCAAACTATGTCCTTGGTTGTTGTTTTAAAGTGAGACAGACCCCTGGCGGCAGAACTTACATATTGTGCATTTAACTCACCTGACTATGAGGGAGGCAAAATGTTTGCATGTGGCTCATGGCCTGTGACATGCCTTATGTGCAATTCAAGTTTTGGTCAAAGTCATTAACATGCTGTCTGTCAGCTTTAAGATAAACCAGAAGACAGAGAAGCAAGCAGTGGTCCAGTGGCAGGCTTAGCACAGCACATCTGTTGAGTCAGAGTATGTGAGGTCACCAGACGTTTTGTCACAAATCCAATGATTTCTTTGGCTCCTTCGACCCTCACCCACCCTCAGACACACATACACACACGCACACACATACACACATCATCACTCACTTCTTATCACACAATGGACACTTTACGATCTTTTCATGGGAGCAGTTTATTAGATTGGAAACTGCAGTAGAACCGAAAGCTCATTTTCCAGTTCATCATGACATTTTAATGTTTTTGGATAAAGCCATAGGTAGCTTGGCGCCTGCAGCGGCCAGATTGTGTTGTTGTGTGCAGTGGGAGAGAAAGAGAGGAGAGAGACCGGAATCTGAGTCACGCATGGCTGCTGGTAATTTGGAAAAAAAAAAGGTTCCTACACACCTAAATGCCTTTGAAACATGTGTAAAGAAGAAAAAGACAGGCAAATTCAAAGAGCAAGGCTGCTCACATGCTCTTTCATGCACTATAAACCTGAATAAATTAGCAGTACTAAAAAAAATCAGGCAAACCGTTGCCATATTTTTTTTTTATTTCATAAACCCAGAAGTTGGAGCTTATCAGAGTTTAAATATTTTGAGTTTGTTTGACATGTAGTCTTTGATTACAGTTAAAGCTACGACAAGGAGTTTTGTAAGTGGTTATGAAACTGTCTCAATTTATTACTGCTGCCTTGATAATGACCCACATAGCTTAACGAGACCGTCCCGTCAGGTCGGATTCTCCTTGAAATCAGATTAAACGAGCCTGTGTTTACATTTTCACAGGCAAACTTACAATGAGTGGTACGTTAGACAGTTAAAAAAGAAGCAGGAGGAGATTTTTCTTCAGATCATTTTATTTTTGACATGATATTTTCAGGTTATTATGGTGGAAACACTGCCAGTTTTATTCAGAGGGGCCTCTAGAATCAACAAAAAAACATTAAAGTTAATTGTAGTGGCTTTAGATTTAAATGAATGATTAAGACAACTCATAATAATAATAATAATAATAATTTTAAGTATAAAAAATACATTATTTCATGTTTAGTAAAGTTTATATTAACTAAAAATTAGGAGTTTAATAAACACACAAGAAATCAAATTCTACTGGCACACAATATTTTTAATATTCTCAACAAATTTAAAATTTACACTACTTATTACAGTTAATTAATTTCAGCATCCTCTGTGTGTTTTATTCTATTCAATCAAGAGTTTAAACTTGATTGATTTACCGTTGTGAAATCAACCAGTATGTATGGTTTTGAGAAATGGCACAAGGCAGATAAAAAAGGACACTTAAAGGAATCTGGGTATTTCTTCGGACAGTCCGAGCCGGTGACTAAGCATCAAATCCAGACACTGTCCACAGCAAACTGGGACATCTAGTCATCAGAGATTACACGGAAAATTCATTTAGAGGCATGACAAGGCTTTTCCACTATCGAGGAATATTGCTTCTTAAAACCACAATCCACGATTCATGTACAGCAACTGTTCTGCCAAACTGTAAGAGTGACTTTTCCGCAAATGCACACCACGTAGATCCCTCCACAGGGGATGGAAACATGCGGAGCTGAACAGCGATTGCAAACTGGGGTTTTAAATCTGAAAAGGTAACAACGGCACAATCACAGATTCTGGTTTCCTGCAGCTTTAAAAATCTCTAAGCTGCCTCCTCCCCTTCATCTAAATCCCCGCTCATGACTGAAGTGGATTTAATAGGTGAAATCAATCAAAGATCAGAGCCTGGATCCTCCTGATCAGCCTGTTTCATTGAGAGAGCATGTGGATGTAATATATTTGCAGCTTTGAACACTACAGAGAGGCAGAGGGAGAGAAAGAGATGAAAAAGAGAGACAGATGAATCGGTATCAGATCTCTGTAAGCCAGGGATTCTGCACACTGGAGCTCCTACAGATTAGCTTACACTGCAGCTGCTGCAGCAAGTTGTGTGTGTGTGTGTGTGTGAGAGAGAGAGAGAGAGAGAGAGAGAGAGAGAGAGAGAGAGAGAGAGAGAGAGAGAGAGAGAGAGAGAGAGAGGTCTGTGTGTTCTTCACTGTCCAACACTGCACTTGCAGGGAGCATGGCACTTGTTGTGTGTCTTTTCTCTCCATGCAGCAAACAGAGGAGCAGGGACTGTGTGTGAGTGGACACGTAATACTCATGTTGTGGGGACTGTTTACACACTCACACTGTGGGGACTTGCCTCCCTTATGGGGACAAAACACAAGTCCCCATAATGTAAATGATAAAGTTTTAGGTAAAAGATAGATTTTGGTTGACCTATGCTGGTTTGGGACTTAGGTGCACTGGCCTGGAGGTGTGCGTTTGTGAGTGCATGTGTGTGAACATACACTCATTGTGGGGGACCATCCATCCTTATGGGGACAAAAAAACAATTCCCCTTAATGTAAATGATAAATTTCAGGGTGAGTTTATGTTTAGGCTAAAGTTATGTTTAAGTTAAGGTTAGGGTAAGGGCTTGGGTTAGGCAAGTAGTTGTTGGAGTAAGTCTCCAGGCAAGTAGTTGTTGGAGTAAGTCTCCAGGAAATTTACGCAAGTCGATGTAATGTTCACTGAAGTGACGGAAACATCACGTGCCACTATCCCCCAGTGTGACCGCTATCACATATATATCCCAGCAAAGCTCCAAGACTCACTCTCTTGCACCACTGCAGTGATTCAGGCCACTAAGCACCACAAATCAGTTTAACTTCCACTTGATTATCACGCTCTCACCTCACCTCACACTTTGTCCTCAGACATCCTACTTCAGTCTGCTACGTTCACCTGAATTGCAGCAAATTTCCGGATTCGTCAAGATGTTTAAACCTTCAAAGCAAATCTATCTATGTGTATGTCATGGGGTTTTTTTGTTGGAAATGTCAGCATTCCTACACAGAACAGAGATTTAACACTGAGCACACGTGTATCAGCATGTGGGCTTTATGAGATTTGCATACTAAACATCTCATCCAGCTGAAAGTCAGAATATCCAGGTTGACAAGGAAAAACATGGTCTATTATCTTACAGTAACTTCTCCTTCAATTTATGGTTCCACACAAATTACTTAACATCTTAAAATAAATTTTAATCTAAGTATACACTATATTTAGTATATTTTCACCACTTTACTTTGTTGTCAGACAGCCCTTCCTGACAGGAAACCACTGTTAAGAAGCTGAATGTTGCTCTCTCCAAACCAACCAAGCTCCATAGATGAAATCAGTAATTTTACCTCATAGAACACAGGAGTTGCTGGTCTACTGCTGCCTCTTTCTGTTAGTTTGTTTTTGTTATTGTGTGACTTCAGTGAATCTGAACTAGACTGTTAAAACACAGAAGTCACACAATAACACTAACTAATTAACAGAACAAAGCTGCAGCAAACCAGCAACTACTGTCTACTGTGAGGTAAAATTACTGATTTTGTCTGTGGAGTTTGGTGTGGAGAAAGTGATATTTGGCTCATGTAAGAGCTGTTTCCCTGTCACAAAAGGCTGTCTGGCAGCAAAGTAAAGCAATGAAAATATTCTAAATATAACATACACTAAAAGTGATAGTATTTCTTTAGGTGGACCTTTTTAAAGTGGCTAAAATACCTTTTGTTGCTGACCCTGTCCACAGGGATTCATTGCTTAGCTTCCGTGCTTGCACTCCTCTCTGCTTCTCCAAACTGGGGGAGTGCTGACCGGCATCTATTGGAGCTAATACACTGACTATCAACAATTACCTTATACAGCCCCACTTTAAATAATCCGAACTATCCCTTTAAAGCTAAAGTCGCAATAAAATGAACAAACAGATTCTTGGGTTAAGCTGAATAATGATCTACTTCAGTTAGAGGAATTTCAATGACAAGCAAAAGAATGAGGTCTAAATGAATTATTCATCAGACAAATAAAAGTACAAGTTCCATGTCACAGTGCTGAAACTGTTAGTATGACTAATGGGTCCATATACTATGTTGTCTATTAGCTTCAAGTGTGCAGGCTTTTTTTTGCCTCGCTTTCCACACGCCTGTAGCTCATTAGCACTGCTGTGCATTTCTCTTCTGCTCTCATTAACAGAATATTCCCTCAGCTGCCTGAGTGAAATCAGAGACAAAGAGGTTTGTTTCACTGAGAAAAGCTGAAATGTATAGTATTGAACTTACAATGCGTGTTTGAGGAAAGAAAAAAACGCAGACATAAACTAATTGCACTACAGGATTCAGATTTCCTAAAATGTGTGTATTCAAGGCCAGGCAGGACATAGTTGCTTTCTTCAAGCAACTACCTAATTTAAATTCTTGCAAATTCACATGTGCAGCTGTCCAGGACAACTGCAGGCCTCTGCTGCTGGACACGTGGGAGATTCATTACCGAAAAGATTACCTCACCAATAGTTGTTGACAACTCACCCGCCCACATTGTTTCAGTTCATTTGAGGATTGACCTGGCAATTTACCAAATACAACTCCTCCAGACCTTTAGGCCACTGGCAGGACATTTTGTCAGGGTGTTATCATTTAACTTCTCAAGCTCAGGCTTCCCAGGATTTTTCTAACTCAACCCAGGAATCAAACCAACAACCATATTATTAGCACACATTTAGGGGTGGGAACTCATTTTTCTAATAAACCACTAACTGGCCCTTCCTAAGTCCTGCCCCTTTTTACACTGAGCAAGCTTGGTACCGTGGTCAACTTTCTGCTTTCCTGATTCCCATACTTAGATATGCTATGTGCTAGGCTTGTTTATGTTGAAAAGAAAATTGAATTTTGAAGATGGTTAAAAGACATTGCTGGAGGACCTGTAAAAGTGATATTCACATCTAAAGTTAGCTAAAAATAAACACACTAGCTAAGTAGCTAGCTACTCTAGCCTACTTAAATCATTAGATAGCTAGTTAGCTTGTGTTTCATACAGGAAAAGGAGAAAGTTGATCGAGTTACCGGAGCAAAAAGGGGTGGGACTTAGGAAGAATTGAATTTGGAGTAGCAGGAAGTAACCTGCTTTCAAAGTAAGAGTGCTCACTTCAGAGTGTTAAAATACAAAATCAAGAGAGACTATTTCAGACACTAATTTAAACTGAAATGATTATTTGTACACCTTGAATTTTGGAGAATATTGTCAGGCAACAGCTTGTTTGTTCCCACATTTCCAAAGAGTCGGTTGAGATCATTTCGTATGTTTATTGATCGTTCTTTAAATGTGTTGAGGCAATTTCCTTTCAACTTTTGAATACGTCTGTCTTTCTATCTATCCTCCATAAGTGAAAACAAGTGGCTATTTCAGTAATTTTCTGTCCCCTCACATATTGTGAAATACAACTGCAATAACCCCTCTTCAGTTGTGTATCACATCTGCTGCGAAACACTGGACCTATTACATCATCTACCACATCTGTACCTGCATCAGTCAAACGTGGCCAAACATGGTCTCATCCTTTTTTGGGAAAAGGTCCCCTCGTTGCTAACTGACTGAAACTATGCCGGCTATGTTAACGTGTTGTAAACAGTAAATGGTCACACAGGGTCCATGACGGGGGAGGAAGGAAAAGAAAGAGAGAAGCAGTCACAGAGACAGATGAGAAGTACTTCTAGATACCCTTTGACTTGAGAAGACAGACAGAGCAGGATTCCAGCTAAGAGGTCCAATCCATCAGCTATCATGTGTGATTATATTGTAACAGACGCATTGGTGCTGCTGGATCTCACTGCAAGCTGACGTCTCTGTTTATCACAGTAAGAGAAAAGGATGGAGTGAGGTGAAGAGGGAGATAGAGTGAGAACAGTGGCAAATTAAAATACAAAGCAGAGTTACTGAGTCACTCTCTTTCCTTTGCTATACAAACACAAAAAAGGACAGAACAGGGTAGAAAGTAAAGAGCATAAAACAATGTAAAGCAGAATACAATCTGAGCATGTTTTATGGGTGAGTCAGGCAGTGGTTTGGACCATTTGACAATTTACTGACTTACCCTTTAGGACATCTAACAAGGTTTCCCCATTGCAAGCCCGTTGACACAGCGGGCCACAGTTTACCCCCACGGGGCCTATGCAATGGGGAATTTTATTTTCAGGATGTATTTTTAGGATGTTTTTTTTTTTTTACAATAGTTACAGTAGAGTGGCTCAGCTGGAAAGATAAGATAAAATGGCTGGAAAACACATCACACATAGGTTTGTCAATTTAAAACATAATTTTACCAGTCAATAAAGTCACTATTTAATTTCTTGTGTTGTTGAAAACACATCATTCTGAGATTCCATCGTCAGATTCTTTGGAGAACTTTATTATAGTTGTTGATTTTTTAAAATGAGTGTTGGGTAAATTACCAATTTATCGTAGAGAAACACGTTATGCAGCACATTTTCCACAAGTCTGATCATGATTTATGTTATAACAGAAACTACCTTATCCGAGCCCTACCGTAATGCTGCCACCAGTCTGCCACTGGTCCACACCGGGCCTCAGTCAGAAAATATTTAGCCTCCAGGCCCTGTCAAAAGATGCTTGCCACTGAGCCAAAATAACTTTGCTGGGGGAAACCCTGTAAGGTTGTAACTTTCTTAAATAATATACTAACAGAGCATAACAAGACTAATTGTCTACATCCATGCTAATGACTATGAAAGGCTGTCATTAGGGACAGCATTGTGTGGAGCAAAAACAATTAAAACATGCTGATGGTGGGCAGGTATAATGTTTATCATGCCCAACATCTTAGGCCTTGTTCAAATCACCAGCCCAAATCTTACTTTTGGCATATCTAGATTGAATCCAGATTGATTTTAGAAAGTCTGGACAGGAAAAAGCCACATGAAATGTGCTTTTTGCAAATCAGATCCAAGTCACATTTGGTTTGTAATGTGATCCAATCAGAGTTTTTACAGACGCGTCCCAGCTGGCCATTCTGGCTGCTCAAATCTGATTTCTTTTGCATCAATCCTAAAATAACACACTACGCTGACGTCAAATCCAGAGTGACGGGAGTGCGTCAGAGCTTCCAACCAAAGTTCATGCTGCTACTTACAGGGCACTTTGAAAGACAACACAGAGAACAACAGTCCATGCACAGACGCTGAAATAAATTGTCTGCTGACAATCTGACAAGATCTCCATTTCATATTCTTCTGCAATGCAAAGCCGCGTCACCTGACGACAAATCTGAAGACACTTGCATGTCTGTATAAAAGATATGATCTGAGAAACATGATCTGATTTGCCTGCAGTCTGAACAAAGCCTCAGTTTAGCCTGTTAGCGTGCTATATGCTAATTAGCACTAAACACAAAGTACAGCTAAGGCTGATGGAAATGCAATTTTTCTGGTATTTAGTCAAAATCAAGGCACAGGACAAATAGAAACTCTGATTTTTCAGTCAGGATCAAAGTTGTAGACTGACGGACTGACAATAGAGTCACACTGTTGCTAAGAAAATAGACATTAGCATAATGGTTTTAAGAAAACAAGAAGTCTGTGGTGGACATCTTTAAAAATAAAGATGCAACTTGTTTGATTGGAAATGTGTTGTTGTTTTTTTTTTACATGACTTGAATGAATATTCCACAACTTGTCTTCATACTGGTTTCATTTATTTATAATGGATATATCAAGGTATTCCAATTCATGAGATGATTATATTCGTGTTTGTATAGATGCAGATCGACGGACGTAGTAGATGTAAAGGGAAATGGGGAACACGAGATTGTAGATGGAGAAATACAGGGAAGAGAGGGAGTGAGGATGAGGAGGAGGACGAGATGGGGTTTCACCTTAAAAAATACAGAGCAACACGCTCTGTGTTTTAGTTGACGTGTATTTGTTTTAGCCTGTGTTTGTCTGTCAGGGTGCTTTCTCCTTGCCTCTCTCTCTCTCTCTCTCTATCTCTTGTTAGTCTTCTTGTTCTTTCATTTTTTCCCACCTTCCTCTCCTCCGTTCAGTGCTCCACGGTCTTTCCTTTATCAGTCCACTTTTTCTTTACGTTCATTGATTTCTCCCTCTCTCCTCTTCACTTTATCTGTCAGTGCAGTACAATGAGCAGCAGAGAAAAAGAGAGATAGAAAGAGAGGCCTAGCAGAGCGTGAAATGGTCTGAGCTTTTACTACAACTGGCAGTGTTTGACCGCATACTGCACCAGCCATTGCTGCGGTTACCCGCAGCAACACTGCACTGATAGAACGGTATGCTGAGGGAAAGAAAGAGGAAGCAAAAGAAGTAAAGCTGGAGTGTTCTGCATGTGGATCAGGTGTTAATGGGCTAATTGAAAACATGCATGGACACAGATAGACACACACTTTTAGAAAATGCAGTCCCATCGCAAATATGGTTCACCTCTCATTCTTTTAAGCTATAAATACATGCACAAACACATTAGTAGTCTGCACTGGCAAACTGAGACATGAACTTAGCCTTTATCAACATCTTTAGGACCTGACTGAGACCTGACCAAATGTAATATTTTATTTATTCCTTCAGTTAAGAGAAAAATATGTGCTTACTTTGGGCACACAGAAGGTTTTTCTCATGATACTGTAACATCTTATAATAATATTCCCTTTGCTTTACCTATTAAACAAAATAACTTTTTTTTTCCCTCAGTATTGGCTAGATAAACATGGCTGATCAACCCTGGACTTGTTTCCTTCTGAACTTGGCAGTTCAAATAGGATGATACAGACCCAAACTGTGATGAGGTGTGACAGCTGCTGATGAGTGGTCATACAGCTCATATTGTTCCCACAATGAAGAAACCTTCCATAAATGACTGGGGATTCTGGGAAATTCCCCTTAAGCTAGTTTTTGTTCCCTCATGTCCATTACTGACCATTAGCTTGCCAAGCTAACGCCACAGTGTCTGCCTGAGGAGCATGTGCGCATCGCAGAACCTCTTACTTTGCAATTTGGCGCATTTATTAACAGGTAAGAGCAGCCACACCTTTGTGAGCGGCTCATGTGTGTGTCACTCATGGCTGCAGTGACCCTTAATAGAGATTTGGTGTCTCACCTGTTTGTTTCTGCATAATGTGCGGTTCTCAGCAAAAATAAACCATGAAAATGATCTGTTGACAGTCATATCAACATCATACAGGGCTCAGCAATCAGTATTGCTAGCTCCCCTTGGGCAAATAAAATGCCACTGTTAGTAAATCTGGCAACTCCGGGAAAGAATAGTAAAAAAAAAGCCTCTCGTGTATGTACATTTCACGCTTATTTATTATCATATTAAACTGAATATTTTGGGGTTTTGACATAATCTTGGACTTGGGGAAGGACATTTTTCATTGTTTTCTGACATTTTATTTTAAACATGACAATTAACTTTGTTATTATTTGATAACTGCTAATTAATACACTAGTTTACAGCCCTTCAAAAATATCTGCAAAATGAATGTAGTAATATATGGCTGGCAGTAGCAGTTCCGCAGCAGAAACGCTGTCTGTGTAAGCAAGAACACTACACACAAGTAAGTCACAGTAGTTGAGCGAGGTAGCCAACAGGTACACAAAGACAGCCTGGCCCAGGCATAACATATAAGCAATACTTCTGTCTGTCTTGGTTTCCTATGTTGTTTCTTACTTGAAACATATAACCCAAAAATAACAACACATAAACATGATCTGAGTCCCAGGAAAACATCCTGGGCTGAACCAGAGTTTTACAGCATATCAGGTTTCAGGTTAGCAGAACTCTAACACAACAACTTTAACACATTCAACTGAAATAATCCAGAGCATAAACAACGATGATACATCTGTTTCACTTGACCTGCCAATTTCAATTCTTTTCTCTCTCTCTCTCTCTCTCTCTCACACAACAACCACCACACACAACACACACACACACACCCACACCAACACACACACACATACACACTCGCACATTTCTGGCTGCCTCCCTGCCTCTGCGGTGTCTCTGTGACTAACGTGGAGGATAAATAACCCGGTGAGATTCAGTTCCAATATCACAGGCCCCGCTCGCCAAAAAATTAACATCAGCATAATAGTATTAGCCTGCTCATAGTCATCCATTAAAACTACTTAGGGCAGACAGGCAGACAGGCCGGGGAATACACCAGCGTTCTTATTAAACCGCTTCCCTTGTAACATCACGCAGTGAGCTACACTATACATGTGGAGATGCCACAGGTTTGAATCTCATGTTTCCCTCATCATCATCATCATCATCATCAGTTTGCTCTTAATCAGCCACACAGTGAAGGTAAACAAGGAGTTGCACTTGGTTAATTGTGTGGGTACATTAAAGGGACAGTTGGCATTATTTGAAGTGGGGTTGTACAAGGTACTCATTGATTAGCCAAATATCACTCTCTCACTCAACCAAACTCCATTGGTAAAATGTACAATTTTACCTTACAGAACATTGGAGTTGCTGCCTCAATCTATAGTTAGTTTGTGTTCATGTGTGATTTCAGTGAATCCACACTAACAATGAAAACCACTGAAGTCACACATGAACACAAAACAGATGGAGGCACTGGTAGACAAAGCCCGTGTTCTGTGAGGTAAAATGATTTTGTCAATGGAGTTTTGTTGAGCGAGAGAGAGTGATATTTGTATTATATAACAGCAGTTTCCCAGTGCACAAAGCTGTCTGATGGCAAGTTGAAGCAGGAAAAATATTCTAAATATAACATACAGTTAAAGCGATCATTTTTTAAGATGAGTGGCTAAAAAAATGTTTTGCTGCTGACCTTGGTCACAGCAGGACATTGCGCAGCTTCTATGCTGGTGCCCCTCTCTGCTTGGAGGCGTGTCGAGTAATATGCTGACTTAGATATTTACAATGCAAACTATCCCTTTAAGAGAGATATTACAGACCAAAAAGAAGGTTCCTCTTTAAAATGTAGTACTTGATTCCAACATAATTTGGTCTAATGATTTAGTTTTATGGATAAAGCTCAACAGTACATAAGAAAACCAATTTATTCTGGTCCTGTAACATGAAGCAAAGCTGACTGAATCCTTGAAACCTGCTCATCGCAGCAAGAGTCCACTTGCTGCATTGTTTTAATCCTTTAAGACCAGCATCTTCTGATATGAGCTAAACCCTTATCTTTTTGGCTTTTCATAATAAAAGCCTTGAGTGTAAAAACAGCACTGACATGCTGTGCATATTCGTGTGAGCACACACATCCCTATCAGCCCTTTGTCCTCCCTTTGAGACTTATACCCGCTGCTTTGTTTTCCGGCAGTCCCACCTTCCTCTGTGTGAAGCCTTAGTGAGTGAGATCCACAGCTCCCGGCTACAAAGTCAGATGTCAGATATGAAAGGAAGAATCACCTCTCAGCTGGTTCAACCGCCCATACTTGTTTCAGGGGCTGAATTCCCAAGCTGTGCAGAGGAATTGTAAACAGAGTCGCCACAGAGAAATGGGTGTGGTTGCACAAAGGATAACCCTTTTTTTTTTCAAGCAGCTGAATGGGCTGGATGGCATTGTCATAGATAGGAGGGAAATCGGCGAGGAAGGAAGTTACTGTGATGTTTTTCCTTTGCATTTCCAAGAAAATCACCTGTAAATCAAAGAGAGTGGGTGGCACTGTGACGTCTTTTTCTTTGAATTTGACTCATTATAGCTGCCAAGGCCTTCACGCAAATCAAAATTTTACTTTAACAGTGCATCAGATAGTTGTTCAGCAGCAATAGACATTTCATTTCATTACTACAAAATGACCGTGCCCTCTTGCTCGCACTGATGGATCAAAATCAGAAACTACGAACAATTTACATAATCAGAGGACACATCTGGCAGCGGTAAGAACAAATAATGGGAAATATAGCTTCCCATCTGGTCTGTCAGTCTATACATTCTTCTCCTCTGCATCCTTCTACACCAGACCACCCTCCTTCTCACTCTCATGTCTTTCATCACTCTCTCTCTCTCTGCATCCCTTCTCCGTCTGTGTCCTGCTCTCCTCTCTCCCTCTCCCCCTCTCTCTCTCTCTCTCTCTCTCTCTCTCTCTCTCTCCCTCTCTCTCTCTCTCTCTCTCTCTCCCTCTCTCTCTCTCGCCATCCCAGCGGTTGTCAAGGCGATGGTGTTTTGTGGAGGCAGCTGGTTAGGGCTCATTTGTCAAGCTGCTGACCCTCCCTCCCTTCTTTTCTCTTCTTTCTTTCTCTCTTCCCTCTTTATTCTGTTATACGCTGGAGTAAAAGAAGACTGAATAGGCTAATTTTCACACTCATACATCCCGAACAATAATGCCAGTGCAACTGTAAACGGCACATTTTATTGTTGTCCATTTAAAATGAATTTCAAATCAATCTTTTTCTGTTTGAGCAATTGGCTGGCACCAATTTGGAGTATTATACAGTGGGAAAAAAAAGAGTAAAACAAAGCAAAAACCAACTACTTAATGATCTTGACAAGGGATTATGAAACATTGATTGCGCTTTCCTTCATGAGAAAAACTGTGGCAGCCTGCCTGAGATAAAAGCTTGGTGAGAAAATGCCAAGGAATGATGTCAGTCTCTGTAGGGTAGACTGGGAGTGGTTGCAACAGGGGACCGTTGCAACACATCTTATTCCTTCTATCAGAAACATGAGTGATAAAACTCATATTGCATCCTCTCAGGAAGACAGAAGACACATTCAGCATCTGCTGCTGCATTTATTGAAAAAGCAAACAAATGAACCTTGTTTGGGAGGTATGAAAATATGATTTTTCACAAGCTTTAGTTTTGTCATACTGTACTGATCTTTTTCATGAATTAATCAGTACTTATTTGGATAAAATCTTTGTTTTGTTGATTTCTAAGTTACATGGTTAGCATGTGTCTATGTTCTGTTATGACTGTTATGATGGGGACTGTTGCAACATGATGGCCCCAAGCTAAGCAGCCCTATCAAAACAGACCACACAACAGTTTTTTTCAGCATAAACAAGTCTTTGTGGAGTACATAAAATGGTAATTTGCCTAAATACAAATGTCCATCTTTAATAAAAGTTTGTTCCATTCTTCCTGTCTTACATTGAAATACTGTATATAGAGATCGAATAGCATCTGTAACATCTGCACATTGACCCAAAGTAGGCCTATGTTTACAGATAAACAAAATAACTTCATAAATATTGCTAAATAAATAATACTATAGTATGATCATAAAAAAGTGCATATTTTCAGAATGCTTTGCTTACCGAGACAATAAGCAAAATTTAATTTGTTAATATTTAAATGTATTTTTAACATGTTGCAACGCCCCTGATCAGGTTACAACTGTCCCCAGGGTTGGGGTCAGTAAATGTTGTGAAGATTATGTCATTTGTAATCATATTTAAAAGGCATGGTTAATTAGCAGACAGATCTAAGTTTGATACATAAAGATTTGGTTGGTGTAGTCCATATAGTCTCTGAGTAACTGAGAGAAATGCAAAAAGGGGCGAAACTGTCCCCAGTCTCCCCTCCTTTTCTTCCTTTCTCTTTAGCTCTTGCTCCTACATAACTGGACTGCAGCTCTTTTTTGTATTTTCCATTGATCTATTGATCGTTTTATACAGTTAAATCAATCTCTATGTCAAAAAAAACAAATGCAAAGTCCGAATGAAGCAAGACCATTTAAGCATTTGTCAAGCTGCTAGGAGGAAATGTTACTAGATCCTAAGTGATTATTTAACCATCAGAATTATAGTTGATTTGTTTTCTTTCAGACTACTCAAGTAATCAGCGTATTGTTTAAACAGTAAACCTCATCCACGGTCGCTTTCATTTGCTCTCAGTTATATGCATGCACAGTAATACACGCAGACACAAAGACTACACACACACAGTGATAGGTGTGAGTCTCCTGCCAAGAGAGGTGTTATTACCATGTACTCTGTAACATGAGAGCAACCTTCACACCTCATCTATGTGTGTGTGTGTGTGTGTGCGTGCATGAGTGTTGTGTAAATGTAGAGAGGAAAAAGCTTCAAGCAGATATTATTTTACTCTTTGCTTTGTCATTCAATGCCACAGAAAAAAAATTATTAAAACAAATGCAAATAAATGCAAAACACATACACACGCAGACCCACTCACACAGTTTTAATCATCTGTCCATTATAAATGTGGCTCTCCCACAACACTTGTTATCTTCCTCTGCTAATTAATTCAGTGTTTTTTACTAATGATACTGCTGTCACAGAAGGATGGAGTGTGTATGTGTGTGCGCTCATGACCTACAACCTCATCAAGGCTCATTACCATCTAATGCCTCACTGATATGAGTGTGTGAAGGAGTATTGTGGAGTGTGTGTTGGCTGAAGTGATATTTTTTGTATCTATGTGTATGTTGGCCTGTGCATATCCACGTAATTATATCAAATGTGTTACATTTTTTCAGGTGGACTCTGAACAAACTGAAAAATGGCACTTAGTTGTATGCGTGTGTGTGTTTTAACGTTGTGCTCAGTTAAGTTGTAAGTAAAACTGAACCTTTCCCATGATGTCAGACTTGGGGCCAATCCAAGCATCTGACAATCAGACAATTGCAGCAACTTCACGTCGTTACTGGTCAGATGTGTGTAGGTGAGAAAGTAAGCAGGGTTTGAATTTCTCTCTCAAGCATCTCTGTTTTCATTCTTCACACTTCTATTAGTCTTTTTTTTTCTGTGGACAACACAGTGCAACACTATGAATGCTTTCCAGGAGAGACTATATAAAATATACGTGGTTATTCTCATGTTGAAAAGATAATCGCATCTCCCGCGTTCTGTGATGACCAGCGTTTCACTCCACTTCTGTGTGTGGTCATTAGAAACAAACACTATTTCGGGATGTACAATATGGATTTCTTTCACTGATGATACCGATAAGTTGACCGATTATTTCACATTTTTGTGTTTAAAAACCTGTAGTTTATGCACACCTGAGGGTAAGAGGAAATTTTAATAAATTAAACTAATATTGCACAATATTCTGAAAAAATTCTTCTTGTTCTTAACACTTAAATTGAAATTTGTGCTGAAGCAGTAACAGCTGTTTGTTTAAAATGAGGTTGGTGGACAGTTAGCATGAGTGATTGTCTGAAAGAAAAGAAAAAACATCTAAAAAACTCAAACTTAACCATTCGAAAATTTGTGAAAACTATTTCTCACCAAGGGAAAATCTGTAAATAATACATTAGCATAATCTGTGATGTAAACTGTGTCTCTGACAAACAAGACATGGGACAGAAATGATGGATTTTGAGCAGCATGACTAGTTATCATAAATTGCTCTAGCTGACTTACTGAAAGTGGAGTCTGAATAATTTTCCCAACAACTCAGCCAAGTCGACCATGAGCTCTGCCGGGAATCTTAAAAGTGAAGCCTGATTAAAATGAACCCTGAACAAGATGTCATTTTGGAGTTCAAAGGAATCAAAAGTCACCTCTATCTGCACAATTTCGATATCTTTAAAAAAGCACATACATGCACGCTCATGTACAGAAATTTGTATGATTGCACATACACACAACCCACATTCATATAGCTCTTAAGCCTGCATCTCAAAGGCCAATCTGTGCTGGTTATTGGAGTGTGAAGCCCCAGTCTGCTGTGGGTGTGTGTTGGTGTGTGTGTGTGTGTGTGTGTGTGGTGTGTGTGTGTGTGGTGTAGGAGGGAGCCTAATTTGATTCTCGACTGTACCATGTTTCTCCACTGGCTGCCTGTTTATGGAAATTGCATAATTGGCTCCATGTTTGTGTGTGTATGTGTGTTTGTGTGATCCATGTATTCACTACCTAAAGGGGTCAGAAAGTGAGTGAGTACAAAATCAAGCTTTAGCAAAACAAGCGCATTTCAGTTTGCGCTGCGTTGCTGCATGAGTGTGTGCACAACCAGTGTATGTACTACATATGTGAATGTAGTGTGTAAGTACCAGTGTGAGGTCAGTATGCACATGTGTATGAATTTGGGTCCGTCTGCGTGCATCCGCCTGCCTGCTCTGTTTTCTGAACTCGTTTGACCTTAATGTGTCTGCATGTGTGAAACAAGGGCTTGTTGCCCCGGAAACACTGCTTCATTGATAACTAACGAGCCATCCAGCGTGAGCTCATTGTACATTTTACAAACCAACATGACACCGAGCATATTTCACCTGGCCGTCCTCTTCTCAGTTTAAAAATACAGTTTCAGTGCAACAGCTGCGGAAAAAAAGTTGAATTGTGACCTATTTTGTATTAAGTGGTCTGGTAATTCCATCAGGACCATCTAAAATAAAAATAGAGCCACTTAGGGTGCTGGAAGGTGCTCTGGATAAAACTGCTCATCATATGACAGGTATGATCATACTAGTAGATCCGTATGCGCAGTAGTACTGTAGTGCCTAAAGTGTTCATCTTAACAAGTTATTCAGTCTAATAGCGCAGTGCCAGTTCCAAACATGCCTGTGTGGAACTGGCAGAGTTCTTGGTCTCTGATTTGCTGCCTGCAGCTTTCTCAAGAACCGCTCATCCAAACACATTCATCACTGACTGGTTATGGTTACCATTAAAACTCAATTTAGCTGATGCCTTGTTAGGAATAAACACAGAGAGAGGGGGTTAACTCTAGCAATCTCTCTACACGGCTCTGGGTAAAGTTTAGGACTGCACCTTACTTTTCTGATTAATCTAATGATTCTTGTTTGATTTATCAATTATTCAAAAGACGTTTTTTTTAAAATACCTGATGAATGTATAACAATTAATTTACCCCAAATAAATATCAAAAACTTGTATTATTAATATTTTAATATTTTCTTCAATCATCAATCATATCATCAAATTATTATATTATCATTATTATTATTATTATTATTATTATTATTATTATTATTATTATTGTTATTATATTATTATCATTATTATCATTATTATTATAGACTTAATTAAGCAGATTCCTGATCAGAAAAATACTTGACCTCAAATTCAAAAGGGTTGATGTGACACGTTGAGGATTTTATTTTTGGAGGGGGGCTTTTGGTGCCTTTATTTGATAGGATTTTAAGAGGGAAGACAGACCGGGAATGACATGGTCTAAAACTACCAGGGAGCCCCAGACACACATGAATTTAGTCACTGTAAACGTTTCTCTGACCTGGAGAATCAGTATTTTTGCTTAAGTACTTGATTTAAAATTTTAAAATGCAATTTATTTTATCACTGGACTAATATGCAGTTAGATAAGCACTGGTAAATGTATTTTGCTTCAGTGTGGGGAAAGAAAAATGAAGTTACCTGTAGTCTGGGTGTGCTTTTTGCTTTGCACAGTCATCATTTCAAGAAGGCTTACAAGTGGACAAATGTGAAATCATGACATATAGAAGAAAATCGCCATTTCTCTTCCTATTAATCAACTAAACGACTCATTACAACTTAATTTTTTTGCAATGTCTAAATGGCAGTGTAGTCATAGTTGGAGTGGTTGCAACTGAAGTAGCAATTGTAGCACTAGTAGCAGAGGTACTAAAAAATGAAAAAGAAAAACTGTTGCCATCTGTATTGGTGCATTACATCACAAGGTAGATAGCACAGTATACACAGACACATACACAAGTAGGACTGAGCAGGTATTTTCTGTGACATAATGCACTGAAAACAGAAACAGCCATAATTTGACACAGCTGAGTGCTGTGGAGTTGTCTGTCTGTGTGCTCTCCCTATTTCTCTCACTCTCTCCATCTCCCTCACATAACACCTTTCGATCTTTCAAAGAACGCGCCAGGCGAGTTCTCACAGACTATGCCAGAGACAAATTGCACGGGGCTTCTTACGGACAAAGAGAAAGAGCAATGTCAGGGGATATAATGGGAAGTAAAATGGGCAAAAAGATAGAGACAGCGAAGAAGGAAAAGTCCCAAACTTAAAGAGGTCTAAAACTTTTCTCTCCTCCCGTCTGTGTTCATTCCTTCACTCTCTGCTGTCCCTCCTCCCATCACTGCCTCCATTCACTCTCGTTTATCTAGAACTGTACCCTCCCTCCATCTTTCTCTCTGTCTGAGAAACAGAATCAGGGTAGAATTAGCCTGGAGGCAGTCCTATTTAGATCAGCTATTTTGTAATTCCTTTTTTCTGCAGCAAAAACGTCCTCTGCTTTTCCCTGTAGAGACATACTCAGGGTCCTCTGCGGCTCATTGATGACATACACTGTGTATTTCTATGGGAATGCATATTTTGTATCCTATTTTGGGACAAGTGCAGCTAATTAGTTTAAGTTATAAATACTATGGCATGTGGTAGTTTGTTTTGCGAATAATCTTTTCCATTTATTTGTCCTGAATGTTATAGGCTATGTTTGTTTACTGTGCTTGCAGTTTCAGTCAACAACACGACCATGGTACTGTATGTTCACAGCAGCTATTTTTAACATCACATTAAAGGTGTGAAACTTTACCCAGAAGACAAAGCACAACCCAGCACCTTCCTACATATGAGTACCTACTGTGTGCCTCTAAAGATGGAAACCAATATGTTAAACATAAAAGATAAACGCATAGAATTACACGTCTAGCTGATATTTAGGGTAGTTGAATTCCACCCTCTTGAACAAGTTAGTATAACCTAGCTAGTGGGGATGAGCGAGCATGCCAGAGAGTACTGCTGAGTCCCAAAACATGGAAGTGATTTAGTGTATTAGCACTTACAGTTCCCGTAACTTAGAGTCAATGGGTTTTTTGGCCAGATTTTTGGTTAGATGACTGAAATAAGATCTGTGGTGAACACAAGCTTAAGAGATTTTCGTGTTTTGTTCCACAACATAGAATACATCAATAAATTCCCCACTCATGAATTTTGAAGTTTTTACATGTCTTATAAAGGGCAGCTTAAATGTTATCATTAAATGTCATCACGTCAAACACTAGTCATTCAGTGGGAGGTGACATGGAGTCCTGCAACCATGGCATAGTTCATTTATAGCCTCAAGTTAGCTTCTGCTGAAGGCACTAAATCCTAAAAGTGGTGTTCATTTGTGAAGGTCATCTTGTTGAATAAATGTGATCAATATTTTTGAGAAAGTGAGGTACATATTTACTATTTATGTACTCATAAAAAGTACCTCATCTGTACTGAATACTTGTTTCAGCTGAGTACTCAGCTCAACCCTGTTAGCTAGTAGAGCTAGCAGCTAACAAGCAGGTCAGCTACATTCCTAGAACAGACTTGTTTTGTCCCCTTAATGTGTTTACTCAGGCAAATACAAAATTTATTCAAAATAAAATGAAACGACCCATCAGCTGCAAACCATTTTAAAATTGATTTTTCCACAACCATCAGTCCATTTCATGAAAATTAAACCGTAGCAACTTGAAACTGTAGTAGCAATAATAAACACGATTTGCAGAGTAAATACCGCCATGCTGCATTTATGTCACGCATTAGGCTATTTAAGCCATGGCTATGATTTTGAACTGTTCAAGATTATAAAAGAGATTCACCAGAGATGATTTAAAGAGGCAGAAGACAAAGCCAGCAATTTCCTACATGAGAGCCACATGTCAAACCTGTTGTATGCCTCTAAAGCTTGGAAAACAATATGTACATTAAAAGATTAAAATAAACACATAAAAACATATGTGGGTCTCGCTAACATTTAAGACAGTTAAATTTTAACCACTTTAGCATGTTCGCAGGACCTAGCTAGCAATGCTAGCAGCTAACAAGCAGGTCAGCTACATTTTGAGGACAAACTTGTCTTGTTCCCTTTCATCAGGCAAATAAATAAAAATAAAATGACCCACAGGCTTCCATTCCATGAAAATCAAGTTGTAGAGACATGAAAATGTGGTAGCAATAGCTAATATTCATGATTTGTAGCCCAAAACACCTAAAAATACCATCATGCTCCATTTATTTCACGCATTAGGCAACTAAGCAAAGGCTACCATTTTAAAATATTAAAGATTACATAAATAATTCACCAGATATTTAAAATGGCAGTGTGCTCACTTTATGGGAATCAAACTTGTACTTTTCTGGTTACAAAATGGCCTCTCTCTATTTATGCATTGTCCAAATGCTTTTCACTTCAGCCACTAGTTAGTTACGATAGTTTATAGTCATAGTGTTCCACCTCTGTGTCTTTTCCCTAAGAAACACACACATGCAGACATGAGAATACACACACACAGTAACCATGATAGCCGGAAGGACAGTCCATCATTTGATTTGGACAAAGTGTTATTAAAACCCACTTAGTCCTGGCTGTAAGAGCCATAAGCTGTGGAAACTATGTAGTCTGCCACAGGCTGAAAAAGCCAGCCCTGCAGACATCTGCTTCAAATCTGACCAAAAACAGAAGAAAGGCAGAGCGTTTTAGACTACTGTTACTAACACAGCATCTCTCCCATTCATTCATCATGAAAGCACACTTTGTTTCTTGACATTACAACCCTTCTTCCTCACAAACAATCTGAACATTTTCAAACAAGCACTGTGAGCAAACTTTTGGTTTCCAAGGCGATCTATCTACCGCAACTAACAACTGACGCCTGCCAGCAAAAAACAGAGCTTGACATCTCATCTGCCCTGCATATCCAAACCAAGTCAAGACTTGTTTATTTCTGTTGTTCCATATCACATCCAATATCTCTAGCTTTACTGGCCCACAGTGGACAGTTCCCAACCTGGCTCCAGCATTTCAAGTGGGCAAAGGAAAACCTCCAACCCAAAGATCTTAGGACATAAATACAAAAATGGAGGGAAGACCAATCAACTCTCCTTGGACTGTTGTAGGCACAAAAGCATTCAAGCGGCAACTTTTTAAGCTTGGAGAAATCCAAAGAGCAACAATGGGATCATGGCCTAAAATAAATTTATGATAATCTCAAACTAATGTAGTAGATTCAATTTAAAGAAGTCAAAGAAAGTGATTCTAGTGAAATAAGTCTGTCAATACAACAAGTCATTCAGTAGCCATGGTGGGACAATTTGTGTGAGAAGGTCATTGGGTCAGGTCTAGTAGAGACTTGAGTTTTAAAGGGACAGTTCAACCCAAAATCAAAAATACATATTTTTAATCTACCACACCTTTTTTGGCACTTTGAGCCCAACAAAGTCAGTGCTATTTAATCCCACTGTAATTCAGGACTACAACCAATATCTCCAAAACTCGGCAACTTGTATCAAAGCAATCTAGACAGATGAACAGCATTCACAAGGCAGAGGGAAAGCATGTATCTTGGTTTTGGGGTGAACTGTCCCTTTGAAAGATATTAATTTAGACAACAGTCTGTGGAAATGAATTGGTCCAAATGGTTCTTCAAGCCTGCTGACAACTTTAAAACACTAGCACATGGCCCAGACAGTAAAAAGGCCAACTGCTGAAAGCTGTGAAGTTTATTGTATTCTCACTAAAGCTACAAGCTCAACAGGCCTACAGGCCACCATGAGAAGGCTTTACTGCAAACAGTAATTTGTGGTGACATCGTGAACACGCCCACCCTGTGAGAGAGAAATAGAGTGGGAGACCAGTAGCCCACCTTATTGACCGTTTTTAAAGAAAACAATAATTTTGCATACAGACCTGTTGACTGTTTTGTGGAAAATATAAATGTCACCTCTCATTACACTCTGAGAAATAAGGGTTCCAAAAGGGTTCTTCTTGAAGGGCTGAGGTTCTACTCAGAAATATTTGTTTCTTTTTTTTTTTTTTGAAGAAAGGGTTCGTCAGGGGTTCTTTGTAAGACCAAAGGTTCCACTAGGAACTCTTTTCATTCAAAGAAACCTTTTTGGAAGGACGAGTTCTTCATGTATTGTTGAAATCCATGAAGAACTCTTTTGTCAGGTTTAGCAAGAGAATAGGTAGAATCTGTGTGGTTCTACTAGATAAAATCCTTGGAATATAGATGATTCCACCCCCCTGGGTTCCCTTAGAAGGTGGAAAGGTTCTGGGTTTTGGATGAAACCATTACACCATAGAAGGGTTCTCTTTAGAACCTCTCATGGGGGGTTCTGGGTGAAATCTTTCACAGATGGTTCTAGGTAGAACTCTCTGAAAGGCTTCCGAGTGGAACTTTTAGAAAAGATTCTGTGTTTCTGCATGTGTCCATGTCAAAACAGGTTAAAAATACTTCAGCTTTATGCAAAAGAAGCAACATTTACGGCAGCTTTTCAGCTGTGGCATGGTAACAACACACAGCCAAACACCGGCACCCATATGGAGGTCAATACATGTGTTTCATAATTGAATTTCAACAGCAGTCACAACATGTGGAACAGGGTGATACAGTACAGTGAGTTTCAGTTTACTAATAACACAGTTAAGGCAGTTTAACATGCAAAAATACAACATATTGTGCATGATTACCATTTGTCTGATTATTTAGAATCAATTCCAATCAGTATTTTCAACATCTGAGTCAGCTACTGAGTCAATATTTGAGTCAGTTTGTCATATTACCAGCTACTGTTGACTAATGAACAGGCAAAATTGTGGCAAGAAACACACAAGCATGTATTCACAGCAATAGTCGTCACAATAAAAGAGTTTAAGAACAAAAGAGGACTTTGAAATTAGGTTTGGTTTGTAGCCAAAGTGCTCAGCGTTGTACAAACATTTGGCTGATAGCTCGAGCTAATTCCCCACGCTGTGAGCGGGTCGGGATGAGGAGTACAGCAGCTGGCTGTGAGTGAAATCACCACTGTGGTAAAATGCCTCCTGAAACGTGGTCAAATAGCAATCACGGACCTCACCATGAGTCACCATCAGATAATAAGGCCTCTGCATTTGGCTAAGAGGAGCTTTGAACTGTTGCTGCGGCATTTCACAGCGGGGACCCTTAAATGGAGTTTCAAGTTGTTTTCACACAGGAAAGACAACAAAGATGCCTCTAGCCGGCTGCATGAGTGGTTGCTCTGGGATGTTCTCACACAGTATAAAGCTACCTAAAAGGGCAACTGACATTTTCTTAAAAAGCCTTTGTGTATCCAAATTAAGTTGACTAGATAGATGCCCCTTCTTGGCATGTCCCTTATTCCCTGCTGCTTATTTAATCCATGTACCATTTCCAGCAACTAGCTCCCCGTGGTTTTTCATTAAGTGCCTTGCTTATGGAAACTTCAACACTTCTCATTCAATGTCCATGCCCTGATATTTCATCTATTTAAAATTCAAACCATTAACCGTCCAACAAATAACCCAGTTTCACAACTTCTTGGCTCATGTGATTCACAAGCTAAACCTACTGTGCTGACTGTACATCAATACAGAGTGTAGGAATCAATAAAACCCACAGAAGACTTAACAGCAGCAGAATCCAAAGCAAAGAAAAATGAGCAGACTGATGAAAATAAAAGAAGAGATTGAATGAGTCAAGGTAAAAAATGCAAGGTAAAAAGTATCAAGGAGTGGGAATTGTTGATTTTGTCAAGTCCCCAATGAGCAATCCGCCTCGCCGCTCATCGTGACCACCACATCGCACTCACACTATCACTTTCTCACATCATAAGCAGTAACATTTGCAACATCACACTGACAAAGACCGTGAAAAATAAGAAACATGCAAAAAATGACAGCAAAGCTGATTAATATTTGCATTTAAATCAATTTCACAGTTATTATGATTCAAATGTAAAGTTACTCACAAAATTTCATCGTTTTGAAATTCCAGGATGCCGTGAGTGTCTTCAAAGTCCTCTCCGCCGCCTCGTGCCGTTCCCTCCACCGTCTTGTACGGCAGCATGACAACGCCGCGAGCCCCCGACGTTCTCAGCACCTTCACCTCCATGGTGCCAACGCTCTCGCTCACGTGGCATACGGGCTCCTCAAACGTAAAGATACCGGCGTGGTCGTCGTCAAAGATCGTAACTGTTGCTGTGGAGGGTATGCCGAGACACGCCACTGAGTCCACATGATTAGCGGACTCGCCTTCCTCAGGCTCCTCGCCTTCTGATGGCAACACCTTGACACTGGAAAGGTGAATCAGGAAGTTTTCGTCCTCTTCAAAGATGTCATCGTCGATGATCCCAACGCGGATCTCCTTCAGTGTCTCGCCAGGCTTGAAGACCACCACGCCTTCAGTGAACTCGTAGTCCGAGCCAGCGTTGGCCGTGCCGTCTTCTGTCCGGTACTCCACGGAAATGGTTTTGCCCAAATCGCCACCACGTCGCACCACGTTCACCGCCACTGTGCCACAGTTCTCAAGACACTGGTAAGAACCGGGCTCAAAAAGGATCTTAGAGATGGGGTCGTTATCACCAGCATCAGAGCGAACCTCATGCATGCTGACGGCCTTTCGTGCCTGATCGGCTGCATGTTTCTTCAGGATGTTGCCGGCACCTGTCATCAGCCGGGTGGCCTGGCACCGATAGAAAGCGCGGCTCTTCTGCTGCTGGCTCAGGACTTGGTAGTTGGCAAGCTCAATGAGTTGTTCTACCTAGTAAGAGAAAACATGAAGGCACACAAACAAAGAGTAATTTTTTTTTTTCCAGCACGATCAGTGGACATAGGAGTTGTTCTAAAGTGTTGCTCGACCTTCGATCCACCAAAAATCTAGACCCCCTGACAGCTGGTGTAGTATCTTCTATTGTGGGAAACAGTGTCTTTCTTGTCAACTTGTCTGCTTGAATAAGACAGCATTGTTGAACAACAGCTTGTCTGCCAGAATCACAGAGTTTCATCTTGCTTGTCTCAATAAACAAGATTTAATGGTGTGTCATGTACATGAATCCAACATTAAAAACAGTCAAAAAACAGTGATTTTATGATGAGTCATACTGTTATACTAATCTGTCAACAAAAAACAGTGACATTTCCAACAACAGCATCTGTGATTTGGTTACATAGAGGAATATGCGTCAGATTAGTCTCACGAACATGGAGGTCTCGCACAGCTGCACATGTTGTGCCAAATGAAACACGGACAGCTCGGTAATTTCAAGTAGAAAAGTCCATCAATGATCCGGGTCCAAGCTCACATGACAGTAAGCCTCCATTCTGCTTAGATATCCTTGAGAAATACACAGAAGCTTTCCTCTGCCATCAGTCAATTGTTGGAGGAGATCAGGTGAATAACTTTTTAGTCTGAGAATTAGAAACTTTATGAGCTGAACTGAAGCTGGTGATGGTAAAGATCCTTAGCATAGTCATGCATTTGATTTCTGATCTAAATTACTGCTTGTGATATATTACATAATCAGCATGTAACCATTGATTAAACAGATGAAACTCGGTCACAATCTCTTATTTTCACAGAGATGTGAATACATTAACACTTAGCAGACAATGAAAAAAGCTTGGCTTTGCTTGTTGGCTAGCAATCGCATTAGCTAGTGCCAGACTTAATAAAGAAGTGGTAATTTTTTTTACTGTAAGTCAACACCTCTCTAATTTAATGGAATCTTTGCTTACAACAAAGCTTTATTTTGAGTAACATAGAGTTTGAATCTTCTTAGAGAGCAAACATTATGCCTATAATTTCATGTCATTCTAATTATTGCAGTCAATGAAAAACATAGATGCAACACTCTTGTTTTTGCGCCCATTTTTCATGAGTTCAAGTACAAAATAATTCTCTTCACAAATGTGTTAAGATCTGTGTTATTGTGTTCTTCTCCTTTGTCTCCTTTGATTAAACAGCATGATTATTGGACAGGTGTGCCTTGGACTGGACACAATAAAAGGATACTTTAAAATATGCAGATTGTCTTGATAAAAGACATTTAGGCACTGAACTATGTCTATTTCACATGTGGCTTACAGATACCAAATTATTTTTTTCCCCAAGAGGCCAAATTCATGACCTGTCCTCCTCTGCCTGTGATTGGTGGTACTCATTGCCTTTGTTGGTTGTGTTGTTTAGGTTTAGACATTAGGAGTGATGATTAGTTAGGTTTAGAGTAAGAATATAAGGGTACACCAATCAGAGGCAGAGTAGGGCAAGTCATGACTCAGCCCTCCTAAGAAAATGATTTGGTATCTGATGCCCTGTGAAATAGCCATAGTTCAGTCCTCTTTCAACATAAAACTGCAATAATCTTTTTTTTAAATCAGCACCTCTATATGCAATGCCCGTCATGTGGATGGATTATCTTGGCAAAAGAGAAGTGCTCACTGACACGGATTTTAATAAATTTGTTAACAAAATTTGAGAGAAATAGATCTTCTGTGTTTACAGAAGAAGTCTGAGAGCTTTTACTTCAACTTGTGAAAAATGGGAACAAAAACTCAAGTGTTATGATTATATTTTTGAAGACTGTATTTTATATGGTGGCACCAGTATCAATTTCTGGATTAAAAACAAAATGAGGACGTAATGAGGAAAATATGTTCAGTTTTGGAGCTTTGGGATCCAACTGTATGACTGTGAGGCAAAAGACAACTCTGCTTGTTTTTGACAACAGGTTAATCAGCCTCTTTGTTAGTCCATATGGAGATGAGGGCAAAAGTGTAAAAAAAAAAAACCAAAAAAACTATTTCAGGAGGCTCTCATGCATGTAAAAAGAGATGCTGTTTCAGTGACTTGTATTGATGTATTAAGCTTCAATTATGCCCTTTAGTGTTAAACTTGTCCAAACAATAAGAAGAGCACTGAGTGGAACAAATCCTGTCACGCCATAATTGATGGCTACAATATATATTGCTTGTTTTTTCAAATACAAGAGATCAGCCAAAATAGACACAGAGGTAGGAAAACAAAAAGACCAGAGGAGAGAAGGTGTTTTTTCTGTTATCCTTATGATATCATCTCAGGTATAGCATGAAACTATTTCACTTTGAGGAGCTTACTCTAAGGGTCTCTAAAATGTTTCATTACAGCTCTACCATCCTGTCAATCTGCCCAAGTACACAGATGTAATATCTTCTAACTGCACTGTGCTTTATACACAGACACAAGAAAGCACTGTAAGATTGCAGCAATGACACAAAGGCAAATGCATGTATGTTTATCATGCCAGGATAGGCAGCCAACCAGACAGACAGATAGAATATGAATTGCTAATGTCAGATGTCAGTGTTAGACTATATTTATTTGCATTTTGTTATTTACATATTGATTAAATGGCAGCTCAGTTTCCTTTGCAATTTTCTTTTTTTTAGATGTACCATTATCAAATTAATCTGAGGGGTTGTGATGAGACCTTGAGCTGTATTCATAACCATAATCACTGTGATAATGGAGCAAATAGAAAGTGCGTCATATGCTGCTGCTTATTGCTTTTTGTCATTTCATTTCCTATACAAGAACACAACTCTGAGAAAAACAACCCCGGCAGAAGCAGCAGTGACAGTATGTTTTTCGACAGTATGTTTTATTGCTTTCGCTCTATCGCTCTGTGTGAGGTCCAACTGACTTTGTTACTCACCTCCTTGTCAGGGTGTTTCTGTTTGAGCTCCTTCAGGATCTTGGCCATGTCTCTCCGGGTCTCTTCCTCGTCCAGATCCTTCTCGTCTATATCCAAACCCAGTGGACCATCCAGGAAGTCAACACCATGAGAGTTCAGCATCTTCCCATCCATCTCAATGTCCACCTTAGAACAGAAAAGAAAACAATTTAATCAGCACTATTGATATGAGGCTTTGGAGAAGTATGTCAAATCTCAGGGTAACATTTCTTGCTAACATGGACGTTAAATGAGAACTTGGGTGTGTACAAAGAATGACCTATAACCACCATGCAAACAAAGGCAGAGATGTATAGTGTTCTGTGGTATGGGCAGAAGCCCTGTCCTCAGTTACAGCTGCATTTCCTGGTTTTGTTAAAGCATTAAGTAGCAGAGGTGGGACTAAATCACTGTTTTGCAAGTCACAAGTAAGTCTCAAGTCTTTGCACTCAAGTCCCAAGTCAAGACAGGCAAGTCCCAAGTCAAACTTTAGTCTGTAGTACACTCTTAGAAATTAGGTCCACAAATCCTTTGCTTCTGAAGAACCCTTTTTTGAAGAAAGGTATGTCAGTGCTTCTTTGTAAAACGAAGGGTTCCAGTAAGAACCTTTTTCATCCAAAAATCTCTTTCATCAAGGGTCCGTCAAGTGTTCTTTGTGCCATAACATCAAAGGGTTCTTGGTAGAACCCCTTAAGAGGACTCTAGATAAAAGCATTGGAATATAAAAAATTTTTGTTAGCACCCTTATAAAGGTTCTGGATACAAACCCCAGAGAGGGTTCTGGGTGGAACCATTGAACCACAGAGGTGTTCTCTGTTGATCCCCCTGTATGGCTTTTGGGATGAAAAGGGTTCTCTGTGGGGACAAGCTGAAGAACCCTTTATGTTTATAGTTAGAACCTTTTTCTAAGAGTGATGAGTTTACTGAAGATCGCTCAGCTTGGATAGGATTGAATGTTTCCCATAATGCTTGCAATTTTAATTACTGTGGATATTACTAGAAGTAGAGAGTAGCATCAGCTTTTATTAGACATTTTAACAAAATGTAAGCCATCTCTTTTTTTTTGTTTTTGGAGTAAATGGTTTGTTCTGCTGTTCATTGAAAGCCTGTTTTCCTTTTGAGTACAGTTTTATTGATGAAATGTCTTTTAGGTCTTTAGGCAAGATGGCAATTTAAAACTTCTAAATTATTAGGCTTTCCACTTGGGGACACTATTGGGTTTGATTCAGTGATTTCTTTTAGCCAGAAGTTGAAATGAAAGTGTTCTCCTTGTACTAATGGAGCACTGACTCTTAATAATCTCATCAAAGAAATGAGAGAAATCATAACACAAGTTGAAGACACTGAGAGGCTCTAAATTAACTGTGTGGTGAATAAATGTACCCAACAACATAATACTGAATTTAATTAGATGTGCAATGCACTGCACGGGACATCACACAAAAGCATCAGATAGTAGTCAAAGCAGGAAATTAAAAAGTGACAATACTTAAAAAGTATTTGTGTGTGTGTTTGCAGTAATATGCTTCACAGCATTAGTTTACCTTGGCAGAATTCCATTCAGTAATAGAGATAATTGTTTCAGATACACATTACTCATGAACTCACTTCCGCCTACATAGAGCTCCTTATCTGCTCCTTTGTTTTCTCTACCGCATGTTTGGATGAGGACAGCTTAATTAATTTCGACTGGTCGGCTGCTCTTTAACTGGAAAAGAGAGAGCTCCCAACATTGTTCTAATGAGGACACTAATGAAGGAATTTTAGCTTCTGAAATTCAACGCGTATATTCGACTCGTTCCAGAAATACCACAGTAATTTTCCTCATTTATAATCTCCTCACCATCATCATCATCATGGTGTAATTTCTGGTGGAGATAAGAAGGGGGTGGTATTTTACTGTTGACAAAATATTTATTGTTGAAAGGAAATACCTACTTGTCAAGTAAATGACTCTCTTCAACCACAGATTGTATATTAAATAGGGATTCAACCTATTTAAATTACAGTCTACTACTGTGCTGCAGTACTCATTAGTGAATGTCTTACATACGGCTCCTTTAATACAACTTATGTAGGTCTTACTTTTGTAGTTTGGGCCATCATTCCTATTGGTTATGAAAACACTGTACTAACAAGTGTAATTGGTGAGAGCTGGGAACATGGCAAAATCACTCATTGCACAGGGAATCTGTGAGGTACTTCATTTGAGTATTTCCATGTTTTGCTACTTTCCAGTCTTACTCCACTACATTTCAGAGGCAGATATTGTACTTCATTACTCGAGTACATTTGATAACTTGAGTTACTACTTATTTTGCATATTTAGATTGGTAATACAAAAACAACAATCAAACAATAATCAATTATCAACAAAAATTACCATCAGTTAAAGCTCCAGTTGGTAAGTTGATGAAAGTGAAAGTAAACTCCGCGACTTGGTCGGAAATTTCAAGACAATACTCCATCAGGTCTCTTTATGAACCTCTGCCAAGAACCCCACACACACACAGACACACACAGACACACACACGTGCAGGCGCATGCACACAAAGTAGCCATAAACGCACCCACAGACGACGTACCGTTTCCATAGCAACCGGAGACTCCAAAACGATCTCACATCTCTCTCACCATGAAACACACTCTTCTTGTGTGTGTCTGCGTGTGTGGAGGGAAGGAGGGGGGTTGACAGAGGTGAAAGAGGGAGCTGACGGTGTGTATCATCTTGAAATGTCCGACCAAGTCGCGGACTTTACTTTCACTTTGTCAGTTTACTACGACGTGTAGGAGCGGTGATTGGCTGCTCCTCCTGCTCCCTCTACCTGACTGGTGGAGAATCTTCGGTCGCGGTGGATTTCGGCAAATACGATTACAGGCTGTAGGTGGAGCCAGAGGAGTTGGATTTTGTCCTAAATTACCCATTTAATGTCCGACTATCAGAATATAGTGACAGTTCCAGCAAATATGACTGAATAATTGTTACCTACTGTAGCTTTAAAGTATATAAAGTAATTAAAATGAGCTCCACCTTTACGAGCTGCAACCTTAAAGTAATGAACAAATGAATGCATCAGTAATTATAAAACACTACAATATACATTATTTTGAATTTTGCCATCCTAAATAAAGAACATTTATACTTTTAGCACTTTAAGCATATTTTCATGTCAGTACTTTTGTATTTTTACTTAAGAATGCATGAATTTTACTTGTAGCAATATTTCTACAGTGTGGCATTGTTACTTTCAAAAATACATATCTTTCCCCTGGCCCATAGTGCTATTTCTCCATCTAGATTGTTTTGGTGTGAGTTGCAGAGTTTTGGAGATATTGGCCATAGCGACGTCTGGCTTGTCTCCAATATATTGGTACTAAATGGCTCTCTGCTTATGGTGCCCCAAGCATCAAGAAATACTTACCAGAAATTGTGACCAAGATACTCAAGATAATCCACAGACCTTATTGTAAGCAGTTTCATATAGGTACTATTTTCTGTCTACTGGAAAAAAGTTAATAGGTTAATTGGTTGCTCTTATAAAAAAAATTTGCCTGTAGGTGTGAATGTGAGCATGAATGGTTGTCCATGTCTATATGTCAACCCTGCGATGAACTGACAACTTGTCCAGAGTGTACCCTGCCTCTTGCCCAATGTCTGCTGGGATAGGCCCCAGCCCCCCACCCCCTCCGGCCCCACGACCCTTCAAGGATAACCAGTTATATACAATCAACGAATGAATGATGAATGAATGAACAGAAAGAAAGTAATTTCGCTAGATTCTGGATTATCTTGAGTACCTAAGTCATGATTTTCCCATTTTTGGTGCTTTGAGCACCATGTGCCATTTAGTACCATTATATTTTAGTGAAGCCAGACATTGCTGATAATCAGCCGATAACTCCAAAACTCTAGATGGATAAATACCACTACAGGCCAGGGAAAAAAAATATGGGAAAAATATTTATTTTGGATTTTGGATTGTACTGTCATTTTAAGTACAAGATCAGAGTACTTTTTCTACCACTGCTCAGCAATAGCCTTGGTGAATAGCATGTTATTATTACTGATAGCCAAACCTGGAAAAAGAGTTGTACTTAAATGTAAAGCTTTAAAGATAAAAAAGAGTCTTTGAAGTCTATCAGTGTTGTTTTTACAGTTGTGTGGATAATTAATCCTATTACTGTTCCAGCAGCTGAGGGAAGCTGTTCTGTAGCAGTAATGGGGGTAATACAACATATTAGCGTTAATGGTAGAAGTGGAAGTAGCAGAAGTAGTGTTAATTCCTCTGAGCTTACCTTGGAAGGCAGAGGACGGTCTCCTTCGGTCTCGATGATCATGCCACGCTGCTTGCCAGTACGGTAGCGTTTGTACACGTACTTGTAGAACAGCAGGCGGCGGTCGGCCACCCAGGCGAACACCACACAGATGGGGAAGAAGAGGAACGTGAGCAGCCCCTCCCACACCTGCACAACGCCAGGCGAGATCACGGACAGGATCAGGTAGAGCCAAATGTAGGCGAAGATACTCCAGGTGGCCGTGACGAAGAAGACGCGGAGGTGCTTGACCTTCCTCGTCTCGCCGTCGGGCACGACGTACACACAAATCCCGATGATGACAAACATGTTGAACGCTGCGGAGCCCACGATGGTGGAGGGACCCAGTGCACCGGCGTTGAACCCATGACCTATGACTTCTATGACGGACAGCAGGATCTCGGGAGCTGAGGAGCCCAGAGCCATGAGAGTGAGATTGGAGACCGTCTCGTTCCAGATCCGGACAGTGGTGGTGGTGGTTTCCCCGTTGGGTTTCTTGATGGTGATCTCCTTTTCCTGTCGATGTGATGACCTCTATTGATGCCATGAAACGGTCAGCGATGATCGACACACCCAGGAACATGTAGACCAGAGCCACAAAGTAAACTGTTGCCCGGGCTACCTTGTCACCAAATGATGGGTTTTGGGGCTCCCAAATAGGTAAAAGGACCCCCTTTGCACACGGCTCAGCCTTGCTGCACTCAGTTTTATTTGTGGACACCGCCGAAACGGAGCCACCCAAGCTCTGCTCTGGGGGAGCGCCGGCCAATGAGGGCTGGAGTTTGAGGAGGAGAATCACTGTGACGACTGCTAGCCTGAGGCCAGGGGACAGGAGGGAGGAGTGATCCCAGTGGCCCATGGTGACGTCCGGACCAGTATTGTGGGGTGACGATTAATGAGGATGTCGAACCTTTAGAGAGAAGAGAGGAGAAGAGGAAAAAAATCAGATTACACCGACCTGATGAATATGGGAGATGTTTGGGTTTGATTCTTTCTTTTAATTTGAATTTTCACTGCACTAATTTATACTATTAAAAGATGTAGGATGACAAACACATATATTCATTTCATATTCAGTATACTGCAGGCATCTGGGGTAATTAGGTAACACATTATTTGAAGAGGTGCACATAAGACTGTCATTACACTGTCTTAACCATGTCATGACATCATTAACATGAAGACGACTTTATGAATGCCTAAGACTGTTGTCAATAAGGGTCATTTGGTCAATTATGTCATATTTAATGCAAAGTTGACATTGTTTGAGATGTCTGTTATGATAACTTGACATTACTCAAGACAAAAATGTTTTTGTCATGACAACTTTATCACATCTAAAGAGATTTAAAGTGATACATTTCAGATTTGTCATAAAGATGTCATTAAATGTTATAGGACCAGTCTGACAACAGAATACAGTCATAAAGATGTCATTAAGTTTTATTGCACTATCAAATGCTTTTGTAACGGTGTCATGAATAATTTCATCAACTTCATGGATGTGATACCATTTGGACTTGCCATACTTGTCATAAAGATGCCATTAAATGTTTTAAGGACAATCTGCTGACAAAGTACAATATCAAAGTGATTTAGCTTACAGAGTTAGCTGACATACAGACAGCAGTTAGCTAGTTTACTGGTTGCTAAAGCAGGCTAACCACTGTCTGCTTTTGTATGTAGCTGGCGTTAGCTAGTTAGCTCAATTAGCTGTGGAGCTAGCTGCCTAATTAGCTGACTCAGCCCCAGGGTGTCAGGAGCCAGACGCAGCAAGAAAACCACCTTAGTACTGTAATCCCCGTCATCAAACTTCATTAAACTGGTCCCCATCTGTCTCGTAGGCTGTTCGGTCCTGGTGCGGCCAGCTAGACGCTGACAACGCTAACATGGCGGGGGAAAGTGCTGATCTGTACTGCTCATGTGCAACTCTCAACAGAGATGAGAAGTAAGAGAGATTGTTCGCTCTTTAGTTAATTCAATAATCAGCTCCAGAAAAAATGATGTGTTTAATTTAGAATGTTGTCGATTAAAAAGTTTTAACGTGTTCTGGATGCAGTCTGTTTTAAAGTGTTACCACTGAGTCTGATGATATGACTATGGAGGATTTTGCAATATACTTTTTAAACCTCATGATGGAAAATTAAAAACTATACCTCACGCCCTACAGCAAGTAACCAACTCTCATCTCTCTTTCATCTCACACTTGTACATGTAACAGATGACGTGATTCTGAGTTGCAGAAAAAAGAAGTGTTGCTATAACAACTTTGTTTAGAAGCTGCGTGCGTAACAACTTTGGTTTATATATTTGTTTAACTTCCAGCAAACACTGAAGCAGTGAAAGGTCAAATCTGCATCTGTCTGAGAAAACACAGCTGACTCTCGTGTGGTGCAGTCGCTCGCTAAACAACACTCCATGTTTTACAGAAATGTGAAAATAAACAGCCAAGTTCACGTTGAGGTACGAAGAACCATAAGAACACAACACCTCAAAAATAAAAACATATTTTCAGGTGGGATGTTTTGCTTAGCTGTTTGGGGGCAGCGAGTTCAAAGAACCACACCAAAGGTAAACTTCAGCTCCTGAGCTCAGCAGTATAGATTTCTAAGGAACAGTTTCAGAAATCTCCCAGCCACACTACCCTGCTGTTCCTCAAGTAACCCGGCCAGGAGCGGCTTTGTCTGATAACACTCCAGTTGACTCCCTTCCATCAGACAGATTTCATTTTAAGGTAATTTTAGAGTCCAAAGTGTATTTCTAAAATTGGCTGATATGATAACGAAAGCTGCAAGAAAAATAGGGAATGAAATCTCTTACAGTTTTGAGTCTGGAGAATAATATTCATATATTCATTTCAGATCTGTTGTATCACATTGCACCTTTCCTGCAACAGACCAGGAGGCAAACAAACACTGTTCATTCAGTTCTTCAATTTGTGAGTTCAGATGTTTGCCTTGTTTTGCCTGGTCTATTACTGTGGGTGTAAACATTGGTCCTCTTTCTCTTCCTTACAGTTAAACTGGTGGAATCATTAAAATACTCCCATTTTCCACAGTTCCCTTGTTATCAAAAAAAAAATCAAATAACAAATAAATGAAGAGACGCAATCACTGATAACTGTTTCAGTAGCAGTGCAGTGAGGAGGATTTGTGCCTTAAATAGGCCACTCTCTGAGAGACGACCAAATCCCAACACTGAGACTTCAAATCAGTCATTCAGTTTCCGTGTGATCGCTTCCACAAACACAAAAAGAGGCTAAATTAAGTGTAGAAAAAAAACATAATTATCTTTGATTCAATTTCAAATAGAGGAATGCACTCATAGTGCAGATCTCTGCCAGGCAACAGATGGTGAAGCACCTACTGCAATGTCACCACAACTGTCAGATGCAACCAGCAGAAATTTGCAAAGTTCTAAAAAAAAAAAGTTCTTGGTATAGTATAGTACAGTGTACGTTTTCTAATGTAGATGTAGTTTTTCATAAAGCATTTTTGCATATAGTCTCAGTTTTCTTTAAGATGCATAAAATAGTGTAACAGTATTATAATCAAGTGTTCTGGATTCACCTGACTATATACACTTAAATAACAATAAATGGGACCATAAGTCCAACCTTCTCAATTTACGTTTAGAACAATTTATAGGACATTACAAACAACTAGGCACCTTTACAACAATATAAGGGATATAGAAATCTACATTTTTGGAGAAACTCACAAAAGCTGATATTCTAAATAATTTACACTTGATGTTGCCTATTCATAAGTCAGAGCCTGCATGTCCCAGTGGAAGTTGCGGCCATTCAAAAGGTTAATGTTTTGCCATATAGCTGATTAGATCGCCTCCAGTAACTGATTTTTGTTCCAACAAGTAGCCATCAACATGTTCAATTTCTCACATTTATATCAAACCAAATTTCATAAACACTGGTTCAGAGATACAGTCGAATTTATAGTGAAGTCTGCATTTCACATTTGTTTACTAGCAGACATATCCTGCATAACATATCAGATATGGAATTAATCTACAGTTTAAGATGAAACAAAACTTTTCTATGGCTGCTGATGATGAATTGCAGACCCAAACAGCTGTTTAAGAGGAGTGAGGAGTCACTGTTGGTAAAACAGCAGCCAATAAAATGTTTTTTTTTCAAAAACTGAATGACAACAACCACAAGTTCCTTGAGCATACAGTCATAGAAGTGAACAAAAATGTAGGGCTGGTGGGTCGAGTAGTATGTCAGATTAGCTGAGAGAGCTGCCCCAGTCAGTGGGCGGCTGTAGTTCAGGAGGTAGAGCAGGTCATCCGCTAATTGGAAGATTGGTGGTTCGATCCTTGGCTCTACTAGTCCGCATGTCGCAGTTTCCCTGGGCAAGATGCTGAACCCCAAATTACCCCCGATGGACGATTCATTGGTGTGTGATTGTGTGAACGAAGGGGTCAGTGTGACTAGTAGTTGTAAAAAGCGCTGAGTAGTTGATGGACTAGAAAAATGCTATGCAAGTCCATCTAGCTGTGGACATGGACAGTAGATCCCGCCCTGTTGGTCACGCACATAAGCACACACACACACACCAGTTCCATGCCCCCCCCCCCTCCAAGGTTCCATGCCCCCCCCCCCCCTTCATCATGGAGATGATGAAGTAAACATGTCCCTGTTGCCTAACACATATTCAGGGCAGCTACCACATATAATTGCATATCGTTATGTCATTTTCCATGGAGAGAAAAATCCATCAGTACATAATTTGTATGATTATGAGACAAGACAATGCACTGAGTATTCATAAACTTTGATCCATGCACAATGTGTAAAAGAGTATGCATTCAGGCAGAGCAATGATCATAAAATTGAACTTTATAGTTCTTTTCTAATCACAATTACAAGGCACTTCACAGAAAGGAAGAAAAATAGGTATGTTAATTAATGTTTCCTCATTGTGTTGATAGGAAACATAACCTGTTTCAGAACATATTAGCTGTTAATTTCTAGGATACAGGGTTGCCTGGTGATCTAGTGTGTAGTAGCCAGGAGACTCAGAGCTGCCTGAGAACCAGTGGCTGTGTTGTGGTTCATAGGGGATCAATATAACCTACAACATACTCTACCTTAAAAGTTAAAAAAGTAATTTTTTAAAAAATGTTTTAAAAATGGGAGCCGATATGCATAGGTGGTCTTAAATCAGAGAAAGGAAGCACACGGAGGCAAAGGGATGTGGGTGATTCAAGTACAACTTTCTAAAACACACACACACACACACACACACAAAATCCCACTCCCCTGTGGTTTAAGGGGATGAAAAGAAAAATGCAAATACTACTCTCAGTGCTGCCACACTGACAGAATAGACAGACAGATGTTGAATGTGTGTATATACACTCTCTATGGAGCTGATACATCTATAAGCAGTGAAGAGAATGGGCGACTGCCTGTCAGTTTTTTATACTACGGTTCTGTGTATGACATGGTTCATTAATAAATCATAGGCTATACATGGGCCAATATTGTCTGTATATATATACATATTGGCAGAAAGAAATCTTTGCTAAAAATATGTACATTCATATTCTATTTGCAAGGTTTCCCCAGTGTACTGCAAGCCTGGTGGGTCACTGAGCCAAAGCTAACCCCCATCGGGCCCAAGCATCGTGGAATTTTATTTTCAGGGGACAAATAATTTTTGATCCCATTTGTGCCATGAATTACACATATGACATTTGTCAATTTAAATGATAATTTTCCAAGTCAAAGAAGTTGCAATAGTTTCTTCTTTCTTTCTCCAGCATTCTAAGACTGTACACTGTCAGATTCTTTGTAAAATTCTACTACAGTTGTTGATTTTTTAAAATGTGTGTTGAATAAATGACTTATTTATAACAATGCATTACATAGTTTTATTTTCAAATCTCCAGTCACAATTATGTTATCCCAGAAACTCTAAAACCCTACATTAATGCTGCCTAAATCAGTCTGTTGCTGGCCCACAGCAGGCCCCCATCAAAAAAGACACTTGCCACCAGGCCTAACAACTCTGCAGGGGGAGTCCCTGCTATTCGATTTGTGAATTCCAAATATCAGTATTTGCATCTCAACTGAAAATCTGAGATTTGAGGCTAGTGCTAGGCAATGCTATTAACTATCGATGTAAATTAAGTGAATCATATCCAGATGATATTATATATCATGTTATTGATCCCCAACATTGTTACATTACCACTTATCCTGAGGGGAACATGAATATTTATACCAAATTTTTCAACCATGCTATATTTTTTGAGACATTTCAACTAAAATAAAGGAGAGGTCAATCTCATCGTTACACAAAAGGGAAAATCAGTAGAATTTATCCTCTGGGGACCATGAATGTTTGTACAAAATTTCACAGCATTCGATCAAATAGCTTCAAGATATTTTAATATGGATCCAAGTGGTAGGCCAATTGACTGACATTGCTTTCCCTAGAGCCATGCCATTATCACTTTTTATAATGTATTATTGATTTTAACAACAGCATATCACCCAATCAGTGATGGTGAGTGGGTGGCTGAGTTTCAAAACCATATGAATGCCTTATTTAATGCTTTAGAGACTTGCTGATGCCAGTTTGTGAAACAGTAAGTGTGCCTAGCATAATATGGTGCAGCGTTTTGATCTACTGGAGAGCAGACAGCAAGTACAACAATAAGAGAATAGTATAGTAAGAGCAATGAGTTTATGTTTGTAGGGGTCAGGATTGAGTACCAAAAATCCGTTGCAATAGTTGCCCCCTGGTGCAGACATTATATCCTCATCACTAAACGTGCCTAGTTAACAACACAGCACTCCCTCTACATGGCTCTGGCAGCAGGTAGCCTACTGTTAGCTTGTGGCTACCTGAAACATGGTTAAAATGCCAAGCTAAAGCAGTCTAAAGTGTGGCAGTATTTTACTCATAAGGACTCCAACAGCCAATACAAAATGCAATGAGAAGCATGTGGCAACACATGGGATACACTTGAGAGCAGAGGGATATACCACGATGTGTCATAATGACTTTCCATTTATATTTATGATGGAGAGACCACTCATGATTATAAAATATGATCATAGGTCTGCAATTGAACTGCTGAAAGATTCTGCTGCAGTTTGTAGAATACCAATTCAAAACTTATTTTGCTGTAGTATATTAGTAGTGTTAGTAGTGTATATACTGTTATTCCAACCCCAGTCTGTACAGACTATCTTTCCACCTTTTTCTCAAAATAAACCACAACAACATCACATCCATATAGACAGCTACCCAGGAACAAACTTTCACCTCCTTGTAGAACTTTCAGTGAGAGCACTTCTGCACACACAGGAGTGGTAATCCTTTTAATCAGGGATCAATGACAAGAACCACAAACCGAAACAAAGATCAGCTTAGAACTCAAACCTCAAACAAGCTTCTTCCACATTCCTGCATGCCAACATCCATTTCCCGATAATTAACTGTTCACACTCTTTCATGCAGACGCAGCACAATTTACTCAACGTCAATAGTTACATTAGTACTTTCCTGCTTTTCTTGCTTCCACAATACTCATTATAGATGAAGCTGTAAATCCTTGAACAATATGAATCACATTTTCACTCGCATTACATGAAGCAAGGCTCGGGAGCCGTAGGGGCCTGACACTAAATGAACAACACATAATCCATTTCCACAGGGGATGTGATCAATGTGTGAATGTTCATTCATATATTGTACATACTGTAAAGTCTGTGTGTGTGCCTCCCCCAATGTTGTTGACAGCTACTTGCTGCATAAATCACTGACTGTGTAAGGCATAATCAGTCCACCAGTGGTGGATTTAAATATTTGGGTTAAATAAACGGAGTGTGACGAGTGCTCAGTTTGACTGCTGTGTTGTTGTGTACTGAGTGGGCTCAGCTGTGGCGTGAGAGCGTTTTTGCTCAGATGTTAAGAAAATCAATTCCAAACAAAATTACACGTCTGCTTAATTAAACTTCAATTCAGTGAGCTCATAACATTTTCCTCCTGGCTAATGTAATCCAGCAGCTCTTTGCCTTCTACGGCCTTCTTGTGTGGTCACATAAGGCTTTGTGTGGCATTTCCAAGTGATCAATAATTCAGGGTGCGTTGGGATTTGGCTGTTTTCACTTAAGGATGTCATTTTTTCTAGCAGGCTGATGGCTAAAGAGCATGCTCTCTGTGCCAGCTGCTCTCTAGACAACAGAATGTGTTTTCCACTGCTTCTCTTAACCAGTGGAAGCTCAAGGTGAGGCCCATGACATCTTGGAAAATAGGAATTGTTGGAGCAGTAAAAATGATATTTTACGGTAAAGGATCGGGCAACAACAGAAATGTATGAATGAAAATGAACAAAAAATAGATTGAATTAAATCATTAAAAGGGTAATGTGTATAATAACCCAGCAACCTTCAAATTAGCTGTCAGAGGTAATAAAATGTGATGATGACTACCACCTCTTAACTGTCGTCCTTGCTGTGACCCCACCCTGCTCATGACGTCAACACCTGTATGACTTTAAAACCATATTAAAAAATGAGACAGCCATTAAAAAGACACATGTTACCAGCTGGAGTCTAATAGATTCACCACAGGTGCAGAAATATGGGAAATTATGCCTCACACAAGTTTTTTTGGTGTGTCAGCTCTTCCAAAGAACAGCTAAGAGTATGGAGGCCAGCACTGGTTATTGGTTTCAGCACAGACGTTCTCAAAGCTATGAACTGATGGACAGATCTAAATGTTTTCTCATCACAGGAGGCAACCTTCAAATTCTTTCATACAGCGAATGTGCTGAGTGACTCGATGAAATAGTTTGAATTTTTGGCAAATACACTTATTTGCTTTTTTTTTTTTTTTTTTTTGCTGTGAATTAGATAACAAGACTTGTATCTTACCATTAAATATGAATTACCCACAAACTGGTTATCTCAGCTTAGCATAAAGACCAGTTAGTTACAGTTAGCCTCACTCTGTCCAGAGGTCAAAATAAATCTGCCTACCAGCCCCTCTAAAGCCACTGGTGGACTCATTGGGACCCATGTTTGAAAACCTGATGCAAAAGTTCCCTCTTGGATGTCCCTATGATAGATAAAATGGGATAAAGTGCCCTCTTAAGTGCCCTTCCAGTGTACAAAACGTGGAAATGTGCCCACTAAAGTGCCCCTCTAGTGCCATCTAGGGTACATACTAGAAAATTATTTGACCTCTATGTGCATTGAAATAGTTAAATAGTTCTCTGTGTGTTTTATTACAGAGTTGTAGTAGTGCTGTTAAAATAAAATTATTTTAATCTAAACCTGGAATTGGAACTTTTTAACCTTAAATGTCTAGCAATTTTTGGGCGCCTCACTGCACACAGGTGGTTTATTTTTTGTGCCCCTGCTCCTCAGACAGCCTGAGTCAATGTAAAACTAAACCTATTATCCCAAAAACGAAAGCCCACTGCTCCAAAAGTACACAATCAGGAGCCGGAGTTCAGTGCCTGCCTGCCAGACTCCATTAACATATTGCTCAATTTAACCGTCATAAACATCTGCTGCTTCTAAAAGACTATTAATGATTTTTTTCCGACTCATACACAAACACTAACTCATTTGGAAAACATTTGGTCTTTATTTTAAGTTTATGTTAAGTGAATAAGTGTGAAATGGGCAAACAAAAACATGCATTCTGCACCAGAATGGAAGTTTCAAAGGGAACCACGCTTGATTTAACACTGTTGTTGGCCAGTAGTTCAACTTAGGATGTTTCCTTAATCCCTGATAATACATCACGTTCATTTTATGATTTAGTAGGCCGACAGTAAATATATTATATATTTCTCCTTTAACATGTAAGATATGAAACTCTGGGTACTGTGCAGGCGTATAAGCTCCCTTTCAAGAAATGCATTGTTGCTTGGCACGCTATGATTCAAAGTTAATGGAAAAGCATTTTAATTGCAAATCACAGCCTTTATTGCTAATTATTCCCATTTTTCCTTCTGTACCTATCTAATCAAATGATAATCAAAGATTGATTAATTACATTGGTACTGTTTTGATGGTGCCTGTGACCCTGAACGGGATAAATGAGAAAAGAAAATGAATGGGAGAATTAATAATTTGAGACGACAATGTTATGGGAGCTTGCACACTCCTCATAAAACAAATGGCGGTGGCAGCAGCACCTGAGCAGCAGTTGGCGAGTATTTTGTTTGTTTTCTAGCTAGTTTGGGAATTAAAACCAATAATCCATGCTCTAGTTTCTGTCCCTTGCTCTGTTTCTTCTCACCGGCTTGCTTAAAATTCATCCTCACGAACGCCAATCCTTGATAAACCTTGCTTACACAACCCTGATTGCTTTACACTTTATCAGGAGATTACTCTTCAGATGACTCCAGATAATTACCTGTTCTGTTTATAGTTCCGTTTTGTTGTACGACTACAAAATATATCCTGCGGGAATGACTGACTGCAGTTGTTCTCTCTCTCTGCATTAGAATCATTACCGACTATTTGATGAAGGAAAAACTGATGCCCCGGCTGGTATCGGCACAAAACTCGAGGGTGTATGTTTATGTGCCTGCTGTTAACACCAGAGAGGCTTAGTCGCTGAACAGTGGCTGCTATTTTGGATTTGGTAATTGAAATATCAGGTTTCAGAGTATCCTGCCATGATTTTCCCTAGTGTTATGACCTCAAAAACTTGGCTCCGTTTCAAGAGGAGCACAACACAAGACAAGCCAACCCGGCTTCAGAGAAAAAGCCAAACACAAACACACACACATGCAAGCTGGACCATTGAATCTTATTTCCCAGGGGCTGAAACAAAAGCACAATACATAAAGTTAAGAAAACCAAAACCATGTGCTGCACTGAGGGAAGATGTTCTCTCTCTGCCCCAGTACTGTCATTCCCCGGGAGCCTCTGAAGGTAGCACCCAAAGGTGCCAAGAGGGAAGCTTATTAGACCGACAGGCAAGAGAGAAAAAAGAAAGGTGAAGACAGAAGAGTGCACAAGACATGAACCCACTCTCTGCATAAACCACTACATGTTCATCAGAGACTGAATTACAGATATTCACCATTTTCACTTGTAGGGGGTCGAAGGGTCAAATGTCTTATGCTGTGTTCCAGGTTGCAAGTCATCTAAGCTTAGATAATATAATCATTATCATCTAAGCGCTTCACAATTGATCAGCAACTGAAAAGATGATGTACAATGAAAATCTGGAGGGACATCGGGCCATATTTCAAGGTAAGACAACACATTTGATAACCCATTAGCTATTGTGAAACAACAGCTAATGTTAGCATTCAGCTACTTCATAGCTAATGTTACCAACATTATAGCTGCCATATAAAACACACACTGCTTAAAACTTCTGTTGGATGTAATCTAAGGTTACTGACTTAACCAGAACATTTCTGAGATGAAGGTGACAGCAAATCAGGTAGCTAACGTTACACTGCAAGCTTGATTACATCCAGAGCATTTTACTTCTAGGCTTAAAAAATGTACCCAAGATGTGCGTTGAAATGTATTATCCCCCACTAGGAGATCATGTGATCACTTCTATGTGCGATAACAAAATAAACAACAACAAAAATAAACCTGGGTGCTGCATGCATGAGTGTGTGCATGCGTGCAAATGAGCACTTGGACTCAAAAATGAACTGATTAGGTGGTCAAAGGTCAAAGGTCAAGGTCACACTACCTCACTAGACATATTTTGGCCATAACTCAAGAATTCATACACTGATTCTGGAAAAATTACACCCAAATATCTACTAGAAAAAAATGATGAGGTGATGACATTTTTTATCCAAAAGGTCAAAGGTCAGCTTCACAGTGACATCATAATATTCAGCTCTTGGTACTCTTCTGTAAAAAAAAAAAGTGACTCAGTGACGACAGAATCTTTCTCACTGGCAATGATTCACTGGAATCATACATGCATCGTGATTATTGCCATTTTGCCAGAAAATACACTTAATAGTTTTTATTGAATTCCATCAAAGTTACAGGTCAATATAGCGGTGAGTTCGATACTAAATTCCTTCAAAGTCTTCACTACATACATTATATGATTCTGGACAGACACTGATGTAAACTGCAACTTGACTGGTTGGTGGAGGAGAACAACTGCGAGGCAGTGGGTCTATTTTTTTTGACTGCTCTATTTTATACAGCCATTGACAGCTGACTTGTCACTCTTCTTAACCAGCCACTAGGGGCCGCAAGTGATCAACAACTGCTTCAATTTGAAATCTTGTTTCAACTCGGAACAGTGTATGTGACGGTCACGTTAATGTTGGCAGAGCTTTTTTCTCCGCTGGTTGTATCTGGCAGCTGTGGTGGCATTGCAGTATAAGGTGCTTTACCATCTGTTGCCCGGCGGGGATCTGCACTCACTATCAAACAGCAATGTTAGCTCAGAAGTGGCTAAATGCTAATTTTAACTGCTGTAGCTAATGGTTTATCAAACACGTTGTTTTAACTTGAAATGTGGCCCGATGTCTCTCCATATTTTCACTATCCATTGCCCTTCAATTGATGATTAATCAGGAAGCAGTGAAATGAGAATGTTTGTCTGATTATCAATATTTATACAATGTGCAACCTGGAACACAGCCGTACGACAATTCAGCTTCCCACCCTGAGCATGATGTCAGTGGAAAATGGCATCCATGTGAATATGGTCAAATAGAAGTGATGCAGTGGTAAATTAAAGACGAGCAGCCTGCATGCTGACCATGAGCAACAAAAATAAACCTGGGTGCTGCAGGAAAACTCAAAGAAATGGCTGCTGCTCTGAGGAGTAGCCTGGCCAAGATGCATTTTCCTCACCACAGGGCAAGAGGCGATAAAAAATTTAAAACGGTGGGTGAAAGAGAGACAAAGAAATATAGAAGAGTAAACAGCATGGCGAAAGAAAGGGATCTAATGAGAAAGGGTGACTGAACGAGAGGGACGTAATATAGGAAACAGAGTGAGATATCCAGAGGAAAAGAGAATGAGAGACAGACGGAAAGAAAACGGGAGCACAAGACAGGAGAGAGAGAGGTCACGTAACATACTGCCATCTCTCCTAGTGAAATAAAACCGAAGGGCTCGTCCGCCGTGCGCAAATGTGCATGTGGAAGCAAGACCAGCACACACACATACACACAGAGAGACACACACACACATACTAGCCCCTGCAAACAATTGAAGATTAATGGTCTGTATTTACCGTCATTAGGGTGATGTTGAGCTCTTTTAGCCTGGATCTGCCTCGTAGCCAATCCTTGAGCCAAGATGCCTTGTCATATTATTACACTTAGAGTGGAGGAAATGATCAGACTGGCAATGTAATACACGGGACTATTTCCTACTGTCTGTCACTTTGTCTGTCTTTCCATCGACATTATCGGTGGGTCTATCTATCTGGGGTGTGACGAGGGATATGAACATGCAGAGGAGTGATGATAAGCTCTGGGAAACGAAGAGGAATTGTGCGGGTAGATAAAACAAAATCATTAAGAATCTTAAAAATCTAATAAATTACTCCCCTTATCTCCAGTGCTCCAGAAGAGCTAGCCAAAGGGAAGCAGTAACCCTCAAACTAACCACTTTATACCCTCCTTCTAGGGGTGGGTGGGCAGAGACATTGACTATGATATTGTTTTGGACAAAGTCCGCCCCCTTTCCTAGCTAGCCCCTGTTCCACAATCATCTGTAACTCGAAGAGCATTCCTTTCATCAGTCTTTCGGAAAACCATTCATCCAGCATTCAACAACATGTTACATGCCACTGGCAAACTGTCAAAACCTCACAGAAGATTCATGTTTTTCCTGGCCTTCTTACTCTCGATCTAAAAAAAAAATTGATATTTATAGAAAAACTTGACCCACATTTAAAGCTGTTCTAAATCATACTTATATATTATCAATGGGTCAAATGAGTATGTGTAATGTGAAAGTGGTGATTATTAAGGCTGCAACTAATTATTTTCACTGACAATCATCAGATTAATCAGTTTGGTCCATTAAATACCAGAAAATAGTGAAAATAGTCAATCAGTGTCTCCCCAAACCCAAGTTGATGTCCTCAAACACCTTGTTTTGTCCACAACCCAAAGATATTCACTTTACTGTCATAGAAGAGTAAGGAAACCAGAAAATATTCACATTTAAGACAGTGGAATCACAGAATTGTAACTTTTTTTTTAAATCAAAAGATTATTCAAACTGTTTATCAAAATAATTGGTAAATTTAATAGGTGACAATTAATTGATTAATCATTGCAGCCCTAATAACTGAATTACCTGTCAGGTGTTCCTCAGCTCTACAGAGTGCTCTAGCATCTTTAAGCTCACTGTTTTGGTTCAGCCTCACTGCTGTCGTTGACTCTGTTTTCAGCAGGAGGAGGCAGCTGCTATCAGCAATAAAAGGAAAAAAATCTGATAAACTCACTATATACACACTAAACTGCTGACAAACGAAGTGGGCAACAAGCTGGGAGACAAAGAGGAGCATTTAGCTGCTAAAGAGAGATATTTCCATCAGGACTCAGTGGAGACCAAAACAAAGCAAAACAGATTATTTGACTTAAATTTGTTGGATTGACAGACATGATTCGGAAAGAATGCCAATGTTGCTCTGTTTGCTAAAATGTTTGCCCTCAACTCTAAGTAAGATAATAATAAGTCAATATTGTCTTTACAGCTTTATGCTATATAAATGACTGATTTGACTTGAATAGCCCTGCTCGTTATGCGTGTTTTTCATCATACTATGCTATTCTATGCTATGTATACAATCTTGTTTGGATTCATTCATATTTTATCACTGAGCTTATCAGTTGCAGGGGGGTTGTGCCTGCTCTGTACAACCTTATCAACCACTATCTGCAAAGCCATGGCAAAAATACTTTATATCCAGTTATATATTTGCTTTTTAAAAGTGTTATATTTACCATTTTTTTCAAGCCATGCTCGTAGCCTCTGTCTCATCCTGGAAGTATTACTCTACTGCCACTGTTTTCCAGAATCAGACCATATTTCCTGTAAACACTGCTCCTTTTTATCATAGAGGTAAAGTTGCCACTGGCTGTGTTTATCAGGGATAAACACATGACACTTAGAGATACAGAGTTTTGCTTTTTTTTTTTCCTACCGTGGTAGAACAGCACCCTCCTGTTTGAAGGTCTAGCGTTTCTATCACCAAATTTTACCTGGTAGCACGCAGCATCAAATGCAGTGTACCAGCCAATAAAGGCTGCCAATCTTAACTGTGACTCATTTGTATAGAATGCTTTTACTGAGATTGACACGACAATGATTTATTTGTGTGACTGTGATATAAGTACGACCTTTAACAGACATATGTGTCAATCTGACACGTTTAGTGGTTGGTGTCGCGCTGAACACATCCATGTTAACAACATGCAATATATACATTTTATTTTAGCTGCCAGATTTCCATCTTTGTGCCTGAGAGCAGCTGTTCTCCACATGTTGTTGCAGCAACAACATGGAGCACAAGAAAGTCAATACAGTTTGCAGGAATCTTGAAATGTTACTAAATCATCTGTAATGAACAACAGACAATTCTTGACGTGCACTGTAATATACCCATACACCCACATAATAACCCTAAGGACTCAGAATTGACTGTCAGGTCGCACACATTGTATCTATTATTGACCAATGATGGATGGTGAGTTTGCAGACAACCCATCAATTTGCATATTGATTTCTAATAGACAAACTCTTCCTCAGGGTTTGACACTGGTGGCCACCTATTAACTTATTAGCTATTGAATTATATGATGGGGGGGGGGTCACAGCATCACCTGTCAGCAACATCTGCCTTGACTACAGTGCAGAAGTATTCACTATCATATACTTCGGGCTCATTTCAGTAATTTTACTTTTTATTCTAAGAAATTATAGGAAATTACCTTTGTCTTTGATATGAAAAAATGATACAATTTAATTAGAAACAATCAATAATTCAAAAATCATGGTTAAAAAAGAATTAGAAAAAAAATGGCATTTACTTCAATGGACTGGCTAATCTGTAACAGCTGTTTTGCATTGTCTCCTGATTCTCCACTTAACTTTACATTAGCAGAAGTGTTACCTAATCTGTCCATACCATGAAAGGATCCTGTTTACTGTAAACAATAGATCCCTTTTGCAGAAAGACACAGAGGAACTTTTTGGTGTGTGGGAACATAAAATCTAGGTGAAAAATCTTATTAAACTGATCTTGTTTGTGAAAAAAATCCATGAATAGGTCAAATTAGAGCACTTTTGAGATATTGAGATATTTGTAAAGTTTTAGCCTTATTTTAGTCTATAGTCTTACTCTTATATTTCATCAATGTGCAGAGAAAACCACATATCTCCAAATTTGGATGTTTTTCAATAACACTGAGGGTGGGAATGCTCCTTTATGAGCTGAAACAAAAAATAGATATTTTTCCTATGGCAGTCTGCAGTAGACTATACTGGAACTACTTTAGAATCTACTAGAAAGAAAGTAGTTCCTACATGAAACTGCTCACAACAAGATCTGTGGATTATCTTGAGTAACCAGGTCATGATTTTTGGAAAGAGACACTGATTTTGATTTTTTTTAAATGTGCTTTGTGGTGCTTTGAGCACCACAAGTCGAGTGCCATTTAGTCCCATTATATTTGAGAGAAGGCAGACAACTCTACAGCTGATATCTCCAAAACTCTGCAACTCACACCAAAAAAATGTAGATGGATAAATAGCACTACAGACCAGAAAAAAATAAGTATTTTTAATTTTGGGGTGAACTGTCCCTTTATGACAAACAAACCATTCAAAAAGACAGTGGCTCTTCTGAAAAGTGCATTGCCACAAAGCTGAAAACATGGCTGATTATCTTAACTCATGAGAATTTGCATGGTTTTCACAAGACAGCGATGATTTGTAAAAATGAATACATTTTTTCATCACTTTGAAAATTTTAAATAAAAAGTGGCCCATTTAACAAAACCCAACAACCAGGAAGAAATAAGAAGCCAACACTTTATTATATAGGCCTGGCAGCAATCACAGTCTTATGATGGAAACAGACATTTCCAGAAATGTTGCAAGAATCTTGAAAAAAAAAAAGAAATTTGTAAGCAGTTTTTGACACATTTTAACTTTACTTTTCACATCACATACCATATGTACAACCTGCTTCTTCCAGCTCAGCCTGCCCTCAGCCACTTACTACTTACTTATTTACAACATAGTGACCCAGCAGTCGCTACACTGTGGCTGCTGCATGTCTACAGAAACTTGTGTGCCTCTGCATGTGTGTGAGTGGGTGTGTGTGTGTGGTTACATGCTCTCCTCAATCAGGTTAAGAACAGGCCTAATCACTGATTGATGCAGACCCACTGAGAGGCGGCCTGAATCTGCCGTCAAATATGGAAAAAGGTCAGTTTTTATAAGAAACTTAATCACGTATGTTAATCTGAACCTGTCCTGTTGTGATGCCTGAGCTGAAGCCTCGCTGCTGCATCATTAGGAGATCTCACATTTCATCGATAACCAACTGCACCACTGCTGCAAGGTAAATAAAGCAGTAAAGACGTCTGGCTGCGTTTCAGTTCTTCATTGTCATAAATAAATATTTCATAGCAGCTACAGTGGGTGAGCTACAGTTCCTCTGTGTCATGCCCATAAAGCTCCGACTGAAGTCAGCTGGAAAAGATTGCCTGGAAAGCCTTGATGGTACCTGCCTGATGTGCCAAGCGCTTCTCGCAAGACGAAGCGTTTGTAGTGTCACATCAGGAGCATGAAAAGCCGCCTCCTCTAATATTATCTGTGCCAGGTTTACAGGAACAGTTAACTGATGTGTGAAGCTGTGCCATTGTTTCATTTCCCTTTTTTTATAACATGTTAGAAGCACAGCAGGCAGGAGGTAAAACCATCTTTTCTCCTCAGGTTTTACGTTTTAAGGTATAATCAGTAGGGATTGTTAGTGTCATTCCCAGGACGTCAAATACCGACGTTCTGGGTTGGTAAAGCGTCCCAATCACAGCAGAATAATGATCAAATAGGGACATAGAGACAGCAGGGAGGGTCTCTGCAAATACAGCCACCACACACACACTTGTAGTGGATCATAAGTGATCCAAAGGGATTTTTTCAGTCTATCCATTGTTTCATATGAAAATGTTGCATATTGCGCCGTAAAGACAAAAAATCCAACTACTACAACGCTGAATTAAACCCATTCACCTCAACCACGGGGTCCGGGCTCTGCTTTCTCCCCATCCTGCTCTGCACTGATGTGCAAAGGCACTCCATCAGCCCCAACCTCACTGCACTGTTTGGCGCAAAGGATGGGGGGACGTGCACAATTGCGCAAAATGTGCATCTCAATGCGCTTTTAAGCGACTGGATCATTCATCCTGTGCGAGGATTACCATCTCTAGGGGGGAAATTTAGCCCGGACTGCGCATGTTTGTCACCCAACTTCCACACTGAAAGCCTATAAAAGGTGCGAGAGTGGTTATCTGAACGTGCTCTGCATCCGTAATTATTATTCCTCCAGAAAGAAGAGAGGCAGGCGGGTCGGTCTTACACATGGGAGAAAGGGAGAGGAAGGAGGGTGAGACTGAAGGGCAAAAAAAAAGAAAGAAAGAAAAAATAAGAAAAAAAAAAAAGCCCCAGGGGCAAAAGGAAGCAATTTCTAAACCTGCGGCTAATTTCATTGCAAAAAACTAAATGAGAAACACCTTCCACCGCACCCAGTGATGTCTAAACCAGCGCTCCTCTCTCTGTAAATCTCAGAATCAGAGAGGTGGAGGAGAGGCGCAGTGTGGAACGCGTGGTGCGGGAGGATGAGAGGAGGAAACATCGCATCCAAACCCTCCCGACGCATGCTGCCCTCAAGCTCCATGAGGCGACAGTGTCCCCTCTCCCTCCCTCCCTCCAAAAAACTTGCTTCCCCCCAGACAATGCGGTGAAGCAGAGGCAAAGACCCCCAGCATTCATCATCATTAACACTGCTGAAAATGCGCCCAGAAAACGGCAGAACGTCCTACCTTTTTTATCCAGAGAGTGTCCAACAATCCGGAGGGGACAGTCAGTAGTAAAAGCAGCTCTTCTAATAATAGTAGGAGTGAGAGGAGGAGGTGGAGTAGTAGTAGAGGTAAGCCAGTAGTGAGGAATGGTAATGGAGACGCAGGGAGCTCTTATACGCTAGCCAAGGCGGCGTATCCAGCGACCGAGACGCACAAAAGAAGGGGAGAGGAGTCCGGATTCCCATGCACTGACAGCGTTTTTATTTGTTGCTGTTGCCTTCTGTTGTTGCCTACTCCTCGTTTCCATACAGTGCGACCTGTATGATCGGATGACCGGAGCGGCGCTTTATCAGCAAACCCGCATTTGTTGGGACGAGGCGCGCAGCACGGCGGACTTCTTCCTCATTCTTCCCTTCCCGTCCCCTCTCGGTCCGAGCGCAGGAGAGAAACAGAGAGAGGGAGAGAGAGAGGAGGAGAGAGTGTGTGTACGAGAGTGAGAGAGAGAGAGAGAGTGTGTGTGTGTGTGTGTGAGAGAGAGAGAGAGAGAGAAGAGAGAGAGAGAGAGAGAGAAGAGAGAGAGAGCAGGTCTCTACTTCGTCTGTTCCCTCACACGCCGACTGAGGATCGGCTCGCCCTCCTCCTTCGCTCTCTGCTCTGTGTGTGTGTGTGTGTGTGTGTGTGTGTGTGTTGTGTGTGTGTGTGTGCGTCTCTTTCACTTCTCTCTCGCTGTGTGTGTCTATACACATCTTGCCTGTCACTCTCACACACACGTTCTCTCACCCCCCCTACCCTCCTCTCTTTTACTCACACACGGCTTTACACACTCATTCGGGTTAATATCAATATCTCATTGAAAATAAATAGTGAGTCCAGAAACATGTTACATCCTCTATAACGGGAGGCACAGGCCAGTCATTTTTAAAGTAGGTCTGGTGCTCTGCTCCAGACATTTACAAAAAAATGGATAAATTTTTGAAAAAGAAAAGATCTAATAAGCAGACCAAAAGCCCAGCTGACAAAAGCTCAGTGGCAAAAAGTCAGAAGAACTCTCCCTGGCCAAGTAAAACTCACAAGTATTATGCAGCATACTTAAAGCTGCAATATCCTCTCAAATGAGCATTTATAAACTGTCTAAGCTTAAGCATCACTTGAAACAAAAGCACCCAACAGAGGCCAAAAAACTGTTGATCTGGGGTTTTTAAAGACATTTTGTAAAGTGGGGCCCTGGCCATCAGTGTTGGGAAGTAACGCAATACTCTTTAATATATTTCTGTGATATCATTACTTTACCCAGTGATAAGCTGTGTAAGATATTACAATTTCCAAAACAGTAATATTATTACAGTTACTGATCCAAGCAACTGAGTTACATTTTGACATAGATAGGCTATCTTATGATGCAGCAGGTCAGGGCAGGTCATATTAGCCATTAGCCAAAAGGTTAAATGAAGGATGAAGGATGAGGGAGGGAGGCAGACTTTCCACAGGTGGAAGTATTGTCATTACTTTGAGTTTTTTGGCTCCTCCAGACAGAATCTGTGGTGATGGAATCTAATTTGAAGGCCCACACTCATTTTGTGTCCACCAGGTCTGAACATCTGAACAGCGAACAACAAAAGCCCTCTGGATGCTAACAGTTCACTGGAACAGCAGTTCAACAAGTAATATAGTAATGTAATAGGTAATGTAATTAAGTACTTTTGATACCAAGTAATAAATGAAGTAATATTATTACTTTTTAAAGCAGTAATACATAAAAATCTACTTACACTTACTGAGTAACTTGCCTGACACTCTTCATCCAATTATAAGCTGTCAGTGTTGACCAGACTTCCACCTGCCGCAAAGCTGCTCTGCTCCTGAAATTCAGTGCCAACTCACAAAAATTGAGTTTTGAAAAGGAAAATGACTAATCAGTAGACTAAAAGCCTCGCTGACAAAAGCTCAGCTGCAAAAAAATCTGAAGAAGTCCTGGCCAAGTAAAATGATGATGTAGCATAGATTAAGTATGGCTTTACTGCCTCATATAAAATGGCTAAATTGTTCTTTCCTGTGAGATCCTCTCAAACGAGTGTTTAAAAATGTCTAAACTTGATGGGAACTGTAGCCTGTGGCAAGAGACATCATTTTTTGATCCTGTTTTAATTGTGCTATGAATCACACACATGTTTGTCAATTTAAAAGATAGTTTTAAAGTCAATAAATTTGCAGTTTGTTGTAAAACTGTTAAAGTATAAGATTGAGAAAGATACACTGAAAGACTGCACACCCAGAGGCTATGTGAGTGATGTCATGATTTTCTTCCTCCAAAAGCTAATGTTAGCCACACAACAGCAGATCTTACTTGCTCTTTCTCTTCATGGCTGATAAAAGGACCAGGAGTCACTGGACAAAACACTTCAGGTAAGATTCAGGTAAGAATAACATTACAAGAGACAGCAGTGTTGTTGTTGTTCATGCGAGATGAGAGATGTAGTTCAAAGACGGTTTCACGCAAAATGAAACTAAACTATGACAAACCAACCACAAATTGTGACATTCTTGTCTTGTAAATGTATCTTTTAAATTGACAAGAAACATATGTGTAAATTGTGTTACAGTTCAGATGGGATCAAAAATTAATTTGTCTCTCGTCATTGACTTCCGTTCATATTTTTTCCCAAGTTTGGTCCCATATGGCTCACCGGCAGGGAAGGGACTTCAGCTCTTCAGCACATAAAGGAGGCTGAAAAAATGGCTGATTTTATTTTATCTTTTTTTAAACAAATCATCCAAAAGAGGGGCTATCGCCATAAGTTAATGCTATCTGGGGGGCCTTGGCATGGACAGGCTTGGGAATCTGTGGCATAGGCAACAAGGTGAATGATGTCATAAAGGTAACCTAATTTATTGCATTCTTTTCATTTAGCCTATTCAGCAACCATGAAAATGCTATTGTTTTCTTTTATTACCTGGTCAGTTATTAAGTTCTTTAATTGGGACCACTGTAAGTCATAAGGTTAGACCTTGTAAAAAGCAGGTTATCTATAATAATAAATAAATAATTAAACAACCTGATGGTGCTGAGCCACACCTCTAATATTTGAAGATATTTAACATATAAAAACACCTTGAACAAAGAAAGATCAGCATAAACTAAGAGCGCAGCACTATAAAATAGTCCCACTGACACCCCTTTAATAAACGTCATCAGGAAGAAATGGCTTTTCAAAATGGTGAAATGTGGAAGAATTAGTGTCACAACAAATGAAACTACTCAGCAGCATTATAAACTACACAGCCAGTCAACTTTTTTCCTTTTGGTAAGCAGTCATAGTATAAATGCAATATTGCAACCAAGGCTGAACTAATATAAAAAATAATGGACTTGGTAGAGCGAACAGTTTTTGCCTCAACTCATCCCTTACGCATCTGTTCACATTTATGCAGCATCTACATCAGTTATTACTTTTATTTAAAATTATTGCAAAATTACTTTGTGAAGGGAGGCAGAAAGGGACACAGAAAAAATGAGGAGAAAATTTGTGTGCTGATCTCCAAATTATAACCAAGTATGAAACAACATAAAACTGAGGCTGGGAAGCTAAAATCTTTTGTGTCAAACCAATGTTTTATTTTTTCAGAATCACTCTGTGGTCCCTGTGATTTGTTGCTACTTGTGACATGTTGTAGATTTTAGGCCAGTAGGGGGCAGGATACACAAACTATACATTGTATGTGGTAACAAATCTGCAAAATAAGCTTTATCAACAAAATGTCGACACAGACTGCTACACTGATACTGAAGCACAAGGTACCGTTTGGCGGCTGGATCTGACACAACCAGAGGCAGTTTTTAACACATGGTTAATGTTTTGTAATGCTCGCAGTTTGGGTAGGTTTAGACACGCAGACCTCTTAGGTAAGTTTAGGATAAGACCATATTTGGCGTTACAATAACAAATTTACAAAGACTATGTCGGAAGACAAAAGTCACATGACGAAACTCCTGACGCCACTTTTAATAACATCTTGGTTCCACATAAGACACAAACCCCAGTGTGTCGCGTTCAGCCGCTAACGGGTACTGTGTATGAGCTGCCGATGGGCGGAGACAGATTGTTGCTATGTGACGAGCTGTGAATGAGATTCGTCCACATGCAGCAGCTAGCAGTGGAGCTCCCCTCAGTTGTGACTGAGGGTGCTGTTGTCAGCTCAAAAAGCCAATTAAAAGCCACAGAAACAATTATAATCTGATAACACAGTAGTAAATAATGGGCTGCTGAGCTTATGTGCACTGCTTGTATAGGCTAGTTTTTCTATTGAACTGATATGAAAGCTGAGACTACCAACATATTGAACATACTACTGAACCAGTCAGTCAGAATATGTACTAAAAGTCACATGAGCGGTTATGTGTTCACTTCCTGATGTACAATATTGAGGTGCATCTGCTTAGTTGTGGAAAAAAAATGAATAAACTATAATATCAGTAACTACAAATCTTTAAATTGAAGTGAACAAAGTAATTTGAATCAGCAAAATGATATGTGGTTTCCACATACTGACCAGCAGCACTGAAGCAACCCCTGTACATCCCTGCCAATCTGTCTTTAGTCTGTATGTTGCTCTCAGTCTATATAGTATTGCCGTTACTAACAGTCTCTCTCTGTCCTTCTCGGCAGGCATCCGTTTGGTTGTGTTTCAGCTTTAGTTCCTCTTCAGTTCTTCCCTTTACACATACACCTCACACACTACATCCACTCTAATAGACATCCTAGACTACTGATTCACAATTACTCCACTCTCTCTGTTTATTTCATTTTATTTTTTTGTACTTTTGCTATGGATTTAATTACTGGTTGACTCCGGATGTGAGGATGCCCCTATGGTAGATTTAACATGATAAAGTGCTCTCTAGAATAGCCTTCCTGAGTCTATTCTAGGTGCTGTTGTCCCATCTATTCAGGCTGAAATCAGTCTTGATGTTGGGAAGGCAGCAAGCAATGATGCAAAATAAAATAATCAATAATTCCCCTCAAATGCCTTTAAACTAAAGCAACATGCCTCTTTTGAAAATATATTATTATATATTGAAAATGTATTGAAATATATTGAGAATGTAAGGAGAAGAAAGTATGGATAATTATGACAAAATGTAGGGGGTAAAAGTAAAAAGTAGTCAGAAAAATAAATACTCAAGTACAGTACAGATACCTTAAATCTCTAAGTAAGTACAACAAACAAGACAAACATTTTCACCTCATTACGTCCCACTTCTGCCCTTCTTACATAACAGAACAAACAGCTATGGGAGGGGTAGAGTGAGAGGAGATTGTACACTAGTAAATCAACCATGGATTAAAAAAAAAATAAAACTTAACAATGCCACAATGGGTCACCACCTATACTTGAATGACTGTTAATATACCTGGGCAGCCTGCCCAAGTAAAGTCTATGTATGGGAAACACACGCTGGTCCACCTCAAACATCAACAAACAGCTCTGTATCACACTCACACACATTGCAAAGCTATATCACATGGATGCTACAGCGGTCATTTCATCTGTCCCACTGACAGGCAGTTTTTTACTCGCATATATGACCACCTTCTGACAAGGTCGGAGTTCTTTTGTTGTGTTCAGACACTGTATGTGCAAAAAAATGCTGACTTATCACTCTGAGTTCACTTGGAGGGCTGACCAACACCCTTAGTTCCTCTTCAGTTCTTCCCTTTACTATGTTCACATCCAAATTACAACACTCTCACACTCACTCTCATTAACACCCTGCACAAATGATTAATCTCAGGCTGTTTAAGACATGACTTTGTTTAAAACTTGAAATGGTGTGTCTGCCACTTTTACATGGCCATGATGACATTTCCACTGATTGTCCACAAATTTTAAATAAATAGAGATGCTGCTTGTAAAACTGTTATCGATCACATTATTATATATTAGCACATTACCAGTTATCAATTAGTCTTTTTGTTTGCATATGTGGGAACTGATGGGAGATGAATGGTTAATGGTTGCGCAAATTCATTTTTGCTTTCTCTGCTCCACATCGAATGTTGCATTTTAGTGGCCATGTGTCCTACATTTTATGCCGCGTTGATTTATCCAGCAAATGTTTATACTGTGTAGAACTGTTAGTGATGGAAAAATAATCTAAAATGTTTAGGCTGTGGGCGGACGTTTAGCTCAGTGGGTAGAGCGTCCGACCCATGTATGGAGGCTGTTAGTCCTCTGCAGCGGCCGCTGGTTCGACTCCCGCCCTTGGCCCTTTGCTGCGTGTCATCCCCTCTCTCTCTGCCCCCTGTCTACTCTTCAGCTGTACTATCGAATAAAGGCAAAAATGGCCAAAAAAAATAACTTCTTAAAATGTTTAGGCTGCTTCGCATTACAACCAAAACAAACATGCCACAGATTCTCGTTCTGGATCACAGCTGATAACTGTAAAACAAATCTGCATATTCCTGCTTATGAACCAGGCTATTAGCATTGGCAATCTGAATTAACTTTCAGCACAAAGGTCATGCAGTCTGAATCCAGATTAATGGGAACAGGGATGAGGACCCAGATGCAAAGACTTGAGACCTACCTGCAACTTGGATTGATGGTCACATAGTTAGAAACAGGCAGGCAGTCAGACCGGGCTTATAATATCAAAAAAAAAAAAAAAAAAAAAAAAAAAAAGTTGGCCAGCAAAAATTTGCAACAGGATGCACAAATAGTTAAGATAATAGAGCAGAAATGGGCTACAGTGACTCAACCACAGTAACATCACACATCTAGGCAATTTAGCAAAATCCTCTCTGAAAACTGGCCTGTGTATATTCACTGGGGTTAATTGTGTATGAGGAGCAGCTGGTTAGGCAGGTTGACTGGATCAGGTGATCTCTGAAGGAGAGGGCGGAACCGATATGGGAAATTTCAGGACAGTCACACTGGGAACGGGAAGAGAAAGAGTCCTGAAAGTGAATATGGACGGATGCCTCAATGTCCCCCTAAATTGATGACCAAAGAGAAATTACATGGCCACACAGAAGAAGAAGAGCCCTGTTAATTTGCATGTCAACCTGTGTGAGTTAACTTAAATAGGCAATAGCAAAAGGACAACTAATATGCCTAAAGTTATAACAAGCATGTGTGTAGTGACTACAGTCAAGTGGACCTCATGAGTACAGAGTAAGCACTGTGTCCTGGGCTGAAACAGGCTGGCCTGGGTCTCTAGGGTTAAATGCCAGGGCACACAGTTTGGAGGAGAGAACAAAGGGTGCAAGCTAATAATAAAAGGACACTGAACTGTGCAGAGATTTGAGGTGGACCTGATGGAGACACTGATTCAGGCTGCAAACAAGCTGGAGCTGAAGGATTGAGATAGAGCAGTGAATTTCAAAGGCACATCAAAGGGCAAGCCAAAATGTCAAGGCACTCTTTTACTCATCTATCTGTGCAAAATAACCTCTATCACCATCCTAACCTATCCAACCGAGGCAACAAGTACTAGCCAATCAGAGGCAGAGGCATTGATGAAGCAGGGCTTTTGATGTGTCACACTAAGAATTCACAAACTCCAGCAACTCTGCTGATGGCAAAAGCTGGAGTTGGCTGTTTTTTTAAGTTTTAAGTTTAGGGTATGGATTTTTCCTCTGTATTGGGAAATGATGTACAGTTGCAATGATAATAATGTACGGTTGTGACAAAATCCCATGGCACACATGGACATGCGTCACCCACACCAGTGTGCTATGGCACACCATCTTAGAACCACTGATACAGAGCTTAGAATCGGAATAGAGGTGGGCTTTATCAGTAAAAATGGTTCTAACAGGGATACTGGAGCAGACTCTAAACAATAAATAGATTAGCTAAAGGCTAAGGCTCTCTACCTGTGCGGAAGGCTGCCTCGCTGAACTGCTGCCGAATGTGCGTGGTGTCCAGACAGTTGCTGTTGCCCTATCTTTCTACATTAAGTTGCACAAGAGTTGTTCAGAGAAGTGAGGTGTTGTAACCAGACAGCAATCACATTATTCAGAGAGAGAACATACCAGAAAAATACCACCCTGGGATTTTTACTGTCTATTTTTGCTGACAGCTGCACGTGTCACATGTAAAATGGCAACATGGCAAATATCTAGATGACATGCCGCTGCACAGTCGCCGCTCAGGTAGGCAATGAAACAGAAAAGCTCTTGAAAAGGCACAGGCTAAGAGGCAGCTATAAGCTCCTGCTGAGAACGAAACAGATCCAAGCTCAGACAGAGAAGCAGGGAAGGGGAACTGGAGGCTGGGAACTAATTCATAGGGGGACAGAAGGAAAACTAATAGGTTTGAAGATAGAAGGAAGGTTACCCGACTGAGGAGCAGAGGGCAAACTAGCTGTCAGAGGGGCGGGGAGGTAAGTATAACAACTGGAGAATGGGGCAGCAGAGAATCGGATAAGGTGGCTGTCTGAGGAAGTGAACAGCTGGTTAATGAGGTTAGAGAGGCCGATCTACCAAAAGGGGAAATGGCTGACTGAATGACTAGAGGGGTGGCAGGGCAGCACAGGGGATTGTAGCACAGACCTGATGAGGGCCCTTGAAACTACGAGTAACACTCTTGAACCTAGGGGCCATTAATTGATATCCCTGAAAGACGACAAGCCAAAAGCCAACAAATTCTCCCGGCACACAGTACAGATGGCTCTCCACCCACTTTTAATTCCACAGCTCTTAATCCTAAAAGCACTTTTCAGTTATTTACAAAGACAAGCCTCCCTCAATAATAAATTGGATGAAGAGATAAAAAGGTGATTTTTTCTAATACTGGGAAGTATTTACTTTAGATATAGACTACTAGTGAGATTAGCCAATGTTGCGGTATGTCAAGGTGTTCTGTACATACAAATTGAGATGTGTGTAATTTGGAAAATGTTCTTTTTTCCCCCTTTTATTGTTGGCTTCCAGGTTTCTAAGCAAAAACTCCATCACAACATAAGATGTAAAATTTTCCACTTGGTGCAACTTTGGAAAGCTGGAAACATATTGGACCAGTGACACAATCGTGATTTGCAGCATTTCAATGAAAATATATCAGCATTGTGCTCTGAAATCTGAAATTGTCTGGAACATTGTTAGTGCAGGGTGAAGACTGAAATATTAAATCAGAAAAGTCTTGTAAAGTTATGACATTATGGTGGAACTTGTCTGACCATAGAAAAAGGCTGTTAAACCTATAAGATGTAACATTTCTGTATTGAAATATATAAAAACGCTGGATCTATCTTATATATTTTGTTGAGTTGTGTACTACCTTATCCCACATGTTTCCAAACCTATAAAAATACATAATTCATTTAAGGCAAAGGTGCATTTCCTTGTCAGCTGCTAGTTGCAATAATTTCTGGAAAAACATAGGATATGTCGGACACATCTGAGATTGAGGAATGAAGTCGAAGAACGGGACTAAATGTAACATGAATAAAACTTTAAAATTACTGTGCCCATGAACATCTTTGTCTGATAGATTTTTATTGCCAATGGTGGTCTTTAACCATGAAAACAACAACTCCCATGATCCCACACTACTTTATGACATCATCAAACCAAGCCTTCCTCATTTTTTAACCCCCTAGCAGCAGAACCTACATATTGTGCATTTAAACCTCAAATTAATAGTTTTCTTGTACTTTTAATCCATTCACTCAGTTTATTTGTACATAATATAAGTATAATAAAAATATAAGTAGGAGATCACATTGTATAATTTTTTAAATAATTAATTCTTTATAATTTTTTCACGACTACAGTTTTCACCTTTGTTAGTGCTATGCTTTCATTGAATCACCGAAAATTCTGCAATTGAACTTCACTTCTGCCATGATAAGAAAGAATATTTCAATAAAGTTGGATTGAAACAGAGATAGAGAGAGGAAATGCGAGAGCCCTCTGACAAATGTGAAGTTGACACAGGGAGGTAAGAGCTTCAGCCCATTCATTCATAATTCAGTGGAGCTGCACCCCGGGGTGCCTTCTTAGAGCACAGCCATTCTCATACCTGTCAATCAAACGACCCCGCTAACACTATAGATGCTCAGCAAGAGCTATGCTGATGACATGAGCTAAATATATATATATGTAGATTGAAATTGAGTGAAGCTGGAATAGTCAAATACCATGTGATGAGACTTTAGACTGATGGAAAATCCACTCTAAAACACTAACACTACTCATTTATCAAACATTTTTTGTGTCATTTTGCATTTACATAAAATAATTAAAAGTTAAAATAAGCATTTATATACATTACCAAAAAACAGGATGTAAAATACAGTACAAAGACAAGATATTTCAATTCAAACTGATAAATCTATTGTTTTTTTGTAAATATACACTCATTCTGAATTTGATGCCTGCAACACATTTCAAAAAAGTTGGCACAGGAGCATGTTTACCTCTGTGATACATCATCTTTTATTTTAACTACACGTATAAAGTGTTTGAGAACTGAGGACACTGATTGTTGAAGTTTTGAAAGTGAAATTCTTTCTCATTCTAACTTCAAATATGACTTCAGGTTCTCAACAGTCCAGGGTCTTTGCTGCCACTTCAAATTTTGCGCTTCATAATGCACGGCACATGTTCAGTCGGAGACAGGTCTGGACCGCTTTAGTACCCGAACACTTTTACTATGAAGCCACGCTGTTGTAACACATCCAGAATGTATCTTGGCATTGTCTTGCTGAAATAAGCAGGGACGTCTCTGAAAAAGATGTTGTCTGGATGGCAGCATATATTGCTCCAAAACCTTTCAGCATCAATGGCGCGTTCACAGATGCGGTAGTTACCCATGATGCCATGGGCACTAACACACCCCATACCATCACAGATACTGGCTTTTGAAGTTAGCACTGCTAACAATCTGGATGGTCCTTTTCTTCTTTAGCCCTGAGGTCCATGATTTCCAAAACTAATCTGAAATGTGGTGTCAGCAGGCTACAGCAAACTTTTCCACTTGTGTCAGTCCATCACGGATGAGCTCGGGCCCAGAGAAGTCAGTGGCGTTTCTGGATGTTGTTGATATATGAGCGTTCCTGAGCTCATGTAGTATCCTTTATACAATCATGTCAGTTTTGCATGCAGTGCCACCTGAGGGGTCAAATGTCACAGGGATTCAGTGTTGTTTTTCGCCCTTGCCCCTTATGTGCAGAGATTTCACTGGATGTGCTGAAACCTTTAGTGATATTATGGATTGTAGATGGTGAAATCCCTAAATTCCTGCATTGAAACATTGTTTCAACATTGTGACACTGTTGGACTATTTCCCCATGCAGATTTTCACAAGGTGGTGAACCTCACCCCATCAATGCTTGTGAAACGACTGAGTTTTTCGAGGATGCCCCTTTAATGCCAAATCATGATACTATCACCTGTTACCAGTTAACCTGTTTACCTCCACACGGGTGTTTTCTTAGTAGTCCACAAGTTTTGTTTTTTGCCCCTGTCCCAACTTTTTTTGAAACGTGCTGCAGGCATGAATTCAGAATGAGTGTATATTTACAAAAAACAAAAGTTTATGAGTTTGAACATGAAATTTCTTGTACTTGTACTGTATTCAATTGAAAACAAGTCAAAAATGATTTGCAAATCAATACATTCTGTTATATTTACATTTAAACAATGTAGTAAACATCCTGTTTACGCAGGTGTTTTGCAAAGAAACTTCAGAAAATTAAATTAATTTAAAGAGAACCTTTCTACGTCAAGTTTTGCTGTATTTCAGGATGAATTTCCCTTTTACTGGGTAATAGGTGTACACTCTGTGAATACAGGCTGAGAAGCGTGCTGCATCTCTGCAGGGATGCATTTTATTAGACTGTCACCACGATTATGATAATGGTAGACTGCTGTTTTGAAATAGGATCATTTACATTTTAGTATAATTTGGTTGTGGCAGTGTAAAATATGGGGAAGACCTTCTGCTAAAGATGGCAATTTATCATGCAGTTATGAAGAGAGCATATACTTGAATGCGCGCACACTCACACACACACACACACACAAAGACACACTCAATAGGAAAGTCACATGCAACGATACAGAGGAAGCCTGCGTTCTTGCATACATTTCCTCAAGTCCTGCTCTCTTACTAACAAACACACACCCACTCACACCTGCGTGCATACAAGCACACACATAATGGGAACATAACAGCGGTGCACAATGATGCATAAATAGCCAGCGGGGGAAATATTCTGCAGTGTTAAGACATTGTCCTCAAGGAGCATCTTACTGCCAAGATTAAACCTCAGCGCTGTGATTCTTCCGGACACCTACAGCTGATGTAAAAAGCCACTAATGGGCTTGTTACGCAAACTACAGTCTCAAAGTAGACAACTACTGCATAACATGTTACATAAAGGACGGATACAGTTAAATTACCATCACGGCAAGTATTAAGTTGTACATGTAAAGGGTGACAATACATTTTTTAACTAAATGATTGTGCTATTCATTTCTTTGTTTAAAGGTACTAATCTACTGTATGTTAATGTGCTAATTAGGGCTACTCATATTATGATTATTTTGACAGATATTGCACGATTAGTGGGAATATCATTTTTAATCACAATTTCCCTGAAAAATGACTTAAAATCATGATGGTGTGACATTTGTTGGGGTCCGTACCAAACAAACATGTAAGCCATTTTGTTGGACATATTTCCCTTATCAAACATTTGCAGAGTCTGCCATTTGTGTATTGCGCTTGGTCACATTGTGATTTCAGTGTTAGTTTGGTTAACTGTGCAACCCTTGTGTTAATGTGAATTTCAGTTTTTAGGCTGCTACATACAAAGTAAGGCAGAACAGATGGGCTGATCCACTGGAGTTCTTCTATCAGAACTTTGAAACTCTTAAGACCTGTCCAGGCCATTTTTTATAATGGGATCCAAATTTTGTTCAAATTTGCAATTGGTGACAGGCAGTGGTGGAAGCAAGAGGGTGTGAAAGTTGTTTAACACCGAAGCAACCTGCCCAATTACTCTGGAAAGTCAGCATGACTTTGTGAAGTTGTAAAGAACTGAGGGCAGTGACCTGTCTTCACTCTGACCAGTGATATAAATGCAGACCAGGACTTCCCTACATGTTGGTCATTCACTGTTGATTTACGTAATAAAGGCTATTTTGGTGCATGCACATCCTTGAGGAAAGTCTGAATAATTGAATTTTCTTTCATAAATATAGCACATTTAAAGACGATGACCTTCTGCATGAAATATAATGTTGAAAATATCTGTATTGTCACTGTCATTCATTTGTGTCTTGTCTGCTGCTCTCTTCTGATTTTTTTTCTACAGTACTGATGATATTGAGAGCATTTGTAAGCCTGCTTGACATTCAAATATACAACATAGTTTTTACCATATAAATAAATTGGCAAATTAGTCAAATGTGCCTGAAATTCGAATTTTAATGATAACATTTGCATAATATTAGGTAACAAAGAATGTACGATCTACATTTTTTTCTTGAATCCACACCTGAAATGTGGTTTCCCAGTTTGAAATCTGAAGTTTTTGTTTTGTGTTTAAAAGTTCCAAAGAGAAGAGGCATTAATTATTGATTATGAGTAATATGAATATTACAATATAATACAAAATATTTGTATTATTATTATTATTATTATATATAATATAGTCAAATCATGTCTTGTTATTTTAGGCAGAGCTTTCATTGTCATAGTGCCACTTGTAAAAATGTGTGTCAATAAATTCCAACCAGTCAGAGTCAATGGAGCTGGAAATAATACACTCTGTGGATAGATATGTCATGTGATCTGCACATTTTACTGAACACACTCACATATCCTAAAGCCATACCAGCAAAACCAGCATTGTATGTACATTTATGGGAGGGGAACTATTCTTTATATGCTACAGAGATCTTCTTTATGTCATCTCATATTTGCATGGAGACAATCACACACATGCACACGCACATACACAGGTTGGCTGGAGCAGGCTGGAGGTGAGTAATCTCGCCAAAGGGGACAACTACAAATGCAGCGCTGAGTCACTCAGCACATCTCTCTCCCTCTCACGGTCTCTCCTCAGTCTCCCTCTTTCTCTCTCTCTCAGTCCAGACAGTGTGAGTTGTCTGGTAGTCGCTCCTGTTTGACATGTTCACCCAACTTTGACCCTCTCTACACCTTTCTTCTCTCAGTTTGTCACAAGTGTTTGTGGCATCAATGCAGATTTGATAATAAAATTAAATAGTGACACATTCTTTATGAATAGAGCCTCTGCTCCTCACACTGTCTGTGCAGTGAAAAGAAGTGATGTGAACCTTTAACAGGAGCAGTGTGCAGGTGCAATAGGGCCAACACTGACAGGACACCAGTATTTCACCCACTTAATGGTGATATCTATGGGTCGTGACTGAGGCATTTTAGTTGCGCCTCGGGTATTATAACAGCCTTGACTTGTATAATCAAGTTAATCAAATAGTCTTGATTAATCAGGTGCAAAAACCAGAAGAAAGCTGCACTGTGAGTGATGTAGCTCCCAGTGGCTTTTGGTGATCATGACTTAATGGGGCCTCATGTTGAGAACTCTGTGAGTGCCTCTTACGCCCAAAATACATACAACCACATGTCAGATGACAATGGGCACAAAAGAGTAAAACACACCAAAAGGGTTCAATGTCAATTTTTAAATGTTTATTATTATTATTATTATTATTATTATTAATCATGACTGCAATATATCCATAATTTTAACCAGGTAATTTTGGTCGCACTTTATTTTACAGTACACTTTTATCAAATTAGACAAAACTATATTATATTCAGTACAACTTTACAATAAGACCCAAATGATTTATAAATGTCTTATAATTAGGTTATTAATTAGGTTGTAAACACAATAAATCATTAATAAACAACAATGAGCTCTGAGGCTTAATAGTACAGATAAATGTGGGCTCACGATTTGGCAAGCAACAGCTCAGTGTTTACAACCTAATTAATAAGCTCATTATAAACCATTTGTAAATCATTTATTGGAGTAGTTTTTAAAGGGGTACCATAATCTTTATTAGATGGTACTTCTACCCTAATAAGACACCATATACCTATCAGTGCACTAATAAGATGTAAAAAGATGTATTTTTATCAAGACACATTTAGACCCTAATTAAACATCATACACCTAAATTATGCTGTAAAAAGAAAATATCCAATGGGATCCAAAATATACTACAGTTAGTCACTATATCAATTATTCTTGAATTAGAAATGAGTCCAGTCCAAGTGCATAGAATAAACATTGTATGCTGGATAATTAATGAACAGAGGCCCTTAAGTCCCATTAAATGATATTTCTTTACCTTGTGCACATAAAATAAGATAAAATTAGCCACAAGCACTTAGAGTATAGTTTGGTATAATAGTGTCTAGTATATTTAATTAAAGCTAACTGAGGTGAATGGTGTCTAATTAGAGGAGAGCTGTGTTTTTTTACTGTTTAATAAAGAAAATATTATTTCTAGTTTTTGTCAAATTTGATAGGAAAAGCAGCTTTTTACATTTTCTAAGTTTACTGTCTAGTTCAAGATAAGATAACCAACTTTATTGATCCCACCCAAGTTCATGTTACAGCAGCTCACGGATGAAAAGTACAGATTGAAAAGGACTGAGCTGTGAATAGAATTCAAACAACATACTGTAAAATGAATAAAAAATAAAAAGGAGAAAAAAATATATAAAATATGAATTCAAAGACTAGACACACCAACTATACAGGATATATACACCTTTCACTTATAGAAATATATGGATATATGAGGATAGTTGCAGGATGAAGTGTGATGATCAGCATTTCTGTCCCTTTACATAACATAATGTTTTGAAAGGCACTGATACACAATGTTGTCCATCTGATTGGGATGTCAGATCAGGAAACACTCTCATTTTGAGAGGCAACAGCAACAACAATGTCACACTTTGCGGTTTAGTTTGGAGGACTATCAGCGCTCACAGCAGTGACTGTTGGGTAAAGTCATTAAAAATATAACTAGTGTTCCTCTGTGGTGATTTGATCCAAAAAAAAAAAAAAAAAAGCCACATGTAGTGCATTTTTCTTGTGTGACATGAGCAGGCACGACTGTGGTTCCCTCCTCCTGTGCCGGTTGTCACACCTGTTGTGAATTGATTGGCTCAGGACAGGTGCAAAACATGCCAGTGACTGACACTGACTGGTGTCATGTTGTCTGAGCTTAGCCATAACAAAAGGAAAAAGACCCTTCCTGACAAAGTCTGGACAAAGACAAACACAAATACGTTGACCGGAGTCTGGATTGAGGATGTTTCACCAATAATCTGAAGTTTCCTGTAACTGTTTGAGAAGCTTCAGTTGCATAGCATCAAAAACAGAAAAAAAACAAGAAAAGGAAAACTGTAAAAATAAAAGAAATCCATGGGAATTCATGAGAAAACTAAAACAAGCAGGTTTGCTGAGAGGTTGTCCTTGCTGAGTGGTGAGTTTCTGCAGGGCAGTGATGATCAGTCTGCCGAACTGGATTAGTCTGAAATGTCAGGAGAGGAAAACTGTAACAGAGGTGAAATGAAAGAGGGGAGAGTATCAGACATCAGCTGTGAGGAGAGACCAGCCTGCAGTCTGCTGTGTCCTTAAACACTGACACAAACTGCAGACACCTCACATGTGAATACATGTACACCTTCTTTTTCTCTCTTTCTCTGAGGCAGAAAATCAGAGAAAACATGCTAAGACATGCAGTTGGTCAGCAGACATGCAACCATACATTCTTGACATGGATACATAAAAGCGTATCAGTGATATACGACTCTCCAGGATGAGGATTTCTTTCTGAGGTCAGACTTTGGACTGGTGGCGCAGTAACCAGGTTATTTAAGTGCTCAGTGTGTGTTGTTTCACACAACATGAACCTTGACCTTTTGGTGATTAAACTTTTAATGGGTATAATAGACCTCAGGGTGAAGACAAATGTTACACAACACAGACACACACACACAACACTTTCATTTTCCTCCTCTTTCCCTGATGTCTACAAGAGCTGCCACCACAGGTTTCACCAACAACAGGTCAAGGCTTACTGCCCCTGAAGCAACAAAGGTCGCTACCCCACCTCAGGTGTGTGCTTGTCCATATGTGCTTGTCCGTGGTGTTGTGTGTCTGAGGGTATGAGGTAAAGTATAACATGCTTGTAAGTGTGTTGTTTGATGTTGTAAGTGTGTTTGCAGCAATCCTCAACTTTCTGAACATTTAAAAGGTCCAGTGTGTAAGATTTACGGGGATTTATCAGCAGAATATGGCAGAAATGTAATAGAATAGAATAGAATAGAATCATTAATGTTAATTACCTGAAAATAAGAATTGTGTTTTCGTTATATCTACAGAGGGCACAGGTCCTCTTCCATGGAGGACACCAGTTGAACAGCCATGTTTCTACAGTAGCCCTAAATGGACAAACCAAAAAAACGTGTCTAGACAGGGCCTTTCATGTTTTCCATGAGTTCTGTGGCCACCGTAGGTTCTTCTGTACTTGCTTGGAAGGGAAGACACATGGTGACAACAACTACTGGGCTAAGATTTGGCACTTTTGTCGTGGCTCAAAAACCAAAAGAGAGATTGTGTGTGAATATGGACAGAAGTGTCGACGTGATATAAAATTTCTTTAATCACAAAACCTGATATTTCTCTCTTTATTTTAACTAGCTAAACTGGAAACTGGAGTCAGCATGGCCAGCAGTGGCCCTGAAGTGAACCCAGGATGCTTTGTTAGAACACCATTACACTGGCAGAGACCTGCACTCTTCTGAGTGCATGCTTCTTGTTTGTCCATGTAATCACACACAGGTATCATAGTAAATGTAATTATGAAATGACACAACTTAAATGCATGTAGGCTTTCATCTCGCACTAAAAATAACCAAAAATACATCCCATATCTTTGTTTTTCGTATTTGTATCACATGATTTCGGACTGTGCTGCTGCCAGGAAAGAACAATCTTCATCTCTCTAGCTCTCTCTCTCTCCCTCTCTCTCTCTCTCTCTCGCTCTCTCTCTCTCTCTCACCTGCAGCCACTCCTCTGTTATTGGGGACAGGCTAAAATAAGGGAACTATTTTGGGGGGGGCTGAGCTAAAAAAAAATAGCCCTGGGCTCCTCTCTTTTTCCTCTCCTCCTCCCTCCTTTCTCCTCTCCTCTCCTTTCCAGTAGCCTTGGGCCTCAGTAAAAACAGAGCAGTGCAAAATAAAACAGCACTCAGTGGAGCAGGATGACACAGAGCAGAGCATTACATACACTGCATTACTGCATTACAACAAACTAAAGTCAAGCCCAGCAGATTTTAATACTGATGCATTACAATGCAACAGATGATAAATAAAAAAAGGTGAGAGATGAGAGAATTAACTAAAGAAGAGCAAAGCAACAGTAAATAATGTAATATAGGCCATCAAGATGATGTGCAAAACATAGCTCTACACTATACCTTTATTGAAATAGTTATAATTACCGCCTTTGGCTAATAAAAGTCTGATAGATGGTTTCCAAGGCATTATTTTTTTAAATATTTCTAACTTCTTGTGCTGCTTTACAAGCTGCTACACTGTTAATTAAACATTTAAATACTGTGGTTTCCATTTTACCCACACTGCATAATGGTGATCATCATTATGCATCATTCAATGGACAAGAGCCATTCCATGAGTGCTGATATATAGAGTTGAACAGCACTGCGACTCTGCTTCACTCTGCTTTACAGATGTTCTAATGACCATTACACTGATGTTACAATAATAATCATGATCAGCAGAATGATTTATTCACAGTATAGTTTTTGAAATCTTCTAAAATCACATATCTGCTGTTATGAAGTCCTGGGGTTGGTTTGTTTGCTTTCAGACTACAAATGGAATGCACTGCTTGGATGGAGCTACCAAGATCGAGACTCCCCTTTTTCAAGGGGTCTCGGTCCAGTTGTTTGGTCCACGCCCAGGTGAGTTTCAAAAATATAAACATATAAGCATTCAGTCAGTTAAGAAGTCCAAGCTGAATACTTTCTTGAGGCAATTTTGTTCCATCTAGACAGTTGAAATGGACGTCTACTGCAGTAACATGTCGCCCACACAAAGTAGGTAAGTAAATAAACAAGGAAGTCATAATTTTTTTGTCATTTATTCCTGTAAACTAATAAATGGCGCTTGTAGAGCTGCTATAAAAAAGCAATATCACACTCAAGGTTATGCTGTTATACTGAATATCAGCATGGCTGTGATTATCTCGTGCCAACAACGAAATCACAGCTGTGCTGATATTCGGTACAGCAGCACACTCTCTCATGTGATACTGCTTCATGAATTCTTTTCGAGGCGTTATTTCACAAAAGCCACCTTCACAATCTCGCCTCTGAAGTGACACTAAAGGGAAAAAAAAGAATGTAGCAATTCAGAAAGTGAAGTACTTTGTGCCATTGACTGAAACAATAGTCTGTATTCAGCTGCAGAAGCAGCTTCCAACAGCTTCACAAGAAGATGACATGAAAAAAAAAATCATAGAGCAGGTGAACACTGTCACTTCTTCATTACGAACTAGACAAATAGTTAAGAAAGTCTGCAGATTTAGAGTTAAAGTGTGTCTGAAGGAACATAAATTTTGTTGGAGAAATCATTTCTACGCTTTATTGAACAGTTTTATCAGTAAAAGTTAAACTGCAGTTTCCTGTGTGAAGATTTTCTAAATTTCCTCAATATGTATGAATAAGTCAGACTGCTACTGTGAAAACTTTGTAACCGCTAAAATTTCACGAGTAAATGTAATAGAACTTTTGAATTTAAAAAAGACCCACAGTGCATGACAAACAATTCAGTGTTTTAGTGTTTTGCCCTGAAGCCAAAACCATTCGCACAGAAAAATGGCACCTGCAGTTTTTCCAAAATCAAATCAGTGTGATGGGCAAAGAGAAAAACAAACGTATAGATCAGGACCAACCTGAAGTTTCTCTGTGTGTCCCAGCAATCAGAAAAAAAAAAAAGAGGCGGTGGGGAGAAAAAAAAAACCCTCACCAGAGCAATGATGTGAAATGAACAGAGCGGAGCTGAGCAGAGCAGAAAAGAACAGATCAGACGGAAGGAGAGGAGAGCGGAGCAGAAGGGAGAAAAAAGATTGATGCAGTGCAGGTGCAGTGCAGCCCAGTTAACAACAGAGCTGATACAGGACGGCAGGAAGAAATGAAACATGCTTCAGCTATGAGAAAAGCACTCACGTTTACTGGGTTTATTTACTGTTGATGAATAAGGTGAAGTGTGCAAAGAAAGAGAGAGAGAAAGAAAGAAAGAAAGAAAGAAAGAAAGAAAGAAAGAAAGAAAATGAATGAAGAGAAAAAAGTGGGAAGTGTACTCTCAGAGCCGGCCCAAGGCATAAGCGAACTAAGCGCCGGCTTAGGGCCCCAAGGCCACTAGGGGGCCCCCAAGAGCAATCAAAAAAAAAAAAAAAAAAAGCAATTTATTTTTTATTTTTTCCATGTATAAATGGTGATTTCTATATGATCAAAGATATATTATTGTACAAAAACACAATTTCAACAGAGTGCTGCTGCTGATGTAGACCTAGTGATTCTTACTGCCTCTGTAGCTAAAGCTTCGCTATACTGTGCCTCCTGCCAAGATTAAAAAAAAAAAAAGAGTAAGGGTCGGCTCCCGACATGCAGTACACACTGCGCATCCAAAACACAGGTGGTTAGGCGAAACAATGTCGCAAAAAAGGACATATCCTTCAGGGGCAGAGAAAAGAAAAAGGAAGAAAGAGGAAGAGGAGAAAAAATGCTGAGATAAAGGTATGTTTGCATCATGGCTTGCTTGGTAGGCTGATGTTTATCAAAGAGATTTGTGTAGCCTAGCCGTTAATAGCAAATTAGCTAGCTAGTTAAAAACGAGAGAAATGTATCTTTTAACAGTAACTTAAATCATACTAACATGTTTGTATTTGTGTAGCTTTAACTTTGATTGAGTTGTTTCTCAGGGTTGGCCCTATATATTTCAGTTTTTTTGCTTTGTTTTGTTTTTTTCTTCAAAACAAAGTTTTTGCTAATGTTTGATAGCAAACATTAACGTCACCATTTGCTAGCAATACGATTTTGCATAAGGCCAGCCATTCTCAACCTTGGGGTCGCGAGATGATTTCTGGCCAAATCATTTTGAAAAAAATATAAATGCACAAAATGAATGTAGCTTCCGACCGGACGTTAGAAGGACGAAGAGCGGTTGGTCTCAAACAGGCATTTTATTACTAAAAACCAGTTGCTGTCGTCCGTACACCAAAACAACAACAACGAACCTGTCCAAGTCTCATGTCTGCCCTTCTCATTCATACATCATCAGAGCAAAGAAATTTTTTTTTTTCTCCCCCAGTCTGCTGTCAGCAGGAGCGGCGGCTGCAGCAGGCTCGCGCCCGTGAAGTGGGCTCAAGCCAGGTTCAGCCGCGCTCGAGTGGAGCAGGGAGAGAAAAAAAAAGTGTAGTTGTTCTTTTCATGTTTAAGCTTTCAGCAACATAGATAGTTTAAAATTATGGGCTGTTTTTCTCACCAGTATGTTTTGTTAAGGCTTCCTAATTAGCACGTGCTGGTTATCGTTTTATTTCATTAAAAAGAAAAATAAAGTTTGCGTTATTTGTCTACATTTTAACCGGCTTAACTACCAGCAATATGATGGGATGTAGCGACCTTTGTTGGTCTGTTACTCACGTGAAAAGTTAGCCTCTTGATGCTGCTTTATGTTTTTCAAAAAATCCCAAAGTGTTTAAAAATAAAATGAATGATAAAGAAACTAATAACTGAAGTGAGATCATAAGTGCTTGTCTGATTTGTAAATGCGACGTACGGTATTGATCGGGCGTTGTTTCAGCACCGCGGACAGCGCTTCATCCATCATGCGTTCACATCCTATGTGTGTGTGTGGTTGGGGTGGGGGGGTGGGGGGGACATGTCAGGCCGTCAATAGGATGTAAACAACACTGCCATAGCTGCATTGAGTTCATTGTAGGTGTGTGAATGATCAACAATCAATATTGGCTGAAATAGAGGGCCCCAAAATCAAATTTTGCTTAGGGCCCCATGGAGGCTTGGGCCGGCCCTGTGTACTCTCTTAAAGGTTCCAAAAGGGATCTTCCTGAAAGACTGAGAAAAAGGAGGAAAAGTTCTTCAAGGATTGTTGAAATCCTTGAACAACTCTTTCATCGAGGGTCCGTCAACATTGTCACATCACAGGGCCACATCGTTGCAGTAATGCAGTTAATGTCACAGCCCTGCCTTTATAAATGTTTCAACCAGGAACCAACAAGGGTTCTCCTACGAGGACAAGACTAATAACTTGTAGGTTCTCGTTAGCACCTTTGTGTAGGAGAACTGGAAACAATGTAGGATATAAGAAGGATGAGGAAAATAAAAAAGTTGAGAGAATTCTTGACTTTTTTTTAGCAATTATTTTTTAACCAAATGATTTGTTGAGAAAATTGACTATTCTTCTTTATTTAAACTCATTCTCAAAGATTGTTAAGAAAAACTTATTGAAGTGAAGGTGAATAATGGTTAAGAATTCAATATTTTTAATGGCAAACATTTAATTTTCTTAAATTTTTTTAAAAGTACCCAAATAATAACAAATCAGGTTCACAGCTCATTGTGAACAACGCAATTTTTGTGGGTTATTATTATCATTATCATTATCATTATTATTATTATTATTATTAGTAGTAGTAGTATTAATATTGTTATCATTATTATTATCATTGGTAGTAGTAGTAGTAGTTTATTTCAAAACATAAGAGCTTGAGTTTGATTTAAAACTCAAAAATGTAGTGAAGGCAGTTGCTTACAACAGTTTATGATGTAGGAAACATAAACCAAGACCTGAAAAAAAATGTGCAATAGCAGGAAGGAACAGATGAATAATGGGGAAAAGACTGGAAGAATGAAGAGGAAAGACGGAAGAAAAAAGGACAAAGGTAGTTTAGGATCTCTTTTATCTAAATCTGACATTATCGCCTATAATCAACTCATTTGTTTTCAACAGTTTTAATTGTCTGACATTTGGAACAAACCACTGATGTAATATAAGTCAAACATGTCTCCACTCATGACAGATGTTTCCTAGAATGAGTTCAGAAATACAAAAAAAGAGATTTGTTCGCTATTGCAGCATATTTTAAGAGCATCAATCTCCTGTCCTGCATTTTTCATCCTCCTTTCCATTCATCACACTTTCTATCTTCTCTTTATCTAACCTTTACATCTTCTCCCTCTTTATATTTCCTCCTTTCCATCCTATTTCCTCCTGCTACTGTATTTTCTCTTTTCATCTCATCACCCTCTCTTTCTCCCCCTCCTCCCTCCTTTCTGCCTCTACCTTTTCCCTTCATATTGCTTTCATCATCCTGTCCTTTTCTAACCTCTCCTCTCCTTCCTCCCTTTCTGCACCCATTCTCTCCCACACTTCCCCCTCCTCTCCTACATTTTCCTCTGCTCTTATCTCACCAAACATTCATTCTTTCCCCCTCTCCGCCCTCCTCTCCCTCCTAACACTGTATATTTTCTCTCCCTGCTTCATCTCTCCACTTCCACCTTTTCCACTCCTCTTTTTTCTGTTTTCCTTCTCTCGCTCTCGTTCTGTTTTTCCTCTCCCCTTAAGATCCAGAGCTTTGTTCATTACCTGCACTACAAACAAGGTTGACATTTACACAAGTGCTAATCACAGTGGACATGTCTCTGTGATGTTTCCGGTCGCTCAGAACACACACACACACACACCACACACACACACACACACACACACACACACACACACACACACCACACACACCACACACACACACCACACACACACACACCACTGAGGTCAATGACTGAGAGGGAGAGAGCTCCTTTTAAAGCCTGCAGCTGTCTCTGTACAGTAACTGCATTTAGATCTGTACAATCAGCCTGGTCTCACCAAATGGCAGATGATTACTGTAACACATTCTTAAGTCAGAAAGTCAGTTTTGTTTTCTTCATGTTTCATCTACATCTCAACTTCAGCCCATTTAGTCTGTACTGACTTATATTGTACAAAGACAGCGTACGCACAATTATCTGTCAGGTGACACTTTATAAAGAGGTACAAAGTCTGTGTATGGAGGAGGTCAGGATGAATGATAGATCAAACACAGGACTTTCATTCAGTTTAACCCACTTTACACCTTGACTTACAGTCAAGATGAAATGAAAAATGCCTTTTTTTAAACTCTTTTAGATCACATCCAAGTCAGATTGTGCACCTGTTTAAAAATATAGGGCAAAAAACGTGGAAGCCAATCCATTGCTTTGTGTTTATACATCAAAATCATGGAAAATCAAACAGGATACATGCTTTTGTAGGCTAGAACTAATCAATCAATCTTCAACTTTCAGTGGTGCAAAGCTAAGGCTAAGATTCAGTAGTTAGCTTGCTAGCAACAGTATGGAAGTTCAGGGTGTCCTCAGGACTTTGCATTTTAAACTTTGTTCCGTTTCACCAAAATACTGTGGGTGCAGGCCTTCTGGTCAGAATTTATTCATTTTGGGGACAGTGGTTATCTTTGACAACAGACTGTGGACTGCAGATAGCTAACATTAGCAACATGAAGCATAATGGGCTGGGGCCGGGCCTTACTGATTAACGTTACTGGGCCAAAAGTAAAACTTTATTACTTGCACAAAAGCACAACTTAATGACTCTATTCACTGATTTGTGTGAAACTGGATCATGTTTTATGAAGAAATTATTTCTGGTTTTGACATCCTCTGGCTGCTTGGCTTCATCTCTGGGTCAGTTTTTCTGGAGGTGGTTTGGCAAAAGGATCATAATCTGTCCTCAAAGTGTCTTGTGTGTATTTTCACCTATACTTGAAGGTGGTCAAGTGTCCGATTGCAATCCGATTACCCAAAATTCAAGAGGATGTTTGTGGGTGTTTTTTGCAAAAACAAAATTCAAAGTTGACTTTACATACAACTAACATACTTATTTTAACATAAATCACAATTCTTTCTTAAACTGAACCACACTGCAACCTTTTTACAGCACCAACCATGGCGAAGGTCACCACCATGGTTAGTGGATCACCTGCACGCAATTTGAAAATTAAAGTTGTGTTATTGTGAGCATATTAAAGAGACGGAGTTGTACAATCAAATTTTGACCACATGCCACATAAAAACATGAGCATGTCATCATATGTGTGGTATTTTAAGCTCTATATCAAAATGCTTAAAAATACTTAAAAATCAGCTCTAATCAAAATGCTTAAAAATACTTAAAAATCAATCAAATACAACATATGGTGTACAAATGCACAAAGAAAAGTGACTTGCCAGAGTTGTATTGGTTTACAATACATGCTTCCGCCATGGAGCCTCACATAAGGAATAGAAAGATAAGCCATCTGAACAGGACTTTTTCTAACAATCTGTTTGATGAAAGAAGCGTTTATGTTGGATTGGAATATAATCCAACCAAGACGATCCCAAAATCCTGTGGATTTGTAAGACACCCAAGTAAAAATGAGTGAAGAGTTAGTCACAGTTTGTTCTTGGAGTTGATGGAACCATCATCTTCACAGGCAGACTTGGGAGATGAGTACAATATATTATTACTATTATTAGTAATTCTTATCAAGCCTCTTTGTTTGTGTCCGTCTCTGTCCCCTTATGCATTTATTTTTAGTGCTGCATGGATGTGGCTGCTAAAATGTTCTATCTTAGCACAAAAGATGAGCCTGTGTTCCTGCTGAACAATAAACAATGCTCCAGTTCTAGCAACATTGAGTTAACAAGTGAATCAAGTGTAATTTAGAGCCTGTACACTGTGAGTGCTTCATTTGGATGCTGAACTTACAGATCTATACAATGATCAATTAGGAAATGTACAGGTAAGCTGAACTATAAGAACACAAGCTCTCAGCGGTACAGAGACGATCTTTACAACAGCCTCCATTTCCTGCTGTACTGGTGTGTGTAATGCAATTGTGTCAGTGTTGTAAATCCCCATGTACTTATTCATTACATCCTGAGACCTGCAGCTCTGAGCTATATGGCAGATTGTGGATTATTGTCTTGATCTGGCATTATAATTTGATGTCCTTAAAAATGGTATTAAATCCTGTTTTCTCCTGAAGTATCACAAGATGCAAAAGTATAACATGCAAAAGTTATGGTATTAACGTCGTCTATTACCCGTCACTGATGATTTAGAGAGTTTGGGGCATCAGCATGACTGAAGCTTCTGTATCATTCTTGTTCAGTGAATAATCTCTGTGATCTTTCGTCTTTCCAGATATTGATCATGCCAGGCACTCATGCTTTAGCAACGGCTCCGTTGTCAGATTAAAAAGGACCCACGTCTCTCAGTGTGATGTGCATTAATTGATTACAGACCTCCTAAGTACTCTGACTTGGCATATATCCTTGAAGAGAAATTTCCTATATGTGCATGAAATAATATATAGTAGTGTCTAAGTGCAGTGAGGCTAAACCTTCCAGAGTCTAGAAAATAACTCTATCCATCCATCTTCTGCCAGCTAATTAATCATCACATCAACGATCATTTCTACTTAGCAATTTGGCAGGAGAGATTGTAAGAATAGCTCTGGAATCATGTGTCAAAGAACTTTATAAAGTGTGCACTTTATCATAAAATGGAAATCTGTGCTTTGCCATTATGACTGCATTAGATGGAGGTAGTCTTAAGTAGCTTGACATTTAAAAAGCAGAGTTAGGGGGTGTTATTATAGGGACACGCTGTATATTCCACTCAAAATCACAATTTGCCATGTGAGACTGCTGTGCTGTGGGTAATGCCGGTCATATTCACTACATGTCCAGGTGTGCTTGTTTAATGTCGTCCACACCTGATCCATAAGCCTGCAGGTCAAACATTCTTACATACGCACATACTCAGAAGCAGGGCTGTAGTGGTTAAAAAACAACAGAACAGAAGAGGATAAGTAAACTATAAATGTCTCAAGGCATTTTAAAAAAAGGTGGATAAACTTAAGTCACTGATATACAAAAACTAGGTATGTATCTCTCTAACGTAAGTATTTCCTAAAGGGACCCATAACAGTCCCTTAAAAGTGAAATAATTTGTGAAACATAGAATGTACAGTTACTATAGAGATTACTACAGAGTATAGCTTTGATGTTAGCACTAGCAACTTTGTAGTTAGCTACAAGCATCATATATTAAAGGTTACAGTGGTTGGCTATAACATTATAGCCCAGCGTTTTGTTGTTTGTAAACCAGCTTTTGACAGATCCTGTCCATGTTTGGCAATTTCCTCTGTTGTTGTCACCAAATATTTCTTACTTCATCTACAGCTGTTTTCAGTGCAGTGATTTTGTCAGAACTTTAGCCCACTTCTTACCACATCTTCTGCTTGTGTATATTTTTTGTGGCTGGGTCTTTTCTTTTTTTTTTTTTTTTTTTTTTTACCTAGGTGAGTTAGCTAAGCAAGCTAACAATCAAATGAATTTAAATGAAGTTAATTTACTTTAACTGACAGCTTTAGTCCTGAACATTTAGGCAAGAGGACAATGTAGAGGCTTTAAGCAACACTAAGTCACCTCTGCTTACGGAATATTTTGCTCAAGGACAAAGTTTTGAAACTCAGCTTAGGTGAGGTTGTGTTCGATTTATATAATGCTCAGTGAACAACAGACTGGAATTTGACTAAAACATTTAAAAATTTAGCATTGATAAATGAGTAAGCATTTAGGTGCATTTAACCCCACTACAGGGCTGCTTAGAAGTAAAGAAAAGCAACCTAAAACTGATCATATGACAGGCTGAAAAAACATTATTGACTAATACAGGAAAAAATATAATGCAGGCCAAACTGTGTCTACTGTAATGACAGAAGAGCCCATTCTTTTTCTCCCCAATGAGACTTAGAATATAAAATACTGCTGTTGTAGCTTCATTCCTAATAACCTGAGGCCTGTTCCGAAGTGGCTTCAAGCGGGTCTACAAACTTTTGTAAAAAGAAATGCATGCAATAAAACACAACTTTGCACAATTCAGTACACTCATGGGTTTTGCTTACTTTACCTAATACAACTGATAGCTCATTGTGAAAAAATGTCAGCTAATGTTGATTTACTGGATTACTGCAACTGACAGTGCTGAGTGACTTCAACAGTTTTGTCACAAAATCGAAAAGGTGGCATAAATGCCTTCACAGGACACAGGATTGCTGAATTATGGTCCCATTCCACTTGAGGTACGTTATGTTGCCTACCGATTGTGTCTTTAATGCAACTGAGTCCAGAGACTCTTGAGAAATAAAAGGAAAATCAGTGTGTGCCATTATAATGTAATTGCAGCACTGGGATATCCACTGTCAATAGGTACTGAAAAAATCTATTTAACAGCCTGTATTTGCCATTGTTCTTGTGTGTCTAATGTAATTGTGTCTGTGTGTTTAATCTCCATGTACCTGTTCATTACATCTTGTTTCCTGTGGTCCCCTGTTATGCAAAAAACACATACTTTTGCTTTAACTAATCAAGGCTAAAAACAGCTAAAATTATCTTGATAATTTTTTATCTAGCTAACCTGGTTCTTTAGAAGCAGTTGGTGACCTAACGTTACAATTTTTGATGACATAGAATACAAATTTTAACAAAAGTATTATCCTTACCCAAATTCTAGATGCCTAATTTAACAGTTAGCTAAACATTGTTTTCATCCAGTGGCAGGTAAAAACTTTGTCATGTTTATTCAGCTTAAGTTGCTTTATTGCTTGTCTAAGGCATTTTCACACCTGCCTTGTTTGGTCTGGTTAAAACGGACCGTGGTCCATTTGCCTGTTTAGTCCGGTTCGTCTGGGCTGTGTGGAAACTGTCAATCAAACCCTGGTGCAGACCGAAGAACTGGACCGAGTCCGTCTGAAAAGGTGAGTCTCGGTGCGGTTCCAAACGAACTCTGGTGCGATTCATTTCACAGGTTTTAATGATAGAAGATGTGAATTTAGCAAGATTTCAAAAGCTAAACTGATAATAAATCCATCAGCTGATTTTGAACTCTGTTCAGGAGGCAATCATGTAATTGATAAGTCATGTATAGCCTATATTTATTAAATTCATTTAGTAACAGGTAAGTACTTCATCGTAGGTATTCTCTCTGATTAATAGGCCAAAAGCTGTTAAAACTGCTGTATCACACTGTGTGCTTTGATTAAAAACTATGAGACAGCAATCCCACAGTAATACAACTGTATGTCACACACATGAAAAACTCAGGTAAAGGGCAGATGTGCTGTCACCCTCCCTCCCTCCCTCTCTGTCTGACTGGGGGGGAAACAAAAATCCTGGTGCATTTCTTCTTATTCATTTTTTCTCCCAACATCTCTGTAAACTAAACATATAAAGATATACAGTTAGGCTGTCAGACACAGCGCTGCACGCGCTGTCTCTGTGTGAACATCGTGCAATACGAGCCACAGCAGGTCAGCGAGGTGCGCACAGGTGTGCAACGTCCCCTGAGCCACAAGACGCCTCCTTTTCGTCCTGTTTCTGTCAGTTATTATTCATAACAAGCTGCGATTTGCTAAAGAATGCTTAGAACTAGTTGTTCATGAGCTCTTAAATATATATGTCTGAAGCATTAAAGTGCTGCATAATCCTGTGTCAGTCACAGGAATTTTGATTTTCCCAGCTGGGTCCAAGATGATGCACTGATGACAATCACCGAAACTGTCCAATCAATGACTTACCTGTCAGTCTGTAAAACTGCATGTTTCCTCCTCTTGTTTTTTTTTTTTTTTTTTTTCTTTTGGTCCAGATGAAATGAACCAAACTACAGGTGTGAAAATGCCCTCAATTCCTGAGGCATACTGTATGTAGTTGTCTACATACAGACATTCAACCCTAGCTTTTAAATTAAGTCAGTTTTTTTTACTCCCATCCACAAGGGACTAGTTTTGAGAACCCGAGAGAGACAGGTTATTAACACATTACACAGATCCACAAGCAGAAGAACTATGTTTTCTTGGTCAGTATAGCACGTGCTGAGGAATTTATTCCTTCATTTGACTACATCAACATTGACTGGATATCCATATGAAAAGTTCCAAATGTTCAGCAGAATGAGGTGGCCAGGGAAGAACTGGGGCTAAAGCATGAGCTGGGGAATTTGCAGAGGAAGGCAGTGCAATTGGCAGGGGGAGCAGGGCAGAGTGAGTCTAGAGATCCAGGAAAAGGGAGCTCCAGGTGATTCAGGAGTGGGACAGAAGCAGGAGTCATGTCAGGCACTGCTGCAGGGCAGAGGAAGATACGTAGGTATTAGCAAGAAAATGGTGCAAAGAGACTGGAACAATCTAAGTGAGTCCCTGAGTCTACAATCTGGTGGTGTGGTGGAGCTGAAGCCCAGTATTTAAAGCAGAGTTAATTGGAGATGATTTGCAGCTGCTATCCAGCACCTTGCACCTGATCCCACTCCTGTAACCAAGCACAGCACACACAACACAACGACACAGACAGACAGACAGACAGAGAGACTCCTGGGAAGCCAAGGTAGAGTGTGAGACTTCACCTGTCTGGAAGGAAAAGCTCCCCATTGTTAAATCCAAGCCGCCTCTTTAACTTCGTTCAATCCATTACCGCTCACAATGGAAATAATTTTATAAACAGCACAAGATGGCGTGGGAGGCAGGGCATTCACTTGGTATTTAAGAGTCTCAGAGCAGAAGAAATAATTTAAGATTAGTTTTGCTTGAGGAGCTGGCAATATAACGGTATTTTGAACTAGTTTAGCTCATTACATTCAAAATATCATCATGTTCCACTTTTGTCTCAGGAGGAGTGGACAAATTAAAATGTATCCAGGGACGGTTTACTGAGCACACCAATCACACTCACCCCAACCAGTTCTACTCATTTACACTCGTCACGTTTTCTTGCCAGGCTTTCATAGCCAGCTGGGGACCTAAACGAGTCATTGTCCATGAAAGATTTTGTACTCTTCATAAAACAAAAGTTTAGGCCACTTTAGAGAACAATATGTTGAATGACTGTAACTGTCTGATCTCAAAAGTGAGAGTGAGATCTCAAAGCTAAATGCTAAGAGGAGTAAAATGGTATTTGCCTGAGCCTGACTGTTTTGTATTGAGAATGGTCAAATATACAGAAATAAAAAAGAACTGCTTCCTTTTTAAAACAATTTAGGACCACTTTCATCATCTCCAAAGGTAGCGGCTGCGGTGGGTGATGAAAAAGTGTTTGCAGCTGAAAATTGCTGCACAGTGGAGAAGGTATTTCAAAACATTTCATCTTTAGCAAAAGGCCTGCCGCTCTACAAAGTAGTTTACTCCGTCTCATAGCAACAGTAAGAGTCATGACCGGCACTTTCCCAAGCTGCTGATGAGCACTGTTACATAATGAAAGGGTGCTCCGTGAATGGATCCTTACCTCTCAAGTGTGTACTTACGTGTTTCTCCAAATGGATGCATTCACAGGCGACCGGCTGAGAAGCCCCTCATCATATGCTACACATGTAATGGTATATATTAGAGAAGGGACAAGGCCCCATCTGTAAGGAAGAATAATGATATATGATTTAACATCTTGCGTAACAGCTGCAGTGCTTCCTGTGTGGCATTTTCAAGTAGTCTCTTCTTTATTATGATGCACTAGAAGGAGAAGTCCATTATTTCATGTTCTCTGTACTAAAGGGACAATAACTTGGTTTTCCACAGACAGTAGATTGAATTAGATGTTTTCAGTATGTTCTCATACTTAAAGTCATTTGGTTAAGGTTCGTAAAAGATAACCAGCATGGTGGGGTTTAAAGAAACAACACAGACAAACTTTGCATCCTCATGGCTTGATAAGAATGTCAAAAATGTATGACTCTGCAAAACAAATATCTTGCATGACAGTGGCTATGGTTAAGGTTAGGGAAAAGTTGGGCAAATACCCCGGTCTCCGGGCATGTCCTCCAAATCAAACATGCTCCACACCAAACACCACAACACTTACTTTCCATCTTGCTGCATCACTACTCCCTGCATTAGCTATGAACATTGATGTTGGAAGGTGAAATATCATTCATTATCAACGTAATTACCAGGGATACAGGTCTGGCTTATACCTTTGTTCAAACCACATGTTGTATATAGATGTGGGAAGTTTTTAAGTACATATACTTTGTTACCCCACTTTATTTTTCAGGTATCTGAGAAACTACTTGAGTATCTATTTTCTGACAGCTTGTTACTTTTCTCCCTATATTTTAGCACAAATATCTGTACTGACTTGACCATGGAGAAAAGGTGAGGCTGCACAAACAGCTGGTAGAAATGTCCTTTTTACTTTAATACTTTGAGGACATTTCAGAGCTTTGTCACTTTTACTTGAGTAAAGAAGCAGAATTTAGTATTACTACTTTTACCAGACATTTCTTTACACAGTTTTCTGTACCTCTACTTGAGTAAAGAATGTGTGTACTTTTGCCACCTCTGGTTGTGTGTTTACATTTATTGCAAATAATTCTGGTGAGGACAGTTTTGTCTTGATAACTTGGTGTTAGTGTTTAATTTGATGCAGCCTTGACAACATAATAATTTGGATATCTTATTATTTATTTACAGTCTTATTTTGCAATTAATTTACAGTCGAAGCTGAGTCGAAATAAGTCGAGTCATTTTTTTCGTTATCTTAGAATCTTTATGGTTCAGGTCCTCATCCATGAGGTCTGTCATGTTACACCACCATGTTTCAACAGTAGCCCAGAACGGACAAATCAAATGCTAGCTCTAGATACAGTTTTTTGTGTTTTTTGCAAATTTTGTGGCCACTGTAGGTTCCCCTATATGGTTGGAAGAGGAGGGTGAGACTATGCTCACTGCTAGATGCCACTAAATCCTACACACTGGTCCTTTAAAGTGCATTATCTCATGAAAGCGTGTGAATAATCTGCTTCTTCTCATCCTCAGTGTTGTTGAGACTTTCTGTTATCAAAGGCAGCCATTTAAAATGATCGCAAAAACATTTGTTGATAAGAAAATACATTAATTAATAAGCCTTGTATCTCGATCTTGTGAGAAACACTATGTAGTATAATATGAAGATAAGGGAAGCAGCATATAGAAAAGCATAAAATTTGCATTTAATTATAACAATAAAGAGCCATGACCATCCTGCTTGTCTTAATCTTTGAAACACCAGAAGCCCACTTTATTCTCTATTTCTTTTTAATATGGCTCCATTCATTTCACCGGCCTTTTACAATATATCTGCATCCACACATTATGTCCACCCAAACATGAAGCAATGAGCCATAAAACACTGTCATTTGCAGCGATAAAAGCACTCAGAGGTGCTGCTGGGCACAGTGTGAAAGGCTGTTATGCACCCTCATTCAAGTGTTTACTGGGATTCTACATGGTCTTAAATGTGGCTCTGCCAATCAGAACTAAGGACCAGAAGAAGCTGTTTTATAATCCCCACCAGCATAGCCTCAAGTTGTGAGCTCTGCCGTCCTCAACACCTCTCTGGCGCTGTGCTGACACTTTTCTTTTGGCCCTGAGACTTGGAGCAGAAAAAAAAACAAAACAGAAAACTCACAGACGGCTATTTGTCTGCCGTGCTGTCCCCGTTTCAACTGGTCCTTAACCTTTTTAGGGCCGCTGCGCATTTGAACACAACAGCAGAATCACAAAGCGCACTAAATTATAGAATAAATAGCTTGAAAATGTTACACAAGGGCCTGATCACACAACACAGCCTGCATATTCACTGAGCAGCTTGGTTCATCAGTCTACATTATTTTTATATGTTTTTTTTTTCCAGTAAGCACTTTGTGCTGAACCTCTGAGAAATGTTTGATTACTGAATTTTCCTTTTAAGGACTGTCTACTATTAACTGAGCTTTTTTGAAGAACCGACTCAACTTACCCAATTTTTATTTAAACACTCACTTAAAGTGCCATTTACAACGTGACCGTGGACATGTTTGAAAAGAAGCTATTAAAACTCTCTGCTCCCATTGTAAGTCTGACTTGGATGCATGACAAAGACTTCTTTCAACACGCAGTCCAGCGCACAACTTACTGCTTCTAGAGACTCATATGGGAGTGCGGTCACAGCTGTCAGAGTAACATTGAGCACAACACTTAAAGCTGCACAAGGCAAGATTTTCTCATAAAAGTCAGCTCATCTCTTGGCCACACTGACAGGAAAAAAGAGGCTCTTTAAACTCAATTTTTTAATATAAACCTGCATTTTTTATGCATGTTTTTGTCAGTGTGCAGTTTTTCTCCTCCCTGACTTTTGCTGGCGCATTGCTGCATTTGCCACCAGCTGTCAATCAGCGGAATAGCATGGCTTGTGTGTACTACAGTATGCATTTGCAATGAGTTATAAGTAGGAGGAGTTCATTTTCGCTGTCCAGGGTCCTGGAAATGAAAGTCAGCTCATTTTGTGCGTGTATAACTGGCTAATGGAGCACTTTCGATGCTTTGATGGGCATGAATGTCTCCTGGTTGAAACATAAGTACAAAAGATGAAGAACTGCTTTAGAAAATATCTGGTTCTTTGATTTAAAAAAAAAAGCCAAAAGATACAAGCCTGTATTCATGAAAACATGAGCAGAGAAATTAGCTCTGACCTCAAAGGTGGCTTTTGCTATAAAACGTCCAATCTTAGAGCTTCTGTTACCTGCTTCACTAATGATAAGTGGGAAGAATATGCATTTTGGAAAGCTGATAACACGATTTGTATCTCTAACCAGTAGGCAACTTGATGGGATGCCACCCCCTTTGTTGGAAAAATGGCCAAAATGCATCCCCCTTGTTAACCTGCCATCCCCCCTCTACATCCTCGAGTAACGAAAAGAGTGCAGGTGTTATTTAGTTGAATATCTTGTATTGATTGTTTATCTGACTGAGGTTTGTGTAAGTTAGAATCTATGACCCTGACCATGGTTCTGAAATATCAGTGGCCTAATGTACTGATAAATCTTGGTGCTGAAATAGGAGACACCTTTGTAATTATGACTTTTTCTCTAAGTCCCACCCTTCTGTCAGTTTAGAGAATATTATAGATCAAATGATACTAACTTTTCAGAACAAAGACACGTACACAGTCAGTTTATTAGTTGTGCATGAGCTAAACAAACTTTTTCCATCCCCCCTGTTAAAAATGAACAAACTGCCTTCTGTCTCTAACTGAGCAATGACGGGTGAAGCTGCTAAAAACACTTCTGATATGTGCTGCTTTTCGATGTTTGCTTTGGAACAAGGCAAAGAAGACACAAGCGAAGAAAGGTTTTCAGAATGTGTATTCAAATGCTATTTTGTTTCACTTTTACAGAAGAAAAGACTTGAACAAAGACTAACTGGTTGGCTTGGCGAATGTATGCGGGTTAATGGCCCCAACTCTGTTTAACAGCAGTGCACAGGTGCTTCCCTGAGCTAACCTTGGTATGGGAACGGGATTATATGGCCCTGCACTCTAACCAGAAGCTGAAGATATAATTTCCATTTTAATAGGGAGGCTTTGGCTCAGCAGGTAGAGAAGGTCACCCATTCATCCCAGAGAGGTTCAATGTCTGGCTCCTCCTCTCCCCATGTTGAAGTGTCCTTGAGCAAGATAACTCCAAATTGCTCCTGATGGTTAAACCAGCACATTACTGTACATGACAGCTTTCTTCCATGGGTGTGTGAGTGTGTGTGCGTGTGAATCAGAGACAAACTTTAAAGCATTTTGATTAAAAACCCTATCTCCTAGAAATTGCACTTGTATATTACTAAACTGTCTTCATTATTACATTGTGGTGACAGCGTAATTCCTGCCTGGATTATGTTTACAGACATTTATTTGAAACAATACATTCATATAACACGCTGGATTTTGAAAGGAAGTGGTTGGGGTGGAGGTGGGGACACAAATTGCAGGACTTTAACACTGCAGTCCAGGGTTTGCCTCCAGACTCCTGCAACAAAGGCACTTTAATGGAGGTAAGGAAATAATGTCATTTTAGCGTAGGTTTAGGCAACAAAAGCACTTTGGTTAAAGTCAGAGAAAGATCATAATTTCAGTTAAATACTGATGAATAATGCTTTAGTCACTATGACTGGATAGTGAATTGCAAGATTGTCTGTTTGGGCAGAAAAAATTAAACAGTTGTCAGTAAACATTTTTGCAACTTGCCAGGTACATTAATTAACAAAATTCCCTCATTACGTTAATGGAAAATGTAATTCAGTCTGCTTTATATTTCCCTCAAAATGTATTTGCTGTTGAAAATAAGTTGTATATAAATATATAATTCTAGGAGACAACGATGGGATAAAGGTGTTGTGTAAATGCAGTCCATTTGATATAACAGGGTCTGTGTATCAGCTCTAGTGGTGTTTGTCATGTGTGCACAGCATCCTGCTGAGCTACCAGGGCTCCACCAAACTGTTCACCGCTGCGGGCTGCAGTGCAGTGCTGTGCATGTGTGCATGTGCCCTCCACAGCTTCATAAGAATCTGCTGAATGCATTGTGACTGACAAGACGTCTCCCCGCAGGAAACAATTAAACAGGCCGTACGACTGTGGGGTTAACGAGCATGCTAATTGGAAAAGCCCATCGGATGAGTTGAGTCGACTCAGCTCTCCGTTTGCTTCGCTCTGTGTCTCCTAGGTTTCTTGTTCATCTGTTACTCTCTCATTCATTTTTTTTCCCTCCATGGTGCGCCCCTCCCTCTCTTTTTTGCAGTATTTCTGTGGAGCTGCCCCACTTTTTAAAGCCTGAGAAGTGAAGAAAAAAGAGAAAGCACAGCATAAAAAAAAGTTTATACCTTTCCTGTACCTACCAGGAGAGAGAGACAGAGCAAGCAACACGCAATGAATTAAAGGGCATCTATTCATGTTTTTTAATCCTCACCTTTGATTCTACAACTTTCTGTTATAAGAATTTCAAACAACTTTCACACTTTTTTTCTTCTTCTCTACTGAATATCAGCAGGCTGCAGGTGTGCTTGCAAGATAAAGACCAGGCAGTAAAGAAAAAACTGTTGGAGTGTGTGTGCGGGGGAGTTGTGTACATAAAGAAGTAGGTATGGATGGTTCAGATAGCAGGAGAGAACAAACTGGCTTGGGCTTGCAGGATTTATTTTCACTCCTGACTACTATATTTTATTTTTTTATTTTATTATTTGATCAAATCTAACACATTTTGTAATCAGGCTCATTTATGTCAGCTTAAAATTTCATATTTTTCCCACCATTTCTTCTTTCGTCCTTCACTTTCTCTGTCTTTCTCCCTCACACACACACACTAATGGTTCCCAGCGTGTGGCTGCTGTGATGTTGCTGAGGATGCAGAAAGCAGCCGACTGCTGCATCAATCCCATGTTGTTAGATCCACAGGCAACAGAAAACACTACAGCGCCAGCGAGCTGGCAAGATGAAGAGAGAGAGTTTGCCTGTCGAGCAAACTTGTTTTTGCAAGTGAATGAGGGACAGTAAGAGATGAGAAAAAGAAAAAAGAGAGAAAGAAAGAAAGACAGGGAGGGCAGAGGAAGAACAACAAGAGAGAGATAATGAGGAAGGTGAGCACAGACAGAAGATGAAAAAGAATGGGAGGGAGAGGAGAAGGGGAAAGACTGACAAAGATGGAGAGAGAATGAGGACGAGGAGGAGGGAAGTTGACACGTTGGATTTGTTTGGAAGAATACCTTCAGACAATTAAAGATAGTGTGTGTGTGTTTGCGAGGAGTTCTTTATGTAGGTCTTTGTGTGGGTGGGAAGGGTGTCATTGCAATATCTTGAAGAAAGGCACACATATGACTCAGTGATTGTGCCTGCGCCTCATGGCAGGTGGTCATTTGTGACTTGAGGTTAGTGACCCATGTCGTTTGTTTTTTAATACACACATCCATATAAAACTGGCAATCTTAAAGGAGTAAAAGCAAACAAATGAAGACTTTTCAGGGTAGGTCTACTGCTGTATGTTTGTGATTGTTGGCAATTGCCATATTTGGGGAAGATGCTGGTACTTGCATCTTTAGATGAAAATGCAAACATGACAATCAGTCTCCGTGTTGCTTTTCTTTTATGTAAACCCACTGAAATGTGTGTGTGCAACATGGTTTATCAGGACAAAAGCTGCAAAAGAAAAATATGTGTCAAACACAGACTGTGTAATAGTCGACAGAGCTCTTTAAAAGTGTATTTTTTCTGATTGCCAGCAGGTGGCGTATCCGCTAGTTGCAAAAAGAAAGTTGACTTGATTTATTTCCTCAGTAAACATTTTTATAATGAGTTTATTGTCTCACTCGCTGGTTTCAAACCTTCAATACAGCATGATATTTATTTTCTAAATTATGGTCCTAAAACTAGATGATAAAGCAGGGTATGCTTTAGGGCAGGGTTACCGTGTCATTGACAAGTCATTCACAGTGAGTCCATCCAGAGCAACACACATGGCTCATGAAACTCAAATCAAACTGTCAAACTAGGCAGTGTTGATCAAATATGGATCAAATATGGATCATTCTGTTACTGCATTACCTATTTCTTGGCTAAAATGTTACATATTTTAGTGTACTGTTTAGTTGTAATACAAGAACCTTTGTGGCAGGCCACCATAAATTACTAATGAACGAACAAGCCAAAATCAAGCACCGTCCATGTCGCAGTACTTCAACCACCAGTTCCATGTTCTTGTCCACACTGCGCATGCTCTGGCTGCAAAAAAAAACAAACAAGATGGCGACCCCCGTAATGCCATACTCGAGGCTTCAAAACGGTAGTCCACACACCAATGTTTGATCCACACCTGGTCACCTGGTTGCGATTTAATTCATTCATTCTCTTAATGGAGTAAAGGTTAGCAAGATAGCTAACTAATTGGCTAGCATGCCTAGATACAGTGGTCTAGGTTGCTATAGCTACTGTTAATCAGCATTTCCTGCTAGCAGACTTGCCAATAAAATATAAAGCCATAACCTATAAGATTACAATATAGATATGATATATATTTTTTCAGTTAAGTGTTACCCTTTAATGTTTAATAAAGTCCTGTTCTTGTACTTCCTGCCTTTTTATTGTATGCCAAACAGAGAAATTGAGACCAAGTTACTGCTACAAATACAAAAAACAGCAACAACAAAACACTAACAGAAAATCAGTAAGATGGTTTCTGCAGACATATTTTGAAGTCTTTTTGGTGTGCTGCTTGCAGTGCAATTTGTGGCTCAGTCGATGGCACCAGAAAATCAATGTCTGGGCAGTGGTGGCGCCCGGGTAGAACTGGGGTATGAGCAGTCATCAGCTACCACATGTGACTGTGATGGGGTGAGACATCTGTCAATCAAGCAAAGATGCCCATAGGTCAACACAGTGGTTCTCAACCTTTCAAAGTCTCGACCCCACAAGAAAAATCAGGTTGGTGTTCATGACCCAGCCTCCGTCTACCCGAGACTGTTCAGGAATTACTGTATAACACATGAAAGCTACTGTTACACTCCCCCTTATGGATCCTGACCACCAGTTTGAGAACCACTGGGTTGAATTTAGTACCCCAGAAAGGTACTGGCTTTGCATTTCTAAAATTATGTTGAAGATTTTTCCACTGAATTCAGTGCAGACTGAGATTTCTTAAAGAAAAATGGCACTTTAGATTGTATGTATGTAGTCACAGTTGTCTGTAAACTAGATTTATTGAATGTCTTCTTGCTCCCTTGTTTTCTTCCTCTGCTCTCTTCCTGCTTGCCGTTCTCATTAGGAGTAGGGATTGAGATTACCTGTAAAAATGGGAGGATTAACAGTGTAACAAACTGCATTATAACTAGGCATCACTGCTTCTAAGAAATGTTTAAATGACAAACATTTCCACCTGTAACGTGATTTCTGTGTGGAACCTGAATCTCACAGTCCGTGATTTGTAAGAGCTGGAGTTTAAAGACAGTTACAGCTGTGAGTTATGAGTTTCAGGAGCAGAGTATTACAGATAGATACATTGCAGTGCCTGTCTTTTCTCGTTATAAAAGACCATACAGCTTTCTGATATGAATCACGGCTGTGTGTGTGAGGTGGATTTTGTCTGCTGTAATAAAATGGCCAGCATTGGCTTAAATTGCATCCCGAGGCTTTTAGGAAGACAGCTCTGTACAGTTTTAACCCTCAGCTGTCTAAACCAGCCGTCTTTGTTGATCCAGAGGGCATTCTGTAATGAATGAAAACATACAACCCTGTAAATGTATAGGTTCAGCTGTATTTTAGATCCATATATGACAGTCTGCAAATTAGACTAGAGAGGAGTTCAAGTCACCTTTTTCCAGCATCCATAGAAGAAAAAGACATGGTAACAATTTTATTTGAAGGGGGTTCACGTAAGACTATCATTACACAGTCATAATCACGTGGTGACACCTCATGAACCTGAGGGGTGTTCAATAAGTGTGAAATGGTCGATTATGTCATTTTGACATTGTTTGAGATGTCTTTGTTATGACAACTTGGACATTAATCTGGTAAATAATGTCTTCTTTCATCACAACTTGACATTGGCCAAGCCAGTAATGTATTTAATTTCACTACTTGACATTAACCAAGCCAAACTCTCTTTGTTATGACAACTTGACATTAATCAACCCAATAATGTTTTTGTTATGACAACTTGACATTAACCAAGACAACATAACCTGTTGGTGTTTTTGTCAAGACATGGTTAGATGGTTAGACTATGCAAGACAATGTTAATGTCAAGTTGTCATGAAAAAATACATATCAACAACTTTACATTCAGTGACATAATGGACCAAATAACACCTAATGACAACAGTCATAAACACTTATCAGCATTCAAAGACTCCTTCATGGTTATGACAGTGTGTGACAGTCTTATGCACACTCCTTCACATAAAGTGTTACCAAAAAAAATAAATAAATAAATAAATAGCAGCCTATAGGATGGATATATTTGATTTATTAGTTTAGTTATGTTTTTTGAGCATTTCTGTTATTTATCTACCAACTGTAATTTATATTTATCCTCCACTTCCTCCTCTCTATCTTATAAGAAAGCCAAGCCTGTCATCATATTGGCTCAGGCATTACCATAACTTAAGGCACAAGAGCACTGCTTACGCTACATTAAACTCCTATGAATATGATTTTCTACTGTAAAAGCAACGCACACCCAACCTGCATACACACACACACCGCACGCACACGCACACACACACCCAACACACACACACACACTCACTCACACAAACAGCAAAAACACTGATATAGACTTATACGTGACATACAGCCTCATATAAACAGGCAGGAAGTTGTATGTGAGAAAATGAGATTGTTCATCTGCCTGGAACATAAAAATCCTCTTTACATAGATTTTAAATGGCCATGAAAACAAGCATTGTTCCATTGTTCCAAAAAAAGCATCATTACCTTGGACATCAGTGTTTTAAATGTGATTGTGTGTGTCTTTTACGTCTGCATAATTGTCTACATGTGCTAATGTTTATACATATGCCAGAATTGCATTGTGTTTGTGTGTGCACAGTTGGCAGGCAGGTCCATGTTTGAGGCATGCCTCCCACCTTCCTTCACCTACACTGTTTCTACATAATAGCCACTATGTTGTGTCCACACAAACAACAAAACAGGATTATGGCCTTTTTTAAAAAGCCACTTCCAACGCTTTTACCTGCCTTGGGAGAGAAAAACAAAGGCTTATGTGCTGCCGGTTTCACCAACTGAGAAGCGGCAGTCCTTTTAACATGTAAAATACTGGATGCCTTTCTTTGCAGCAGAAGAGATTTGTGGGATCAACACTTCAGTGTGCTAACAAGCTGCAAATTGATGCACGGCGGTTGTTATTTTATTGTTGTAACGGGACACACGCTGTGTTGGAGCTGCAATATTTTTGTGCATCTGAAGGTCATTAAATTCATTTTCTTTTAACTTCTTCAACTCCTCAGGGATGTCCATGTCCATGGCCGACATTAGACAAAACAGATAACTAGAGTGAAAATACAGAAAATATATGAAACTAGGAGACCTAATGAATTTGTTGGTACCAATGTCATGCCAGCTTGTTGGGAAGGGGGCTAAATGACACTCCAAAATGGGCTAAATGTTGGCGAGGTTAAAACTGTCATGGCCATTTTCAAAGAGGTCCCTTGACCCCTCACCTCAAGATATCCGAATGAAAAAGGGTTCTGGTTCTATGATATGAAATTAGAGATGAAGAGTTTCTCCTTTACAGACATTCCCATTTAATGCTAATTTCATGCAGTTTGGCCAAAAATCATGCAGTTTTTTTGTATGCAGCATAAATGTGCTACAGTATTTTTTGTATTTGAGCATTTCTGCATACTGTCCCTGAACAGTATTAGAATTGCACCAGTTGGGTATGACTGGAAAGCAGAGACTCCCGTGGATTCAATGAGACCAATTTTTTCATGTGTGATTTCATTTCATTTCATGAGACCATTATTGAAACTTGACCTCACTGTATAAAATGATCTATTGTGATCTCTAGGATAATCAGTGCCTCATGAAACTAGAGACCTGTGGCATTCAGAAGATGCAGATATATGGCTTTCCCTGGTAAAATGACAATAAGGATGTCTCTGAGCAGTCCCCAGAACTCCATATCGCAAAAGTTTTTGATATCAAATCACAGCATGACATTTTCTGTAGTATTCCGTCAAGGTCTTGGTGTTTTAATGTGGTATTTTTGAGGGATTTTTGACCATTTTTATTCATTCTTGAGTAGTCAAAAATGGTTCAATTGTGCATCAAATCAATATATGTAATAAATGGTATCAAACAAAAATTGCTGCAAAAACTTATGCGATATAAGTGAATATGGGAATTGCCATCATATACTTAAATCAAAATGTTCTAAACCCTTATAAACTCTAAACTTTATACTTTTGAAGGCATCTAAAGAAAACACAAGGTTGTAATGGATTACAGCTTTCCACCACAGTACATATGTAGTTTACAGTGACAACGGTGGTGGATTTACCATTCAGGAATCTTGGAATAATGACTCTTTGACTTCAGACACAAGGAGACAAAGACAGCCTTTTCTTTTTTTAGTTGGCTGCCGGCTGAAATAAGTGTTGCTGTCAGCTGTAATTCACTAACTAATTAACTTAAGCTCCATGAATTGGTTGAAAACTTGGTCTCCCGCTGACATTTTGATGCAAAACAAAACTGAAGCTAGCTTACAAGTCCCAGGCAAGAAGTCAGCATCCTCACCAGTTGATGAAATATGAAGAAGATGTGGAAGTAAAGAAGCAACATTGTTCTTGGATTGCAGGATTTATTTATTTTGCACTGCTATAATAATATGAATGTAATATCAATAGCCTGACAGCCCTGTCTTGCCTTGTAACAGCGGCAAAATTATATGACAATCACTGTGTTGGGCAGGGGTGTAGTAAATGGTAAATCTGGATATTATTACTATAAAGTCACTGTACATGCCAAGCCTGGAGGCAAGCCAATAAAGTAAGCAGTCATCAGTCTTACCTGCACATTTAACCTTTCACATCAGCCAAACCGGGCTTAGAAGGTCCAATGAAAGCAGTGACTTGATACTGTGGCCAAGACAAATAGACTACAGCAGTGATACATTCCCATTTTATGGTGTCAAAATACAAATGAAGTCACACAAATGAAATTTGGTTCCCACACACACACACCTACACTACAGTGAGGCTTTGCAACAAAGCAACTTATACTGAAAAAGTAGTCTTTGGGTCCTCGATTGGCACATAACACAGCGCACAGTTATGTAACCAATGTTTGTTGTGTTCCTGAATGGTAATGCATGTGTAGGATTAAACACTCTCTAAAGAAAAAAGAAACCAAGCCTATTTTTCACATGAATGCACACTCACACACATGCTTATCAACAGATTTGGGTCACAATTTCATCAGTTTATGTGTTGATTCATGTACATGTCCGCTTAAATACCCAGAGGAGGTTTCCTAGATTTGAGAGGAACAACAATGCTGTCTGCCTCTTAGTCTCAGGTCATTACCTTTCAGTGGGTGAGGTCAACTCTCTGAGAACCACATTTTGATAGACTTAGATTTATAATGGGTTGAAAAGGTTTTACTGTACATAAAGTGGTCTGAACACTTTCTGTTGTTGTTTCCAATCTTTTTGTGCTTTGGATTTATTGTCTTGTTCCCGTCACTGACACAAGACACTAAAAAAGTAGCAAATCAAAGGCTAAACTCGCCTGGAATGGAACAACTACAGAAAAAACACAGTGTAATCATCTTGCTACCCCATTACCAGACACCGTGTTTTTCCACTATGTTTGAAACTGTTTTAGAATTGGACACAGCATTGAATCCATCATTAGGACAGTCATGTTATTGTATGTGTAAGCTATTTGTAGAATTAACGATTTTCATTGATGGTTTCTTGACCTTCTGTATGCTCACGGGGATCTGGAGAACTGTCCTGTCTGTCAGCGACCACCTGAGGTCACAACCTCTTACTTGGCAGCTCGGTGTATACAGTGAAACAGGTCAAGAAAAGGGTCGAGAAGAGAAATAAATAATTCATTGGTCACATAACACCAAGCCACTGCAATCAGCCTTTCTGAATAACTGGAGTACTCCTTCTTTGAATATATCACTGGAATTTGTCTTACAATTTCACCCTTACACCCCTGCCAAATGGTGAAAACTAAAGAGTAAAAGTGGACTGGTTTTAGCTAACCTTCACCTGGATTTAATTTTGGCATAAAAAATATGTTATTTACCTGGTTAAAGCTGCTTTGAGCAATTCTGGAAAAAGGTAGTTGAACCCCAAACAGCAAACCAAAATGTTGTAGCATCTTTAAAAAAGCTATATGTAAGAACTTGCCACCTGCCAAATTCATCTTCCAAACAAATTGCAGGCAGCATATCACCAGCAGGTTGGGGTGTCCACCCCTATCGTATGAAACAAGGAAATGCACAGTCTCTCCAATAGGTCTTTCTTCTTTCAACAAACAGCTAACTTAGCAAACATAATAAACAGTCATATTGTACAATTAGCTACCTTTATAAGCTGCCACTAAATTGCCAATATTAGCATTAACCATGTGGAAAGCAACACCGATGTTAACTCTAGTTTTTACCTCTATTTCTATCACTTCTTTCTTTGCTGCCTTTGTTTTTGTGCCCTCAGAACAAGACTACTTCTGCATCCTCTTCTGCTGGACTGTGGGATGACTGAGACTTTACACTCTAAACCAGCCGCACGCTCTGTGTTCAGCCCAGTTGGTTAACAAGGACACTGAATGGAAGTGGGAAGCACTGTGGGGCGCTTTGCGACACTTCCACACACTTCCAAAAGTCAGGTTATTTCACACAGAGAAAATGTAAAAGGAAATCAAATTTGTAATGTTTGCCAGTGAAACTAAACAGTTGTTGGTTCAACTTAATATGTTGAGCTTACTGAACATGTTTCAGTTAAACTTCACTCAGTTGCTTTTACAATACTCACATAAGACTTTTCTCAAACCTCAGTTCACTTAACACACATTTTTAAGTTTAACCAGCTCAAAATTTATTGTGCACATTAAAAGTATTTTTTCTGCAAGCTGTTTACACTTACTTTTAAGTTGATTGAGTGAATTGGAATTTACAGCGTACATTGACTTACTACTGCCTCTTGAGGTAAAAGTGGTATTATGAGACAGGATGAGCTGGGGCTAGCTGGTTAGCATGCTAACTTCAGTAGACATCTCTCCAACACAATACATAGACCTATTAGAAATAACACCAAAACTGAATATTTTAAACTGAAATTTCTACATATTGGCTAAATCCTATCTAAAGATGGATTATTTTTCACAGTAAATAAAGCAAAACATAGATTAAAACACAATTATGACTGTTTTTTTCATCCTCATGTGTGTTGTGTGTATGTGAGTGTTAAATGTTGATTGTTTTCAAACGTCAGCTGTTTTACTCATTAGTAAGGAGTGTGTGTCGGAGATATATAAACATATAACTGTGCACACATTTATATGTATATCTTTCCTAATTGTGACTGTCTTGCCTGGAGGATTTCACGAACCATCTGGGGAAACCTAAGTGGGTAGAGTGCAGGTACAGTAACCCTGAAGTCGATAACTACTATTGACCTGCCCTTGAGCCAAGCACTTAAACCCCAGCTCCATCATCAGTGAAGCAAGACAGTTCAACTGTGCAGCCATGCCACCCTGCAGCTTTTCTCCCCCTGGATGATGTTTCTAATAAGAGGACATTCTAGTCAACATAAGTTAGGTTTGACAACCTGCTTTATGAGGAAGAAATAAGGACATTTTGTTTCCAGACACTGAAATGGAGCCCCAAGCAGAAATACAAGGAGACACAGAGAGAAGATATACAAATACAAAGCAGGGGGAGAGAGATTAGACTTTGAGGTTTGCAAAGTGCAGGGGGATTTGAGGAAGTGTATGATTACCAGTTTACTTTGAATGCCACTTTAGCAGCCACTACTGTACAATACCTCGAGCAGAGTGAGGGAGGGAGAAGATGGGAAGAGAGTCAGATTAAAACTTAAGGCTGGAATGGAAAGTTTCACCACCGCACTTGTCTGCAGCTTATTTCTGCTGCATTGGTCTTACAGTATGAGTCAGAATATGAATGTGGTCTATAATGTAAAGAGTATATAGACAGAAGCCAAAAGCCCTGCTGGGATGGTACCCAACGTCCTTTAGTTTCAAGTTCCTAAAACAGAGCGGGATAGAGGGAGGAAGGAAGAGGAAGGAAGTATTAGTGATTTGCTTTGGCTGCTGTTCTGCCAACTACTTAACATGAGGAGAGCAAATCCCCTTTCATAAATAAAGGCTCAGCTAACTGCTACTGTTGGCTCGGACCTCCTCAATGCTGCACTGAGCTGGCAGACTGGAAGAGCACTTAGGGAGCTCATCACCCACAAGCTTGTGGCTTAAACTGCCAGCGGTTTTCAATCTGGGGTCAGGAACACCAGCATGAAGTCTTATGAAAAGGAATAGAAAAACAAACCTTTAAAGGTGTACGATATCTTGGTGTTTTTGGAATGTCCTGAAACGCTGAGGGCTGTGGTGTTACTTGGCATGAATACCTGAGCAAGTGAGCATATGAAGCAACCGGATCCTTTTCAGTTTGTAAGGGAGACGGGCAGCTGCGGACAGCTGCATCTGCCTTACACCGAAAGGATCCGCATATGACTGAAGATCTGCATATGACTGGACCAGTAACACCTAATTTTTTGTGCACATTCATGACTATGGCTCCAGGCCAGCGACAGCCGCGAGAGGCGAGACATTATGGTTTGGGGTCATTCCATTCTTGTGAACGTGATATTTTAAGAATACATTAAGGGAATTTCTTAAAAGCTTGGGACAAATGTCCAGTTAGAATTAAGAATTAAATGATTACATTTTGGTGGTTAAAGGTCAAAGGTCACTGTGACCCCATGTCCTCTTGTGAATGTGATATCGCTGGAACACTTGGAGGGAATTTCTTCAAACTTTGCACAAATGTCCACTTGGACTCAAGGGTGAACTGATCAGGTTTTGGGGGGTCAAAGATCACTGTGACCTTACGTCCATCCCACTCTTGTGAATGTCATATCCCCGGAAAGCTTGGTTCCAGGCCAGTGACAGCCTTGGAGTCATTTTTGGGTCATCCCATTCTTGTGAACATGATATCTTAAGAACAACTTGAGCGAATTTCTTCAATTTTGGTCTTCAACATCCACTTGGACTCAATGATAAAACTGATAAGATTCTGGGGGTCAAAGGTGCAGGTCTTTACCACCTTACAGAACATGTTTTTGCCATAACTCAAGAATTCATACACCAATTATGACTAATTATTAATTTCACACAATTGTCTGATAGGATACCAGCAGTTCTGGAAAGTAACTCCTTCCATGTAACTAGAATTGCAACTGGAATTTAATCACAGTTGCTAATCAAAATGTTTGATTACAAAGGGGTTACATCCAGACATTCTTTTTGGGTTGCTGGTGGAAATCTGCACTCTACTGGGTGCACTCTTCTTCTAGTATAATAATAATAACTACATTACTCAGAAATCCATCTAAAATAATAGTCAATGAGGCAATACACATTTAGACTAAAGTCTGCATTCACTGATAAGAACATACCAGTGTGGCATAATGGTTGTTGGTGTTACTTACCACCACCTGTAGTCTTTTCATTGATATTTTTAGGGTTAGAGGAACACTGTTGTATGCATTAACTATTGTTTTCTTGTAATAATGCTTAGTCTAGAGTTTCAAACATCATCATCAAAGACACACATGGAAAGAAAATGTAGACATTAGGAGCTATTCATTTTTGTTGCTAGTCTGCCAGCCACTTAACTTAATGAGAAGCTATAATCCCTTTTCATAAAAAAAAAAACAAAACAAAAAACAAAAACAACCAACAGCTTCCAGCCAACGAATATTTCTTTGGGCTAGAGCTTCTTAAACTGTCAGCTGAATCAGTTTGCTAAAAACAAGATGCTCAGAAAATGTAGGTGTGTGTGTGTGTTTGTAGTTTTTCATATTTAACTCTATTTTTGTTTTCTAATTTGATATGCTTGCTCAGACATTCTGCTTCATATTCATACAGCTGAACGTTTGGATACTATCTCCTGCTTCTGGATACTGGACAGCAACAACAATGATTACTGTTGTTTAATTAATAGTTATCAGTTACAAATCATTTTATTATCTTGCTAAGACTGATTTTCTCTGGGGAAGATACAAGCTGCAGGAAGAGAACTACAACTTAAAGCGATATTCCACCCCTGAACGATAATCCACTCAGTATGTACTCACTCCTATGCCGATGTGAGGATGGGTGAAGATCTTCAGTTCACAAAACAATCCAGGAGTTTCAGCAGAAAACAGGGTTGCAGCCAAATCCAGTACAATTACAGTGAATAGTGACCCAGTTTAAAACGTTAAAAAAAGAACACAAAACAAACACAAAATGTCTCCATCCTGCTCGTGTGGTGTAATCCAAGTGTCTGTGTGCCGCAACATTAAAATTTAACCACAAAAGACGCCATTTACACGTTTTTTAGCCAAAATGTCAACTGAAGCCTCTCAGACTCGAGCCAGATGCACAAGAGATCTCACAATATTTTCACACGTGCATCCATTAAGAGATATACGAAGTCTTGCGATACATCGACGCCATGTTTACATGCTACCTGGTAGCAACACTGGACTTTCTCTGTACAGTACTCAACATGCTTAATATGTTTTTTAATGTGGAACAAAACTATTGTTATGTGACTGACCATAAAAACGTGTTACCTTGTTCCATTTATGTTTTCTGCATTATATTGTCATGCTAGTCAACAAAGCATGTATAAAATAATGTCACTCCTGTGTTCAGATGCATCAGGCACTTCTCACAACTTGCAAAGCTTTCAGAACATGTACACCCACAATGTCGTGAGTCTCAGTCAGCAGGTGATTCAAACAAACACAACCCCATGTGAAGGCAGCATGTATTGTAAGGGAAGGTAAGCAACAGGGCTATTGTACATGAAGGCTTAAATCTGAATCGGTTGGTGTTACTATGACAATCAGTGCCAACTGTCAGTTTGGCAGTGTGACTGAGCCAGTGCTTAGCAGGCAAGCCAAAAAATTAAAAAGAAAGTGAAACTTGCCTTGTATTTGTGGAAACTCTTCAATTCAGTGAAAGCTAAAAGAAAAACATTGTGAACAAAATGTGTGAAAACAAGGGGCAAAAATAGGTGACATGTTTTGTCATCGCTCCTCTGTGCACATGCCTTTTTCAGTATTGCTGTCAGTTCATATTGCTATCAGATCTGAGTTACATCCAAGAATAGATATGAACAGTCATCCAGAAAAATATAAGCAGCTATTCAGGAATGAAGACACACAGTGTGGGTGCAGCCTTTGTCTTCAAATAAGATCAGATACTCTTATTACTGCTGGCTTCAGCTGAAATGGCACAGCGAGGGATTTGGAAAGCAGAGCTTACACGCTAATACTACAGTCTAGCTGTCAGTGCATGCCTTGTTCATACGATAAAGATTATTATGCTAATAATTGTATTTATGAGATGTATTCACATCTGTGAAATCCTCCCCTGAGTCTCTTTGCAGTCACCCGCATCAACGCTGATGTCACTAACTTTTAATCTGTGTTGCTTTTGCTTTCTCAAGCAGCTATTTTCTCGCATGCAAATGAAGGGTTTCATTCTGACAGGATGTAGGAACATTTTGAAATATGCCTGCAATATGAAACTTATATACATAGCATCGATAATTTTCTTTCATCTGACCGTAGTTTGAATTTCACACTTGATAAAGTTATTATTTGGTGTCTGTTTACTTAAACTGACTCTTACTAAGTCCCGCCCCTTTTTGCTACGTGCTAATATATATAATAAAGACTCAAAACAATATCTATCTGTCTATCTATCTATCTATCTATCTATCTATCTATCTATGAGTTAGCTAATATTAGTTAATGCTAGCATGATGTATTATATACTGTAATATTATTACTTTTTCCAGTAACAAGTAGTGTAAAGTACTAATCCAGTGTAGTGTAGTGTTCTAATCCAAGTAACTGTGAGTTACTGAGTTACTTTTTGACTGAGGTAGTCTATCCTATGATGTGTAAGTGCAGCAGGTCAGGTCAGACTATGTCAGCTGCTAGCCAAAAAGCTAAACGGAGGTTGGAGGATGAGGATGAGGGAGAGAGGCAGACTTTCCACAAGTGAAACAGTTATCGTTGTTTTGAGTTTGTTCGGCTCCTCCAGAGAGAATCTGTGGTGTTTGCAGTTCAAGGTATCCTGTCAACAGTTTTACAGACATCTCTTTTATAATGGTGGCTTACAAGGATCATGCTTTTTGGGCCAGAGGGAAATTTTTTGCTACAATACCACAAGTGGCCACTGTGAGTTTTCTTTTCAACAGAGACAAGTCCAGCTCATAGCATACTGACAGGAAACAGGAAACAAGAAAGTTGGCTGAAGTACCAAGCTTGCTCAACTGTCATTGGAGCACAGAGCAAAAAGGGGAGGGGCTCAGGGAGGGTCAATTGAAGTGCTTCATTCCAAAATTAAACTTAACCATTTTTTGCCAAGAAACAAATGAAGAAATTGTTCAATAAAAAGAAGGGTTCATGAGGTCAGCTTTTATCTTAAAAACAGTAAGAGGTAGAAATTGTTCTACAATTAATGAAGTGAGGAGGAAACTACAAGCCTTTGGGTTTGTGTGTGTGTGATGTAAAGCTTTGTAAGTTCTTTATTATTGATGCTGTAAGCAAGTTATTCTCTGATTTATACACAGAGCTGCTTGAAACTGCTGTCCAACATTTATCAATGGCAGTGTTTGTTTTGCATCTGTGTTTTTGACTCTGAGTGCGTGTGCATGTTAAATTATACTACATCAATAGATGTTTTGACAGTCCTTGTCTAAAAGTAGCCAAACATTAATTATTCATAATCCATTCAGAGAGTTATTGTAGAGGAAGAGAGATCAGAAGGTCGCTTGCTGTTAGGATTTTTGATATTTACATCCCATTAAATAACGGAGATGGGGAACATTCTGCTGAGGTTTTATCACTGCTGATCTCTTTAATGAGATTTTCTCTTTTATTGGATATAGAAGCTGTTGTATGCAGTTTGGTTATGTTTCTCATTGTCATGTTTTTCTCCTTTGGGGTTTTCCAGGGCCATCCTCAGCAAAATGGTGGTTTGTTTAACCACCGAGCACCAAGTTTTCTTTGAATTCCTCATAGAGAGGCAAAGTTCCTCCCCAATGGGAGCTTTTGTTTTGTTATGTCACATATTACACACATGGTGTTTATAAATTTAAATAATAATTTTACAAGTCAAGAAAGTCTCAGTTTGTGATAGATTTGTTGAATTTTAGTTTAGTTTTGTGTGAAACAACTGAAGTGAACTATGTCTCATCTACAACACTATCTTACCTGATGTGTTTTAGCCTGCGACTCCTGGTCTTTTTCTCAGAGAAAGAATGAGCAAGACCGGTTGCTCCAGTTGCTCAAACAGGCATTGTAGCTTCAGCAGACTTTTAAAATTATCTTTTGAATAAACGGACATCATATGTGTAATCTGTGGCACAATTCAAACACAATCAAAAAATTATTTGCCTCTTGCCATTAACTACAGTCCATATGTTTTCTGAAACAAGGTCCCATAGTAGTCCAATGTGAGGGGTGTGACTTCGGCTTTCTATAATGAAAGTTTCATAATCATCTTTGTTCACCATATGGTTGGTATCACAAATAAATTATGTTAAACTTTGTCCAGAGCCTGAAAAAAGTCTACCCATGTTTTCTTTGGCTTCACCATTCCAACAAATGGGAATATTCCATGTCTTTTTTTTTTTTTTTTTACCCCAAAATTCTTATTTGGAAACTTTTGGATTCTCACTAAAATTTAGTTCAGTGATTTTGTTTGGCTATGCAGCAAGAGTTTGTAATTACTAGCCCAATGAGCAGGTCATTGAGGTTGAAGAGGTTACTGTGTAGTATTTGCGAGGACTGTGAGCCTACATGAGTGCATGATGAGCACAACATTACACTCTGTCACTGACAAGCAACAACTAGTCAAACAGTGTAACCTGATCAGCTGTTTATAACTGGGGTGACAAGACCAAAAATGTTGGACAAAGAATGTGTTTGTACGGGACAATGTGGGACAGAAAATAAGCACTTCTATTCTGCCTCTCAGGTTTTAACATCTGTAGCCTTTGGCCTCTGGTTGAATCAGTAGCACACAATAGAGAAGTAATTTCCCAGTCTCTGTTATAGCTGCATTTCCATCATATTTGACCTAAATCTGCGCAGTCTGCGACTTTGTGGTGACTCACAAATTTCCCTGCTGGATGTTGGGTAGCAAAGGCGGTGACTGGTTAACCTGCACTTGAACCATGTGTGCACAGTTTGATTGACATCAGACAGCCCCCTGGTGACAGCCCTTCCCCGCTTTCTTCACAGCTATTGGATGAGCCAGATTTTAGAGTATCATCTATCCTGCAGTGGTTTGACTTTTGAAAACTAGAGCCAATCACAGTGTAGGACGTGGTCTCAATATGTGGGACATGGACGAGGGATAAAAGAATGCTGTGTTGTCCCACATAAAGTGGGACACCTGGTCACCCTATTTATAACTGCCAATTGTCTGTCAATGTAAAGCTAAGCCTCCTGAAAAATACATGCACACTGTTCTTTATATACACAGTCTACAAAAACTCAGTGAGCCAGCTGAATCATGGGTTGGAATATGCATTTATGCAATTTTATCTAATCAGATTTGAAGGTCATATATGCATGACAGTTATGCTAATTTCTCTTGAAAATCTTGATGATGTACAGTTGTCGGATAGAACTGACAGTATAAGGCTTAGGGATCAGTATACTATTGTTGGAGTAAAGAAAGGTATTTTGTTTGCAGAGTCTAGGATTAATGTGTTTTATCCCAAACACACAAAGGAGCCAAGAATGATCACGTACTAATATAAGAAAGACAAGCTAAAGATAATAAATAGCATTTTTAAAACTAATATTTCTTGAAATAACCAAAATTCAATGTATTACTTTTAATAGTAATTCAGTAGATATATTGGCCAACAATTATTGGGTTTATACTTACTGGCATCCAGCCTTGTATGACCAACTTGCAACAGTGATTTAGTTGTTTTTCACAAGTATCTGTTATTTTTGTTGTAAGCCTCTGATCAACTGGGACTTCAGGCCTTGTTCAAGACAGTTGCGACAGTTAAAATTTTGTACCAAGTCTAATATATTCACATGTCAGACCCTGCAAATCTCCTGGCCTCCAACCTTCCAGCTGGACTTCAACACATCAACCCACCAACACAGCAGCCCCGCGTCCTCCTAAACCTCCAGGGCGTCAGGGGCGGTCAGAACCGTTTAGCTCCCCAGTGTAAGCTGCCAGCCCTGGGCTTCGAGAGGAGCAGGGGGACGACTGGGACAGCCAATTCTGGAGGAACTGCCCGGGTCAGCAGTTTGACTCAGAAAAAGAGGGAGGAAGTAGGGAAGAAAAAGAAAGAGACAAAGGCAAAGTAAGAGCAGAGAAAAAGAAGAGCGAGACGACAGTGTAAAGAGGGAAGAAAACATACGGGTGTGGTGTGTACTGGAATGTGTCTGTGCCTTTGGGACAGACTGTCAATGGTCAGTTGTCACTGTACGACAGGCTGTTGGCCCTCAGGGGCCCCTGTCACTGGTCTTGAGCACCTCGGGGTGACGATGTAGGACAGAGGGAGGGAATATAGGGAGAGAGAGATGAAGGAGGAAAGAGAAATGGCTTTGCTTGCACCCTGTCACTGGCCCTAATCACCCTTCAATGTATATATATATGTGTGTGAGTGTGTGAGTGTGTGTATGTGTGTGCGTGTACAGAGAGCAGATGTAAAGAAGACTTGGCTTGCATCAGGCAAAGCTGTCACTAACCCTCGGTGCTAAGGGCTTCGCCTGCAGTGGCTGTCAAAGATCTTTGTGCATGTGTGCTCTTGTGCTTTTATCCTTGAGAGAGTCAGTTTGAGTTTTACCGTAATACCTGTTATATCTGTGAAAGCTTCTTTTATTCAGGGCTCCTGGAGAACTGATGCTGAAAGATGCTTTGCATACCGTAATTCCTCCAAAACAGGCCCACCAATAGGAAATTATGGACAGGGAGACAACATTTTCCAAATTGGGCCCCCCATCCACACCCACTCCAGCACCACCACCACCACCACCAATCCTTAGCACTAATACCAACAAGCGCAATTTCAAACAAGCTCTTGGCCATGAGCCTTGTGGTGACACAGATGGAGTCTCTAACAACCAGTCCCCAATGCCTGTGTTATAGATACAGACAGTCAAATCAAACATTGATTAAAGAAATTACTGCAAAGCATTTAATCATGAGATCAAAAAAATTTCCTCTTCATCTACTAAATTCAATCTCGAGGGCTGAATTAATCAAAGTATTGTTCAGATTGTGTGCAGAATTGAAAAACTACATAGAGCATGGGCCACCAACTACATTTGTCCAAGGGGATGAATTTTTCTAAACAGACACTGAGGGGGTAGGACTTTCAAATAAAAAAAACTTTAGGCCTAATTAGCCTATTATTGTTGAATATTTTCATTTTCTAACAACATTAATTAGTTATTAGTTGAATTTAGTGTTTTTAGTGATGTAAGTTTGAACAGAAAAAAATGTTACATTTGCAACAAATATATTTATATACTGTATATATAGTTTGATGCATGGATGCATAACAATTGCCAGACAATTCTACTTTTCTATTTGTTTCTTGGACCTTCTGACAAATTAAAAAACAAAAAAATCTATATAATTTACATATATGATATTTTGTTTATATCATATTTGATACTTGCTTATGGAAATTTTGACACATTTCAATTGTTTTTTTTTTCTTCAGTCAGGAACCTTTTTATTTCGTATTTTGGTAGGCAAAAACAGCTTGGTCACTGTAAAGTGAATTGGTCAATATAACATACAATTAAGATAGCCAAGGAATTGTTTTAATGAAGCTCATCATCTAACAGCTCACTGTAGCTGCTCTTTACTTGCAATATTTCTATCTGATGTGTTGTCAACAACTGACAAAAATGACCATCGTCTTGTTTTGTAGATACACTTCTGATCAACAATAGTGGTAAAGCTGAGCTTACTGACAAAGACATTGTTTTTCCTGTGACTACTTCAAAATAAAAGTCTTGTTTTCCTAGCTAAATGTTTTTTTATGTGAAGCTGCAGCATAACACAGCGTATTTTTTTTTTTTATTGATCACTGAACTAGACCTTTGCAGGGGGCACATGTGGGCCACTGGCTGGTGGGGTCATCTGTATCCTTTGACCCACCCTGATGGCGGGCCTGCTCCACATACAGCAGATGGTATATTGCGACACACAGACCGCTAAATCAAGCTAATACAACAAAAAGGTAAAAGGGTATCAGAATTGGTATTATAACCAAAAAGTATTCTGAAGATTTAAGATTTTGGGGGACATGGTGCCCAAAGCGGTTTCTCGTGTTTTTCTCTGCAGTACACATCAGGAGTGTTGGCTCCTCTCCGGAGTCAGATAATCCAATATTAATTGCTAAACAGACCTTGGCAGCAATAGCTTTCTCAATTAATAGTCTTCAGTCTGGCTGACCTTGCACACATGAATGAACGCACACATGTGCATGCTCTCATCATGAACCACATTAAAATATACACAGGTGTAAAGGCGGAGGAACATCAGCATGAATAGCTGCTCACAAGCAGATGGAATGGAAGAAAACAGAAACATACAGACTGCAGACACACACAATGTGCAGTAACATTAACATATACCCAAATAAAAAGATCAAACAAAAAGAGAAGAAACACAGATAAACACTTAAACACTTAATATTTCTGCTAATAATTGTACAGAAAGCTTGAACATTTGTTGGCATATGCCTGTACGTGTTCATGTGTGTGTAATAAATGTGTGCTCATGTGAATTTATTCATTCATGATGACAGTTGGCAGAGATATTGTGCTCCCCTATGGCTCATTTAAACGAGATGTGGTGTGCGCAACTTCACAGAGCTGTCGGTGCGATTCCCATGGTGTTATCCATGGTTAGCATGGAGGGACGGAAATTAGTTTGTTTGTTGTGTTTTGTGTGTGTGTGTGTGTGTGTGTGTGTGTGGACTTCACTTCCAGCTGTGTCTGTCAAATACAGATACCCCTCTGTAACAAATGCAGAAAGAGATGAAGGGGGAAGAAGGAGGATGAGCAGTTGGACAATGCCAAATGGATAATTTGTGATGATCTTTGTGTTCATGAATATTAAAATGAAACAATGAATCTGATGTTGGAAAATCAGTTTGTTTTAGAAGTCCAATTTAATCCACACTTTAATTCCTATTCTTTCTTGATAATTTGTGGTCAAGATGTATATTTGCGTCTCGGCATGAAAGTGTTCGGTGTGTGTGTGTGTGTAGGTGTGTTTGTGTGTGTGTGTCTTCACCTGTCCCCAATCTAACTGGAATCCCTGTGTTGTTGTAAATTGGAAAATCTCCGCTCCTACTGTCCCACTCTCTACTTGTTTCCTGCTTGGCTTATAAAACACCTAAAAAAAGAACCAAACTAGAAGAGGTCACTCAGTAGAGTGCAGATCCCCACCAGGCAACAGATGGTGAAGCACCTACTGCAATGCCACCACAACTGCAAGATGCAACCAGTGTAGATTCACAAGCTCTGCCAACATTAACATGACCTCCACATACATTGTCTTTATCTGAAACAAGATTTCAAACTGAAGCAGTTGTTGATCTCTTGTGGCCCCTAGCAGCAGGTTAAGAAGAGTGAGAAGTCAGCTATAAATGGTCATATAAAATAGAGAAGTAAAAAAATAGAATTACTGCCTTGTATGTCTCCAGCAATAAGTCAAGTTGCAGTTTACATCCATGTCTGTCCAGACTCATATAATGTATTTGGGAAGACTTTGAAGTGTATTTTTTGGCAAAATGGAAGTTCCTTCCAAAATGGAAGGAGGAGTGCAGAGGACTGATAGAAGCTGAACATTATGATGTCACAGTGAAGTTGACCTTGACGTTTTGGATTTAAAAATGCAATCACCTCATCATTTTATCCTATTAGATATTGGTGTGTAATTTTGTCATAAAGGAGCGCCGATGGCTACACTCAGAGTAAGCAGTTGTTGACAGTTAGAGCAGAGGGATTAAAGTTTAGCAGTGAAGTTGTCTAGTGGCAATAAATGTACAGTTTGCCCATAAAAACACTGTAGAACAAGTTCAAGAAGTTTAGGTCTTGCTCACCAGCTACAGGGTAAAGTGAGGGGAGAGTCTGTGGGATTAAATCAGAGCAGAGTAAGCTGATCTTGGCCTGTGGAGCATACTCTGCTCAGTTTTCAGTTTTTACTGGGGACCAGCCTCATGTTAATGCATGTATTGCAGAAAAAAATAGACTTGAAGTCTAAAAAAACACTTTATGAAAGCATTGCTGCTGTGCAAGTAAAAAACTCACTCACTTGCGGCTGAAGCGGGGGATTAAATCAGCAAATTAACTCTCACTGTTACATCTATCACCAGCTAATGCTACAACTCACCCAGTAGTGGGGTAGGTTGTAACAATAGAACTCTGCGTATTTGATGTTAACTCACTTAATCAGTTATTGTCTCTCAAACATCCAAATTAGTGTTATTTTTAATGGACAGATATGGGTATTATGTATCAAAATTTGAGAGATCTAGCACAAACAACCACTGAGTTGCTGGTGGTCAAAGTGTTACTACCAACCCCAGTCTCCTCTATATCATAATTTTTGTAAGAATTTATGATACATAATGACATTATTACAGTGTGATGTAGTGTATATAGAAGTGTTTGCATATGGTGAATTTCCCTCAGAGTTCTAAAACTCACAAAGATCAATTGCATGTAGGTTCAAAAATGCACTATTTAATCCATTATATACCTATTTCTGAAACATTTTTACCACATTTTCAGCTCAGTACTTATTTGAAGCGTTTTTGCTCTGTACATGTTGTTTTGGTGAATTACACATAAGCCATCACACAGACAATTTTCCCAGACAGAAAGATAACAGAAGGAATTGTTGCTCTTTTCACATAAACTGATTGTTCTGCTGTCCTGTGATTGTTCTGTTGTCGAGTACATGTTGACCCGTGTCTAGAGTGTGCCCATGGGTGTGTATCGCGTCCGTGTTTACCAACCACTTGTCTGTATGACCTCGGAGCCGAGCTGTGGACAGCATGAGCTCATATCCGTCACAAATGGAGAAAAGGGGAGAGATGACAGTGAGATCACAGACAGCGGCTGCAGAGTAAAATTGGTCAGTAGGGAAAAAAAGGGGGAAGGAAGGGGGGAGTTATGCTTTCAAATCAGCAGAGATAGAGGGGAGAGGAGATTGCACTTCCACAGAATATATATCTCATGCAGGTAAAAAGGTGTCATTTTGAAGATGCGTTGGGCAATCAGGTGCATCTATCAGTGTGCTGCCACTGCCAGATGAGACTGGTCACATTTCACATTCATGCAAGTTCCTGCAGGCAAACAACCTTCTTACTTTGATCAGACAGTTTTTAAACTTTATTTGTAAAGTTGCTGTATATAGGATTCTAACAGTAATAAACTACAAACATGATGATTTTAGGCTATTAAAAGTAACTGAAAGGGCTGCTTGCTACTTGTGACTTCTATACTGTGAGCCAGCAGGAGGATTTTTTGCTGGATTGCTTCATGGCACAAGCAGGGGGCACCAACATCCAAGTGCCATTTGTCCAAAACAAACTGAGCTATAGATTTTGTGGCACCAGCAGATGGTGGAAATAAGGCCCCAAAATCAATGACAACATGATTATCCTTTATTCTAAAACTAAGAAAAAGTTTCAAGAAGCATATTCTCTTTATTAAAAGTCTATAGACATGTTCTCTACATTACCATAAAGGCTACAGCTCATGTCAATCATTATCCAATTTGTTTATCGCAACCATACTGAGATAAAGAATTGATTTAATTTAACAATGTCACACATATGCACTTAACATTACTGAAGCATAGATTCTGCCACTCAATATTATAGCAGGTTCTAGCAGTTTAACAGTTTGTTTCAGAGTGATAAGGGATGGGGGCACATTTTACTGTTAAACCAACACCTGTAGATAGTGCCAAGGTTAGCCTGTCCTGACAATATAGAATAATCGGCCAGACAAAAAGGAATCAAATATAAATTCAAATCAGTTTGATCCGGGCTGCAGAGATACTTGACTGCAGAAAAGTTTTGAAATTAAATTTGACCGGTCACCTTAAAACATGCTCGACAGCTTTCCTTTACTGTACCAAACAACAGCAGCCCACTTGATGCTGAAACAGATCAGGGTTAAACCATCCCAAAATTGTCAGTGGGCTACCTATAGGCCTACTGTGAAACATGTGCAAGACGTGGTACCGTCACCTCTCCCTACCTATCCCAACAAGTGGATCCATACAATCATGTCAGAGGTGAAGTGGGAAATAATCGAATGAAATCAATACAGAAAGAGCAGAGTTTGACAAAAATAAAGGTATGTGTATTTGCACGTTATGACTGTTTGATCCAGATAAAAGCAGCTGTAGAAGTAACTGGGCGATACAATCAGTGTTTGGTGGATGATCATTTTTTGGCAGGGGACTTGTCCAGGATTAAAAATTAATGGAGGAATAAGGTGATGCATAAATGCCTTAAGGCACTTTCTCTCCTGGCAGTTGAGAGCAAATAATAAATTGGACTGATGATATTGTGGATGATTTTGCACAAAGCAGAGTCAGGAAAAACTTCACTGCATAAGGCAAGACTATTTCATGATTAATGTAGGCTTATAAGTTAAGTTTTCCTGTGTTATGCGACACCACAGCTTGCTGTCAGTTGTTTTTGGTAATATTAAAGGTGGCTTAAACTTATCTCTTATTGGGGGCTGAGAGTAATATATTTTGTTAATGAGATGTTGGCTTTAATTAAGTGTACCTGTGCTCTATATCCTGAGGTTTTGAGATACAAGTGAATTTATTGTGCTGTTTTATTTGAGTGTTTCTGTGCTGTAAATCCTGTTGTGATGCAGGTGAGTGTATGTCTTAGTTATATGTATATATTATAGAGTGCTGCAGGAATGAGCCCTAAAACCAGGAAATAGGTTCTTCTTGAACCTATATTCACTTCTGCTTCCCTTGTCTCAACGGTTTGTCTTTATTTGTGTGAGAAAAAAGTCTGTGGTTACCCCAAGCTGAAGAGATTTTCACATTTTGCTCTACAACATAAAATGTGTCAATAAACACCCCGCTTGTGAATTTTGAAGCTTTTAAGTGACTTTAAAAAGGCAGTTGCTAACAAGTGGCTAAATAAGACTAAAGAAATTGTCGTGGACATTAAACGTCAACATGCCGAATACTAGTCACTTAGTGAGGTGATGCTGAGTCATGCAACCATGATGTAGTTTGTTTATAGCTTAATGTTAGCTTTTTTTCTCCCCATATTTACCACAACCCCTCCCACAAAAAAGTTCAAACGTCCCTAACTTCAGATGATAATCTCAAAGAGTTAGACAATTAGCATAATTGTGTGAACAAGAACAACGCAGACTTCCTCTCTACACCACATGATCCAAATCATTTTCTAGGTCTTTTTTTGTTTCACCATGTCGAATATAACCCTGCCCACGTTTGTACTCTCTCACATCAGTGTTGCTGGTTATATTTAGCTGTCAGGGGTAGGGTGGTACGATGCATTAGTTCCACTTCTGTTTGTGAGAACAAAAAGGGGATTTTGTACTTCTGACCATTTCACTCATTATAATGTGCGTATCAACCAAATGTGCTTGGAACAAACCCGTCTTTTGGGTTTTTATGATCTGACTGGGAAACATCTGACTGAGTGATACACGTTCAATAGACTTATTTTGTTCATCATCACTTGATCTGTGTTTTAACTTCAGGGTCAGTGTCGGACCTCAGGCATATACTGTTAACAAGTCATGGTAAAAATGTCTGTATAACGTTACACTCATATGCCATTTATTTTATTTTCTAGGCTGGAAGGGATGAACAAAGTCATCACACACACATACACACACTTAAGGCCCCAACACATGATCACCGGTAAAAATGCTTTTGCGCTGGCTGTCCCATTGTTTTCTGATGGAGAGAGCAGTGGCGCCAGACCAAGTGCCACTTGGCGTGGCGCACCACTCGGATCTGCCGCTTACCGCTGCATGCAAAGTTCAAATTATTTGAATTTTGACCTCATTTGCCACTGACCTTTTAGAGTGCAACCAATGACATAACAGCCGTATGTGACAACGCAGGCAGAAGAGACCACGGATGTGTCGAAGTGACACAAGCAGATCAGGGAGAGACTGATGGTCGAGTCTTGAAGGGAACCCCAGACCCATGGAAGATCTCGTGAGAGTGATCATTTTAATGTCACAATGAAGGAACAACAAACAAAAATCTTTTGAGAGTTTCGCAAAAATCAAGGGTTCCCTTCCAGACACGACTGAAGAAAAGTGTTTCAGGGTTTTCCAAACTCTATAACACAACATTAAAAACAGACTCTGATCTCGTCAGTAAACGTAATGCCTGGCGAAATATGAATAGTCAGATCGGGCTATAAGATTTGTGAAACATATAGTTTATGAACTTAGCTACATCCAGAGCTAAAGGTAGCTCAGCCGTTTCTATACCAGGCAGACAGGACGTGCTTTGCCTCTCTGCGCCCGACCTCGCAGTGACCTCGGCCTCGGCCACTCAATGTACCGTACTTGTATAGACAAACACCCACTGCAGGCACACGTGCAAATGTACAATTGCAAGGTCACAACAAAAAATGTACACATAAACAATATAACAGACAATATTACAATATAATAATATGACTACAGCATGACCACATTTACTTGCATACAAACTGTTTGAAATGTGTACATTCCTTTTGAACACTCTACTGAAAATCATGCATGCTGACATGGACCAATGCACATGGATGAACAACAATCTGGCAACATACATACTGTATATACCATAATGTGGACAAATAAGGGTTTTTCATAAGCGCAGAGACACAGCTGAGTGCACACAGATGTGCAGGACACGTAATAAGAGCGTAGGGGACACAAATACGTAAACAAACAGGTTTACACACAAACCGACGTTTGAAATTACATGCATGAATAATGAGGAAGTTGAAGCGATGCACACTTATTTGAACAGGCATAAAGATAGAAAGACACACACCCCACAACAGTAAGAGCAGTGATTAGCCCAGCTGTTGTGCTGGTGTTTATTGGAGGTATTGTTCTTCATGGCTGAAGACTGGAAATCCCTGAAGGTTTCTCTGTCTCTCAGGTTTCTACCAGCTTCCTGATGCTCACTCTTCCCACCTTCCCTCCTCTCACCGTCTTTCCTCCTGTCTGTCCTTTTTCCCCAGTGGATTTAAAGTTGATAAAGGTCAAACACAGGTTGATCCCTTTTCTCTCGCCCAGTCTCTTCTCCCTCATGCTCTTCTGCAGCATCCCTCATTTCTTCTCCGTCCATGTCCCAGAGGAATCAGTTAAAGAAGACCCACTCCACCATAGCTGTCTCTGTTTGTCCCTCCTCCTTCTTGAGACAAACTTTAACAAAGTGGCAGAAGAGTAAATAACTGAGGTTTGGTGTTTGCATAGTGTGACTACCTGGATGTTTTTTAGCACCAGATTTCAACAAATGGACACACCCCTATAAACACCCACTTGACACCCATCCACGATTTACTCACTGTTTCGTTCCTGTTTTGCAGCAACATTCGACTCTCTGACTTATCCATCACTGAGTTTGTCAGGAGGGTAGAGGCTGTTTTAATCCCTTCTGTACATTCTTCATCCGTCACTGTCATCTATTCTCCAATCATCAACACATCTCTCAGGGATCGCTCTACAACTCCTCTCATCACCTGTTTATCGAAGCCAGTCACTCATCCACCCAGCAACAAAAACCAGGACTGGATCACTGACCGGTGGACTGGCTGACTTTGATGTACATCAACCTATTTTTATTTTTGCTTTAAGGTTTTCTTCTCCTGGTTTAAACTGAGCTGAAATGACCAAACTTAGTTTTTGAACTACAGTGAATATTTTTCTTAGTTAACTTTAGTTAAAAAAAAAAAAAAAGACAAGTGTAAAAGAAATCCTGTGGACTTTGATTTGCGTTTTAGGGTTCTGTTGTGGATGTATTAATGTTTTGTGCTGATTTTGCAGGATTTAAAGTGTTGTGAAAGACTTTAAGTACGTTCATCCAGGCTTTGCACTGAAATATTTTTTGTGTTTGGGTTGTTTTTGTGGAATTGTGAATCATCATTCCGTGTGCAGGGTGTATATTTTAATAAATTTACATCTTTTGTAAACGGTTTGATTTAATCTGAAAAAAAGAAGCTATAAACTGAATAAAAACCCAACTGACTAATTTTGAATGCCAGGAGCGAGCCCTGGCTGACACCCAAACAAAAAATTTAAAGGGGACACCTAAAGTCAAATTCTTTTTTTGTGTTTCAATAAATTATTTCTAATAAAATAATTTTAAAAAGGACAAAAGGTCCACTTCCACAGCTGTCTTAAAATTGTCTTTAATAACATCCAATATTACCACCTCTAAAACCTCACTTGCTTTCAGCAGGTCGGTAAGCTATTTTGTTATGGATTTCTTTCCACAGTGAAACAGTGAACACAAAGGGAATTGGGAACAGGTAACTGTAGTAGATATTTTTTAAATAGTGTGTTTATTAAGTTCATCATAGTAGTTTGATTTGGGTTTATAAAACTAAAACATTGGAACCCATTCTGACAGAAATAAAAAAAAAAAATGCTTAAAAATATGTTGAAGATCCCATAAATACCAAAAGCTACAAGACAAAAGGAGGGGGTTAGTTTGGTGGAGTGAGTAACAGTAACTAATAGTGAGAACTGTGAGGTTATAAAGGCTGCAGTAAAAGTTCAGTGTTGCAGGAAATAGACTCAGATTTAATGGACTCAAACGTAAGGCGGGTAGAGTGCAGGCAAAGTTTATCGTGTCGATTATTCATTGCTGAGTTTGTGAAGAGGAGATCAGTGCAGACAGGTGGACAAGGAAAAAAAAGGGTAAGGCAGGGAGCAAAAGAGTCCATGTGGTTATAACAGGCACCAGGAACAAGTAACAAGGAGGCTGGAGAATACACAGTAGACACACCGGCAGGGCACTGAGGTGTAGTGGCAGGTATATCTGCTGGGGAGCTGATTAGAGGATTGGGAGCAGGTGTGCACGTGGGTGTGGGAATCAGGTGAAGACTGAAGGAAGTAAACACTGGGGACTACTGGGGACAAATAGGCAATAGACCTTTTTCAAAGCAGCCATTTTGACATGAAATAATAGAGAAAACACGGTAAGCTTCTGTTCCATTCAGACCAAAAGAGTCCCAGTAAGTCATGACAGTGACCATGATGCATGATAGACCTTTTTCAAGTTAGCCAAATTGATATAATAGTAAAAATTGTAAAGTACACACAGTTATTACTAATGCTAACTAAGGTCCCATTCCATTTAGTATATCAGAGCCAACATGTACAATAGCAGCTCCCTCCTAGCCCTTAACAAAATTCCTCAATTCAGAACACAGCTGCAACTGTAGAAATACTTACAATAGTTACAGACATATGTAAGCAACATAAATGTTATATAAATTATTATTTGAATGTTATTAAGTGAAATTAATAATTTGTGTTGAATGTGATGTCTTTGCTCTGCCTGAAGTAATGTAATGTTATTTATGCACAAATGGATGATTGATACAAGTTTTTAAGTGTCACAGTATATGTCAAGCATGTGCCCAACCAGCCTTATATAAGAGTAATCCATCTGCAGCATGATAGGTTTAAGGTAACTGTGTATAGTATGTGTGTATTTGCGTGCACTGATATGCTCCATTCACTGCTGCTGGTGTGTTTCTGCATGTTCCTGTTCATGTGTGCACCCTCGTGCATGAGTTGCACATGATTTGCAGCAGAGCGCACACACATTCATAATTCAGGTGACATGTTGTGGCATTTCTGTCGCTGCTCCTTCAACACAAGCAGCAACGTTGACTCACTGCGGTGCTGAGCAGCCTCAGTGCACATGGAAAGATTCATTAATAAAAAGGATTTTCTCTCTGTCATTCACACACACACACACACACACACAACACACACACACACACAAACCATCTGTGAGCACTGCGTAATCCACTGCAAGATGGATTCTTTTTCAGCCAAGCTTCTATGCATCCCCTGGATTTTAAGGAAATAATTTGACCATTACTAACCTCCCACCTATTAATGAATTGTATTATTAATCTCTCTTTGTATCTCATCACACTTTGACCGTTGCACCATTTCCTCTGCTTGATTAGCCTTTTTAATCATCCCAGGATTATGACGTCGGTCTGTTAATTTGCTGGGCAGAGCTGCTTGATGACAAAGTCCTAAATGTCATTACATTACAAGGATGATATCAGATGAGACAAGCTGGTGAAATGATTTGGTGTGAAGTTATGAGGAGAGCAGCAATTACTCTTCATGATCTGGCTGTCATTCCACAGAGAGACAGAGAAAGAGACACAGAGACGGAGAAAGATGACCAGCTGACACACTGTCATCAGGAGTAAATTGAGTTATAAAACTACAGGAAATGTTATAACAAGACAATGTAACTATTTTTCTGTCTCGTTTTGCCTTCATTCAGTGGACACAATGATAAGACAAAAATACCTCTGCAGTGAAATTATTGGTGACAAAACAGCACAGAAGTGGGAGAAGTAATTTTGGGCTCCCCTGGTTTTCCATTATACAATGTTATGTGACTCGCAGTTGGAGCCAGAGGTCTGCATGGGTCCAAAAATTTGTGCCCTTACTCAAATTGCCAACCATACTGGACCATACTGGCCTGGTCTGTTATTTAAAGGTCCCATATTATGCAAAATGCACTTTTTCAAGGTTTTCCAGTGAAAATATGTGTCCCCGGCCTGCCTACAGACTCCCCTGATATGAGAACAGTGCACTCTCTCCCTCTCTTGCTTGCTCCACCTTTCAGTGAATGCAGGCAAAAACACTCCGTTGGATTTTTCCGAAAAATATGACATCATATGCGGGGACCGCCTCCTCTAGGCAAGGAGCTGCCTCCTCTGGGCAGTAAGCCCTGCCTCTGCTGCCACCCCCTGGAAACCTGAAGGTCCGCCTCCCGGTCGCCATTTTTTCCCCCGCTAATGCTGCTCTGGTAAATAAAGATGTTGAAAGCACGAGCAAAGTACGGCAGTGCTCTGTTGTTGGCTGTAGCAACAAGCACAAATGTCTTCATTTACTCCCATCATCTCACCCAGAGAAGACTCAATGGATTCATTTTGTTTTTGACGGAAATGTCCCCACAACACTGGGTAAAGTGATGTGTGTGTGTGTGTGTGTGTGTGGACTGCTTCATGAACGAGGGTCAGACTCAGTACAAAGCCGGAGTCACTTCAACACAAAAACTGACGCTGGATCAGAGTCCACTGGCTGTGACCTGACTTCACATGTGGCAGCGGTAAGTTTTTATCATGTTTATGCTGCTTTGCTGTGTGTTTAGTCGGCTCGATATGGCGTTAGCATCGCGGCTAATATGAGTAGCATCTACTTCATGCTCACGCATGTAATATTGAGGGAGAGTCAAGATAATGTGTGTAAACGTTAAGCCTCATATGAAGATAATGAACTAAACCCAATAGTAAACTGGATGCTGGTAAGTGTTTTTCATGTCACTTTTTGTGTGACTTCATGCTGACAGGTTTGTGTTGTCGGCTCTGTTGTTATGGACGTCTCCTCTCTCCTCTGTGATGTTGTGTAACTTAGATTAGCACCAAGCTGCTAAGTTTGTCATACCTGAAATGTGTAGTTACCTGCTGCAGAATGAAACCGACAAACTTGTATTCAGACTAAACTGGGCGTTGTGATCAGCGCAGGTATGCGGTTGTGTTTATCTGTGCTTAGAATGTAAGAACTGAAATAGTCTGTTTAGTTTGCATTACATTACATTACAAACTCAGTGGGGGGTGCAGGACATGCAGGAGGAGGAGAGGGACACGTCCATAACGACGACTGTTCTACTTTGATATCAATACAATTCATAAAATCATGTGACTACATGGGTTAACGATTTTTACTCACAAAAAGAACATTGTGTAATGTAACAATGACCATGTCACACACAGTAGGTGTTATTATAAATGTATTAGGCTCATAGCAGTGTATGATGACACATATCGTCTCAGTAGCATTTGACAGACCCTTGGTGTTACAGTTACAGTGTAACGTGATGAGATAATTGATACCAGACACTTACTGGTTTTTGAATTCTGCACTGCAACATATCACATTTATCTTTCATTTCTAATGAATAAATGTTGAATTATAGGAATTTAAAAAACAAAAACAAAAAAAAGTCAGTAAGAAGGACTGTGAGAAGTATTGATCAGAATTATTCTGTTAAGATAATCATGCTGACAGTTTCATTTAATTGGGTTTATAAATTCATCACACATACTGTCAGTAGTTATTTGTACTATACTGTATTGTAAACATTTTTTTCTTTTTTAGCAGCTGCTGCCTTCTACAAGCTGGAGAAGATGCTGACCAACAAGATGGCTGTTAGAAAAATGAGCCCCTCCACCAGACTTCATCTAAGGCTTTCCACAGCATCGTCCTTTGTTTTACACCAAACAATGTTGTTTCCATTTCTTGGAAAGCTGTGCAGGTAAACAGAATTGTAGTTATGTTGAACTCTTAAAATATGTACAGTTTGTCATGATTTACATCTTTGATTTTCTCTGTACTGCTGTACTTCCAGACTCTGCCTGGCTGACATGTTTTACAAATGCTGAAAAACCACACGTCACATCTGGTGGAGACCAACTCTTCAAAGTGCAAAGTTCCCAAAGGCCATGAGAGGAGCATGCAGAGCAAAACCAGTGAAGACTGAGACAACATTTTGTAAGTGTTACGTTCTTTTATTTGTCACATGTACATGTTGTATTTACAGTTGCACTGTCACATTTTTTTGTTGTAAAAGTTTCAACAAAAAAATAGAAAACTATTATTAAAATTATATAAATACACACAACTGATCTGCACAGTTTTTTTTGTTTGTTTTTTTTAAGTCTAAACAAAATCTTTGTGTAATACTGCACAGGGTATGTGGCTGATTTGATGGACCTCATCTTTGAGAAAGTCCTTCTGGACCCAGCACCAGACATGGATGAAGATCCAGAGGACCTGAGTGCGCAGTATGAGGAGCGAGACGAGGAGGAGGTCGTCGCCAGCTGTGTGTCCTGGTTCAACTAAGGGGAGGTCTGAATCCAACATAGCGGCCCTGGGCACCAGGAAACATGGTGAGAATCTGAAGAACCAGACTGTGACGAGGAGTGACGAGGAAGCACCAGCTCACAACACTCTGATAGGCTGATACCTGTAACGACTGAAACAAGAGGAAAAGATGTCCAGTTAGCATTGTAGCCTTGTAAACATCAATATTTGATATGTCAAACATTTTTCATATGGATTCAGTGAATTTCAGTTTTTTACTGTCATGGATAATAGGTACATCATTTGACATGTTATATGTTGTGATATATATGTGATTCAATAAATGCTTCATGGTGTAAAAATGATCTCCTGTGAATTCATGTTTAATATGCACAGTATCTACTTATTATGGGATGTGTTTCTCCATTCATGATGTTTTGTGAACACTGTAATGTTATGAACCACTGAAGTCATGTAAAGCAAATGCAAAGAATCTGACATATTAACTTCATAAATACAAGAGTTACAATAGATTGTGATTTTTTTTTCTGTCAGTATTGTGAAATAAACCCTGACAGGCTGATGCAGGACGCCGACAAAGTGGAGTTAATTCATCCTCAAGGAGTTTATTTCACAATACTGATTACTCACTGTACATTATCCTGTTTCATATACAGTAACTTACCATGATAAATACATTTGACACAAAATATTGATTTTAAAATAATTTTGCAGCTCATTCAGAGTCATTCTCATTCTAAGGTCTGTTGTGAGCACATCCAAAAAAATTAGAAAAATGTAAATATTTCAACAAAATGTAAGGCCTATGAAATTCAAACCTGACAGGCATTAGACAAGCTGTGGTGGACGAGCAGGAAGCTTTGACAAATTTCAAACACATAATGTTGGAACTTTGTAACAGGTAACCTGTAACAGTGTAGTTTACAAACCACTGCACACAGCCTCAACCTCAGAAAACTGATGATAAAATGATGTTAAATGATGATACTGAAATTTTATGAATACCAAAACAAGCTCAGTATTATATGAACTGTTTAACTGTTAACACTGTTTTGATGGCGTCTCTGCTGAGAATATTGCAGAACAAAAAGAGAATTTATTGTCAGTAATCATCAAAATATGTAACTGGGACACGTAACACCTGCACAGGTAAGAGTACTAACATGTCTCACCAGAGACATGACGGTTAACTACATGCACAAAAGACAATGTCACTTATTCGCCAAAATGTCCCTCAATAATGACCAAGCGGAGTGAGTTACACTTAGCATTATCTACCGAGCTACATTTTAGCGCTGTATCAACACACACATCGACTAATTGTAACGTACCAAAACACACCAAATTGTTACGGTGGCCCTGAGGTGCAAAGCACAACGGCAAAAGAGAAAACACAACGGCAAATCAGAAAACACAACGGCAAAAGAGAAAACACACAACGGCAAATCAGAAAACACAACGGCAAATCAGAAAACACAACGGCAAAAGAGAAAACACAACGGCAAAAGAGAAAACACAACGGCAAATCAGAAAACACAACGCAAATCAGAAAAACACAACGGCAAAAGAGAAAACACAACGGCAAAAGAGAAAACACAACGGCAAATCAGAAAACACAACGGCAAATCAGAAAACACAACGGCAAATCAGAAAACACAACGGCATTAACCAAAACGGAAAAGGTAGGTACCCTCGGGCGACATGAATCGTCGCTGATTGGACGAAAGAACTGGTCCGTCCTTTGAACCGGAAAGACAACACCGCCAGACCTCTGCGCAGAAAATCCTCTGCGCAGAGTCTGGCGGTGTACTATTACGACAGAGATTTGGTTTTGAAACAAATAAATGTGTATTTTGTGATGATATTGAAACCTTGGAGCATATATTTTTTCAATGTATGCCTCTGAAACACTCAGGGCCCCGTTTCCCAGATTCGATGTATCTTAGCGCTCTACGAAGGTCTCTAAGATATATCTTAGCAAACGAACTTCTTTTCCTGCGAGTGTTTCCCAAACTGTCTCTTAGCGGGAGCTCGTAAGGAGAGCTGCTAAGGTACATCATAAGTGTATTAATCGATGCTGCACGCATCGATTGATCTCTTATAAAGGTAAATAAATGATGTTGTAACATAACAAGTGTTGCATTAATAATTTTACCACCATCAAATATTATATTATAAATGAGTCTACGCCTTCTAAAGATCATCTGCTGAACTATTTGAAGCCTGGTCCACACATACACCAGACGAGCGTTTTAGCAGCGTTTTAGTCCTAATATGTCTGAAGCATATCACATAAAAAATGACTTACATGCACATTCCGTTATAAACAAGGAGACTAATGATGAAGCAGAGAAACGTGATCGCTGCTCACCGATAATGTTTTTGTTATTGAAAACAACAACAGCATATGTGTTTGTCTCTCTTTTTCCATCAATGTACTTCCAATGTCCATCTTTGTCAATGTACAGACTCAGATACTCTGCAGTGTCAAAACACAAAACACATATCACCATACACGCTCATAATCTACCAGCTGGGCTGTCTTTAAATTAAAATATCGGCACATATAATGTGATGAGGTGAGGGGGAGGGATTCATATTTTCCCGAAATGACACATTTCGAGGAAATGACCACTTTAGTCTATTATCTGGTGGTATTACTAATTATTACTGAGGCGGAAGAACACGATTTCAACATTAATCAACATTATAATGAACATATATAAACTGCACATGCTGTGTGTAGCTTGACCTTCACTGCAGCTGCATGGAGGATGAAATGCCAAATTCACTCTGTGGTCTCTTATTGTCTGACTGAATAGGCTCTTTCATCATATTTTAAACTAACGAAATTCGTTAAATCAAATTATTTGGTGTTTTTAAAATCATGATATTGAGCTGAAACAGATTCTACATTCCGTTCACGTTCACATGCGGCTGCTGAGCGCAGCAGATGTCTCGCACTGTGCGCTTCACTGTTCAACATAGTCGGCTTAATAAAGTTTATGATCACTCAAAGTTAAAAAGTAAAAATCTAACAACAAGTTCTCACTCACTCTGTGTGAGGCTTTGGATGGATTATTCAGGTGATTTTGGCATCTTTCTTCAGTGAGCGGCTCTTTTTGCCACAGCCTGAAGGTAAATCCATTGCATGCTGCAGTATTTCACCCAGATGTGTTTTAGATAAAGTATGAATCCAGTGTTCTTGAAACTTTGGGCTTTCACCTGGAAATGTCGCAGCAAACATCAGTCCAGTGGATTTTATCCCTCCAGCTCAGCGCACAATTTGCATCTTCATTGTTTAAATTTTTGAAGTAATTCCACACAAAGCTGCTGTCAGACATCGTGTTGTGTGTCTCATTCAGATGGTAGAGACACAATTTACTGTATTAAACGCATTAATGATCACAGGCCTTTGACTTCGTGACTCTTTGTCCTTTAATTAAAGCGCCTGATGTGCTTGGCGGAAAACACATAAGAGCAATAAAACACACACCAGCCCGCATGAAAATTAAACCGTAAAAATAATATAGCAACACAGCGTACTCAGAAAAAAACATATCCTCAGCTATTTAGCTCAAATAAATAAATAAATAAATAAATAAATAAATAAATAAATAAATAAATAAATAAGCAATATTAATTATTGTTTTTCATTAAGTTAATTTTAACCTGATGATGTAATTTACGTAAGCAGCCTTGATGTGCGCTATACTAAAACTATCCATTTGAAAAGCATAATTTTGGCCTAATAAAGCTAAAACTGTGTTAGGATGAACGGAGCGCATCACTAAGAGGCAGCTTATGAGTGGTTCAGACCACTCGTCTTAAGATATATCTTACAGAAGATTTATCTTAGCTAAGTAGACTCTGGGAAACAGCCCGTAAGCTTACCAGAGACCTTAAGATACAACTTAGGAAGCACGTAGCGCTACGAAGGCTCTGGGAAACAGGGACCTGGACTGATATACATGACTGGATGCACACAAAGATCCGACTCGAACCCTTTTCTCAAAAGGACATTATTTATGGTGTTGTTATGGACAATGATGAATGGGACTTTATGGTTAATAATATTCTAATCCTTGGAGAATTTTACATACACAAATGTAAATATATGAAAGTGAAACCTAAGTTTAATGTGTTTCATAATGAGTTTCTTTCCTTCACCAAAGCCCTGAACATAATGAAAGGTAAATATGCAATGAAACTTTTCAGTTTATTTGAAAAATATGATCTAAAACAAAAGCCCTAGCTAAACGTTTTATTTAATTTTAATTGGTTTATTTCATTTATCTCATTTATTTATTTCATTTCATGGATGTTATTCTCTCATTCTCTCCTCTGCATTCTCCCTATGCACCTGCTCATTTGAAACGTTAAAAAAGATGTAAGCCATGTTGTTTGTACATGATTTTGTTAAATAAAGTTATATATATTAAAAAAAAAGGTCCCTTTCTTTCGTCCAATCAGCGACGATTCATGTCGCCCGAGGGTACCTACCTTTTCCGTTTTGGTTAATGCCGTTGTGTTTTCTCTTTTGCCGTTGTGTTTTCTCTTTTGCCGTTGTGTTTTCTCTTTTGCCGTTGTGTTTTCTCTTTTGCGGTTGTGTTTTCTCTTTTGCCGTTGTGTTTTCTGATTTGCCGTTGTGTTTTCTGATTTGCCGTTGTGTTTTCTGATTTGCAGTTGTGTTTTCTCTTTTGCCGTTGTGTTTTCTCTTTTGCGGTTGTGTTTTCTGATTTGCCGTTGTGTTTTCTCTTTTGCCGTTGTGTTTTCTCTTTTGCCGTTGTGTTTTCTCTTTTGCGGTTGTGTTTTCTGATTTGCCGTTTGTGTTTTCTCTTTTGCCGTTGTGTTTTCTCTTTTGCCGTTGTGTTTTCTCTTTTGTCGTTGTGTTTTCTGATTTGCCGTTGTGTTTTCTGATTTGCAGTTGTGTTTTCTCTTTTGCCGTTGTGTTTTCTCTTTTGCCGTTGTGTTTTCTCTTTTGCGGTTGTGTTTTCTGATTTGCCGTTGTGTTTTCTCTTTTGCCGTTGTGTTTTCTCTTTTGCCGTTGTGTTTTCTCTTTTGCCGTTGTGTTTTCTGATTTGCCGTTGTGTTTTCTGATTTGCCGTTGTGTTTTCTCTTTTGCAGTTGTGTTTTCTCTTTTGCAGTTGTGTTTTCTCTTTTGCCGTTGTGTTTTCTGATTTGCCGTTGTGTTTTGCACCTCAGGGCCACCGTAAATTGTTGACTTACCATCAGAAATGTCCTGCAGCATCCACAGAGTTTGAACTTCTGCAGGAGCTTCTGTCTGTGTCACATTCTGGATCAAAATCGGATGCTTGAATTTCAGCGCGTCTGAGAGCAGCCGTATCCGTGTCCAGCATCAGGGTTGGCCCCTCACGCCCACTTCCTGAGAGGGGCGCGACTGGGCGCGACTAGTCACAGCTTATTTGCATTTAAAGCTACAGGCACAGAAACAGCTCGTTTCTAGAGAGGCTGAAATAGAGGGATTTAGAGGCCTGCTGATCTGTATGATCTGAGTGGTGTTTTATGAAAGAAACTTCAAAAGCATGTTTTGAGGACCTCTGAGACATATAAAAACTTATCAGAAAGGGGCATAATATGAGACCTTTAAAAGCTGGGATCCAGACACATGCAGAACTGAAAAATGTCAAAATGCTGGGAGTCACAGACCCAGTAGGCACTGATTTCACAGCTGATTGCTACAAACAAGTTAACCTTAGTTTACAAGTTGTCAAAATGAAACCTTGTGTACTGTTAGCTGCCTTCTCCCCTGTGCATGGCCGTGATGCATATAATCTATCGGTAAAATACATCCAAGTTTTCTTGCTAATTGAAGCAACATAGCTAATCCAGTTGTTATTTTCGGTTAAAAGTCCACTTGCTGTCATTGTGAAGGAGGACAAACGCAACTCATTTAGAATCAGCTGTGCAGTTTTGTTGCATTTAGTATAATAAAGATAATTAGCCTGGTGTCACTCCCAACTCATCAGATACTGATGTTTTGTCACCTCCTTTTTGTGTTGCGAGGCGATTCAGTGACATCACATGACCTATGTTACGTAGTTATTGTAAACCCAAGTATAGTCTTATCCTTAACCTAACCAAGTTTTTTTTGCCTAAGCCTAACTCAGAGGTTTTTTATTGCCTAAACCTCCCCAGATCACAACCGTTTCACAATGTTAAAAGGGCTTTCTGGTTGTGTCAGATACAGCCACGAAAGGACACCTAGTGCTTCAGTGTCAGACGTAGTGTGGCAGTGACAAATCATCGGTACATGATGAGTTGGGATGACAACGTGTTTGTAAGTGATGAGTTGGGATGAGAACGTGTTGGGATAGCTTAGACTTTTTGCTCTTTTGAACTTTAATAACAATTGCCTGTTTGTTGCCACAGCTGCTATTAGCAACGCTAGCTTGCTATCACCGGTGTCTGTTCTCTGACCCCTAGCCTCCCGAGCAGGGGCTCTTGCTCACGCAGGTCACTTGGTACTGCCTTGTGGCCACAGATGCACAGATGCATTGTTTTGTCATGATCAGCACTGTCTGACTGCAGTCAGGTCTTCTTGGATCCACTCAGGTATTACACATAGTGTTAAACCAACATGAGACCTGTGGTAATACAACTGGACTTAACTGACCATATAAAATGTGGATCGAAACCTGTATGGGCCTACAGTTGGGCTTTGAGTCCTAGGGTTCAGGTGGACCTGTGAAGACTTCTTGTTAGGGCACTTCCATGAATGGTCATGAAAACTCTACTGATTGAGTCGTCAGTGAACAATGTACAAATGCAAAAAGACATGAACAAACATATGGCTGTGGAAAATAAAATTGTATGGTGAGATATTAACAAATCCCCCAGAGCTTAAAATACAGCTAATGGTAGGCAGAAGCCAAAGACGATGCTATTCAGAAAACTGATGATATAATCTGCTGTTTAAATCACTTCTCTTCCCTGGATGAATAATATTTGCAAAGGAAAAACAGATCCAGGAAACTGTATTTTCCATGGCAACAAACTGTCCATGGCTTGCATTTGCAGCACATCGTGTGCTCATTGTGAAGTCGACTCGAGAGCAGAGTGTGTTTGGGGAAGTGCATAAAAAGCAGAAGCTTGAAGGTGATGGGAGGTGTAGAAAAGTTAACAAGAAGTTGTAGCTGGAGGCTGCAGAGTTGAACAGGAAGCCGACTTGAGAGATGGTAAACTCTCTCTTCCCTAGCAACAGACAAAATTTGTGAAGGTATTCACTAGTAACAAGTAAAGTGAATTCCCTTTGTGGTTTAAGGCATTTTATTCATCAGTCAAAATGTGTGTGGGATTTTGCAGAGTAGATTTTTAATGTAGTCTTATCCTAAGCCTGGGCTATAATAACTTACAGTTTAGAGAGAGGAAACAGCATTCAAAAGAATAAAATCCTGCTCCTCTAACAACCCACGTGTGCTTTTTGTTTGGCTTCTAATACAGTTTCTTAATAGCTGTAATTCATATGATGATATGTGTGGTATTTAAGTGATACTGAGTCAAAATAATTGGTTTTATATTGGAATAAACCACAGTTCTCAGGTCACCAACATTATAATAAAATGACCAGTAGTCCTATGATGTCAAAATGACAATGTTAGAATGACATCAGAAGAACTGTGAATAGAGATAAATGGGATTATTTTTACCTCGAGATAAGAAAGTATTAGAGTGAGTGGAAGGAGATATTAGGAAAGAATGAGTTGGGGTGCAGCTTAGAGTCACATTTTTCTGAATAATAATCTTTCAGAATTTTGCCTGGAAATTAACTAAATGAATAAAATCTGTCCTAACCCCATGTTTGGACCCCGCTGCGGTACCATGCCGTTGTTCCGACAGCCCATTATTTCATCAGCTGCATAGTATAGATAATGTCCCACTAGACCAAAAGCCCATTTGTCTGAGAGCCCATTATCCCCAAAAACAAAGGCCCATTGCTACGAACTTACAAACATAACTTAAGTGATGTAAATAACATATAATTTTAACCCAAACCATGAACTTTTTCTAAACCTAACCAAGTATTCTCTACAAAAGACCACACCAAATGGTACTTTATTGGTGACAGGATTCGTAGGATGGGTTGAGGCTTGCGTACGAAGGGATGATAGCAGTTGAGGGGAGGAATGAAGGGGTGGATTGTGTGGGGACAAATGGCAGTTGACTACAGTAGGTTTGTGGTTTGGCTGGTGCGACTAGGAAGCCGGAAATTGAGACTCAGGGTGGGGGCACATCTTGATGAGCCTCAGTGTCTCATCCCCCATGTGGTTCTTATTGCAAAAGAAGGAAATAAACGGGAGAGAGGTGTGCCTATATAGGTATGAACAGGTGAACAGAATAGAGAGGCACGGGTGATTGGGTTTGTGAGAGAATGGAGTGATCAAGTAATCAAACTGCAACCATTTCACATTAACCGTGTGTCTATTATTGTTACCATAATGATGAAGGTCACCTAACTATTGTTACCATGAATGTCAAACTTTGGAACAATGGGCCTTTGGATCAGAGGGCTTTTGTTTTTGGCATCATGGACCATGGGACAAATGGCCTTTTGGTCCATTTGTTGACATTTTTTGGATTACTGGGGTTTCTGAATAATGGGCTGTCAGAACAATGGGCAGTCCCCACACCACCTGGACACCAATATTGACTTTTAGAGACATTAAAAACGGTCTCCATAGTTGAAGTTAAACACTTCGTACACCTCTGCCTCCATGAAATCCAAATCTCACTGTGCTATAGTAACATCATACTCGCTGTTTTCCTGCTTTTGGGAGTGAAAGTAAACATGTTGTTTACATGTTAAAGATATTTCAACAATGTGAACACCAGTGCTATCATTTTTCTGCAGAGAACAGTCAGTTGTCCCCGCTGCAATAAATCTGTCAACTCACAATATCCACTTTGCCGCCCTGTCTTCTTTCAGTTTGTTTTCCAAAACTCATGGCAAAAGTGGCAGATCCTCTCCTATAAAAACTGCAATCTTGGTATCTTTCCTGCATATTTCCCAAATCGTGATAAGAGGCACCCGCTATTTTGTGATGCACAGCATCGAGTTTTGCCTGACGTTTTATATATGCTTACATCAGTGATAGTATTGTGTCAGAACGTGGGAGAATGATCAACCACATGCTACAGGTGAAAATAAAGTGAGATGTTTATTACTGATTGGTGCTGAAGAAGGCTGCGTTATGGTATTTGTCAAGAAAGGCACGCTTGCTGGTGCTATTTCTTCTTTTTCCTTCAATAGAAAGCAATGGGGAAGACAGATGGTGGGTAGGCAGACACGAAGAAGAAATTGGCAGGTAGAATATAAATGAGTCTGCCAGCCAGTTGTCAGTCATCAGCCAGGGAAGAAAACAGCCAAACAGTCAAACAATCAGCCAGCCAGGCAAGCAGAGACCCTGACAGTCTTTAAACCAGTCAAACAGCCAGATGGGAAAAAATAAAACAAGTCGATTGAGAGAGAAGTTAAAACCCTGTCAGCTTTATCACCTCTGCATACCTGGTCAATTGCATGAAGAGGGTGTGACTGTTGAATTTCAGAGGGTTCAGAAAAATTGTCTTGTGTAGCTGTGGAGGGAGGGGGTTTCGGACGCTGTTTGACCATCTGAAAAGCACTTCAGTTGAAGCGTACTGATGCCTTGAGAAAATGTCAGCCGCCACTCAGTAAGATAGGAAGAGAGACAGACTGAACTTTTGAAACTCCAGGGAATATACTGTAGGCCTGCAGAATACCTAAAATTGAATTTATTTGAAACATGCAAATAAATCTGGGGTGCTCAATTCAACATCACATTTGTTTGTGTGGTAGCATTCTTTTCAGTGGTAACGGTTTTCTTATTAAAATATATGCACACAAAACAACAATAATAAAACAACAATTTCATTATTTATCTATATATATATAAATATTGTATGTAGCATGAAGGAAACAGAACTTGTTGTGCAATCATGTATTGTGTAATGATAATAAATGACCTGGATACCTTGAAAAACAACAAGCCTGCCAGTGAATGAAGCTATGAAATTCTGGACGTATTCAAATGTCCAGCTGGCCAACAATACACTGATTGAAGCCAAATGCAGTGTTTTGTTTTTGCAACACATCCTGATACCAAAACACCAGAATAGGTCGATTGTCAATTAGTCTCAAAACGACAGATTACCTGCAGAGAGTACCGTCTGTGGCACGCTTACAGGACCTCAACCACATCACGTAAGTCATTTGACATAAACCACGTAACTTTATACACACGGTTTACATTGTGAAACAGTCACAGTTTGGTTAGGTTTAGGCAGTAAAACTACTTAGTTAAGGTTAGGCAAAGATTGTGGTTTGGGTCAAAGTAAGTACAAATGTCATGTAATGGAGGTGACGTCACTCGTGCAACAATATAACTTGTGTGACACAGATGGTTTAAGTTAGAAAACGGTCGCAGTTTGGTTTGGTTAAGGCACGAGAACTACTTGGTTAGGTTTAGGCAATAACAATACTTGGTTAGGGTGAGGAAAATGTCGTGGTTTGGGTAACTATGTTGAAGATACAAAAAACAGCACACACATCCAAAAACGATGAGTGCCGGGTGCTGGACAGAAGAAAAGTACAAAACATAAGTCCGCACACCAGAAACTGTTCCTTTGAGGATTTTTTAATGGTATCACCACATAACTATGTTACATATGTAACAAGATTAAAGTGACATCACTGGCACGACGAAAGCTACGCGACAGATGTCACCCCCACAATTTTAAGTTTGTCAAAAGATTAAATAACTCTACTTTTCATTTCACACGGAACTCAAAAAAGTGTGAAAGTCCTGTGCATGTTTGAGCCATTCATTCACCACACCTTTTCCTCCTCCAAACGCAGACTTTCTCAACCTTACACTTACACTACAACACCGCCTCACACGCATGTTTTTCTGGTGACAACAGGCTAGATGGGCAGCGAATGAAGCTATGAAATTCTGGACATATTCAGATGCCCAGCCTGCACACAATGCACAGATTGAGGCCAAAAGCACGGTTTCATTTTTGATGCAAACCCACTATTAACATGCCAGGATTTATTTTGTTAGCAGTACACTGCCAACCTTAACATTGTTTCTATTCTTGTCTTACTCCCACCCCCACTTCTCAAGATGCATTTTGTGAATTATGGTGTAAAGTGAAAAAAAAAAAAAAAAAAAAAATTAATGTTGAGGACATATTCAATTCAATTAATTTCTTTAATACTGCAAAATGTTATAGAAATGATATAACATTTCTCTCACATTATTTCCTCTTCCCCTACTCCTATACTGTCATATTTACTAATTTTCTTCTTTTCTATACTGCATCATTTTTCCTTTCATTTCTTCTCTGCCCTCTGTCACCCTTTCCATTTCTCTGTAATTGTCAGCATGCACAGTTTACATATATGTCTGTAAGCCTGAATAATTAGCATCTATTACAGTAATGATTGGGTGGTTGGAGAGAATAGGAGAATGGTGCTATTTTTAATTTTTCTTTTCCACCCACACCCTTGTCTCTTATTTCTTATATGGATTCTGTAATTTCAAAACTGGGACCCTGAAACATTTCTAATCTTCAACCTATTTTTTCCACAATAAAATGACACATCTGTACAGTACAGTCAGAACACTATTATGTAATCTCCCTATTTGACTTACGTCGGTATTGCAAACATGTTTAGGAGATTGAAATGTAAATTCACTGGAAAATGCAAATGACAGTTCTTTGTGTTTTTCACATTTTCCAATGAGCACAACGTTGACAGTGAAACACCAAACAGGATAACAACTTGTACATGTTAGCCAAAACCAATGTCATTCCTGGGCTGCTGCATTGAACCCTCATATGAGAGCATAAACATAAATACAAGATAATAACGGCACTTGTAATGTAAAAAGACTTGCAGGTGAACAAAAGTTGGGTTCTTATAACACAAATTACCATGAAAAATGTCCTTGCCTACCTTCTGTGATTTAACTTATCACTGTGCTCTAGTGATGTAGAGGTGTACTTCAGGTCGTTTCAATACGCTCTCACATCACTGTTGGGTGTGGTTACAGGTGCAACAGAGTACACTTCAGATGGGTGAGGTCAGACATTAGCAGACATGAAATTTCAATCAGAGACTGAAGCACTGTTTTCCAGTCTTCAACTGTTTATGTCATTAGTGTGGAAATCATGGAAAACATTTTTTAGGCATGACTTTGGTGCCTTGAGTCTGAAGGGATGAGAGAGTGGAAGCTCTGAAATCAGCACAAAGCTGCAACAATTCACCAGCAGTTTCTCATTGTTGTACAAACAAAATCAAGTGTCATGTGACATTATTTAAAAGGCATGAAAATTCTACACATGGTGGATTAATGCTGATGCCACATGCTACATGCCCCAGCCTGGGAACCAGACAAACACGCCACAGCAGAATTCCACCAGCCTTGGATCTAGTTGGCCCAATTAGTACCTTTTATCACTATGGGGTTGGTTCTGTATGATGACTGATAGAGGAGTGTCACCAGTCCAGATCTGAAAAGTCACATTTCACACATTTCGCTGTTCTAATCAGTTGTAGGTCTATCCAATTGCATCCAGTCAGCAGGTCTTTCCAGCGCAACGGCTCAGGCTCACAAAACTCAGATCAAACTGTCACAGTAGGCAGTGCTGATGGAAATGTGGATCAAGATTCTGTCACTGAATAGCCAATTTCTCTCCTCCTTTTCCTCCTTTTCAGAAAATATTATGGTGTAAAACAAGCAGTGGCAGGACTCAGGATGTGTGAGGGGCAGGGGCAAAAAAAAAAAAGGGGGGGGGCACCAACTATACCTGGAAGGGCACAAGCATGGTGAAAGCCATGAAGGGTACCTCATCACTTTTTCTGCATTGAAGGACACCCTAGAGGGTACTGCACCCTAAAGGACCCTTTAGCATTGTTTTTTCGAACCTGATGGGGCATGCTTCACCCCCTACCCCACTTTTTAGTACATCAGTGAAAGGATGGCCACCATTTGTTTTTATACTTTTAAACAAAGGTCCCCTGAAAATAAGGTAAAACTGTAAAACTATGCAGTGTTTATCAAATATGGATCAATAATCTGTACTACAGAGCCTATTTCGTATCATTTTAGTGTACTATTTAGCTGTAATATGAGAAAGGTTGTAACCAGGTGGCCGCTCATCGGTGCCTTGCTTGGAAATGGACCAAGCATCACTATGTTACTCTTTTCGTTGCTCTGATTGGTTGAAGGACAATCAAATTGCATCCAGAGGCATTTTAGCCTGCAAATGTTGATAACGCTCCTTGTAAGTCAACTTTCATGGTCCAGTCCAGATGCCAGGCTGTACATGCCCCGCAAAATGTCTTTGAGGGTTGACAGCCATGTATGTTACAGGACAGCACATGCACCTGCAATTCATGTTGATGTGCTAAATCATCAACATTTCATAAAAATCGGCAAATTGCATACTGACGTTTGAAATCCAGCACTTAACTGCCAGACTTTTCTACCAGGTAATAACAGATTTATCTCCCTCTGCCCTTTTTATTGTTCAGCGCAGTCGAGCTCTCTTCATAATTATTTTTCACAAACAGCCACCACTCTTACCAGCTGTACATGAAAGCACCTACAAGACAGACAAAAGGCTAGTGCTCTCAAACAAGCACAGTTTCAGCAGAACAGGGTGCTTTCAAAAGCTCTGGAAGGTTGAACTTTTCAGAAAAGGACTGAACCATTTTTTCCCCTGCATGCCAAACAAGAGTGAAGGATGTCTCATGCTGCGTGGGAGGCCGGCCTCTCCTCCACAGCAACAACAAAGATGGACACAGAGACAATAAAAAGAACTTCTTAAATAATCTTGAAATAATCAGTTTCTATGTGCTCTTGATCAGAAATTAGGTGGCATGGACAGCTTTGTCTCCTTTACATTGAAATTAAAGCTCATAAGGCCTGCAGATCATTACCTCCTGCAATTTACTCCTGCTTTGAGGGCAGAAACATTCTGTCATTCACCAGGAGAAACAGGTGAATGAATAAAGTTTGAGAGGAAACACACACACTCCAACACAATGTGTGGGTTTGGCATGGTGACGAAAGATGTAAGCGAACACGACATAGAGAAGGTGTAGCTCATTATCACAGACACAGAGTCGGCTGTACAGTATGTGTGTGTGTGTCTGCTAAAAGTGTGCTTGTGTCAGCTTGTGTCAGTGTGTGTGTGTGTGTGATGGATTTTGTGCTAGAGAGTAAAGAAAAAGAGTGTGTGTGTGAGAGAGTATAGAGGATTTATTCCACTGAGAATCAGAAATGTGTGTGGTGATTTCCTTATTATCCAGAAACAGATAGATAGTGCCTCCTCCTAAGTGAGGATCAGATTTAGCATTAAGATAAAGGTTACAGTACATACCCACAGAGAAATGATTTATTCCTCCACAGCCACATTTCATATCTTCATCTAAAGCAGCACGGCAGAACGTCCTGAATTATCTAAATGAACAGCTATACTTAAACACTTCAAGAAATGCAAATACCCTTCATTAAGTATGAAAAAATGCAAAAATAGTTCCACAAATGAGTGTCTGCCATAAACACTCAAAATGAAAATTAATCTTGCACACTGTATCTGAACAATGCAGCAACTTCTAGTAAGATTAAATTAGTCAAATATAGTTGTCAAGGTGTAATTTTGCGTTCGTAATTTGCTCATATTTGGAGTTTAATCACATCATCAAATAAAACTACACAGGATGATGTTTTGCCAGGAGGAGACACAGAGACAAACAACCAAGACAAGAAAAGACAAATAGTAGAAAATCATTGTTAATGGAAATGAAGCTGCGGGTTCAGTGACTTGCTCAGAGACAGAAGCACATTTCTCATTCACTTCAGAACCCCTCCACTCCCAAATGTGTTCTATTGTTTGCCTGCTAAAAAATTCTAACCTTGACTACATGGATGCTAGTTATAGTAAAAGGGGTGAAAAAATGTTAAAAAACATACATATTACCAGTTTGAGTTAACTAAAGCTCCCGGCACTCACTGGGGGAAACTGTTAGTGACTGTGGGTTAGACTGTGGGAATGAAAGGTAAACATTAAGATTCCTCAAGAAAATGGGTGCTGGTTGGTGGATCAGATACATACCCATTAAACAGACTCATAACACTGTTACTTCATCTTTTATTGTGTGTGTGAGAGGATATCTGAGGAGATTTTTCAGCCATTACCAGTGTAACTACACCGGTTTGCTGGTTCCTGTGCAGTGGTGGATAGAGGGCACCTACCATGTTTCTTTTTATAATTTTTATGAACTATTTTTGATCCAAACTAGCTCAAATGTTTACAAAGAGCAAAGTTAAATGATCAAAAATTTGAGTGTGCTTTGGGGCTGCAGATATTCCACTTGCACATGGCCACAAAGAGGGAGAAAGAGCAGATGTGCTTCCAGCCCCGTTTCAGGTTTTTTTTTTTTACTTCTTATCTGGGAAAACCATGTTAAACAAAATATTAATCATAGCCAAGTATTTTTACATACATTAAAACATGTTTGGAGGTGAACTTTGCGATTTTTGTAGAGAGATGATTAAAAGAGCAACACTTCCTCAAGCTGTTGCTCCAGTTTCATTAAAAACGACCAGTATTTAGTACTAAGTGTTAAAATCTTTACCTTGCCTTCTTGTGAGAGATGCTGAACAAAGATCAGATTTTTCACTGAATCCTGAGAACAAGTTTGTGAATCATTGGATTTCTTTGTTTTAGCAATTCCATCCACTAGTTGTAACATGGTAAAGATGCCAAGGTGATGTTATTTAAGGATAGCAGGTAATCAATATGCACGTCAGGTAATACCACCACTTGTTTCTTTTCCCTCAACTACTTTGCAGGTCTGCTGTTCTGCAGTGCTACAGCAAACTCATCTGCTAAGTGTGTGTGTGTGTGTGCGTCTGCGTGTATTTGTGTGTGTGTGTGTGTGTGTGTTGATATTTTAGTTGTATTTGATCCTGCAGGTTTTTTATGTAACGATGTCAAATGGAGGGCAGCTGTGTATTAGTCTGTATGTGTTAATGTGTGTGTGTGTGTGTGTGTGTGTGTGTGTGTGTGTGTGTGTGTGTGTGTAGCTGAATCTTTAGTTGGATGAACAGCAGAAAATACTTCTGAAGCAACTTTTTTACCTTTCCTGCTCTCACTAATGAAGATGAGGCTGCTGTGAGAGTGTTTCCTGCCCCAATGAGACAGAAGATAATTGGTGCGTTGTCTTAATTTGTCACTCCATTCACTCCGTATAGTGTATGTCAGATATCAGATCTCTCTCTATCTCTCAGTCACATGCACGCGTACTGTAAGCTGCAAATAGGCATAATAAATGCACAAGATAAGGATTGAGTTTATCAGCTAAAATTGATTTTTTTAAGCTGTTAATTTTGCACATATTATGATTCCTTTGCCTCAGTGATTAGGGCCCGATAAGTGTGACAAGATGTATTTTTCAGGTAGAGAGAAAGAGTAGTGTCTTGATTAATAATTTTCTGGGTTTTCCCCCTGAGGCTTAACCTTAACTGAACAAATTCATACAAAATAAAAGCTGTGCTAAACATGGCTTTGATGCATACTCCTTTGTTTGTTGAATATCTACTACTTCACTCAACTGTGGCATTGAAAAATTGCATCAATACGATGATAATGATTAATGATCATCAGTGATCATTAAAGGTCAGGGCAGAAGGGATGAACTCAAACACACAACATCAATATGTTGGTGATGAAATGTTTGCTAGGGAGAAAAAAATGAAATAGGCCTAATCAGCATGTTTATAGTAAACATTCAAATGTGTTCACATTTAACAACAAAAAAAAAAAAAAAAAAAAAAAAGCAACAAAAAAGATGGTATGATATCGAGTCGAGAGGAATATTTGTTTCCTGTCAGAGTCATGTGTCATGCAGTCCCTCCAGGAAGTTGTAATGTTGTGATCGCAACAGTTTCTGTAAATTCAAACAAAGCCTGAGAATTCTGCATGATCTTGCAATTTTGTCCAATCACAGCAGCTTATCTTCAAATTTGATCAATCACCATAGCTTCCAACAAGTTCCACCAATTATAGCAGTCCCCTGTGCAAACGTAATACACGTACAGCTCAATGAACCGACTCAATGTCTTATTATTTACTATTTTTTGTATTTTTATTCGTTCATTTTGTCACAGGTACTGAAAAGAGCACAATGTTTGACATTGTGACGGACATTTATTGAAGCTGTATGTACTTTTATATTTTAGAATTTTGTGTTTGCTCCTCTGACCAAGTTTGAGCTCCAAAAAGATTTTGCTCCTTCGTGGAATATCCCCCAGATGCACTTCTTCATTTACAAATAAAGCATATTTTGTCAGAATTTTTGTAATCCTGAACCTTTTAGGCGAGACGATGAGAACAGAGTGTGGTTTTTATTCTCCCTGAAACAAGCTGTCTTTGATTTTTAATGAATTATTTTTTAAAAAAGTAGTGTGTCACAGTGTTTTAGAAGCACTTAAAGACAAGCTCAACTTGTCAGCTCAACTGAATTTAAAATTAATCAAATAAATATGATACTGCAGCTATTTTGCATATTTTTTCCATTTTTTCTAAAGTTGATAAAACTGCTTTTGGTGTTGCTAGGAGACATGCTGTCAACCTCTGTAACACACTACTGACAGGAAAATATTTCTGTTTATTTACTGTCTATCCTACGAGCATTGATACAGTCCACAAAGCTGTGGTGCTGTGGCAGTGTTGGGGCGAAAATGCCAGTCCTGTCATTATGACTTCACTCATGAAGTGGAAGCTAGTTCACGATAGCACTGATTGTTCTAGATATTATGCCTGCATGTTTTTTCAACATCTTCATTACTGGTTGCACCAATGTTGTGTAAGTCCCACTTTAAGAAAGCAGTGTGGGTCTAGCTAGTATTAACTGTCTTACTTTTTTGGGTCAAACAGGGAGATAGCGACAACCAGACTACTCACAGCAATGGTTTTTCCTGTAACCTCAGCACCCCATATGTTACTTCAAATCACAGAGTAATGCACAGAGCAACATAAAGAGTGCTGTAATCACAGATGGCACTGAGCAAAATGTAAGAAATGTTGCCCCCCAGCTGGTTAACTGCCTGTTACGTTGTTAGGAGTAAACTATTTTTAGCGGCCAGCCAACCACACCATTCAAATGACAGTATAAGGTTGAAGCTGTCACTGCAGAAAAATAAATACACTGTAGATTTATTCTTTTTGGAACATAAATCAAAGCAAACACTAACACATTTCTGAGCAAAAATTAATTTTACTTTCAGTTCTGCTTCAACGACTGATGTATTAGCCAGTATAGTGGAGAGTAAAAGGAAAACCCATTGTCAGAAAAGGAGGAGGTGGTAACCCAGGCACTCACATAATCATGCAGTACAGGAAAAACACCCTAATCCACTGAACCAAAGTGCATCCATTCAAGGTCAAGCTTGTGTTTTCCCACTTGGGAGCGGAATCAGGAAAATGAATGAGTACAATCATACACCGCTAATACAACAGCATAATAGAGAGACGCTGAAATAATGCAATTAAATTAAAGCGCTCATGTGTAAAAGACTATCCACTCAGTTAGGCTGGGGGAGAAACAGGAGCATAATCAACAGAGACATTACAGAGGGGCGAATCAATGGTCTCTATTCTGCGCACTTTATTTGGGATTTATTTTTTATGATGATTTTGCTTTATTGGCCGGTATACAGCGGAGCAGGGGAGGAAATGAGAGACAAAGGGATGTTATGAGGCAGATTTAAACCTCTGGCACTGCAGATGAAGGGTTGGTGCCTTCACGCGTTCAATCCGTGAGGACAGATCACTTTTCTTCTGTTTGTTACTGCCAGTGACAGTTGGCTGACATTTCAATTCACACTGGTGTAAAAATATACATCTTTTGCATATAGTGAAAAGGAAAAAGACATTTTATATACTGGTTATTGGCAATGATGGTGCCATGCTATAAATGAGGTTCAGGCTCCGATCAGAATTAAACTTATATGACATTTGATTTTCTTCACAATTTCAGTTTAGTCAGTGGTCTCTAATTAGATGTCCTTTTTATGTTCCAGTGCCTCTATTAATAGTTTGGCACTTGTAGGTATGTTGGAATCCTGGGTCCATATGTTCAAAGGATTCTTAACACTCATTTGCAGTTCACCTTGAGGTGTTAGACACCCTGGCCTTTAGGGTTTTTGATGATGATCAGCTGTATTGAAGAAGACAGGTCATTAGATAGCCTTTGACCCAAGGAATCCAATGGGGAAAGCCAATGCAATAGCTGTTCTTATCCAATCAAGCTATATATCAGAAGGTTGAACCCTCAGGTCCCAGGGGGCAGATGGTGGAGTCATGGCTGAGAATACCTGGAGCTGATATGTAACAGTCCAATGAACAGCCCAGTGAAAATATATAAAGGTGTACTGGCCAGTCCAGTTCATGTGAAAGTGCACAATCATACATTACGAACAAATAAACTTGTGAATGCTTCAATCACTTCATTTCTCCTGTAATTTCCCTTCATCTTACTGCTGGCTGTCTAATAAGTCTGTACAGTCTGTGTAAGAACATCAAGGTTGAGTTGCAAGCCTTTAACATAGCTCCTCAACTGTTGAGAGATTTGACTAGTGTGGCCAAAATACCTGTAATTAAAGCAAATACAGAAATATAACTGTGTTGTGTGCAGCCAAATGATCCTGCGTTCAGATAAAAAGTAGATTATGTTAAGACTTCATCTGGTGAAAATAAAAACAACACAGCAAATAATGTACATGCTATTGTTGTGTTGGAACAAACTTTGTTGCCAGTAGACCAACATCGGATTAGATCCACTGGTAACACTTTATTTTCAGCCCATTCATTCCCCAGTCATCAAATAACGACATTTTGTCATGCAACTTTGTCGGCAACTCATACAAACACATAAGGTGCCTTTAGCATTTGTATTACACGCACTGAGCTTTCAAGTTGTGATGCAGAATAAAGAGCGAGGAAGTCCACGTGTGGAGGAGGTGGGGTGGATTTTTGGCTCAAACGAACACAGGACTTTCACCCAGACTGATATTAGTGAAACCAAAATGTTATTAAAAGGTACATGTTATGTGTGTCATGTGACTTGCATCCTATGACTGCTGTCTTGTGACGTCACGTGACGTATCTAACATAACTTACTTATTTTAGACCAAAACATGATCTATTCCTAAACCTAACCAAGTAATTTTTGTTGCTTAAGTCAACCCAACCAGCGTCCATTTCACAATGTTAAATAACTTTAAAAGACATGTGTCATACAGCTGCTAAAGGGTGTTTTTTGAATTGGTATGAGACACCATGGGGAATGACAAAGCAGTCTCAGTCACCCCAATGAACTGGGGTGAGGATGGGTTGTCATTTTAGTGGTTTGTAATTTCTAATAATTTTCCTCCTTCCTCATAGAGAAAATAGGATTGCCCTTGCTCCATTCCAACCCAAATTAACATAATTAATTTTCACTTACACCTTCACTCCATAGATATTGAATTGTACTCTTGCCTGTAGACAAATTTGCTATTTTTGCATGTACAGCTTACATGCTGTGCACTGACTAAGGTTTTGGAAGTGTACCATCTGAACATCATGTCTATTCCCCCTATAATTACTACCAAGTTACATAATTCTTCCAGGAAACTTCTTGGACATTTTTGGAAAATTAATAGATTTTTGTAGAGGGATCTTTCATGAATATGTAGTGTTCAGCTTTATAATAATACATAATGATTGGTCAATTTGCTCCACCTGATCTGCACACACCGTGGTGACAAGTTTTTGTTGTCTGAAGCCATTTGTATGCATCAGCTTAATGTGGCATTTGAATTGCATCAATGGAGTCCTGAGTCTGTTAGGTCCGATACTGACCTTTGTTAATTAAATGCACTACACTTATCTGGCATGTTGATGTCAACAAATCGTGATAAAACTACAAAGTAAATGCCCAGATCTGCTTGTCTCATTGAGATAGCAAGTATTAATTACAGATCATCACTTTTCCTGGGGGGAACTCTACAAGCGTGCTGTGATATTCTGTTGTACCACTGCCTTTTCATATGTGAGTGTGTGTGTGTTTTCAGCCTCTAATTGTCTGTGTTTCTGGTGTGTAGGTAGATGCCAGCAGCACCAAGCGATCAACGACATGACTTCAAGTATCACTAACGGCCAATTTCAATCCGTGACCTGACTTTCATGTCACTAGAGAGATCAAAACAAGCTGCTGTGAGCTGGCTGCCCCGAGCAACACAGAGGTCAAATTACTAAGAACCAGGAAGAAGGATATACACAGAAGTGTCCTGATTGGATGGGAGGATTGGTGACCTTGGCAACTACCCATTATCAGGAGCTCCCAGTGGGGGAGGGGAGATGGGGCAATCTGAGGTTTACTCCCCTGGAGGTAGAGGCAGAGAGGAAGATAACCTGAGGCAGGGTTTCTCCAATCCTTTTCAGGAATCTCCCAGCTTCCATCCTATCGTTCCCATCCTTGCGGCTGTCACGGTAACGGTTACCATGGCGCTGAGTTGGCAGGATCACCTTGTCACCTCTTGTTCTCTCTCTCTTTCTGTGTTTCCATCACTTTCTCTTTCTCTAAATGTCACTAAATTAAACACACAGAAACATACTCCCTCGGTATTCTATTTATCCTTGAAACACACACACACGCAGGCTTTACAGTGGGATGCTCAGAGGCAACAAGAGGTGACGACAGAAGATTAGTGGGGAAGATCAAGTGGAATTCAAGGTCGCTACTCTCATCAGATTCAGGCACAGAGCTTGGGAGCAGGGGGAAGAAGGTTTGAGTTAGGTTTTAAACGAATCTGAGAATATTTTAACACCTAAAATACTGAAGCCAGAATAATCTACACACCCCATGTCTTTATAGGAGGTGCGCAATTAAAGAATTATGGTAAACAAAATAGGAAGCAATACACGTCTTATTGTGCTTCCCTTTCATTTCCTTACAACAACAAAAAATGTTTTCTATGCATTAATCTGTCGTGTAATGTGCTGTCACAAGCTCCAATAAGCCAGTAAATGACAGATAAAGAACATATCAACATGGTGAGTGTGAGCATACTATACACAAGACATCTGAACAAATTCATCATTTCAAAAAATCAACCTTTCAATCTATCTATTCAATCTCCTGGATTTCTGGGTGGTGATGGTTGTAGTTGCCTCATTGGGGTCATCAGGTGGCACTAGGGTTGGGCGATGTCTACAGATGACGATGTCCACAGTGAACCATGACAATGGATGACGATGATATTGCTGAGTCTAAAAGGGTCTTTGTCCCGCCGCCACCACCAGTCCGCAACTTAGTTGTGTTAAAAATAAAATAATAAAAAATGATGTGGTGATGTAGTGCAATGAAACAGCAGCAACAGCTTCAATTTATTTTCTCTCTCACATGTCATATGAAACATAGGCAACAACTCTATGGCAACTCTGAGGAGATACAATACCTCAAATACAGCAGGCTTTTAAATCACAATGTTATGAGGGTCAGTGATCGATGATTGTCAGTCATCGTGATGGACGCTCAACCCAATCATTGTGGGCCTTCCTTCACTGGTGTTTGATTAAAAGGGCCACTTACCTCCCTGGTTAGCAGCTTATGTCTCGTTGAATATTACCTGAGTTTTCAAAATCCTGTGTTTACCTGATGATCTGACATAGACTGCAGCAACAGGAACTCAAATGTATTATTTGGGATGGATTGCTCGCTTAGCTTTCTTGAGTGGTGGTAGGGGTAATTACCTCATTGGAGTCATTGGGTGGGCACCCTCCTTCTCTGGCTTTTCATTGATAGGCAAATGACCCCTTTCAGAGGGCTCAGTGATGACACCTGATGTCCCAGGTGTGCTCCACTCCCCTTTTAACCCTTCCTACAGGTTGATTGCCACATAACAGCCCAGGTCTGGTGCTTCCTCTTTAGCCAAAGCCAGTTGCTGCTAGACGGGGTTGACTCCGACAATGTCCGTGCAACTTGCTGTAGGGTTCACCCTCGAACTACCATCTCTTTCAGGGGCCCGGTGGTTGATTTGGCCGCAAATAGTTGATTTTCACACTGCAGGAGCGAAAGTCACAAAAACTGTAAGATAATTAACTTGGAAAGAGGAGACAGTCATTTGCAGGCTAAAATCTGAAGGTGACTCATTGAGTTGACGTGCACAACAATCTGTGCCAAAAGTATTTTCACCGCAGAAATAGTCAGTTCTTTGTACAGTAAAGTGCTGCATATTGATCACTGTAACACACTGTCCAGTATGTTTGAGCCAAATGGGCACCAGCAGTATTACAAATTGTACTGATTATGTATTCAAAAGATGAATATACAAGTGCTTGTTCATAATACCAAAGCACTACAGTGTGGCACAAATACACAGCATTTTGCACTGCTGATTATGTATATAAGTGCTTGTGTGGGTGTGTGACCATGACATCAAAACAGAGTCGCAACAACATGGTACATGTTTGTGTCAAAAATACTACAAAGCATTTAAAATAATAAATATGCATGTGTGTGCATGCATGATTATTGTGTGGGTCTGTTCATTACATATGAGCACAAATCGCTGTAACAACCTATGATTTAATGGAATTCAAAACTATTGTATGCCATTTATTATGTGTGTGTGTGTATGTCCATTTCTACAGATCGCATAAAACAAAATAACAATATCGCAGAGTGAGCTGCAAATGTATTCTAATGAGAACACATGTAAGATCTGGATAAGAACGCCAGCTTCAAACAGAATACTTCATGCAACAACTTGCACTTGCATGTTTACAGTTAATAAATGTGGCAGTTGTAATAGGTGTGGAGTGCATTTCAGATTCTTGTCATCCTGTATTATTATTAAACCTTCAGGATTGGGAGATGTTGAGTTAGAACTTTTAAAAAAAATTGTTTAAAACATGACAAGCAACCAGGCTTTATGACAAATAATATATATATAGAAATCTACTTTTTGAAGGAAGTCACAAAAGCTGAAAGTCTCCCAAATGATGTTGCCTGATCATAGGTCAGAGTCTGCATGTCCCATTGGAATTTTTGGCTATTCAAAAGGTTAATGTTTTGGCATGGAGTTGATTAGATTGCCCCCAGTAACAACACCATTTCATTGTCTCACTGCAATGACATGGCTACTATGGGGACTATCATCATGACACATCAATACAATTTATGCATTTCACATATTGTGTAGGGACCCCAGTATACAAGAATATTCAAACACACTGTTTAATAATACTAGAACTGCATGGTTTTTGCTCCAAACTGTACAGGATTGGCACTGCATGTGGGCATGCCTGTAAAGGGGAGACTGGGTAACCACAGAGCATATAACACATTCAGATATCTTGAGATGAGAGGTCAAAGGACCCGTTTGAAAATGATGATGCCAGTTTTTTTCCCTTGCCAAAATTTTGCCAAACTTTTGAGCGTTATTTAGCCAGTTTTAGCAAGCTGGCATGACATGGGTGGTACCAAATAGATGCTTCATTTAGTTTTATATGATACCAGTATCTCCACTGTAGCCTTAAAACTGAGTCTGCCACAGCCTATGGAAGACAGACACGATGAGATGTAAGTATGTCACATACTCAGTCCAAAGGCATGATCCCCTCCAGTTTACACTTGGTGGAGATAATAAGGGATAATAAACAAATCGCCTCAACTATATTGTCCCCTGTGGATTACCGTAATTGACTTCAGCCAATGACAGGTTGATTCCCTTCAGTGTTTTCCTGATGGGTAAAACTGAGCAGCTTTAAATCAGAAAACAAATGAGCACCTACATATGCTGCCTGTAGGAAAGGGAAATGCTGACTAAAATAAAATAAAAATAATAAAAATATGGCAGTACAGTTTTGTGGTGTGCAGGATGTTTTACCTCATCGAAATCTCCCACTTTCTGGAAAATGAACTGAACAGAAGGGTGATTGTCCCAGGCCCTATTAGTAATTTGTGAACTGTACAAAAATGCACAACAATAGACTAAAGTATGACTAAAATGTAGGACAAAGCTGAATCACCAACCAGGCAACTACCCGAGGGCTCCAAAGTTTTCAGGTTCAATATGTGACAATTATGTCGCCATAATTAAATTAATTGAAAATGCACAATAGAAACTTAAATGATAAAGGCCTAAAGGTAAGGGTTAATCAATTCTGCTGGCATAGATGAAAAAGGCATCTACTTTAACTTAATTAAAGGTAATTGTGTGTGTATCCTTGAGGCCTGGCAATGTGCTGAATGCATTTCCTTGTGAAAAATTTGCAAAGACATTTTCACTATCTTAAAGGCATCATGTGCAAATTTGCCTAAAAATACATCCCTCTGAATCATCACTGGTGCCCCATTAGAAGTGTGTGGTGGTGTTTGTATTTGCGCAGACCCTGCCCTCTGCCTGCTTTTCTTTATTTTTTTATGTTTTGGGTTTCAGCCTGGTTGGCAGTGGTGTGGCGCTCTCAATCAATACAATGTGCAGTTTTGAGGTTGTAACTCTGTAAAAACGTAGCAACCAACGGTTACATTGCATTCTCTGTCTCTTTCCTCTGCTCTCTGTCTGTGAGAGCTGCAGAAAGAGTTGCATGCATAAATGCAATGGGATGTGCCCGTATTTTTCGTAAATGATGAACTGATCAGTAATAAAGCAATAACGCTGCTCACATTGCCAGCCGATAAAATCAGAAGTGTGATCGCAGCAGAAATGTCAAAGTGATAAAAAAAACTTTGGTTGATCTTGTAGTATTAAGTGTAAGAATTACACTGCAGACTGGAGTTTGTGTTACAACGAGAAAAAGACAGATAGATCTGCATTTCATTCACTCGTCTCCTCTGTCTCATATCCCTCCTTGCAGTTCTGCGTTGTGGTGCATTAAATTTGAACTGGAAAGTCAGAATTTTGTCAGTTGAAAATTTGTATGATGGTGTTCAAGTTTGCTGTTGTGTAAAACATTCTAACTGTGAATTCTAAATTATGAACTATGTCTATGAACTAGTTGATTTTAATTTCCGTGAACTGAACTTTGAGCTAACTCTATTTAAGTGTGGACTTGCACAACACAGAGCAGAGGAGACTGAGGATCACTTTAGCTGTATTCACACAAAATCTGGTATTGTGTGTGTGTGTGTGTGTGGTGTGTGTGTGTGTGTGTATTTGTGCTTTAGAACGTAACTGCTGTGAAGCAACTAAAAAATACTTTCTTCCCACGCCAGTCAGCTTTCACATTATTAATGTTGTTTTGTACCCAATTATACACCATCAACATTTGTTTATATTGTTGCTATGGTGTCAAAGTCTCCCTATCCAAAGATCCCAATAGCAGTCCTCTTTCTTGTCCTTTTCAAGTGGACCCGAGTCCAAGTACGGTACACAGTGTTCACACTATTCAAACAAACTGGACTTTGGGGTCAAGTGTACTCGGATTCGAGCCCGGCTCCCTAATGTGAAAGCCCCCTGATTTAATGCTCCACCAAGTGATCAAGCGACGCGACCCAAAATGTACATTGTAATTCCACAGTCATGCAGTTATATATTTAGAAGTGTTGGTATGACCAGTCCTCTACATAGAATTAATTAAACTAATATTGGACATTCATATCCAGCATGACAGTGTTCAGCTAGAGGCAGGAAATATTATAACCGTGTTTAAAAGAATTGAAGAGCAGATAACTGAACATGTTCGGTTGTGAACATAAAAGGCTTTAGGCAATCAGGACAATAGCTTTCTGTTGGAGGCACAAAATGAAAAATGCAAGCCATGGTTCTCCACTCCTCTTCACTCCCCGGTCTCTCTGTTATAATCCTCTATTCTCTGTGTATCCATTTGGGTCATGGCTCAACACTCCACATATCTGTCGCATAAGAAGGTTTAAGGCGAAGGGAATGTCTGAGCTTTCTGCCTCATGCCGACTATTATTTAAAATGGAAGAAATTTTACACCGGGAGAAAAGAAGTTGAAGTGAAAATGAGACAGAAAGGGTGAAAAGCATGGCTGTTCCTATATGACTGTTACCTACCAGACAGAATAACAACGCAGCGTTTTAGCACCTGTATCAAAAAAAAAACAAAAAACAAACAAATACCCCACTGTACTAAGAATGAAGTAGATGGAAAGGTGAAAATAAACATGGATGGAGGAGGTTGGAATGATATGGGGTTAAATGGATACTTATCCAACTAATGGATGGTGGAGGAGAAAGATGGATGAGTGAACAAACTGATGAATGCGATAGATGAACAATAAAGACATGCATGTATAGGGATTAACTGACAAATGAATGGAAGTAGCGTGTATTTGATGGGTGAGTGGAAGCAGGCAGGCGTGATGGTACAGTAGGATGGATTGATTGATGGAAGCAGTGATGATCCAAGTTAAACAAAGCCTCAACACACAGACACACACACTGTAACCAAGCCACTTCAAATAAAAACAACCTGACGAGAAGCCGCTTAATCCTCAAGCCCTTCCAACCCCCCACTGCTACTTCTGTGGAGCTATTATGCAATCCTTTCGTACACAGACACACACTGATTGGAGTGGAATGGCAAAGTGCCTCATATAGCGGATAAATGATGTGTGCCGCAGCAGTCTGTGGAAAGAGATACAGAGGGAGGACGAAGATCGAGGAGGGGAACGATGCAGAGATAGATTAAGAGAGAGGAGGCGCAGAGATGGAAAAACAGTGTGAGCATGTGAGGTACACACAAACAGGTTAGTCACCGCTAAATCACCGCAACTTGTGGCTGCTAACTCTGTCTGTCTCTGTCTGTATTTATCTCCTTCACTAAATTATCCTCTTCCTCACTTGCAGTGTCTCCTTAATGGCAGTTGAGTTTCGTCCCCTCTGGCAGACCATCTAACATGAGGAGGTCCTCTTATCTCTTCTGCCAGTAATGCGCTTTAAGGGATAACCTGTGACATTTTCAGATAAATAAAATGTCCATTTTGCTGCTCTATATCATCATCTGATACGACACAATCATGATTCAACCCAACCCTCCCCCCAGTTCATAAGAGGGACACGTCAGGTTGAAATGACTACTTCGTTAATGTTAAGGGACATTTGTCGTCATGGTGACAATAATAAACATGTGGTTAAGGTTAAGGAACCATGTAAACCTTAACCAAAATGCTGACTGTCAGGTGAAAACAGGAAGGAACAGCAGTCTCCTGTGTTATTCAACAGTCTGATATTTTGTTGACTTTTCCACCGAACCTGACCTCTTGCCTATGCAGATCCTACAGCTACATAACAATGTCACCTGACTTCCTCCTTTGCTCCCATCAACTATTGGATGGATTGGCACAATTTCGATAGAGTCATGATTACAGACATATAAACATAGACAGCACATTTTGGATTGCACATTAACGTTGCTGCCATATTCGTCCTGGCATGACTGACCTGTGAACAAATAAATGTGAACAAGTGAGCTGTGTGTTTTTCTGGATAAAAAGCACTATAACATTTCTTCTCAACCCATTTCAATGAGTCGTTTTTATATTCCGGTTCAAGATCTACATGGAGTAAGTTAGAAAAAATGAATATAATATGACTCGCTGAAATTGGTTGAGAAATAAAGTAGTATAAAGCAGTTAATGCTGCATTTAACGTCTATGTTCATGGTTCTCGGATAATGTATCCCAATGACTTTGATGACATTTCCTCTCGCTCCACCATGAGGTTGACGTGTTGTTTTAAGTGAAATGCCTGACAACTTCTTGATAGAGAGCCAGGAAATATGGGACAAATATTCCTGCCCCCCTCAGGATGAGCTGTAATAACTGTCATCATCCTTAAATCTTTAATTTACCACCAACAGCAGGTCAAAATTTCAGTTTGTCATTACCAAATACCCACAAAACTAAGATGCTGAACATGGTAAATAATTCTGCTGAACAGAATTGTCATTAGGAGCATGTTAGCATGCTGACATGTAGCTCAAAGCACCACTGTGCTCTAGTACAGCCTCATCAAGCCACTTGCATCACTGTAGACTCTTCGCCTTGTTTTGTTTCCTTTCTCCAAATCTGTCTTCCTTTCTTTCTCTCTGTTCCATCCTCACCCTGGAATAAGCTTCAGAGTGTGAAAATGATGAATAAATTAGCAGTACTAAAGCGTCTGTGCTTGCACAGTTTGTGTGTGCTTGCATGTGTGTTGGCATATCTGCAGATTTGTGTTTTTAGCTATTTTGCTTGTGTAAAACTATCGCTGGATGTGAAAGTACATGCGTGTTCATGTATGTGTTATGAGATTTATTTGCCAATGTAAAAAGTTATGCTGCTATTGGTCTGCTCAATCCTTTATTAATTAATTTGTTCCACCTACAATTATAAATATATTAAAGTTTGATTATCACACAGTCAGACAATCCTGATGAAGATTATCTGTATTTGTGACTATTGCTCCTGCTTATATTTAACATTTGAAAGAAATATTAGAAAGCAAACACATGATATTCATTTTATTGGGTTACAACAAGTAGAGTGAGAGTACAAATATACTAAATATGATACAACATACTATACTAAAACTAGTCTGAAAAATTAGGCATATATGTTGGCAGCTTGTGGATTTATTTTTAATTATAAACTGAAAATGGAACTGATTACATGAATGCATTTTAATATTAGCAATATTTTTGTTCCAACTGAGCAATTTAGTGTCACAAAGTATAGATATTGTCCATTCAATGCAAAATATGTAACTTTTGTTGCTAGGGCTCTCTCACATTAAGACGATAACAAAAGATGCAGCAGTAGCATGGGATCATGGGAGTTGTCTTCATTGTTAAACAATCACCATTTCTGATGAAACTCTGATATGACTCAGGCAGAAATCATGTTCACGGGCAAGATTATGCATGAAAGTTTTATTCACGTAACATTTTGTCACTTTCACAGGCTTCCTTCCTCACTCTCTGACATAGTCAATGTTTCCCGTGTTTTCCCCGAACTTCAACTAGCAGCTAGTAAGAAATGGCACCATTGACTTGATGTTAAGGATTGACCATCAAAACATTTGGGATAATGTTAGTGCACAACATATGCAGAAATGTCGTGTATTATAGCTTTGAACCAGTGAGTCTGTAAACAGGTACATGTTATTGTCTTGACACTTTGTCATATTGAAAGATTCAAATATTGACTCTCAGCAGTAATACTGAGTCTCGATACCAGCTGTGCAAGAACCACCAAACACCTCACCCCGACTCATAAAAAAGGACAAATCTGTTCTACAGCATAAATTCTAACTGCACTATTTTCCTCAGACAAGAGTAAGTACAGTGGTCAGACTTGCCTCTTTAAGGCAACACTTTCATCACTGAAATAGTCTGCCTGGGGTACAAAATCAGCTGGTTTTGCAATTTGGAAGTGAGCTAATCAGCTTTGTTGTGCCAAAACAGATTAGTCAGTCTCGAAACTGATCCAGTGATACTGTTGATGAGGGAGCAGTGATGAACTTGTGGCCTCACACTGTCAACCATCACTGCAGTCACCTAAAACAAAAAGGGAAGAAGAAATAAAGACGATTTCTGAACTAAATATGTAGCTGCTGAATGAAAAGATGTTTTACCTATTGATGGAGATTTTTCTCTCTGTATGAAAGTAACAATCAGCTTCACAATCAGTCAAGGAAATGACACAGATGCAACAAGTGCGTGGTCAATTTACAGTCAAGGACTACTATGATTTTTATTCTGAAATAGAGGAAAACCTATTAAAAACAACCCTTTTTACACAAGGTTTTTGTGATTCAACTTCTCTGCGTGGACTGCCAATAACACTCTGTGTTACAATACGAATATGTACAATATGTTCTGACTCGAGAAAACAACAGAACTCCAGGATGTGAACACCCAGTGACCTTGAAAGGAGACATACTGAAAGAACGCCTGTGCACGTTGAGAGAAAGAGAAGAGTGGAAACAACCTTCTTTTGGTCTCTTGTCTCCTCTGGATATTGTAGCTGAAGGGTCCCGGTTTGTCAGTGACAGCTGGCCTCATGAACGCCTGCAGAGAAATGCCAAGACGGATCAACAGCAGAACAACTGAAAGGACGGGAAGGGTTTAATCTGCACAAGAACATTTTCTCAAATCTATTATTTGAACAGGCAGGGACATGACTAGAAACACAAGGAATTTGACTAAGGACAGAAATCTTACTTAACCAGGCAAATATATTAAGATATTTATCCAGGTGCTAAATGACTAGTTTAAAAACTGACTTGGCAATATTGATCATCAACCATCTTTATTTACTTGGACAATAACTCATACTTTTATTAATACTGTGGTTAATTGAAACACTCCTTTATAACCATGTGATATTCAACATGTAAAAACTTTGGCCCAGACAGAAAGTTCGTATACTCTCTGACATCCAGCACTGATCCAGCTCATGAGATTACAATGACCACATGCCCCATAGTCAACACAAAACCTGCAGGTTTCCATCATCGTAATCATTTCATTAATCTCTCACAGTCATCTTTATGCTGGCAAACCAAACTAAAACATGCTGCCAGACAGATTTTCAAGGCATGTTCTTTCCTCCTCCACCCCCTTGAGACTGTGGTATATATACTGTAGGCCTATATATACTGCTTGACTGATGTGACAGAAAATGAAGAGTACTGTAAACACATCCCACTGCACTCACTTTTGCTGCTTTCTTTTCCTTCAGTGAACAAGTACTAAGCTATTTAATTACTTCTTAATTTTCAGTTTGGATAATTAGTATTATTGTTCCATCTATCAACATGAAACCTGATATGACCAAGTGCTTAATGACTGAGCTGAAGCAGGAAGGTGTGATGAATGGATCTGGGAAAAATATCCTTATCTTACCTCTACATTACAGTCAGCAAAAATCTGCAAAAGTTGAATATGGTCGACAGCTGTTAAAGACCTATATATTTTTCTCAGGAATTGGTGGAGACCAAAATAGAGCTAAAAGGTGAGTGAATATTGGCTGCAACATTCATCGGGTCACCAAACACACAACTTCAAATGAATGCTGATGTTGCTCCAACATGTTCTCATCCCAGCTCGTTGACTACTGACATCTTTCTCACATCCTTCAGTGTCCCATGCACAAGGTACCATTTAGCAACACACAAGACACGCGATGCACGTAACATTATGTATCTTAAAACTTTTAATGTTTTGGTTTTGCATGGGCGGCCCTTGTCTCCGAGGTGAAAGTCCTGTGTTTGTTTAAACCCACCCTCCTTCACCTACCTCCTTCATATGCGACCTCTCTCCCTCTTTATAATGTTGAACGTCTGGTGCATCTAATACCGGTGCTGACGGGTTAGACAAAATGTGGGTATCTGATGACTTGGGAATGAATGAAGAACAGGTTGGTTGGTCTGTGTCTGCTGGATGTGTAAACAGGCAACTACTGGCGAATATGTTCCCCGTATCAACTTCACACAGCCATATGTCAAACATATATTTTACATACATTTAAAGCAAGTTTTTGAATCTTGTCCCCAAGAAAAACTGCTTGGTGTAGCTTAAAAGATAAAGCAATAATCTGTATTTTTATATTAAGATTGAATCAAATAGCCAAACATATCAGTGCTCAAAATGATGAACCCTCTGAGAATCATCATGTTTCACTCAGTTTAATGGCTCCCAAATTTATTTTACATACTAAGGCAGGCACCATATTAGCTATGATTAATCTTCAAATAGTATAGGCTGCACAGCCTGCCCAGCATCAAAGAGGAGACAGACAAATTTCAATCAGGACAGTGAGGACAAGTGAATGAAGTAAAGATCATTTTATTATATGATATGTGATAATTAGCCTTGACAGAAAGTCTTTGGAGCTTAGAATCTACAGGGAGATTTTGTAATAGAGGGGCTGGATAAATCCCCCCCTCCCTCAATCCAGACACTGGTGGTGGCTGATGAAACTGCTGGGACTGATAAGGCTGATGAGGCAGATGAAATGATGAAGCTGATGAATCTGCAAAGGCTGAGCCGTGGTGGTGGTGGTGGGGGGTGGGGGTTCACACGCCAGCAGCACAAATGACTAAAGGCAGAGAGAGAAAGAGGAGGTGTGAAGGTGTGTCCCTGTGCTGTTGGATAGAAATGAACAACTGATGGAACAGCTGATATCACAATTGACAGCCCCAGACAATGACAGCAAGCTAATTATTAGTGAGCATGTGTGAGAGGCGTGAAGGGCAGGATGGTACAGTAATAAAACGGCTTTAACACACCTGGGTGTAATATTTTGAATATTGGACCTACATTAATCAGGTGGACAAGTGGATTACTGCAACAGCATGATAATGTTCAAACCACACAGCGACCACGCACAGGGCGGACATACCGTAGTTTGATAACTATATATTGATGGTAACAAATAGAAAGTGCAGTTACTTTCGTAAAAAGCATCTTATGCAATGAGTGCCCTAAGGCTCACACCCCGTCTCACCCTGATGACTGGCCGATGATGTCATCTGCCCTGTGACGCTCTCGCTGTCGGCGGCCGTGAAACAAACCCTGTCACTGCGTACGCCGCAGTCAGAGTACTCAGACAGAGCCTCAGGTCGGCCTGGACGCAGGTTGTGTGTGTGATGCATGTTTTTAATTATTTTCTACTACTCTAATTTGCCTCACAGAAACAGAACAGCCCGGAGAAGTAGTAATACTAGAGCGCTGTTTTTGAGACATCTTTGAAATTTTTTGTTATTTTCAAAGTAAGTTTAGAGTTAGGACAAGGTTTTCTTCAGGGTATGATGGTGATGTTCCTGTTATGCAGAGATATTAAATTACTAACTTAATGGAATGTCCTCACATGTCCAGGATGTGCTGTGTGTGATATTTGCTGTTTGGGTGGCTGTGGGACATCTGTATCATGGCTGCATGCTAAGTAACCCAAGGGACTGTCTGACACAGACATATGTTGTGTGTGTGTGTGTGTGTGGTTGTGTGTATCCGAACAAGGTTGTGGAGACTTGGAACGTGCCATGTATCATGAAAAATGAAGCTGAAGATGAAGATACAAACTGAGAATAAACAAAGGCCAGGGACACAGGGGAGGTAAAGGGAAGAAAAATGACTCAGGAAAGGGGAGGAAAAGAGACAAATCAAAGAGGAAAGTTGGAGGAGAGGAAAGGAGTGTGAAAGTTGTGAGAAATCCAATGAATAATGTATGGCTTTCCTCCAGTTCTCTCCCACCAGCGTTTTGTTCATCTGCTGTTCGTCTGTAATAAGTTCTGGCTGACATAAATCTCTGCTTAGACCTACTGTAATGGGTTTCACTCATTCTCTGACTCCCCTTTCTCCCTCTGTCTCTATCACTCTGCCCCTCTCCATCTTTCTGTCATATTCACTCCCACTCTCGCTCTCCCTTTCTTGGTAATCACCTTATCACATCAGAACAAAGGAGAGGGACATAAGTCGAGAGGGAGGGAAACATGTGGATGAACACGAGAAAGAAAGATATACCATTTTTATGCAAAAATGTGTGCTTATATGCAGGTTTTTTAAACAGGTAAACCAGGTATGCGCGTGCACACACACACACAACCAGTTGACCTCCATGGCTAAAGTATAAGGAGTGCAATTAAGTCAAACCAGTGGAAAAAGGAACTCTCTGCCAAGTCCAATGACGCCTCCCTCAAGGCTCAGGAGTTACGACGGGTTATGACTAACATATAGAAAGTTTGACATTCATCAGTCATGTAAAAGAAACTCTGCTGAGTGCAATGATGCCTCCCACAAGAGTCTACGATAAACAGTTCATTAGTTTGGCCATGGAACATGAATCCATTTAAAAGTTATGCACCTTTCTGTTATAGGCCATTCCCACTGCCACTCCCCCTTTCTACCCTATTGGTATGAACACAAAAACCTACCTTTGCACACACACATACACACTTCACGTCCATGCAAAATTTCAGCCTTCTAGGGCAAACATTGTGGCTGTGCATGGCTGACACACTGAACTGGGTCAACTCAAGCAACACGTGTATGAAAAACGAGGAAAAGAGAAGTTACTGACGGAGGCCAAAAAGAGGTGAAAATTAACGTGTCCAACTGGGTGTCATGTTTCTATCACTGCCAATCAGAGCTGGAGTAGATAAATACCTATGACAACTTCAGAGCCATTTGACCTGGGGGTGAATGCTGATTGTACCTTTTCCCGCAGAAGACAAAAGCCAGATGTTAGTGGGTGTTAGTGGGCTTTTTGTCCAGTGTAAAAGGGTCTAAGGAAAGACAGACTTGGGAGCAGAGTGCACACAATAACAGTCACTGCTGTCACTCTGGTTTAAGGATAAGGGATAATAATTGTCCATAAAATCCTGACGGACACTAAGACATTTTTCAGTTACTAAGAGAACAGTGGAAATGAAATTAAGTGGTGCTTTATTGCCAAATTAAAATGGGTCCTATTTTCTGTCCAAAAGCAAAATCCCTTTGTGCACAATAATAGAATGTCTTGGCCACATCAGGACGTGCAGATGCTTGCCAAATAAAGTTGAAAATTATAGGCCACATTTCAAAATATAAAGAGAAGAGGGAATAATGTGGAGTAATGAAAAATAAAATGAAACCAATCACCCAGAAACAGAGTAAGATAGGAAGATAAATTGGAAATACAGACAGAAGAAAAAACAAAGTGATCATTGTGTAATGCCTTAACGTGAACCGTGTGTGTGTGTGTGTGTGTGTGTGTTAGTCAGAGGTGACCTTGGGTTAAGAGAACTCGGGTTGACTGAGGCGGCTGTATCGCAGCAAGGGACACAGATCTGACAGACAGCACTGAACCCATTGTGTAAGTGTGTGTGTGTATGAGCGAATGCGCGTGTCTTTTTGTTATTATGTGTGCATTTGTTTGCCGTGTTTGTGTGTCTGTGCGCGCGCGTGTCCATGCTCCCCGCAGGTTCTTGTACCTTCCAGCAACCCAATATCTAAGAATAAACTCAAGTGTCAGGACAAGGAACTGGCAAGCCTTCACCATAGTGTGACACACACATACACATGCACACACAAACACACACACCTATCATTTGCTCTTTCCTGGGAGGAAGGGGAAGAGTTTATTATATGATGAGGCTGTCCTTTTGTTTATTACTATAACAGACTGTCCATGGTTGTCTTTTTTATTTACAGTATATTTATGTTTGTTTTTAGACGGAGTTTGAAGCAAATTATTACCTGGATTTATTTGTGTACCTTGTGACTGCTGGAGTGTTTCTGCACTAACTGTGTATGTATGTGTGGAATGTGCCTCTTTACATATGCATGGAAGCCTTTCCTCAGGCTCATTTCATATCACACTGACGCATCATGCTTTTCTTTATGTAGCTGAATAAGGCTTCTCTCAGTAGATGCAAAGATTTTTAAACATGACAGGCTTCATTTAGGAGGTAATCTCTGCAACAAGTAGGCGCTGCTGGTCTCCTGATGATCTCCTGTTGAGATCATGGGTTGATTTCCTTTGCTTTGCTTGAGAGTAGCTCAAGGTGCTTTCATAACTGACTGTTAGGGAGCGTGAGGGGGGAGGATGCAGTGTTGTTCATGTGTCGGTTTGGGGGAACTGTGGTTCTGACACGTCATTGAGCCATGTTTCAGATCATGAACAACATTCTCCCATTCTAGCTCCTCAGTTCAGCACTACATAGTAGATTATGTTTTGAGTTGCCAGGATCAAACATCCCCCACACTGACCCAAACAACTGTCGCCGATGTCCTCAGATGAGTCATAAGGTAATGCTAGCCTTAAGTAAACGCCAGTAGTAATGCTAGCTATTTGTCAAGGCTAGCTTGGTTTAGTTAAGTTAGCCTTAGTTTTGACAGATTAGCACTAGCTAACACCTTCATGGTAACACACTGAACAATAGAATGCTCACTTTTATGTCTATACGCTCCCTGTGACTGTTTGGTGGGGCTGTGTATAACTGCCCTTTCAGCAGTCACGCAACCTCATATCAGGTTTAGCCTACAGTGTTACATTTAAAATCTGATTCTTGCTTTGCTGCGACTGGTGGGTAAGTGATGTAATTGGTGAAACTTTGTGTAACAGCGGTAACACCAACTGCCGCAGAAAGCCTACCCAACCCACTTTTTTCTTGTGTGGGAAATGGTACATTTATGTCTTGTGTGTAGGGTGGGTATACACTCGTTGAAACTGCACGCACTTAGGACACAAAATCATACACAGATGCATTAACAATTAAATATATATTGTACAATATGGAGACATACACAGTATCATATACAATCTTGACTTGAAAAAAGTGTCTCTCCATGAAGGAAGAACTTGCTGTTTTATAGCTTTTCAGGAGGATAGTCAGACAAAACTTCCAAGCGCAATCAGCAGACTCATTCTAGCAAGGGTCAGAGGTTACAACTTTTTGTCCATCTATGGGTTGACACAGGAGACCACAGCAGATGGCTACAGAAATAAGATGTCTTCTTTTCAGGAGACTCTTAGAAGAATGTACTTTGTCACAACTTGAGACAACTCAGTCATCTTCTGGGATATTTTTTAACTAACCCAGAAACACAAGAAGCAGGCTAAAACAAATATGAAGTTAATAAATGATAAATCTTGGTATTTCATGCTGATTTAAGACTTTGACAGTGGAGACCGGGTTTGCATCCTGAAGCCAAAGTTTGCTTTAGGTAACAAAAGCACTTTAATAAAATAAGGTTCCTGCTCCATGTTTTAAATATTTAACCAAGACCACAATTACACAACCTTAACAAAGTGCTGTCAGTGCCTTAGGACCTAGGTGTGCTAGAAAAGCTGGCCATCATAGAGAGGGGTGACGGGCAATAATCGTTTAAATATGGGGATAATGGTGCACATTTTAGACAGTGATTCCTGGAAGGCATTCGCTTTGTTGCACTTGGTTGTCCACAGAAAAGTGACAGGAATAATCTGAGCTCACACACATTGTCAAGTGGAGCAAAATGCAACTGGCAGGGTGTGAGTCATGAAAGAACATGAATGAACTCAGACAGAGAGGTGGAGAGAGAAAGAAAGAGAGAACAAAAGAAACGAAAGAGAAAAGAACAACAGCAGAGGGAAGAATGGTACTCTAGAGGGAAGGAGTGAACAGCTCAGAAAGCAGTGAAGCCACTTAAATATAATGGAGAATAGGAAATGAATGACTGCATACAAAAGGGAGAAATATCAGATGACCGATTACAGTCTTCCCAGTGTTTCTGGCTGCCGGTTGTGCTGAACAGACTGGACGAGACACAGTGGGGTGTGTCCATTCATCAGCCTCTCACCATGCCTCCAATGGGGCAGAAACCCCTCAGGACAGATAAGGGAAAGACCAGAGAAGATGGAGTAGAATGAAATAAAATAATCCTGACTGAATCTGATTTGCACTGCAGGCTGACAGATTTAACTCAGATTTAGGTTTGTATTATTTGTTGCTGCTATTTCATTCATCTTCCCAATATTGCCAACAGCAAGACACAGACTCAACATGTCTCTTGTCCATATGGGTGGCCTGAATGTCAATCTATCCACAGAGTACACATCTGTAGGAGGTGGGGTGGATGGATCACTTAAACAAGCACAGGACTTTCACCCAGGACAACGGGATTTGTGTACCATGTCAGAACCAAAATGTTATTAAGGTTGTTGTTAGGTATATAAAGTTATATGTGTGACGTGACTTTCATCATGCAACTTTCATCTTGCAAGTCGCCTCAGTGACGTCACGTGATGTAGTTATTGTTCCCCTTGCTTCTGGTCTTTATGCAATGCTAGGTTATTCCCATGCCCATGGCTCCTTGAACGCTTGAGTCGTATCAATCTTCTCATTTAACTAAAAATAAAACAAATAAAATGTGTGCATTTAAAAAAAAAAGTTTTGTTAAATCCCTTGGTTATAGTAGAATATGATTGAGCAACAACCTCTGACAATAGCGCTGCAGACTGTTTTAGGACAGGCACAGTGGTTTATAACCCTTTGAGCAGGATCTCAAAAGTTCACCGCAGCATTTTTATTTTTTCCCCCCAACTGGAAGCTGTTAAGTTAAAAAAAACAATAGTATTACGATGTATAAGATTCATGATATTCGAGGTGTTAATGAGCTTACTTGTAGTATTTGAATGGCCAACCCAGTGTGTTGCCAGATGACGTTGCAAAGTTTGAGCCACAATCACCTTCTTGTGTCTGCAGTTTTGGCTCCCCCACTGCGTTGTGCCTCATCGAAATGAATAAGGAAGTTGGCTGCAGTGCTGTTGCATGGGTGAAAGGACCCCTACTCTGTGTGTGTGTGTGTGTGTGTGTGTGTATGCTGGCACACACATCTTCAAATGGAACTTTATTAGTGTGAATAAAACAAACTCCCATTTCAGTGAAAGTTTAGTACTTTTATCCTATTTGGGTGCCTGAGTTTAGACAGGATCCATGTTCCTCATTAGTGTGCGTGGGTGGGTGTGCGCGAGTGTGCGCGTGTGTCCATCCCTACTCAACAGGACAGACTGTGTCATTAGCCAAAGTGTCATGTCAGCCCTCCTTCTCACTGTGGCTCAGGACCAATTAAAGTGTCAGTTTAGGAAAAGGTCTTGGTGTGTTGTGTGTGTGTGTGTGTGTGTGTGTGTGTGCGAGTATGTGTGGAGGGGAGGGGACAACGAGCAACTCAAAGACTTTGGAAACCATTCCAGGCATAATTGCGAAGAAGGAGGGTCTATGTCTCTCATCTTTTCTCCCAGATGGGATGGTTCCCAATGCCACAGTCATGTAAGGTCACCTCATTTTAGCAGCTATTCATTATCTTTATTACCCGCTTGATAGTTTAGAGAAACTGCCCATTTATTGCTCATTACACCTCTTCTTCAGCAGCAGCCTAATGTGAAAGGGTATTATTATAGAAAAAAATGTTTTCCTCACACTGTGGACATTTTCATGCTAAGGTTTTTTTTTTTTTTTAAGTTTGAAAACAGTGCAATAGACACTGTTCCCTCAAACTCCACGGTTGTGCTTTCAGATTAGTTTGATCTCAGCTGTGGTCAGATAGGGTAAACATATTGCAGGTAAAGCAACGCGAGCATGACTGGAGAAAGTGTGATAATCTGTATGGGCTGCAAAGAACTCAAAAAGGAGCCCCCCTCTTCCATTACCCTCCCAAAGAAAACATATTGTGTGGTATCAGATTGATCTAACATTCCTGTCTAAATAGCAGTAAAGAATTTAATCATATATCTTTTTTTGCTAACAAGGCAATAATGCCACTGATTATGTCATCACGATATGCACATTTCTCAAGTTTCTACCTCAGATCTCATTCAGGTGGTTGTTTGGTTGGCAAGGTTTCTTCATCTGCACCAAGTTCAGATAAAGTGCTGAAAATACCAAACAGCTCCTGGATTTGTATGAAACTGCTAGTGTAAACTGTTGATGAGAGGCCAAGTGCAGGACGTGCGTTTGAAGCTCGAAGCAGTAGAGGTTTTCTAGCAATAACTAGCTCAAATTGTACAGTGTATGTCCAGCTTAAGGTACATATGAACTGAAGATGGAATTCAAACGGGCTATTTCAAGACTAAACAGTCTGTAGACAGAGCAAAGAAGTCATATAGGATGCACAAAGGCGAGTAGGATGAGGTCAGTGTTAGCCTAGTGATTGGTTGTTGAGATACCTGGTAACTGCTGGCAGGAGTGGCAGGGCATTTCATGGGATCTGCAACACAGACTGTGTTTGACAGCCACTTTGACAGTGCCATATTTTTTCTCTGTGATGCATTTGTGTTCATGCAAATATTAGTTTTCACTACCTTAAGACAAACACTGAGTATTAGGAGCTTTTAATTCATCTTCTAGATATAAGTTGATCTGCCCTTTTGGAAAACCCACAACTCCACTGACTCACAACCAACTCCTCCTCTATTCTCCCTATGTGTTGAGCCAAATATGTACTGAATAAGAAATCAAGAGGGTTTAAAGGTTTCCACCTGGATTCACCTCACTAGTGCACTTCATGAGGGAGCGTCTGAAATATGTCGGTACATTCAGAATCTGATGTGGCTGCAAAGCTATCAGCGGCTCAGCAGCTTCTCATTATTGCCTGCAGGTTGTATTTTACATTTCATATGTGTTGGTATATTAGAAAGCACATTCAAGGATAGCATCGAAATTCACAGCGGCACAGGAGACCTTTTATTGCACTAGTCTGGCTGTGTAGAATTTTAAAAAGACTATGGCAAGGTGTTTTTCTGCATGTTATTGCACTGCGACATCAAATCTTGTGCTCTAAAATATACCATTGCTTTTTGAGGATTTTTAATGTGTATCTCTTCCTTCCTTTATGTCTTTATGTTAGTATGGGATAAAAAGCAACATGAGGGACTGAAATAGATCATATTGTGTTTTCAATTGGGATCAGTTCTCAGGAACTATTTCCACAAGCCATGTGCAGCATATCTGAGTCGTTTGTGATAAAGAATAATTCATTGGAAAAGCAAATTCAGTTTGTTTTATTTTAAGATAATTTTGGGGTAACAGATGACAGACGCACCCTGTATGGGTTGATTATTCATCGATTTGTTGGTAATGCCTCGGGGCTGCTATAGGGGGATCTGCTCCTCTCCCTCACTCAATACAGACGAGTGAAAGCAAGAACTGTTGTGGTTGTCTTCCTTCATCCCTCTCCCTTACTATTCCCTCTTATTTAAGATACTGTAATTACATTACACCAGGCACTTCAAACTTTTTAACACAGTTTGTAAGAGTTTTCGCTATGTTACTGTAGTTTTATGTGGAGGAAAAAGAGTGTAAATTAGCAGCAGGAGACCCTGTGGTCTCTTACATTTAAGCCACACGCTGTTGTATTCATGCTGTAAATTTGTGCTGTGAGTTTTAAGCTGTCTTTTTAACACTTGAAAAACCTAGTAGTTCATTCAACAGTAAGAATAAGTTAAAAATGTGAAAGATTAAGAATGCATTTAATAATTTAATGCCATGTAAAAACAAGATAATTGAAATTATTTAGTTAAAATATAAGTTAAATAATTTACACAATGTTTCAAAAGATACATTATAGTAACTGTTGTCCTGAAACTGAACACAAATACTAGTTAAGTTTTCAGGTATCTGTGCTTTACTTGAGTATTTATTTTTCTGGCAACTTTTTACTGTTACTCCCTACACCTTAACACAAATATCTATACTTTCTACTCTTCAAAAGAGGCTCAATACTTTGGTTTTAATGCAGTTACTGATTCTTTTTATTTTGCATCATCAGATGCTACCTTCCTAACATCAAGATTGATTTCAACCTAAATTGACAGGAGAGTAACACCTAGAAAAGATGATTCCTTGGTGGTTTCCCACACTAAAGATATATAGATAGATAACAAGATATAACATGATGAGAACAGCCTAAAGTACACAACCTAGAGTAAAGAGGTTGAATCAGTACTTTAGTATGTGTACTTCTACTTGAGTAAAGAATGTGTGCACTTTTGCCTCCACTGTTGTTACGTGACTCAACAAAGAGGAGTGAAGGCGAGAGCTGTGTGTGGTTTTCCTGTGTCATTCTTCTCCATCCCTATTCCCCTTTATTTAAGGGTACAACACATACTTATAGAGAAGTGAAATTTTAGAAATTTGGAGTAAAACCCTCATAGTAAAAACTTTAATTCCTCTCAGGCTGTGCGCCAGTGAGCCACAGCGCAAATTAGCTATGCAAAAGAGACAAAGGGGAAGGAGTGGGAGGAAAGTAATAAGAGCACAGATTTAGAACAAATCCAGCTCTGGGAGAGTAAATGACATTTTCAGGCCAAGTGTGGACACCAAGAGACGTCTCGTAACATCAGGCTGTAATGATCAGACACCAGTGATAGGCAGACGGCGGAAGACTGCAGCTGCCACAAAAGCAAAAACACAAAGGTGTCGTTATGAATGCATTTTAATGCTCCTTTTATTCTTTGTTCATTTTCCATTAATGAATGTTTTCATTCTGCTTTTTGCCCTTCTCTTTTTCTCTTTCATCCTCCATTGCTCTCATATTATTTCTTCTACTTTATTGTCTTCCCCCTCCACTCACACATAGGTTATGATGTGTTCAGTTTTTTCAGTGTCTCTTTATATAGTTTCAGCTTCACTTTCCCTTCTGTTTAGTGGCTGAAATCTTCACCAACTTTGTTCCTTATTTCTCTTCTCTACAACTCCAGCACTGCTTTTATTTCCTTACTTCCCCCGAGGTCTTCTAACTGACTCTTTCTCTCTTACAGTATTTATTTTCTTTCCTCACCCTGTTCCTTCCCCCGCTCTCTATTATTTTCCCTCTCTGTCTCTCTCCGCTTCTCTGTGTTATCAATAGACATTAGTTTAAAGTGTTTGATGTCAGTCCGTGGTGTCAGTAATAGATTAAAACAGAGAGGTGTACAGCACAGAAAGCTATTGATCTGTAGAGTGGAGTAGATCTGCTCATCTTAGCACTCGAGTGCATGCTCTCCACAGTACTTTAGAGTGGAGTGTGTGTGTGTGTGTGTGTGTGTGTTTGTGTGTGTTGAAACTTCTGCCCAAAATACACACAAGTTTGTGAAAAGAAAAATGCAAAAAAAATCACCACCTTTTCAAACAGAATAGTACTTTTTTAAAAATATTTTGCAAGTTTTATGATAAAAAAATAAACCAAAATCACTGGTTTTTGTTCTTGGTGTAATGTAAGTTTGTGTAAAGCAACAATAATGTGTGTTCCAAGTTCGTCACACCACAGAAACTGAAGAAGCTTCATGGATGAAACAAGAAACCGGAACAAACCTTGCTACGAATACCATGACCTGGATGACTGAGAACCTTCACAGACACAGAAACATGTTGTTGACCACCCAGTCAAATTTGAATGATGACTGATAGAGTCGCTAAAGGTACGTTGGGGAGGGAGGGCCTTTTGTGGATATAAACAGCTTATTCTATGATAACAAAAGACAATGGTTCTTATTTTCAGGGTAATTATCCACTAATGAGAGCCCACTTGTGAAGATTATATTTTTGTGCCACATTCTGCCATTAAATCGATGTAAATCGTACACACTGAGTCTTAAAATAAAGATATTTTAATTCAATTTGAGAATAATTTAGTCGGTACAACAATATTATGTAATGTTAGAAATAAAACAAATGAACAAGCATACTGCATATCTTCCCTGAGTCATGTTTCTCCTGTTTTTGTTTTCCTGTTTTTCACTGTGTTTTATGTCTTTTCTGGCAACATCCATTTTTCTTCTCCTCTGCAGAATTCAATAAAGATCTCCACTATCTCTTTAAACTGTATTGATAAACCTTTTTCCGAAAAAAATGTTTTGAACAGTGCTCGGTCCCAATTTAAGAGATATTGATCTCCCTCTGAGTAAGACCAGAGCTTTTCTTCCACTACACCAAACAGGTGATCATAGCAACAGGAATGATAGACAGTATAAGATCCAGTTGCACTTTGGCTGAATTTTCTATCTGTTTCTCCAGTGTCTGTGACAGACCCGACTAATGCATTGCACGTCACTTTAATATTTCGCACCCTCAGTTGATATTTGAATAATAAATGCTATGCACAAGCTGGTAGGCCAAACATCTGTAGTGTCTGCAGCTATTGTATGTATGTGTCTGGGTGAAGGTGAATATAGTTCAGCGGGTATGGTGATTATTAAGCACTTTCTGACCAGTCACATCACTGATCTCATTGCACTGAAACAGCTGTGCCAATACTGTTAAACATGGTAATAACAGTCAGCAGTCAAATCCCATACATGGTTTGGACTGCGATGTGTTTTAAGGATAAAACATGAGCTACTTTTGCTATGAGGCCTGGTAACTGGATGTCTCCTTCATAAAAAAAAAAAAAAGGCAGAATATGGAGTTGTAACTGACCAGCCTGATGTTGCAGAGGTCTGTATGGTTATACTGTAGCAGCCTGGTGTTTTCAAGTGATTTAATGACGGTAAACACAGTGAGCAGCTGCGTGTAACGCTAGTGCTCTCTGGCATAGCACTTCTCAGATGCTGCAGATGCTGTTTTCAACTTTCTCAAGTTGTGTTCCAGCACAGCCTGTTTATCAGGAACCACATTTGGACCCATAACACCTACTATTTTTCATTGATTGCTGTTGCCCACCTGCACTGTAGACGCTAGTGCACCCCCACTGATTTCAGATGCACCCCTGAGTCATTTTGTTCCAGAACTGGGCCTGGTCTGTGGTGCCTTGTTGAAATGCTAGCGGTCGAAGGTCATCGGTACAATCCCTGGCCGGTAGGATAATCTGGGGAAAAGTGAAGGAGCTGCTCTTGCCCCTTCCTCATTACCACTGCTCGGGTGCCCTTGAGTGAAACCCTTAACTTCCCATCTGAACTGTGGTTGTGCTGGGCAGCTTCAAGGTGTGAATACGTGCAACTGATAGCTGGAGCAGGAACATGATCAACAAAAGGGTGGGATTCTGGACTATTTATACACCTCTCACATCACTTCCTGATGCCAATACTTGCTGCTATTTAATTTCTCTGGTAACAAAAAGAAAAGATTAATAAAGTCAGTTCAGGCAGACACTGTGCTCTGCTGTAATCAAGCGTGCCTTATTCTACTTATCAAAATCAACTTTTGTGATAATGTCCATCAAAAGCAATCAGTACTCTGACCACTGCTTTGCTCTGCAATTCTGCTGCTGCACTGCTCATTTGCAGACTGCTGCTCATATAGCATTTAAATCATCTGGCTCCATCCCATCAGTCAAAATTCCTGTTTTTGTCACGTCCCATTTCTCCTCTTGAGCTGAGCTTGGGTTTTTTGCTTACAGGGCAAATTCATATCCAATTTGCCAAATACTGTAGAAATAATCTGTAGATATTCTCTTCATTCTCCACCAAAGCTAGTGGCTGAAATAACAAGTTCAGACCAAGATCAGGTCAAACATTTACAGACACTGTTTGTTTGGAAAATGTCAATTTGAATCCCTTTTCAGCTTCAGAAGATAAGGTGCAACTAAAGGTCTGAGGAGAAATGCTTTGATCAATGGGTGGTAACAAATCCCATTCAGCCGTGTCTTCAACATTTGAGTGAGAAAAGGCTGCAGAGACTGGTGCAGAATTGGGGGGAAGATAGTCGCTGGAAAGATATACAGGATGGGGGAGTAGTTTTTATGGCTGCCACTACAGCATAAAAAGTATGGGAGTATATATGAGCATTGCGGTTATACCAGTCACATGTATAAGAGGAGGAGGAGAGAGATGAGAGACATGTGCTTGAGTTTTGTGGGCAAGGGAAAAAAAAAGATAGGAGAGAAAAGCAACTTAATAGAAAACAGTCTGTTGCCTGAAGCAATTCTACTTTTATGAAAAAGGATCAATTTCCTCTCCTTTTAATGCTTTCTTTTTATTGCCTTATCTTCATCTGTTTTATTTACAAAAGTGCACTGTGAAAGTCTTTCCTGTGCCTCCACTTTTCTGACATCACTTTGTAGCTTTGTCTCTGTCCAACCTGTTCTCATCCCAAAATACTGCTGCTGCATTGTCACGCCTCTCGACGTCTCATACTTGTGCGCAAGGTATCGTTACTGTCCGTATCTGCCAGTCAGCCTTTATAACACACAGTTTATGTTGTGAAACAGTTGCAGTTTGTGTAGGTTTAGGCACTAACACTACTTGGATAGGTTTAGGAAAAGATCATCTTTTGGGTTTAAATGATATGTCACTTTGTCACGTGACCAGCCTGTCCTCACCGTAAAAACAAGCGTCTACGTAGTCTGTACAAGCATCAAATTACAACCCATATGTCCGTTCATTTTTAGGCAGCAACCTCTAGTGGGCGTAGTAATTATGACGGTAGACAAAGTCCAAGTAAGGAGGGGCTGGGGTGGATGGGACTTTCACCCAGGGGGCTGGGGTTCGAGTCCTGTGTGAAACAGAAAGTCAGCATTAACTCGTTTAAAGTTATAAGTTACTTAATTTTCATTATACATGACTTCCGTCACATGAGTTATGTTAATTTCCTCATGTGACATATGTACCATACTTATTTTAACCCAAACCAGAATCTTGGGTTTTGGTAAATGGACTTGAATTTTTATAATACTTTTCTAGTCTTGCGACCACTTAAAGCAGTTAACACGATATGTTACAGTCACACACCAATGGCAAACACTACTCATTCACTATTGATCTCTATGACTTTAGGAGCAATTTGGGTTTCAGAATCTTGCCACTTCGACATGCAGACTTGAGTGGACTGCAAATCAAATCACTGATCTTCCAGTTAGTGGACAACCCACTCTACCGCTGAGCCACAACCACCGTTTTGTTGCCTAAACCTACCTAAGTAGTTTTTGACAAAAGAGCTGTACTGTAAACTAAAGTGAAATCACATATCTGCTACTTCTGTTTGAACCCTGCTGGTGCATCTCATACAGCTGTAGATGGGTTTACATTGCAGTAAGTAAGTTTCCCAAGATTAACCACTTTGACGACTGGGACTGACGACTGTCCCAAGAAGACAGAAAATTATCAGAAATATACAGCAACAAGAGAAATAATATCAAGTTACATTCAATAATGCAGCAGAATCAAGTAGTAAGAAAGGATGCCCACTCTCTCCCTCCCTCCTCTACATGCTCATTGAACCATTGTCAGCTGTTATTCGTACGGAAATGAACTTCTGTCCCTCAGGTGATCTTTTGTAAACTTTGTGAATTTCAGTTTTTCTTTAACCTTTTTGAATTTATCCAGGAAGATTAAAATGAGCACTGTGCTCTCTTCAAGTCCAACGTGCTTGAAATACACAAAATTTCTCACATTCATCTTTGCCAAGTTTGACCTGTCTTGTAGTAAGAAACTTTATTGGAGTAAAGTTTCGATTCCCCCGCTCAAAGACAAAAGTTCTGCATTCACTTTTTCCACCTATATTACCAAGCTTGTCCCTGGTTTCAAAGCAGCTACGCTCGCATTTCAGTTTACATAATGATATGGATACAATACCTGAGTTTACTGCACAAAACAGGAAAACTCATTTGCTTGCCTGTGATCAAAGGCTGCACAAGTAAACATACTTTGGAAGGACATGAGATAAATTAAATTGTATTGATCACTTAAGTGAAGCTAAGCTTTATCTTACCTGCCCTACTTTCCCTTAATGCATGGTAATAATCAATACAGCTGAATTAATCATGTGACATGACAAAGCTTTCTTCAAGAATAAAAAGACTGATGTTGATGTGATTTATTTGTAGAGAAACTGACTACTCAACTGCAGTATAAGATTTTTTTTTAAAAAAAGCAAAGAGGCAACATTTTTCGTTGAGGATTATCTTTCTTTTATTCCCCAATTATTTATTTCATGAGTGCAAACTTTTAAATATGTCTTGCATATGATATCTGGAATTTTACAGCTGAGTTTTAGTTTCAACCCACTCTATTAAGAGAACAAACTAAATATATTCACTGGCCAGAGACCATTAATGAGACCAAAGAGTAATAAAAGAACAAAATGAAGAGGAAAGAAACCTTGGAAGCGGCTGCACAAAGTGGGATAGTGAGGCTGCAGTAATTGCTGAGAGTCTGCAAATATCAAAGGTTTTAAAAAAAGAATAGTCCCAAAATACTCCAAATAGACTCAACCCATGTCTATATCTTTTACAAAATGACTCCAGTCAGGACTTTTACTGTGGCATTAACATGATGATCTTGACCTCAGAACTGCCCAGTGGCATTAAAAGCTCGAGTAAATTTTCTCTCTTTACGAGTGGGACTTTTTTATCCTGAAGAAAAATGTTTGTGCAGCTGAGAAACCTTCAAGAGACAGTGGCGTGCATTCACAGAGGTGTCGTGTCTTGTTTGTATCCTTTAGCAAAAGCTGAGGTGAGATGTTTTCCCCAATACACGTATTTAACACATTGAGATTCAAGTTTTTTTTAATCTTTTATTTTTTCATTATATTTTGTCATCATTTACACTTGTTGTCATTTACTGCAAATAAGCTAATATAAAACTATTAAAAGTCAATCTGAAAAAAAAGTAATGACTAAACATCTCACTCTGTTTGTTTTTTAAAAGTAAATAACTTCTACTTGAATTGCAATTAATAAAAATAAAAAAAAATCATTTTATTAAAACCAGTGCTTTAAGTGCAGATCTCTGCCAGGCAACCTGAAAAGAAGATTTGGATGTAACCCCTTTGTAATCACCCACATTTTGATTAGTAACTTTATTTAATTGCAATTTTTTTCTCATTATCTTTAACAGATTACAGTTTCATGTAAGTAGTTATTCTTCAGCACTCCTAGCATCCTATTAGAAATTTGTATAAAATTTTGCCATAATTAGCTGATGGATTCCTGAGTTTTGGTGAATCCGAGTGGACATTTGTACCAAGTTTGAAGAAATTCCCTCAAGACGTTCTTCAGATATTGCCTCCACCAGAATGGGGTTGCCTGAAAACATGATGCTTGTGGCCATAAAAACATAAAGTGTTGTATAAAAAAGATTTTTTTTAAAAGATTTTTTCACGATTCAGAATCACAGAGGTCATTCAGCATAAGTCATAATCTGCACCAAAAAAATTGGGTAGATCAGTGTGTGAGATTAGCCACAGACAAGCTCCAAGGTCCGTTGGTCATGTACGCAACATAAACGGTCGCATGATCCCCTCCTGCGTTACCCATAGAGAACAAACTACAAGAACATAATGCATTTCTCATGTCCCAGTATTATAATGCACTTAATTCTATCATTCAACTTCATGTCATTTGGGATGGATCGGTTTTATGAAAGTACAAACTTGAGGTAAAACCTACACACCTTAAAAGCTGTACAGGAAAATAAACTGAAACACTCAGCCAGGTCAGTCAGTTCATGTCCTTGGCAAATATAAGGTTATGAGACAGGTTGTGTGCTTGTGTGCTCTGGTATGGTCTCGTGTGTTTCCATTCTTCAGCATTGTCCCAATCTGTGTCCCTTTATCTTTGATGAGTCAGCAGCAGACACGCCGGAGTAGATACTGCCCACATACTGCCCCCCCTCCTTCTGCTCCTCTTCTATCCATCCCTCTTCCTTTAAACATTTAGCTGTCACTACTGGTTACAACCTGCATTTTCAACAATTCTGGAAAGATTCATGATGTTTTTCAGTGATGCCAGGCATAAAGAGATAAAGTAGCCAGTTACATAAGTTTTTGTTGATTTTTGTACCAGCTCTGACAACAATGACTGACTTCCTAACAATGGAAATTTCTTATATTTGAATGATAAATGAGCCTAAATATGGATTTATTCTGTGTTATTTTTATTCTCTCCATGTTCTTTTCTTTGTGCCTTTCCTCTCCTTTGCATCCAAGATTGTCTTTCCGTATGTCTGCCCGTGGCTATCTGTCTGTCTGAATCTGTCAAATCAGAGCGATACCACAGCATTCGAGCCTCCATCCGCACATTAGAGACCTCCTAATCTCACGTGTTTTGTATCTCAAGCTACTAAATGTTACGTTTCTCATGATGAACTCCAATATATCTGTGACTTTCAGTGAAATTAAACTAAAGCACTCTGGATCTTTACTTTCTTTTCTCTTTAAATCATTTAAATGGTTAAGAAAAAGTCTTTGAACTCATTCTCAACCATTTACATTTTAAGGTTTTGGTATTTAGTGATCCTGCAAATGAATTTCAAATGACTATGACTGCTTTTACAAGTAAAGGGGTGACGGGTCAGAGCACAGCGCCCTGACAATATTCATGTGACCTTCCAAAGATAGAAAGAAAAAGAAAAAAATAGCTGAGGTTCCATTGGAATAGATTTTCTTATTACAGTGAATTACACCAAGGTGATGTAAGATGTGACATTTTTAGTGTTGTGCCAATGTCACTGCTGCGACCTCGGGACTGTGAAATATTCCCAGCATGACAGTCAGTTCCAGTACAAAAAAAAAAAAACCACTTCAAAGTTATAGATTAGATGTTTTGGCTGAACTTGGACAATATGCAATCAAGAGCTGCACCTGCAGCTTTTAACAAAATCATTACAGCTTTTGTCAAACCAGAGCTACAGGGAAAGCTTTGGAGCGTGTGTGTTTAAAGACGGAGTAATTAATCACTGCGTATGCCAAGATGTTGTTTTTATGTTTTGCCAGATTTGAAAAGGCTGGATCCCACTGCGAGATCAGCCGCCTGTAATGTGAAGTTTCTGTTTCAATTTACTCGTAACGCCAGAACAGTTGTAGCTCAGTTTGCTTCCAGTTGATCACAAAGCCAACAGCCACACTAGAGACTTCAAATTAAAGTGAGAAAGATGAAATTGCTCTCATAATATACAGACTTCATGCAGTTTTTTGTTTGTTTTTTTTTTGACACAGCTATGATCTCTGACCCTCTTTCACCCGGCCAAACCACCTCTGGAGGTGTTCAGGGATGCATTGTAACCACAGTAACCACAAGTGCACTTGCGTTTTCAGTCCACTTACAACAACCATGTGGGTGGAAATGCATAATCACGCATGACTCAGTGTTGCCAACTTGGCAATTTTGTCACGAGATTTAGTGACTTTTCAGACCCTCTTAGCAACTTTATTTATAAAAAGCCACCAGTGACAAATTTAGTGACTTATTCTGCCAACAGCCCTGGGCTCTCCTTCTCGTCTCTCAGTCAGTGTGAAGTATGTGGCTGGCAGGAAGACGCCACTCGCCACAGGAATGGGAGTTCAGTTGTAGTGAGTTTCTATAGTTACGCTGATGCTCTTGAAACTCGAACTGAAACTTTCTCTTGATTGGAACCTGACCTTGCAAATATCTACATAGTCTGCATGAGATTTTCGCTCACTCTTTCTCCCCGGATCTCAGAATCATGGGTGTGCCATTAAAAAAGAATTAATTTGTAAAAGAATAAGAAAATAAATATGGAAGTATAACATTAAATAGTTAGTTTGATCTTCTCCCTCCCTTTGTAGATTTTTTTTTTTTAACTTTGAGTTTTTGATTATTTGGCTAAAGATCTCTCTGTCTACCTTTTATATTGCTGGTGCTTTATGCAGATGAATGCACAATGATGTCATGAACTTGCAAATGAGTGTATGACATCATATGGCAACTTTTAGCAGCTTTTGAACTAGTATTAGCTACTTTCATTTTTAAAAAGTTGGCAACATTGATCTTGACTTGACTTGACTTGACAATGGAGACACATATTAATACGAGGTGTAAATGTAATCAGGTTAAATCATATCTATGGGATAAATATAATGCCATACCTAAACCAGATTTTGCAAGATCGAAATTGCAAGTTTAAAGGCTTGCATAATGTTTTGATGGGCTGAAAAAAGAATTCTCTGCAAACATTACAGTATTTTATATTTGAGTTTCAGTTTCAAAATCTCTGCAATGCTATTATTAGTTTTTCTTCTTCACAATTGAAGCACTGTTTATACAGTGTTTCACCAACACATTTTCAGAGTTTCAAATTTATCACTGTTCTCCAACTGTATTATTTTGTTTTTCATGTCTTAAACCTTGTAAATGGTCATCTGAAAACTTTTGCAGGCTTGTATAAAGTTTTGATATGCTGAAAAAAATGTCAAATCTCTGCAAACATTATTTTGTATTTGAGTTTTCATTTCAGATCTCTGCAACATTGAACTTAAAACTCAAATACAAAATAAAAACATATGTTTGCAGAATTTGATTTGAGATTTGCGAATTTTTTTTCTCTGCTAATTTGATTAGCTGAGACATTAAAATTATCAAGCCTTAATCTTCTTTCTAACACTTGAGTTTCGAACTTTAAAAGCTTTTTTCTTTTTTGAATTTGGCATGACAATTATCCCTTAATGTCAAATCTAACTGTGTTCCCCACAATCATGGAGGCCAGAGGAGGAGGAGAATAAAACATCAATTAAAAGGAATGAGCTGACAAGTAAAGGAGGGTAAATAAGTCACAAGAGTCCACTTCCACTTGAACAATGGACGGCACTCAAGGAGAACGACTTTGTCGATCGCCCCGTGTGCGGCCTGGAGCTTTAGAGCAGGTGCACAGCCTCAGAGCGACGTGAAGGCTAACAGTGTCGGTGCAGACGCACCAGAGTGAGAGGCTGGTGGCGGCCTGGTTGGACCTGTGCAAGTGGAGAAGTCAACAACAACAAAGAGGCGGCCAGTTTTTCACCTAAATGGCTGTACTGACACTATCAAACTGAACTACTACACCTTCAAAATAAAAGAAGGAAGAAAAAAGATAAGTTGCTTCACCATTTGAGTGAAATCCAGTCACAACTCTGAGTTGACAACTCCTTACTTTCAAGTTGGGAAATTGCACAGGATTTTAAATTAGAACTTGACACAAAATATCTGGATTAAGGTTATCAAAAGTGTCCTACCTCAATCTTTTGTCAGTACCACATGTTTTAGAACAATACAACAGCAGCATTCAATGGTACTGAAAGTACCAAAGCTACAAAAAGTGCTCATTCAAGACCTCAGTTCAGTTCAGTCTTATTTCCTTGCCTGAAATTTGTCTTGCAGCAAAACCAAACCAAACAGACTTTTTCTGTACAAGCACTGTGTGCAGTTTGTAAATTAAATTATTTTTTCCTTTTTGCTGTGATATCGAAAGGGGTATAGAGTATCTTTTTTTTAAAATACCACATTTATTGAAGTTTAAAATTCTTGTAACCTGGCAACCCTAATCTGGATCCAGTTTGGATATGAGACATATTTTGATGTAAGGCATAAAGGAGGTGGTACTTGCGTATGAGTCCAATGACCTAGGAAAAGAAGCTCAGTTTTCAGCTGCAAACCTGTACATGTCTAGTTTGTGTGGAAAGGTCATTCATAGAGCTCTAACATGCCACCAGAGACACCTCTAGTAAGTACGATCTAATCTCCAAGTGTTGACAGTTCACACATGTACACACACACACAGAGGTCGGCAGTGGCCCTGGTGTGAAACATAAGCTCACACACATGCTGAGTACAATGACACAGGTCCGCTACCTGTCACAGATTTCAGTGCAGTTTGCGGGCTTGGACGCTCTTTTAACACTTGAAAGTACACACTAACACACTTTTCAGGACACGTTATCCACACCTCTTTCACACTACACAGGAATCCAGGATGTGCGTGTCATACGGGAAAGCTGTGGAATGAACAGGCTTACCATGTGACAAACAGAAGACCAAGCTGCCAGGAAGAGTTCTCGCAGTGCTTTGAAGGTGTCGTGTTACTCAAGGTGATTGGATTTATCCTCTAAAACGCCGTCACAGTCTGCGGGTCTCTCACCCCTGTTTCTCTGTTGAACAGTTTCGCCCTCAGCTGACAGTTAATTTTTTTTTCCTTTTTTTTAAAAACCAAAAGTCAAAATTAATATTAATGTATAATTAATAGATGTTGTATAACTGTGAAAAGTGGTTTGAATTGTAAATCCCCTCACCTTGGCTGGGATTTCAATCTCATAATGGCTGCAGTGTGCAAATGAGTTTCAGTGACATCAAGCAAAATGTAGTCCTTCCAATTTAACCAACTCAACAGAGACATTTAACTGACTTTTAAATTTAAATCATGTTGCTACTGATCGTTCTTACTTAGCTTATTTTTGCAACTCAGCTACTATTGTGTCTTACCATTGCAGTGGTTCCCAATTTTAGGGTCGGGACCCCCTTGTAAGGTCGCTTGAGAAGCAGAAAGGGTCATGAGAGACTGACTTTAACATTTAATTGATTGAGTTTAAGGGGGGGGGGAATCTACAGTATATAATTTCAGTATAAGAAACTGAGAGCTTGTTCCATGATTCAGAATACGGCATACTAATAGCCACATGACAACTTGACAGCTGTAATCAATTTTGGAGCTAAGGTTCACAAAAAAGAGAAGTGGCATGCAATAGATTGATCAGAGCTTTTTTCCCCACTGAAAACAGTTCATGTTGCAGATGCAAAGCGGGTTGATGAGATCCGTGAGACTGAACCAAAACAGTTAAGGACTGCAAAACCTAAACAAACATGCTGGAAGATGCTGAAATGTGTCCGTAGATCTGAGGGGAACAAAAGAGTCAGATGATAATCCTCTGTAGTTTTATCGCTATGAGTGACCCATTTCATATTACATGTACATAGTCATTGGACCATTTTTATTTAAAGGATGATGATTAGTGCAACTTGCTGTATGGTGGCTCTATACTAAGCTAAGCTATAATGATGATGGTGGTGGACAAAATAAAGAATTGTAGAATTGCCAAATATAGGCTATGACACAGGAGGCAGTTGTCCCTACTTTGTTTCACTGGTCCCAGTGACTCTCCTTGAGCATGTTATCACTCTCAACTTGTCAAATACAGCATCTTGGTCAGTGGCCCTACACTTCAAACTATGACATTCTACCTCCCTCTAGCATCACATGCGGGGCTCCGCTGTCAAGTTAGCAATAGCACATATGGAACAACCAGTTGGACTTTCTGAGAAACACAATAGACATTTGCTCAACATTGTGAAATGGTTAGTTTAGTTTAGTTAGTCAGGTGTAGGAAAAGATGGTTTGGGGTCAGGGTTAGGGTTAAAATAAGTATGCTAGTTACGTAACTTAGGTTACGTAAATTGCGTAGGTTAAGTCATTTATGTTACATAAGTTACAAAGAAGTCAACAGTGACTATTGGTTTCACATGGGACATGAACAGTAGCCTTGTGGGTAACAGTTCTGTGCTTGTTTGACCCATCCCATACACACAGACTTTCTCGCTCTTTGTACTATGTCACTGGACTTCGATGGCACATCAAAATATTCAGCTAGAAGGGTGCCTCCAGAAATGACGCTCGAGAAGGACACCTACAGCGTCATAGTTTGAAGCATAGGGCCACTGACCAAGCAACGGTATTTAACGCATTAGGAGTGAGAACAGGCTGCCGTCAGTGGTCCACTGTAGCAGTAAATGAGTGTGATTTAATTATCTTGCTGTGCTTCATGGCTTGTACTGAACACAGAGAGAGACACTTCAGCATATCACACCGCCGTGAGGGGGGTGTCAGCCTGAGCTCTTTTGTGAGCTGCATAATATCAAGCCCGGCAGTGTCATTTTTTCTCTCTCCGACAGCGTCTGTGCATTCTGTGTGCGTGTGTCTGCGTGGCGTGTTATGTGTGTGTGGACCTTTCGTCCCAGGAGGGGGGCCTGTTGGCTGGCAGAGTTGCCCAGTTGTCGTCACTGCGCCTGGGGCAGCCTCTGGGACAATCTGGCCTCTCTGGAAGATCCTCCGCTGGAGCGACATCAGAGCTGGCATGCGAGAGGAAAACCAAAGAGACGAGGATGATTTAAGAACAGCCAGAGCTGTCGGAACAAGACAGAGCAGAGCAATGAAACGGGCAAAATCCCAGTTTGCATTGCGTCCTGGTAGAGGCCTGGAGGCACATGAATCCACAGTCTCAAAGCAATCTGAATGGTCAAATATATATTCGAACAATAGAGAACACAACTGTGCTTTATTGGCTGCCACTGCAGGAAAACATGAAGGTAGTCAGGGACATTTGCTTACGCTTTTAACTGAAATAAAACCATTTAATTGTTATTTAAGCTGGTAGCAATAAATGCCCTTGAAGGTCAGTCCAGCTGGAGATATTTACCTACAGCTTTCACTTGTTGCTTCAATCACAATTTTATCTGTGATACAGATGATGAACAACCTCTCAGCTTTTACTTTTCTAATAAAAGAATCGGCCGTGCACCACTGAATAGACGCCATTTCCACTATAAACAAACTGATGGACTGTAGAAGCTTCATTTGAAACACAAGATTGGTAATGAATTCTGGCACCTTGAAAATCAAACAACAAGAAAATCTTAATTGAAGTTTGAAAATGTTTCAGGCATTTTCGACCTTCATGCCTGTTGTATCTATTAATGACTGATGGTTGTGTAGGTGGGAGCTGGCAATATTAGCGTTATTCTTCACTGGAGATGTCACACACACAAATATACACATAGTGGGTGTGATAAAAGGAATGTCATATCCTGCTCCAGTCAATATGACCAGCACCTCTGGGAAATAACCAGCCTCATAAAAGCCATCTGTTTGTGCTTCCAGTCACCCACAGATTAATGAGATGTGGTAAAACGACTCATCATTATTGTCTCATTACCACGTCGACTTAACTCAGGAAGAGGCTGCTTGAAATCGTCTGTGTCTGCAGGTGTCAGAATGGCTTTGTTGCTTCTGTTCTCCTGTGAGTGACATTTGAGTTTCTGAAGGTCGTAACGTTTTGTTCATTCAGCTTCTTCGGCTGTCATTGCTCTTTCTAACAAACTAGTCATCGTTTTCCAAAAATACTTGAAATATAAAACCTTTCACTTTTTTTTTTTTTTTAACACAAGACAGAACTATCACACAACAAATATTTTCTTTATAGCCAGTTTGGCTATAAAGAGCGACAAGGGAGCTTTTCAGACCTGGTATTAACATGCGTCCTGGGTGATCTGTTCAGAAGTGGAAAGCTGTAAGTACAGGTGTGTATGCACCACATGTGACCACAGTCTTTCAGCTGTGTGTACGCAGCGTGTCCTGGTACACACTGAAGGACCGCCTACTCAACTGACGTCCCCTTAAGTGCATAGAACTATCAACCAATAACCAAATTATGTGAGTCGGCTCTCTCACCTCCAGCAGATGTTTGTGAACGCACTAGTAGCTGCAGTAATCCCAGAAAAAAATCACACTATTTTGTGAGTTGTTGAGTGAGGAGAAACTTAATAAAATTTGTGAAATGCTGTCTACGACAAATTCTTAATCATTTGAGCCTTCATGTAAATTCATCATTGCCTGCAATACACTGGGCCTCATGCAAGAACATTTCTTGTCTTTGTTCATACAAAGGGCTCGTACGAACCCGCCACGTCAGATTTAACAAACGTTCGTAACTTCAGAAAACCGTGTAAATTATCCACCTGTGCATATTTGACTGCATGTGCAATGAGACTTGTAAATTAGCATAATTAACACCCCAATAATACCGTATATGGCTGTGCTTCCTGCTCCATATGTCAGGAAGTGTTCATTCATTAAAATTGCATCAAAGAGAAAAAAAAAAAAGAACTTTACAAGTTTGGAGTTTGACAACCTGCTTTCAGAGATCCATAAAGGAAAGTCTCTCATTTTAATATAATAAAAGACCTGCTAAAGCAAAGAAACAGGAAAAAGCGAGTGCTGTTAACGCATTGTTAACTGCATGTGCAGATATACGGCCAATACATGACTTACATATGACTCTGCGACAGGTCTGGACCACTCGGAAATTGTGTTTGTATCTGAAAGAAGATTCAAAATACAAGAAAATTGGTGAATGCCACAAGTTAAGCACCACTTAAGAACAAATCTGTTTGTTTCTTACATAAGTTCTATTGTTTCTTTGTTTTGCTGGGAAAAGCAGGCCCGAGAGACCTCCGTGGTGCACTGGGACACACACTTTTACTTTCTCTCTGACTCTGTCAATAATGCCTTTCTTCATCATCTGTGATATGAAAACAGACAGTCAGGAGAAGTAAAGACTGTGTCCTGCACATAGTTGAGTTATAAAATCCCAGTGCACCATGGATCACCTCTGTAAAACATGTAAAATATGAGGGTCATTGTGGGCTAATAGAAGAGTTTAGTAGCACTGAACTAAAAACCGGAACGAATAGTTGAATCTTTATATTGAATGGCAAAATTCACAGCAATGGACATTCAACTGAAAAAAATAGCACCCGTGTTTATATGTATACACAGCAGGGAGATGAGATCCAATCACAAGTGGTCACTCGAGAAGCAGTTTTCTTTATATTATTTTCAGTTTTCAGTCACAGTTTTAGACAAAAAAATTGGAAAAGATCATGGTTTGTCTCTGTCATTAAGGTATAAATAGCCACACTGGATATTCCACCCTGCATGGGTGCAAACCTTGCCATGCTAGCCTATACAGCACACCTGGGTGTAAATAGCCACATTGTCTCATCCACTCCAGGTGCAAATAGCATTTTTGGCCACTGACACCTGAATGCTAATAGCATCAGCTGAAACAAAATGCCATCCAAATAGAGTCAGCTTGTCTGCTGTTTTTACAATATCCTCTCAACAATTTTATGTCCAGGTGGTTGTATAAGTGAGTGTATGAGAGTTTGTTGTTTCAGTTGTTTGAGGAATGGAAGTTGTGATATTAGGGTCACGCTGCCTTTTGAACCCACTCTGCATTTGGCCCTACTGCTCTGATGGAGGTCTGCACTGTTGAACTGTCTGCATTATTCATGTTTAATATTTTAAACTCTGAAGAAAGTGTCTTTGTTTCAGTAAACATACAATATTCCTCATTATATTAAAACACAAGTGCAGACAAACACACACACACGAGGTTAAAACGCAGCATCCCAGGAAGTATTTTTCCATAGAACGGAAGCAGATTTAGCAGTACCTGGAAAATACCAGAATGTCACTTCCCTGTGTATAATCCTATTTGTGATCCCCTTCAGCACATTAAATTTGGTAACTTCATGTAAAGTCCAGCATGGCTCCAACTTCAACTCAGCATCACCTCGACCTGATCATGAGACATGAAATCAAGTAAAATAAGTGTGAGTGATACTGAGAGTGAGGAAGAGTTGAAGAGAAGATGGAAAGAGTCAGGATGGCTATGGATAGTGTAATCTTAGCCATCCAGGCTCTGAGAGAAAAGGAAAACAAAGTAGGGAATACAGTTTAGTAGTAGTGAAAAACCTGTCCTTTCATGAAAAATTAAAATGTATTTGAGTGGGAAGAAGTGCACCACACTGAGGGGATAATCAATGATTTTGTTTGTTTTCACACTAAAATGATTTTGTGTTGTTATTTCCAGGAAAATAAAAAGCATATATGAAATGAACTGAAATTGAATGGAGGTGTGATGAAAGAGAAGCAGGTACGCAGAAGAGGGATGAGGGGAGAAGATTAAAATCTGTATCTGTCAGACGGACAAGACAAAGGCTTTGCTGTGGGAAATCATATACTGATTCCCTGAGTCACTGCATGCCCTACACACACACCACACACACACACACACACACACACACACATTTCAGCCGAAGGCCACAGCCCATATTTACTAAGCCTCATCCATGGAGCTGGAGTATAGGGGACTGTGTGTGTGTGTGTGTGTGTGTGTGTGTGTGGGTGGGTGCACGTGTGTGTGTGGGTGTGTGTGTGTGTGTGTGATTGATATCCATGCTGATAGTACATATCAGCTTTCGTGTACTATCAAAAAATGTACACAGGCTATGTCATTTTGACTGTACGCTCTCTCTCATACACACACACACACACACACACAACTCACAATGCTGCAGGCTAGAGTTTTTGAGCTGACTAACTTTGGCTCAACACAGTTGCTGCTAGCCTGAGCATAGGAGCTGCTCATACACACACACACACACACACACACACACACACACACACACACTCTGCAGATTGCATGACATTGGTATTAACATGATGTCAAACTGTGTGTGTCCATGTTTGTGTGTGGTGAACCACCCTGACAAGAGCCAATGATGATGATTAGGTTAGAGTGGACTGCCACACACACACACACAACACACACACACACACACACACACACACACACACTCTTGTAACATTCATGTATTACACTCCCACAAACACGTTACACCACTCACCATTCATATATATGCATAATATAACACTTCCACACACACATTTGTGTGCAAGGGCCATAATAAGAACATGACAGTAGATTATCCAGAGGTTTTAATGCAGATGCAGATGTACAGGCAGCCAGTGTTTTCTCACTGCATGTTATAATAAATAAGACACTCATCATTCAGTCCAGGCAGTGTTGCATGATTCATATTCATTGTGATGGAGACATCACCAGTGTGACAAAATTATAACAGTAGTGGTTGAGATACTGTCCGGGTTAATGAATGCTTTTCACTTTGATCATTCATCCCTCATTTGTCAAAGGTGTGATTTGCTTTGCTTGCCATTTGCCAGGCTTGGTCATCTTTATACTCAGAGTGTCAGTGCAGCTAAAGCTTGTAATCTTTAGTTTGAACCACATAAAACCATTTACTGTGTTATTATTTTTAATTGGCAGGGCTGAAGGATTAAACTTATGAGTGACTGTCGTTGCCCTGCGCTGTTTCCCCTTTGATTTACACATTTCATTTCACAATTTAAACGCCGTCCTGATGGTTGGGGCCAATTATCTGTCTGGGCCACCGGGCTTCTCCCGGTGCTCTGGGCCTGCTCAGCAGTGCTTTGAGCACAGTGATAATGTTGTCTTACTGATGTTTATCAGGTAGTGTTCACTTTTCACTTTCAACTTTATTTGTCCCAGAAGAACAATTGGTTTTGCCCCAAGAGAGGTACAGACAATAAAAAATACAAAAAGCCTACAAAGTGTACATCAAACAGGGAAGAGTTGGAGGTAGGCACCGAATGTTGCAGGCTTGGGTAAACAAAGACCTGTGACAAAATGTCAGCATGTGACAAGTTGGTACAAGTTATTCGATGGGGAACATGAATGCCTGTAGGAAATTTCATCCCAATCCATCTCATAGTTGTGCAGAAAATCCACTCAGAACAAAAAATGGAAAAGTAAGGAGATCACCTAAGAGTTAGCAATTCATCCTCCCAACATGAATATTTACCAAAATATGAACCAATCCATCTAGTGGATGTTCAGATGTTCATTTCACTGGATATGTGAACACCTTTATGAGGTGGAGCCATTAGGATTCATCCTCTGAGGACTGTGAATGTGATCAAAAATGTGATCACCTTCACTGTCACAGCAAAACTTAAATCAGTTCAGCTTTAATAGAGGCAGGCAGTGGAAGTGGAGGAGAATAACCCTACTGCAGCCACTTCTTCCAAACACTTAAAATGACTGCCAGTTGATGAAACCTTTACCCAGGAGGAATTTAATATCAAGAAACAAATATTTGTGGGAGCAAAGGCCACAGACAAAGATTTCTCAGACAAAACGGGGCAGACTGACCTCAGAAAATAAAAATCTGACTAACGCCGTAGCGGAGGGGTTTGTACTGATGAGGTCAGTTATGTCTCAGTGCTGATATGCTGCACCATCACATTAACTCCCACACAGCCAGACGAGCAATCAGCCCGTTGGTCACTTTAACCTGAGGCGGTGAGTTGTAGCATAAAATCCACTTACACTGCAGCAAAATACTGGACAGACACTTCCACACAGCGGTTCTTTAATGACAAAGACAATGAGAATTTTATTCATTAAAAAATGTAATTTTTCTTTTCAGTTAGCTGAAAGTCCCCTATTCCAGATACAGAAATAAAGCCCACAAGTCTATTTTAATTGTTAAAAAGAAAAGGTTATTTTTACAAAGGCTATAGCAAAATGTTACAGGAATAGTTCTTTTGGGAAATGCTTATTCTCGCTGTCTTGTGAGAGTTAGATGAGAACAATGATAGGCCTACCATTCTGATGGCAGTTCATCAAATATGAAACCCAGGAAATCATTAGCTTAGCTTAACATTAAGACTGGAAGCAGGAGAAAATGGCTAGTCTGGGTCTCTGTGCATTTCAAAAATTCATGTACCAACACATCTAAAGCTTGCTAATAAACACATAACATGTCATTTGCTTTGTCTGTTTGAAAAAAACGCACACGTTGCTGTGCCACTAAACACCCTTTAAAACCACACATTGTCGTTTCTGTGGTCTCTATGCTAAACTAGGCTAGCTGGTTCTAGCTCTGTACTTAATGCACAGATCAGTAGAGTAGGATCAGTTATTTCATCCAACTCTTTGACATTATTTAAATGTGCTCATCTATATTCATGCCAACTATTCCTTCAAACCAGTAATCATCAACTAGTGGCCCACGGGCCACATCCAGCCCATTAAAGCTTCCCATCCAGCCTGCAGAATGGCCACTGATAAAAGTATTGCAATATTTTTATATTTGCAGTATAATGAACTGGAAATTTCTAGTATTAAGTTCCTGCTAATGTAAAATGAACAGATCCAACTCCTGTAGCTTCACATTAAAAGCATGTAACTGGCAAAACACAAGTTGACTTTTATTTTGAAGTACTCACAAGACATAAAAGGTGAACAGTGAACATAGCCCTTACCACTATCATTTTTGACAGCAGCATTTTTCTGACAGCAGACCAGTTTGAAATATTGCAGGGAGTAATGGAACCAGAAGGAGCAGCCACAGTGAACTGTTAAATGAAGAGCTGCACACCCAACCTCTCAGCCAGGTAGGCTAACCAGGTCCTTTCAGTGTGTCTGCTGATCACAGACTCACACCTGATGCAGCATTACATCAGATCATCGTTGCACAGAATCATGTAAAAGGCCTTGGACAAATGTAGTTCATGACCTCTGCTCTAAACTATGGGCTTCACAATGTGGAACAGGTTTTGATGTGATAAATTAGATTTTTCAGCATCAAAATCAGTAACAGTAGTGTTATCTCTACTCTTTTAAATGGTTACATTTATCAGTGGTCCAGTGGGAATTGAAATCACGGTCAGTTGTTTGTAGGGGAAAAATATGTGGTTGTTTGGTTTACCACTGCAAAGAACTGATTCACAGATTTAACTGAACTAGATTTAACTATTCCATCACCTTATCCTGCATTTCCCTGCAGTCTGTATCATTATCTCTACCTGTCTGTAAATAAATAGAGAGCATGTTGTTCCATTTGGTACCGTCTGCTTATCATAATGTATTGGTTGTATGTGTCGGAGTGTGTAGAGTGCTTTTGTTCTATTTATATGAGGCAGTTGCTGCGTAAGATAACAATTATGCCTGTTTGCTGATGCAGTTAGAACATGAAATGCTCCACCAATTAAAATAAAATAAAATAATTATGTCTGATGGGTAAATGTGATTAAATCATTAATGAGAAATTACTGTACGAAAAATGTGTAAATTGTTGCACTCACCCCTTTCTTTCGAAACTTCTTTTACGTATCTGTATGTGTAGTCGGCTTGAACACTGTTATCTGAGTCATGCTCACAGTGGATCATTTAGATCAGGGTTAACTGATACAACAGTAACATTAACCCGGCAAAGTGGAAGCTAATTTCGCTGCTGAGGAGAACACAGCTAGCCTCGGGCTAGAGTCAGGGTTAGTCAACTATAAACCCATGTCTGCCAGGGGCCAAGAGCTTTTCAGGATAAAGTTGCCTGAAGGCGATAATCTGTTGGCCGGTCATGGAGTTAGACAAGCGATGTGCTTTATATTTCTGGTCTGTTTATAAGCACATTATTGAACTGTTTCACACCAGAATACGTGTCTTTTATATGAGCCACATGGATAGGCACTATTAGTGGTACAAATCTGGTCTGTACATACAGTGTGTGGATTAGGTTATTAAATGCCATTTTATGTGTAAACACACAAGATATGTGTGACAAACACAAAGGTATGAATGTTGTCTGTCTCCTCTTTGATATACTGTATAGCTCAATGCTACACCTAGGCTAATGCTAACATCTTTATCCATAGGGACCAGCAGCAGAGCTAACAGAGCACACAATAGCTGTCAAAAGCAGGCATGTGTTGAACATGTGTGTGTCAATAACGGGGTTGTGTGTCTCCATTGCATGTTTCTGGTGTATGTTTATCAAAGACGCAGACAGGCTGTGTGAGTATTCCCGTGTGATGTATGAGAGGGAGACTGATTCTGTCAGCTGTGAAAATGAATGTAGGTTTGTGCCTTCAGTCTTTCTGCCATGCATAAGGTGAGCAACAAAACTGGCTGATATGATCTATGTTTGTGTGTTTCCCAGTGTGCATGTGTTGTTAATGTGCTGCATGCAATGCATTATGTGGATAGAATTATACATTATGTACACGCTAAAGTTGCCCCCTGCAATCTGTGTGCGTGTTGTGAGTGTAACGTTTGTTGGCATTGCACAATATAATTTAATGTGAATCAAATGTTTGTCATTTTATTTTGTTTATCAGGAGACATTTGCATGGAAAAACCTGTCCATGTAGGGGCTCATATGCAGGCTTGAGGAGTAATGGAATGCATGTAATGGAGTTGCCTTATTATGAAAAAGAAAGAGGTAACTGAAGTTACAGAAAAAAGATGATCAGATTATTGATACATTTAATAAACATTTATACTTTTAGCAGGGTTACAATTTTAAAATACATTTTAAAAGAAAGGTCGACTACCATGCACATCGCGCGCACATTTCACCATTTAACAAGTCTCACAACTGCACTCTGGTCTCATTATCATGGCCTCTAATGAAAAAATGTTTCCGCTGGGTGGAAATTTCATTATTTTGTCTTTAAATCATAAGAGTGAAACAGCATCACTGTACAGTGCAAGTTCTGTCTTCCAGATGTGAAACCACAGACATCATCCAAGGACTCGACATCTAATTTAGAGAAGTGTGTACAGGTAAGACCAACTGCTAATGTTAGCTGCAAAGAATCCAGTGAGCTAGCTAACCTGGAACATCTACTGTTACTGTGTTGGGGTAACCAGGCTTAGGGAGTAATGGATTACATATAGTGTGATGATGTGATTAAGTTACAAAAAAAGGTAACTATAACTATACTTATACTTATAACTAACTATAACATGCACAAGGAATTTCAAAGTGGTTTTCATTTTTGGACCACATAAATACTCTTAACAAGTTTCTTTTCTCAGTAGGTTACACTGAAATGCAACAAGTTAATTTCTGATGGCTCTAATCTTGTGATGTAATGAGTTACTTTTAAAAATAACCTTCTTCAACACTACTAATTGCAAGATTACAGCTATTAATCTAATGTGTGTTTGCACAACAAAGGAAGGAATAACTGGACGATTAATGAACCCAGCAACCAACATAAAACTTTATATTAGGCAACAATCGATGAATGTAATCCAAAAGTAAGAAAAGGTAATCAAGTTACATTACTGTAATATTGTGATACCTGGCTTAGGTTACTGACTGCATTTATAACAGGTAATTAGTAATTGTATTGGAATGCATTTTTAAAGTAACCCTCCCATATGTGTGTTGGTGTTTCTAAAATTCATGCTGTGAGCGAGGCAGAGTAAGGCAGGCATAGAAAATGTTAAAGGATCAGAGACCCGAACATTTTGGAGAAATGTTTTTATTAAGATTTTGAGATTTAAAAAAGCCTCTCTCTATCTGCTGCTGCAGTTAGATTCAGCCCTCTACACGTGTCACAAGCTACATTTAATACCAGCTGAGGGTAGGGCTGGTGGAGATTTAGGCTTAGAGCCAGTTGGGGGGCATCAAACTGTTTTCTTCTGCCTTCAACATATCTTACTCCCTAAATCCTGAGATAGAAGTGAGGTTAAGAAAGTAGTCGTCTGGGCAGTCGGACAGAGTTGGAAAAGGTCTCATAATCCCAGTCTAAGCCTTCTCTAACTTTTCCGCCTATGATGAGATGAGTGAGAATGTGCATCTGAAAAAGAAACCGAAAAAGCAAAAACAGGCTGTGTGTGACTGCTTAGGGGGTGGCTAACTTTACAGTTTAAGACATTTTTTGCATGTTGGGGCCTGACAGATACATTGACAGGGCAAGAAAACAAAATGAAACACCCCTGCTCTCCTTCCCTGGCCAAGAAAAATTACAATAGCTTTTTATTTTTTTCTACCCTAGCACTCTGGGTAGTGATCTGCACTCAGGGGCTGTGTCCACCAAAGTGTTTTTTACCTCGGGCCAGTGTATTTTTGAGTTGTTTCCAATGGTAACCCCATAGATTTTAACTGCTACAAACACCCGCAGCGTGGTAAGGCACTAAAAGTTCTGCTCTGAGATTTTGGAAGTTATTTCTGGTTGCCAAGAGCTGAAAACTGTTCATCTTTGGGACAAACACTGCACTTGTCACTGCCACTTTTTACAAAGCTATTCAATCACAGTGGACGAGAGGCAGGACGTACAGGCTTTTGACTGCATGAGATACAGCAACCAAATTGTATCTTCTGCCTCAGTATCAGACACTGACTGGCGGTGACATCAGTACATGACGAGTCAGGATGAAAATCGTTAAAATCTCATGAATCAACACAGACCGGCAGCTCCGTCCTCCCTGCTTACAGGCTTCAGCCGTCCCCTCATCCAGAGCAAGTAGGCTGCTCTACCTTGTGCCAGCATTTTTACATTCAGTATCGGTTGACTCATATTCCGTATCTTAGCGACCAGAGCTTTTCAGCTGAAATAATGCAGCGCCATCAAAATGCTCTTATCCACTCCCAACTGAGTTTTTTTTTTTTTTCAGAGAAGTGCCTGGCATTTTCACTTGTGAAAAAACACTTTGGTGGACACAGGGCCTTAGAGACAGAAGTCTAGAACAGCTTGACTAGAGTGTTTGACAATTAGAAAGTAATTTAAACCCTTGTATCAATTAAGATTCTCAGTCATCCAGCTCATAGGATATCTGGAAGTACTGAGTCAAAGGAAATTGCCTGTTTTGTACTTTGCCATTCAACCATAAGGATTCATCTGAAGCCGTTAAAATGCCTGGGACTCCCAGTCTACCAGTCAGTAGAACAGATGAGGTCTTTAAGACCCAACAGCATGTCCATTTGGCTTTGACTTAGTACTTCAAGATAATTTAAACCCTTGTGATTGCTTTTGTCACAACCACACAGCTTGCCTGAGCCCTTTAACCATCTTTTAACAGGGTTCACTCACCCAACTAGAATGAACAAAGACACTGCTTTAGAAAGACAGGCCTGTTTGTTGTCTTTTAACTGAAAACTGAGATTTGATCATAGAGCCGCCTTATTGTTATGACTCTGCCCATGTGGCAACCATAAATTACATTTGGAGCCCTGTTAGATGAGAAATATTGGGAAAAAAAAGATATTTTCATGCACAGACAAAAAAGCAGCCAATAGGTGGCTTTCCCTATAATAATCTTGTGCTGTACTTTACAGACGTTGTTTTGTTTGCCCTATCATCATGTGGAAAGATTGGACATCAAAAGGCGTGAAGGATGGGGCTTATGTTTAAGCTGTCAGATGCAGAAGGTTGTTGAGAATGATGGTGAATGTAGCAGCATCAGGACATGAAGGCTGTCACAATGAAGCAGCACAGAGCTTAAGACAGACACAGAGGGAGAACACTCAAATATACAAATACAAGTATTACCTACTGTACAGAGGTACAGTACAGAGCACATTTGCACAGAAACACAGAAATAACATTCCTATGACAATAATTAAAAGGCCTGTGAAATAAGTTATATCTTCTTGTCATCTTTAGCTTCTGTAATTGTACATTATTTTTGAATAAAACAGAATATGTGAGCAGGATTTAATCAAACTGCTCTAGGTGGCTGTGGCTTTAGCTGCTAGGGGTCTGTCTCTTTTTTTTTTTTTAAGGGAAAAACCAACTAGCACGGTACATTTTAGATTATGTATATACATTTACTTTATTAAAGAACAACTTTTTCACATAACAGTTTATACATTTTACTCACACTGTACTGTGGTAGCCATGTGAGCAAAATGTGAGTTTTTTATCTCCATATGTTGAAAATGTTGCTATTGCAATGACTGCAGGTGCTGCGGCCGGTAGCTCCTTCAGTTTTTGCACCTTGTCTCTCCAGACACCAGACAGAGACCTGCACCATCACATGATGAAGGTGTTGCGCTTGACAGGCGGACCAGTTCTGAGCTGACAGGACGCAACATGCAAGACTCTGGCAGGATGATGGGAGGACTCTTGTTTCATTGATGAAGAGTCACAGTGGATGAATGACGTTTCCTAGATACTGAACTTCAAATTTTAAGATGCCAGTGACATTGTCATCACCCTCTTGTTGCTGCTGTTCACATTCAATCTGACACATGCACAAAAAAAACATTACAGAATTATTTCCTGGGTGTGTACATATATATGCATATAACTGTATACATAGCTTTATATTTTTACCAGATTTTATTCTGAATTTAAATATCTGTGTTGAATGTGTGTAGGAACGAAGTAACGACAGCTCTCACTTCATTGCGCAACCTTGAATTAGCTTCTGAATTATTTATATCTTAGATTCTAATTAGATTTTGTTCCAATTACATGATTTTTATTTTTTTAGATAATTATATGAGCACTGTTGGAAGGAGCCTGAGATCTAAGAATTTAATTGCCAGTGACTACTTCACTGTACTTGTGCATAGAGCAATAAAGAACCTGAAGCAGTGGAGTGCACCCACATGCATATACGGGAAGATAAGAGGTCCAGGTCCAACTTGATTTCATTCTGCTGATCTATTCATCTACATTTTCCCTTCTTCTGCTTTTCTTGTACTTTCGGTTCTTGTGTCCTTCGTGCCCTATCCTTTCCTCTCATCTTTTCCCATCTCTGAGCCTCTCATCTGATATTGTCATTTCGCCCTTATCTCTATTAGGATGCTTTGAAAGCACCACTATCATCATAGGCAGCAGAAATTGTTTTGCCCATGTATTCACCGTGGAGATGAAAGCACAGTTGCTGAAGAGGCTAATTTATTAACACAAAGCTCTGCATTTTATAATATGTGCTTTTGCTCCCCTGATCGTACACAATGGGAGGCATGTCGTGTCCAAGGCCAAGGCCACACAGCATGTGGGATGTGAGACAGTTTGTGTGTGGGAAGGTGTGGGAGAGGAGATACGGCAGGCATGATGAATGCCCAGGCATAAAAAAAATATATTCACTTGCAACCTTGACTACACACACAAAATAGTCACAGGCATTGATAAATATAGAGGTCTTGTCCATGAATACATCAAACCATGCATTTAGTTTGCAAACCAAATGTGTAGTTTACGGTGGCCCTGAGGTGCAAAACACAACGGCAAATCAGAAAACACAACGGCAAAAGAGAAAACACAACGGCAAAAGAGAAAACACAACGGCAAATCAGAAAACACAACGGCAAATCAGAAAACACAACGGCAAAAGAGAAAACACAACGGCAAATCAGAAAACACAACGGCAAATCAGAAAACACAACGGCAAAAGAGAAAACACAACGGCAAAGAGAAAACACAACGGCAAATCAGAAAACACAACGGCAAAAGAGAAAACACAACGGCAAATCAGAAAACACAACGGCAAATCAGAAAACACAACGGCAAAAGAGAAAACACAACGGCAAAAGAGAAAACACAACGGCAAATCAGAAAACACAACGGCAAAAGAGAAAACACAACGGCAAATCAGAAAACACAACGGCAAAAGAGAAAACACAACGGCAAAAGAGAAAACACAACAGCAAAAGAGAAAACACAACGGCAAAAGAGAAAACACAACAGCAAAAGAGAAAACACAACGGCAAATCAGAAAACACAACAGCAAAAGAGAAAACACAACGGCAAATCAGAAAACACAACGGCAAAAGAGAAAACACAACGGCAAAAAGAGAAAACACAACAGCAAAAGAGAAAACACAACCGCAAAAGAGAAAACACAACGGCAAAAGAGAAAACACAACAGCAAATCAGAAAACACAACGGCAAATCAGAAAACACAACAGCAAAAGAGAAAACACAACGGCAAATCAGAAAACACAACAGCAAAAGAGAAAACACAACAGCAAAAGAGAAAACACAACGGCATTAACCAAAACGGAAAAGGTAGGTACCCTCGGGCGACATGAATCGTCGCTGATTGGACAAAAGAACTGGTCCGTCCTTTGAACCGGAAAGACAACACCGCCAGACTCTGCGCAGAAAATTCTCTGCGCAGAGTCTGGCAGTGTACTGTTACGACAGAGATTTGGTTTTGAAACAAATAAATGTGTATTTTGTGATGATATTGAAACCTTGGAGCATATATTTTTTCAGTGTATGCTTCTGAAACACTCGGGCCCCGTTTCTCAGATTCGATGTATCTTAGCGCTCTACGAAGGTCTCTAAGATATATTTTAGCAAACAAACTTCTTTTCCAGCGAGTGTTTCCCAAACTGTCTTAGCGGGAGCTCGTAAGGAGAGCTGTTAAGGTACATCGTAAGTGTATTAATCGATGCTGCACGCATCGATTGATCTCTTATAAAGGTAAATAAATGATGTTGTAACATAACAAGTGTTGCATTAATAATTTTACCACCATCAAATATTATATTATAAATGAGGCTACGCCTTCTAAAGTTCATCTGCTGAACTATTTGAAGCCTGGTCCACACATACACCAGACGAGCGTTTTAGCAGCGTTTTAGTCCTAACATGTCTGAAGCATATCACATAAAAAATGACTTACATTCCGTTATAAACAAGGAGACTAATGATGAAGCAGAGAAACGTGATCGCTGCTCACCGATAATGTTTTTGTTATTGAAAACAACAACAGCATACGTGTTTGTCTCTCTTTTTCCATCAATGTACTTCCAATGTCCATCTTTGTCAATGTACAGACTCAGATACTCTGCAGTGTCAAAACACAAAACACATATCACCATACACGCTCATACTCTACCAGCTGGGCTGTCTTTAAATTAAAATATCGGCACATATAATGTGATGAGGTGAGGGGGAGGGATTCATGTTTTCCCGAAATGACACATTTTGAGGAAATGACCATTTTAGTCTATTATCTGGTGGTATTACTAATTATTACTGAGGCGGAAGAACGCGATTTCAACATTAATCAACATTATAATGAACATATATAAACTGCACATGCTGTGTGTAGCTTGACCTTCTGCAGCTGCACGGAGGATGAAATGGCAAATTCACTCTGTGGTCTCTTATTGTCTGACTGAATAGGCTCATTCATCATATTTTAAACTAACGAAATTCGTTAAATCAAGTTATTTGGTGTTTTTAAAATCATGATATTGAGCTGAAACAGATTCTACATTCCGTTCGCGTTCACATGCGGCTGCTGAGCGCAGCAGATGTCTCGCACTGTGCGCTTCACTGTTCAACATAGTCGGCTTAATAAAGTTTATGATCGCTCAAAGTTAAAAAGTAAAAATCTAACAAGTTCTCACTCACTCTGAGTGAGGCTTTGGATGGATTCTTCAGGTGATTTTGGCATCTTTCTTCAGTGAGGGACTCTTTTTGCCACAGCCTGAAGGTAAATCCATCGGATGCTGCAGTATTTCACCCAGATGTGTTTTAGATAAAGTATGAATCCAGTGTTCTTGAAACTTTGGGCTTTCACCTGGAAATGTCGCAGCAAACATCAGTCCAGTGGATTTTATCCCTCCAGCTCAGCGCACAATTTGCATCTTCATTGTTTAAATTTTTGAAGTAATTCCACACAAAGCTGCTGTCAGACATCCTGTTGTGTGTCTCATTCAGATTGTAGAGACACAATTTACTGTATTAAACGCATTAATGATCACAGGCCTTTGACCTCGTGGTTCTTTGTCCTTTAATTAAAGCGCCTGATGTGCTTGGAGGAAAACACATAAGAGCAATAAAACACACACCAGCCCGCATGAAAATTAAACTGTAAAAATAATATAGCAACACAGCGTACTCAGAAAAAAACATATCCTCAGCTATTTAGCTCAAATAAATAAATAAATAAATAAATAAATAAATAAATAAATAAATAAATAAGCAATATTAATTATTGTTTTTCATTAAGTTAATTTTAACCTGATGATGTAATTTACGTAAGCAGCCTTGATGTGCGCTATACTAAAACTATCCATTTGAAAAGCATAATTTTGGCCTAATAAAGCTAAAAACTGTGTTAGGATGAACGGAGCGCATCACTAAGAGACAGCTTACGAGTGGTTCAGACCACTCGTCTTAAGATATATCTTACAGAAGATTTATCTTAGCTAAGTAGACTCTGGGAAACAGCCCGTAAGCTTACCAGAGACCTTAAGATACAACTTAGGAAGCACATAGCGCTACGAAGGCTCTGGGAAACGGGGCCCTGGACTGATACATGACTGGATGCACACAAAGATCCGACTCGAACCCTTTTCTCAAAAGGACACTATTTATGGTGTTGTTATGGACAATGATGAATGGGACTTTATGGTTAATAATATTCTAATCCTTGGAGAATTTTACATACACAAATGTAAATATGTGAAAGTGAAACCTAAGTTTAATGTGTTTCATAATGAGTTTCTTTCCTTCACCAAAGCCCTGAACATAATGAAAGGTAAATATGCAATGAAACTTTTCAGTTTATTTGAAAAAATATGATCTAAAACAAAAGCCCTAGCTAAACGTTTTATTTAATTTTAATTTGTTTATTTCATTTATCTCATTTATTTATTTCATTTCATGGATGTTATTCTCTCATTCTCTCCTCTGCATTCTCCTATGCTGCTCATCCCCTGCTCATTTGAAACGTTAAAAAAGATGTAAGCCATGTTGTTACATGATTTTGTTAAATAAAGTTATATATATTAAAAAAAAAAGGTCCCTTTCTTTCGTCCAATCAGCGACGATTCATGTCGCCCGAGGGTACCTACCTTTTCCGTTTTGGTTAATGCCGTTGTGTTTTCTGATTTGCCGTTGTGTTTTCTGATTTGCCGTTGTGTTTTCTCTTTTGCCGTTGTGTTTTCTGATTTGCCGTTGTGTTTTCTCTTTTGCCGTTGTGTTTTCTGATTTGCCGTTGTGTTTTCTGATTTGCCGTTGTGTTTTCTCTTTTTGTGTTGTGTTTTCTGATTTGCTGTTGTGTTTTCTCTTTTGCCGTTGTTTTCTCTTTTGCCGTTGTGTTTTCTCTTTTGCTGTTGTGTTTTCTCTTTTGCCGTTGTGTTTTCTCTTTTGCCGTTGTGTTTTCTGATTTGCCGTTGTGTTTTCTCTTTTGCCGTTGTGTTTTCTCTTTTGCCGTTGTGTTTTCTCTTTTGCCGTTGTGTTTTCTCTTTTGCCGTTGTGTTTTCTCTTTTGCTGTTGTGTTTTCTCTTTTGCCGTTGTGTTTTCTGATTTGCTGTTGTGTTTTCTCTTTTGCCGTTGTGTTTTCTCTTTTGCTGTTGTGTTTTCTCTTTTGCCGTTGTGTTTTCTGATTTGCTGTTGTGTTTTCTCTTTTGCCGTTGTGTTTTCTCTTTTGCCGTTGTGTTTTCTCTTTTGCTGTTGTGTTTTCTCTTTTGCCGTTGTGTTTTCTGATTTGCTGTTGTGTTTTCTGATTTGCCGTTGTGTTTTCTCTTTTGCCGTTGTGTTTTCTCTTTTGCTGTTGTGTTTTCTCTTTTGCCGTTGTGTTTTCTGATTTGCCGTTGTGTTTTCTGATTTGCCGTTGTGTTTTCTCTTTTGCCGTTGTGTTTTCTCTTTTGCTGTTGTGTTTTCTGATTTGCCGTTGTGCTTTGCACTTCAGGGCCACCGTAGTAGTTTGCCTTCGCTCAACTATCTCTTGACGCTGAGAGCGCACACGCATATTTCCAGTTTCGTCTTGTGTGTGTTTGCAGACTTCAGCATTATGCAAATGAGCAACAATGTGGCCAACTGAGGTGCAGATGTATTCACCTTATGCTCGTCTGCGTGGCAGCTGAACAGCAAGCCTAGCTGATCCCTGAGAACAGAACAGTCCAGCTGTTGGAGAGCTGTTACAGACTCTAGCCAAGGGCATACAAAAGCTTGCTGTTTCCAGGCAACAGCACACATATCCAGACATCATGACCACACACACCGTGGAACCTTTAAAGAAAGCTAAACTCTGAGACCAGAGCCATGATCACTGGCCACTGATTGGCCATTGGGAGCGCCGGGAGGATTTCCAGTGGACTGGCAAGCTGGAGTGCCAGGTGAGTGTTATATGCTGAATGAAATGGGTAAATAACACAAAACAACACAGGGCAACTTAAGGCCCCCAGAACATTAAACATAAGCCCCTAACTCTCGAAACTGAAGACACTTGGCTGTTTTTAAAAATGCTTACAATATAGGGTGTCATAAATGGAATGAATGTGGAGAATCTGGCCTTTATTGATTTCAGATTCTCAGCCTGAACTATTATTCCAGTCTGCCCTGATCACTGATAATGTTGGAAATTCTTCTGCTGCTGTTTAGTTTTTAAATTAAATTTAAATTAAACATTTTATTAATCCCACTTGGGGAAATTAAATTTTTATACACTGTTATTAGTTGTCTTCATGTCAGAGGGACAGAGCTTCCACATAGTTGGCACTTAGTCCACAGTTAGAGGTTCGGTGCCTTGCACACTGGAACCTCAGCAGTGCCCAGGAGGCGAACAAACACCTCTCCAGCTCCATATTACATACTCCTTGCTGAACCTGAACTAGCCACCTTCCAGTCTGCAAGCTCAGGATGAGTCCCTGTGAACTGAGCTACTGCTGTCCAAGATGAAATGAAATTTCTTTTCTCTGTCTCTTCTCTATGCTCAGATATCATTGTAGTGGAAACAGTACAGCAGACATCACAGGTAAAAGTCTCATAGAACAACATGGAACACTTGACCTCCAAACTTTCAAAGGAAACGACACTAGGGGATCACCTTGGGGACTCTTTACTGCCGTTGCACCAGCCCAGTCAAACAAAAGACTGACATGCACAGAAAAGAAACACCTCTCTCTCTCTCACTAGCTGTCCACTGAAGAGGTGGACAGCTAGTGATTTATTCTGTGCCTGCCCTTCTGGCAAAAGCATACCCTGCAGTTCCTGCGGTCCCTGGTGAGTTTGCTTTCCAACAGCAAGAGACACTGAACCATCAAGTTCTCAAATGCTGCCTGAACTTGTTAACATGCTGATTTTCCTACTTTAAATGGATTTTTGCATCTCAGGTAACAATAGTTTGCAGCTCAGACTGGGGCTCTTCACTTTAGTGCAGTTTTCTCTTTTATGCACGGTTTTCTTTTAGTTTAAATCTCCTCTTTTGCATTTTGAACTGAACTCTATATATTATATATACATACACATATATATACATACATACATATATATATATATATATATATATATATATATATATACACATATATATTGCAAAGTGACCTGTCCTGTATTGGTCAGTGCACATTCCTCTACACAGATGTTGTTTCTTACATTACACCAGGTGTATTACCTGTAAGAAACATTACAGAGGTGAAAAAGGTCGGAGTCTACTAGACTGAAATAACATCACTTGATCATGTGGGTGGGCAAACTGGACAGACTCGTTCAGACACTCTTAGGGGTTCTCTACAGTTTCTCACATTGTTGGCCTAAAAACAAATGCCACATGGACCAGTGGGCAGCGAACGTGTGTAGACAAACTGTGGATAACAAAACCTGGCACATTTATCATCTTAAATTAATGACTTGCACAATATGCCCAACCAAGTTTTTCAGTGCAGGTTCTACTCTGCAAGATTATTAAGACATCTGATGCAATTGAATAATTTTCTGTCCTGCTGTGTAATACTGCTTTTTACCTGCTTTTTTATAGTTTTCAAAATTTGCAAACGTATGTTGAGTGAGTTGCACTGTGAACATTGTATTGTTTATGTAACTGACTTAATGTCTGTGTATCACTTCAACCTTTATTTTTTGACATTATCGCCATTGCTCCAAACTCTCACACAAAAAGGCTGAGGAGGCACCAGAACAGGCAGTCTTGACACTGAAGTGCTCACCTCGAAAGGTGGAAGAGTCCTATCCGTTTGAAAGTCCTCAAAAAAATGCATACCTACTTTGCATTAATCTCCAACAGTATTCCTCCAGTCAAGCTCATTGTATATCGTTGAATCATCAACATTAAATTTACCTGTAATGTAGCCCCATTCATGTATGATTCCTTATACTTGTTGACATTTATATTGTAATTATTGACTTTTGTTGTTTGTGGACTGGTTTCTTACCTGATGCCAACTCTTAGTCTACCTGGTACTGGCTTAGGTGTAGCCCACTGCCATTCCTGAAACATTGATTGTGCACCTTGTTTTGCTAGTGAGAGACTACATTTTCACCAGCATAAGCTAGCCAGGTTTGTTTTTAGCCTGGTTGCCATTGCTAGCTTGCTTCTGAACCATCATGGCTGTGTGTGGACACTGCCTGACTTCATACTCCACTCACAGGTGCCAGACGACATCAGATGGTTAAAGCAGGATCTTAAGGGCAAGGATGAATTAATCCTGTGATATTTATTTGTGACCACTTCCCAAGCCAAACATCTCACCGCATTGACAGTCCATTTGTCCACCGAGTGGTCAGCCTTTGTCACACTCAACGATGCCACTCTACCTTGGTCTGGTTCTGTCACCGAAGGAGGGGGTCTGATCCTTTCAGCTGATTTTCTGTCTCTGAATGATGATGTGTGGCTCATCCTTGAGGCTAAACCCAAGTCCCAAGCCTGCTCCACTCCCTGCAACTCAGAGCCGTGGGTCCTGCTCAAGAGTGGTAGGAGTTGTGCTTAAGAATCCCTCTGATCTCACCTGAAGTTCCTCAGCGTAGCAATAAATTCCAAGCTCTGGACAGTGGGGATGGCCTGCATTCTCCAGTGAATCTCTAACTGAGCAACCATCCATCTTCTGCCCAGGCCTCTGATCCCCAGCTGGTCGGGGGCTCCTCTGCCGCCGTGGACCTCGCCCTGAACCAACCGCCCTCTGTTTCCATTGCTGCTGAGGGCCAGCTTGACTCACGCAACCAGATTGCAGAACTGCCTCAAACTAAGATTTACTTACTTACTTACTGGGGATAGAAAATCTCCAGGCTAAGCATGAGATTTGCTGTGATAAGTACAGGATGTTGCAAGGAGAACCAGAAGATAGCATGTAACAGACTTAACCCTGGCCACAGTAGAGGTGCCCCTTTCTCCATGTTCCTCCCTTTGCTGTAAAAAAAACACTACACAGAAAAAAACAGAAAGGTATAGATAGAAAATTTGACACCAAAACTCAGTATGAAAGCAATACAAAGAAAGAGAGACGGATATTATAACACCGGAGGGAGAGAGGAGAGATGACTCCACTGAGTGGACATTGCTTCAGCTCATAAAATGAGCTGCCTAGAAGAAGATTATAGGAAATCTCAAAATTGCTGCCTGGTTGTCACAATACACAGAGTCACCAAAATGGGCTGAAACCCACACTGCCCTTTCTATATGACACAACCTTTAATAGGATGAGTCAGTGTGTGTGTCTTGTATTCCCATCTTTGTAAGACCTTAAAAGGGACGACATTTATGCTAAGTGAGGATATGCAGTCCAGTCCTCATTTGATTAGGGCCTGATTAAGAGCTGAGACTAGTTATAGGGGTATAGTAATATATTTAGTTGTGTAAATAGGAGGCTTTCAGTGGATGGTGTGTGAAGCATTCTTGCCAGCCTTGAGACCACAAAAATAGTGAGTTTGAGTGTACTGCAACAGCATTCTTATGTTAAATACTTTTATTTTTGCTTTTCATTCTCAGGAAAGAGTGCAGAATATATTGCATAAACTTGCATAAATTACTGGCTTAAGCTAATATTCATCATTTTCCTTTCATTCATTTAGATTTTTTTGCCCCGCTCTCAAAAAAATGATGCGGCAGGTTTTGCAAAATGCATGCCCCTTTCCTTTGAAACTAAGAAACAGGAATTCTTCTTTCCAGGAAATCCAGTTTGATGTTCCTGTGTTCTTGACCAGGTGGAAACAGTAGACTTTTGGAATCATAGGGCTTATACTTGCTGTACAGTGCCAGAAACAGGTTGTAATAATGAAAAGGAAAAAAGGTGTGAAAATTTGTCATAAATTGGCGGGGAAAGGCAATGAAAAGGCAATGAAAATCCTGGGACAATCAGAAAGGTCAGAAAGCAATTATGTTGTGAATGTGTTTTTGTCTGGTTTTCCTCATGTAATCTACCATAACTCATATACAAATAAAGTCTATACCGTTACATAATTGGAACATGGAGTTAAAATGTATTTGCATCATGTATAAATTTTGCATTTTGCATTTTGGAGTGTCTGTCAACTGTTTTACAGGTCTTTTTCATAATTGCTATAATGGGCCAGGCTGCAAACTATTTTTTGTTGCAGTATTGCATTTGGCCACTGAGACAAATTGGCAGCAAGACTATCTATTAGGAAGGGGGACAAAATCTCAGGCATGCAGTATATTTCATTAACTTCCAACTTACTCCAGTCCTTACAATGTATATTTATCAGGTTAAGTATGGCAGCACTGTGGCCTTACAGCAAAATAGTTGTGGGTTCGAATCCTGGTTCAGGCGGAGCCATTCTGTGTGGAGTTTGCATGTTCTACCTGTGCCTCCCCCACCATCAAAAATATGTATGCTCTGACTTAGAACTGGAGTTGTCCCCAGATGCTGTACAGTGGTCCGGCCACTGCTCCTAATACTAGGATGGGTTAAATGCAGAGACTGAAGGCCTGGTCACACATACACGGATTCAGGAAAATGCAATTGCCTGCTGAGGCGAATGACACACATACATCTTTGCTATTGGTCTTTGCTAGTTCACCAAAGTTGAACTCAAGGTGAAGAAAGGATGCAAATTCATGGCCACTTCCCTTAATTCACATGTGTGTGACCACAGCCTAAATCTCGGTACACTGTACTCTGTATGATTGTATATACGTGACAATAAAGTTGACTTTACCTTTTTATTTTACCTTTATTTTCATCCACCTGTTTATTTTTGAAGTTGTACACAAAACTCTGAACCCTGTACACAGGCATTCTCTGTGGGCCACTCCGCAATGCAGCTATTCACTCTAGCATCTCTGTGGGACATCCTCATATGAGGGCCCTGCGCACTCAGTCCCCCTTTTCTCTCCAGTCTGACACAAAAAATCGGCTGAATTGGGGATAAAGGCCATTAATAAAGAGAAGACATTTGAGGCTTAGAAATTTCAGGATCTGCCACTCAACATTATAGGCCTTTGCTCCACTAGAAAAGCTGCAAAAATATAGGCAGGAAACATTGTTGACCCATGATTATCTGCTTTATCCTGGTTGAAGAGGCAACTGATTTAATTAATCCACATGTGGATGCTCATTCTTTAAAATCACTAATCTTCACAGCAGGAAATAACTTTCAAATATTGACTTCTCCCTCGCTTGCTCTGTGTGAAGTGCGGGCATACATTGGTATATGCAAACAAACGTGCACGACTATTTGCAAATGTGACTGTTAGAATATGAACCTCCCTGCATGTGTATGTGTGTCTACATAATGTATAAACACAAATCCATACATAAAAAGGCCATTAACAGCGAGGGTCTTATTTCCTGGGAAGCAAATAGACCAGGGTTCAGCCTTAAGGGCTGGTGCGAGATCTGCAGACACAGTAGGAATAAAAGCAAACTGTTTTGGGTGTAAACACACACGCTCACTCGAGCACACACAGATGCATAGGCGTATAGGATACTTTAACAATGGAAAGACAAATACACAAACAAGGATGCACACCCACACATCTACGAAGTAATGATTTTCCCACAGTGTTGTAGGATTAGTAATAAGATTCTGCTGTGATAGCATCTTGGTGCAAGTGGAGGTGAATGAAACTCTCTCTCAGACTCCAAACACCAAACAGCTGCTCTCTCCTCTGCTTTAATGTGGATAATATCTACTTTTCAACACTGTAGAAATAAAAGGCGTATTTTTTTTTATCTTTCATCTTGCAGGCAACACTGTAATAAAATGTACAGTTTGTAATCCTTGCTACAGTAACTAAACAAATAAGACTAACTGTATTTATGAGCATTGGTGGCTCTTAACCCCTGTACAAACAGATGCAGATATTTTAAAAAACTTTGCCTTTTCTATGTCTTTTGGCCTTTCATCCACACACAAATGGTGTTTTAGGTCACTAAAAATGGAGCATTTTGAAAAGTCCTGTCAAGGTGAAGCAATTTTAAAACTGTTTTGAGTGTTGTCAAGTAGACAGGGAAACTTTTAGCTTGTAACTTCAGAATGTACACCGTTCTCTCCTTTGTTTGACATCAGAAGAGACTTTTTTTTTGTTTACATTAGGGGCTATTTTTGCAGTGGAGGAATGGCGAGGAAAAGTTTGAATGTCTTGAATGTCCAGATCAGGCGCGATCAACCTTAGCAAAAGGCGATGTTTGCATGTGAAAGGAGAAAAAATAAAATAAAAATTATAGCTGCTGCGCAGCAATGGTCGGGGGGCGGGCAATTTTAGCAAGTTTGGTGTCAATTGAGCAAAAATTGTGGGAGGAGATAGGTTTAATAAGTTTTACAGTTTTTGAAAAAAACAGAGTGATGGACTTCATAATTTGCAATAGGTTTAAATGTACAAAAGTTTCTTCAGTATTGGGGCTACATTGTGGTGAAAGTTGCAAATCTGTAGCACATATGGTTGATTTGTTGCGAATTTTCAAAATTTTGAACTTTAGAGGCTTGCTGTAGCGCCACCATCAGGACAATTGGCCTGTTTTTGCAGCTGAGGCAATCTGACATGGGACTGGACCTTTGTGCAAAGTTTGGTAATTTTTCGTGCATGGGAAGTAGGATTTTCTCGGAAGAAGAAGAGAGAAAGAAAGAAAGAAAGAAAGAAGAAAGAAGAAAGAAGAAGAAGAAGAAGAAGAAGAGAAAACAATAGGGTCCTGGCAGCTTAGGCTGCCTGGCCCCTAATAAAAATGAGGGCACCCATGAGAGGTGTCATGAGACTGACTCTGGAAAATCAGTAATGCATCTCTACTATACTGATATCTGTCAAACTAGGCAGTTCTGATAAAATATGGATAAACATTATTGAATGTTGTCCTTGTGTGTTAGTGTCTACACAGTAAATATCTCAGCTAAAATGTTTTCAGAAACATATTTCAGTGCACTGTTTAGCTGTAATATGAAAAAAGTTACTCAACATACCAGAAGGTTGAAAATGGACACAGGGAAGACAAAGAGGAACTCACATGCACAAACATGCAAACACGGTCATTCCAGATAAACAGAGAAGATTGAATTATAACACACACATACACATAGAGAGGGAGTGTGACATCATTCTCTGCTTGGGATGCTATACCTCCACTATAGTTGTTTGCTGATATCTAGTGAGGCTGAATGTTGTATATTGCACCGTTAAGAAGAATCTGTCTTGTCTAAATTACCTGAGCTGATTTTCTCAGGTGATTAGTCATGCTTGGGCAATGCTTCATTTGTTGTTGCTGCTTATAAGACAGGTTTACCCCTCAACTCATGAGGATGCTATATGTGGGACCACTGGAAAGACTGTTTGGGGTTATGGTGGTGTGTGTTTCTTTTGCAGCATTGTGACTGAGTATGTCTTGACATAATAATTTTGTTTACCATGTGATCTATTGGCTGTATGATTCACTCATGTGTAACACTCTGAATTCTCACGAGGAAACATAATTGGCCAGCAACAACATGACACAGAGGAAAATATAGAAACCAGCCTAGTACACTGTCCACAATGGCTCAGTATATGTGGATAATCTGTCTTATTTATGAATCGTGTCAACATTTCCGCTGCTTTATTTCCCTTTCAAATCAAGAATTCGCTGCATCATCAAATCCCGCGATTGTATGGTCTGGGTGAGCAAATTTCATTCCATTTCTGAAAGCAGGAGATCATATACACAACATAATGGTATTATCTATTTTTCATTGTTATGGGGGAGTTGCTGCAGGTTATTGTGTGTCGCACTCATGCCTGCACACATGCTCCATTATGTTTATAGTATTCCATCATTCCAGATGATTGATTTTACATGAAACATCATTTTGGCTATAAGGACCAGATGACTGTATTTGACTCTTCAGTTCCCGTCTTAATTCTTTATTTTATTTAAAGTTTAGTCAAGTTATTCTGCAGGGAAGACATTGGAAAAGTGCTTCAAGCCAGGACATACCTGCACACTGAAGCTAATGCTTAACTTTATGGTTGAATCAATTTGTGTCACCCGCATTAACTCGTTTCATTCTCTCCTGGTAATCATTCGACCTTTGCCTATCTGATCCATTCCCTCCATCTGCCCACTTCTTTCTTTGCAATTCTGTCTGTTCACCTACTCCCCCTGCCTCCTCTGTTGTACTCTGGGGTAACGAGGTTAGCAGTCGAGGCACGCGGCTATGTCCCCGTGTCATTTTGTAAAACCCTAAACTGATAATCAAACTTGCTATTGGTGAGCTCCTCTAATTCTCTATTAAAAAGTTCATGAGGACAAACTGTTTGCAGTTTGCACTTCTCCTGCTGTGGAGAGAGGAAGAAGCAACTGTTGTATGGATAATAAATGAACAGGGTTGTAGCTGTGACAGGTTGAGCTGACACTGTGGCACAAAAAGCCTTGGAAAGTGCCTTAGACAGAATGATTGAGTCAATTTTATTTATATATAAATTACAGAAACTCCTCAAAAAACACTTTAAATGGGGGTGGAAGAAACCTAATGCAACAGAGGAGAACAGAAATGTACCAGATTAAAGGGCAACACTGGGATTGGGATCCTGGGACCCAACCAAATCATGCAGGAGTGGGTGTTTTTTTAAACTTTGCTGCAGGTGGGACCATGCAGTGAAAAAATAAGCCGTGTGGGTCCCAGGATTTAGACAGTGTCACCATCTTGTCCACTTTCTCGCCAGATGAAGCAACTTTTTAGACCCTCTTCAGAGTATTCAGTCTACAGCTCTTCTGCTAACAGTGCTGGGGTTGGTGTTCGTCCACTGGGGTCTGTCCCTCCACGTCCTCCTGCACTGTGCTGGAGGCTGCTTCTCCATCTCTCTGTATCATTGGATTAGATATACCCATAGGTTGTAAATAGTTTGTTTGATCCTCTCCCTCCCTTTGTAATTTTTTAAAATTGTTTACTTCAAGTATATGATGTCCCTAGTCAGTAGATGTGATCACATTTTCAACTGATTTCAGCCTAAATGGACAAGATGAATCCTTGGCGTATCCATGAGTGAATATCACACACAACCAGGTAACAAGATGAAACAGACAAAAGAATGAGACTGACCGCAGAGAATAGCTGAGGTTCAGTCAGCTTTGCACTATAGCCAGACCTCTCTCTACAGTGCTCAGAGCTGGAGAAAGGCCTGGCTCCACACATGACATTCTGCTATACACATTCTGCCTTGCATCTTGGGCGACGCTAAGCCCAGGATGCAGCAATGGTGCTGCTGCAAAATAGTGTCGAGGGGGAATTTGTTTTGGTGGAACATTTGCATGTCGGGAGGCGAGCTCTGGCATTAAAATGCCTAGATCACTGCAAAAGAAAAGGTAACAGTTGTTAGCTTGTTTACATTCATACCATTAGCATCCCAGGTGCTGTTTTGCTGTTCTTAGTGTGTGGGTTGCAACCAGGTGGTTATTCTTGTTTCCCAGGGACTTGTAGATAGGAAAATGTAGATAGCAAACATCGTGATGCTGCTTGAAGCAAGCGACTGATGGCAGGACTTTATACCCGCAGTGTGCATCTGGGTGAGTCAGATTAGCTTTGCACATAAACAAGTGTCCCACAGAAGGCTACTTTTTACTTTCATACTTTGAGTACATTTGAGAGCCTGTATATTGCTTGAGTACAGAATGCGTAAATTTTTGCCATATCTGATAGAGTGTAAACATATTAAGAATACAAATGCAGGAGGACATTGTGCAACTTCCAGTATCGCCAAACACACGACTTCCTCAATGGAGACCTGGAAAGATGAACAGACACAAGAGACAGAAACTGAGGCACACCATTCACACCAACACACAGTGGGAGACAGAGGCAAGGACAATATTCAAACAACAGAGAGCGAGAGAGACGAGAGGAGAGGCTGAAATCTCCTGGAGGATGAAGATTTAGATCCAAAACATCTGGAACGAGGCACCGACAGCCAGGAGAGAGAGAGAGTCCCAAGATGGCTGATCAGAAAGGACAAGGAGGAGAAAACAGAAAGCAAGAAGAAAAGGAGAAAAAGAGAGATAGCTGTACAGCTTGGATGCTCGTGATTTGATGGAATATAAGGGGTTTTAAGGGGATCAGGCAGGTATGAAGAGGCCTATGTTCTGTCAGTAAACCAGGGTGTAGACTTCTTTCGACCAAACCTGTAATGGTAAAAGGTGCAACTGAATCCAGGAGACCAGAAAGGGTTGTGTTTAAGTCACTAGTACAATTCTCAACAAGGCTTGACACCACAATGAAAGAAGCCAGCAACACAGGCAGTTGCTGAAAAAGAAAAATTAATAACACAGGTTATTAAGTTTACCAGTTACCAAGTTTATCACCAATTTACAAGGACAGGGCTGTGTTGCTTCAAAGTCAATAGAAAAACTGATCTGACAACACAGATGTGACAAGAGAGACGGAGCAGAAACCACTGTTCGCATGGCCGACTCAAGTCAAGAGTGCTACCACCGCTTTACTTAGAGGATCAAAGGCCTATTCAGGTGAATACTCTAAGCACAGGTAATGGAAATGCTATCAGAGTAAGTAATAAGGTCTGTGATAAATTCATCTGAGATTAGAATACGGGCCAGGTGATCTATACAATACCACAGGTATTAGTAAGAGTCAACTGCCCTGAATAGCTGATGGAGATGGTTTAAATTGAGAATAGATTCAATAGATCAAGGCAACACCAGCACCTTGACTTGTAGCCTTAGTAGAGTCAAGTGTGGAAGCTTAATATAATGGTGAGAAAACATAGCCATGTTTCACATATCATATCTAGACTATGCTAAGAATCAAAGCATTTATTAACAAGATTTTGGTAGAAAGTGATCAGATATTTATAAAAATCAAATTTGGGGGCCTTGTTGGGACTGCAGCTTTCAGTAATAGTAGAGTTACAAAACAGATGACGTATTAATTGTGACAAGATCTCTTGTATTATTAATAGAAAATGCTGGTGACCTCAGCAAGCGATGGTGTGGGGATATGATCGTGATAATCTTAGGTTTGTGGTGCTTTGTAGTGTCCCACAAAGCACCTGACTAACCGGAGACAGAAACACACTGTCTCTGGTTAGTCAGGTGCTTTGTGGGACACCACCAAGCACTGGTTAGTAACTATTTGGAGACAGAGGAACACTGTCTCTGATTAGTCAGGTGCTTTGAGGGATACCACTGTCACCTGCGGTAGGGGTGCTAATTAGATTCTTTTATTGAGGGACAGAGAATTTGTGAGTAAATGGGGCAGGAGGGAGATGTTATTAACCAGGTTATAAGTCTGATAGTCTGCACTGTGAAGATTTCCCTAGCTGGACATATTGTGTTAACTAAGCTAGTCGACTATAAGCAGGCTTTCTAATCACCTGCAACATGCTGAGAGCTGTCCCTGAAGACATAAACACCCAGTCTATGACATCTAAGGTAACATTAGCAGAGAGGGGCTGTTTTAACTGATGAAACATAGAAGATGGCATAGCACAAACCAGTTGATGAGGTTGTTGTAGCTGTGGTGACCAGAGCCTAAGCTAGAAGGCTAGGTCTAGAGATAAAATTTATTTATATCAGAAGCCTGCTCAGTGTTTTCAGCTGGTTGATCACGCATTTTCAGATTTTGCTGTTGGCTTTCAACCTTGATCCTCAGGGTGACATTTGTTACATTACCCCTAAGCAGTATTATCCAGCTGCAGATGTTTCCATGTTCTCCAGACCATCAGAAACTGGTGTATATTAGAAACACATAAATAAAGAAGGTCCATTGTTCTGTGTCCAGATTTAAGTCTCAAAACTTGGACCACATCTGTGGATTGCGCTGCTGTGCAATATTACCAGCCAAGGGGGCCAAAGTTGCACTTATGTCCGCCAGCATGCATTGTCCAGGGGTCCTTCCTTGTGTATCTTTGGAAGCCATACAGATAAGAGGGTAAGGTGACTGTTTGTCGAGGAAAGAAAAATTCAATCTCTCTACAGCTGTTAACATAAAATACCACAAAAACAACTAAACAGGGAAGCCAAAGTTAAATGGTAATCAAGCAAAGAAAGAGAAGCTTTCTTGAAACCACACACTTATAGAAACAAAATTTAAGTGTTGCACCTTTAAAAAATTAACCTGACACTTAGATGAAACTAGGCTTTTAGGGCTTGGCACAGCTGATGCCACTTCTTTAAACGAGGAACCTACACAGAGCCCTCTGAGCCAAAGTCCTAAATCTTGATTCAAAGGGGCAAAATCTGCTTCCAGACAGCGCTGGAGGTCGGAATTTCCCAGGTGAAATTTTCAACTTTTACCTCAAAGTGTTCACCAGAAGTAAACAAAAACCATGGCTAAACCTGACAACTAGATGAGTTTCTTTGGCAAGTGTGCACAAATTGAACCCTCAGCAGTGCATCCTCCTTGCATAAAATTGGTGCGTGTCAGCTGCTTCTTTATGAAGTTGGGGTAGATGAATTTGCCCTGAGTTTACAAGTAGGACCTCAGACTTTGAGTAGTAAAGAGTTCCGAGTTGTCTTGAACGCAGCATAACACCACTTCTATGCTTTAAGGTCCGTCACGTCGCCTGCCGAAGCAAAAACTCCCATATGTCTTTGCCTCTGGTTGAGGTTGTGACTCCATTCCTTCAAAGTTCACCAAAGTTGAACTTGATGTGAAAGAAAGGACACAGATTTGCAGCCACTCCCCTTAATTCACACATGGCTCTTGAACTTAAGAGAATGAGTATCTGTGGGGGCTGGTAGGTCTGTTGACTTTACCATTATTCTATCTGGTGATGAGGTTGTGCTTTTTATGAGTCACTGTATGCTAGCACAATACAACAGCTTTCAGGGTCTTGCAATAAAGGTTGACCAGCTAACTCATTCCAAACACTACCATTTGGTAATGAGGATTATGCAATAAATTATAATTTAGTTTTCGTGTCCTTACATTTCTTCATCTGTGGTGGACATGCCAATAAGCTGTGTTTATCTGTGGAAAATTAAAATAATGAATTGCCATAAACTGTGCAGCCATAACAGCAACACAACGGTGCATTTCATCATTGTTGATGACCTTAAATGAGTGTTAAATGAATTATTCATTATCCTCATCTAAACTCCATAATTGACTCCTGTGGTTGTGTGTGTACAAATGTTTTTTTCTGGCATTTGAACACTTTCTATTGATGAAGCTTTAATGGTGGGTAACATTGTTAGATAATGGATGATGGGAGATGGGAAAACACTTTTAGCAGGCAGGCAGCTTTAGAAATAAAAGTAAAAACAACAGAGACAGCATCCAGCCTGTAATAGTAAAAAAAGTCCTCTAAAAATGTCATAAAAGTCTATGTCTTGGCCTCAAGTGAAATTCAGTGTACTGTTATTGTGTTATATTTATGAGTATCAAAGCAATAGCAATGCAGAGTAATGTATTATCAAGACTTTAGAGGTCTCATTTCCAGGTCGTCAAATACCAGCACTTTGAGTTGAGTTAATTCCCAGGTCGGCTGGGGGACACAACGTGACACCAAAGTGTCAGTATTTGATAACCTGGGAATGAAATTCTGGCTAGTCGACAGCCTTAAAAATGGTGTCAAAACTTGAGAATGTCAATAGTTTTGCAAGTATTTGGTCATAAGCCAAAGTTAGGATCCTGTGGGAACCATGAATGTTTGTGCAAGTACAAAATGTTACGCAAATTCATCCTGAAAATGCTGAGATGTTGCACTGGATAAATGGAAACTTTTACCAGCTTGTGGTGCTAGAGAAAAAAAAAAAAATAATCAGGGGATCACATTAAATCTGCTCCAAAATTTAATGGTAATCCAACCAATAGTTGTAGAGGTATTTCTGGACCAAAGTGTTGGATAAAAGGTAGAATGTCTACATCTCGACTCACAGTGTTCATCATAGTGTACATTTAAAGTGGTTCGTCTGTGCAGTAGGATGTTTCAGGGTGATGTTGAGGTTAAACATGTTAAAAGAACCATTATTGAGTTACCTCTGGATGCGTAGCTTTCAGGAAAATCGACACTTGCTGCTTTGTAACTTGTGACATGAAATGTTACCTTGGCTTTCATAATTTATACTCTTTTTACCCTTCGCCATCACAGTATTGATTCTTGCCTGTGGCCATGATGATAATGATCATGATGATTAATGGATTACATGAAAGATACTGAGCCAGCATCATGTAGCCAGTGTGTCAACCATTGACCGGGTTCACAGGGCTTAAAAAGAGGAAATACAACCTGGTTTAAAAAATTCACCGGGTTAAATCTGTTTGAAGTTGTAAATTCACAGTGCGTACATGTACTTTGTCAAGCTGATAAAAGCTGTCTTTTAATGTTGAGGTGACATTTAGCTGTAAATATAGAAACACACACAAATAAGACCCAGGTTTGTACCTAGACTTTCCAAAGAACGTAAGATAAACTGTTGTGTGTAGAGTCAAGACATCCACAAACACCAGCAGGGCAAATGTGTCAAATCAGTGTTCATATCACATCACATTCTCAGATATCCAATGTTTTCTTGATCACAATTATCGAATTTGATCAGTTCTGACTTATAGAGGAAAAGGCTTGTTTAACCTTTCAAGAAATAAAGAGGGACGCTGCCTGTTATTGAATTAGTGCAAGTGAAAAATTCAAAAGACTTGAAATTTTTCATGAACTTTCTATGACCAAACATGCTAATAAGCCGTATGTGCTATCAGGGCTGTAGAGCTATGGTATCTTAGGTCCCTCTTTAGGAGACATAGTCATATGGTCTCATGAGTGCTTCAAGAATACTTGAAGAGAATCTCAGCATTCAGACTCAGCCCCAGTGGGACCAAGATTTAGGGGTTTCACTCACGTCTGTAGAGGGAGAAGAATATGGGAGCTGCATTAATTTCCAAGTTAGTCAGATTCAGAGTTATACATTTAAAAATCCATCACATTGCTAATATCACTCCCTGCTGGCATGGTTGTGGACGTGTTGATTCATATGTTATGGCACTGCCCTGTAGTCAAGTCCCTTTGGATATAAGTGTTTCATTGAATCTCAGTAATGCAGATAAATTTCTCTCCATGTCCTGTGGTTTGCTTGCTAGGGCAAAGGGCTGCACAGCTAAGGTTAAAAGAAGACCCTGACATTTTCAGTGGTAAAAAAAAAAAATAATAATAAAAAAAATCCTACAGCAAAATGTTTCTCAATAGAAATATATTTACTTGATTTTTCTGATCTTCTTAGCAGAGGTCGGGGACTTAAATCACATGACTTAAGTCAGACTCGAGCCACAAATTTGAGGACTTTGAGACGTGTTTGACTAACACTGATAAAAGACTAAACTTGACGTTGACTTGGTATTCATGATTTGAGATAGATGACTCGAAAGGACTTGACATTTTTGATTAAACATTTGCGTTTTTCTAGGGAGACCAGCAGAGGCCAACACATGAGGCAGCTATCATGGATGACTGTTGTTTGATTGTCTTATTTTTTACTGTATGTGTAAATAAAATATAATAATATAATAATATACTGGAAGGAAATGCAGGCAAACTATAGTTTAAAATAGTGCACTATGCAGTTACCAACATGACCCCAAAATACATGACAAGTATCATTTTAATATACTTTAGTATATCTCAGGAAACACCATCACACCAAGATCTGATGGATATTGGACATTGAGGGGAGCAGGAATCCGCTTGCTGTGAAATAACAACCACTGGTCCAGTGTGGCACAGAGGCAAATTGATCTGCACTAGCACAGACCTTCCTGGGGAGAAGTCTAATCAGCCAAACTTCACACACCAGGGAGAGCTGGATAGTGTCATAGCAGTGGCTGTGGGAGTTGTGGGGAAGAAATCAAACTCACCCATGCTCGTCCAAACGTATAACTTGCAGCTCATGATTTTTCACTCTGGCAACAGAGTCAGCGTTTGTGTATGAATGTGATTATGTTGGTTGGGATAAAATTAAAAAAAAGTTATAGACCTTTTTCATGGCAGTCATATTGATATGAAATTATAGGGTAAACACAAGTGTTACTAATGATACTAATTAAGCTGACCCCATTTAGTGTAGCAGAGCCTTTTCAGTTCTTTTCAGGGTTCCCTGGAACCCTGCCTTTGTTTGACCTGAATTAGTATCATAGGTAACACCTGTGTTTATCCTACCCTGTACTGGAAGGGAAGTAAGATTCAGCCTTCAATTTCAGCACCAGTGAATAAGATTTTGATGATCATTAATTAAGGCTCAGACTACAAAACTCCTGTGAGTTAGATTTCTTTCTTTTTTTTAAATTTTTTATATTTCTAGAGAAATGTGTGAACTGTTTAATTGTGTGAAAAAGAATCAACTTTAGTTGTTTCCATGGGTACAATACACAGGCATGTTGAGGGGTCTAAATCCATCATCAGACCACTTTCATGAAGTTGATAGATAAGTGAATGACAAATGACTGCTTCATCAGGTCTAAACAAGAATCATTTACTTGTGAGTACATTAATCTTGTTGGCCAAATTGTCAAGGAAGTGTAGGCCTTGCAGGTGGGCCTTGAAAGGTCATGAAAAATGAATAACGAATTTTTAAGTTTCAATCTTGTAAGTTTGAAATTGCCATAAAATATTTATGATTTCTTTGGAACTAATAAAACAAAGTCATTGGATTTAAATACATGTTATTCTTAATTTATCTGACCTGGTTAAACAGGTGTTACTGTATTTGGTGAGCTGTCATATTAACACCAGATTGTAATTGGTACGATTTGTGGGTTGAGAGTTGTGATTAAAGGTTTGGGTGGGCCTCAGAAGATTTCCAGATTTCAAACTGGGCCGTGGCATTCTTAAGTTTGGGAATGGATGGAGTCTAAAAACATCCTGCAGACGGTATGGATAAAATGATCTTACCATTAGTAAAGCTTTCCACAGGGGTCTCCGCTGACCTTCAGACCTGCTGCCTACAATCCACCATGGAGATGCCAAATGTCATGTGTCAATCATTGCCTCAAGGAGATGGATCATCAGGGCTTATTATGCTTGGCAAATACCAAGTGAACATCCATGAATACCATATGAGGACTGTAAACACATATATGGATGAAAACCTGTGTTACATCAATAAAATATAGAGGGTAATCTTCACATGTAGCATAGTAAGTTTCATCAATCTAGTGATTTATTATCTCAGGGTAAGAAAAACTTTTTTTTTAAACATTTTTGCCATTCTGATTTTTAAAGGACATTTTATCCTGTTTATTAGGGGAAATTTTACGTAAAACAACACATGCGTTTCATATTATCAAACACTTTAAAACGCTAAGATTTGCTTTTATGCTCACTTATATTATATAACACGTCCCACATTTATATACCACTTGTGGTAACTGACAGCTGGGCATCTCAAAAAAAAATCTTCTTTAGTAACAAACGATGTAGTTTGCTGCTGTGAAGTAGCACAGGGTCATGGGAGTTGTTGTCTTTATTGTTAAACATCCACCATGGCCCCTGAAAATCTATCTGATGTGACTCATGGACAAGGTAATCTGCTTTATTCACATTAGTTGACTAAATGTGAAAGTCATTTTTTGCATTTTCAATTTCAGAGGCATTTCTAAACTTTTAAAGACATTTTGGCCATGAATTTCTAGTCCTGCTTCTGAGCAGCAGAGCAAAAATGTTCTTACTGTGCTGACTGTTGATATGAGACCCTTTTCTTTGTTTTTGTTAGCATCAATCTCTGTGTCAGTGTTACGGGGCCCTCATTCTCTGCATGAGAATGTTACTATTTACTTTGTAATTATATCCATGTTTTTATATGTCTGTCTGCTATCTAAATTATATTCTTTTAATCTCCCTCACTCCCTCACTTACATCTCCCATCTCTCTTCCATCAGCGTGCTGTAGCCTCAGGGGAAGAATCCTGCGAAGCAAGTGGGGCTGATTGAAGACAAGAAACAGAGGAGAGACAGGAAGAAAGAGCAGATTGAAGAGGTGACAGGCTGCACAACCCTCTTAGAATCACTGTTATCCCAGTGAAAGGGTTGTGTGCCTGTGATGCTTGCAGCTATTGTCTAGAGCATTAGCTCTCCGTAGGGTTTCCCATGGCAAATTTGTCCCAGGCGAGGGGCAAGTCAAAGAATGATTCATTTATTCCTTTGGGGAGGCATGACAACAAGACGTCAGCCTGTAGGGGAACAAGGTCCCTTTCCTGGAGCCAGACCCACTAGGTGGTGCGGGATGTCAAGCTGGGTAGATACAAGTGCTGGATCTGCTCTTCTTGTTAGGGGTTGGACTTTTGCAGAATTGCCCAGGGTGAGAGACATGCTTGTTGGAATACAAACAAGGCTCCAGCTGAGCCAGTTTGGCTCAGTGAATGAGATGATCATCTCAGTGTGACCACTTGTCATATATGATATGGACTGCTTAAGGGGTCATATTCACCAGGTGCACTGTTTGTCAAAAACACAGCCAAGTGTAAGAAACATTCTAAAATCCAACTTTGATACGAACTATGAGATAACAGAGAAGCAATGCCAATAGAGCTCTCCTTTATATCCTTTTTTGCCCCAAATAAAACTTTTCCTAGCTAAAGCTTTCAGTATCCCCTATTTTGACTTTTAGGTGTAAAGAGCAAAACACAACTGTAAAAAGCACAGTTCTAAAGAAAAAAAACTACTCCCAGATGATTATGGCCCATTTGGCTGTCCATAAAAGTAGGGCTTTTTCTGTGTGTCTGTAATGAACTGCAATTTGCAGTATCTGTCTTTTAGGAAACTCTCTCGTTAGTTGGAAATGTAAATGCTCAATTTGTTGGTAATAAAGTCTAGACAATACAAACTAACCTCCAGCATAATGTTCTAAGACTAGAACACATCAGAGAGTTATTTTATGACAGAAACATGGGCAGGAAGCTTGACTTGTCTTGGTAAGCTCATTTTATTTCTGCTTATTTTCTAAAATGTGTTGCAGAATGCAGCTTGTCCATTTAGAGTGCTAGAGTTTAGAGTTGTGCATTTTAGAGTGCCGCAAGAACCCAGAAATGAGTTAGCACAACAACTACAACATAAAACGTCAGCAAATAGCCCACTTGTAAAAAACTGAAGCTTTTACGTGTCCTTGAAAAAAGGTGGTTGCTAACAAGTGGTTAAATAAGACTACAGTGGTTGTTCGGGGACATCAATCATCACACCGAGCACTAGTCACTTAGTGGTTGGTACATTTATGCTTCAAAAAGCATAAAGTTGGTGTGGTGGCCAGGTGGGCCGTGCGCTGTTATCACCTTTCTGAACAAAATGTCAAAGTATCATAGACTTCTGTTCGCCCAGAGCTTATTTTCTGCACTAATCCAAAAATCCAAAGGAAAAATTGGATTTTTGAGAAGGGAACCAGAGCGATGCTAATTTTTGGGTCGACCTACAAAAATACATCATCCCTGCAGCACTCAATAACAATAAAGATTATAATGACTCGCGCTTTCAGCCAGACGTGGCTGGGAACAGGTTTAAGGAGGGTAAGTTGGCCGAAGACACTTTTCACGCTGATTCCAGCCACTGGTCATTGACTGGATTGCCAGTTGGCAAGTGAGTCGCTGCCCCAGATGAGGATGACATAGATGAATTAACCGCTGGCTTAAAGTGGAATCAAAAACACCCAAAAACACATGCACACACATTCACACACAACAAATACGAGAGGGAGCCAGTACGACAGCTGTGCAGACATGCATATTACCAGCAAAGAAACAAACATACACAAGTACAATATACAACTCGCATCCGAGCATAACCAATGAGTTGAGTCAGCATCTGACATCACAGAAAAAAAAGACAGGGCGGGATCCACCTCATCTGACGATTTTCTTAAATCATTTTAACAAGTTTAATTAATTTTCCATGAGTATATTTAGGAAAGGCAAGAACAGGGACAATATTTTGAGAAATGTGGAAACAGGGTGCAGTGAGACAAATGAGAAGCAGTGTATCGATGGATGGTAGGATGTAGTAGCTGGGGTGATGTGGGTGGTGTGTGTGTGTGTGTGTGTGTGTGTGTGTGTGTATGTGTATAATCTTAACATCCAATTCCATTAAGTGCTGCTAGCTGGACACTGCTTTCTCATCTAAAGCATGAAAAGGGAGTGGGAGAAGAATACAGATTACTGGCTAAATAACCCAACACACACACACACACACACCTTATGTTACTCACTGGTAGTGTGGCAGTAGGTATGTATAACTGAATAGTGTGTCCGTTTAGATTCAATGCACATCCCAACCTACCATTATGAACTAAGTATGTGTAACAGCAGTTTTTTAAACCCATCTGCAGAAGCTCATTGGGTTAAAAAAAAAAAACCAAAAGCAGTTGGCGACGCCATGTGTCTCAAAGGTAGCATATGCCTGGTGGAATCATTGCCTGGGCAAAACTAATCATACTACTTAACACAAAGGAAGTGCATTATCTCCATTGTTTTACTTTACTGTATGCATTGTCACTGTTGGGCAGAAACCTTGCATGTCTAAAACTGTTAGTTTTCAGGAAATGCAAAAAAAACACCCTGTTTTTTAAAACTATTTGAATACTGCTTAGTCAAAGTTAGGACCCTTTTTAATGCTTTTAAATGGTTGAATATTTGCAAAACCCACAGACAGACATAAAGGGTGACCAATAGCATTGATTTATGGAAAAAAAAACTCATTGTCTCGTCAAACTCATTAATTCTCCACCTTTCTGTCAATCCTTTTAAAAAAGTCTCATTTATGGGTGGGCAGTATGGCCAAAAGCTTCTATCAGTGTATATGTAAGGTTTTATATATCACAATTAAAGTTCTGTGCTTTACCTCATCATATTTGATTATTTTCTTTTCATTCTGTCTTCTTTTATTTGGAACTTTCATAACAAATACTACTGGCTCACATGAGACAACATGTGAGTTCAAAATGGAAAGACTCAAAACTGCAAAACTAACATTCTTTCAAAATGTTTTTAAGGTTCCAAATGAGAACAATATGTTCAGCTTTTAAGCTTAACTAGTAAATATGGTGCATTACTGCCAACAACTGTAACTCACACTTATGGTGAGAATATGGTGAGCTGTCCTGTCCTGTAAGTGGACCATGAATTAAAATAATTTGTCAAACAGCATCTCCTCTGTTGTTGTTGTTAAACTTCAAGGAATGAAGACCCATTATCTGATGCCCAGTATGGTTCCCATAAGTCTGCCTGATGCAGAAGACAAGATGATGTATGGGTGGAAGAAGATCATTTAAACCTTTCAGATACATATGATGTGATGAAAGCTCACCATTTACCTCATTATGCTCTTTACTTCTTGTTGAAACTGTCACATTAATCAGTTGAGCATCTGCACGCTCATTATCACCACTCAGAGAAAATATGTGGGCAGTGATGTTACTTATGCTGAGGAATTGTGGTGCACTCTTGGTATGTCACTGTGGAAAAGGACATCAGTGTATATAATGTAATGCATTAGCAACTTTCGATGCAAATTCTAAATATATATATCCGTATATTTTATGATTTTGTATTGCTTTACAAATTTGCATAAAAACACACAAAGGCACATAGGCTACTTAATAAAAACTAATTATTAATCAAAGCAAACACCTAACTGTTGTGTATTTTCTTATGTGAATTCAACATTGTGGCTATTCTTTCAGCTGCCCTCCAGTGGCTCACAGGCTGCTGCATGAATACCTGACACACAAAACTGCACTAACAACCAGGGTGGAAAATTTAAGATCTCAGGAGTTTGTAAGGCCTATGTGCACATAATACACAAGTTTTTTTTAAACTTTTTTTTTTTACTTAATTCAAGGCTCACAGTTGAAGGATGGAAATATGGAAAGCATACACTACACCACGAGGCAGCAGATAATGCTTCATCTCATTCCAGACCCTCCACACTCACAGGAGTGTATCTACTGGGGTGGCATGGGGTGGCAATTGCGCCCCTAAAAGATGCCTTGCAGCCCCAGCTGCCAATGCAGTTTTGGACAATCTAATTCAAAAATATATATATGAAAAGTTGTGGTTGGTCAGAAATTTATATTGAGCAAAACTCAAATGTGCTGAGTGTGAGTGAATCCAGCAAGAGACGATTCTCCCCGTAGACTCCTAAAGGAGAAATCTGTAATACATTTACTATAATAAATCATAAAATGACCACAAAATGTCATCAGAGATAAGGGAAGCATGTTAAATTGAAAATACTTGCTACAGCCAAGCTGTCTCCCTTTGAAGTTTCTATTCCAGGCCAGAATAACTCCTTTTGTTTGCCAGTTTCACATTAATCAGAGTTAAAATTATTGCTGAATCTTCACCAAATAAGTTAGTGTCTGTTTATGAGTCATCAGAAATCAATAATAGCCTTGCTGACGGTGTAGATTTTTATACAAATTAAATTGAGCAATATGTTGATGGAGTCTGGCAGGTGGTGGGACAAGTATTCACTTAACTACTTTTGTTTTCAGGATTACAGGCTTAACTTTACATTGAGAGACAATTGACAGTTATAAGCAACTGATCAACTTACAGTGGGAGGACTAGTTATTGTCAGTTTACGATGTTGCACGTGTCTTGCGCTCCTGCAGCATGGTTCCTCCGGTGGGGGAAAACAACTTGCTTCAACCATAGATAGTAGATAGTTTATGGCTCCAACTTGCTATTTGGACTGTTGTACTCATTTTTGCACACGCAATTGCTACCGTTAAGTTTCAATTTCACCCTGCTCCGCTAGTTATCTCCATGGTGGATAGCAGCTCCATTTCTCCTGGCCCAGTGCAGCCTCTCCTGGTCCCAACCATCCACCACGACTTATCTGCTGATGGCTTTTTATTTCCTGCTAAATGTGTGCAGCGTTACTGCAGATGAATAGTGGCTGGTTTCTTCAGCTGAAGCCTGTTTTGTTTAGTAATAGTTATTTGTGTTTGATTGTGTTAAACCCGTACAAAGCAGAATAATAACCTTTGCTTACAAATGTATATTTCTCTAGATCAGCCCCGGCACACTCACCATTTTGACCCTGCCTGAACACTCCAACAGTGAACCTGTACCATCTTTACATGTCATTCTCCGCTATCTCTATCCCAGAAGTGCATGTGACTGAAAAAGCAGTGCATTCCACAGTTTACCTGTTTTTCGACCTTTCCCGTTGATGTGAAATTTCCTCTACAACTGTCAGGGTTATATGAAGTGAAACGTCGTAGTGAATGGCTGTGAGTTGAGATCGGTTTGGGAAAGGGCAAATGAGTGTGAGTACTTATTGCTAGTTAGAACAGAAATTACAGAGACTATTAAGAGGATGTAGAACCAGGTGAAAGAGGATGAGGCCAATAAAATCATAACAGCGTGCAGTTTTGGCTGCGTGGTTTGTTTGAGGCTTAGTTTGATGGTCGTTAAATGAAATGATGGTGCAGCATCCAGCACCTAATGTCTTCCAACAAGTATGCAGACATATTCAGCAGTGTAGCTCATGAGGAGGTGTCAAGAAGACAGTGTTGGGGGTAGAAAACAGATAAACGCATACAGTAACCTAAAGGCTCATTTATGCCCCCTTTATGTATGAAAATAGATTTTAAACTATGTAACCGTCACTGCTCTCATATGTCCATGAATGTCAAGTTACCTCAAGGAAGAGGAGTCAACAAACATGGCGACACTGGAAGAAGGTTGTAATCATGTAACTCTTGAGAAAACATTGCAACATGTGGACTAACTAATCGACACCAAACATAATTTCAGATACTTTCAAAATTATTAATGCTTCTTCGTTGTGTACATTGGTCATGTCTCTCTTGAACTATTGGCTACACTGCTGCACTGGCCCCACAACCAATCCATTTGTCCATATCCGCAAGCTTTCAGAAAGCATGCAGAAATACGGATGAAACGAACGTCCATCTGTATCCATATCTAAAATTCAGCATAAATGAGACTTAACTTAGATAACTTTGGTAAATGCACCTTATCAAACATTGTACTTACTGGCGATGATGGTGGATTTGTGATGCAACTGTAAAAACTCATGAGTATCACAAAACGTTGTAGTTGTTGTCCAAAAGCAATAACTTATTTAGGGTTGCACTGCCAGAATTGGCTCTTGCAAAGTGAAAATGCAAAGTCAGAAGTTCTTGTTCAATAATGAATTTCCTCTGTTCAGGAGTTACAAGAAGAAGCGCCTGTACTTGTCACTGTGATGCTGAATAATGGAGTAAAGTGAAATGCCAAGTCAGGATGACTGTCAATCAGGCTGACATCTACACTGACATTTTAAAATGCCACAAATGTGTCGCAGTTTGTCGCATCAGCTCTGTAATTATTGTCAAACTCAGTTTTTACCTCTGGTTCACATCATTTGAACACTAACCCAAATCCAAAACTGTGTGTACAGTAAGTGTGTCCCTCCCTCTGTGTTTCTGTTTCTGTGTCACTGTCTTCTTTTGATTCACAATCCCTCTCTTTGAATGTTGCCCCATTTCTTCTTGGCTCATTATTCCCTCTCTAACGCCCTCCCTGTCCTTTTTACTGTCTTGTTCATATTCTCTCTCTGCGTCCCTCTCTCATCAAACTATACGACAAGAGAGGAAGGGAAAGATGTTAAAAGAAACCATTACAGCATTCCATCCTGCAGTGTCAGCCATTTACTTTAAGACACACACCACACACACACAACACACACACACCACACACACACACACACACTTCTTCTTCCCTGATCTCTTCAACAATCCAACACTGGCTTCTTTTCAAATGCTATTTACCTTACTTCTTGGCTAGAGACGAATTGTAATTCTTATTATTTTTTAGATACGTGTTTTCAAAATTTTTATGAAGATTGTATTTTGGGTAATGGGGAAATGGGAGAGAGAAAGTGTTTGTGAATCTGTAGGTTCATGCATTTAAGTGTTTTCACTGTACTTAAGTCAGTCTTGTTTCTACATATTTGGGGGTTAAGTTCTACTTACTTGTGCAGGCTCCCTTATGGCAATCATTAGATACACGTACAGATATGGAAAGAGCCTTCTTTCCATATCTTTGTTCATTTTGTCTGTATTTCTGCACATTTTCTGAAGGCATATGGATCGGATGAAACAGAGCAGTACCACCAGTTATCATGGGGGCAGCAGTGTAATCAGTAGTTCAAGTGAGACATGACCACAGGCCAAAACAAAGACATTTTAAAAATCCTAAATATTGCAATTGATGTTCATCGCGCATCGTTGTCAATTAGTTACGAAAAAGAATTCTTCATCTGCATGGCGCAATGTATTTAATAGCTGTAAAGACCGCCCCCATCTACAACACTGCCTCCACTTTTGCCTCTTTCTCAATATTTAGCTTATTACAACCTCCTCAAGCGTCGTCATGTTTGTTGTCGTCAGAAACTTTTTACTCTTCGTCTTCTTTGGAGTAATTTTTCATACTGATTGGTCCCCTATAGTGGATGTATTGCTTAACATCCATACCGACGTGAAGGACACATGGAAGTATGTGGGCAGTGACTGTTATTGTTTGGAATGGATATACATGAAGCTCAGTGTAAGTTCAATCAGGAAGACTGTCTTTATGCTTCATTCATCCCTAACTGTCTTTCTCTCCCCTCTCTTTTTACCCACTAACTCTAAATCAGTTATCCATGGGCATTCACCCTTTAAGTCAGCCAACCAGATTTAGCCAAAGTCCGCATCAGCCAATCATGTCGTGTCAAAACTTTAAAACTGTTCTCCTCTCTGCTGCTTTCAACCGTCATTTCTGTGACCTTCCTCCACCCTCCAATTCTCCTCCAGTTCTTCTAATCCAGTGTCCAGGTTGAGCTCATCAGAAGTCCAGTCCAGATCCAGTCACATCCAGATCTTCAGCAATCCCTTCACCACCACCACCAGTGTCTAGAATCCATGGGGGGGTTTCCTTTACTAATCATGGCTTCACTCTAAAATAAATATATTTTGTACACTCAGAACAAGTCTCTCCTGATTGAACTATTTTCGTACATGAAGGGGTCATGAATGATCCCTATCTCCCAACAGTTCCCCATTTTCCTTTTTTTGAGGATATCCAGATGTGTTACTTCTGTCTTGTAAAGTACAGTAGTCCCTAGTTACAAGAGATATACTGTATGACGTTGACTTGTTCAGATTGCTTCCAGTTAGTAAGCAGTGGTGGTATCTTTCAACCACAACTGTATTTGTTCCTGAACCTTAACCAAATGTTCTGTATTGTACCCATGACAGCGAAAATCCCCAAACCAAAGTAGTAATTTGAGCCTAAACTAACTTTAACAAAGTTGTGTCTGTGCTTAAACCAAATCTTAACCAAAGCATGGTCAGGTCATTAAGTTAGTCATTTGCTGTGTAATGGTTTTGGAAGGCACTGACAGTCATTCCAGAGGACATGGACAAATGAGGTATTTTGTTATTTTAATATGGAGAACTGGTTTATTTTACTCACTCATGTGGGATGCAGTATCAGTTTTTACATAACAAATATTTGATATATTAATTTTCTTGGTGCCAGAAAATCCCAAACCATAGTCTCAATTTGAGTCTGTGGTTAATGATCCCACAAGAGCTACCACAAAACACCGAGGGAGAAAGACCCATTTTCTGCCCAAAAATGATTCAACATGATTTATCATAAATATTCAGTTTGCTGTATTACCATACTGCTACAGTGTGTGTGTTGTGTTTTCAGTGGGAAAATGGTGGAAGTACTGGCAAAGTCATCAACAAAAGTACATTTTGGTTTAAATCTCTAGAGTGTGGGAGGAAAAACCTACTGCCAAAAATGTAGAGCAATGACAGAGGCCTAGCTGTTTAATATTACAACGTCAGAGGAGTAAACTTATGGTTAGGCTCTGTGTCGCCAGTGCAGAGGAATAAATGAAAGGGGACTATTTTCTTGGTAGCTGAGCATTTTCAAAAAAAACAAATTAATTTTAATTTGGTCCTGAGCCTGTCCATTTAAGTCTGAAAGCATTCTAATTAAAATCCTTTACTTATCTTAAGTATAGCCCTGGAGACAGATTTGTAGGGTTTGCATTTTGGGGGGAAATCCAATTGGTTTCCATTGTGTAAGGCATCCCCAATCGATCCAGCAGCAGTAATTGAATCTATTGATGAGTCAACCCCATTTGGCAAAGAGGACATTTTATGAAAACCTTAAGAAAATGAATGAAAATGAAAACAATGGGGTGAGACAGTTTTAGGACATGTTGGAGACAGTACAGTATCAAAGGGGAGCGAGGGCACATTTGTTCAGCTTTGTGCTGGAAACACAACGACTATTGAATGTCTGTAGTTCCATGACAACTGGGACAAATCGATGTGCAGCTGAGGGGAACCATGTGATATCGTTCAAAGCTTCAGAACAAATGAGAACTGTAAGTGTACAGTCAAAAAATAACTCTGGGAACAAACTTCTAAAAAATCATGACAAGTATTTCCACATGATTAAATATCTTTCTTTCAGTAGTCAGCAGTTTGGTTGGTCCAATTTAAGTTTCTTGGTTTGAGTCAACTTCATTTATTAGCCTGTTTCAAGTTACTTATTAGCATTGTGTCTATATAGTATAATTTATTAGCATAGATTCAAGTTGTTGCTTTTTTTTTTTTTTTTTTTACTAAGGTTGGGCTTAATTAATTTCAAAGTTGGTCCAACAAAATTGCTCATTCTGAAAGACAGCCATTAAATCATATGGAAATACTTTTCATGATTTAGCCTAATTAAAAGGATATTCCACCTTTACATGATAACCCACTCAACATGTACTCACCCCTATGCCGATGTGAGGATGGGTGAAGATCTTCAGTTCACAAAACAATCCTGGAGTTTCAGCAGAAAAACAGGGTTGCAGCCAAATCCGGTATAATGGCAGTGAATGGAGACCATGGATAAAATATTTAAAAAAAGAACACAAAACAAACACAAAATGTCTCCATCCTGCTCGTGTGGTGTAATCCAAGTGTCTGGGAGCCGCAACATTAAAATTCAACCACAAAAGACGCCATTTACGCCATGTTTATAGCCGACTGTAGCATGTAGCAGGTAGCATGTAAACATGGCGTCGATCTCGTGAGACTTCGTATATATCTTAATGGATTGACGTGTGAAAATATCGCGAGATCGACGCCATGTTTACATGCTGCCTGCTACATGCTACAGTTGACATTTCGGCTAAAAACATGGCGTAAATGGCGTCATACATACATATTAAGTGGGTTATCATGTAAAGGTGGAATAACCTTTTAAGGAAGTTCAAGGTATAACTTTTGAGTTTAAATGCTGATATTCAAAATGTTTAAGTTTCAACAAAGTACCTTGAGTTTAGACAGTTTTATAAAATCACACTTGTAAAACAAAATATCTAGCAACTCTAATCATTTCTGAGAAAAATTAAAGGTCTTCTGGAAACCCTGGAAACTGCGATGGTTTGGAGGGAAACTTCATCCCAAACCTATTATCAATCATTTTATCATCAATATCATTATGCTTATTTTTGTACCGTCTCTGTTTATATGTAGTATTGATAACAGAGGGCCCAATTTTCTCAAAGTCTGAGTCTGTATGAGTTTTTGCCATCAAAAACAGCATATGGCAGCTACAACTCAATTCACAAGTTTAACACAGTAGAAAACCAAACAAGATGGCACACGTAATCAGTCAGTGTCTACATAAAAGATGATGGCAACGAAAGAGAGACATGGCATCTCCATATCCTTTATCTCTTCTCTGCCCCCCACCTTCTTTGATTCAAAAACTCACATCTGTTTATCAGAAGCCCATATGTTGCTGTTTCCTCCCGCTGTCCCCGGAGGGAGAGGCAGATAGAAATAGATGAGAAGGGAGATGAGAAGAGAGGAAGACAAAAAAAAGAAATGATATGAGGACCACTTTAAGAGGGAAGTGAGAAAGAGAGAAAGTTGATCAAAGATAAATGAAAGGAAGGAAAGGAAATAGGCTATTCAGACCACATAGTAAAATAAAGGCTTAGCAGAAGGCAGGAGAAAAATAACAGAAATGTGTCACATCAGCCATTTTGACATTAAATAGTAGAGTAAACACAGGTGTTACCAATGATACTAATTAAGGTTTCCTTACATCCAGGTTAAACAGAGTCGCTATTGTGCATGTTAGCTTGCTGCAAAGGCTCTGCTACACTAAATGGAACATGACCTTAATCAGTGTCACTGGCACCACCTGTTTTTACCCGACGAGACCTCATCAATATGGCTATGGATATGTGGTAGAGAGAAAGATAAGACATCAAAAGGGAGGAAAAGAGCTGGAGGAGAAAAGAGTTGAAAGGGAGGTGCATGACTCTGGCATCATTAAGGACACACACACACTCACATCACACACACACACACACACAGAGCATCTATTTACTCAAATGGGTAAACACACACACACAACTTTTGGCTTACTGATGCCACCGTGAAGCAATGGCCAGAAACAAAGAGAGATTGCCAGTGAAGTCGCTTTTAAAGCTGGAAAGCAATTAAAACCTGCTATAATTAGCTCGGAACCACCATAGAGTGGGTTTATTACTCCAAGAATGGATCAGTCTTCATGTGTGTGTGTGTTGGTGTGTGTGTGTGTGTTGTTGTGTGTGTGTGTTGTTGTGTGTGTGTGTGTGTGTGTGTGTGTGGTGTGTGGTGTGTTGTGTGTGGTGTGTGCACACATGTGAATCTTCCATTTGTACTCTAGGTAGTTAATTGTCCTCAAGAGGAAATGATTTTTCACAGCTATGGCACACGAAAAACAAACATTAACACAGTAGATCTCATTCATAACAAACAGCAATAAATCAACGGTATGAAGGAACAGTGTCAGTGAAAATATTTAAAAAAAACAATAAAATTTCAGTAAAATGTCCGTTTCTATCCAAAGAAGGAGTGATGATTTTGGAAGAGGTAACAAAGCTTTTCTTAAATGATAAATTGCCAGTGAAGTACAGAGTGGGAAACTGCTGCTGCATTGTTCTTCACTGGTTGAAACTTCAAACGTTTTGCACATGTTGCACTCTGGCCACACTCCAGCCAGCAATATCACTTCAGGTGTTTTCCATAAGCTTCCATGTAGCCAAAAAGTTATGGAAGGGGCACATGGATACTAGAATCTCTTATTTATTTATTCATTTGTCAGTACCAAGAGGGGGCTTAGCATTAGACAAAGGTCAGCAATTACCTTAGCCCCCAAGCTACCAAGAAAGTTTTTTTTTTTTTTAACTTTTTGACAATTAGCTGGGTATTTCATCAGAATCCTTAATTTATGAGTGTCTCAGGGCAACTGCCATGATGTACAGGCTGTTGAAAAATGAAACTAAGCTAAAGACAGTACCAACCCCAGTCACAGCCTGTTCACCCCGCTGCTGTCTGGCAAGAGATAGAGAAGTATCCACTGCCATACCACCAGACTTCAGAATAGCTTCTTTCCTGAGGCTGTGTGACTCCCAAATTCATTCTCCACTCCAGCTCCACCACGAATAAAAGTTTATTTTAATGACTTATTATTTATTCAAGAATTGAAAAGGGGGGAAGAATAGGAGATGTGAAAGGCCCGATGCGTGTGTTTGCCTTAGGCCCCACAATTACTAAATTCACCCCTGGTTGGTGCACCACTTCGGGCCAAACTTAAATATCTCATCAAATATTGAATTGGTTCCTATGAAATTTGGTATCCACATTCACAGTCCCCAAAGAATGAGGCCTGCTTACTTAAGTGATGTACTGACTTTTCCTCCACAGCATCACCACTTCGCTTGTGGCGTTCGTCACAGAGACAGCACTGGCTGTAGAAGAGCACAACACATCATGCTTAGAGTTAAATAGATTTGCTTTAACTCTTTAACTGACAGGAGGGCAGATAACCAAAAGATTAATAAATGAGGTCTTTGTGAGTCATGTGACTAGCTGATAAGTTCTGGTTAGTCATTGTTATGCCAGTGTGAACCTAAATGTACCAAATTGCAAAAGTGCAACAACCAAACTTTACTCAGTCTGGTTTGGTCACAAAAAAAGCAGCTGTAGGTGTGATCACACATTTGGCTAACATTTGCTTGGGGCAAGTGCCATCCATAAGGTGTATGCTCAAACTGCCTGTACTGATGTACATTGAAGCTGTTTGGATAATGTTTACCAGCTCTGCTTTCAGACCATGTTTGACCTTAATGTTTTTTGACATATTGCCCTATGGTGTTTTGTTTCTAAAATTGTCTTGGCTATAGTTTGGGTCTTCCCAGAAACACAGGACTGGTGCCTGGGACCGGGATGGACACCTGGTGAGAGGTAATAGAGTGAATGATTTGGGCTGTAGGTGCTTTCCGATTGACGGCTCTGTCTGGTCAATGATGAGGTCGGGTTGGTGGGAAGCAGGGAGGCCAATTATTTTTGATACTGTGTGGGTGATTTTAATGAGTCTGGTCCTGTCTCCAACTGAGAGCACAGTGAGGAAGCAGATGGAGAAACATAAAAGGGCAGAGTTCACTACACTGAAGTATGTGTTCACCTACGCACAATATTGCTTGTGTGTGAGTCAAAGGGAGTGTGTGACACCACTCTCTTTGCAAGTATGCATCTGTGTAGATTCATGTACACATACTCTCTCACTTCTGTGCACTTGGCCGATGACTGGGTGAAGTGGCATGATTGTAAGATTGTTGGTTTCATAAAGTTCCAAAAATCGTTAGAGTAGCCCCCCATAGTCCTGAGTTTGAAAAGTGTGCAGGGAGGAAATTTCAGGTGCGATTCGATGAGTTAACAGGAACTTTGATTGAAACAGACTTACCCCTTAATGGTACGTACAGTAACCTGTCTTTTTGGCAAGTCCAAATCACAAGTCATGTATGTATGTATGTTTCTTTCCTTTCTTTTAGGAGATTTTTAGTTTTAGCTGTGCACAGGCTGAATTGACCGTTAATGTCATGATTGTGTCACAGTATTAGCTGGAGACAAAACAAAAGAAAAACTGGTGATGGATGAGAATCATCTCAGAGTATGAGCAAAAGCAAGCAAAATGTGAATATGTAATCTTGTCGTGTTGTTGGGTGCCAGGATCGAAACAGCAATGGCTCAGAATTGAAGTTTTATCACATACCTGAAGATTACTATGGTTAAGATGAAAGCTGAGAGATGTGTGTGAGCTGCGGCAAAATAAACAAAAGATCTCACAAAATGTCAAGAAAGGAAATACTCTCGCACCAATCTTCCTTATTAACAGAAAAACACAGCCGATCACATTCTGAATTCAAGCTTTATTTGCCCCGTTAACTCCGTAAATCACACTTTATTTAAACTTGACAGACAGAAGCAAAATAAAACTAGCCAAAACTGTTGTGGTCAGTTTTTTGTAACAATTTGCAAGCTGCAAGCTCACTGCTAAATGCCTCTAAATCCTACACACTGGTCCTTAAATTGCCAAAGGGGTAAATGCCATGTGTACGGTGTGTTACACCCAAGTAAATAGTATCCCATAAAAACAGTACTCTCATTAGTGAACACTGTAATGGTTATTGCATGAGTAGATTCTGTTAGATGTCTCCCTCCTAGTTGAAAAGAAAATTATATACGCAATTTATACTCCAATTTTGTTGTAGGTTTTTATGAGTGAGAGGTAAGAAGCTAAACCTAAAATAATTCGACATTTCCCTCTGCAGCTAATTATTACCATACATAATGCATCCTAGTCATTACCACACATGCCCTTGGTGAGCCCTGTATCTGTATGTTTCTGTATCTGTCTGCGTGTGCAAAGAATTCATTAGGAAAGTTGGGCCATTTACAGCTACAGTTTTAAAATATTAAATATTGTTGAGAAGACATCTAATTTGGTATTTCTACATACCCTCATTAAATTAATACAAAGTTTATTATGTGGAGGTTTGACTTTTGTTATTCATTCATTCGTTTGCTGATTCTGTGTCTGAACGTTAAAAAAAAGCAAAAGTTAATGTCCTCTTTGCATGTGTCTTTATGTTTTATTTGTGTGCATGTGTGAACACACAGCACTGAACATATTGAGGAGAGCGAGCAGTGAACAGAAATGGTGTTGGTTTAGTGGCTTGAAGAGCTCATTATCTTTCTATTCTCCATTGCCTGTCTGTTTTCATTTCAGCTTTTAATTATCATTTCCCAGTTTTAGTAATAATTCCTGGCCGTTCAGCACTGTTTTCATCGAGAGTCACTTTTCCTGATTTTCTGCCCTCGTGTATAAGATAGCATTGATGCTAATTTTAACTGTGAGCATATGCTTGCATGTGAGTATGTCTGAGACACCTGCAGTATGTGTGAAAAGAAATACAAGTCAGTGTGTGTGTGCTGTGTGTGTGTGTGTGTGTGGTGTTGCGTGTGTGGCGCACACACTCTGTTCCTTCTAAGCATGTGATAATGCAAGTGAGTATTAGAAATTCAGTGTTTTTGTAAGTCAGCGATATCTTTTGTATGTATATTTGTGCACATTATTCTAAAGAAATCCTATATCGTCGCATAGACAATTCTTGAAAGTTGAGCACTTTAAATTGGAAATTGGGCTGTCATTTTCACAAGATCAACCAAATTAAGTTGAATTAACATTAATTTGTACAAATTGATTCCAATGCAACCCACGTAACCGAATCAAGAAATACACTGTAGACACTGTTCCATTCATTCCTGGTGTCTCTGCTGCCAAAATGACAAACAGACATCACTAACAGTAGCAGTTTACAACACACACAACCAGCTTTACCTTTGTCCACAATTTTCCCATTTATGATGTTGGGTCAAAAATGTTTCCACACATTTCATCTTAGTTGCTTTGTTGTCAGCATGTCTCCAAATTGCATTAGCAGTTGTAACAGCAATAGCCCATTGAGTAAAGACAACTGGACATACACTGGAGACAGTGCCTCTGAAGAACACCTCCTGCTTAAGTACAAGACATGCCCTATAAAAAAAAAATCTGTGGAACTTGAATGCAAACTAACTAGGGCACAGATGTGACATGCCCAATGGAATCAACAGGTCACTGTCACTGATTGGATTTGCACCTCAGGTATCGAAATTTGGTACCGAATGTCACCGCATTTTTTGGTACTCAATAGAACAGCGCAATTCAGTCGGTGCCATAAACGTATCAAAGCCTTATCCTCTGCCAGGCATCTATTTGCTATACGCCCCGTGTCTTTCTTCTGTATTGATTCTATGTCCATAATAATACTGTACATATATGATAATCCCTTATTTTTGACATCAATCTTTTCTTACATCAGTTCTAAAAGTGGCTATGTTCCGTACCATTGCATCATTTGATGTCTGTAACACACACCAGATGCATCATATATAAAGAAATCAAGGTCAGTAATAGACAAGGTATGGAAGAAAATAGGACAGTTGTGTGTGACCTTCATGTAGAAGAACATTGTTTTGATGCACATCATCTGCCACGTGGAGCGTTTTGGTACAGCTACAGTCCAGTTGATAGTTGACTTGACCTTGTACAACCTAATGATTTTCTTGACTCTGTCCTACATCTATTCATTTTGCATTTGTCTCGTATTCTGCATCCATCATTCATTCATTCAAAATTCAATCTTTATCTATTCTGCATCTCTTCTCCATTAACCTCACGGTGGTAGTTAAGTCACGTATCACCCATCTCACTCCTAGTCTTTATTAGCGCTTTTGCCTTTTATGGTGGAATGACCGCTCTCACTGCAGTCCTTTCTGTCCAAAACTTCAATAAACTGGAATATGGATGTTGAAAAATACAATAGGAAGAACAAAATTGGATTTTTTTTTTTTCTTGAGATGTTGAACACTGATCTCAGCAATAATTACAGTAGTTACCAGGGTTTCAATGTGTGCATTTTTGTTTGAGGTGATTTGACAATGAGTCTGTTTTAATACATTTTTTGATACAGAAGAAAGAACCCCTCTCTCTCAAAATAAATAGCTTGAAATGCTTTTGATGTGCACAACTTCAAAGCCTTTCTCACACATTTCTGTGTGCTGATACTGCTTTTCCTCCAAGAGCCCCTCTTCATTTTTGTAAAAGGAACAGATTTGACAACATACTTTAAAGGATATGACAGAATATATCCTGAGGCGGGAATAGGTTTTACTTGAAAAAATATGATTTGGAGCAGCTGATAATAAAACTTGGTCTGTACAGTTTTTCCCACGTGTATTCTTGATCATTCTGCATTTTCTTTCCTGTGGAGAAACTTGATATTTTACATGCTTTTTGATATTTCACCCAGTTAAAACTGGTTTGTAGAGCAAAAATTTTAATAAGGGTTCCATGACAACACTGGAGGAAGCAGACCAAAAAATCTAGCTTTCGCACTGGCACATCACTTAGTCAGTCTATCTCTGTATTTAAAAAAGTGGGATACATTTAAGGGCTGTCAGCACCAAGAACAATAACTACAAACAATAACTATAAATATAGTTTTAAAACTATATACACTAAACTATAAAACTATAAAACTATATACTAAATACACTAGAATGGTACACCACGCTGTTTTACTATCTATTGTTAGAATGAATGGCCTACATTTTAATCACAACAACTAGTCAAATAGAGTCAGACTTACTGCACACATTTCATGTTCTTTGTGCATATTCTATAATTTATTTCTATCTATTTATCTGTATGACAGAAAATTATTTCTTCTAGATCTGTGCACCTGATAGAAGAAGATACACTTACAATCACTGAATCTGCACACTGAGGATGGTATAAGCCAAAGTATTTGTGCATCACAAAACATCAGGTATTGATAACATACAGTGAGCACAAACCAATTTTAGATCCCAGAATGTTCTAGGAATGTTTGGGTATAACGTTATGGGAATGTTACAGCATAACGTTCTGGGAACATTACCATATAATGTTCAGGGAACGTTCGGACATTATGTTCTACATTAGGGCAGTGCTTCTCAATCCTGGTCCTCAAGTACCCCTGCCCTGCATGTTTTAGATGTTTCCCTGCTCCAACACACCTGATTCAAATGATCAGCTCATCATCAACACACCTGATCATTTGAATCAGGTGTGTTGGAGCAGGGAAACACCTAAAACATGCAGGGCAGGGGTACTTGAGGACCAGGATTGAGAAACACTGCATTAGGGGATAACATTCCAGCAATGTTACTGCATAACGTCCTGGGAACGTTAGGGGATAACGTTCTGGGAACATTACGGCATAACGTCTGTGATAAAGGGATAATGTATTCTTGTGTGAAGGCTTTAATCTATTTTTTTTCCACATTCCCCTCAATTTCATTTATTTACACGATTCAAGAATAGGTTTTAATGTATTAATATTTTTTTCCCCATTTAGTCTCTCAGCATAACAAATTGTAGCATAAAAGTTAATAATTATAAAGGACTTGCATTCATTGAAGTGCCTTAACTTCTCTTAACAATGTTCCATTCGGATATAAAAAAAAGCTGTTCAGCTCAGCAAATACAAATAAAGACCTTTTTGTACATTAAAGTACACTGGTGCGATACGTTAACATTTTCAACATGGCCCCCCCGGAGAAAAATTCACCAGCCGCCATTGTGTTTAACCAGAAATGGCTGTTTTATTGTTTTCGCCAAACTAACCAGACTCCCTTTGCAAAACTGTAATTTTAAGGTCATGAGCTTTATTCAAACTTGACAGAAACAAAATAAAACTCGCCAAAAACATCTTGGTTTGTCTTTCCTCTGTGCAGGGTAGGTGATGTACTGCTGGTATGCTCTCATCTTTGAAGAATTACATGAACCCATATCCTTATTTATATATCTCTTCCAATGTGTAGCAGTAACAGGTCATTGATATTCATTTTCCTAAGCCTCCGACATACCTGGAGTGCACAGCATGTGCTTGGCACCACTGTTTCCAGATCATTATTGCTCATCAGTGTGGATTCTCACATCATTATCACTATACGTATTGTTCTTGGGGTGGACGGCCCTTTACACCCATTGCATCCCAAGAAAACACAGGCAAATGCAAAAAAGATCTTGACCACCTGCATATGTTGCATTTCTAATTTTAAAAAAAAAAACATTGCAAATAAAGAAAATGGGAGATGTAGGAGGTCCAGATGAAACTTAAATTAATTTCAAGTGTCATTGGCAAATATGATAAACCTATTGACAAAATTCTGAACTGCTCCCTTGTTCCCTTTGCACACACTTTGAAGACGATCACAGCTTGTCATCTGACAAATATTACTGCAAAAAAGGGGTTTTTTGTATCTGCTAATGTGTGCATATTATATTTATATTAATTTACAGCCACAATCCCTGCATTTGTGCTATTGGTTCATAGTAACGTCCACGTGAATAATGAATGTAAAAGAAAGCTAACTGACAGCTCACAGCTCCCCCTACTGGAGAAAAGTGCAGCCTACTAAACGCATGTTTGTGAATGTGTGAGTTTCATTCATCCTTCCATTCAGTAACATCTCTCTCTCACTCTGATTCGTTGCCCTCTTATCTCTCCCTCCCTCGTCTTTTCAGCAGCCCGACAACCCCCCGTCGCCCTCCTTCCTCCTCTTTCTCTCTCATTCATCATGGTAAGCTCCAGTGACAGGGGAGCGCTGCTCGGTGGCAGTCCGCTTAGTAGAGCCTGACGCTCACAGCCTTGAAGACAGCTTCACAAAATGAAAGTGAGCGAGAGAGGAGGAGGAGAGAGAGAGGTATCGGACAATATGTAAAAGAGGGAGGTGAAACGAGAGAGAGAGCAAGGGAGCAGGGAAGAAAGACAAAGAGGTCACATGCTCTTCCAGTAGATCTGTCATTGGCCGACACATTCCCATCTGTGTGTGTCTGTGTGTGTCTGTGTGTGTGTTTGGTGGGTGACCTTGGGAACTGTGGCCTTGTATCTGTGTGTGTGGTAGCACGCTGTAATGGTGAACATGTCACCAGCTGCAATGCAACAGCACTCACTCACTCAAGTCATTTTTTCCTGACAAACAGCAGATGTTATCGTTTGAATATTTACATTTAAAATCTGTAACATGAATTGTTTTTCCTCTTCATATTTTGCAATTACAGATTGTTGACTCTTCTGCTCGAGACAGAGTCAGCACAGTGTTGTGTTTTGCCCTCACATGCAGTAGAGCGTAAGCGAGTGAGAGTTGGACATTTTGATTGGCAGTTTTGGACACTCAAACTAGAATTACTGCCTCGCGGTTGTATTCCTCCAACAACCAGCCAAGTTTCAGTTTACATCCATGTCTGTCCAGACTCATATAATATATGCAATGAAGACTTTGAAGGAATTCAATAAAAGAGGCATAAAATGTCTTTTTGTACATAAAGGAGCACAGAAGGAAATTCATATACTCAGGCGTAGATGTTACTAAACCTGTTTCTCAATCGGCTGAAGCTTTCTGAGATATTCTCACAAATAATAACTGGAGTTAAAATGAGAGCATCAGCTGGATCACAATGTTCTACAAATCAACAGAACAGTCTGGTTGAAAAAAGACACTTGAATGTTCTTGCTGGATGAATCATCAAGGCACACAGGAATTGGCTGTTTTTTTGTATTTTTTTGTTTTTTAAATGAAGCATAGTATAAAAACTTAAGGCAAATTATTGTCTTTCTCCTTCTGATTTAATGTTCATCAGCTCCGAACATAGTCTCATATTGAAGCACACTGTCTCCAGCATCATACGGAAATGTCAGAACACTTCTCAGCTGAACAGCAAACAAGCCTAAACACGAAAACTGACTCTCTCAAAAGACTAATTAACAAAGTGCACAAAAAATATGGAAAACAATGAACTACATGACAAAGCTTTCAATGAATCATTCACCAAATCTCTGAAATAAAACCAAACCGTTAAATGAAGAATCTAACCTAAAGCAGGGTATCTGAATTGAACTGTCACTACCATGTTTAATGACATGTGTTCCTCACAGTCAACTCAAACAGCTGACCGAGGGCATTCACACTTTTCACTTCAACCAGTCAATTCTGCCCCGACCCCTGCGAGCCAATCATCTTGTTGATATCAAGCGATCTCAGCTGCTGTCAGCTGTCTGCCTGATTGAGGTGACCCAGCTTGAGCCCCTCCAACTCCTGTTTCATCAGTGGTTGAGCTCTGTCCAATGGGTCACATAAAGTGAGCTCATTTGGAATCTCGCTCCATGTCACATGCATCCAGATCTTCAGCTAGGCTGTGACTGCGTTATACTGCCAGGTCTTTTGTCCGCCACATTTATATCAAAGAGAAGCTAAATAACAGAAAAGCTCTCTGTGTAATGCAATACAGTTCAACAGCATGGCAATCTCCTCCGAATGACCATAACATTGAAAACCTCTCTGAAACAGTGTCAAATGAAATTCAAAACCCTCAAAAAATACAAAAAAAAAAGTCAAATCAAGTCTCTTTCTCAACATTATGGCCCGTTTACCCGTTTTAAGATAATCCACAGACCTTGTTGTGAGCAGTTTCATGTAGGAACTACTTTCTTTCTAGTAGATTCCAAAGTAGTCCTGGTGGATTCTACTGAAGACAGAAAGTAGTAGAATTCTGGGTTGTTGGTTTTTTTCTCAAAATTCTGACTTTAAAGCTACTACAAGGAGTGTTTAACTGGCTATGAAACAGTCCCAGTTTAATTCTGATGCCTCTACAGGACCTGAATAAACAAACAAGACGATGAATCAAATTGCAGCTATATTTTGTGGTTACAGCGGTAAAAACACTAAACACTTTTGTCCACAGGGGCTTCCAAAATCAAGAAAATATGAAAAATATGTAGTGGCTTTAGACTGCATACAGGATTGTTATATTAAACTGCAGTTTCAGCTATAGTTGTATCTAATAAAGTGACAACTGAGAGTATTCATAGTATATACATTTTCATATGCACATGCTTCAGAGGCTTTCACATATTCTTATTACTCAATAAATGATTTAGAAATAGTATATATGTTCAAAATAATGTGTATCAGTCAGTAACAGTAATTTTCTTTTTGGTATTGAGGATGCTATGAGATGCCCATGGATCAGTTGAGGGATTCTGATATCTCGTTGTCACACTCCATAAGGCCATCACACATGGGACGCATGACACTTTAACGCAGATGAAACATACTGAGTTACTGCCAGTGCAATCAGATGTGTAATGTTGTATTAGTACTCTGCTCATACGTGCTCGGTTTGCCCGTTTTGTCAGGGAAGCTAAGGTCATCTGAGAGCATTTTATAATTGCAGTCTTTTCAATTTTGATGAATCATCCACATAATAAATTGCTCATCTGTCTCCTGTTGTTTTTCAATATGACTGCAGTATGCTGACTGCTGACCAGTTGTATAATCAATTTTAAAATATCGTGTCAACAACAGCATGTCATTTCTAACTGGGGTTTAGTAACGCTGCTCACCCCGAGGAACTTGGGATGCCTACAGTGTTGAGGTATTTACAGGAACTTTATCAAGGGCAACAACTGGAAAAGGATATGATGATGTTAAGGACTTTTTTATTAGTTTTAAATGATCTTTGTAAAAAAAAAAAAAATGAAGCACATTTTAAGATACAGGAACTGAATCTTTCCTCCAGATGTATAAGATATTTCAGTCTTGTATCTGGCATGAAGGCCGTTTCCAAATCCCTGAAAGCATAGATGTTTCTTGCATCTCCAAATGTAATTGCTTTTAAGGAAATTCAATAGCTTCCCATTTTTGTGATCAGATTAGTGTAATCCTCCTATATGCAATTTATTATTTGCAGCCCCCAGTATGGTGGTTACATTCAGAGGAAATTGATGTCAGTGTTTACACAACGAGGCCAGTTATCGCTTGGTTTGCCAGCTTTGTTAGTGAAACCAAGGTTCACGAAGTGGATATCCATCATCCTCTACTCGCCTTTGTGTTGTGCTGCTGTGTCTCAATATGCATTTATGTGTGAGAAGAAAAATCTCTTTTTCCAGGCAATTTCAAATTATCTCCAGTTGGGTTGTTACTCCCTTCACTTGACAGTTTTACTGCTGAAATTTGTAACTGTAATCTCTAATTTTCTGCATGCTCAACTATCGAGCACAGATTGCATATCTAATGTGATATTTGTGAATTTGTTTTGCTCTTTTGTTGTTTGCAAAAACTGAAAAACTTGTCATTCAGGTAACATGAATCTGAAGACATCATTTCAGGTGATTACAGGAAATGACACCGGCTGCATCAACTGCAGAGATGGGACCCAGTAAAGCTAATCAACATGCATCAGTCGCTTGGTTTGTAAACTTCAAATCATCACCTTTGACAGAACAGAAAATAAACACTGAAAGATGTAGTAAAAATCATTACTTTTTTAAATCAAAATAAGAAGAGTGGGATTGGAGTGTGTGCATTAAAAATGGATGAGTAGAAACAGATTTTAGGTTTTTGGAAAATAATAATTCCATGAATGAAGAGTTTTAACTTGCAACTGGTTATATATTATCAAGTAGTTTGCTCTGAATATTTTACAGCTTTAGTGCAGTTGTTTCAGTGTCACTCATGTAATACACAGATCAAACAGTGGCTGTAAAATACAGAAAATATGTCAACTCAAATGAAATTGACAAACTATATCTATAGAGCACAAGACAATCCAGGTGTTGCAGGTGCTTTGTCTTCTTTGATCATAACATTATGGTACCGGTATCAAAATAAACTTGATTGTTCACTGATATGAAAGACAAAGCAGTCCTGGGCTGGCTAACTCACCACAGATCAGGAACTGTGATAGTCTTGCTAGGATTAGCCTGAACGGGCAAATTACTATTAAACTAGTTTTTACTGAGCTAACACTGACAGATGACATAGCTCGCTAACAAACTAAATGTTGTGACAGTGACCGGCTGTGTGGTAGGTAGGTGAACATTAACAGTTCTGGTTCTTCTCATGTTGGCATGAGGATATTTATGGGTCGAGCATTCTTCCAGGATTGTTAGTTTGCCACGATGTCTTCTTCAGTTTAAAATTCCATTCGGCTGCAGAAATTTCTGTGGTTAATATTACAAATAATTGATTCCTGCCTATTGCATTATGGGGGTTAACCCTAACAAGCGCAGTACCAGCGAGAATGTGGAGCTACTAGGTGACGTACTGCGGCTTAGCTCACGCTCGTCTGTTCAGCAGGAAATAATGGCGACCTTTGTGGTCTTTCCCATATTACAACTAAACAGTACACTAAAATATGACTCTGAAAACATTTTAAGTGAAAAAAGTCATATCTTAACCAGCGTTGTTACTTTATAAATGTACACAATGAAGAAACAACATGTACTAATCTCAAAGTTTGGCAAATCAGGATTTCCTTCTAGACCTGACCCAACTGCCTGGTCGTAATCTTTTTTAGCATTACTGCTAAAAAGTCCACTATATTATGTTTCAAAAAATATTTTAAGCAAGAAATAGGAAATGTAGTAACAGAATCTTGATCTATATTTGATCAATACTGTCTATTTTGACAGTTTGATCTGAGTTTCATGAGCCCCAAGTGTTGTGTTGGACTCACCATGAAAGACCTCTTTTTGCAGCCAGCGTAGTTGCCCCCTGCTGGCCGTTAGAAAGGATGCAGGTTTAAGGCACTTCCGCACTGGCTTGATTTTTCAGATCTGCTTCTACTTCTACTGTGTTTGGTCTGAATCGAATATGTCAAACAGTAAAAAATGACCAGGGTTACAGCATGCCATTATACAACATGACCGATTTCTTAATGGCACAAATTTTTATTTGGTAAATCTATGCTGATTGAAATGATGATAGCAAGGATGAGTAAATGATAGATGGAAGGCTGGAAAGACGGATGAAAGTAAGTCAAGCTGTCAAAGATCATGGAGGGAAAGCAACGAGGGAGGCGAGCGATACGGTAGAACGGAGATGAATGTAAATGAGATGGAAAGAAGCAATACCGGCTGGAAGAAAGTGGAGGAATGAGGATAGTATCAGGCGATTGAAGAAGTGATGAGGGGGAAGGATGAAGATTGGATGCTTTAAAGACCAGGGAGTAGTAATTAGGGATTTCAGTAAGGAAAAGATTGATCGACAGGAGGAGGACGTTGTGAACGAGAAGGGAAAGATGGGCAGAAAAGGAAGGAAGGCAGAGGAAGGGATAAATATTGTAGGGCTGGGAAAGAAAAACAAATTGAATGTGAGAAATTGAAACAAAAATATATTCATGCAGGGCTGCAGGAGGGAGGGGGTGGTGGACAGGCATGGAGATGTGGCCACAAGCAAAATGAAATTGCAGAGTTGCTATTTCTGAAAGTACGGAATACGACAAAGGTATGAGCTGAAGCCAGAGGCAGAAGTAATGAGACAGGTAGAGAAAGACAGATGAAGAGGTAGACAGGGTCAGTGACATTCTGTATGTAGTCATTTCCATAAAGGGCTCCCAAAGAAACCATCGGGAGTTGTAAATGATGAACCTCAAATTGAATTAAGCCATGGTGAGCACATGAGCTTGAGCCATTTACCCTTTCCGATGGCCTATCCCATATTACAACAGATATATCCATTCCAAGCCCTTCCACCCAGTCTGTTCAGATCTTATCAAGTGCTCCTTTATTTATTTATTCATCCACCTGAAGTTTCTGCTTGGATGAATGACATGGTGCTATTCCTAAAGGTAGAGAGATAAAATTCTCCATTAGAGGGTCAAGCCAAAATTTCCATACTACATGGGACCCTTTAATATTTTATTTCAAAAGGCTCAAGACTCTTTCCCAAAATTAGGCAAAATGTGTGTTGTCAAATATTTGAGACCAATGGTCTTTTTTTTCTCAAATAAAAATATGCATTAAAAAACAGTTGTAAATTATTCTTATGTTTGCTGATGAGTATGGGTAATACAAGTAGATTGGGGTGCTGAATTTCTCAATGCTGCCATTTCACATTTATCTCCTGTATTTGCCCTCCTTCTCTTCATAAATTATTTCAGAAATCCTCACATCTCGCTGACAGCACGTTGACATAGAAAGGCTGCTTGCCGGCTGGATTTACTGAATCTTAACCTCCTCTGTTTGACTGGTGTGTGTGTGTGGCTGAATGAAGATGGAGCTTTTGCTTGCTTTTTCTCCGCTTTGTGGGAGTTGCGGATCAATAATCCATCTTCCCATTCACCGACCTACAACCTTAACTACACACACACACATAAAAACAAGTCATGATTCACACATAGGCACACACAAAAATCTTTACCATAAGTAAAAACCAAGAACATATATAGGCTTGCAAGTAAAGAGCTCGATAACACTTTTAGTAAAGATCACTACTGTGTTACCCTGTCCACACACGCACATGTACTTTGATCTGAAGGGATGTGTTTTGATGGAATTGCTGAGACTGTTACTGACATGTTCTAAAGTACTGTCTCTGTTTCAAATGCTTCACTGACCCCATCACTCACTCCCCTTCTTCACTCATTTCCTCCACACTTTCATCAGCTTCAGTTCTATGACTCAGCTGGTGGAGCAAACCACCAAGCTGCCAAGGTTAGTAGTTCCAATCCCACCAGGACCTACTTTACCACAGCATGTCTGTGGGGCAGTAAAAGCTTTAAAGGTCTTGTTCTGAAATATCGTCACAGTAAAAGACTGTGAAGCAGGTTCTGATAATTAGACCCATCCATATGTTTCTCAAGCAGTGCCTGCTCACTTCTCAGTACACAATAACACAACCTCAGCCTCTGTGACTACAGTTCTCTCCCTTCTGTCTTCTTTTTGTCTGTTTTAACAATAAAACCTCCCTTGACTTCCTCTTGTCACAAATGTGTTATTTCTTATATAGCTCTTCACCATGAAAAGAGTCCGGACCACTGTGTACATTACTGGTAATGAATCAGTAAAATAAGTTTGTGGGCCACAGTTATGTCCTTAACTAAAAGTCTGTGTCACAATAGCATTATTCGGTTTGTTAAGTCACTACATGCAGAAAGCATAGTGTGGCCAACAACCTTGTGACTGTGGTGAGTTGTAGATGTTGTGAAGATAAGAGCAGTGTGAGCATTGTCTACTCGCTGCCGGTTAGGTTTAAATTTAATTAAAAGATTTTGCCTTACAATAACCATGTACACTCTTCAACCAGCAACTCACCCTTTTAACGTCATGTATGGAAGGGATGCAAGGATGTCCCTGGACCTCCTGGAGGGATAGGATATGAATGAGGTAGATGTCGGCAGCCTGAAACAGGGAAGAAGAACATGGCTGCTGAGGTCTCCTCTTCAAGCTTGATGTATCAAAAAGGCAACCATACTGCTGAAATGGCAAGTTGTGGAGACATCCAAGTGAAGAAGCTGAACCAGCTGCTTCAGGTCAAGCATTTTAGATCATCCTGAGCCCCTCAACCCCAAATGTCAAGGGTGAATTTCCATTTTCCCCTCTGTCTGTAGGGGTTAGTGACCAGGGCCCAAAAGATGGGGCTAGGAAAAACCTCAACACCCTCAAACTCAAACTGCTGAGTGCGTTGCAACAAAAGTGGAAGAAAGTCCAAAAAGGAGTGTGTTTGGTCAGTGTCAAACTGGCAAGAGAAAAAGAGATGGCTAGGAAAAGAAAGAGTCAGTGTCAATCAGTGATGAGTTTTAAGTGAGGGTCAAATTGACCGTAGGCTTGGGCACAGTTAAGTTTTAAGCTTATATAGCTTGTGTAGCAATAGCACTATTTGGCTCAGTAAGTCAGCAGAGAGCATAATGTGGCTGTCAACCATGTGACTGTGGAGATTTATAAATAATAACAAATTCTTCAGATGATAATGGTGCGTGTACTCTACGCAGATGCCAGTTAGGACATTGGTGAATCTGAAGTATATTAGGAGCTGTTGAGGATTAGGATTCACTGCCACCCAAACACCATTTCAGCAATCCACTGTTGTCCAACCTGCTGTACACGGTTGTGAATCTTCCACCCTCTGTGCCCTGTATTTGGGTTTTGTCTGACTCCCAGTCCTTTCCTGAGTGTTTTCTTTCACAATTCATTTCAATCATTAGAGAGGCTCATCATTAGAGAGTGATTAATGTTGTGATGTTTCTATGCTTGCAGAAATGTTGCAGCCGTTATGCTGCTGTGTCTTGTGTGTAAATGTGCACATCTCTGAGGGCGCTTTAGTGTAATTCACCCACCTGCAACCCACCGACTATTAATCAGTATGTCAAATTTCTTTGACCCAGCCTACCTGGCCCACGGATGAACCACAGTGCCTATATCTCTATAAGTGGGTCATTTCAGCATTCCTGTTCACTTCTCCAACTTGACGAATCTGTTATTTAACTACAGTGTGCCAGATGCCAGCTTACCTGGCTCTCAAGGGGAATGGGAGATAGCATTCTGAATGGTGTCAGTGCTACACCACATAGGTGTGGTGCTAAGCCCAAAACACACCTATGATTATTAAGAGACTAAATACTGTACAACCCCTTTGCACCTTGTGCCCAGTGAAGCTGGACACACCCAAAATGTATTTGCACCATGCACTTTGTGCCATGTGTTATAGATCGCCTAAATAAGACAATGTGTCTTCACAGTGACAGGTCTATATCACACTACTAAATACTAGAATAATACATTTCATTCTACTTGGCCAATTCTGCCTTTTTTGTTTTAGAAAACCTCCAGGACACATGGAAGAACATTTTATGAATGCAGCATGCAGCTGTACATAAAGCTCATGATCCACATTCATATAATATGCCACAAGTACATGGTCATCCATTACTGCTGAATGAGTCACATGGACACACTCAAACAAAAACACACACATGCACAAGGAGGACTGTGTGGCTGTAGGCATAAACAGATTCACACCACACACACACACACACACACACACACACACACACACACACAATGTAGCATACATACACACAAATGCACAAAAAAATAAACTGTTTTCCTTTTGATTATGTCTGCAGCCATGTAACTGTCACCTACCTGCTTGTCATGTCAGATGGACAAGAACAGACACAAAGCAGACACAACTCTCCTATGGCTCAAGTGCTGTCAGTGGTTGGGAATCTGTGTGTGTGTGCATGTGTTTGTGTCATTTTTCTTTGTCTGACAAAAGGACTTCACTTTTGCTCAGGTAAGAGGGCACCTGGACTGAAGGAAACATTTGTTCGTGCACATGTGCAAATGCATCCAGACAGATAGGGTGTGTGTGGTCCATCCTCCACACCCAGACACACACACACACACACACACACACACACACACACACACCACACACACACACCACACACACACACACACACACACACACACACACTCACACACACACACACACACTGTGTACTCATAGCCAGACAAAGTCACAGTGTCCTCACATCTTACTGTAGACAGGAGCTCTCTCTTGTGTTTGTGTGTGTGTGTGCGTATGTGTGTCTGAGAGAATAGGAAATATGATTATGATAAGGAACAACAATGAAACATAACTAAAGCTGATTTTTTCATTATACTACTCTAGATTCATGTGCATTGGCCTGTCCAGTCTCTTTACACCAAAGAGATGGCAGAAGTGAAAGATCTAATGGTAATGAGATCATGTTTCTCTGACCTGGGCACTCTCTGGTTGTTGCCTGTGCTGTGTTCTTGAGTTTAAATAACTAAGTGTTACGAGCAGTTTCCTGCTCGTGTTCACACCAGAATTTTATTTAAGTAAACAGGAAAAATCTGCAGCATCTCAGTCAGCCAGTTTGAGACTCTTAACTTGTGGAGTTTGCAGTGATTTAAAAGCCTTAGGCCAAAACAACCTTAAGGCTCCTCCAGCCACATACTATATCTTTATTCAGTCACAGCTTCATGAGTCTAATTCTCATTTTGAAGTGCAATGTTTAAAGAGGATTCAAGCCACAAAGACGGGAAAACAGTCTCACTACATTTTTGCTCACAAGCACCAAAATGTGATTCTACAGGTTTAAGCCAATAATGACACTTCTGCATCCTTTAGCTGACTTGATTGTAAAACATGCTTAAAATCAAACTTTAAGGCCCTTTGTACTCATGGTCCACCAACACAGGTTACTTACTGTATCTGATTAGACCTTTTCTGAGGGTGGTCTAGCTGTGTACAGATGGCTTGATTCATTTTGAATGAAGCTGTGCAACGAAGTATTCCTCTTTTCCGACAGACCAGGGACAGGAGGTGCATCGCTACCTCCCGCCTTTTCCAAACAATAATGCATTAGGTCTTTGCATATGAAAATAATGTAGCTACATGTGTATGTCCATATGGAGTGGGAAAGTGAGATCTGATCATAAATGGTCACTCGATGGATGTGGACACACATTCTAATGCCAGGTATGAACTGACGGACTTGTGATCGGATCACCCAAAACACATGTTAATGCCAATGAGAGACCGTCACACTGAGTGTAATACAAGTCTGGGAATATGTGAGTCCCTGATTTTCTGATTTTTCATTCCTGCTCCAGTTCAGCCTCCTCACCTGTTTTTGATAGGCCTAAAATGGTGTGAGAGCCATGAAGACGCAGCATGCGCCTCTGGCTGATGGTCTCCCTGCACAAAACAGTCTGCAGTGCTGGTAGGAAGACAGTCTGAGATCTAGACGGGCGTCTATGTCATTCAGCCTCTGCATCTTCAGGATAATGCATCCCTGGTACCAGTGGGTGTCTTGTTGGGCTTCTAAGGCACTCAGTTGGCGTTTTATATCACCAAGTTTGACGTCACATAGTGACTCTGTGTGACAGGGTACAGACCTCTTCAGTGGTGACAGAAAAGACAATATTTTAAAAATTATATCCCATATACTATCCTGGAGAACTTGTGTGGCATGCGCAGAAGAAGAAGAAGAAGAACTAAAATCCAATATTTTTCCAGCGTAGTAACACAGTTCAGTATTGATTTGGAGCTGGTGGGTCATGACATAATAACTAATGAAAAACTGCAAAAACTGCAATTATTTTCTACTCAGATACTTCTGAAAATATGGGCAACATACTGTATGTATATACTGTAAATAAAGTACAAAATACAGTTATACAGTCAAAAAAATCAGTCTCTACATTTAGCCAGCATTAGGGCATCATATTTGTGTTTTATTAATGTAATCAACTCCAGCTTATTGCTTTCTGTTCTGTTTCATCAATTAGACTTTGCTCTGTTCCACCAACATCTGTGTAGATGCTGGTGGGGGTCATTAGCCTTTTTTGGGGCATTTCTGTCTGGTAGGAAAACAGTATTACAGTTTAGGCTGCATCACAACCAAAAGTTTAAAATAGCACATCTGTATTCGCATCCATTGTTGCATGTTGTTGTGGTCTCAAAAGCTGGTACATGGTGGGCGCTTCCATTCTGGAAGCTGTCAATCAAAATTAAACTCCACCAAAAGAGATCAAGTTGTGCATGTGGTGTCTCAGCCAGTTCTGCACTGTTTATCTGTAAACAGGGACTGTGTTTCTGATTAAGTGGAATCTTATTGGTAAGGCCATCTGTGGCACACTTAAGCCAATCAAGAAAAATTGTTGGAACACACCCACTTGTGTGCATATCAACCCTTGCAATCACCACATACAACAGAGAAGTCATTTACAACTGCCAGTGCAGTGCAGATGAGGCCTCAGCTGTTAGCAGAGATTTCATTTGTCAGGGACAGTCTGGTGTAGCATCCACTCTTCAATAATATCAGGTGCAACTCTGCATTATCTAGAGTATACCTGCTTACGGATAACTTCCCATGCTCCAATATGCATATTTATTCTCACACCTCTCTGCATATCTGCACAGGAGCATCACATGTTTAACCTAAGGAGAGGGGCTAAACCCCTGAGCTTGCCTATAAAGCAGTCTGCATACAGCATAGAGCCCCAGCTCCCATATTCACTTTTACGTATTATCGGGTGAAACATAATGAGGTAAAACAAGACTACCAGTATGGAGAATTAAATGGTTTTACAAATATGGATACCAGCTTTGTTGATGTAACTGTTCTGGAAAGGAAATCAAATTCAGAGCTACGAAAACCAAACTGAAATGAAGTGCTAACTGAGAGTGGAATAGCTTTAATGGTCCAGACTTGATTTATTAGGTGTTTTCACTGATTAGTCCCACACTCTGATTGAAGTTGTATTTGGTTGGAATGAAAACCGTAAGATATGACCAGACTTTCTACTGACTCCCTGTTGGACACTGTGGTTGAAATCAGACAAATTAATTTCTGCTAATTGGAACTGAGTTTTACTCCCTTTGCCAACAACAACAACAACAGCAGCTGCACATTGAGAGCTATTCCCACTGGTTTCTATAAGACTATTGTTTTGCACAGCACACCGATGTCTCAGTTACATAAACCACATATTAGCATGTATAAATAATTGAATGTTCATCCATAAAGACATTATAAGTTGTTGTGCATATCTGGATGTAGGTTTCAGTGGACATCAGTGTCAAGGAACATGTAATATTTCATTTTTTGACGTACAGTTCCAGTACTTGTTGTAGACGAGTTTGCCTCTGATTTTTTTGTTTTTTGTTTTCCTGATCTGCACTGGAAAGCCTAGACTGAACTCATACAGGAAAGCCAAGATGAAAGTTGTCTTAAAAGTATCTCAGGACTTTTGTAGCTTCTTACTGAATCTCTGTTGTGTGTTGTGAAAAGTGTAGTTTCCCTCCTGTGTCGCTGTTTGTCCTTTCAGGTGTCTGCTTTATTTTTCCCAACATTTCTTGATTGACTCCTGGAGTGAATAGCGATACCCCTTCTCATTTAAGACAAAAGCCAGATGTTAGTGGGGCTTTTTCCAGTGTAAAAGGGGTTTCAGTTTGGAGTGAGAAGAAGCATTACACTGGACGTGGCTTTGCTAGATGTGTATTATTGAAAAGAAGAAGATAACAGTTTTTTTCAACAGGTTTTATGTTGCACCACTTGCTTGAGAAAAAGCAGCAACATACCGCAGCTCTCTTGGTCAGGTATCTTGTGTGTTGCAATTTTTTCTTTTACTTGTTTTATAATTTTGTTTCCCTATCTACATTTTTGCACTTAAGACAAAATAAACATAAACAAACAAAAATCACCGGGTTGTCTCTCTATTTAAATGGGCACCAGCTGCTTGATAAGGTGACTGATTTACAGATTTTCCCCTTTCAGCCTCCTATTCAAACTGAAGAAGGTAAAAATGTATCTACTGGGCTACACACTTTGGACTACTTCCAAATCAGGGCAGGCCCCTCTCCTGTCCAGATGGTGATGTAAAGCTGTTCATTATCCATAAACAACTATTCATAAACTACCACAAACACCTGGAGAAATTTTCATGGGCTCTGAATGATGCTGCTCTCTCATCCATACAGATCATTCAGTAAAAACTGTTAGGTTCATTTTCCTTCTGTTGCTTTATATGTGACAAGAAAAACACAATGGCAACTGCAGTTTAATTTTATTGACCATTCAGCTGCTATTATCACAGACGACTGACCCTGTGAATGGCTATTTCCATAAATTGTTTACTCACATAATTACACTTGGGAGGCATAAGATTATATACTGTATGTGTCTTGAAGAGATTGCATTTGAGCTGTGCAGTCTGTTGTGAATACTTCTTGGGTGTACATACACTTTTTATATTTCTAACCCCAATTCCAAAACAGTTGGGATGCTGAAATGCAAATAAAAATGGAATGTGATGATTTGCAAATCCTTTTGGACTTCAGTTTACGCTCATTCTGAATCTGATGCCTGCAATACATTTCAAAAAAAGTTTGGACAGAGGCAACAAAAGGCTGGGAAAGTTGTAAACATTCCACAGGTAAACAGGTGCCTTGGTAACAGGTGATGGTATCATGATTCGGAATAAAAGGGGCGTTCTCGACAGGCTCAGTCATCCACAAGCGAGGATGGAGTGTGGTTCACCACTTTGTGAAAAACTGTGTGGGCAGTCCAACGGTTCAGAGCATTTCTCAACACACAATTTCAAGGAATTTAGGGATTTCACCATCTACAACCCATAATATCCTCAAAAAATTCAGCGAATCCAGATAAATTTGTGCATCAAAGGGGCAAAGCCAAAAACCAACATTGAGTACTCATGACCTTTACCCCGCTGGTGGCACACATAATTGTATGAAGGATACTAGATGGGCTCAGCAACACTTAGGACTCTACCACACAAAGTGAAGGCAATATATCATCAACATCCAGAGAAACTGCAGACATTTCTGGGCGTAATCTCATCTGAAATCAGTTGATGCAAATTGGAAAAGTATTCTGTGGTCTGACGGGTCCACATTTCAGTTTTTGTTCTTGAAAATCATGGATGTCGTTTGCTCCGGGCCAAAGAGGAGAAGAACCATACAGATTGTTACCAGTGTTCAAAAGGTATGGTATGGGGTGTAATAGTACCCATGGCATCATGAGTACTAACTTGCACTTCTGTGAAGGCCCCATTAATGCTGAAAGGAACATACAGGTTTTAGACCAACATAGGCTGCCATCCGGAAGACATGTTTTTCAGGGACGTCTCTGCTTATTTCAGCAAGACGACACCTATAGCCACTAGACTGGCCCTTGTGCAGTCCAGACTTGTCTCCCATTGAAAATGTGTGGCACATTATGAGGCGCAAAATAGGACAATGGAGACCCCAGACTAATGAGCCACTGAAGTGGAATGGGAGCAAGAATGAGGAAGCATCTCACTTGTAAATAATGTAATAAATTTTATCAGCTTTATAATTTTACGATTTACAATTAACATTTTACACAATGTCCCAACTTTTTTGGAATTGGGCTTTGTGTATCTGATAGTGAATCTGTAAAAGATGCGTAAACTTCCCAAGTATAATGGGATATTTGAATGAGAAAAGATGTCCTAACTGATAAATGCATGCTCTTTCAGTTCTTTAATTTCATCCCTGCAATCCAGCTTCCTATTACATTCAGATAAACACTATATTCTGTATTAGTAAGGTACATCAAAGACAACTTTCAGTACCAACACAGCAAGCAGTGTGACTTTCATGTAACAAAGTAAAGGTTAAGGTTGTCTTTCCCTACACCCTTATCACACGGTTGTTTTCCCCAATCTTAATTATACTTCATGGAGCCATGGAGACATCTTTGTCTGCCTCACATTTAAGGAGTTGTGGAGGGTTAATTGTTAATTACTTATCAGTATTTATTTAGCTTGACATGGATCTTTATACATGGTGTTGTCACACCGTCCCAGCTGATTTCTGAATCTGGCTTTTATCTGAAAAAAAAAAGATTTCATGTTGTGCAGAAAGTGATTTTGAAAGGAACAGAGGGTTCCAAACTCAGCCCAAAAATACTTGTCAGTTCATAAAACACACCTCAGTGCACAGGAAGGACCACCACACACACACACCACCTGTCTTAGCACATTTACACACATGCACCAGCAAACAAACAAATGTACCCTTCAGTCCAAGTGCCCTCCTACCTGCGCAGCAGTAAAGTGCATTTGTCAGAAAACACACACAAACAAACAAATATACCCACACGCACACACTGCGGGCATAGAAGGTGGAGACTTTAATGGACTCCAGCGACAGGAGAGGAATTGCCTTGTTGCGGCCTTTCAGTGCACATCAATAAACACACGCACACCAAGGTAGCACACACTTAAACAAACATACAGCTACATCACACACACACACACAAGCTTTGGAACAGCCATTCCACACGGATACTTCCACACATAGGGCATTTGCACACATGTATTAATGCGTATTAACACACACACACACTGTACATACATACACAGCATGGCAGCCATTTTGTGTGTGGTATTACTTGACTCACAGCTGGTGGTGTACAGAATGACAATGAATGGAACAAACCAAAAAAGGAAGGAGGGGGAGAGACATGGGGTTAGAATGAGTGGGATACAGGGAAGGATGAATGAAAGACAGATAAAGGAGGGGTAATGATGAGAAGAAGATGAAAGGATGTAGGGTAAAATGACCAAAAACAGGCAAGGAAATGAATGACGGTGAGAATAAATTTTTATTTTGAGAGTGATGAAAGATGGTAGGAAGGGGATGAATCAGGATGGAAACAAAAAAGCATTGCTGTCAAGAATCCTATGAGGCACTTTAGTCCAAACTGTTCAAATAAATTAAGATGGACGACACATCCACTCCCTTCCAGAGCATAAAAATGAAGCCAAAATATTCAGGATATGACTGCTACCATCCTGAAGCCAGAGCGTGCAATAGTGACCAGCACTGGAGTCGCAATACATGTTTTTGGTGCAAATGAATCCTCTCTTCAGTTCAGTTCAGTGGCTGTAATGTTTTAATTATTTAAAGCAGCCACAAGTGATTCTGGAGAAAGATAGCTGAGCGTTGGTATTTGACAAACTGGGAATGAGACTCAAGAACCAACAATCTTTCTTGAGAGTTGCTTGTATATTTGCATTTCCTGAAGAAAATGTGTGTGATTGCTGAATCTGCTGCTGCATCTGCTGCTACGGCTGTTCGCCAGCCCAGCTTCTGAAAGAGCTCCAGCAAGAAATGTTGGTGCCATCCAATGCTGGCAGTAATTGAATAATGCATTGAAATAATGGTATTTTATTAATAGTGACAAAGTGAAGCTATTATATACATATGTTGTGCACATGCGTATGGAGAAGTTGTGTACCAGGTTTCATGTCATTAAAGACAACAGAAATGTAGAAATATTATTTTTTACTGTTACTGCCCTCTGTGGGTAGAACTGCATGAAATGTTAAACATTTGTGCAATTCAGCTGTATAAACATTGTTTACAATCCAATTTAGCATTAAAGAGTCAGAGCCTGTAAAGTGCATCAGGACATGTCTTCAAAAATGTGATAACCAATTAGAGACAAGCAGTAAGTGATACCCAAAAACTAACTAAAAAGTTTTGTCTAGCGTCATCTAAATATGATATGTGCCAAATTTGGTGAAGATTGGATGAAATATGTGCCAAAAGAAAGATAAAGTATTTAACAAAAAATACAAAATGGCAGATGATTTCTATCTGCACAAATGGCCGTGGCCTATATACATTGAATCAGCTTCATCCAAGGAACCCACTGTACTTGTAACAGTTGATGAGTTATTAGCCAAAAATGTCAAATGCTTAATAACTGATCACATGGTGGCGTGACTGAGCACATGATTTTTATATATCTCCATGGGACATCTGTGTATCAGGAATGATGACTTTAGCATGTATAATATTTGAGATATTGATGAAGATATGCTATCTTAATCTCAGACACATATAACCTCAGCTATCTATATGTATACATCTATATATCTAATACACTCATTCATGCTCATACATGCATGCACATGCACATACACAAGCAAAGAAGCCCACAAAAACACAGCATCCAATGTTGACCCATACAGAATCAAGCAAATATGTCAGATGTCATAATATTTCATTTTACAATCCAAACATCACTGATTTTGTGCTGTCAGTTTTTCAGGATTAGAGAGCAAACACTTCTTCATCGAGCCTCTGATTAAGCAATAATGAAGGATGAAATTTATAACACAGCTAAAGAGGCAGAAAGAACAATTTCCACAGCCAAGGTAGCAGAAATTGATGTAATATATGGTTGTGTTTTGATGAAGTGGTCAGACTTTGGACTCAGTTAGAAGAAACATTCCCTATAGCCACTGGTCACAGAATAATTTCCAGCTGAATGCATCAAGATTAAACCTCCTCTCTGAAGATTTTCAAATAAAGTCTTGAAAGGAGCAAAGGCCCACAGACGCCAAAGGGGGAAGCCATTCACTTTGAGGTTGTCACATAAAAAAAGAAAAACCCTAATGACACCTTCAATGTCTTTTACTTGTTTCAGTTTAGGTCCAGATTCAGGATGGACGTTCAGAGCCAGTTATAAAAACACCAATACAACAGGGTAAAACTAGTGGTACATGCAAGTAAAGGTCCCACATTCATAATCCTGCTTACAGTAAGTAAAAGTATAGATTTTTTATTTTCAAAATGCACTTGAAGTATCAAAAGTAAAATAAAACATTGGGCATCAGAGCAGCCCTTTTAAAACAGTGAGGGTGGTACTGCAGCATACACCATAACAGTTATGTAAGCAAAAATCACAGGAGTGGTATACAATGGTGCACATATGGCAAACACCAGAGATGACACAGCACTTTATATGTAGGATGCAGTAGGATCAGGAGAATGATCAGGCGAAGTCAGTGGATTTTGCAGGATGTAAAGGACACTAAGAGCAGGAGGCACATTTCTATCTGTATTTTTATTTTACTGCTTCACACAAGAATGATAACCTGACATGTCAGATAATTTATTACACAGAATCATTTGGAAAGTCATCCATAGAAATTTTTTGGAAAAGGGCAGGCACTTTCAAAAAACGCTTAGCAGGTGTTTGGGTGAATTATCACGATTATGATCTATCACGTCTAACACAGGCTAACTTCAGCCAGTCAAATCAAACTCTTGCCAAAGTCGGTCGGGAGAAGAGCGAAAACATCTTTTCCACAGAGAAAAGCCTTTAGTGCTGTTCTTTGATCAACTTTCAATGAAGAAATACTCTTCAGTTCTGATATAAGTGACGCTATCACAGTATCTGCGCTAACCACTTCAGGAGCCACCATTGTTTGTTTGAGACAAGTTGCTTCCTTCTTGCTGTCGTCACACCCGAAACCCTCCTAGGACACTGATTGGCTGCACCACTTTTGGTGCCGACGCACCTTAGCAGCGAGTAGCTACTTGTAGATTAATGTATAAAAAAATACAATATTTGCTTCTGATATGTAGTGAAGTAGAAGTGTAAAGTAGCATAAAATGGAAGTACTCGAGTAAAGTACAAGTACCTCGAAAATGAAATTAACTACAGTACCTGAGTAAATGTACTGAGTTGCTTTCCACCACTCGTATTGACAGCTTGCAACATCAGTCCAGCAAATCTGCTGAGAGAACTCATAAAACTGTTCGAGTGAGTGATCAAATATGGTGGGGGTTGTGAATGAGACTGTGCCCAGAGGCCAATCATCTAATAAACCGTCCATGCAAAAGCAGAGAGCAGGTTGAGGGAAAGCGTAAATAAATAAATAAATAAATAAATAAATAAATAAATAAATAGTACTTGTGAGCTCTACCCTACCTGTTAACTCTGTTATTTTTATTTTTTTTTAATCCCTTTGAACCCAGACTTTTTTCCGTCAGGTTTTACTCCCTTTATTTACAGGATTTTGGCATTGCCACAAACTTGCCTTGAGGCCTCTTTTTGGCTAATACTTATTAACATTTTAATGACTTTGCAAATTTACATTTCAAATCATGCTGCATTCAGTATTCCATTACTCCTGCAGTTCATGTTCGCTGTAACCAACAACTGGATTAACGTGATAATGAAGAAAAGGTCTACATGATAATTATGAGCCTATACCTCATGGAGATAGTTTGAATTATTTGAAGTGGGGTTATATAAGGTACTTATCTGTAGTCAGTGTAATACCCACAGTAGATGCTGGTTGGCATGCCCCCAATTTGGAGGAGCAGAGAGGTAGTAACAACATGGAATCTAAGCGATGAACTGCTGTGGACAGGGTCTGCAAAAGATGCAATTTTAGCCACTTAAAAAAGGTCCACCTACAAATAATCAATCAGTTTAAGTGTACACAATATTTTGAATATTTTCACCACTTTGCCATCAAACAGACTTTTCTGATGGGAAACCATGGTTATATGAACCAAATATCACTCTCTCCAATTACTGTGTTATTGTGCAACTTCAGTTAATCTACTAACAGATCAAGGCAGTAAAAGGCGACTCCTCTGTTCCGTGAGGTAAAATTACTGATTTTGCCTAAAGATTTTGGTTGGTTTGGAGAGAGCAATATTTGACTTATAAAATAGTGGTTTCTGCTTTTTTTAGGGGGACCCTTTCTAAGTGGCTAAAATACTTTTTTTTGCTGACCCTGTCCACAGCAGGTCTTTGCTAGCTTCCATGCCGGTACTCCTCTGTGCTTCTCCAAATCTGGGGGCATGCCAACCGCCATCTACAGTAGTTAATATACTGACTATGGATAACTACCTCATACAGCTCCACTTCAAATATTTTTGTGTGTATTTCTTTCAAGATACAAGATTATGCCACTGGAAATGGTTGTGTTGATGTCTCTATATCTAAGCAGAGGGTGTACAATTTTATCTAGGTAAATACATCAGTTAAGATGAAATGGTTGATGAAGAATGCACAAATTTTAGTCAGGGAGCTGACATGCAGCAAAGTAATCACTGATGTAAATGAATGGTCATAGATTCCATGTATTATTCAACAGACCGTGCCGCCTTTTCATCACATTCTCCCCAGACACCAGTCAAACTAACACACACACCTCATCATGCACTATTCATAAACCTTAAGGTTATTGACGACTCATAATTCACTGTGACATAAAAACGCGTACGGAAGATGTGCTGCATCAGAATGAGAGAGCCATCATTTAAAAGTAATTTGGAAATGACTCTCCAGATTTGGAAGGAAAGACTGATGGAAAGATGGAAGTACAATATCAAGAAATACAGAAGACAGAATGGAACTGGAAAGAAAGGATGAAGGAAGTAGGGATGAAAGGGTTTAAAAGACTGAGTGAAAGAAGGTAATGGTATTGAAAAAGGGATATACTGCATGGAAAGAGGGATAAAGGCATTAAGGAGGGATGCAAGCGCAGGAAGGAAGGAGAGAGAAAATGAAGAAAGAGGGGAGTAAATTAAGTAAATGGTAGGACCTCCGAAAAGGGAAAAAGAAAGACAAGCTGTGGATAAAGCAGGAATGACAGAAATGACCAAATAAACAATATTTTCCACAGTGTTTCAAAGCTCCCACGTGACTTCTATGGAAACAGTCTGGTAACAATGAGGATTTGTTTCAAATATGAGGCATGCAAATGCAAAATAATTGGTAACAGAATAACACATTATCAAATTTTACAGGATGTAAAATTTACTAAGTTATTTGTGTTTCAGTACTGTAAAAACTACCACAAATGTTTGATCCCAGATGTTTTGAAGTTCTGTGGTAGGCTGAGTCAGCACAAAATGCAGCTGTAGCCATGCATGGATGGATGGATGGATGGATGGATGGATGAATGGATGGATGGATAGATATCATAGATTATTATCACAGCAGTAAAGCTGTTGCTCATAGTTCACTGTTACTTATAACTGAGTTTCAAAATGCTTCTTCATCACCCCCATTTTAAAGGCTGTTATGCTAAAGTAACATTACATTTTGCATCATCTGACATTGTTATTCACCATTTTATATTTCCTGTTTACATTAACTGCCAGTTAATGCATGAGAAAATGGCTCATTAAAGACTTTACAGACTTTGGTTACAGTCTGTACATCCTTTATTTTTTGCCCCACCCTGATGCATAAATACATTTACCAGTGTTATCTAACTGGTAATATTAGTCCAGGGATGAAATAAATGACCAATTCCCATTTTTAATCAAGTACTAATGTAAAAATACTGGTTCTCCAGTTCAGGGAAAAGGTTGCGCTGACATGCAGTGATTGAATTCATCTATGCGCCAGGAGCACCCTGGAGATGGTTAACCCTGTCTCTCAACTGTGCAGTATATGCCTAATGAGGCGTCAGCTTATTTGAGTTTTAATACTCACGTTTTAATAACCATAAGCGGCAAGCGTGAAGTGTTTGGATGAGCAGTTCTCGAGAAAGCTGAAAGCAGCAATACCAGAAGCCAAGAAATCGTCCAGTTCCAAACAGGCACATTTTGAACTGGCATGAACCACATACACACACACACACACACACACACACACACACACACACAAATCTTCCATGTTCACACTGCCAACAACAAAATCAATAAGTCAGTAGAAGTCATATCTGAGCGACCAGTGAAATTCAGCTGTCTGAACACATTCAAAGTTTCCCTCTGCAGCTCTAATTTTAAAGTGTTTTAACATTTGTGAATGCTGTAATGCCACAGGATTACACTCACAAAACTGACTCCAGCTTATGTCAGCTTACATTTGCTTTGTTTGATGTTTTTATGCACCTTTTAGACACAACCAAAGCATCTGAGTAATGCTTTTTACTGAATGATTTGAAGTGCACATGCTGACCCAGTGAGCATTTTTGCGTTGAAAAAACATTCCCAAAAAATGGTTAAAGGTGAAAAGACATTTAGAAAAGGTTTCAGAGTGAAACATTTTGATTGAACGCTCACATTTAGGCAATATTTCAACAGGCTTTGCCACAATGACATTTTTTAATCCTCTACAATGTGCAAATAAAAGCCTATCATCACTTTGGACCCTCACTTAGAAACTGCATTGCAATTTTGGATACAGGCCTTTGGATACAGGTTTTGATGTGTATGCACCTACGGTACATCGCCTTGTCAGGCAACCTTCAATGTGATATAAAATATGAAGTGCTATGAAATTGGAAAATAAGATACAAAACAATTTAAAACATGGAAAGCATTTGCCAGTGAAGTGTGCTTATTTCACTAATTGCAAATTAACATGAACTAATATATTAAAATCATAACATTCATTTTTTGTGCAACATTCTGCTGTATTCTTTCTTGTTTCAAGGTAAAGATTTCAAGAAAATGACTTAAGAAGTTTGTTTCAGCTGGAAATATTCTCACTGCACTGACAGATTTATTCTAATGTCTTAAGAACATGTAAAGTATTTCGGGGCTCAGCTTTAGACAGAAACTACTTAATACTCTACACTTGAGATCATTTCCAGGGTATAAAACTTGATCTTAATTATTGGGATTATTCTGAGAACTTAACTAACACAAAAATGCATTTTTTTTCCAAGAGTGGACATCAAAGCTAGCCCAGTTATTGTTATATCTTTAAAGTTCGGCACATATCAGTCATTTCTTATCCAGCCTTTGCAGGAAGGCTTTTGTAGCAGAAATACCAAAGGCAAAAGGTTTGCTGCTGATAACCACTGTTACTGGTGCAAAGAAAATGGAAAGCTCTCATCAGGGACTCCACTAACCTCTGGCCTCTCCTCTGTGTGCTTGAAAGAATACAAACAGTGCTTAGATGCTGCTGTGTGAGTTCTTATTCACGAGAAGCAGAGAATGTGTGTGGGTTGATAACAGTCTTTAGTCAAACCCCTGCTGAAGGATTCTGCCTATTTTGCCCCTCAGTGACTTGAGTCATGTGTTCTTGTCACATTCAGTGGGACTCAGCTTGCAACTGAGGCTGCAGACAGTCATGTTTAATTCTAAATTCCTGCTTTTATCGGCTCCCTTGGATGACTGCATATAAAGTTGACCGTACCCCAGAGTTGACGGCCACAGTGAAAACCTATGAAAAAAATACAAAAGACCTCACATCCTTTTTGTTATAAGACTTCCAACAAGGTTTTAAAGGGATAGCTCAGATTATTTGAAGTGGGGTTGGATGAGGTACCATAGTGAGTGTATTACCTAAAGCAGATGGTGACAGACACGTCCCCAGTTTGGAGACGCAGCAAGAGTCTTGGTGGAAGCTAAGTGATGTTCTGTTGTGGACTGGGTCAGCAGCAAAAAGTATTTTAGCCAGCTGAAATGGTCCATTCAAAAATGTCTAACTTAATTTGAATTTATGCTATATTTAGAATATTTCATCACTGCTTTATTTTGCTACCAGACAGCCTTATATAACCACTGTTACATAAGGCAAATATCGCTCTCTCTAAACCAACTAGGCTCCGCTGGCAAAATCAGTAAATTTACCTCACAGAACATGAGTTTCTGGTCTACCGCTGCCTCCAGTGGTTAGTTAGTTTGTGCTATTGTGTGACTTCAGTGTTTTAAAAGGTTAGTTCAGATTCACCGAAGTCACACAGCAACACAGTAGAAAACACCTATGTTCTCACTTATGGTGGCAAGGTGAAGTACTAAGTACTAAGTACTATGGATAAGTACCTCCAACAACGCTACCTCAAAAAACCTCAACTATATCTTTAAACAAGGCATTACTTTGTTTTGGTTTGGCTAATATTTTTAAATGAATGGCAGCATATCCTAATGTAGTGCAACAAGCAGTAAAAATGTAGGAAGACAACAGTGCATGCACTATTATGGTACGCAACAGTAATACAGAATCACCAAAAAAAAAATCAGTGGTGTAGTGAGTGCTTGGGTGAAGTGAAGGTGTAATGTAGGGAAGTGTAAGGTGGAAAAACAAATCAAACAAACCTAACAAAGCAACCAAAGCCCTGTTGGCCAGGAGCAGAGAGACCAGAACTGACACATCCAGCCCTCAGTATAGACTTACAGGCACAATCTGGAGAGTTTAATCAGGTGTGGGTCATTCTCCAGACACACCTCTGACACTCTGCAGAAGAACAGAAAGAAACAGGAAAAACCACAGGGACAGCAACCAGAGAGGGAGGGGTCATCACAATATGATTATATCGCCTAAATAATCTAGTACCTATTAAAGGACCAGTATGTAGAATTTAGTGGCATGTAAAAGTGAAGTTACAGACTGCAACCAAATGAATACCCCTCGACTCATCCTCCCCTACAAAATGTGTGAGTGTGGCCACAAAAAAATGCAGAAGGCCGTATCTTTTTTTTTTTTTTTTTTTTTTTTTTTTTTTTTTTATTCAGGTGATTATACATTAATGCAAACATGCTGAATAATATTTCAATCAGGAGAGATTGAATCTGATGAAATCATCATCTTTGGCTGATAATTGTTCCAAGTTAAGCAGATTGTGGAGAGATTTTTTCTTCTTTTCTCTGAGATATGAGCTGATTAAAAACGAGGAAAGATTGATTGTAGTTCAAACTAGCTCACTGCTGTTGTAGTCAATGCCAGATGACCCAAAGTGTGTCATCTGGCTGTGAGCCCTGAGTATATTTCTACATCTCCTCTCCATATGAGATTCAGGTTAGATTCTAGTTGAAAATCTAAAAATATCTTTAAACTGGGAGCAGACAATAACACAGCACACCAACATACAAAGTTTTTTTTTCTTAGCTGCCATAAAGGAGCACAAACTGAACACCTGAGCAAATACAGAGACAACAGATAAAAGGTACAATGTAGAGACGCACATAATCTCTGAGGGAACAATCTGTCTAGCGCTTTCTTGTACGAAATCAGATTCAGCCATTCATCAAAAGGAGTTTGTCTTGCTAATTTACACTGCAAGTCCACGTGAAAAGGAGAAAGAAAGAAGAAAGAGAAAAGAAAGATGAAGAGCTTACAATTAATCTGAGTATGATGATTGACATTGTGATTTTATCTGCCGACTGTCACCTCCAACTGACCCGGACTGGACTAGACTCTCTCTAGCTTGGTTTGATCAGTTATCATTCTCAAATCTTATTCACAATCAGCAGAGCAGCAACTTAAAATGAACTGAGAAATAATGAAAGTCCCAGAGAACCTTTGAATGGCTGTAATTGAAATTCTGTCTGTTTGGCACATATCAGACAAAGCTATTTGTTGGTGAGTTTAAACCATATCTGTCATGGTTGTGTTTTTGGTTGGTTACTTCCTGTTTTATTTTGTAGTATTGGTTTCCCTTGTGTGTCCTTGTTGCTTTTACTTCCTGTCTTTGTCCTTTTCCCGCCCTTGTTGATTACTGATTAGGTTCACCTGTTGTTGTCCACCCACCTGTGTTTGATTATCTCCCTGTCTATTTAGTCCCTGTGTTTTCTCCTTGTCTTTGTCAGTTCGTCGCGTTGATTTGGTGTTTCAGTTTCTCATGTGTTCTCCAGTGTGTTCTCCAGTGTTTTTGGTTTTCTCCCTTTTTGGATGTTTTATGTTTCACCAGTGTTTGTTGGATTTGTTTTTTCCCCTTTTTGGATTTTGGACTTCTGCCTGGCTCTGTTTTCTTTTGGATCCCTTCGTTCATGTAAGCCGGTGTTTTTTGTTACCTTTGTTTTTGCATTAAAATTATCATTTGAACTTGCACCAGTGCTCCCGTCTGCATTTCTGGGTCCACCACCTCCAGAGTTATTCGTTGTCTTTGCACCAAACGTGACAATATCACTAGAGAGAGATGGGCAGTATTTCAATTAAATGTGTTAAAATATGTATTTGTGTATCTGAAATAGTTAAAAACATTAAAATTTATTATTATTCTCCAATAAGACACATTTTTCTGCATTAATATATCAATTTACTTGTGCAACCAGTGGGATTTTGCATGGTGTTAGTTACACAGGAAAGACAATGGGACCTCCACATGGTTGACCTCTGATGGTACTGTTTAGTACTATTCTGGGGGGCAGCATATTGCCAGAATAACAACTAAGTGCTACTAACTGTAGCTGCTAACTGTAGCTAGTAGACTCAGTAGACTCCCAGAGAACATGGCCAGACTGGGACAGAACACAGACCGATGGAGGCCACCTTAATGACAGGGAATACAGGACTGAGGTGGTTTACAGCAGCTCCAACCAGGACTCTAACTCTATGGCGACAAAGACATGGCGGGTTCAGGAGAGGTGTGTAGCGGGAGAAGAGTGAGAGGGTGGTCACACCTCCAGAGGCCTGAACAGGAGTTATGGCGGGGTCAGACCCGGGGTGCCAGGAGCCAAACACGGCGACAAAACCACCTCAGTATTGTTTGACTCACACAGTGACTCACTATTGCCTCTTTGGGTGCAAAGTTATTTTTTTCTCATTCTGTTGATAATTTTTGTTTTTTTTTTGAATGTTTTAAATTAAAATTCTTACATCCTGTAAGGTTAGACCTGTATTAAGGCTTCGAAATGCCAAAAATATAATGTCTGACTGTATAAGTTATATTTTAGTATTTTCAAATGACAAATTCCTTGTATTGTAATTAAATACATTTCTCATATCAGTATTTTTTATTTTTGTTTTAAATACATTTAAGTATCTGTCATTTGTAACAAGACACTTTTTGATGTATTTGTGCCTGTCTCTGTTGATAGAGAGATAGAGAGACAAGGAAACACATTAATCAGCATGAAATGTCAGCATGAAACTGCTGACAAGCTCGTTCTAGCTCGCCCAAAACTTGGCTGCAGTTAATTATTTCCTCCAGAGCTGAGCTCCAATAATGACCGCATTTCTCATGACTGATTGATCATGTACACCGCGTGAGTGCAGAGTATCAGCGCCAGCTGTTCTCTCACCGAAACACACCTAGCAGGTGAAACCAGGTGGAGGGTTTGATCCCTTGTAGATTTCAGTGGTGAGATCCACAGAGGGCAGATACAGATGAAAGAGAGACTGAAGGTCAGAGAGAAGTTTCTAAACTTTGATGAACAAAGGTTTGAAATGAGGCCCCAGCTTGATATCAGTGCAGATTATTGAATGTATTCCTCTACTGTAAGTCCTGGTGATGAAGCTCTTTCAGGGTGTCACCAAGTCTGTGAAGCTGAGGGTTAATGTCACCTCTGTGTGTGTGCGTGCATATGTATGTGTGTCAGGAAGAACAAAGCCTTTCAAGATTTGCTGATGGAAGGTGAAATCATTATTACATCATCAGTTCATTAATACCTTTCTCTTCACGTTGGTTTTACTGTAACTGACAGTAGCTGCGTGTGTGTGTGTGCAGGTGTGTGTCTGTGTGTGCAGTGTGTGTGTGTGTGTGTGTGTGTGTGTGTGTGTGTGTACAGGACAGTGCAGTATGTGTGTGAAGACCTCTGATTCCTGTTGTTTTGACAGCAGACAGATGCGAGGTTTCCTGCTGATAACTGGCCAGATGTGTGGAAGAACACATTTGATGCAGTGTGTGTGTGTGTGTGTGTGTGTGTGTTTTATTTTCTCCCAGTCTATGTTCTAAATATCAATATGGAGACCCCTCACTGAGAAACACCACGGCTCAAAAACACACCAAATACACACAGCCACACACACACGCACACACACAGAATACATGGAGAAATAATCAGACCCAGGAGATAAATTAAAATAAGCATACAGACATGCATGTACTGTACTCGCAGTGGGATCCAGTCAAGGAACATCAACACACACACACACACACACACACACACACACACAGCAGGAGGAGCTCTCCCTACTGTGATTGCATTTAAATAAAATGTCAAACGTGATTTTTTTACCCCACAGAGCAACACACATGGTACCATATCCTTCTTGCCTTTCTTGTAAACTGTCTCATCTGCTCTCAACCACATTTAATTCAATTTCACAAATTGCCGGCAGTAATGATATAAGCAAACAGCACCGTCAGACCATCACAGTACAGAGATTCTTTTCATTTTTCTCGACTCACATGGACTTTGAAATTGACTAATGAAGTTATTAAAAGAACACGACAGTGATAATTTGTCTCTCTAATGAGAGTAACAGTTATCTAAATTGTATTGTGCTGCATCCTTAAGAAAAACAGCACAGAAAATCTGTGTCAACACCTCTGAGTCATGCTACACTGATTCACACTCCGACCCGCTGAGATTGTGTCATGGAGTCTATGTGCAGGAATCAGTAACAAATACACCACTGAAGACCATTTGATTCACATTCTCATGGTTTCATTTGTTTTTTCAAGACCTGAAGAGTAACAGACTATTTTGATTCTACCGTGACGACACAAATCTCCGGAATAATAAGAACAAACATCCAAAACTGTTTGCATTTTTGTGAATATAAGAAAAATGTAAAAGATCAGAATCGCCTGGTCTGGTATTGGTGTTTACCTTATTTGCAGCAAATACACTGTGAACTGAGGGAAAAATAATTAATCTGCAAAATATAAATATTATTCAATTCAAGTGAAATTCAACACTTTTCATGTGGATGTCCAGTCAGTGTTGATGGTAAATGGTAGTCAACTGAAAGCAGTAAAGTCTTTAGCATTTGCTATACGACCAAAAAATTGAGTTCTCCTGCTACAAAATTTGTAGTTCTTAGTTCTTCTTTGCGTCCAGGGATTTACTGCATGCAAAGAAGAACTGCAAGATATTCCAGCTTGTATTTCTGTCTCTGAGTAGCCAGAGGGCATGCTAGATGCTTATTTGTGTCACATAATGCTATGCCATGGCCAACAAAGTAATAGCTATAAGCTAGGGTGGTGGGAGTCAGAAGTTTGCCTGCAGTGCATCCTGGTACATGTAGGCACTAGCTGCATGGCTCACTGAGCAAGAAAACTCAGCTTTCTTGGTCAGTTTAGCAGCGCTGAGGAATTTATTGTGTAACTGACTACATTTACCATCAACATGATGGTACACTCATTTTTATGGTTACGGCTGGGCAACTAAAAAGCACTTTTAGGCAGATGGTATTCTATATTTAGTAACAAATCAACAATAAAACCTTTAAAAAGGGTCACAAATGTATAGCTTTTATCAAAGGTTTCTCAAAAATGAGCAAAGAGTGTGTTAACAGAGGCAGGCTGGTGTATGTACGACTCTATAGTTCAGTGCCCATGTTTGTCATAATGAAGGAACATGTCACCCAGGGCAGTGGTGTGGCTCAGTGATGTGATTTTAATAGTTTTTGGACAACAACAGAGCTCTGAGGAACAAGCTTTATCAGACTTTTGTTAATGACACAAATCCTGGCCTCCACTTTGTCCAAGAACATAATCATAGAATAAACGTTGCCAGTGAACATTATCTAGCCCGCAGTGACCTTTCTTCCAAAACGTATTAGGCAAAACCATTTAGTAGCGTAGAAGTGTAATTTCCAGAGCACAGAGATGCCATGAAATAACCTGAAAACAGACAACAGGTCTGATTTTCATCCTTTAAAAGGGAAGGTGACAGGAATTGTCTGTAATGTTCAGAAAAGTTGATAAACAACTCCAAAAAAGTTAATCCCTCAGTATGCAAGACAAGTACCCTGCCTAAATATCAGAAAATAGACTGATGTCACATTTTGTATTTTATTATCTAACTCTTTTAATGAAAACATTTTAATTCACTATAATGTTAAAGATGATTTATGAGAAAAGTAAACATTAGTTCCACTACCCATTATTTTTTGTTTACTGTATTATTACCTTCATAAATAAGATTGAATGAGCAGAGAAAATGTCCTGCTGATGAATGAACTGAATAAATCTCTTGTTAAACCCACCAGGAGATCATCGAACTGCAGGAGTCATTAATACTAATACAAAGCTACTTACACTGTCAATCTAGTCAGACACTAATAAACATTATTATATGGAATTAAATTATTTAGATTAGTGTTCATTTCAAGTAATAATGTCTCACAATCACATTCATCTTTTAGTTGAAGTTATGATCAGAACTACTCTCTCAGTAGCCACAGATTAGGAGAATGGAGGGAAAGTTTTGTTGCTCACCATCCAATTTTGCAAAATCCATCATGTTTCTATTGACTTTACATTTAAATAAAAAAAAAAATAGTGCCAATGATGTTAATCCATGCAGTTTTCACTTTGAATCATTTTCTTTCTTAAACAGAGCAAATTGATTGTTATCAACAGTCAGGGGGTTAAAGTATAACACTAAACTGACAGTTTAGTCTCCTTCAACTGCCCCTTGTTAAAATAAATCTTCCTGCATACAGTTAAGTTGACAAGCTGCTTCTGGGTTTACGTTGAGGGCAAGACTGTGGCCTAATTTGAGCTTCACATGAGAGAGAAAAACCACTAATTTAACCACCCACCACACCACCCCTTGTTAAAGCAGAATAAATCTCAGACTCAGTGTGTAAGACTTGCCAGTCTGCATTCAAATGACTTACTGAGCCCCAGTGGTGTGTGCCTGAACGGAGGGGAAACAGGGGAAACGTGACGATGATGTGGTATCCATCTCAACCAGGGAATCTAACCACACACTACTAAAAGTAAGCATGAGACACTTCTCCTTTTTTACTGTTCACCCTAATGTGCTGAAAATGAAGTAACTGTTGAGCATTTGTGCAACTACACTTACTGTATTTGCTCTATTTCCAAGAGTGACATGAGAAGAATTATATTAATCTAATTTCTCTATATTGAATATGGTGCTAGAAGTGGCATGGGATGTACACAGCCAGGACAGGATAACTGCAGCAGGTGTTTAAAACCATCCAGAACATCATTTGTATCCATTATCCTGGTGTCATTCCAACTTATAAAAAAATACTTATATATTGTATACTTATAAAATACTGATATGTTGTTACCGCCCCATGATGACTCATTCAGACTTGCATATAATGAGGGAGAAGTACATGGAGGAGGTGGGGTTGATGGATGGGTCAAACAAACACAGGACTTTCACCCAAGTGATTGAAGTTCATGTCCCACGTGAAACCAAAATGTTGTGAGATGCTTCAAGGTACATAAAATGCATCACAAGTCACGGCTGTGATGTAACATGACATGTGAAATGTAATATGCTTTGTAAGTCCAAAAAATGGTCTTGTCGTAAACCCACTCAAGCAGTTTTGTTACTTAAACCTGCCCAAACTGTGACAGTTTCACAGTGTTAATCACGTTTAAAAAGGCTTAATAGCAGCGTTTCATACAGTTGCTGAAGGCTACCTTGTGTATCAGTATGAGACGCTAAGGGGTGGTGACAAAACGGGATGAGACCGGGTTGTATCAATCTACCCAGCATCAATGGTATCAGTGATCTGAGGTGCCTGCATAGACCCAGAAGGATACTAAGACACGATAACCAACCCAGCCACAGCCTGTTCACTCTGCTGCCATCCGGCGAGAGATACATAAGTATCCACTGCTGTACCACCAGCAGCTTCTTCCCGCTGTGAGACTCATGAATCATCCTCAGCACTCTACCATGCAAAATAGCTTTTTAAATTTTTATTTCTATGACTTTTGCATCAACTCATCATATATCATCGGCTAAAAGGAACTACAACTTAAAGGGTCAGTGTGAAGGATTTAGTGGCATCTAGCAGTGAGTTTGTATGTAGCAAACACCTTGTCTTTCTCTCTCCTTCCAAGTGTGTAGGAGAAACTACAGTGGTCGCGAAACTCATAGAAACCACAGATGTCCATATTTAGAACCAGTGTTTGGTTTGTCCATTCTGGGCTACTGTAGAAACATGGCGATGCAAAATAGCTGACTCCATGGAAGAGGACCTGAGCCCTCACTGAATATAAACTAATTTCTGAGGTAATGAAAACATGATCCATAAACCATACAAACCATACAGTGTTTATTAAATTCAATTTCTGACGTATTCTGCCAAAAATTTTACAACCCTGTCTTGTTAAATAAGCAATTTCACATAAGAGGGAGAGCTGGTGTGCTGAACATCAGCAACATCGTTAAAAGACACATTCAGGATAATTAACATTTTGCTGTTAGCATTTAACAGGCATCTGGCTAGTGCCCCAGAAAAATATATTTTAATAAATTCATATAAATGTGTGAGTACTGTGGACAGCTCCAACAAAAACTCTATTGGAATAGTGTGAAGAATTTCTCCACTGGTTCTCTAAAGTCACTGTGGAGGAACAGGGTCCAAACCAATACAGATCTTTGCTAAACGAAACAGTTCTGTATACGTTGTTTTCCTCAAAATCTCTAATAATTAGGCTAAACTCATCATGGGAGACCAGCCGATTATGTTTTTAATCACTGCAGGGAGCTGCAGGTAGAGGGAGTAAAGTGCCTGAGAGGGTTTAATTGTCACTAAATCAATTTTTCTCATTTGATTCCTTTCATCACAGTAATGTAAGCTGTGAGCAGCACTTTGCCAATCTAATTACAGGTTAAAAAAAAGAGTCATTGGCTGTGCCTTGTGGATTCAAAGAAACTAAATTACCTATAATCACTGTGAAAAACACAGTTGTAGGTGTCGGCTTTTACGCAACACATTTTTCCCAGATTGTCTGACAAGTTTTCTGCAAATCTGTACATAAATCAGAAAAAAATACAGCCTACCTGAAAGGTAACTTACATAAGAGCTCTCTGGTGAGAAAAGAGGAAAGACTTCCTCTACTTTACGTCTAGTGCCATGATGGAGCATCACTGATGGACAATTTCATGTTGAAAATGCTCCTGCATCCATTTTTCATGTGTATCAGTGGTATAAAGAGACGTCCTGAGGCAAATATAGCAAAGCAGCTGTCTATCATCTTCACAGGCATCACGCCGCAGCCTTAACTGGACAGCAACTCCCCCAGAAAAACATCCCCATCCAACCGGCATGAATGACACCCGTAACATGCGCATATGTTCTTTCAACGCTAGGTCCAAAATATCTGCAGCTGTCATTTTGATGTGAAGACCGGATGAATCAGACTGGCTGTTAGGGAAACTGAATTAAAGAGAGATTATTCAAGTGAAGAACTCACTGTGCTGTATCACACACACATACACACACACACACACAGCAAGCATTTATTGTACTTAAGTCCAGTCCCTACAGGTTTACATAATGTGTATGCAAATTCAACATCGATTTGACTGAGCCAGAAAAATCCATATTATCCATATTATTCACTGACAGCCATTGGTGGTGGTAAAATTAGACTTTGCTAAAGGAAAACACACACTTACCATGTTGACTTCATGTACATGGTTAAAGTTGGGTCTTCTGCTACACTGACCGATGTAATTTTGTTGCCTCAACTAGCCACACATGATATAAACCCCAGTATCAGGTGGCCAACTTATGACCTCAAACACTGGAAAAAAATGGTGCTGCAATGATGATTCCTTACAAAATGTATTTAGAAAAATAAATTGGCAATATATGAAAGTAATCACTAGAAAACAGGTTTTCTTGGTGACAGACAGTTTTAAGGACCAAACAGATTTTTCTGCATGTTGTATTTACTAAAAATCTTGTATAGTTGTAATAACTCTTGACCTTCTTCCAAATAATGCTTTGGTGTTTAGTACGCATGCTATATGCTCTACCATTTGTTTGAAGACCTCCAATGATTTATTTTAAAATCATCAAAATTCCAACTAATAAATATGAATGGAAAAGGGGAAAACTACTCTTCTGTTTTATATTGGGAACTTTATTTTTCCTGTTGAAAATAAGTTCTAACCTACTTTACTTTACCTTACTTTACTCTAACTTACCATAACTATGGTCACTGATGAAAAACAGCCTGTGTTGTTGAGCATGGTATATTTGATGGAGTTGGCAACTCATGTTGCCAAAACATTTGAAAGTATGTATATACTACAAAAATAAATGCATACAATACAGAGGGATTATTTTAATTCATATGATGGGTAGTGAATGAAGTCTTTTACTGGTATCGGTAATGGTAAACGATAACCAGCACTACTGGTGCCAGGTGGGCGGCTCTTGTCCCTCTGCGTCTGAAACAAAGTGAAAAGTTTCTCTGCTGCAGGTGGAAGTCCTCGTTCTGACAGAACAATCCTTTTTTTCAGGAGCCTCCACAACCTCCATGGCTTCTAGTTCACAGTTCTCTGCCTGGATCCTCAAAGCAGTTTCTTTTTCCAGCATCTGAGTGAGCTCTGCAGTATTGCCAATAAGAGCTTCATGCTTCTTTTCCTTCCTTCTACAGCTTGTCAGCGAGCGTCTGGCTTTCAGCTGACAGCTTCTCTGTGAGGGTTCGGGCCCCCTCCAGTCTTTGGAAAAGTGCCTCCCAGATTTCCTCTGCCTCGGCCACACAAAAGTCCTCCTCAGTCTCAAAGTCCTTGAGGTTTTTCTGCCTCTGCCTGGTCCCTCAGGTGCTGTTCAAGATTTAAGATTCAAGGGTAACTTTATTGTCCAACAGGGTGGGAAATTTAACTTGGGCTTATTGCTCTCGCCACAGCCATAACAAACATACATACATATATATGTATATATACATACAACGTTCTAAAAACACCAGAGGGACATTCAAGAGCAAACATATCAGCAATAATAAAACAAACAACAAAGAGGACCCTGTTCTTAAGGATCTTAAATAGCAACAGACCTACTGAAACCTCCAAATAGCAGGATGCACAATACTTGCCAGAAATACTTGTTAAAGTACTGTTCCAGTATAAATACAGAGTAATATTCTAAATTAAATGTTGTTGTGCCGTAGATATATGAAACTCTACAGTCTGTGGACAAAAACATCAGTACAGATCCCTGCAAAAATCACACAGTCACCTCAATATGTCCTTCAATGGGTAATTACAAAGTGCATCACAATTGTGACATCAGTCAAAAACAATTACTCAGTCCTATTTGCCACTATTCAAAAAGTATTATTGACACATAGATAAATGACTTTTTAATCCATTTAACTTGCTATGAGGGACCCTGAACCTTCTGCCAGAGGGCAATAGCTGGAACTCAGATTGAGGAACAGGGGAAAGGTCAGTGATTACTCTATTGGTTTACCTTAATGTGGCCTGCTCATAAATTCGACTGCAAGGACGCGTGCTGTCTGACCCCTATAATTTCCCATGCAGTCTGCATCAGCTGGACCGCTTTGGACTTCAGCTGAGCAGAAAGATTACTAAACCAAGCTGAGATGCTGTGTTTCATGACTCTCTTAAAGACCGCCCGATAAAAAAACTAGCATCAATTTATTTTATTCTAAGTCAACATAGAAAATGCAGTCTTTGTTGTAATCTGCTGCAGTGACTATACACGTGTGTATTTCAGATTAGAAAATTAGCAAAGAAAACATTGAGATATTGGTATGATGAGACCTGTGAAGTGGTTTCATCTTGAATGAGGCAGGCCTGTGGTCACCATCTCCCCTGGGGTCAAACACCAACTCCTCCATCTTTTTGACATTCAATACAAGGTGGTTGTCATCACACCATTTTTCAAACTCCTGTATCTCAACATAGTAGTCAGATAGATCGTCATTCTTTTTCATTAAAGCCGGTATTATCTGAACATTTGATGATGTAGTAATTGGGGTTATTACTTCTAGATTTGTTCGTGTACAAGATAAACAGGACAGGTCAGCTGACACACCCTCGGGGGGCTCCAGTGCTCAAAGTTTAGGTACTGAGAGGGTACCATTAACACTAACCTGTTGTACACAATTGGTTAAAAACAAATGGTACCATCAATTGCATATGAAGTAGAATCGTCTAAGTGTCACAGTCTGCATTCTGCTCCTCTGGCACAGCCTCTGCCTCACTCCACCTCCAGCCATTCCCACCTGATCACCCCACTCACCTGTTGTCTACAGCTGCTGCTCATCAGCCAAACAACCCAGTATATAAGCCTCTGCAGTTTGAGTGGATCTGCCCATGGAAAACTTTCCAGCGTTCATCTCTGGACTGATTTCCCGTTGCAGACTCTGCTGCCTCTGACCTGCCTGCTGCGTCTGTCTCCCGGCAAACGCACCAGCCTTCCGTCCTCAACCACAAGTTCTGTCTCAGCATCCTGGTTTTCTGCTTTCCTGTGGCTGCTCTGCGTTTCCACTCGACAACGCTACAGCGTGAGTTTGAGTTTCCACCTGCTTACATGTAGTTGGCTGCGGCTCAGAGACTGTCAGTGGAGCCGCACCCTTCCTGTGTGAGCGTCCTTTGTTTACTTACGTGTTGGCTCATTGATCCCTCGCCTGGCTCTACTTACCTCCTGTTCGTCCCCTGGTTCTGGAACTCCTTCCGCCTGGGTCCCGACCTTCCATCTGCTCGTCCCTCATCTGCGTCGTCTGGTTCCAGATCCACCGCCTCGTCGACTCGTCTCCTGCCTGCTCCTTCCTGGGCTCATGACACCCCTCACGGTAAATGACCTCTGTCTTCTGGAGTGTGTGCTGCAGCTCCAGGCATCTCATGATGAAGTTTGTTTTTCTCAGATTTGACCTCAGCTTACAGCAGTCGGCTCTCAGCTGAACGCTCATTTGAGATCCTCTGCATGTCCTCCAGTTTGTGGAAAAGAGCCACTGCAATCTCCACAGCCTCCAGTTTTTTGGTCTCAGCCTGGACTCTCAGGAATTTCTTTTCTGGAGTTCTTTGTTGAGATCCTCCACCTCCTGCTTGGCCTCACTGAGCTCAGTGATGTGCATCTGCCTTTCGGCTGCACGTTTCTTTCTTTCTTCCTCGAGCTGTTGAAAAAGTTCTCCACTGTGAAGTGGCAGGCCACCTCCTCTCTGCTCAGTGCTCAGCTTTCTGAAGCTCCTTCTTCAGCTCCTCAATTTTCAGGAACATGGCCTCCTGGTCCTTCCTCTCAGCTGAGATCAGAGCTTTGTAGTGCTGTTTCAGCTCCTGGTTCTCCAGGTGAAGGGCCTCCATGCCTCTGGAAAGGACACTGATCTCCCCCTGGCAGATGTTACAGAGATCACTGTGCAAATGTTTGGCTCTCAGTTTTTCATCTCTCACCCAACCCCTCTGATGGGTTGAATCTGTATCTGATAACTGTGTGAGTGTTTGTCTATAAAGACGTGTGATTCTCCTACTTGGAAGTGTCACAACTGAATCAGATGTTTGCTTTTATCCCGTTTTATTCTAGAACTTTACATCAAAGCACATAAGAACATTTTACGACCTAGAATTCTGCCCGACCACACACACCACACACACACACACACACACACACACTACACTGTCCACCACAATCAAAATGTACTGTACTAGGTGAATTCTCCAGTCTCCAGCCATGCATAGACTAAACCTGACTGCATAACTATATGAATCTCAGTGTATGACTATATATCACAATAAAGTTGACCTTTACCATTACCTAAATATTGTTCCATACTTAATTACAACTACCAAAATTTTACATAGTAAAACGTAAAAGTATAACAGTATAACTAGCAGACTGGAGACTCTGATAAACAGATAAACTACGCTGGCTTCCTAAAATATGTGTAACCTCACTAGGATGAACTGGACGTGGGTCACATCTCTTGCCCCCGTCCAAGCGCTGTCTCTCCTCTGTTTCTGCTTGCAGTTCACATGAATTTGTTCCGTGTTGACTGTGGAGTTGCTGTGAGTGCTTCACCAAACAGTATGTTGGTGTTCAAGTTTGCTGTCTGCTATAGTGTGAAACTTTCTAAAGGTTTAAGTGACTCCTGTAATCACCCAGTGGCCTCATACAAACACACAATCACGCAGAGACACCGACTCAATAATCAGCACTTAAGCCACCGCCCGCGGGAGGCTTAATCCACACACACACACACACACACTCTCACACAGAGTGATGAGCCACTGCTTGACCTCTGCCAGAGCTACACTGCTGACAGTGTGAATCTGGTGCTCTGATGGAAGAGACATGAAAAGAGAGAAACAGGCCAGTTTTCAACCAGTGGATCACATTACCAGCCGGTTCTCCATATGTCATGAAGTGCAGCTGTTCAATTACTCATGTTTTCTTATATATTCTCTTTCTTAAATAACTGACAATAATATATGACAAACTGAAAATAATCACATGCTTAAACTGAGCCATAACTCAATATATAATTAGAATTCAATCCCAGATCACATCTTTCCCAGGACATAACAGTCAGGCAACAATGTTCTCTCCAAGTTTTTCCCAATTAATAAATGTTGCAAGACATGTTTTGATGAAATAATTTGTATTTTAAAATTTGATCTGAATTATTTTTCATCATTTTAATTTTTTAAGTTTCTCTGTCTTAAATCTTTTCTTGACTGACACATTTCAACAACAACCTAAAAATGTCATTGAAATGCATTACTAGCTTCCTCTTCCCGTATTCCCAGCTCATTTGATGAGAATTGCTTTCCTCCCAGGTGCCGGCAGACGGCAGGTTTCAGCTGGACACAAACACTGTGACGCCCACACACTGCCCCTCTGGTCTTTCTCTAATTGTAATATTTGCAAACCTCATTTGCATGATTGGTCTTTGGCCACAGAATACGAGGAATCCACACTGTGTGTGCATGTGTGTGTACTCGTACAAAGATCTTTGTGAAAACCAATTTGGGTTTTTAGACCTTGGAGACCTTGGGAGTGGACACTTTTGGACAGTCTTTCAAAGAGCTGTTTGAGGGTTCAGACTTGATTTCAGGTTTAGAAAGAATCAAAAAATTCCTAATGTAAAGAGTCATAACTGACCTTGTTTGCAGTTCAAGGTGTCTTGTCAAGAGAAGTCACTTTTATAATGGTGGCCTATGGAGGAAAATATTTTTTGGGCCGGTGGGGAATTTCTTGCTGCAAATAACGAGTGGCCACTGGGAAAAATTGGCAGCAAGGCTGAGCTGCAATATCTTGTCTAATCTATTATAAGTCTATGGTCTAATCAGCCACCAGGATTTTACTGTGAAAAAATATGACAGAATCTGGATGACATATGGATGACATAAAGGCAAAAGTAGCCAATTGAATACCAAATTATGGACCATTGGCGAGAAATTTGGTGTGATCGGAGACTGAGTTGTCAGTGGGTTTGCTGCTTGTAAAATGTGATGAAAAGTATCAGCTATATGTGACTTATATACTTACAGCTATACAGATTTGACTTGGAGATCATTTTGGGCAAGTTCTGGTACTCTGGTGGTGCAGGTTTGCAAAACTATACCCGTGCAGGACTCTGGGGACACATATAGAAATATAAATGTGTGTGTGTGTGTCTGGCTGTTACAGGAGCTTGACACTCAGCTCATCAACTTTATTCGTATCAGAGAGCATGTACTGTAATGATGCAATATCTTGAAGGTCTAATTATTCTGTCTGTCTGCCTCTCCTTCTTCTGTCTCTCACACACACACAAACACGCAAACACACATACACACACAGAAACCCTCCGTTTTAAATAATTCACACTGGGACACTCAATGCACCAGCGGAAAACAGAAACATGATCTACACTCACACTTTCTGTGTGTGTGGAGGTGTGTGTGTGCAGTACACATCAATAAGACACTTAAGGACAGCAGTCTGCTCTTAGACTGTATGTTCGTATGCGCACAAAAGCCATTTTCCATAGTGTTTATAAAAACAAATGTGCAATGCAAATGTAATACTCTGATAAATATCAGTCATATTTATGGTTTTGGGAACAAGTTAAAGAAAAGTTAGTTCATGGTGAAGTTAAAATTTGCATAAATAACTATTTGATAAAGCCAAGATGTTAAAATGTATAAATGATTTATGTTTAAAATGAGTGGTTAAAAGAAAAAAAGAAATTCTTATTACGTTATATTACGTGTGTGAGTTCATGACCTTAGAGTTTTTTACACTTCCGGGCAGACCCGAGAGAGGAAGAAGAAGGCGCAATGTGTTAATGGCGTAGAGCGGAGACTCTGGGACTGTGTTATATCTGTGCCGTGGTTTATCCATGACGGACTGAACTGTGCGAGTCAGCCTCTTCTGCGCAGTTGAGTGTTTTTTTGTTTTGTGGGAGACGAAGTAAGTTCAGCTGAGTTAGCCAGTCGGAGCTAGCGGAAAGCTAACTGCACGGTCGTCGCGGAGGATCATCGCCGGGTCGTCACGGACGAGGACTGCCAGGTCATCGTGGATGAGCGTCGCTGGGTCGTCACGGACGAGGGTTGCCGGGTCGTCGTGGATAAGTGTCGCCGACGAAGGAGCCGCCGCAACGGGGGAGTGGATCGGCAACTGCAGCCTGGCCCGCTAGTTTCACAGACACACAGAGGTACCCACAGACATCACAGTAACCATCATGAGCTCCAACTAAGCGCGCCACCGAAACAAAGTAAGAGTGCACTCAGGTTGAACAATTAGGACTAACCAAAACATATTTACCCGGGTTTTTTTTTTACATTCTTCATTTTCTTTTTTAAAAAAAACAAAGGTCAGAATGTTTCTCAGGTGCAATACATTTTCAAACCCTGATATCTTGTGTTGTGTCATTGAGTGGTGTTTTCATTCAGACTGCTGAGTAAATATAAGTTACAGGTCAGAGTATTCCTGCCAGCCTCTGAATTAACCTTGTACAGTGAGTGAGGATCATACATCGCCCTAGACCGTTGTTTACTATGTGAGATGTCTCTTTTCCCACATCTTAAAGCATAAGGTGGGTTTCTCAATACACGAGCCGGTGGGAAAAAGGGTTACATTTTTGGGGGCTCGTCCGGGATGTGTTTTTATTAAAACTGACCTGTTTTTTTTTTTTCTTCTTTTTCTCTTTATCCAAAATTTGAGATTGCTAATGTAACTATCTTATTGCTAACAACAGGGAAATATTAAGTGTGGTTACATTTATTGTGAAGTTGTTTTACTGTTTTGAGCTAAGAAAATGGAAGCAGTTGAAATTGAAGCTTGGTGTAAAAAGAAGCAGCTAGCTCGTGAAAACGCAGTTGTTTTGAGTGATGTTGACCCAGATGTTACAGATGCAGTTCTGCTAACAGCTTTGAATCAAGTTAAAGCATTCGGGAAACCTGAGATAGTTGATCGCTTACTTGATGTAGCTTCTAAGACACAGTTTATACTGATCAAAACTTCCACTGACTTGACTAATCAAACCCTACCTGACGTTGTTGGACTTCCTGGTGAAGCTGGTCCATGGCCTGCTCATGTGCTTACTGCTCCTGCAGACAGTGAAGAGTTCCAAGCTAAACTAATGACATTTCTGAAGAATGAAGGTAAAACTCTCACTGATGTCAGCGGCCTACTCAATCCTTCGCCCCTCGACATGAACACTGCACTAATACACGCCATCAGTTCCCTAGTGGATAAGTGTAACGCCACCTCTGTTGATTCTCAGAGTTATCGTAAGCTCCGCATGTTCTCTGGTGTGAAGCCCACACCCAGTGGGGAGGAAGAGTATGATGCCTGGGCAGAGCAGACGATGCATTTGCTAGAAGAGTGGCAGTGCAGTGACAACATAAAAAAACAGAGGATAGTGGAAAGTCTAACAGGTCCAGCTGCTGATGTCGTGAGATTTCTGAGAGTGCAGAAGCCCACTGCAACTTCATATGACTACATGCAAGTTTTGGAAACAGCTTTTGGAACGACTGAGAGTACATCTGATCTCCTGGTGAAATTTAGACACACCTATCAAAATGTTGGTGAAAAACTGTCTACTTACCTGTTGAGGTTGGATAAACTGCTGCACTGTATTTTTAGGAAAGGAGGCGTGGCACTGTCTGACATGAATCGATTACGGATGGAACAGGTTGTGAGAGGAGCGCTGCAACAGGATATGATTGCTCTCCGTCTCCGCATGACACACAAGCTGCGAGAACCTCCTTCTTTCAGTGAGCTGCTAAAAGAGGTGAGGGAGGAGGAAGATATGCTCCAAAGCAGAACCGATGTCAAGAACCCAGTTATGTCACAGCCTGTAACTCCTGTCTCCAAGCCTGCACTTGAGACAGAAGTTGATCCTGAAGTAGCACAGCTAAAAAAAGAGATCAGTGTCATGAAAGCTGAAATGATTAGTCTTAAAGCTGCTACAGTTGCATCATATTCAGACACCCAGAGTCCCCAATCCGAAATCCCTGCCAAGACAAAATACAAAAAAATGCTACCCCACAAAGGTCTGGCTATCAAGAGGACAAACCTGGGATATTTTGCTATAGATGTGGGGAGGACGGACACTTTAAGAGAGAATGTGAGGGTGAAGAAAATCTACTCAAAGTCAACAAGCGCCTCATTAAAATGACAAAGAAATCGGGAAACTACCGCGGGGTCCAGTAGAGGAACGGCCTGGCATCCCGGTGGTTGAAACACGTTCCACCAAGTGCAGAAACTCGGAGAGAAAAGTGAATGACACTATACCTGAAGGCTTAGTGGGCCCTAGCTCTGTTGTGTCCGTACAGATCGAAGGCATTTATTCTAAAGCCATACTCGATTCTGGTTCTCAAGTAACTTTGCTTCACAGATCCTTCTACGACAGATATTTGACGCACCTGCCATTGACGCCTATCAGCACTTTGCAGATATGGGGTCTTAGTTCTGCTGAGTACCCTTATGATGGCTATTTGTCACTTAAGCTGGAGTTTTTGGAAGCTGACGTAGGAGTGAGTGAGACCATTGATGCACTTGTGTTGGTATGTCCCGACCCAGTTGTGAGAGGTGAAGCTTCCATGATTGTTGGCACAAACACACCCACTGTGAGACGACTCTTTAGCCACTGTAGAGAAAAGGGAGGAGAAGATTTTGTGGGAACCATGCACATTCACCCGCTCTTCAGAAAAGCTTTCGACGAGATCTCGCACTTACCACCTGCCGATAACAAAAACAGAAGAGGAACTGTGTGGTTCACTCAAACCAAACCTGTCACCGTACGGCCTGGAGGAGTCGCCAGGGTGACTGGTGCACCAAAGTTTCAGGGAGTGCCGAGCACTCAAGCCATCCTCGTGGACTCACCTGATGACCCTGCAGATGAACCACGGTTTCCAGAAGAACTCCTGGTGAGGCCAGAGTTACAGACATCCACCTGTGTGATGGCTAAGAGAATTACTGTTTTAGTCAGAAACATGTCAGCACGGGAAATCACCTTGACCAGAGGCATGCCAATAGCCCATCTGTTTCCCGTCGACATCATGTCATCTCCACCTGAAAAGAAAGAGTCTGATGTTGAGTCCCCTGGAAAGTTGATGCCATCCTCTTTCAACTTTGGAGAATCACCAGTCCCTGAGGAGTGGAAAGAAAGATTAGTGACAAAAATGATGGAACGGAGCGAGGTTTTTTCTCTGCATGAGTTTGACGTAGGATGCAGTAAAAGCACCCAGCACACTATCAGAACCACAGACGACAAACCATTTCGTGAGAGGTCTCGTCGGCTGCCGCCTGCAGATGTGGAGGCATTGAGACAGCATCTGTCGCAGCTGAAGGATGCTGGTGTTATTACCGAGTCACGCAGCCCTTATGCCTCACCCATTGTGGTCGTGAGGAAGAAAAACGGGAAAATAAGGATGTGTGTGGATTTCAGGACTCTAAACCGTCGCACTGTCCCTGACCAATACACAGTGCCAAGAGTTGAAGATGCTTTGGCCTGTCTCAGTGGAAGTACGTGGTTTAGTGTGCTTGACCTGCGCAGTGGATATTATCAAGTGCCTATGAGTGACTCTGACAAAGACAAGACAGCTTTCATCTGCCCGGCTGGCTTCTTCCAATTTGAGAGAATGCCACAAGGAGTGACAGGGGCTCCCGCTACTTTTCAGCGGATAATGGAACAGACTGTCGAGACATGAACTTGCTTGAGGTTTTTGGTTTACCTCGACGATCTCATTGTGTTTGGAGCGACACTCGAGGAACATGAGATCCGGTTGTTAAAGGTGCTTGACCGCTTGAGAGATGAAGGACTGAAGTTGTCACTGGATAAATGCCAGTTCTGTCAGCCATCAGTAACCTACGTTGGACACATTATATCTCAAGATGGGGTGTCTACTGATCCAAAGAAGACCGAAGCAGTAACCACATGGCCCAGACCAAACACTGTGACTGCTTTGCGGTCATTTCTTGGATTTTGTGGGTATTACAGGCGCTTCGTGAAGGATTATTCCAAGGTAGCTCACCCGTTGAACCAACTGTTGTCCGGTTACCCACCAGCTGCAAAGAGATCCAAAGGCAAGCAGGAGAACACTTACCTAAACCCTTCAGAGCCCTTTGGTAGTCGGTGGGATGACAAATGCGAAGCAGCCTTCGAGGAACTGAAGCGACGGCTTACACAAGCCCCCGTGTTAGCTTTTGCAAACCCTCAGCTTCCTTATGTGCTGCATGTGGACGCTAGCCGAGAGGGGCTAGGAGGAGTGTTGTACCAGGATCAGGGTGAAGGATTGAGACCCGTGGCTTTTGTCAGTCGCAGCTTGACTCCGTCAGAGAAGAATTACCCAACCCATAAATTAGAATTTTTGGCGTTGAAGTGGGCGGTAGTAGATAAGCTGCATGATTATCTGTACGGGACCGAGTTTGAGGTGAGGACCGACAACAACCCATTGACCTACGTGTTGACGTCTGCTAAGCTGGATGCGACGGGTCACCGTTGGCTTGCTGCGCTGTCTACCTATAACTTCAGTCTCAAGTACAGATCCGGAGTCCAAAACATTGACGCCGATGCGCTCTCTCTCGTCGCCCACATTCCAGTCCAGTGCAGAAATCAGAGTGGAAAGACATCCCTGCAGCAGGTGTGCGAGCCATGTGCCAGATGTCTGCGGTGACAGAACAGAGAAACCCACAGGTGGGAAGAGCCATTGACCTCTTAGGGATTTCTCCGCAAGCTATCCCACAAGCTTATTGCAATTTGGCTTCTTTGAGTGTCAAAAATATGCCCTTTGTGAGTCTCACTGAGTTGTCAACCGCTCAGCAGGAAGATCCTGGCATAGGAAAAGTGTGGTCGGCTCTGAGTAATGGCAATATCAACCAAGTTGACAAGATGAAACATCCGACTTGCTCTTTACTGTTGAGAGAGTGGGACAGGTTAAAGATACAGAAAGGAGTGATGTATCGCATCACAAGTCCACCAGGAAAATCACACTGTTCTCAGGTGGTACTACCAGCGAAGTACAGAAACACAGTAATGCAATCACTACATGATGACTCGGGTCATCTGGGCCTCGAAAAGACCTATGGCCTGATCAAAGATCGGTTCTACTGGCCTCGGATGAAGTCAGAGATTGAAGAGTATTGCAAGTCTTGTGTGAGGTGCATGACAAGAAAGACTTTACCCAAGAAAGTTGCACCCTTGTCTCATTTGCAAAGCAGTGGACCATTTGACCTTGTTTGTATGGACTTTCTGTCCATTGAGCCAGACTCGAGCAACACAGAAAATGTCCTAGTCATTACTGATCACTACACTCGCTACGCTCAAGCCTTTCCAACAAAGGACCAAAAAGCCTCTACAGTGGCAAAAGTGTTACTGGAGAAATATTTTGTTCATTATGGATTGCCCAAGAGGATGCACAGTGATCAGGGAGAGATTTCGAAAGTCGCCTTGTCCACGAAGTGTTGAGTTCACTCGGAGTCGAAAAATCAAGAACGACGCCCTATCATCCACAAGGGGACCCCCAACCCGAGAGGTTTAATAGGACATTGTTGGACATGTTAGGGACTTTGGAGCCGAACCGGAAGAAGAGATGGAGTCAGCACATTGTACATTTGGTTCACGCGTATAATTGCACTCCAAATGAAGCTACGGGTTTTTTCTCCCTATTTTCTCATGTTTGGGCGTGAAGCCAGATTACCTGTGGATCTATGTTTTGAGACTTCCAGCGACGGCACACAACAGAAGACTTACCTCAAGTACGTTTCTGACATGAGGAAGGAGTTGAAGGCTGCCTATGAACTAGCAGAGTCCGTTTCCGCCAAGCAAAATGAAAACAATAAGCAGAGGTATGACAAGAGAATCCGATTTTCACAGTTGTTACCTGGAGACAGAGTCTTGCTACGAAACCTTGGATTGCAAGGAAAGCATAAACTTGCAGATCGTTGGGCATCAAAGCCATATGTTGTGGAGAGTCAGATGCCGAATCTACCAGTGTTCTGGCTGAAGCCCGAAGATGGTGAGGGACCAGTTAAAATCCTTCATCGAAATCACCTCCTGCCTCTCGGGAAGAGGATATGTCCAGACCCTGTACCTAAAGATTCTACACCTACAAGGAGGGTCCTTCGACGGAGAAGACAGAAAGAACGCATAGATAAGCCTGAAAAGGAAAAGACCAAACAGAAAGCACCAGATGAAGACTCTGAAAGAGGAGAGGTTAGATCCAGTGATCTTGTTGGAAGAGAGTACACTGACTCAGAGGATGAGGACTATGGATTGTGGTATGAGTCAACCACTGAACCTCTCGGGAATAGCATGGATGATGATGCATTGGAACCGTTCAGTTTGGATTTGGATATTTCCTCAAGTGACCTGACTGGACAACCAAAAGCCACTGAGCCAGCAGTAATACAGGAGTCTGAAGTGGACAGTGGGAGTGAACCAGAGTTTACTGAGACAACCGAATCTGAGCTACAAGAGACATGTGAGAACCATGAAGAGACTGAAAGAGACGACACACTGACTGAAGATATTCCCTTGCAACAAGAACACACTGACATTGACCCTGACTTTGACACTAAGACCAGACCTCAGAGATTAAAGAGGGCTCCTTTAAGGTTAACCTATGACGCCCCAGGTCATCCAAGTATCATAGCAGCCCCTACAGTAAGATATGTTTCTTGTATTTACAAGTGGATAGGTACACCTGTCATTGCTTAGTTGTGTGTTTCACTATGTTTCACTCACCCGAGGTGCCATGATTGTTTTTATGTTTTCAAGGTACAAAGTCATGAGGGCACGCCTTTATTTTGGTGAGGGGAGAGTGTAATACTCTGATAAATATCAGTCATATTTATGGTTTTGGGAACAAGTTAAAGAAAAGTTAGTTCATGGTGAAGTTAAAATTTGCATAAATAACTATTTGATAAAGCCAAGATGTTAAAATGTATAAATGATTTATGTTTAAAATGAGTGGTTAAAAGAAAAAAAGAAATTCTTATTACGTTATATTACATGTGTGAGTTCATGACCTTAGAGTTTTTTACACTTCCGGGCAGACCCGAGAGAGGAAGAAGAAGGCGCAATGTGTTAATGGCGTAGAGCGGAGACTCTGGGACTGTGTTATATCTGTGCCGTGGTTTATCCATGACGGACTGAACTGTGCGAGTCAGCCTCTTCTGCGCAGTTGAGTGTTTTTTTGTTTTGTGGGAGACGAAGTAAGTTCAGCTGAGTTAGCCAGTCGGAGCTAGCGGAAAGCTAACTGCACGGTCGTCGCGGAGGATCATCGCCGGGTCGTCACGGACGAGGACTGCCAGGTCATCGTGGATGAGCGTCGCTGGGTCGTCACGGACGAGGGTTGCCGGGTCGTCGTGGATAAGTGTCGCCGACGAAGGAGCCGCCGCAACGGGGGAGTGGATCGGCAACTGCAGCCTGGCCCGCTAGTTTCACAGACACACAGAGGTACCCACAGACATCACAGTAACCATCATGAGCTCCAACTAAGCGCGCCACCGAAACAAAGTAAGAGTGCACTCAGGTTGAACAATTAGGACTAACCAAAACATATTTACCCGGGTTTTTTTTTACATTCTTCATTTTCTTTTTTAAAAAAAACAAAGGTCAGAATGTTTCTCAGGTGCAATACATTTTCAAACCCTGATATCTTGTGTTGTGTCATTGAGTGGTGTTTTCATTCAGACTGCTGAGTAAATATAAGTTACAGGTCAGAGTATTCCTGCCAGCCTCTGAATTAACCTTGTACAGTGAGTGAGGATCATACATCGCCCTAGACCGTTGTTTACTATGTGAGATGTCTCTTTTCCCACATCTTAAAGCATAAGGTGGGTTTCTCAATACACGAGCCGGTGGGAAAAAGGGTTACACAAACATATGCACATCAGGCATACTTCAGACCAGGCGAAGATCACATTACCGTGTGTGGAAACTTGGCTTGTGCAAAGAACCATAAGTATGCAAATGTTAAGCAAATGATGCAGATACATGTATCTGCTTTTGTGTATACACACAGTTTTAGTCATGAACGTACACAGACTTTTATACATCTGGCCTCAGCCTTTATTGGAGCATTTCTTTTATTTCCTGAACAAACTGAAGGTGAATTTTTTTTTCACCTTTTTTTGTATTTATAAAATGTCCTCACACCATTTTTCTCAAAAAAAAAAAAAAAAAATTAGTGGGAAAAAATTAAAATGGAATCTGGCAGTATGAGTATGAAATCAAGTTTTCCTCCCTCCATGGACTCCATGGAGTCCATTACAACATAGTGACCTTTCTCTCTGACATTGGTATTGTGCACATTAGCATTATTGTAGTGTCTCCGCAGGCATATTATGGAGGTTGACACATATGAGATAGGGGATGGAAAAAGCTGACACTACAGACACACACACATGCGTGCACACACAAGCCTTGACAATGAAAATGACATGAAGCATGAGTCATGTCTGTGTCAGAGTTTCATTGAAAAGTAGATGAAAAAGATATCGCCTGAATGGACCAGGAAATGAGCCAATCTCTGTCTCACAGACATGTTCACACACTTGACCCTGCAACACACACTCTGCACACATATGTGACAAACTGGTTGCTATAAATTGATACCCATAAAGCCCGGCGCTGACTGAGGCTTGCTCTCACACGCACACACCAACTTCTTCTCTCACTCAAGTTCAGAGGAAAATTTGTCCAGTCGTTTCATCCCTCTTGTCTCATTAGGCTCCTCAAATAGTTTTTAATATCCTTGAGCTTACAGAGTGAATGCCCAGCAGTCACAGCTGTGACAGCGGATAGGTGAAAATTCATTCATACTGAAGGTATAGTACAAGTCATTATTACACAACTTTGTTTGTTAAACGCTCGATTCTGATTGGTCAGTTACAGCATTCTAAAGTCTTTTTTTTTTGTATAGCAGGCCATTGCTAATAATAACAGATCATTGCTATGGGCGCAGTTCTGATCACTCTGGAGGAGAAATAAATCATTTTAAAACTGATGTTTTGTGTCAAATTATTGATTTTTTTTATTTTTTGTAAGTTGCTGTGTAATTTGCAGGATGTACAGTGAGCAGGTCATTACTGTGATTCTGTATCACCCTGCCGGGGTTCATTTCACAATAATGGCCTGCTTACTGTACATTATCTCTTAGTTATTGGATGATGCACCAGCATTTTGGTCAGACCCAGCATGCACCTATTGGTGGTGAAATTAAAGTCTGTGTTTGGTTTGGGTCACTTGTCGTGCTCTTGTCGCACATTAAAACAGACATTAATGAATGATGTGTTTAAAATATGTGTTATTTTCCTTGTGAAGAGATGTTAGATGTTTGTTTAGATAGCAGCTGTTTTTTAGAAATCAATAGCTGGTTGCATGCGAGGTCCTGTTGTCCTCATACAGCGTGTGAAACTGTCCATCAGTTTCTGCAGCAACTCCCCTAAGTCACAGTCATACACATTTATTGAACTTTGGCCATTTAAGCCATTTTCACTCTGAACTACACTGGCAACATTGCTCTCTATGATGTTATGTACTTTAAGGAGCTGAATTGCATTTGACACTGTTGATAGATGGAGCAAAGAGAAACACAGAACTGAGGGGAGGTTGGAGGGGAATCCAATTTCTGAGGACACGGGACATTGCTTGTCTATATCTGTCTGTGTTTTATATATTTGGCCTCGGAGACGGCGGCAGTTGTCCTCTGAGGCAGCTCCAGTGGAGCTTTCATTTCAGCTTCATAATGTCCTGATGGAGAGGGAAAGGGAGACAAAGGAGGGGGGGACTGAGAGAGGAAACCAGTTGTAAAAGTGAGTAATAAGACCAAGAGATGTGGTGCACTGGGATGTGACAGGAGGCTGTGACTGTTTGTGGAGGAGTGGAATAGCAAAGAGGCTAAGTGAGGCAATCTATCTGTCAGCCCGCCCATCTATCTATAGCAGCTCTATTTTGATGGATTGATTTAATTTCTGGTACGTTTGAGGACAGAGGCAGAAACTGTATTTAACTCAAGTTTAACAAGCAAAGTTGCAATGCAAATATCCAAAACCAATTTTATTAATAAGCTTTAGGCTATAATCAAGTGTTGGTTTTTCTCTGATGGGTTCATTACGACATTGCAAGCTTATGTAATGATTGTAATGTTATATTAATACAAAATAAATGAAGAGGAAAGAGGCTTGAAATTCCAGCACACTGCTCAGTGGCTGCTAAGCACAGCTTTAAATTGAGTCCAGAAAGGTGAACAGAAACCGTAGCAGATGGTGAAGGCTCATTAAGGTGATGATGCTCAGCCAATTTCAGAAAATTACATTCCTACATCCTCACGACAATGCTGCAGATGTAAGCACTGGACGAGGCCCCGTGTTTCCTGCATGGTAGTTTGTCCAGTTCTGAAGAGGCTTAACAAGGTGTACAAGTGGAGCCGCTTTACCCAAGAGAGATGTTAAATTAGTTCCAAAGTCTGCACGTTTGGTTCTGTACTGCATGTTTTCAAGAAATAATTCTCCTCATTATATACTCGACATGGGGAGTTCTACTTATCGTGCAAAAATAGCTGTATGACATGTTCCTTAGAGCAGGAGGAACTTTCTAAAGTCTGGAAAAATAACGTGACTGATGTCATCAGAGTTATTTGTCAAAGAAAGCAGCGTTACATAAAATCAAGGGATGTGGAGATGGGGATGTATTTATCAGGCAGGGAGGGTGTTAACGAAACAGTGTTACTGATTGTGGGTGGGAAATGTAGCATCCAATATTTTAAGAAAGTCTCAGCATTAAGGCAAAAATACCACAAGATCAAATACCACACCCGTCCTCAAACTCAGCCTTCATTTCAGTAGCTGTCTCCAGGACAAAAGTCTCACAAAGCCAGACCTTTTTCCACAGCGCACAGTGCTTGAGAAAGATCTGGCTCAGTACGTACACATTTCTGCTTTAGGGAAAAAAAAACCCACCCCACCTTTCTTTTATTTCTCTAAACCAATCATAACTATCTTGGGTGGTGTGGCCTGGGGGGGGGGGGGACTTGTTTTGTTTTGTTTTTAAAATAACTACATCTGTGCAAAAGAAAAGGTAAACGCTGTTAGCTTGTATACGTTCATACTGTTAGCATCCCAGGCGTTAATATGCCATTTTCAAGATGTAGTTTGTTATATCTGAGGTTTTCCAGGGACTTGGAAAATGCAGATAGCAGATACCGTGATGCCGTCTGAAACAAGTCACCAAACAGCAGGCTTATACCTACAGAGTACATCCGGTGAGTCAGACAACCAGGAACTCACTTTTCTATGATGACACACAAACACACACAGACACACACTCACATAATTTCATCCATCTTGTCAATATATTTTTACACTGTCCAGTTATATTTTCCAATATAACGTTATGATTGTCAATTTGAGAATTCATCTTCAGTCAGGTAAACATCTGCAGGAAGGCTAATGTTAGTCACTGTTGCAGCTGTGCCGGCAGTGCAAGGAGCCAAAATGTGTCTTTGCAAAATGATGATCACAAAAAAAAAAAACAATAAATCATCTCTGTTTGAAGTCACAAATTAGACATGAGCTCTCCTGTGGGTTGAAGCTTAACAGACATGCCAGACCTGCTGTTGTAGCTGGTAGAAAAAAAAAAATGCAAGAGGCTGTGTGGGCGCCTTGTTTCAGGTACCACTGAGGCTATAACATACAATCAAGAAGGCCAATAACTAGAGTAATAGATGGATAAATAGAGCTGTTTCACAACAGCCATATTCATGTGAAATAGAGGGGTAAACACAGGTGTTAAGGAATTTTCCATCTTCTAGTGGTTATGCTAAGGCCTTCGAGCCATACCATTAAGGTTTTAACCTTTGACAAACTTACTGTCTCTCCTCTAGGACAGTGGATGCAGCTGTCTTCTCCTTTCAGATAAACAAGTGAACAACCTGATAGTGTTGCTAGGGCAGCTGGCGTCGAGGAGGTGTTTGTCTTGTCTATCTGACTGGAGAAGACGTAAACTGTAATCTGTTTTTGGTTAACACTGACCCTGAGCTGTAGAGCCAGAGGTGCTGAGCACTAGTCTCAGCACTTGTGTTTCATAATTCCTGTGTTTGCATATTCAGACCAATAGGCTAACTTTATGTGTTGGGTCTGATCTTATTTGGGCATAGGTTCATCATGACTTTATCTGTGAATGCTTAAAGACTATCCCGGAGGACAGAAACGCCAGAATTGAAGGGAACATCAATGCCAACTGTGTACTGGTTATTCCTTCATTCTCCTTGGCCAAGTATATTAAACCAATTTCAGTGTAAGGACATATTGGACTCCTGAGTACTTCTTCCTTTCGGATATATGGGTATTGGAATAAATCCATAACAAACTGGCGTCACGAACAGGATCTCAACAAAACAACAACATGGTAAGTGCTGCTCTTTATTTTATGCCTTACCATGTTGGTGTTTGACGAGATCAGAAAGAACTTGTAAATTTTAAATTTTTAACAACTGCAAAAGTAAAAAGCCCATAAGTATACAAAGATTAAAACGTGAATGTTCATGTTGGTAAAATTAATGAAAACTGTTTTTAAAAATCAATTAAGTTGTGAAGGTTTAAATAACAAAAGCGGAGTGCATGGTTTTCGAGGAAGACTGTGAAGTGCGAGGGGGTGGTTGACTCCTCACAGGGCCACAGGTAACTGTTTTGTTTCAAGCGTCAGCTTCGGGCTGTGCTCGACACAGTGGGACCCATCTGAGGTTCAAGCTATAAGAAAAGATGTTTTCGGGGTAGTGATATTGCCTACTTCGTTTGAACCAAGAAGGTGGAACATCCGCTCTGTGTCTGGGAACACGAGGGCTCTGGTTGAATTTTACCGGAGTCTGGCGGCCGATAAGTGAGAGTCTTCCACTCCTCGCAGGGCCACAGTAATTGTTGTTTCAAGCGTCAGCTTCGGGCTGTGCTCGACACAGGGGGACCCACCTGAGGTTCAAACTATAAGAAAAGACGTTTTCGGGGTAGTGTTATTGCCTACTTCGTTTTGGGCCAAGAAGGTGGACCATCCACCTGTGTCTGGAAACAGGAAGGCTCCGGTTGGAGTCTAGGCGCCGATGTTTATAAGTGTACACTGGGTGGAATCAAAGATTCACCGAAACGTCTCAAACCAGCACTGCTGCTAATGTTTAAAAAATAAGAAGTCGGAGTCCTGTATGCTGCTGAAATTGTATGTGTGTTTTATTGTTGTAAAGTGCAATATGGGTACTTAATCCGTCCAAAGCAGGTAGTAAAGATGAGTCTAGAGATACACCAATTAGACTGACAAAAGCTATGACACGGAGTGACTGTCAACCAGTGACAGACACCATGCAAATGTGGAAGAGAAAAATTTAACTGATAACACACACGAACAGACAGCCACACACTCTAGCTCACACACAAACCACCTGCAAACCCCACATCACATTTTAAGGAAATGTTTTCTCCGCAAATGCCTGCGGGAATCATTGGTAGACAGAAAGGATGGAATTTTGTGTTTCCATTCTCTTCCCTTATGTGTGAATGGACAGATGGGATGTGGCCATATGAGGGGTCTTTTGAAAAGGAGAAACTTCAGATGGCGGAGTGAATGTTGATCCGAATATTGGTAACCCATCATGGAATTTTGGTTACATGAGAGAATGTATGCATGTGTGGTTGACTGTGGCTCGTCAGCGGTGTGGAGTGAATGTGTCGGATAAAAGAGGTAAATGGTGTTCAGATGAATTAAAGGACACCATAGGCCAAGCTGCTGAATGTGTCAGTGCGCGTCACATGCCCGTGCTTGAAGCGGCACTGCAGACGAGAGCTTTGGAGATGATGAAAATAAAGCAAAGGCACGGTGATAATTTGAAAGCCTGCGCCAAGGCTATGATGTATAATTGGGCAAAGTGCCAAGCTAAAATTCCCTCTCACCGCGAAATGATGAATGTTTTACAAAATGTTGGACTGGTGCCACCTGTTAGAGAGGAAGATAGACAGGTGTTTTCCAACTATCCCAAACTAGCTAAAACGAACCCTTTTTCACCCACCTACACACCAGAGCAAGCCAGGATAATCATTTGTTTTCCATTCAAACGTTTTTACAGAACCTGAGACAACAAGTTGCATGTGCGTACAAAATATCAGTCCCAGACTGGCAGTCCTTAGACTGGAAAACAACAGTAAATAAACTGCTGGCGTTGGACAGAAGTGATGTATTCGCTCTTGAGAAAACCTCCCAAAATCCAAACAAATGATGCAACAGGTATCGCAGCAGAGTGGTGAGCAGTGCAATTACAGATTCAATAACAAAAAACCGAAAGGCGCCTGCCACAAATGTGGCAGTATGAGACACTGGGCCAAAAATTGTAACTACAATCGTCGGCAGGACAGAAAAAGAGTTAATTCCAACCACCCTCAACAGACTCACCGCTCGCCCTGCTTTTCCGTCTCCCCCTCCTCCCCCTCCTCCAATGCCCCTGTCTCACACACACCTCAGACAACTATGCAGTAATCCACAAACATATTACAGCCAGGCGCCTACAATCAGGCATAGGGAGGCCATGGAAAGACAGGATCAAAACACCCAATTTTCATACAAGCTGCAACAATTCAACTCTCCACAAACCCTTCACAAGATCCAATGCTGCCAGTTCAAGTTAATGGTAACAATGCTGATATTTTAGTGGACAGTGGAGCAACAATCTCCACTGTAAAAGCCTCTGAGCATGTGTGTTCTCCCACATCTAATTTTGTCACAACAGTTGGAGTTTCTGGCACTCCAAACGCAGAACCATTATCACGTCAAACTGAAATAAATGTTGAAGGCACAAATGTAAATCACTCATTTTTGATATCTGATAAAAGTCCAATTAACCTCATGGGCCGAGATTTTGCTTTGTAAGCTTCATGCTACAATTCACTGTACCCCTGATGGTTTGTTTCTAAGTCTGCCTGATGACAAGGCAGCGCAAGCATTTCAATTTTTGCAGTCAACAACTGATCATTTGTATTCTTGGACATTGCCAGATTTTAACATGTCTTCTGTCTTCACAGTGCCCAACATTCAGAAAATTGCCAAAACATCACCAGCGTGCGCGTCATTGATGTCTGCTATGAGACCTCTCCTGAAATGTCATTGTACAGCAACATTTAATCCTTCGGAACAGTACAAGGTATTGGTTAATGATTCCCTAAACACTCAACAGCGATTGGAGACTGAGCTATGTTTGTTTGTTGGTCCACAGGGATGCGCCATTCCTGTTCTATTGTCTGACACACAACGTGAACTATTTGATGTTAAAAGACTCATTTCCACACATCACAGTAGCTGTTACGCCCGGCAGTGAACCAAAACATCTTGGAAGAATGGTTGCTCAATGCCAAACACTGAGAGCAGCTGTACCAGCCTCTCAAACCCAAACAATAACACACTTGGGTGAAGAGCTGTATGTGGTATCACTAGATGAGGACATTCAGTTAACAGACAGCATGTTTTCTCTCCATCAGCCCCCTCCTAATGCAGAATACGGACCTCCGTCAGAACTTTCAGAGGTTCCTACTTCCTTGTGGGCAAAGCACAAAAATCATGTAGGTTTTGTAAATTCGGCACCGCCTCACAAAGTCACACTTAAACCTAATGCTACATTACCAACAATTAGACAGTATAACCTGCCTCACAAAGCTATCATAGGGATTGAAGGAGTTATTCAATCTCTTTTGGATCAAAATGTGTTGGTTCAAACTACCAGCCCATGTAATACACCCATTCTACTAACCAATTCCAAAACCAAACCGCCCAGATGAATGGAGATTTGTACAAGATTTGCAAGCTATTAACAACATTGTTGTGCCAAGAGCTCCAATTGTCGCAGACACTAATGCAATTTTAGCTTCATTACCATCCAACTCAACACACTACACAGTCATTGATCTATGTTCAGCTTTTTCTCCATACCATTGCATCCAGATAGCCAGTATTTTGTTTGCATTCACGTTCACTAGGCAAGCAGTATACATGGCGCGATTGCCGCAGGGCTTTGTCGAGAGTCCGACAGTGTACGCGGCGACGGTGAAAAGAGACCTGGACGACCTCCACTTGCCAGGGGGGTCAACACTCCTGCAATACGCTGATGACCTTTTGATAGCCTCACCATCAGAAGAGGCTTGTCGAACTGATTCAATCTTGCTCTTGCAGAGGCTGGCTGAGTGTGGACACAGAGCATCACTGGCTAAGTTGCAATTTTGTCGAACAGAAGTCACATACTTGGGTCACATCCTGAAAAACGGACAGCGCCTCCTGTCACCAGAAAGGGTGAATTTGCTGGTCAACATGCCTCCCCCCAGACCTAAGAAGGACATGCTCTCATTCTTGGGGATGGCGAACTATTGCAGGCACTGGATTTTTGAGTATGCTGCTATGGACTCTGTTTTGAGAGCTGCCACGCTTCAGTCAGCTCCCTCGGTGATACAGTGGACTGATACCATGCAAAGAGCCTTTCAGGACTTAAAGCATGCTCTCACCATGGCTCCAGCGTTGGGGTTGCCTGACTATCATCAGCCCTTCCATCTGCATGTACATGAGAGAGAAGGCTTTGCCACGGCCATTCTGGTCCAAAAACATGGGTCTCATTACCGTCCCGTGGCATACTACTCGTCTCGACTGACCTCTGTAGTCCTTGGTATGCCAGGTTGCCTACGAGCAGTGGCCGCAGTTGCCATTATGATTGATAAGTCCGCTCCTATTGTACTGGCTCATGACTGTGTTGTGCACGTTCCACATGCAGTATTACACACTTGAACACATCAGCTACTCAACACATGACAGCGGCCCGACGTTCAGGTTACGAAGCAATCATCCTTGGCAGCCCACACATAACTTTAAAGCGCTCACCCCCACTAAATCCAGCTACTCTCCTTCCGCTGATTGATTCTACCGAGTATGAGCATGATTGTATGGCCACTATTGAAATGTGCACATCACCAAGGCCAGACTTATTGCAGACACCAATACCTAACGCTGACATGATTCTTTACACTGATGGCTCAGCTAGCAGACCGTCCGATAATGTTCGCCTAGCTGGCTATGCGGTAGTAAATGACTGGGAGGTCATAGAAGCACGAGCCCTGCCTCCCGGAACCTCAGCACAAGCAGCAGAACTATATGCCCTTACTAGAGCTTGCATTATTGCTTCTGATAAAGTTGCCACAATTTACACAGATTCAAGATATGCTTTTTGGTGTTTGCTCATGATTTCGGACAGCTATGGAAAATGAGAGGTTTTGTTTCATCAACTGGCAAGCCATTGCAGCATCATGCATTGGTAAATGATTTGCTGGAAGCTATTTTGCGCCGTCACAGCTTGCGATTGTGAAATGCACTGCTCACACTCAGGTACTGATCCTGTTTCAAGGGGAAATGCAATGGCTGACTTTGCAGCCAAACAAGCAGCAATTTCCCCCTCTTCCATGGTACATCAATGTGCCTCCACGCAGCTTTCCAACCCAATTTCGTTGCCCTCCGTTTAATGATGTCGTGATGATGCAAAGTCACGCTGATGATAAGGAGCGTAGCCTTTGGTTGAGAAAAGGTTGTGCAATTGATGCGGAGTCTGGCTTGTGGCTCCACCCTGATGGTCGAACGGTTTGTCCCCGAGCTCTCCTACATGTGCTGGCACGTGTCGCACACGGACCAGCGCATGTCGGAAGAGGGGTGATAAATGATGTTGTTCGCTCACAATGGTTCGCACCGGGTATCACGCAGGTCTCCCAAACACTGTTGGAGAGGTGTTTGATATGCCAGCGGACCAGAAGACACAACAGCACTGTGAGACATGACCATTTGGAACCCCCATCAGGTCCATTTGTAAATATGCAAGTAGATTTTGTACATATGCCCAGTTGTCAAGGTTGTAAATATTTGTTGGTAATAACCGATCGATTTTCAAAATGGGTCGAATGCTTTCCAACTAGAAAGAAGATGCAAAAAACAGTTGTGAAATGTCTTTTGAAAGAAGTGATCCCAAGATTTGGGGTGCCACAGGGGATTGATAGCGACAGAGGGCCAGCTTTTGTGTCACAAGATCACTCAAGGTCTGTCAGCTATCTTAGGATTAAGTGGCAATTGCATGTCCCTTACCATCCACAGAGCTCTGGTCAAGTTGAAAGGATGAATGCAACAATCAAGGAACAGTTGACCAAAACAGTATTGCAGACAGGCCTGAAATGGCCTGACGCACTAACCCCTTGTGTTGTATTCTATTCGAAGTGCACCTAACACCACCACAGGTCTTAGTCCTCATGAAGTATTGATGGGAAGGCCAATGTCCACAGGGACAAGCCCCCCTTTAAACAGCACATAAAACTACCTTGCTGTGGACGGATGAATTCATGACTGACTATGTAAAGAAACTAACAGAGATTTTGAGAAATACCATTTGCAGGTATCGGAGAGGCTCCCAAAACCATCGGCGGAACCAATTCATCCCTTTAAAGAGGGTGATTTTGTAGTAATCAAATCTCTTGAAAAAGTTTCACTGTCTCCTAGGTGGAAGGGGCCGTATCAGGTGTTGCTGACAACAAGGACGGCTCTCAAAGTCGAAAGGAAGAGCAGGCCAATGGCAGGTAATCGGACGATTACTTGTCTTTTCTCTCCTGCTAAGTGATCTGGGCCAGGCTGCAAGCTCCAAAGATTCCAGACAAAGGAGAGCAGGAGGCTTCCCTGCTCACAACGTGACCAAAACCATGGCTCCTGGGTCTCAAAAGAGGGGCAGTTGGTTGCAGAATGATCCTGGAAAGGCAGTCCAGATGATGAACTCCCGAGAGTAAGAACGGAGCAGTACGTCCTGTGAGACTCGGCAGGAACGTAAGTCCACATGAAAATGAACGACAAAATGACTATGTTGCTCAAATGGAATCAGAAAATACTGAAGGCCGAGCATCTCTAGCTCTGCCCCGAGCAAAGCGAACTGTGAACTCTGTTGTTTTTGAGTGTCCCACTGACAGATGTGTTTCAGAGAAGTGCAGAGTCGCAGGCCTTCAGATCCGCTCTAGGGGCCGATGGTGGAGGACCACTTACGATAGGATGGGGGTGGACAAGGAGTTAAGTGAACCAGGACGGATGAAGGTGATATTCACACCCGTCTCACCGCCAGTCACACCTCTACAAGTACGGTGCTTCATTGAGCAGCAGCTCAAAGCCCTCCCCAACTGTAAAGTAGTTGCCGGTGCTACTTATCAAGAGGGGAAGGGGGAGCTACGAAGCTGTAATACTGCTGAAGAAGGTAAAAGGCACGAAGCTGATGACCTGATGGAAGATGTTTATTTTTCCTCTATACATACACTCAGGGGAGCTACAGGTAATGCGGAACCAATTGTGCCGGACTTAACCAAAAGTAATGTTCAACAATCTGGATATCCAAAGGTTAACTCAGCCCTTAGTCTTATGATTGATTATGCGCGTGATCGTAACCTCAGCAATTGCTGGCTGTGTCAAAATATGCCATCATCAATCCATTCACCAATGTTCAGGAGCCCAATCCCATTCACCAAAGCCGATTACAAAATGTTCCAGTGGAATGATTTGAGTTCGAGACTTAATGATGATGCAGATGATTGTTATACCCCTACCTATCCAACTAATTCAGCTAAATCTGAGAAATATGAAGATATTGCGCAATCTGTTGTAAAAACCATCAATGACCAGTATTTGCCAGCCGGATTTAATCACACAACTCTCCTGCGAGTAATTCATGTTCAAATGTATGTGAAACTCGGTTTTGAATATAGAGTTCAAATTAATCTTGTCCAAACGAATTGTTCCCGATCACAACACGACCAGCTGTGCGTTCCCCAACCATATGCTACCACTATTTCAGCTGAGGCCCTAGTCTATGTGCAACCATGGCTTGGCAGTATGTCAGTAGGGTTGGTTAAAATACAAGTGCGTAACTGTACAGAGCCTCAGCAAAATGAGCAGACACCCCAGAGAGATTGTTCAGTCTATTTGCCCCCAGTGTCAACACATGAGCTGCTAAATGTTTCATTGTGTTTCCGCGGAGCAGGAACAGGTAAAAGAGGATCTAGGGCAGAGTAGCTGTAACAAGGTAATAAACGTTACCCTAAAACAATCTCCACTGCCCGAGAGAGTATATCTAGTTTGCGGAGATAAAGCTTATCGTTGTGTGCCCTATAAAGAATCGCAAGGTGTCTGTTATTTGGCTTACTTGGTCCCTTTGATCAGAGAAGTGCATGCCTCTGAGATAGCCTCGTTGTATCCTCCACTGCACAGATATAGGAGGGAGTTAACACCCAACCAGCGAGTCATGAGCCTCCTTCTGCCCTGGTATGGTATATATATCTCACAACAGGAACTTGTATCCTTGTCCAAGGTTCTGGAAAGCCATCTGAATGCCTCTAGTAGAGCCATGTTGGCCGAGCATAGGGAGTTACAGGAGGTCAAAACAGTGGTTTTGCAGAACCGAATGGCTTTGGATCTCCTACTGGCGGCGCAAGGTGGTACCTGTAAATTGATAGGTACTGAGTGTTGTTCCTACATTTCTGATGCAACAGCTGAAGTTATGGATATGGCACATGATACTGCTATGGGCATTAAAGAATTGCATGCTAACCACGGGTTTAATTTTGGTGATTTTTCAGGTGCCCTTGGGTCATGGGGGTCAGGCCTGGTTAAGGCTGGGACAGCGCTGGTGGTCGCCGTTCTCCTCCTCATCCTCCTCTGCGCCTGTGTGAGTTCGCTGATTAAGCTGGTAATGAAAAAAACTGCAAACACCATCATTCAAGCACCTCAGGTGTGTACCACTGTTGACACAAATGTTAACAATAACATGAGAGTGAGATATTATGATTTTCAAGGCTTTGAGGAGTGGGTACAGCGTCTTGGGCTAGACGACCTCTCCCTGGAGGAGGATGACGAGGAGGAGGAGACATCCGGTCTGTAGGTAAAGGTGTCCATATGATGGACTCTGAAAGGTGGGTAGTGGAGGATGTGAGTTACCCGAGAATTTGACTTGGGTGATGCACATCACCTACTATCCAGGTGATTATGTACTATATGATTTTTTTCCTCCTTTTTAGGTTCATTGTTTTGATGATTCCTGATTTATTGTGTGTGCTAATTACAGAGAGTATTTGCAAGGTGTTATTTTACGTGAATTACAGAAATCATGTCATTAGTCAATTATCATGTTTAGCTAGAGATTATATCAATTGGTCCAGCTGATTTAATTAATCTTGATTTGTGAAAATATAATTCAGTGTAATAAAATGTAGCCGTAATAAAGGCTGAAGAAATATTGAGAAGACACGGTGGATGCCCTCCACTCTTCCTCAGTGGAAGAGATTCATGATGTTGGATTCCATACCACCATGTGCACGTGCTAGTAACCTCTCCATGGTGGTGGCCCTCTAGTGTGTGCTTACTAAGAGAGGGTTGAAGAACATCCACAACAAACGCAGTGGTGCTTTCCACTGTGTGAACGAATGAGATCTGGAAGGGAAGGATTCCATGCTGCCATGTGCACGTGCTAGTAACCTCTCCATGGTGGCGGCCCTCTACTATGCGCAAAGCATAATGGGTTGAAGACTCGTCGGTGTTTCAATTAAAGTATGGTCTGATTAAGAATTTTAATTAAGATTTAAGATTGTAATTGATGATTTGTGGGCAATAAGGTGAGAATTTTCTGCACTGTTTTATATTTATATGTGCCATCTCTTGTAGTGCAGCATTCCCTTTTGGGGTGAGAAGTGGCAAAACAAATAGGTTTTTCTCCATACCATCGAGGTTTGGCCTTAGGCCCCTCACTAGGTTAGAGGCGCTGGTGTAGGGTCCCTTTTGCCTTTTCTCATTTCATTTGGGAGATATAATTACTGTTGGTAAATGTGCATGACTCGGGATCTCTGTCGTGAGCTCTTGAGACACCTTGGTGTTTCGGGGGTTCTTAATCCCTCTGCCCTTGTTGGCTTGAAGGCAGAGATCAGGAGTCGTGTGTTAGAAGTGGTGCGAGTGGTACATAAGAGGGATTTCATGATTTTATTTTTATCTTATTTTATTTTAAAGGTTTTTCATGATTTTATTTTTATCAGAAATTTAAATGTTTTATTAATTCTATGTGATTCTATGATTTTGTTGCTTTAATTGTGATGTGAAATTATTGATATGATTGAATGTTGATTATAGACTAATGTTGAATGTGTGTTAAATTATGTTTGAATTATTGAAGTTGAATTATTACTTTGAAAATGTGATTGAAACCTGTCCTGTCCTTGTCCTGTTTATGCCTTTTCAATTCTGGGATACTCCTGGGTAGTCTTGCCAATTTAGTATCTCATTGTATGGGTAATTAGTGTTGATCTCATGATCAAAAAGAGGGGAAACTGTTAAGGAATTTTCCATCTTCTAGTGGTTATGCTAAGGCCTTCGAGCCATACCATTAAGGTTTTAACCTTTGACAAACTTACTGTCTCTCCTCTAGGACAGTGGATGCAGCTGTCTTCTCCTTTCAGATAAACAAGTGAACAACCTGATAGTGTTGCTAGGGCAGCTGGCGTCGAGGAGGTGTTTGTCTTGTCTATCTGACTGGAGAAGACGTAAACTGTAATCTGTTTTGGTTAACACTGACCCTGAGCTGTAGAGCCAGAGGTGCTGAGCACTAGTCTCAGCACTTGTGTATTCATAATTCCTGTGTTTGCATATTCAGACCAATAGGCTAACTTTATGTGTTGGGTCTGATCTTATTTGGGCATAGGTTCATCATGACTTTATCTGTGAATGCTTAAAGACTATCCCGGAGGACAGAAACGCCAGAATTGAAGGGAACATCAATGCCAACTGTGTACTGGTTATTCCTTCATTCTCCTTGGCCAAGTATTATTAAACCAATTTCAGTGTAAGACATATTGGACTCCTGAGTACTTCTTCCTTCGGATATATGGGTATTGGAATAAATCCATAACAACAGGTGTTACCAATGATGCTAATTAAGGTCTCATAAGCAGCACCCTGACTCTTTTTGACCTGATTGGTCCAGGACCTTAATCATTAACATTTGTAACACCTGTGTTTACGCTACAATTTCATGTTAAAATGGCTGCTGTGAAAAAGGTCTGTTTGAAGGCTGTAAAACACCAAAACACCATGCAGTGGTTTATCAGATTGAGAAGATTTTATTGCTCTGGAAAGTTATCATGACAGGAATCATTTTATCTTTTTTTTTTTTTACAACGGTGGGGTAAATTGTTGGAATACAACATTCAAGTGATAAAGTAATGGTAACCCTGTGTTGACATTCCCACTGAAATGAATGAGGAGGTTTCCATTTCATGCGTTTCCGTCTGTCATGTTACCGCCTTGTCCTAGAACAACGCGCTTAGACCCCAACGTCTCCATTTGGAGCTGTTCGACTGGTTAGCAGTTTCTTTGGGCAAGAACACTTGTGTAGCTCTGCAAATGTGCATTCATGGCCAGTTAATTATTGCTGGGAAAAAAAGACATAAAAAGGTACAATGTTCACGTATGGCTTTAAGCTGACAGATCAAGTGTCCTGAATTCTGCATCTGCAGTCAGTGGAGGCGATGCCGCTTAGCCGCATCAACCTCAGACTAGGTGACAGCTCCTCAAGTTGAGCGATAAGTGTCGGGGCGTGACCAAACACAGGGGATGAGGACAGCCTACTGATACACTTCTCGTCTCAAGGCAAAAAAAAAAAAAAGCTGAAAATTCAACTTATTCACTTCAACAGTGAAACTTTTCATTTCAGCTTTTAAGCAGTTTGCATAATTCTAATTTATTAATGTAAATATCTAGGATGTAGCAGTCAGGGTGGAGCAATAGGCGCTGCTGAAGTTAAAGAAAATAAGGATATGGTGTAATGTTCGGGGTGAAGCCCTGCTTGGCTTTGCTATAGTGAAGTGGTTAGTAATGCAGGCTGGAGACCAATGTGGATGTGACAAATTGAGCCTGCTTTGAATTCCCTTAAACCATCAGCATCTCAGACTCAGAGGAAATAGGCCTGTCACACTCGCCTGATAGATTAAAATGGTCTCTATATACATATATGTATTTACTGAGATACACTTGCCTTCCAATTTGATAGCTGTCAGACAGCAACGCAGCAGCTGTGTGTGCGTGGAGGAAGCATGCTTGACACGCAGGAGCTTAACACACGGCACTTTGATTTACTGTTTCTCTCTCTCTGTCTCCTCTCTCTCTCTCTCTCTCTCCTACACCACACACACACACACACACACACACACACACACACACACACACACACACACACACACACCTGACAGGCTGCTCATACATTTATAGATGAAAGAAAGGTTTGGGGGAACCGGCTGGCCTGAGGACAACATTATTGCTTGTAGATGGAAGGTATAGACGAATGCTGCACTGCTGGTGGAGTGGTGAGAAATGGTGCGCGGACGTCAGAATGATACAGGGGAACAGAAGATACAGAAGGAATGACTAAGCGGAAGAATGCAAAAATGGAGAGATCAAGTGATTTGGAGGGAGGACAGCACTAGTGGAGTAAGGGGAAATGATGTTGGAGTGAGAAGAAGAAAGATAGATGGGATGAAAAAGAGATGCGGAAAGATTCTGAAGAGACCATCTGCACTCTTAACACCACGCACGCTGAAAAGAGAATAAATCAGAGGTCCCACACTGTTTAAGTGGAGGACATGCAGGACTGAGAGTCTGCAGGGTTTTTTTTCCAAAAGACCAGCTCATTTCACTAAAAAGTTATCCTTTGCAGTTGATTTTAATGATTAAATGATAAACTAGAAGTTAGCACTTGGAGTGGAGTGAAGCTCTCCACCAGGCAACCTGAAAAGAATGTTTGGAAAATAATTAACAACATAACATTTTGATTTGTAACTTTAATTTAATTACACCAAAGTAGTTACTCTCCAGCGCTGAATGTTTTTCATAATTAGAGTATGAATTCTTGAGTTACAGCCAAAAGAATCTAATCAGTTCATCCATCCAAGTAGATGTTTGTATACCAAATTTGAAGAAATTCCCTCCAAGTGTTCCTGACATAAATGCATTCACAAGAGTAGGATGGACATGAGGTTACAATGACCTTTAGCTTTAACTATCACAATCTGAGCATTTCATCCTTGATTCCAAGTGGTCATTTTTTGTCAAGTTTGAAGAGATTCCCTCTTCAATACATTCACAAGAGTGGGATGACCTGAAATCATAATGCTAGTGGCCGCAGCTGTCAGCTGTGTGGAGCCATAAATAAAGGTTTATCAAGGTTTTTCAAAAATTGTGAATCACAGAGGTCCCTCAGCATACAGTCATGAATGTGCACAAAAGATTAGGCTGATCACTCCAGTAGTATGCAATTAGCTGTGGACAAGCTCCATGTTAATTGGTTACCTACACGTGCATGCACGCACAGACACGAGTGGTCGCACTATCCACACCAGCTGGGATAAAAATAGTGCAATCAGTTCATGTTAAGGGTCTGAAAGGGGTAAACGTCTGCAGGTGTTCCCATAAAGCAGATGATACACATATTTTACTGATTTGCAACCTCAAAGGAGGAACTTCTCTCTAAAATCAGCCATTTTCTAGGGAAATCTGCAGACTCTCAGCCCTCCAGGAATACCAAGCATAATGATTTTGTCAAAAAAGACTGGTCGAGTTTGCCCCTGTTTTTATTACTTTCTCCAAAGTAGGGCGACCCACCTGGAATGTGGTATAAATCACATATGGCTGCTGTGTGAGGCAAGCAAATTAAGGTACAAGTTGTCCAGAGGGGGATGCAGCTTATTTACAGGGAAGACTCCTTAATGTTTTGCATGCTCAGTAAATATAAGGCTACATGAGAAATTGCAAATGAAAGAGTTAAAATGTGGTAAGAGGTGGTGTGGTGAAAGTAGGTAAAAAAAGATTCTTGGGAAGGAGGAGGGAATGAGAGGCTGGTGAAGGAAAACCAATGAATGAAAGGGAGCCAACATGAGAGATCACAAGTGCAACAAAGAGAACAAAATCAATATCTAATTTTGTAGGCAAACATCCCCACAAATAGTGCTGAACCTCGAGAGGTGATTTGTGGGTTTATTCATTCTGCATTCGAGAGAAAACGTGATTATTTTGCCCTGTGCTTTACAATCTTCCCTGAGATGAAAACCACATGATGGATTAATTTTTACCTTCCCTTCCTTGATGCCTCTCTGACTGCTCTCCTCTAGCCTCTGCTGTTAGTTGATTAAAATCTGTTGGTAAGAAGTGTCAATCAGAGAAAAGGTATAATGAAACTAATCATTGTTCCATTACCAGTCTGTACCCACTGACAACATGTAATTGTGACTAATATTGTGGAGGAAGGGATGAATAGTGGATGAATTTGGCTGTACTTGATGGACGAACAGAAAAATCAAGACGTTTTATTATATTAATGCAAAACATCTTGTAATCTTACCATAAACACTGGTGATCAACTGGCAACATTGTCCATGATGACAAACCTGAAAAACGAGGGATAGCAATGGTTGAAAATTTTTGGTTTTCTCATAGTACAGCATTTTGTTACACTGATCATCCCTTGATGCAAGAACATACTGTGTAACATGGGTGTGTCAATGGACTGATGGCTGTAAGAAGGAATGGAAGAAAGATCATAAATACACAGAATTATTTTTTGTTTTTGTTTTGTTTTATTAAGGTTGTACCCATGTCCGAATTTTGTCAGTCAAATCAGATTTGGCCATTCAATACAAATATTTGTCTATTTGTTATTTTCGTTTTTTCTCATAGCAACACTTCATTTAACTGTCAGATTTTTCAACAGGGCTCAGCAGGATGTTCAGGGTGACAGTGATGTTCACATAAAATAGTAATCAGCCAATAAGCCAAATTAGCCCTCTGAGCTAATATGTGCTAATTATGCTAATGACAGATCAGAAATGTGCAATACCATTTTTTTTTTTTACCAACTCTATATCAAACAAAAGCGACTATAGAAAAGAGACTATATTGTATTAAGTTGCTGTGAGCTGTAAATTGACCACTTCTAAGCAGAAGGCAGAAGATGATTTTACTTTAGAGTCTTTTCCTCACTCGCTACTATGTATCCATGGTGTCTACAGTTGTCCGTGTACACGTCCGTTTTGGGAGTATATTCAGGGCTTAAGACTTACCCTGGGTCTGGGTCCACAGCTGCAGAGTAGACAGAACAATTTGACTAAGTGGAATGATTTCATCCCAGAGAAAAAGCGAGGAGTGCTAACTCTGATGGTAGCCACTCCAACTGATGATTTGGATCTTCCGCTTTTAGTGTGTTTTAGTGTTTTTAGAAATGTATTGATGGATGGATGAATAAGTAAGAAAACAGTGTGACTGAGGTACATTATCATTTGAATTCATTTGAAGTTGTGCGTCTTGTAACCTGAAAACATACCGTAAGTCCAAAGCTCACTCCTCTTTTAGCTCTGTTTTGGTCTACATTATCTCCTCAGTCAAATGCAAGGCTCTTTAACACTCACTCTGTATTTTCACCAGCTAGTCACTAACTTTGTCTGGTTGCCTTTTGTCGCTGGTTAAGCAGTCTACAGCTTTACAGCTGAAAGCAGCTGCCTGCCGCTGCTGGAAAAGAGGTCAATGAGAGCGGTGAGAGGAAAACAGTGAAGTCGCCCTCCACAAATCCCCAACAATAAGCTGAAAGATGCTAAAATGCTTCATAGAGCTGAGGGGACCTGGACACTCAAGTAATACACAAGTCATTTTTTGCCTTCCCTGTGCTGTGCCAAAATAGGTCAAGTGTTGTTTGATGGATGAATGAACAAATCAGTGACATTCACAAAAATCCAAGCTATAAATAAAAGTTTGCATTGTCATTACAGCCATTGATAAGAATGTAAAAATGCTGAACCACTGTTGTGATTTTGAATCTAACTCTTAGTAGGCCTATATCCAGAAAAAGAGTATTAAAACTGGACAGTACAGTTGTGTTACCATCAGTACAGGGTCCTGTAGCAGTTACATGTCTAAAGAATCATTTTCTGGTACTTTATTGACCTCTTTATGTTACAAAATAAGTTACAGAAGCAAAGCTGATTCTGCTGCTGCTTCTTGGATCCCTGAATAAGTGTGTTTGCCGAATACTTAAGATGTTAAAATGTAAATCTTATCCCTCTGGAATCTGTCAAGCCAAAGGGTAAAAGAGAGTAAAATAACAATGAGGTTCTCAGTCAAATATTAATCAGTCTCGGATATATCTGAGGTCATGGATTCTGCCCCATGTGTGAACTGGCTTTGAAAACCAGGTCAGGGTAACGCACAAACACACGTGCGCGCACACACACACACACACACACACACACACCATATGCTCACTCACAAACTTTGAAATTCATGTGAGTATTTACACGTTTTAAGCCAACATTTCTATATGCATGAATGAATTAAGTGAAGTAACATGCACAAATACACAGAGATACTGTCACTCAACCAGGCACTCACCCAAACACACAATACCAAAAACATATTATCTCTTCTCACCAGCACGCACACAAATATTTTTCAGCATGTACTCACAGGGTCCATCGATCCGGCAGCCTCCTGTCATGGTCAAGGCTCATCTCTGTTTTGGGGGGCTCAGAGGACAGTCCGCCCACCCGTCAAGTGCAATAGCTTGATCCGAGAACCTTGACTGCAGATCTTGTACGTTCCTGTGAGTGACTTTGGGCAAAAGTGTCTGCCAAATGAATGTTTCAGAAGTTTCAGAAGAGTCAGTTGGGTACACATACTGTAGATAAACGGAAATTGTGTTTATAGACATTATTAGCTTTGAGCCTTCAACTGATAAGAAATAATAGGCTAATTAAAGAAACGCTGGCAGTGAGCACTCCTAAATGTCACTGAATATATCAGAGGTTTACACTTGTATCATCAACATTATGTTTGCAGAGAGGAGGTTATCCTGCGCACTGCACACAAACACACACAGAGTCAATCAGAGCACTTAGCTGTGAAATGAGTTGATCTCAGTGTGAATGAAGCAAGCAGCCGCAGCAGAGAGCAGACACTGACTATCGCTTTGATTTCCTCTGCTGCATGTCACATGGAAAACACAAGCTCTGTCAGCTGCAGCTACCTGCCTGTGTGTGTGTGTGTGTGTGTGGGTGTGTGTGTGTGTGTGTGTGTGTGTGTGTGTGTGTGTGCGCATGTGTGCGTGTGTGTTTTCCCCAGCTGTCTTCTGCCCTCTGCTGATTGCAACACACATCTCTGGTCCTAAATAGTGAGATGACTGACAGCAGAGTCTGTGCTGGAGAAGTTGATGCAATAAAGAAGACGTGTGAAAACATTTTTAGATGATTAACCCTGGAACTACAACACTCGTGGGTGTTTCTGTGCATTTACACAATGACTAACACATTCTGAAAGTCACTGAAGTCCCTTTGGAGCTAAGCAAAAAGGACAGTGAAGCTGAGGAGAGGACAAATTTCAAGACCAAACAGAATAGCCAAAGAAAAATGAATCAATTTATCTTCATCAGTTTTTTACTCTCACCTTTTGGGCTTCTTCTCATGCCATATTTGTGTTATTTGCAAAGGTCAAAACCTAATTTCTTAGTCTTCCCCCTTTTCCTCATAAAAGGGATAGAGGGCTTCCTATCATGCCTTGAAAATACTTTAAAAATGTATAGAAAACCTGACTTAGAATAAAAATTTCTTCCATACTATGAAGTATGCATGTGACTTACTGTACAAACCATCTGAAATGACATAGAAACAGCATAGCAGCATAAAAGCTCAGATACAGCACAGAAAACCAAAAATAGCAGCAAAAAAATCACCAGCTTGTTCTGACTCTTCTCACCCAAGTCCAGATGCTGGGATAGTATGAGCTTTTGTTTAGCAAAAAATTGAAGTCCGCCTCCAGTCATGTTTTAAACAATATAAAATAGTCTGTAAGAAGTAATAAATTGTTTCTGATATGTTTTGTTTGCAAAATAGGTTCAAATACCTTGTTAAAATGACTTACATATAGCTGACAATGCAAAGAGTTCCTGCCCTCTCCACACACCCCAACCCCCATCACTACCTCTAAGTAGCCTCACCAGAGGCATGTTCAGTCTGAAACCGTTATGCACCACTTTGCTACGGTTTCCGGACTGAATGGCAACGTAACGATGTGCAACTGGCTTTGAAATATGTTTTATCTTGTTTGGTGTGTGTGCCACAGGTGTGACCCAGTCAGCAGCAACGTGTATGTAAACACTGTGTATTTAATGCAGCACTAGCTACACTAACTAGCTACATCCAGCTTCTCCTGTGGCCTGGGTATCGCCAAACCCCTCTAGTAACAGGACTGGTTCCTCTGCACAGCTCCAAGCCCCACTAGCGACGCTTCAGAAGCATTTTAGCAGTGAAACGTTTTGCCTGCCTGATTATGTTTACTTGCTCAGATTTTGTTGATTAGGTCCTCTTTCCTTGCTCTTTATGCTTCTACCATGGATAAGCAGGCTACATGGTTAAAGAGTTTCTTTTCTGTCTGTCTTTATGATCTATGAGTCTGTATGGAGTCTTCTATTTTGAAAATTAACCAGATTCTCCCTGCCTTTTCTGTTTGACTACCTGCCCGTTCAATCTGCTCTGTGCTAATTGATATGGCATCCATCAAAAATAGACTCAGCGCGTATTTGAAAGTGGAGCGGGGTGGAGAGCCGCTTCTGGGACCCACCAAGGCATTGCTGGTGGAATCACGAGCATTGTGCAGAACGGCTGCGATCAGCTCCGCCTGACATGGCACGGCCGTAACACGACGCAGCTGCGCCTGGTGGAATTAAGCCATAAGACAACAAATCCTTGTGGCTTGGATTGTTATGTCAATTAATATGGCAAACACACACACAGACACAAGCTAAAAAACAAATTTCACAGCTTAACTGTATATTTGAGCCTGATGAACCAGAGCAGCTTCACCAAGCTCAACAAGAAATCAAATGAGAAGTTTTGACTGAATGCTGACAGAGTGTAATACAGCTGAGCGGTAGAGTTTAAGCCTCACATAAACACAACTGATTCAACAATGTCAGGAAGGGTAAAACAAGGTCTGTACTTCTCTCTGTGTGTACCTCATGGTGGCAGACAGAGAGAAATGTTACTTTAACGATGTCAGTGAGCTACAGGTGCTCCCACAGCTACAGCGGTGACAGTAAAACCTGCACGAGTAACTATATAATGTTTATCGCTGTCATCTCATGTGTGATTTGGGAGAAACTCGCCTGTCGACTTTGCACCATACTGAACTCTGGGACATTAAAAACAAATTAGAGTGAATTCAAGCTCACCCATGGTGACCTCTTGTGACAACTGGGTTTAGACAAAATTACAACTGCAGTTTGAACTTCTGAAAACACAGCAAAGAGACTTAAGAGACCACATAGTTTTGCTCGGTCATGAACTAAACATTCCCATGTTGTTTTCTGCCAAGCTTATTACCAGACGAGAACACTGATATTCTTTATTATTATTATTCTTCTGCAAAGCCCTGGGTTACCTTCGATGGCAACATTAAGGTCAAGTCCAATGATCTTTAATCTTGCTTTCTACAATCTGTGCCATCTACAGCATGGGTAAGTAACCATTACCTATAATAAAAGCACAAATGTGAGTTGTACCTCTGTCATGGAAAAATATGGTCTTCTGTATGAAACTCATTAAGTGCGCTGCTTCCTGCATTGGTGCTCAACTTTTACATTGGGCATATAAATCGTGAGGTACATAAATGTCTAGTATGGATGTAATGTTTATGTAATTCTGCTGGGATGAATGAACACCATAATCACTTCTGTGCAAGTCACATTCTACTAATCTGCCCAACAGCCCACCATTTTAACGAGAAGGGCATTTGGAGACTGCAGACCACCACCAATGCCAAATGCGCTAATTGCCTTGTTAACTCATCGTACAACACTGTTCATTAAAACTCAACAGAAACAAACTCTAACAATCACCAACTGTGGTTTGGTTCACAAAAAAAAACTTATTTCATATTAGATATGAAAATATTCTGGCTCTACATGGTGTTATTCCCCACTGCCTCCCTGCTGTTGCTGCCCACGCTCTCACTTGTTCTTCAGTTCAGCTGGTGTGTACTATGCTACTGGGTTAGCTTGTTAAATATTACAGTGTCGACAAAAGTGGCAAATAATTTGTGTATTTGCCCTGTGATTCATATCTGCTCCAAAATTTAATGGGTTCTTCCTTCACCCATACTACAACCTCCCACTAAGTTTCATGAAAATTTGGCCAGTAGTTTTTGCCATAATCCTGCAGACAGACAAACAAACAAACTAACCCGAAAACATAACCTCCTTGGCAGAGGTAACAATACAATGACAGGGAAACGCTGTGCTTTGGCAGCACAGCCCTTAACTTGAGGAATTAGTCCACCAACTTTGATGGAACAAGATCATGACATTTGTATTTGGAGAGAAATTTTGGGACAAACTTGAGTCAAAACAACCATCAGCATATAAACTCTCTGTCCAACCCTGAGCAAGAACAAGAGCAGAAACTCAGCAGCTTGATCGTGTTAGCATTTCTGGTTGTTTTTGTAAAATTCTTACACAGTGTGGAAAGATTGGCAGCCATTAGTTCAATAACAACCAGCTTGCTGTCCAGAGATGACAACACAAAACACATTTCACATTTTCCGCAGTCCCTAATTCACACTGCCATTATTTGCTATGCTGTTCTATTGCATATCTCATTCCTGCCTAATGCATTATTCTGTTCTGTTTTATTGCTTTAACTTTGGTGTCCAAACTGTCAGTCTTGCTCAAATTGAACATGCAGGCACTTAAAGCCATCGTCTTCTGCAGTGTAGATTAGACATATTAGACTTGATGTCATTAGGCAAACAGCAGGTCTGTTTTCCAGTCGTCTGTCAGAGCTTTGTGACTGAGCTGTCAAGCTCTAAGACAAATGACTATGAAAATGATGAGAGAAAAACAAAAAAAAAAGTTTTGCTCCAGATCCCTGCATTCATAAGCAACCAGGTAGGTGATAGATGGGCCTGTTTGCTCCCTTGGAGAAAAGGATGAAGGGGGAAGAGGGATGGAGGAAAAAAACAAAGAGGGGATACAAGAGAGAGATAATGAGACAGAAGGAGCAAGGAGGGAGAATGGAAAAGATGTAAAATCAAAGATGGAGAAAGATGGAAAGAGGCTTGATGGTGAGATTGGAAAAGAGGAAGGAAGTCAATAAAGGACAGAAATGTTAGTGAAAATGTGATGGAGCATAATAAAAGAGTAAAAAGAGACAGGACTGAGGAAGGACGAGTGAAGACAAGCAACACTGAGATGAAAATGGTTCTCACAAACGGGGCAAAGGAGGGTGAGCTCAGGCATGGTGACAGATGCTTTAGTTTTATTTCAAGGGAAACTTAAAAATGATGTTTGAAGCTATCTGTCTGCTGTGGGCAGCTCTGCTATTCACCTTCTAGTGTGTGTGTGTATGTGTGGTCACTCTATTAGTATCTCCAACAACCCTGGAGGGGATCATGCAGCCGTTTGTGCGTCTGTGTGTGACCAGTGGACCTGGAGCATGTCCACAGCTGATCAAGTCAAAGCGAGTCAAGCCAAGCTGCACAACTGTATGAATGGAAAAGGAGCAAGTTGTAGTAGTTACCAACAGTGGCAACAAACCTTAATTGCCTTTACCGAGAAGGGTGAGAAATCATTGTCCACCCAAGTGTCTCTCACTGACAATCATAGCTGTAGTTGATAAATACCTGTGACCACTGCAGAGTCATTTGACCTGGGACTGATTGTACCCTTTCCTAATAAAGACAAAAGCCAGATGTTAGTGGCTGTTTTTTTTGTTGTTGTTTTTTTTTTGTCCAGTGTAAAAGGGGCTCTTGTTTGTCTGTCTGCCATGTGGTTCCAGGCAGGTAACATATTTGACATTACAAGTTTCCACATTGCACACAGTCATTCGATAAATTCAAACACAAATATTGATCAGTTCAGCTTAAGGGTGTAATTGAAAATGTGAAAATCCCACAATCACCCTTGTAAAATACAAAATCAACTTGTTTTCCACGTTTTGGGTCAAAATGTCACATCTTGATGGCAATTTCAGAACCTGTGTTCTCAGCAAAGGTTTATCCTGTTGCCCAAATGAAATTTCTCTGGCACCAAACATTGAAAAAAAAAACATTTGTTATGAAGAGTAAACCCAAATGCAAGATTGGTCTGAAGTTTGAATTCATAGTTTGAGAGTTTATGATAAAAAAGTTAATCCTATCCTTAAAGGAGCAATATGTAACAACTGCATGTCCAAAATGAGTACAGTACTACACACCAAATAGTGAGTTAGAGCTATAGATGGTATGTTAAATAGGTTGAAATCTGATGGTTGAAACAAGCTGTTGACAACAAGTCCTATACTGTAAGTTGATCAGCTGTTTCGTTACCTCAGAATGAGCCGCTTCTATCTAGAGAGGGCACCGGTCCTCATCCACAGAGTTTGCAATGCTGCACCGCCCAGAATGGACAAACCAAAAACTGGCTCCGGAGAGGGCCTTTTGCATTTTTCACAAGTTTTACGGCCACTGTAGGTTCTCTTACATGCTTGGGAGGGGAGCTTGAGGGGAGGGAAATTCAGTTGCTTGCAATCTGCAACCTTACCACTAGATGCCGCTAAATCCTACACACTACTCCTTTAACTAGCCAAACAGAAACTAGGATAATCAAAGATGACCTTTTTCAAAATTTGGCGTTGAATTTCTTTTAGTAAGGCCATAGAAAAAAAAATGCATAAATGACTTATGTTCTTCCCACAAAAATAGAAGCACAACACACACACACACACACACACACACACACACACAAAGGCAGTGCAGCCTCTCTGGTGAATGATTCTTATGATTCTGTGCAGGATATTGAGCCCTACGGGTACCACCATGGTCTAATCATAGACAGCTAGATTTGTTCTGCTACCTGTGTGAATCACACAGCACATAAACAAAAAATCCTCACAATGAAGGCAACAAAATAAGTACCTATAATGCTGTAGTAGGAGACATACATAAGTGACCTAACAGAAAATAAAAAAATAATATATAATAATAAAAAATATTAACACTGAATGAGATAGCTATGTGATCTGTAGGGATGCCACCAACTAAAGATTTTGCTAGTTGACTTGTAGTCGTTAGTTAAAGCCAGTAGTCACATATTTATGATTTGATATATGATTTATTTATTTAAATACGTATTTTTTTGGGCACAAAGTGAGCTGCCTGTTAAATGCTAACAGTAAAAGTTGTAATGATTCTGAACACATCTGAACAACCAGCAAGACTGAACATTTTGTCAATTTATTAAAACACAGTACAACCTCACACGGTCTTGTGAATGATGCTAAATTAATTTGTTAAGTTACAAATTCGGTCCTCAACATCTTCACACTTCCTGAACCTGCTGTGTCTCCATCATCCCCAGAGAGCTGCATATCACCTTAGTAACATTACTGTATTCAAAACCGGCTCCATCGGTCTTTGAGGCTGTGTCCCAGGCTAATACTGTAGGTCCACTATCTGAGCTAACTAGTTAATGGCAGCCACAGTACAGTTAGCAACAGGACACTGGTGACTACAAGAGAAAAGGTCCATGTTGCAACAAGCCACAAAGCCAAACAGCAAGGCACAGCTCCAAATTTGAATTTGAGTTTTTTTTCCCTGCGACTAATGGATAAATAAAACTACAATACAAAGAATCTTCTGACCAATAATTTTGTTGACTATTAGGGGGCAGCCACAGTAATCTGAATGGGTTGCTAGAACTGCCCAACCCACTGAGAATCATGACATAACTCATCACTCATTAGTAAATTAGAAGAAAAAACATCACAATGTAGTGAGTTGACTACAGTAGGATAGTCTAAATTAAACATTTGGCAATGACATCATGTAACCTAGAACTTAAAAACATTTTGATACCAACAAACAGAACTGGACACTTTAAACAGTGCTAACCAAGGTATATAATTCAGGTACTTACAAGAGACAAGTGTATCTCAAATTAATGAAGACGGAGCTTTAGGGTTACAAAAATAGTTAATATGATGTCGGCACTCATGATAATCAGAACAAGGACAAGAATGTAGGGCTATTCTATAAAGTCGTATACGCCAGCCTAGTTTCACTGCATTTAATTTGGCTTTGACTAGACACACTTTCCAGGAAGAGACACTCGTGCACGTACTGTTTTCTTTTTTCTTAATTCCTTCTCCTTACCACTTGTATTGTCTTTTCTTTAACTTGTCTTTCTCATTGACCTGGTTGCTCCACCTTGTTGGCAGATGGAAATGATGAGCGCTCTGGAGCCATTTTGCTGCTCTGTCACCTTGTTCATTACAGCATGATAATGACAAGATGTCATACTGTACGCTTAACACACTAACAGATATACACACACATTTACATTTACATTTATATACATTACATACATCTTTAACTTGCCTCTAGTTTCAAGGCGGTATGTGCTGGTGAAAAGACCAGCAGCAGCAATGGATATCATGATATCAATTTTATCTGTAGAACTGTGATTCACTAATGCCTCCAGACAAAAATCTGGGGAGAAAACTCCCTCCATCATCATAAAATATAAAGAAATGTTTCCACTAGTGTCTTGTGTCTTTAAGTGGATTATTGAATCCAATTCTGTGTGCATAAAAATAACCATGCCAACCAAACTGTGTAACTAACAGGCTCAGGCTCTCTTTGTTAGTCTCATAATCTCTTATCATCATCTGTTATTTGCAGTTAACTGATACGAAACTTAAACATCAGGGAATCAAGGGATTCTTATCTCAGAGGAGAGTGAAGTGAAAAGTTGTGTGTCGTCAGCATAGCTATGGTTTCTCATATTGTGGTTGCTGATGATGTAGCCAGAGAGAAGCATGTAGAGACATGAGATGAACCCCCACAGAGCTTGTCAGTCTGGTTCATTAGCTAGCTAAATTGTCCACCAGCCACTGGTTTACCTTATTTCTCTGCCATGTCGTGCTGGGCAAGAAGCAGTGGGTTACAGAAGGTTTGTCATGGCTCTTTTGCTGGAAATGGCTGCCTGTGGGATGTTGATGACAGACAGTGGTGAAAGGTAGTTACGACACACACACACAGATACTGTAGGTAGATAAGTAGCAAGTACAAACACACACACACACGCCATTAGGCGTAAATACATTTTACCAACAATGTGTTGAATTTTGCAGTGGAATGAGTTACTTCAGCTATTGTATATGGAAAGTAGAGAGGTCAATGAGAAAACTATCAGAACCGTGACGATCAAAGTGCAAAAAAATCATCAGTGCCTGAAAGCAGAGCAGCAGTCTGTTTCCCTGGGGAGCAGAAAATACTGCTGACTTAACAATAGGCAATTTTTGGTGCAATAATCTCACAAGTGCATGGCTAGATATGATAACATAATAAAGCCACAGACAACAGCTGCAATAATTGACAGAAAAACATCAACATGGCAAGCTACACACAGCCTGCACAAACCCAGTAAATGATGACTTTATTGCACAGCAAACAACCTGAATGTCACTCATTGTTATTTCAGCCAAAATCACCGTAATATTCTCTTTTCATTCATAATGAGTGGCACACGCAGCAGCTCTCTCTCTATGGGCCCCATTGCAGCTGCACTGCCTGCACTGTCTATATTTACAGCACAACACGTTTTTCTCCCAACTCATCAGTTACTGCCAATTCGTCACCACCTCTCCACATGTGATGCTAGAGGGTACCCTTCAGCGGCTGTAGCTGATGTGACCAGAAAGCCATTTTTAACATGCGATTAACACCGTGAAATGGCCTTTTAACACTGATTATCTCAGTTGCAGTTTGGTCAGGTTTAGGCACAAAAACTAGCAACAAGCGACTTGCGACACATTACGCATGTAACATTGTGTGCCTTTCAACTTGTAATAAGATTTTGATTTCACATGGGTTTCAAATCTGATTTCCTAGGTGAAAGTCCTGAGCTTGTTTGAGCCATCCATCCACCCCACTTCCTCCATGTGTGGATTTGCTCCCTCTTTATACTACGTCAGCAGCCCAGGGCGTCTTGTACAGCCAAGGATGGGTTTACGTTGAAGCCACTTAACAAGCCTGGTGTGTCAGTTTCAGCTGCAAACAGGTACCATCTGCATCTGTGTGAGGGGCGGTAATGAATTGGGGAGTGAGACTGATATTTACACCCCTGATGACAGGGGCAGGAATCATCAAGATCTCACATGCTCATACTATGTGCGGTCAAAAAAACTGATTTAAAAACAATGAGCAAAAAGCTGCATTGAGCAGCAGAGTTGGGCAGTAATTATCAGTGGATTTGGCAACTACCAATTCTGACATTATACAGATGTTAGAGTCAGTGTCAACAATATTGCTTCACAGAACTTCACTTTGAAGTTATGCAAAGCTGCCAAATTTCTCACTTGAATATATCTTCAAGTATATGAATTCTGAATGTCTTATCCTCATATTGTCTTATCCTGTTGACATTTGACAGCATAGTTTCAGGCAAATCCTGTTCTGGCAATGCTTTTGTTTTTTTCCTGCCAGGGAAGTTTGGCTGTGCACAAAGGAATCCAACAGTGGGTTATGTAACGGACGGGTCACAAGAATGTTAATTAGTCACCATATTTAAAAAAAAAAAATCACATTATGCTGATTAGCCATATGTTAAATAACTTTATGCTAATCCTTTTAAAGCACACTGTCTTAACCCAGACCCCGGATCAACTGAGAGTATGTCAGTGTGTGTTGGATGTTCTGGTCTCTCAGCTGTGTGAATACTAACACACTTAGCCTCCACAAGTGTGTGTCTATGTGTTTGTGCAAATGTAATGCTACTGTAACAACTGCTCCAGAGTCGGTCGCCCTGCGTTAAACCTGTGTCTGCCCAGTAAATCTACAGCCCATGAACCGAGCCAAGATCAGCCTAATCCTAATCCTCAAATCTTATCTTATTTTGTGTGTGTGTGTGAGGCAGAGAAGGAGAGACACAGAGAGACAACAAGGCCTCCCAACATGCTCCTGATGCTCTAATCTCACAGCATGAAAAGAACAACATACATTTTTCTTCACCTGCAGCATCAGAGAGAGAGTACATCACTTAATCCTCATCTTAATCCTGTTCAACAGAATTGAGCTGTAGGGAAAACTATGATACATACGGACATTTTTTTTTTCATTTTACAGGAAATAGAACTGGTTTACAACCTAATATGACCTAAGATGATATAGTTGCTTATAGATGCTGTTGTTGCAGCATGGCTACATGGAAAAGTCTGGAAGAAGTTAAAAGGAGCAATATGTAAATCTCTTAAAAATGAGCACTGCAGTCCAAACAGCAAGGTGGAGCCATAGACTGTATATTCAGGTACAGTCCCTATTTAATGTACATCTATAGTTGAAGCAAGGTGTTTCTCCCCTCCCCTCCTTCCCAGAATCAAGCAGGTTGCAGGGACACTGAACCCACAGAGCGTAAGACAAGCTCAACATTATATTATGTTGACAATGACATGTGACTACTCAGCTCAACTACTTTGTAAGATGATCAGACATTTATAATTCTGTCACTTGTTATCAGAGAAGGCATCAGCATGTTTTCTTCATCTCTGATGAAATATCATAGGCATTTTATGATTTAGTATAGTAAATATATTACATATTTCTCCTTTAACTGGTTTTACTAATCTGTTCATTTCCTGCAGTCAACAACTGGCTGAGTCTATAAAACCCCTAAGACGCTGATTCAGTGATTTTCTTTATGGCTGATATTTATGGTTGTTTTGATTAATTAAAGCAATGGTTTATCATAAACTGCATCACGGTGTCTGCTCAATTTATGGCTTTAACAAGCAGATATAAGGCCACTAAAGCAGAGAAGCTGTTTTAAAAAATGGCTTCACCTGGCACATCTAGTGCATTATTTTGTGAAGTGGAAATGCTACAAAACCCTGGAATAGTCTGTAGAAAAGTTGACATACAGAGCTCAGCCCTCGTCTGTCTCACGGCTATTTCCTCTCCATCAAAACTATGAGGCAATAATGTGGAGGGGGAAAATGAATATTTCACAGCTTATCTATCCGCAATATATCGAGATTAAATTTTGTTCCCTGCACCCCTACAGACATGACTGCTGGATCTGAAGTAGCAGCAACTTAAGTCCCAGAGAATAACAATCCAAAACCAGAAATAAAGATATTTGTATAGAAGAATAAAAGCAATAGGAATGATAGAACTGTTGTTCTGTTGTCTTGCATATATATTTGTGTACTTTGTATTAATTATATCTGTGATATTTAAACAATCCATCTGTCAGCAGGAAAATAAAAGCCTCATGTCTACGACACTGGTCTCTCAGCCAGGTCACAGCAAGGACTTACTGAGGCTATCCAGGTGCTAGCTTGTTGTTGCGCCAGTTTTTCTGGGTAGGGTTAGTGATAAGGTTGGGGCACGGTTAAGGAAAAGAGAAACAGATTTTAACACAACACCAGGAACAAGAACGTGAGCTGCTGTGGCTGAGTCACTCTTCTGTCTGTACAAAATGTCAAGGCAATTCATCCAATAGTTATTGAGAAATTTCAGTCAGGACCAAAGACGATGACCAACAAGAACCAAGCGACAAGTATGGCTACCCCTCCATCTACAGCCATCCATACTGCATGTCTCCACCATTTAAATCATATCAAATCTTTTTCCTGCCCTGCTCATTTGATTATGATGTGTTATCATCCTGGCAGACCGTCAGTGAAGCGTGACAGTTGATTCAGATTTCATGTATAATTATACTGAACATCTTTTCCCCTGGTCTGACCAGAATACACTTATTAGCAACAGTAAGCTCACACATATCCCAAATGTGTGCACACACATGTGCAGAAAAAAGAAAACTGGCACAGAGGAACAGTGCAAAGGGCTTCATCTAGAATTAAAGCATTTTTTTCCTGAGCTGTCATGCTTAATAACCACTCAAAATGTCCTGGTCGCACCAAATGAGACAATGACATTGAAATGGTGAAAGGCTGTTCATATCGCGCATTAGTCATACTGAGTACAGATTTTGACAGACATTTTTTCTGTTTTGCCACCACTCAGAGGCAGAATCTTTAATCACAAAGAAGAATAAATGTTCAAATGTTGGCACATTATTATTTTACTTGCCTGCCAGAAAGCGTATTTTTATGCAAATTAGGATATATTGATCCTTGAAAGTAGAAAGCAACATCAAACTTCATGTAATTTTTCCTGGCAGTTTTTGAATTCCCTTGAAGCAAAAGTTTTTGTCAGTGAACAGGATTATACAATATCTACAGTTATCTACTATCAACATGTGACTATTCAGAAGCCCATTTTATTTGATAATGAGGTAGAGATATCAATGGCCATATCAAAAAATGGCTTATTAGCTTGGATGGGCCATGCACATACTACAAGCCATAACCAAGAGGGACTTACTATCAGACAAAGGCTGGCAATTGCCTCAGGTACCAAGCTTTTTTTTTTTTAAACTTTTCACTAAATAATTATGTCTTTCTAAAAGCCCATACACTAAAATGGCATTAGAATGCTTAATTCATGAGCGTCTAAGGGCCTCCCCACTACCTTGGACTATACTATGATCTTACTAAGCATCTGTGGAAATCGAGGAGGATACTAAAAGACAATATCCACCCCAGCCAAAGCCTGTTTACCTGCCATCTGGCAAGAGATACATAAGTATCCACTGTGCTACCACTAAACTTAATAACAGCTTTTTTCCTGAGGCTGTGAGACTCCTCGATTCATCCTCTGTACTCAACCATGAATAAAAGTTTACTTTTATGACTTATTATTTATTCAAGGATTGAAATGGGGGGAGAATAAGGGATGTGGAGGGCCCCATGCCTGTGTTTGCCTTAGGCCCCAAAATGACAAAATCCACCCCTGACCACAACACACCATAACTATCCTAAGAAAATAGTATATTGACTTTTCTCTATTTAGAAACATGTAATGGAGACCTGTGGTATTTTAATAGAGAGAAATGGTTAACTAGTTTGGTAGACACAGTGAATAGATCATTCAGACCTACAATAAAAAGATCAGACTTTAATAACACAATGCTCAGAAAAAACCTGATGTTCTGCTTCTACCCTAATAGTTCTGTATAAATGCCACATATACTGTGCAATGCTGCCCACAATAGCTCCACTTATCATTGAGGTGACAGGCACATAATAACATGGCTCTATGGCTAATGGCTCCCACACACTCAGGGCTTAAAATGTATTTCTCTCTCTGACTATATAACTCCTGCCTCCCTCCTTCTCAAACATGATGGGATAATACATCCAACAAAGGCAATGATTCATGGGTAATGACTAGCGTCAATGTAGATGGACTTGTTATTTGTCTACAGCTAAATCCTCTACAAAATTAGTTTAATTCTTTTGTTTGCTTTCCAGCATGATCTTCTGGTAATGCTTCAGATTACGGCATAATTCTTCAAGATTTACCATAATTTCTTATTTCTTGTACTTATGGTGTGACATTGATTGTAATACTCATGAATCATTTCTAAACTTGACCTGAGTGTGACTGACATGATGATCTGAAGATGGTCTGTGATCTCAGAATTGTGTAACAAAAGTAATTTAGGATAGAGGTAAAAAGAATTTCATTTCCTACATTAAAAAGACATTTTACCTACACTCTAAGACCAGGCTCAATTATAGAGTCATACATTCTTGTTGTGACTTCGTCAAGAGACAAGACAGACTATCCAACTAATTGTAGCTTGCCGAATTTCATGTCATTGGGAAGGAGATGCTACTGACCAAACTCCGGGAACAAGAATGGATGATTGGATGGATGATTTCATAATCTGTTTCATTTCTTTGTTTCCTGCATTCTGGTGACTGCAAGAATGAAAATGACAAAATAATAAGTAACTCAGACATTTTTTTCTTTGCAAACAGATGCCTGCAGATGACAGATGACAGATGACAAAACACAATGGGACCACAGCGTTTAGGCTTACCGAGTAGTCAATTTCAAATTTGATTACAATAGCACAGAAAATGAATATTTAACAAATAGTTTTCAAAGTGTGTATTGATTAGGCTGCTCTTAGAAAAAAATGTGCCCCCCTTCTTTTAAAACTTTCTGTAAAAAAAAGAAAAGAGGTGAAAGTTTGTTACAAGTCAGGAGAAATAGAGGAGAATTGTGACTCCAGGAAGAACCACGAGACAGGGCAATGAAAAATGGGAGCCCCATGGGACGGTTGGCGTACGCCTCGAAGGGGGTACATGTCAATATCAATCAGTTGCAAACTGAGGGCCATCTGAGGGACAGAGGTGAAAAACGTCAGCTTCATCAGGTGCATCAGCTGCATCAGCTGTATGCAGTGTGCTGAAAGTCATAATTCACTTTACCATGTTTTCTCCACTGGAAGGGCACCCTAGAAGGCACTTCAGCGGTTTTTTTTTTTGTTTTTGTTTTTTTTTGAACAGCAGTTGTAACTGGTGCAATCATTAAACTTGTAACTTCTCCACAAGACACAGTCACCATGTTCCTAAATATTAATGTCGGCAATGATGAATGCCGTTAATAAAACAGACAGATGCTATATATTGTCACGTATGAAGTCAGTGTTAGGCTATTTGTAGCATGTCGCTCAGACTCAGCAGAGCAGGATTCCTCTGAGATCTGTTGCTCAGCCTCTGGTGTTTCTTCCTGCCAGGTAGTTAATTGTGTTCACCTGTTGTCCCAGATGGAAATCAGCCTCTGATCAGTCTGAACGGCCCCATCATTCTCCACACTGCATTATCCTGCCAGAACCCATTTATGAGCTCAGGTGGTGCCAAAAAACAGTTGGGGGTTTGGTTATCAGGCAACAATTACAACAGTATCATCATGGGTGGCACTGAGCCCATAACAGCATGACACATGACAGGATAATAATAATAACATTTTTGTTTTTAATTATGTATCACTATATGGGCAACATCTTGATCACCCCCTGATGGCTGGGTGCAGTATAGGTCATAAATCCTGCCCTATCCATTTTAATAGATTGGGCATAGGCCAAACTAAGTACACATCAAATGTGTTTTTGTAACATAATTTTTGTTAGATAAGGGAGTTCTTATCACGCTGATGTAAGTTCAAGCATTCAGTTTTCTGATCAGACTCCAAATGATGTCACCAGCAGCTCTCGTATCAAGGATATTTTGTCTTCATTTTTGTACAGTGAGAAGAAGTGTATACATGTTGTTTACCTTTATTTATGTCAATGGTGTGGACACGCACATATAGGCAGCTTTTATTGAGAACATAGCACAGGGCAGAATGGCAAAGAGGTCAACCAAATGGCAAATGGAAGGATTGATCAACAGGCCAATATCAGCTAAGGCAGGCTGGTCCCTGACTACGTAGCTAGAATGAAAAGAAATATTGAAAACCAGTTGGGTTCTGAAGCCTGATCAGTCAAGCAGAGGACACTTAAGTGTAGGATTAAAGGGGCAACTGGCAATCAGGATGATTATCAAACCCAATTATTGATACCCTTTGTGCTGTTGGAGGACATGTTGATCACTTAGCATCGTACCTCTGTCTTTTCTCTCTTCATTCTCATTCTTCCCCTTTCCCAACTCCCTTGTCTTCCCTTCTCCACAGAGCCCATATGTGTTTTTCTTTCTTATTTTTTCCGATTCATTACTTTCCTCTCACCTGCTTAGATCTGTCCCTGAGGACATGGTGGCACATGGTGTGTGTGTGTGAGAGAGAGAAGTGTGTGTGTGTGTGTGTGTGTGTGTGTGTGTGTGTGTGTGCGCGCGCGCACATTGGTAAGGAAGCGCCAGGTCTCCAATGCCCCCAAACAATTTCAACCCAGTTATCTCTCATGCATTAGTGTATGTGTAGATAAGAGTGTGTATGTTGTGTGTGTGTGTGCTGTGTGTGTGTGTGTGCATACCATCTAGTGATAGATCTTCTAAATCACTGATGAGTGATCACTCAGGCGTACTGCTGAGAGCCCTGCAAGCCATAAAATCGGGGAAAAGGACCATATATGCCATCAATTGAACAAGGTATTACAAATGAAATGAACCGTGTGAGCATGTACGAGTGTGTGTAAGTGTGTGTGTGGTGATCTGTGTTTTCCATCCTTAAATGACAGGGCCTGTCAGAAGAAAGTTTCTTTATCATTCACAAAATATCTTGTATTTAAAGGTGTAAAGGTATGTTTGAATTTTACATGTACCTGTGTATTCCTTACCGTCATATATGTGTCTTTCCTCATGTAAGTGTATGTGCATACCTACAGCTCTGTGTGTGTGTGTGTGTGTGTGTGGGTGTTACGGTTCATGATCACATCTTGACATTATTATGGTATAGTGAACATGAATTTGTGGGTCCTTTCATTGTGTGTTGTGTGTGTGTGACAAGAGGAAAGGACATCTTGCCATTATCATGCTGCACTGAACTGTGGCTGAGTTGAAAATGGCTCAAAGGTCAAATTAGTTCCATCTGAAAATAAGAAGAAACGGGAAAGGCGGTTTGTGTGTGTGTGTGTGTGTGTGTGTGTGTGTGTGTGTGTGTGTGTGTGTGTGTGTGTGTGTGTGCGTGTGTAAAAGGGAACCAAGGAGGTTTATCACCTTAATGTTAGTTTGTCATGTTTTATGACATCCATAGAGCTTCGGCAGATGGCATGATAGGCGCCTCCCCTGCAGTATGCTGTTTGCTGTCCTATCAGTTAAAATAGCGCCATAAATGACTAATGGTGATGGTTGCATGTGTGTGTGTGTGTGTGTGTAAGCAACAAATATCATATTTGCATGCAACATTTAAAGGAAGAGACAGTCTACTATTTTGTGTGTGTATGTGTGTGTGTGTGTGTGTGTGTGTGGATGTTTACTTAGTTAAGTGAATGAGCTGCTGGGCACTGTTTCAGCGTCATGACATCATTTGCCCTGAGCGGAGTCAAGAACATCCAAAACTGTTTCCTTGTCTAACAATGAAATTGTATTTGCACTGTTTGTGTGTGTGCATAGACGTGTTGTGTGTGTGTGTGTGTGTGTGTGTGTGTGTGTGGTGTTGTTGTTGTTTGAAGAAAGTTTCATGTACCTGGTAACTCTCTGAGTCTGGAAGACTATGTTCCTCATCAGCAAACTGATGAGGAACGTCATGACTGTAGAGTTCAAATTTCAGCATATATATGTGCATGTGTGTGTGTGGTGTTTATGAGAAAGTACAAACTGTGCTTCATAGAGGATATTCATTTGTGTCTGTGACTGAACCTGGTCCTCAGAATGAGATGAAAACATGTTTTTCAGGTTTTATAACGCAACTGAGGCCAGTCATTAAAGCTGCTTTCAGCTTCTTGCCATATTATAAGTTTGGGTGGGCACCAAGCTTTGTATAAAAATGCTGACAAAGTTGACACAAAAGTGGCTCACAATGTTTCCTTGACAACAAAATTAAGGTGTGAGATGGATTTTGTGAATCCTGCGAAAGAGCAGGTTTAATTAAACATATCAGAAAAATGTTGAATCTAGTGTGAGGGCACAGTTTGGTGCGGGGAAGATTTTTAATTATTATGAATGAAGGTATTGGAATAATGAGGGATGACTATAAGAGATAAATATTGTTTTAATTGGTATTGGCATGGTTATTCTTCAGCTTTGTTAATTTGTTTAGACACAGTAGCTATGCCAGAGGTTGCAGATGGGGAGCAGTTGACATTTTTCACAATTATTAAATAAATATGCCAATTACAGGTCCAGTGTATAAAACTCAAGGGGATTTATTTGCAGAATATGGCAGAAACATTTTTCCATTACCTTAGAATGAGCCCTTTATACCCACAGAAAGCATGGGTCCTCTTCCATGGAGATCGCTACATTGCAACATTATGTTTTTATAGCAGCCCAAAATGAACAAGATGTCTCTAGATGAGCCTATTGTGTTTTTTGTAGCTTCTCTTACAAGCTTGGAAGGGGAGGGTGAGACATTTGCAAGCTCACCCTGGATGCCACTAAATCCTACACACTGCTCCACTCAAAGTCCACTTAAAACAACTTGTCGATCCCCACGTGTTGACATTTTTGTGGCCAACTTTTGTTGCTACTTTTGATACACGTAGCTGGCAAGCTGGCTAACTATGTGAAATGATGTCTCTCTTCTTTAACAAATCTGCAAAGCTCTTATTGGTCGATTGTTTCTCCGGCAAGATACTGAGGACAGCACCAGACCTGTTTGCTTTGCTGAAGATGGATATGTCTGAGGTCCAGAACCAGGATAATAAGTGTGATATTTTGTTTTCCAGACACATGATTGTTGAGAAACGATATAACTGCCTCCCTCCTGATACTTTATGGTGTTCCACTACATCATGACTAATGTGAATCTAAACCTGTGCAGTTTGGCAGTTGATTTTGATTTAATGACAAAATATCACAGGATGATCATGAATATGGTAGATAAATTATGATAAGTGCCATTTAGAGAGGCCCGATGTCCAAGACAACATGATAAAGTTGTCCTCTGCCTCTAAGGTGCCCTTCCAGTAGAAAACATAATAAAGTGAATCACGACTTTCTGCACGCTGGTGCCTATTTTATTCCCTAGTTGTTTTGGAGAATGTGATCTTATTGTGCATGCTCAAATTTCCATTTTTTTCCTGATCACTTAAAGGACTCATCCATGTTGATTCAAAAGTTGAGGCAGAAAGTTCATTTTTCACCTTGGAAATGTATCTTGCATAAAGATCCAGTTTATAGCTGTTCTGGTGCTTTTGATCATATCACATGATCTTCCTCACTTGATTTATATATATTCCTATGTAAGTATTTGTATTTTGTCGTGAAGTGTTGTCTTGTATTTTTGTATCTGTCTGTTAATATACTTCTCAATTTGGTATTATAATCTCCTGAAAACTGTTTCTTATACATTATCTTGAATAGGCAGTATGAGCAGGTGGGTGGGAGGTTAAAAAAAGTTGCTGGTAAGTGATGCCCTTTTCTTCAAATAAAAATATGTTATAAAAAAAATTAACCTTTAATCCAACATTTGCTTGTTTTTTTAAACTATAGCAGCTTCCTTTTATGCCATTAAGCAATTAAGTAGATTTCCTGTCCAATGCGAAAACAGTAACACAATGCAGCACAATATGAAATTCTATCTTCTGTTGATCAAACTGTTGTTCAAATGCCTACGATGGGAAACATCCATGTTGATTGAGGCAATGAAGCCTCTGATGCTCCACTGACTTTCCCTGAACAAAATATACGTTTGTAATTGAAACATCACTACAAGTCAAAGTCAGAATCACAATGTCAGGAGTTACATGACACGCGCCCTCATCGGCTTTGTCCCCGCCCCAGAGTCTGTTTTAATGATAGGCTGTGAAGCATTAGCGCCGAGGGAGTGTCAAAGTCGCGCTCAGCTGTCAGAGCTCCTCTGTGAGACTGTAGATGGAGACAGAATATGACTGTAATTATAATAACACTTGTCATTTACATAGAAAAGACCAGAACCAGCGAACCAGAAGAGGGCAGAGACAAACAGTCTCAGCAGAAAGACAGCAGAGAGGAAGAATTCATGCAAAAGCATGAAAGTATTTATAGGTCATTTTAGCAACATCTCCAATGTTGAAAAAAAAAAAAAAAAAGTTGTGATGTAATCAAGCAGAACTGGATCTTATTTTGTATGTCTTTGTAGGGCAAAATCTGGACACTGTGACAAAAAGAAGCTGGGTAAGGCAATTCAAACATCCATCACAGTTCACAGACCAACCTCTAGTTCAACGTTGAAATACAGCTACTGTTGTTATGCATACTCATAGCTACCGTCTCATTGAGGGGATTATTACTGACATGACAGGTATTGGCTTCATTGCAACCTGTCTCAACAAATGAGTTCTCATGGGATAATGCTCGACCCGCTTATAACGTGGTCACCGGCCGAAGAAAAAAAAAAAAATTAAGACCTTTAAATTATATTTTCCTGTGCTTTGAATTCAAAATCTAAAGTTGTTCACAAGCCATTACTTTGTTTCCTTGGTAACACCTGAGCAAATCAATCAATGCATTTTTATAAGGTTCTCATGCAATGTAAATGTTGTTCTCTATTTCAGCAAATAGGACGAATCTGAGCTACGACAGGGTCACAGGAGATATTTCTAGTCTCCACAGCTCAGAGAACTCTTTAGCTCAGTTATGATACAGAAAGCTAATGTTATGCTAGCAAGATTCAGTGTCAATAACATTGTGCACGGTTGACAAATAGTTAATTTTACCACATGTATAACAACAAGACTAGCTAGCTATCCGGCCATGTTATCGTCCCTAAATCAATATAAAGATTTTCATGAACAAATGATAGACAGTGTGGTACTGTCATCTGCAGCGAGCGCTGAAACGATGAATAGTGAACAGAATGTGAGATGAGGCACAGCTTGTGTGTCACGGTCGCCATCCTATGGTGTTGACAGGATGAGGCACTTTAATCTCCCAATGTTGCAATATATTGTAGGCTAAACGGAGGCTTTGACTGCATCCCTGTTGCTATGGTTACTCATTCTGGTGCATAAATTTACAAAAGTTACATACATTTTCACTGGGAGTACTTGGTAGGTGTCCATTATGGGGAATTAATGTACACGCTGCTGCCAATCAGAATTCAGTATTCCCCCAGTCCTCTATGGAAGGCCATATATATGTCACACTGCTTCAGATTCCCCAATAACAAAAGAAATTATTGTAAAACGACACAGTTATCCTGTAAACCTAAATGTCAGTTGGATGGTTAAACCAGAGCAGAAGGTTACTGTTGCAAACTCTTTGAACTGGAGGTGAAATCTACTGCTGCTCTTCCTTCAAATAAACACTAAAAACATAAGTGGAGTGTGATGGTATTTATCATTTAATGTGTTATCATCATAAACAAAGGACGAGGACTTCTGCCGAGGGGATATATCTGTTAAGTAACATTGTCATGTGGGACTTACTGCCAAATGTTCATGAATTATTTTTGTCATACATTTTTTCCACTTGATAAATCAGATTAAATCTAAACAGTGGGTGTTCTCAGCGGCTCCCTGACTGAGGATAATTGTGAATACGAAGCAGGTCATTTGCTGAAAAGGAGCAAACATGCTCAGTCAACCTTTTCCTTGTAAATAAATGTTTTAAATTACTCTCGCAGAGAGGGCGACACTTCCAGCAAAAAGCCATGAATCAGACTGAAACCCAGAAATAAGACAAAAAAGTGACATAAGCTCAGCACATTTGTAAATTTGGCAACGCGGGCAGGTGATTCGCCAAGATGTGCTGTTCTTCTTCATTATGCTTTTGTACCTCATAAAAAAATGTGTAATTCACACTGATCTTGTCCAGATCTCCTTGTTGGTAAAAGCACAATACTGGTCTCTATTGTCTGAAAATTTTGCTGGTGGTCCATTGACCTTTCAGTGTCCCTGACCTCGATTGTGGCAAACCAGTGCTTCCAGCCAGGCTGACAGACAGACAGACAGACAACAAGAGAATAACAGGATTATTTTATGGTGGTTGTGGTTCACTGATCTTAATTGTAGTGTACATGGTGTGGCTCACAGCTACATCTCTCCATGTCAAAAGAATTAAAGTTACAGCAGTTCAAACTAACTTTAATGTTCGGCTGCGATGCCGTCAGCTCTGCACGATTCCACTTTTATCAGCCAGCTCACTCTCCTCGGTGTGGTTTCCTCTGCAGGCCAGCGCTTACTCATTACACTGTTTACTATGAGAGGGTCAAACATATTTAGAAAATATTTTCTAATACACAGGTTGCCTCAAAGCAAGGCTCTGAACTCCCACCTGTTTTATTAGAGATGCTCGATGGAAGAATAAATGCATGAATAAAATATTAATATTAAACAGGAACAGGGAAAAACAACAGCAGTTTCACTGAATATAAATACACTGATCAATCTCAAGAGAGGTACAACTAATACCATAATAATACCTTAATTAAAAGTAGGTAAATAAATAAAATAAAATAAAATACAATAGTTAGTCATACAGCAATATACACACTACAATCAGACAATAAAACAAGTATCTTCATATAATTAAATGGAACCCTTCGGTTCTATTGACTTTATCAGTACTCCTGTTAAACATATAAAACTATGTGTAATTTGAAAGTGGTGGCATGTAGTGACAGGCCCACAGAGAATGATCACCCAACTCTGTGGTTCCTCTCAGCTCTACCGAGCATTTTAGTGCCTTTGAGTTTTGGTTTTACGGCCCAAAACTTTGTGGTTCAGTGTCACAGCTCTCATCATAAGCCCACATGATGCTGATTGTCTGCACCAGCTAGCAGGAGATTGTAGTGGAGCATGTAGCAGCTAAACAGATATTTTTGTGGAGTTGGAGGAGATCAAAACAAAACCAGAGGGAGAGGGAACATGACTCCTAATGAAGGCTAATGTTGCTTAGTGTCTGCTGGATTTTGGAGAATTTTTCAGTTTTTCCACTGCAGTCAGTAACCTTATCCAAGTATCACAATATTAAAGTAAAGTAACTGGATTACTCTCTGTTGTTTGGATTACCTCAAGTGAAATTGATTAAAGTGATATAGTTTTATGTTGGGCTGTATAATGGAAAGAATCTGGTGATATGATAGGTATCACGATACAGGGGCTACGATTCAATTATGCGATATATGTATTTTCAAATTGTAATCCTGATAAATAATCCCCAGTTTTACTAAGTGCAACTGTAATCTGTTTACATCTTTTTTTTTCTGTAATGTCTGCATTGTTTTCATGTCACCCTTTAACATTGGCTCAGGTTGCAACCTCGACCGACGTGATATCAGAAAAGCATCAGGTACCATCCACGATGAAAAACCAAAAAAGATCGAGCAGAGCTGTGTTTTTAGCTTGTGCTGCCTCCAAGTGGCCAAAAGTAATTAACACAGCTTTAACAACCTATGTTTGCTTCCTCTGCTGGCTCCAAGAGGCTCTGAATAACCCCTGCCTTAACTCAGTTTGGTCCTTTGGTGAAAATGTGGCAATTGCTTTGGTGCTGATGAGACTAATCCTTTTTAGAGGAGGGAGCATCACAGGTGTTACACAACAAAAACATTTCTCTTCATCTGTCTCTGTATCCATCTCTCTTTTTGTTATCTTCCAAATTTGTTCTTTTCTTTTTCATCTCTCCATTCCTGATTGTCCTCCATTTACTTTCTTTTTTCCAAGGCTCTATCCACACAAAAGGGGAGTTTTATCTCGGGAATTATCCCACCACCCTCCACATTTTGTTGATAGGCTTTCACAATGGATAGCAGAACTCACCAGTGACTCTGACACACCAGTGCACAGTAAGTTCAAGGCTTTACGCTCTAAGGTCAAGGCTTTACACTTCGTCAAGCAAACCCTGATGTTACTGCCAAAAAAAGATGTTCAAACCTCTCCTCCGTGGTTCTCACTGCGTGCCTCTGTTTTTCAGGAAGGAAGCATTTAGATGGAAGAGCATATTTCCATCCATATTTTAGTGAAGACAGAAAGATGTGTTTAATATGGCAGATTTACAGTCCCTTGGAAGATTTTGCAGCAGGATGAGATAACTATCAGAGCTGAGTGTTGTGGAATTGCTTAAGGGTTAAAAGCAGTCAAGCTGCAGAGGAGAGAAAATGGAGGGAGGGTGAGGGAGTTTATGTAATGTGACATCACTAGTAGAGCTTCCCTGTAAAGTTAGCCCCAGTGGCTATGCTAGAGGTGTGTGTGGGTTTGTTGTGTGTGTGTGTGTGTGTGTGTGTGTGTGAGCAAGAGATATCCCAGCTGACATTACAGGCTATTGAGGATCACCCTTCTGCTGCTGGGAGTGAAGATTAGTTTGTCAGACAAGTTCATTCTCATCCTATCCGCTACAGAGAGAAAGATGAGTGTTTGATGAGTGCTCTCTCAGTTCTCATTGCACAGATATTACCTAAAGACATGAAACAAATTTGTAGTAAGAATGGAGATCATTTGTAATTTTCATCCTGCCCTGTAAAGTAACAAGAATAAGAGACTACTGCTGTGCTAGCAGCTCTGTGAGGTTGTACTGAGCTAAATGCTATCATGCTCAGGTTGGCCATGTTAACTCATCTTAGTTTAGCATGTTGGCATGTGAATATTTGTTAATTAGGACTAAAAAAAAAACAGCGAAGGCTACAGGGAATTCTCAGTTTTACATGGTTTTCTATGTACAAGTCCCACACCGGCAGCGGCCAGGCATTCATTCATGCATGGTGACGCACCGCCCCATGCCACTACACCCCACTGTCCTATTTCCAGCATTGCCGCACCAGAGAAACAGCTGCACTTTAAGACAATGCGGGCCTAACCTAAAGGCATTATTTACAAGTTTGTTGCTTTGCTTTTCACTGTAGTTTTAGCTGCTCCACCACTCTAACTCCTTCTTCTCCATTATCTGACTGTTTGCAGCCTGCACCCTGGCTCCACTTGCAGCTCCTCTCTCTGTCTGCTCACATGGCAGCTGGACTTCGTAAAACAAAGTAAAGACTAGAGCCCCTTTTTCATACACATGGGCTGGCTCGGATTGACTCGATTTAACTCGGCACACCAGGCTAGCATGGCAGGAATTTGCATTACAGCAAGGCTACCCACTTGAAGGTGCTTTTTTAACTGATTCACAACTGTCTTTAGTCAAGTAAATGTAAAACGGTGGAGAAATATGTTTCATTTCCTGTAACTTTTCTCAATTAAAGTCTCCTGTTCTCATGTATGTATGTTACAAGCTTTTAATATGAAGCAGCAAAATCAGGAAATGCCGGGTTTTCATCTGCAGTAACTTTACACAATTCCTATATCACTGAAAGCGAGCGTGAAACAGTAAAATAAGGCAGATACCTGTAAGCACAAACAGCAGCACAGCAGAGAGACTAAACTTCTGTCCATTCAGTTAGAAGCTACAAAAGTCCTGTGAGCTGAAAACAAGGAGACTTTTAGAAACATCTTTCTCTTGGTTCTCCTTCACAGACATGAGTTGAGTCTTGCAACACATGGGTTGAGAAATATCACGAGCTGTATGAGCAGTTGACACACTAAAGCATGCCACTTCCTATGTGTGCTATGGATGGGACTTGACACACCTCATATGTATTTTAGCTGCTGCCCTTATATGGATTTATTGGGGCGTTTCCATATGCATGTTGCAGCAGTACAACATAATATGTCCGTGCATTTTGAAACTGTTACAAACAACTGTACAAAAATAAATCTGTTTTATGATTTTGCTGCTAAAGGAGAAGTCAGGGGATCACAAAAGTCCCCAGCCTACCTCCTCAGGGAATGACGAATATTTAAAACTTCCGGGCAATCCATTCAATAGCTGCTGAGACATTTCAGTCTGGACCAAATGGTGGATCCACCTGCAGAGCAACCTCTGTAGTATTTGAACTTAAAGGAATCTTTCTTTACTCAAAGATCCAATCTTCTTCCTGTCAGGAGAAACAGAGGTAGTAATGGAAACCACAGAGAAAGATTTTAAATACATTTTTGAAACACTGGGGAAAGGGGAAATTGTAAAATCTTGACCTTATACAAATGTATCTGCAGCAGTGATGAGTTCAGTGAATTTCATTATCCTTCCTGAAATGGAAAAGGCTGGTGGGAAACACACAGATTAAATGCCTCTCCAATATAACATTAGTGCTTTGTAAAACTGTTCTCTATTTCTCTGAACGATATTGTGTTGGTATAGAGGTCACTCCATGACTGATGGTTTACATTTACTAGCTACATCTAGAAGCTGCTAAATAAATCCACAGTTAGAATTGCTTGATCTTATATAATCCCAAAGTAGATACAGTTCCTAGAAAAAGGGATCACTTTGATAATTAGGAATTCCCCAACCCTCTTTCCTCTGCATTACAGCTTTCAGCCAGGACAAAAGGGCTGTCCTGATTTGAGGAAAGGATAGTATGTCATCAGATGAGACTGGACTAAGGACACAGTATGTCTCCCGAGGACAAAGCGCTTCTATTGGAAGTGCTTCTGCTAAAGGGAAATGATGATGGCTGTAAAACATTCTCTCCTGTAGCTCTCTGGCCATTAACTGTTGGATTTGAGCCATGCATCACCAACAGGATGTTAAAGAAGCCGGTTTGTGCTGCGTGAGTCATTCTGGATGGACAGAGAAATATGACGTGTCCTCTCTGCGTTCAGTATCGATCTGATTTGGTCATGGCCATATTAAAAATATCGCCTGGATGCGGTGCTGTTGTGCGATGTTATGAGTGTTGTGAGTATGTGAAATATTTCAAGTATGTGTGTGTTTCTCTCTGGAAGGAATCACTGCTGGTCATATTTACTGCAGCTGTATCAATTTCAGCCGTTGTCTGGTTTGTTACTCTGAGACTTCCATGTTGTATTTTCTGAGTCCTTGTCACTTGCACTGCAGAGTCCTCTGATTTGTTGTAATGTTACTGTGAGGCCATAGCATTTTACAAACTTGGCAAACAGCCTCACATTTACTGGACGTTCAGACTAAAAATAGCCCTGCATTAAAAAAAAAAAAAGAGAAGCAAGGAGCTGTGTTGGTGGGGTGTGTTACTTCAGGTAGTTACTCTTTTCAAATGCCAACACACTGCACAATGGTTTATATGAGACACTTTTTCTAGAAGGTTATCACAAAGACAATGTTCTTGTCCTCTTTTGTGCCAGTCATCAGTTAAACATAAGAAATATGGCGTTCACATCTTTAAACTTAGGCTAAACTGCATGCACAAAATTGCATGGTTTCTGGCCAAAGCTCCATGGGATTAGCCTAAAGTGGGCATATCTTGGGTACCGACAGAACCCATTTGTTTTCAGATATCTTGAGGTGAGAGGTCAAGGGATGCCTTTGAAAATCACTGTGCCAGTTTTTACCTCACCAAAATGTATCCTAAATTCAGGGCATAGCTTCCTAAGGTAGCATGACATGGTTGGTATCAATGGATGTCTTGTTTTGTAAGTAAGTAGTAAAACATAGACAGACTCCTCATACAGATTTCTTCCCTAGCTCTCTCTCAGCATCTCCCTCTTTCACTTTATCCCTGTCACTATCATTAAAAACCAACCTAAATCACAAACTTAGAATTTTGCGTAGGTAAATCCATATTTTACTAGCTCATTTTCTAGCAAAGGTCTTTCTCACTTTTGCCCTCTTCCCTTGCGCCGTCTGTTACTCGCTCTTACTCTCGCTCAGCTAATTGTGAACCCGCAGTTAAAACTGGAGCCATTTTTATCTCATGGTAAATTATTTATCAGCTTACATTATTCAACAAGTGTAATAAGTGCAGAATGCTGGTTAAATGAATAATGGAATGGTAATCATTTAAAAAACACATTTCTCACTCGATCTAACTGGCAACAGCTTTTGCATGACTGCGGGGTATTAGGCTGCCTTCCAGAGCCATGCCGTGCTGAGCCGTGCTGTGTTAGCTTCTGTTCTAACTTACTGTGTGATGCTACACAGATGCCTGTCACTTACTATAACATTTAATTTGGAAGCTAACAACTGAGGTTTGATGCATATAGGTTTTTCTGGTGCATAAAGATAATTATATCTTTTTGGATTGAAGCTAATAATCCAATACTACAATTCTAAGTATTTTTAATGGCCAAATTAAACTTGTCTTCAGCATGCATACACGTGTATTTACCTTTGAGAAAAGAGAAATTTATATATTTTCTTTGTTTCCCCACACTTCTGAATGGATCAGAATACTGCCAGTGTTTCGTCTATGCAGAGGGAGAACTTTCTATACAGCCAATCAAGTCGCTTCATTTTAAACCATATTGCATAAATCAGTAATGTGACAGTGACTAACAGCCAGACAGCAGCCTGGTAAACATGAGTCACAGTCTTTGAACAACAACCCACTTGAGACTCAACTCGACTCGACATTTCAAGACAATGATCTCAAACTACTTCATCACAGCATGCAATTGTGAGAGTATTGTCCTCTTTTTCTTTTAAACTGCGTATGTTTCTGTATCTCAACATCATTGCAAACGATGGAAACTTCAGTTTCAGAAACTGCACCTTAGTTTGTTAAACAAGCAATCCTAAATTCACCACAGAAAAGTGCACTGCTAACGTCAATTTGTTGGCTAAATAGTTAATTAGCTGCTCAGCTGCATCGCAGTAAACAGCATGTAAACTTAACTGCAAATGTCACTTTGGTCACTAACATCACACTGTCTGCCCATGAAGTGTAAATGACATCATTGCTTTGATATACTAAATCAGTATTATGAGATACTAAGACATAATTATGAGAAAGAATGTCATTATAATCATTATAATCACTCACAGGAATTTTTTTCCCCTATCACATTCTCCATTCTGTTTCTATTCCACTGTGAAATAGTTTTATTTTTATGATTTATTATTTACTCACTCTTTTGCTGTATATACGTAGTTTTTGTTTGTGTGAGTAGCATAAAGGGAACTACAGCTAACATCACATTATTTAACTGTGTTGTAAAATGATCAATAAAGTAAATTAACCTTATAAAAAAAATAGGCTACATACAAAAGAAAACAATGCACATTCATAAATATCATCAAGAAGTTGGTTTGAAACTAAGGTCCCGCCTTTCACACGATAATGGGGTGGCACTTGGGATGGCCAACCAGATTTCAGGGTTGGCCAGTGCCATCCAGAGGCACCCCCTCTAGAAATGCCCCTGAAGGAGAGAGAGAGAGACTGCGCATGAAGAACAGTGTGGACGAGTATACATGCTGATCTGTCTGTCACTGTTAACAGAGACTCCAATCTGTAGTGTAAAACACAGAATTGTAAAGTAACATCAGGCTTCATGATCAAAGAAAGTTTATATCAAGGCGTCGACACTACTGTCCATATTTCTCGTGCTCATCCGCACAGTACTCGCTTTCTTTCGCGCTCTCTGTAACACTTGAACAGCCCGCCGACTTTCTTGCGGTTTCATACAGGCTCGAAAATCTAACCAACCACTGGTTATGTGCGTAGCGTTTCAATTCATGTTGCCCAATTTGCATCTCATCAAAAGACACTTGGATCTAAAAAACATATTGACAAGAAAGAGGCAGATGAGAAAACTGCTAAATTGGCTGGGACAGTGCAGGCAGGGCATCAGTACCCCCAGCCCTGAAGATTACAATAAAAAAATTTGCAAAGAATATGACGTAAGAAAAGCCATCTCACCTTTGTTCTTGCTTCAAAGGACAACAGCACAAGACTTGAGCCTTATATCATCTTTATATGGGGGGATCATGAAAGTTATGGCAATCCAACAGCAGCAGTTTAGGTGCAGCCTCTCATCAGTTTTAGCTCACTTAGTCTATTAAATTGTTTTGTTTTTGGCTACAAAGCAGGGAAATGACTTATTCAGAGGCTTGCAAAATATCACATTTTACATTTACATAATAATGGCTGAAGCATTATTATGTAATTGCAAAAACTGCCCACAGGTCTGTTTGTTCATCTGTGAAGAGGCTGTTCCCTAAATTTCTGTCCAGTCCAGAATAGGATATGTTTCAGCTCATGAACAGAAATTAGCAGGTTAGGAAAAACAAATGGTCTTCTTGTCGTAAACTAAACCTGACAAGGCCGTGATGTAACTGTAATAAGTAAGACCTTTAATATGAGCCCAAATAGTGTCTCACTGTGTCATCGCAGTGTCAGACAGAGTGAGTAATGATGAATAATCCCGGTCATGGCCGGCTCATCATCACTGCAGGTGAAAATGTGGTGCTGACTTCAGTTTTGGCTGCTTGGCTCCTCTCCTTTTACGGCTGTGAAAGATGACACAGTGTCTCTGACATTAAGAGAAGTTGGCAGAAAAAGACAAATTGTAGATAATGAACAGATGTCCAGAGGTAAGGTAGTGGGGTGAGGTTAAGGTGAGGTTAAATACTGAATTCTACTTAAATGTCAAGTTAAACTCTTATCAGTTCAATGAAGTGATATTTTGGGCTAAAATCATCACAAACTAAAGGGATGATGCCAAAGCACTACTAATTACTAACTAATTCAGATTTCATCATTGCACAATGTTCAGATGAATGTTATATGACTCTTGTAAGAAAAAGAAAAATTAAAGGTGGTGGGGTTGTAAGCCTATGAGGTCCTTGCAATAGATAGTGTATTACCCACAGTAGGTGCTGGTCTTTGGAGAAGCAAATATCAAAATGTATTTTAGCCAGTTAAAAAAGTCCATCTAAATAAAATCGACATCTGTTTAAGTTTATGATATATTTGAAATATTTTCATCACTCTATCTTACCATCAGACAGCTTTTTCTGATCAGAAACAACTGTTATATAAGCCAAATATTCTTCTCTTTGCTCAACCAGACTCCCTTTGCAAAAACAGTCATTTTACCTCACAGAACACAGGAGTTCCTGGTCTACCATTGCCTTGATCTGCGAGTTTGTTTGTGTTACTGTGTTTTGTGTATTGTGTGTGTTACTTTCTTGAATCCGAACTAACCTTTTAAAACAAATGTCAGACAATAACACAAACAAACTAACCCATGGAGGCAGCTGCGGATGAGCAACTCCTGTGTTCTGCAAAGTAAAATTACTGATTTCTCCACTGGAGTCTGGTCGGGTTGGAGAGAGCGATATTTGGCTTATATAACAGTGGAGACCTGTTGGAAAAGGCTGTCTGAAAGCAAGACAGCAGGCATGAGCAATAAATGTCTCATACAATGACAAAAAAAAAAAAAAAAACTAGCCCCTTAAGATATAATCTACAATATGATTGACCATGAAATAACTACTTCCAATACTTTCTCTTCCTCCGGTTTCCCTCCCCTATGGACCACTTTATCTGTTTGTTTCATGCTTAAATGTCAGTATTGTTACAACTTAGTGATTCTCTTTCTTTTTCTCTCTTCTTTCCTTTGTTCTCTGTGGGCGTCCATATGTTTTGCTCCTTATGTTTTCACCATCTTTCTGTCTTTCTTCCTTTGTGTCTCATTAGCTCCTGTTTCTGCTGCCTGACACACACTCACTAAGACTTCCCCTGATTTCTGCTTCTCTGTATTTCTTTTCATCATCCTGTCATTTATCCCTCTCTTCTGGTGTTTTCACTTTTTAAAGATGTATTTAACTGACATTTAATCTCTTTCTGTTTCTCTTTATGGGGTTGGGTCACCCCTGCCCGATGATACTGTTTGACTCACAATATACTCATGTACTTATAATTTCCTTGTTCCCCCTTGCCCTTTTTTCTTCTTCAGCCTCCTTAACTTCTCTCCTTTATCTCCATTTCCCCCTCAAGTGCACATCCATGACTGTATGGTGAAGGGCCTCTGTGATTTTGAATTATTGAAAAACCTTGAAAACTTTTATTGTCATAGGCACAAATGTTCTCTTTGACTCAAAGATCAAGTGATTTTGGTGGTCAAAGGTCAAAGGTCAAGGTCAATGAGGCAACAACTGCCAAAAAATACACAATACACATTCAACTGCATGGCTAGTTCCCCTCTCATCCTCTTTTTGCAAATCCTTCACTCTCTTCATCACTTTCCCATCATTCATCCCTCTATCCTTTCCTCCTGTCTCCCCTTTGTCTTCCCCTTACCCCTTTCTCCCCCCTGCCTCCCACCCTGTCCATTTTGCTGTTGTTTCCTTGTCCTTGTTTCTTCATTTAGATCTCCAGCCTCCTATCCCCCTTCTTTTCTTCTCCACTTCCTTTTTATCTCTTCCTTCCCTCTTTGGCTTTGATTCATTTCCGTCCCACCTCTTCCCGCTCCTGTTCCCCGCCACCCACTTTCCTTTGCTCACCTCACCTCACTACGCATTTCCATTTAAAACTCATTTTATCCTCCGCTTTCTTCCCATTTTCTTCCCATCCCCTTTATTCACGTCAAATAAAAACACATATGGACCACTGTGCACACTCAGTCACGTACACACACATATACACACACCTCTTGCATGCTTTCAGAGTACTTTCTCGCCCGCTAACTGTATTTTTTCATTTCCGCTCCTAAGGTTTTCTCCCTTGTTTCTTTTCGCCTCTCCAACTATCTGCCTCCTCGAGTCTCCCTTACTCACCTACACTTTTTTCTTTCTCCATATCCTCCCTCCTCTCCCTCCCTCAAGCCAACTGTCTAAGTACAAGTGAATTTCATCATTTCATCTTTCTCCTCTGCCTCTTTTTTTCTTATTTCTTTCACCTACTATTCCTCCTGGCAAAAGTAACGATTTTTCTACCCACCACCTGTGAACAGCTTCCCTCATAAAATAACAACTTTATCAGATAGCTTGTCAGAGTATGCTGTCACCAAGTTACAGTATTCACACCATTTACTTAAAGAGGACATCCTTCCTCCAGTCATCATGCCCTGTAACATATCACTATGTGATGTTTGCTGAATTCATAGAGGTTATGTGATAATATTTTACATTTTAAAATGCCTACTTACAAAAACCCTGGTATCTGATATGGGAATAATTTAGCTTTTGGGTATTGGGTATTTTGTGGCTGCAATTCATTGTGGGGAAAAAAAAAAATCACAGACCAAACTAGTGGCTGCCAGTCATTTTGGAGAATTGTTGTTGAAAGTTAAACAGGCTGGCTGAAAAATGTAAAAACTGTAGTAGTTAGAATTTATTTGTATGTGACTATTAAAGATCTTGTAAAGATCACACCACAGATACATTTGTTATTAACCACCCAGAAAAATATGGTTAATTAAAACATTTATGAAGTATATAAAAGCAGGTGTCAGAATCCTGAAAAAATGTGCAGTTTTCTGTGTTCTGAAATGCTGGGGCTGGGGCCGTGTCCACTCCGCTGTCTCAGTGTCAAACACCACTACAACCTGAAAACGACTTGAAACATGGACACTCTGTATAGCAGCTTTATTGGTCCATATATGATTGAGCCACCAGAGCCAGAGGACGGTGAGAGGATAGTATGTTTTTTTTTCTTCTGTGTCAGATTGTTGGAACTGAAGTGAGCTGAAGCGAACTGCTGGGCTGATTTGATCTGAGGGAGTCGCTGAAGTGCGTTCATAACTGACCGTAAGAGAGGGTGAGGGGTGGGGGAGTGAGAGGCGGTGTTGGTCGCATGTCGGTTTGTTAGGCTTATATAGTGTTGGGGGAACCATGGCTCCAGTATGTCACTGCCATGTCTCAGGTCCGCCAAAAAAGTCAAAATACTTTGTTTTGAAAAGGAACTTGTGTCTGATGTGTGGCTTTTTCCACAAACTACAGGACACAGGATGTCTTCTATTTCACGGAAAAGTCCAGCAGTGAATGTGGCCTCTGCGGTGGCCCAATGTGCAAGAAAACATGATGAAGTACCCTTGAGGGTGCCCTTCCAGTGGAGAAAATCTAATGCACTGCCACAGGTGCCCCTCCACATGCCCATTTTATTTTTTTCACCCCTGCCCCTGAGACAGCATGAGTCTGCCACAGCTTCTAATGTCAAACTCTACACTTACACCATTCTGCACAGCTAAGGTCAAACATCCAAACTTTTTTTTTTTTTTTTTTTTAAGTGGAGGGGGACTTTAAATGTTGATTTTCCTTTAAATAATGGCAATTAAATCACAAGATGAAATGAGATTGTGCAGAATATACAGTAAATGTGAGACTTTTCAACTGATTTTGAATTTGACTTCATTTTAAAGTGGCCCTCCATACAAAAGAGCTAGAACACGATGGGGGAAGATGTGAAAAGATCTTGAAGAAGGCACTGTGCCAAAACCTCAGTCTTTATGAATTGAACAAATGAATGCTTGACTCAGTTATGAGTGTGCAGCTTTCCCATTCTTTCTTTGATGTTTGCCTCATAAGAATAAGTTTTGGTTTTCATTCAGTTCCACTGTAGAGGTCGCATGTGATAGAGGGATTGAATCCAGTTTCTTTGTGTTCGTGTTCACAAGGTGTTGTACAATGTCGAGCTGCGACGGTGAGAAATGAAGGGAAAAGAGAAACAGGCAGTCCTTGGAGAGAGGTTTCCTGTCACAACGTGTTTTACACAGTCAGAACAGATGAAAGATTGACCGTGGGGGCAAAGAGAAATGGGACACAGCTTTGTACAGTAGTTTCTGTGTATGAATATTTAAATTAGATGTTACAAAGTCTAGTTTAGACAACATTTATGCATTCATCTCATCCACCTGTCTATTCTTCCTCCTCATTTTTGCTTTTTTTATTTTCCATCTGAAACTCACCACTCATATTTCCTCTCCTCTTTTTCAGTCTTTTTCCCCTCTTCCTTCTTTAAATCTCTTCTGTATATATTTTCATTTCTGTCTGTTCTATCTTGCCCTCTTCTTTGTGTGCTCCATTTCTGGTTTTAGGCTCACCTTTTCCTTTTCTTGTATCATTTTCTTCCTCATATCTTGTACTTTTCCCCTCTTGCCACTCACTATATTCCTTTTTTACTTCATGTTTCCTTTTCCTCTACTGTCTCATATTCATTCTCCCAATTTTCCATATTTTCTTTCCAATTTAACCTCCCCAAAGTCCCCTGTTTATCTCCTATTTCTTCCCACCTTTTATCATTTCCTCTTTCCATAGACGATGCTACAGTACAATTTCCCCTTTGCTCCATAACATCTATAACTTCTGCAACAACATTGTTACATAATGTCTCACATGGTAGATTTTTCATCTGACACTGAAGTGGCTGCATAATTCACACTCTGTGTAAGACATTTGGACCTTTTTTTGTTAAACTATTAAAAACAAGAAAAGAGGAGAAATAAGGTGTTGTATGGGAGGAGATGTGTTCATTTCAATAGAAGCTATTGCACTCATCGTTAGTGCTTTGTGAAAAGAAAAATCCAAAATTGCAGCAAATTGCTCAGAAATATGAGCTTGAAAGACAATTAAAACACAGTCCTTCCACTTAAAACTCCACTTCTCTATTGTACTCACTGCTGTTACATCAAAACCTGAAAACTGGGCTTTCTTTTTATCTGAATTTCCTGCAAACATCACCTCTGTGAGAAGCCATCAAATTACTGCTCATTTTGCATCCAAAGCTAAAATGACTCTGGACTGCTGTTGTTTCTGCACTAAAGGGAAAAAAAATATCAGGACCACCTGCTTTTCTCTGTGAAAGAGACGGATCCGCTTCAGTCGCAGACAGGGCAAAGTGTTTAGATGCTCAAACTGAGGTGGACAAAACCTCACTGGCTGCACTGACGTGTAATTACAACTATTAAATCTGCAAGTCTAAACCTGCATTTGATTTTTATGGACACACCTGGGCAACTGTAAACACAACTCTGACAAAACAACTTCATGAAGTTGATATAAATGGAGTAACATTAGCATTCATTTGTTATGCTTCTGGCCAGGAGATGAATTTAAGTAAGATTCACTCTGCTTTTAGCTCTGTTTTGGTCTGTGGCTGCTAAATGATACACATTGTTCATCAGTCAGTAGGCTACATTTGTTTGTCAGCCTTTTGGTGCTGGGCAGGTAGCGTACAGTGGGTTTTTACTGAGAACAGCTGCCTACTAATGCGAGCAGTGACACCACTTCTTAACATATAGCAAGCGGGCAAAAGAGTGAGCAGATTGAGAGCATAAAAATGTCCAAATATATTATAAGCAATGTTGCAGCAGCGCAGCTTGTGATCTCTCCCCTTTCCCTCCAGTTTTCTTCGCAAAAATAGAACCAGGATAAGCAGTTTTACAAACAAGCGACACGTTGCCTAGCTACTTGAAGCAGGTTAGGAAATCTCCATTAAGATAAACTGAAACAATCCGATGTTCACTCATTTGCTCATCACTTAGGAAGCAGCGTGAGAGTGAATCAAAAGAGTAAAGTTGCAGGCTGTGGGCCTAAAACTTAAAAAGCTCAAAGACAATAAAACACCTGCAAAGTCAGGTTATAATTCTCTTTGGTTTTGTCACTTTGGGTGACCTCTTTCACATATTTGATCCATTGTAAAGCTATAATATATGACATTTCTGCAATAAAATGCCTTAAAAAGCTAGAACTATGTCATATGTCATATACTTTGTTGAGTTGTGTACTTACATTATCCTAAATGTTTCCAACAATGGTCAAACACAGAGAAATCATTTAGTCGAGGTAACAGCGTGTTTCCTGCTAGCTGTTGCTAGTTGCTATAACTTCCAAGAAAACACAAGACACATCGGATATGTCTGAGAGTGAGGAAAGAATTTGGCGCATGTGCATGTGACTAAACTTTACATGAATAAAATTTTTATATTATATACTTCATGTCATGTTAAACATGAAGGTAACAACTCCCATGATCCCACACTTCACCACATCATCAAACTATGTCTTTTGGTATTATTTTAATATGAGATATGTGTGGTGGTTTGTATTTTTTGGCTTTTATTTTGGTAGCACCGTTTCCGGGTTTGTGTTGTTTTTGGGTAACTTACCTTTGTTCTCCCTGAGGCACCCTTCCCCGCGGCGTTGAGGAGTGATTGGACTCACCTGTTGCTGCTTCACTTCAGCCTCTCTACTTAAGGCCAGCAGAGACACTCCTCAGCGCCAGAGTATCCAGATAACCTCCGTGGTATCAACTTGGCTCCTTTTCCAGACTTTGGTAACGTGCTACTATCTCTAGTGAATGCTGGTGATTTTTGTCTTACCTGTGTCTCTCCTCCTTTTTCTTCCAGTGCCTCCTGTTGCCCTCACAGCCCCAGCACTCTCCCTTTGTTTTTGGATTTTTTGCACTTGTTGGATTTTTGGGACTCACTCTCACCTGTGTAAATAAATCATTGTTCAAACCTGTGCCGCTTCCGCTCCTGGGTTCTTCCACAATCTCCACACGCCACAGAATACTCTGGCCAGCATGGACCCAGCGGATTTGGACCACTTTAAAGCTGCACTCCTCAAACAAGGACAACGACTCGGACAACATGAGAACCTGTTTCAAGGACTCATGGAGACTGTCCAGACTCTCAGCGCCCAGGTCACCAACCTCACGGAACAACTCCAGCCCTTGGTCCACAGCACCCCCACCGAGCACCCCCCTGTGAGTACTGCACCTCCCTCTCCAGCACCATCTCCACAACCCCCAACCTGCACAAAGAGCCCTTCGTCCCTTCCCCTGAACCCTACACTGGTGAGATTGGGAGGGCCAATAGTTTTATTTTACGTTGCTCATTAGTTTTTGAGTTACAGCCCCTTAGTTATCCATCTGACAGAGCTAAGATTGCGTATACTGTTAATTTACTGAGGGGTAGAGCCGCTCAGTGGGCTACCGCCTTGTGGGAGCAGGGATCTCCCATTCTTTCATCTTTTGATAGTTTTTCCCGTGAAATGTGTAGGATTTTTGATCACCACTTGCAGGGTCAGGAGGCTGCCAAACGCCTGTTCTCCCTAGTTCAGGGTTCTAGATCCGTGGCTGATTTCTCCATAGATTTTAGAATAGCAGCTGCAGAGAGCGGGTGGGGGGAGCGCGAGTTACAAGGGGTTTTTCTCAGAAACCTGTCTAGTGAGCTTAAGGATGAGTTAGCCTCCCGTGATGAGCCTGACTCCTTAGAGTCCTTGATTTCATTGTCTATCCGCATAGATAACAGGCTTAGGGAGAGGCAGAGGGAAAGGGTTCAGACCAGTTCCACCAGAGGCCGCACGTCAGCTCCCCCGTCAGGTCAGCCAGCTCACTCCAGCCCTCCCAGTCCGCCCCCGGCTCACCCAACCTCCAGCTCTTCCCCTGAGGAGCCCATGCAGTTGGGTCGGGCTCGCCTACATCCCAGCGAACGACAGCGCAGGTTCAACCTGCGGCTATGCCTCTACTGTGGCCAGGCTGGCCACCTCCTGGCTTCATGTCCCCAGACGCCAAAAGGCCAGGCTCACCAGTGAAAGAGAGCGCGCTGGTGAGTCAAGCCTCTTCTGTCCCTAGCTCTCCTGCTCGCATAACTGTTCCCTCCTGCATTCTCTGGGGAAGAGATTCACTGCCTTTAAAGGTACTCATTGACTCTGGTGCGGATGAGAATTTCATCCAGGATGAATTGGCAGCCCAACTCAACCTCCCGTTAGAGCCCTTAGCCACCCCTAAGAATTTCACAGCCCTTGATGGCAGACTGATAGCTGAGGTTAAGTTTCGCACTGCCCCTATTACCCTTATTATTTCCGGTAACCACAGAGAGGACCTGCAGCTATACATCATTCCCTCTCCTCATGCCCCTCTGGTCTTAGGTCTCCCCTGGTTACAGCTCCATAACCCCCAAATCGACTGGAAAGCTGCTAGCATAACCAACTGGAGCCCTCACTGTCACTCTCATTGCTTACGTTCTGCCAATCCCTTCACTTCACGCTCCCCTGTGACTCCTCCTCCTCCTCCGAACCTCACCGCTGTGCCCCCTGAGTACCATGACCTGGCCCCGGTCTTCAGTAAGGAGCTGGCTCTCTCCCTGCCCCCACATCGCCCCTACGACTGCTCCATAGACCTCCTCCCGGGTGCTCCCCTTCCCTCTAGTCGCCTGTACAACCTGTCACGCCCAGAGAAGGAGGCAATGGAGGCGTACATTCAGGACTCGCTGGCCTCAGGACTCATTCGCCCCTCCTCTTCTCCTCTAGGGGCGGGATTCTTCTTTGTGAAGAAGAAGGATGCCACTCTTCGCCCCTGCATTGATTTCCGTGGCCTTAATGACATCACCATCAAGAACAAATACTCACTCCCTCTGATTGATCCCTCCTTCGAGCCCCTCTGCTCCGCTACCATCTTCTCCAAGCTCGACCTCAGAAACGCCTACCACCTCATCCGGATCAAAGAGGGAGATGAGTGGAAGACAGCGTTCAACACTCCCCTGGGCCACTTTGAATACCAGGTCATGCCATTTGGTCTCACGAACGCCCCCGCTGTCTTCCAGACCCTGATTAACGATGTGCTACGAGACATGCTGAACAGGTTTGTTTTTGTCTATTTAGATGACATTTTGATTTTCTCTCGTACCCTAGAAGAGCACAAGCAACATGTCCGGCTCGTTCTCCAGAGGCTTCTCGAGAACAAGCTGTATGTCAAGCCGGAGAAATGTGAGTTTCACTCAGCCTCTGTGGGGTTCCTGGGGTACATCATCGCTAAGGGCCAACTTCAACCCGACCCTGCCAAGATTCAGGCTGTGACCGACTGGCCCACCCCTACCACCCGCAAAGAGCTTCAGAGATTCCTCGGATTCGCCAATTTCTACAGGAGGTTCATCAGAGACTACAGCAAGGTTGCAGCCCCTTTGACCCAACTCACGTCCCCTAGCTCCCCCTACCGGTGGTCACCTATTGCTCACAAGGCATTCACTAGACTCAAGGAGCTTTTCACCTCAGCCCCTGTCCTCAAACACCCTGACCCGGCCCTACAGTTTGTGGTTGAGGTGGATGCTTCTGATACCGGAGCTGGAGCAGTGCTTTCCCAGAGAGACCCCCAAACTAACAAACTGCATCCCTGTGCTTTTTTTTCTCGTCGCCTGTCTACAGCTGAGAGAAATTATGACGTGGGTAACAGAGAGTTGCTGGCTGTGGTTTGGGCATTACAGGAGTGGAGGCACTGGCTGGAAGGCACCACAGTCCCTTTTTTAGTCTGGACGGATCATAAGAACCTGGCCTACCTACGCTCCGCCAAGAGGCTTAATCCCCGCCAGGCCAGATGGGCATTGTTTCTGAGTCGGTTCAATTTTACCCTCTCCTATCGCCCAGGTTCCCGCAACACTAAGCCGGACGCCCTGTCACGGCTCCACGCTCCGCCCTCGGACTCGGAGAGTCCGGACCTCATCCTTCCTCCTTCCTGTCTCGTGGGTATGGCATCCTGGGAGATCGAGTCCAGAGTATTGGAGGCTCAAGCTCTGCAGCCGGACCCAGGAACAGGACCTCCCAACCGGAAGTTTGTGCCAGACTCGGTTCGATCCCAAGTTCTCCAGTGGGCCCACTCTTCTAAGCTTACATGTCACCCCGGCTTTCACAGAACCCTCCAGTTCCTTCGCCAGAGCTTCTGGTGGCCCAACATGAGTCAGGACACACGGAGATTCGTCGCCGCCTGCTCTGTCTGTGCCCGGGGTAAAGCGTCCCATCAGCCCCCGGCTGGCCTGTTACGCCCCCTGCCCATCCCTAGTCGCCCCTGGTCCCACATCGCCCTGGACTTCGTCACCGGACTACCCCCGTCAGAAGGTAACACAGTCATTCTAACTATCATTGATCGTTTCTCTAAGTCTGTTCACTACGTGCCCCTCCCTAAGTTACCTTCTGCTCTTGAGACGGCCCATCTCCTTGTTAACCATGTTTTTAAGCTCCATGGGATACCTCTCGATGTGGTATCGGACCGGGGACCCCAGTTTGCTTCACAAGTCTGGAGGGAGTTCTGCAAAGCAGTGGGTGCCACGGCCAGCCTCTCCTCGGGTTATCACCCCCAGACCAACGGCCAGACAGAGCGGGCCAACCAGAACCTCGAGTCTGCCCTACGTTGTGTCGCTGCTCATCATCCGGTCTCCTGGAGCACTCAGCTCCCATGGATCGAATACGCCCACAACTCTCTCGTCTGCTCCGCCACTGGTATGTCGCCATTCATGTGTTGCCTGGGTTACCAACCTCCTCTTTTCCCTGAGCAGGAGGTGGCTGTGGCGGTCCCCTCTGTCAAGGAACATCTCCGGAGGGTGCGGGAGGTGTGGAGGACCACCAGGGCGGCGCTCTCGCGCACAGCAGAGAGAAACAGACGGCTTGCAGACTGTCACCGTTCTCCTGCCCCTAGTTACTGTCCCGGCCAGATGGTGTGGTTGTCGTCACGTGACCTCCCTCTAGATGTCGAGTCACGTAAGCTCTCCCCTCGCTTCGTTGGGCCCTTTGAAATCATGAAGGTCATTAACCCCTGTGTTGTCAAGCTCAGACTGCCGGACTCTATGAAGATCCACCCATCATTCCATGTCTCCCTGCTGAAGCCCGTCAGCACCAGTGAGCTCTGCCCCCCAGCCGTCGCCCCGCCACCCCCCCGGCTCATTGACGGTCATCCCGCCTTCACGGTGTCTCGAATTCTGGATGTCCGACCCCGTGGGAGGGGGTTCCAGTACCTCGTAGACTGGGAGGGTTATGGCCCTGAGGAGCGGTCTTGGATTTCGAGGGGCTTGATATTGGATGACTCTCTCCTCCGGGATTTCTACGCGGCTCATCCGGACAAGCCTGGGAGAACGCCAGGAGGCGTTCGTTGAGGGGGGGGTACTGTGGTGGTTTGTATTTTTTTGGCTTTTATTTTGGTAGCACCGTTTCCGGGTTTGTGTTGTTTTTGGGTAACTTACCTTTGTTCTCCCTGAGGCACCCTTCCCCCGCGGCGTTGAGGAGTGATTGGACTCACCTGTTGCTGCTTCACTTCAGCCTCTCTACTTAAGGCCAGCAGAGACACTCCTCAGCGCCAGAGTATCCAGATAACCTCCGTGGTATCAACTTGGCTCCTTTTCCAGACTTTGGTAACGTGCTACTATCTCTAGTGAATGCTGGTGATTTTTGTCTTACCTGTGTCTCTCCTCCTTTTTCTTCCAGTGCCTCCTGTTGCCCTCACAGCCCCAGCACTCTCCCTTTGTTTTTGGATTTTTTGCACTTGTTGGATTTTTGGGACTCACTCTCACCTGTGTAAATAAATCATTGTTCAAACCTGTGCCGCTTCCGCTCCTGGGTTCTTCCACAATCTCCACACGCCACAATATGTCCCTTGCGGCAGACTTTCATATTAGGTTAATTTAATATGAATATATTGATTAGTGCAACTTTCAGTATCAAAGAAGAAGCCTTGGAAACCAGAAAGCATTTATTAACAGCAGACTAACTATATACTGTAAACAGATAGCACTGTCAGCGTCATAATGAGAATACAAATACCCAGATAATTCTAATTTAGTTATGTTTACATCTTGACTTAAAGCAAAAAACTGTGCACATTAAGAGCCAGTGAGAAAAGTTTGGGCTCGTTTTTGAATCTTTTCGTCAGGACCCCTGCTAGACTAATTCCCCCAAATATCTGCTGAAACTAGGAGATTAAAACAAAGGCAGGAAGGATTTGGTGACAATTATTGGTTCGTACAGTTAAAAGCAAGGTGTGCTTTCACCTCGCATCATGTCCCATCCTGTCTGTGTGAGGATAGAAGAGGAGGAAGAGGAGGGGAAGAGGAGGTGTCAGAGAGGGGACGGCAGGGAGTTAGGATATCGATCCACGTCAGGCTAAGATGACCTGAAGACAGCTCCGCTGGGACAAGCCTTCAACTCTTTCTCTAAGTATTCGCCTCTCTTTATTTCCAGCTGCTTTGTGTTTTCGCTCACTCTGCTGAATCTCTTCCTTGTTTCAGTGCAGCTCAAGGTGATTTATAAATACAATGTAAACAGATTTGGTTATGAACCATTGAAAAAGTGACAGTGTTTCATTTAATTGCTGTCAATCAAACAAATGTGTATTTTTCTTGCTCTGTATGTGAATATACCACATTTTGTGTATTCAGTTAGTCAGTGCTTTAAGAAGTCAGCTGTTGAAACTCTTTCCTTTTTTTGCTGTCCATTCCCACACAAGAAATGATGCATTTTACATTTTTACATACTTTACTTTTTGAAATCAGTCCATTAGTCTGGCAATGACATTTTTGTTAGGAGAACTGGACACAGGTCCAGATCCTTCAAAGGATATGTGGGCTCTGATTTGAGACAGAGCATTTGTTTTTGAGTATTGTCCTTTTTTGAAATGTAATGAAAGTTAATTAAGTGTGGTGAATTGGGTGTAGAAATTAATACATTTTGCCTGTTTTCACTGGGAAAAAATAGCATCCCAATTAATATCACAGTTATCATGAACTCTGCTAATGAAGCTAACGCTAGCCAGGAGCCAGGTGCAGTCAAGTTGCCAGTACAGATGGAAGTGCCCAGCTCCTGGCCTTGAGTTTGGCATTTTGTCCCTTGCCATCCTGTTTTTTTGTCGAGCCAGAAGCTTCAAAACAGTAGACCGCAAACTAACGGGTGACATCACAGTGGCTACGCTCACTTCTTTTATACAGTCCATGGCAGGTTGTGTACAGAGGGTTTGTCAGAGCTTTGTCTGCTGCTGGAAGAAGGTTGTTGACATGGATACGAGTGAATTAAAAGAGTAAAATGCAGGCTGTAGAACCAAAATGACACCGGAACACTCAAAAAAGTTAACTAGAACAGTCAAATTCGATCCAGAGTAAAACTGAGGAGGAAGATATCACAGTATTTTTTCACTGACAGCAGAAACACCACCTTGTATGAAAGTTTAAGAACAAAAATCTAAACCTACCTTCAAAATCAAATGACACATCTGTGCCTTTGTTTCATTGTAAAAAAAAAACATCATAGAGTCTCTCTCATTCCTGTGCTTCTCCCACTCATGTATTTCTGATCTTTTAGCCCCATATACAACACCGGCACTTCTCAGACCAACATCTGTTAAATGTTCTGTGGTCAAGGCTCAAAACAAAGCTGTGCTTTCACAGTTTTATTTCCAGCATCGTGGAACAACCTCCTCCTCAGGTCAGCTGAGTCGGTACTTCATTTTGAAAAGCTTTTTAAATCTATTTGAATAGATTGTCATAGTCATATTTATGGGTGTCATATTTACACTGTGTTGCTGTCTTCCTCCCATTTGTTCTGTTTAATTTTGCAGATACTGAGATGTAGTGTTTTTCTCTCTGGTCAGCTGCTTTGCCGTATCATACCTCTTGCAGTGGTTTGAACGGTGGATTATAGATAAAGCTCAGACACTTACTCTTTCTTTCTCTCTCTCTCACACACACACAAACAGACGACAATCACTGTTCACACCCACTGCCCAACTCCTGACTCAATGCCTGGAGACAGGGAGGGGGAGAGTCTTTGGCGCGCAGTGTGATAGATGTGTCCCTTTAATCTCTAAAGCCACCTGGAGAAGACAGATGATTCCATTTCTTCTCTCTGTCTATCCGTCTGAGTCTCCGTTCTTGTCTCTCTTTCTGTTTCTGTCTTGCTCCTTTTCCTTCAGGAAGCTGCTCCTTTTGTAACGGTGTGTCAAAAGGGTTGTGTGTTCGACTGCTGTTGCCAAACTATAGTATTTTGTAGTGCCATTGCATTTTGAAGTTTGAAGATATTTATCCCAAACTGAGCCAAAAGTAGCTTTTTGTACTTGTTGCATAGCTAGTGGTGTGGCTCCAGACTGAAAAATCTCAACAACTACATTTGTGATTTTAAGTGAGGTATTTATTGTACTATTTGACGCATTACCATGACTTTTTCACTCAGTGCTATCATTTGGTCAAAATCAAGTACCTGAAGATATATCAAAAATATCACATGAAAGTGCAAGACAATAAAGCTAACAGGAGTGAGCTAACAGAGCTAAAAATGTATTTAAATACTAAAAAGAAGGAATATTTTTTTTAGGATTCAGGTATATTCTTCACTATCAAAGAGCACAAATATCCCCAGAGACATGTGCTGTCATACAGCGCAGCCTCTGAGAACAAGAGTACAAACACTCAAACAATCAAGGCAGTGAGGGGTCAGAGTTGCAGTTCAAAGACAACAGATCATGTCATCTAATCTGGAGAGGCTAGAATGATCTCGTGAGAAAAGGACATGCGATAGGAAAGCAATAAGATCTGAGGAGAGAGGTGGAGGTGATGTTTAAGTTCCAGATAAGAGCACAGTGGGGTGCACAGAGGAAGGAGAGATTATGATTCAGCGGGTAGCGGCGATATGAGGTCTTACTTCAAGCCAGGAGATTTCAGTCTTTGATGGAAAATGTGGAGCTCAAGTATAATAACTAGAGTATGAGTGTGAGTATAACAAGATGTAATATCAGTCATTATAGGCCCTTCGTGTGCTCAGTACCTTACCAGAGCAATTTTCTATATTTCTATCTGAGGGGGTTTTGAAGGTCCGGTGTGTAAGATCCACAGGGATTTATTGGCAGAGTATGGTGGAAGTGGAGTATAATCTGCAGTGTGTTTTAGCTGAAATTAAGAACTGCTATGTCTTCATCACCTTAGAATGAGACCTTTACTGTGTATTTACAAGGGGCGCAGGAACTTTTCCACAGTGGCTACCATGTTGCACTGCCATGTTTCTACAGTAGCCCAGAATGGACAAACCAATCAGTGGCTCTAGATACAGCCTTTCGCATTTTGTGCAAGTTTCTTGGCCACCGTAGATTCTCCTTCACGCTTGGAAGAAGAGAGGGAGAGGAGATGATTGATGATTTTGGGACAGTGCTTTTTAGGTAACCATAAAACAACATTAAAAATCTAATTTCCTCCTTAATTGGGGAGAAAATAATGAACACATGTACAAAATACAGTTTTCACAGCAGCCATTTTGAAATAAAATAGTGTAAACACAGGTGTTACCAGTGATACAAATTAAGGTTCTGTTCCATTCAGGTCAAACAGTGTCAGGGTGATGCTGTTGTGGCTCTCTGGAAAGGCTTCATACACTAAATGGAACAGGACCTTAAAGTTTAAAGTTTGGATTATGGTTATGCAGGTGGTTATTATTAGGTGCAAGTCGGCATGCAGGTCGCATATTTTAGCCATTTAAAAAGGTCCTCCTAAAAAATCTAACATCAGTTTAAGTGTGTGTTATATTTAGAATATTTCCACTGCTTTATTTTTTTGTCAGACAGTCTTTACTAATGGGGGAAACAGACTTTTGTTTATGTCCAAGTACCTGCAAAATGAATGACATTCCCACCAGCCTCAACTGTTTTGCATGGCAGCCATGTTGATATGAAATAGTAGGGAAAACACAGGTGTTACCTATGATACGGGCTATGAGACGGGGTCACTGAGAATGAAGCGTCAATCACAAGATACCCTGCTTTATTGCCCATTTTACTTTATGGCCACAAACTAGTGACTGAAAACATAAACTCATTAGGAAACTGTTTACTGAGGTCATAAATTAAGTGAGAAGTAAGGTCATTTTGCCATAAGGATACACCCAATCTGACTTCTTTTTGAAACCAATGGAGTCGCCCCCTGCTGGCCATTAGAAAGAATGTAGGTTTGAGACACTTTTCACATTGGCTTCAATTTTAAGACCTGGAAGTTCCATCCACTATTTAATATATGGTCTATGTCTAATATTTACAGACATTAGGTCTGGCCATTCGAGTAATTAAGTGCTGCTAAACCTAGTCCAGACATGCAAAAAGAAATTATATTGGGTGAGATGTCTAAGTTCTGATCCAAATCTCACCGTACCATTATCCTAGTTATTATTTCACAAATAAATCAAACAACCTGTCTTCCCTTAAAAAAAAGAAAAAAGAACAGTGATCCATTTTTTGAATGGCTCTCAGAAAGGAAAAGAGCCATAAGATCTCATGTCATCTTCTGCACTTGTGATTCATTTCCATCCAAGCTTGGGAAGTGATCCAACTGCCAGTCACCTCGCATTGTCTACGTAGAAAATGAACTGGCTTTTACATCGAGGATCTCGAGTGCCCAAAATAACTCCAACTTTACATTTCTACATAATACAATCTAATATTCCATGTAACAAGCAGCTGACCCCTGTGGCTTGAAGCAGCCCACTCAGACAGTGCAGAAACCAAACTGCATCACCGACATTTTCTCAGCGAGCTGCACTTCTGTATTCTCGAGACAAACTTCTCTTACTTTGACTTGAGTAGCGCTGAACTCCAGCAGCACCACTGTGTTTACCTCAAAAGAAAAAAATATTTTCCCACTCTTCACTCCTCCGCTCGCTACTGCACAAAGCCGAGAAAAGTGACTCACTCTTTTACATAAAACCCTGGATGAAGCTGTCATTATGGGGCAATTATTTTGGAGAAAAGTTACTGTAGGAAAGGCATTGATTCTTTCAACAGCAACACCCACCTCCTGCTGTCACACAGCTGGGCGGCTGTTCTGTCTTTCTTCGCAGGTTTTTGATTGCAGCTCTCTACTGTAAAAAGGCTGTAATATCGAGGAAATTATCTTGAATAAGGTGAAATTGAGACGCATACAGTGGATAATCACCAGGCAATCATGTCCAAAGGCTAAAGGTTCTGATTGGTGGCCTGCTGCACATGCTCAGAGACAGCTGTGCGTGTATGTGTGCAGGCACTCACCAAACATATGCACGAATTTAAATACATATGCAAATGGAATGTGTGTGTCAGGTGTCACCACTCCCTTTTTGCCTTTTTACATGCACACATGGTGTTGGATTATTTACACACTTTAACACTTACTGCAGACATATACTGAAAGATGCATTCAAAGAGAATAAAGGAATGATTTGCTTTGTTTTACTGTGTCATAAGCAATACATACAAGGCTGGAGAGTTCACTTTGTGGCAATGAATTTGCAGTAATTAAATGTCTTGCAAATTTGTTTGCTGTAACTGTATGCACCATTACATTACAATGCTGAAATGATGTGGGCCATGAGGCAACATCAGCATTATTACTAAATCTAATCTTGAGGCACTATCTTGCAAAGGGACCCTGTTTTAAAATCGAGTTAAGGCTTTTATTGTGTCAGTTCATATTGTGTTTATTTTCCTAAATCCATTTAGTGTTTCATCAAGTCACCTTGATAAAACACAATTCAGTACATATTCTGTTTTAATACATATTCAAAAGACAAACAGAGAAGGGAGACACAGGAGGTCAGCAGGGGCCTACAGCTTGTTTTGGCACCTAGTAGTTTAATCCCATCCTGAATGCATACATAATATACTTGTAAAATATTCATAGTGCTCAGAATTAAAAAAAATCTAGATCTATCAACTTCCTTCATTTATTTAATTATCATCCATAGAAGATGAAGATGAAGATAATGATAAGCTGTTATTGCATGCTCACTATATATGTATATATATATATATATATATATATATATATAATCATATATATAATATAGTATATAATATTATATGTGTATTATGGGATATTATTATAGTATATATATAATACACAACACATTCTATGGTAAAATATAGGAATAAAGTTCATGGATATATGGATGTATTCTGTCCAGCATTTGTAAACCAAGCACTTTCTTTAATATAAGATACTACATACAAAATTAATGATGTGCGTGCGTCTTTTAACAACTGTGACAGTTTTTATGGTTTATAGCGTATGATGCAATTCATGCTGTGCGATGATGACATTACATCTTTTTTCCTTTTATTAGGATACCATCTGTAACTATTATTCTCTTCCTTTATCTCTCTCTCTCCTGTCTCTACTCCGTCTCTTCACTCATCTACTTCACCTTTTTCCTGCCTCTTCTCCCCGGCTTCTCCACATTATACTGTAATCATCTTGTTTCCTCTCCTCTTGATGTGATAATTAATATCAGAAGATACGGGGAAAAACCCGAGGCACAGTAGGGTTTTATATCTGCAGCCAATCAACAGACAGCCTCCTGGTAAAGCAGCTCCTTAATTTGTTTTTCCCCTGATTTTTCTCCTCCTGGCACTGAGAGCTCATCAGAAAGGCACAAACATATCATTCATGTGAGTGTTTTTCATACAAATGGTGCAACTCCTCATGCTTACAAACACAGTTTAGAAAGCAGCAAAGACGGTTCATATTTGATAAATTAACATAATCAAATCTAACCAAGAAAATCAATAAAGTGAAGAAACAAAAATAGTAAAAGCCACAGTGATGAGGTGAAAAGACATGCGTGTGGGTGTGTGTGTGTCCTTGATCTGTTTCTATGTGAGATGCTGCCAACAGTAACAGCAGCTGTGTTTTAAAGAGGAACAGGAGGTGATGTTCTGTGAGAATAAGGAGGAGAAAATTAATGAAAATGGAAGATGATGATAAAATGAGCAGAGGAAGAAGGTTGGACTGAGAAGAGGGATATTTGATCTGTTGGGTTTTTACTATTTTTACTGTTCTGTTCTTGCCCATTCCAGTTTATTCTATTACATTCACCACATCCAAAAGGTTCACAATGAAACTACCATCACATATTTTACTTAATTAAAATTTTCTATTTTTTTATTACTAAATAAACCACTTCTTTCTATATTCCATATTTTTTCTATGCTATATTAATCCTATCTTATTTTTTTCTTTATTTTATGACACTGTTATTGTCTTGTTTTGTGTTTTTCTAAGATTTTAACCCCTCAGTGTGATAAAAACAAAGCCAAACTCAATAAGTATGGTCTACTATAGTATAGTTATAAGAACAAGAATAAGAGTGATAATGATAGTAATAATAATATAATGCAGATGAGGTCTACAAAAAAGGTCCAACTATTTTAATGTCAGACAGGACATTTTAACAACAGTATACCCATCACTCATTTAATGAGTCTGTTGGATCAATATTGCATCCTGGTACGACTTTGTTACGAAAAAAGCAAGAAAAGAACTCACAAGAATCATCAAGAATGCAATCAAAACCACAGGCACCTCTCAAACCCAACTCTGGTGATTCCATCACCAAGGATCCTGCACAACCCCTTCACCGCTCATTTCAGCGACTACCACCAGTCATTTCGGAGCATCTCTGACCAAAAATAAAACTTACAAAAACTCATTCACTCCCACTGCAATATCTGTTTTAAACAATATCTTCTGCTTCTTTTTTATGTATTTTAAAAGTATTTTGGCACATCTGCTCTTTATTGATGGAATTATTTGTTTTAATGCAACTTCAATTTTATGTGAGTTTCTTATGTTGCGTGTATGTTGGGAGCCCTAACCTACGATGATTTTCTATGACTTTGTGATAGACAATTATTTTTTTTTTAATTTAATATACTTTTAAAAGAAAAATAAAATTAAAATCCCGTATCATCTGTATTTTCCATAAGTCTATGGTATTTTCATATTTTTCAACAGGCATAGTGTAGACGCCTTGTTGTGTCTGAAGGACCCCTCATAATTCCAACATGGCGGCGTCCATACGGGTGTGCTGTGCCCTCCGCATCACGATCGGAGGTGAATTATTTCTCTTTCTTATCCTCCACAGCCTCTATGAAACAACTCGATGTATATATCTGTGTATGTTTACTGTTTTTTTGTTTAGAAAAGTATGATTGTTTGTTTACGGTCAGCTCTGTTTACTGACGGGACAGCCTGTCGCCTCTGCAGGGCTGTCATGATCAGGGACGGCTTGAAAATAACTGTAATTTCAGTGCTGTCAGAAATATGTATCACAGGCGGTTAAGGTTGACATTTAGGTCCTTGAATTTTAGACGTCAAAGCGTATCTCACCCGGGCGATGTGTCCGCTTTACAGGTTGAGTGTGAGTCAGTGCTGTCTAATCGTTATTTCAGTCATTACTCGGTCATCTGTGGTAATTTATGCACATAATTGTCTGAAGTGTGAAATGTTAGGACTGGTGATTAATGCCTCCGTCTTGTTTACGGTAAAATAGAAATTATCCCCATAAAACTTCAATGTGATGTATGTATTCCCCCCACCAAACTTCATTCAAATTTGTTCAATTTAATGTCGCCCTGTTTTTTTTATTCATTGTTGACGCATCCGAGAACATAATTAAGATTATTTATGCAATGTTGAGTCCATGCTTTTAATTCGGCATATTCACAACTTATTTATTTCACCGGAATGGTAAATCAATATCAGCATGGTGCCTGATGTGACAGATTCATCCCTTCATCTGTCATTTTTCTAGCTGCAGTACCAGTAAATTGGCTTGATGTTTACTTGTGTCTTGTTGTGAAGTTCAGTATTTTCTGTGTGTGTATATTCATATCTGTGCTGTTGTACGTTAAACCTGCTTGGTGTTATGCACATAATGCAAGTTTTGATGCATCTGTCTTTTCTGTGGTGGATGTCCCTGTCTTTCAGGTATAGCACCACTCCGTACCATAGGAGGAGCACTTCCGGTGTCCCAGTTGGTGAGTCGAACCTCAGCTGCTTCTCTCCAAAGAAACCCTGCACTTCCACTGTCCCCTGCAGCAGCGTGGCAGCAAACCAGACACAGCAGCTTCTTCAACAAGTGTAAGTAGTAGCCTGTATGAAAGGATTTACCCAAGTACGACATAATAACATAGACAATAATGCTGAAGATTGGGTCCCCAAAGTTCAAAAACCTGTCTATCAACACCTTTAATGCTCCCTAAGTAACATGCCATATCTCATTTATTGAAAACAACTATTTGTGGGCTTATGGTGAGTTGTGAGCTGTAACTATTGGCATCCAGCTGCTGGAAGCAGTGACTTCCTGGAGCCTTGAAGTTGCCAGGCAACCAGTGGGGACTCCAGAGTTTGAGGTTTAAAAAATGTATTAACTAGATATCTATATTGGCCACAAATATCTCTTGTCTTGTCTAAAAATAGAATTTATGTAGGATATAATAATTACCCCCAACTTCCTGTCGCAGACATTGTTCTTGCTTTATCCCCCTTCTCCTTTTTTTTATTTTTTCTTTTTTGCTTTTTCTGACAATAATAAATATACTATGTGTGACAGGCTTGTCTTCTTTGGGGGCTGTTTTCATGGTTTTGCGATGAGATGTCTAACAGCCACATGTTGATGTAAATGTCAGGGTGTCCACATTCTTTTGGCCGTGTCCTGCATGTTGGAAATGATTTTCCTATCAGCAGGTGCATGTTAGCAGAGCTTGTTTGGACAACATGCAGTTTGTTGACAGTCTTTTAAATGGGCATGTATGGAGCTGTCAGACACACTCTCTCTTTTGCCTTGCTCGCTCACCGGCCATCTTATTCATTTCCAGTCACTGTCTGAACATTTCTCAGACAATCACATGTGCTGCGTCTGTCAACATGTCTGCATTGTGATCACAGGAATACACACACACTGTCAAACACTCTTTTAAACCTGTCATATTACAATTGATTCTGTAATCTGGGCTCAGATTTCTCCATGAAGAGTCCTTCAGTATTTACTCTCAGGAGAGTTTTGGTTATATTTACTTTTATTATCCTTTTTTTTTCACTGATGTGCAGCATTTGATGGTGGGTCTTAATCTCTAAATATACTGCAGGTCCTAAACTGGACTGTCTATACTGTATATCCACTTTAGGTGCCAGGTCTCAGACAGTAAGAGTTTATTGTATTTTAATTACAGTCCCCAGGCAATGCCATATGTCACCTGTTGGACATCTTTATTCCTGGCCCTTTCAGCCCACAGTGTCCATACATCCTCACAGCTGGCTTTAGTTGGACGACTAAAATCAGCTGCGTCACTGCTAAGAAATTACACTCATAGTCTTCTGGCTTAGTGAGGGGAGCTAAACTCACTGCTGTGAAGGTTCAAGGTTGTGAAAAGCATCGAAGTGTCAATACGTTTTCAATACCAGGCGATCCAGTATTAGAAGTACCACACGAAAACATTTATCCTCTTTTGTGTGCCTGTGGCTATTTTTTTCTTCTTGCTGTGGTGCTGAAAGAGGTATTGAGTAGTGTTTTGTATTGTATTGAAATCCCATTAAAATCTAAATCTGCTCTGTATGCCTACACTTACCATGATGGCCCACTGGCAGATGCAGACACAAAATACGCAGCTTTTTTATTGCAGTGGTGGCAAATAGGGATGTTCCTGATGACTAGCAAGTGGCTACTTGCAACACTTATTCATGTAGTCGACTCATCATTGCATCCCTTATTGCAAATAGCAACTTAGCTATGTGACACTTCAGAAACCTTCACACATCACCCAGCAGTATCATCTTATCAGCTTGTAATATCGGCAGAAATGTTTATTTAGGGAAGATACAGATATTTCAGAGGCTTTATTGGCTGACACCGATGATGTGCAGGTATTGTACTGCAACCCTAGTGTCAGAGAAGAAAGAAAGAAAGTAGGAGTAAGACTCATGTTCGGTGTAGAGGCTGCTGTCAGTATTGTGGCATTGGTCTTATTTATTCATTTATTTATTTAAGGTTTATTTGATAGGGACAGATACTGTATGCACAGACAAGCTGAAAAACAGCCATCCGATGCAAGTATCATAGTGTTTATAGTGAATGCTAATTTTTGATTGTCTTATTTTATGTAAGTAATTTAGAGTTGCAAGAGTTTATTTTCACCCTTTAGTCAGTTAATTGTTTGGTCGTTTAAATGTCAGAAAATGATGAAATATGCTAATGACAATATCATATTAGCCTATTATCTTTTAAGCAACTAATCTCTCAATTGTTGCAGCTCTACAGTAATTAGAAATTTAATTGAGCTAAATCAGGATACAATTAAACACGTCTGCTTGACTATGTCTGGCTCTGAATATCAGCACAGTTTGACTTTGTGAGTAGTAGTTTTTGGGTACTTTAATCTGTTGAACTGAGAGCGCTGTAGCTTATCTTATTTGACTGCTGTTTTGTGTTCAGTAAAGTTTGGGTGGTGACCAGATGTTTTGCAGTCGTTCCTTTTTCTTTTTTTCTTTACTCGTGCAGATGAACTGGAGAAAATGTAAACGTACTTTGTTCTCGTGTTCTGTTGTATGTGTGTTTCCAGTGACGGCCGAGGAGCTGTGGAAAGGTGTGCTGGCGGAGTCGGGCGCCGGAGCCAGGAAGGGCCGAGGGAAGAGGACCAAACGCAAACTGAAGAGAGACCTGAACCGAGGACAGAAGATCGGAGAAGGTCAGACGCCATCTGTCTTTCTGTCTCTTGTCACCTTTAGCCATCTGTTTGTCTTTCTTTTAGTCTCTGGAGGTCGTCGGTCTGGACTTTCTTAGCTCCAGTTTCGAGTGTTAGAAACTCAGAAAATCTCTCCCTCTTTTGGAGCTCACAAGTGCAAAGTAATTGTCTCTTTGTCCGTTTCATAATAATAAAAAATGTTTACATTATTTTCCTTGATCTGAAGTGCTAAAATTTCTCCTTCTTTCCTAAATGTGTGCTGCTGTTCTGATGGACACGACACACTAGAATATTCATTAGTTAATGTTATTAATTCATTAAGCTGTTCTACTATGGAGAGGAATTACCCTTCATTCGCTCTGCCTGTCCTCCTTTTCCTGTTCTCACTTTTCTTTTAAGAGGAACCATCACTCTTCATTCTGTCACTGTCAACCTGATTCTTCTCTCCTTTGCTTTCACTTTGACCAAATGTCTCTAAATTATCGCTCTTTTACAAACCTTTTCTCATCTGTCTGTGGTGCTGGAATCATTTCTCAGATCTCTATATACAAGGTTAAGAAATATACTATATATTTGGAAAACAAGTCATACCATATATTTTTTCTCTTGCAAGTCAGGTCTCCTGTGTTCTCCATCTCTCTGACTGTTGGTGCTCTTCTTCTCACACTCATTCTCTGTCTTTAACCCACAGGTCGTGGTGGTTTTCTATGGCCTGGCCTGAACGCTCCAGTGATAAAGGACGGGACTCTGCGGAGCATGAGTCGAAGAGGAGACAGTGAGCAGCAGGAGGTGCAAGCTGAGCTAGGTACAGAGGCAGAATGCACTAAATACACACTTCAGTGTGCAGACTGCAGACACACAAAATAAACATAAATGATAAATCACACACCAATGCGCTTACTGCTACCTAAATTCTACAAACCAGTACGAACTTAAGAGCATATTCACCCATTTTTTACCCAAGAACTTGTGAGCAAATTATATAGCTGCTGTCATAAGTTGTCGATCCATCTTCCAATTTTTTGATGAACCGCTCTGTAAAACAAGCAGAGGTCTGTTCTTGTGAGTCTGAGTTCTTTTGGAATAGAAGATGATTAAAAGACTGAGAGGCCGATGGGAAAAATTACCTCTGACATTTTTGTTCTCTTTAACAAAGCCAAACAGCAATTATTTTACTGAAAAAGAATCTTTTCAAGAGCTGCTAGGAAGCAACAGCAATTACAAAGAGGTCTTACAGGAGCCCTGTGGAGTTTTCTTGTAAACAAATAAAAGTTAAATTTACATTCAGTTACCAAAACTCACTGTGTCTATCCTTGAGGTCTAATGAAGTTTTCAAGTGCATTTCATTCCTCATAAAACATTTTCAAAACTTATTTTAAAGGGTAGCTCATATTTTTGAAGTGGTGCTGTATGAGGTACTAATCGATAGTTAGTGTTTTACCTACAGTAGATGCCAGTTGGCAGACCCCCAGGTTAAAGTGAAACGGAGAGGAGCACCAGCACGGAAGCTAAGCAATGAGCTGCTGCGTACAGCAACAAAAGGTATTTTTTGCTATTTGAAAAAGGCCCATGCAAAAAAGATTAGTATCAGTTTAATTTTACACTATATTTAGAATATTTTCACTGCTCTACGTTGCTGTCAGACAGCCGTTTCTGATGGGAAACCACCATTACATAAGGCAAATTTCACTCTCTCTAAACCAACCAAACTCCATAGGCAAAATCGGTAATTTTATCCTTCAGAACGCTGGAGCTGTTGGGTTACCACTGCCTCGACCTGTTAGTTTGTTTTTCTTACTGTGTGACTCCGGTGAATATGAGCTAACACCAAAATCACACAATAACGCAAACAAACTAACAGATCGAGGCAGCAGTAGTCCAGCAACTCCCGTGTTACGCAAGGTAAAGTTACTGATTTTCCTCTGGAGTTTGGTTGGTTTGGAGAAAGCGATATTTGACTTATATATAACAGCAGTTTCCTGCCAGAAAACGCTGTCTGGGTGCATTTTAGCAGCAGCCGTACACTACTTAGCTTCCACGCTGGTACTTCTCTCTGCTATTCTAATGCTGAGGGCACGTCGACCACCATCTACTGTATGTAATACACTGACTTTGGATACACACCTCATACAGCCTCACTTCAAACAATCTGTACTATCACTTTAAATCCAGCATTGTTTACATCCATGCTTACTAGCTTGCAGTCTTCTTCTTGACTGCCTTTGCTGGCACATCGCTGCATATCTTGGCTGTTATCGCCACCTGTTGATCAGTGAAATAGTGTGAACCAACAAAATCGGGGGTCCCACTCAGAGAAAAACAGCTCCACAGCGCTTCGAGAGGTCAAAATCTCCATGGGGAACCTTTTAATTTTTAGAAACAGAAGCACCAGCGGCACCACTGGTGTGAGACAGAAGCTGCCAATTTGCCTCCGCTGTGATCTCATTTGTCAGCAACAGTAACCACACAGCTCATTTGACAATGACAAACAGCATCTTTTGATGTTTATCATGTTGTGCCTTTGAAGTCAGCCGTGGCTTCACTGCCAAATCTCTTGGTTGTGTCTTTCTGCAGTGCGTCAGAGGGATGAGTGGGAGAGGAAGAGGAAGATGAAAGTGAAGAGGGAAAGAGGATGGACGGGAAACTCGTGGGGAGGCATCAGTCTGGGCCCCCCTGACCCTGGACCCAACGGAGGTAAACACTCACACAGCCATGGGTCTGTAACACTGGACTTCTGCAGCGTATCTCGGTCAAATGTTCCATCAGTCCAGCTGTAGATGACTGAAGTGATGGGAGAAGAAGAGATGGGTGAAGGAATAGAGGAATAATCCAGAGTATAAGAGGCTTCCCTGAGTGTGTGTGAGAGGCCAGTAAAGAGGCCCATTAGGACTGATGAAGATGAGAATGTGATCAAAGTTCAAGTGGGACGATTTCTTAATTTAGAAAGACATCTCTCTCTCTTTCTCTCTGTTTTTTCTTCTTTTCTCTGTCACACTTTCTGTCTGTCTCCCCCACAACTTTTTATCTATCTCACATTTTCAGTTCTCCCTCTGTCTCTGTCTCCTATCTCTCTTCATTCTTTTAGTCTTCGTTATCGACTCTCTGCCCTCATCTGTTTTTCTCTCTCTTTTGTGATTCCCTTTTTTTCTCTCCATTTCCTTTTAGTTTCACGTTCTGTCCTTTTCTGTCTCTTTCTCAACCCATTTTTTCTCCTCCATTCCCCTCTCCATCACTCCCTCTGTTTATCACATTCCTCCCGTTCACTCCTGTCTCTTTTCTCCTCCGTTTTGTACAAGAAGCTACACTCAATGACCATACTGTTTCTCTGCTGTACTTTAGATTTTCAGTAAGGCTCTATGATAGTCAGTTGGTTGGTCAGTCCACTTTGGTCCAGGCTGAAATATCTTTTATCAGCAGCTATTTGATAGCTTGTTAAAAAAAAAAAAATCAGTCAATGACAGAAAAGATTTGGTTAACGCAACTGGCTAGGCTAATCTCACCATTCAGGTTAACTTTAAACTGCAGGCATAGACAACAAAAGAGCACTTCTTAGTTTCTCTGGCTGTGAGTTATTCAGAAAAAACAGGAGACAGTAGCAAGAAAATCTATGTATCCCCTGGGGGTCATATAGTAGAAGAAATATTTCCACAGAAGTCCCTGCAAATGGATTGGTAAATCAAGCAAATGCTTTTATAAACCATGTGAACAGATTGCTAAACTGAGTGCGTGGTTTAGGGGACATTTTGATGTAATGCTTCTGGAATATGCATCTGGCTTCGAGAATAAAAACAGGTAATGTGCATCTGTGTGGTGATGGTCACTCTGTTGTGTGCAGCATGCAGAAGAGGACACATTGTTGTCTTCCACCATTTATTAGTCTGTGGTGAGAAGTCTTATTGTTCCATAAATACAATTTGTCAGATTTCTCCATATATTTCCCCACTTACAGTTCAGTAATTCGTGCATTGAGTTTATTAATCCATTCACTTTTATCTAGTATATATTCTACCATATGACTCCAGGGGGGCCCATAAAAAGCAGCCAGTGTAAGTAATAACAATAATGATGGCTTTATTCCATTCAGGTGTGCCAGTGAGTCAGCATGCACAACACTGGAAAGTTGCATTAAAAAATTTGTATTGATCGTGCTGTAACAACTACAAAACAAAACAGACATTGACCAAATAACCATTATTGCTTGAGTTTTTTTTGCAAATATGGACATAAAATAGGTCTTAAGTTGCTTTCACAATGGTCTTAGAAGGTCTTAAAAATCTTAAATATAATTTCTTGAAACCTTGTTAATGTGGGTTTTCCTGCTGTTACATGTCGGTATATCTGCCACATCTTTGTGCTTATGGTCTTAGTTTTTTAATCGACTGTTGGCTGTACAACACGTTGCCCCACGGGGGCAATAAAAGACTGACTACAGTTTAATTCTTCTCTGCATATAAACGGTCGGCATCTTTTCAGACCTGCCTCTTGTAACAGGAGGGTTTACATCAGGACTTTGGGTTGAAGGTTGAATGTTATGTTGTATTGTAAACAGTCTCTGAAGCCCATAAAGGTGCATCTGCGGCCTAATCAACTCTTCATTAGAAACCCTGAGGAACACAGCTGCTTAAAATCCACCTGATTCACTGATGGAGCTGCTAGCCTCCTGTTCCCAGCCTTATTACGTGTTTAAACTTTGGTGTTTGCAGCCGGAATTGAGTTTAGCGCAATTTGACTCAAACTACTGACTGTTGAGGCTCCATCATCACAAAGCACATTTTCTTGCATCTTTTCCCTTCTTCCTCCCGTTTCTTTTGCATCCTCCTCGGCTTTCTTTTGCTCTTTTTCCCTCTTGATATTTCTTCTCTCATGTCACCGTGCTAACAAGCTCTCACACCATGGCATACCCTAACGCTGTTTCTCTCCTACATGTACAAACACTTTCTTTCTCTCACACACGCACACACGCACACACACATACACTCTGCCTGTCACTCTCAATCACACACAAATACACTCGGGGTCTGGTGAATGTGATGTTCAGAGAGCTGTAACTAGGTTGCTTTTCTCTGATCAGGTTTAGTTTCTCGCAGATGGTGAGCTAATGTCCCAGCTGAGGTGTGTATGTTGTGTGTGTGTGTGTGTGTGTGTGTGTGTGTGTGTGTGCATGTGTGTTTTCTCCTCTGAGCCTCTGAGTCAGCCGTCCTTTGTTTGCTGTTAATTGGTTAGAAGTGAACAGGCTGCTGTTGGGACAGTAACATCCTTCAGAGGTCGCTGACAATGAAAAGTGTCAACTCGTTACACTGCTGCAAGGGGTTCTGGGTATTTGTTACGCCAGCAGGAGCCTGGTTTAATCTGTTTAAAGTGTCTGTATGTATGTGACAGCCTAAATGTGTTTGTGTGTGTTTTTAATCTAAGTTTCTTTCCCCCTCTCTCCACAGAAACGTATGAGGACTTTGATTCTCGTGTCATTGAGGTGAGTGTTTCTCTACGGCTGACTACAAACCACAAACATACAAGTTTGAATTGTCAGCAGCTGTTTGTACACACGAGTCAACATTGTTCTGTTTGTTCTCATTTGGACCTGCATAGCAGGTTTTACTTATTTATTTATTTTCAACATCATCTTTATTGGTTTTATAACATAACAGCCGTTGGGCTGAAAATACTGCAAAGAATATAATTACACAGATGTCAAATCAGCCCACCCCCAAAAAAAGAATAAGTAAACCAGTACAGAATATTAAGAAGAAAAGAAAAAACAAACAAATATAAAAAGCAGATAGTTGCAGGTGGTGAATAGAACAGCCCTTGTGTATTTAATTCTAAGACAACCACCCCAAATCTTTCTAAATTATCCAGGCTTACTCTTCAGGTTATACAGGATCTTTTTTCATTTGGAATACATGGTGCTAATTCACCACCAAGCAGATATATAGGTGGATGTTCACCTTTCCATTGCATGGCTGTGCATTTGTTGGCCAGGGTTTCCCCCAGTGTGTTGCAAGCTCGGTTGACCCCCCCCCCCCCCATTTATCCTAAGCATTTGGGAACTTTATTTTCAGGGGATGTATTTTTATGATGCAGATTCAAGCAGAGTTAAAATGCCTGAAATGCTAGACTTAAAGTAAGCAAATAGATTTCATGAGCTCTTGCCATATGTGTTCAACTCAATGTTGATGTGTCGTAGCACAGTGAACAAAAACAAACTGGTTTGAGGCTGCAGATTTTTAGAAATGGTAGCTGGGAGCACTCGACCACTCTGAAATGTTCAGCGCTCTAGGCCCCACCCCTCAAAGTTCTTGTACTTTTGGAAAGTAATACCCCCGAGCAGAGACTTTTTAGGGGGTAAAATGATGTCTCTGGAGACTCCTGTCACTGCAGTGGAGCTGCACTGAGTTGCTCCAAAGGTTCCTGGTCCCTGGGGAAAATTCCTGCAGTGAAAAATGCAGCTTATCACAGCTCTGAAAAAAATCACACATCCCTGCTTTTGATACCTTATACTTCCTGAGTTGTTGCAGAAAGAACAGTTGTAGGCAATGATATTCCATTTAAGACAAAAAGAAATGGCAGTCCCCAGGTATTTCAGGCTTTCTACTATCTCAACAGTCTCATCATTGATATTGAAGAGCATCTTTGTTTTTACATAAGTCCACAACTACCTCTTTTGTTTTGGAGATGTTTAAAAGCTGTTATGAGCACACCACTCAGCCAGAGAGGAGACTTCTTCTCTGTCAGCTGTTTTATCCTTTTAAGGGATCAGACCTGTCACAGTGGTGTCACCCACAGATTTGAAGAATTTAACCGAGTCAGAATGAGAAATACAAGCATTAGTACACAATGACTACAGTAGAGGTAACAGAACACAACCCTGGAAGGCAACAATGCTAACAGGCAATGATTTGATAAACGCAAGCACAGAGCAACAACATGTCGCCATAGGAGAGCATTACATTCGTAATTTTTTTAATTGAGACTTACTGGTTTTAAACCTGCAGTAGCTCACTTTTTGGCCACTTGGTGGCAGCAGAAACGAGCTGTGACCACAGGATGTTATCCTCTTCTGAATACAGCCTTGTAGCTTGGTAGCCAACACTGTGCGAGCAATCACCACTCTAACTAAATCAAACTGTACAGAATAATGATGCAGAAAGTCTCTGAGGGGGAACTGTTTTCAGGAAACTCAAAGTGGTGGAAAATCCAGTGCGGCGTGTACACATGGATGGTGTTGGAGGCAAATTTGCTGAGCGAGGAGGATAGCTGCAGTTGAGCATGTGAGGCGATAAGACGCTTATTAAAATGTTCAGTTGAGCTAGATTTTTAGTGCGTCCTGAGGCCAAATATATAATTTCGAAAAAGTCACATTTGCATCTGCATTTGATACAAAACAAATTAAAAAAAAAAAAAAAAATCATCAACCCTAAAGCAGTGGTGATAAAAACCCTCCAGTTTCTACAGAAAGCAGCTCATCCAGACCGATGATGCAGAAAGCCTGTGTTACACTACCACTGTGTGACATCATTTTTTCTTTTAACAACATTCAATAAGTGTTTGGGAACTGTGGACACTAACTGTTGAAATTTTGAAAGTGAAATTCTTGCGCAATATACGACTTCAGGACCTCAACAGTACAGGATCCGTTGCTGTTTTTTGTACTGCATCGTGGTCCACACATTTTCAATGGGAGATGGGTCTGGACTGCAGGCAGGACAGTCTAGTACCCAAACTCTTTTACTATGAAGCCAAGCTGGTGAAACACGTGCAGAATGTGTCTTAATACTGTCTTGCTGAAATAAGCAGGAACATCCCTGAAAAGGACATTATCTGGACATATGTTGCTCCAAAACCTGAATGTACATTTCAGTATTATTGGGGCCTTTACAGATGTGACAGTTACCAGACCATCAGAGATACTGGCTTTTGAACTTTGCGCTGGTAGCAATCTGAATAGTCCTTTTTTCTCCTTGACCCAGTGGTCACAGCTTCCATGATTTCCACAAACAGTCTGAAACATGGACTCATCAGACAACAGCACTCTTTTCTACTTTGCATCAGTCTCAGATGAGCTCGGGCCTCAGAGAAGTTAGTGGTGTTTTGACACTGGTTTCTGTTTCCGAGCTCATGTTGTAATGTCCTTGATCGGATAACGTCACTTTTTAATGCAGTGCCACCTGAGGTGTCAAAGGTCACAGACATTTCAATGTTGCTTTTTGCCTTGCCCCTCCATGATACGATATTTACCACGATAATGATTAAAAGGTCCTTTATTACACAATAATGTGTAAATTGAAGTATTCATTGCCAAAGACAATTGGTGACATTTTTTTACACATGCTTAGATCATGGTTGGCAACTTGTGTTTTTATTTATGAAAGCATAAATTAAAAAGCAAAATCACTTTACATTAGTAAAACAAAAACAATTAACCATGTAATATCACAGTAATATTGTTACAGTCCGGTACAGTATTGAAGGGTGAATGCATGTCAAAGAGGAGTTGTGAATAATTACATTCAGTGTTTATTTGCGGTTTTACACAGTATCCCAACTTTCTGGGAATCGGGGATGTAAAACATTGTGGACATGAATCAGCACCTATCCAGCCCAGTTGAGTCCACATCCCTGACACACTGAAACACACATGCTGTTGCCCTTAATTGAAAAAGATTAAATAAAAAGCTGCTGTGTGTGTATGTGTGTGAGAGAGAGATAAGATAAGCTGTATGGACAGACCCAGTTCATTTAGATTCTCTGTCTGTTGTACGGTATTTTACCTTAATTCAATTAGCACTAATGGACCCTACTAAACTAATGGGGGTAATGCAACAAGGTCACACAAACGCGTGCACACACGTACACACAGCAGTCCCATGCTGGAAGACCCAAATGTGTATGCGCTTCGTGCACACACATTAAATTGCACAGGTATGCACATGCACAGATTTAGTTAAATACACATTCTGTACATAGACTGTGTGTCGCACAGTATCCATACACACACATTATCAGATTGTGTGTGTGTGTGTGTGTATGTGTGTGCGTGTGTCACATTAATAGTCTTCCCCAGCCCTCCTGCCTGCATAATTAAGAGTGGTGTCACAGACATTAGGCTTCCCCCTGGAAACTGACAGACGCTTTTATGGTGCCATCTCCCTCTCTAAATATATCCTGTGTGTGCGTGTGTGCGTGTGTGTGTGTGTATATCTGGGCGTGTGTGCACCACTATAAATTCAGGCCTAATGAAATGAAAAAGGCTTACTGGAATAAAAGGCTTGTCTCCCAAGGACGATGACGCCGGCATGCCATTAGTGAACACATCCAACGGGAGGAGAGGAGGAGGAGGAGGAGGAGAGGAGGAGGAGGAGGAGGAGGAGGAGGAGGAGGAGGAGGAGGGAGGGAGGGAGGGAGGGAGGGGGTGACAAAGAGAGCTGTAGAAAAAGTGGAAGACAAAGTGAGAGAAGAGAGGTGGAGGAAAAGTTTTGAGAGCGAGTTAGGAAGTCGGGAGGTGAGAGAGAGACAGTGGAAAGGGAAAAATAAGTAAGGAGACAAGAGAAAGGTGAACAGTAGAGCAACACTGATCCAAGATGTTACGTGTCATCAACGGTAAGTCATTATACAACAGTTAATTCCATCCAAAGTATTTGATTGTGATTATTCTTCGGCACTCAGCCTATGGCCTCATGCCTACAGCCGAATCGCAGCCATGCTGGTGTTCAGTACAGCAGCACTCCCTCCCTCCCTAAATTATATTTGTTAAATCATCTAAATACATTCTTAAACATTTTCATAACATAGGACTCCATCTGCATACGGTTCAGGATGTAAGTGAGCTCCAAAACGAATGATTTCCAGTGTATTTACTCTAAATACTTATGGTTGGTTACTATTTTTAAAATGCTTCTATTGGTGATGCAATTCCTGAGTTCAGGTACAGATACCAAAATGATACCTTTTATATACTTTGCTTGCGGTCTTCATGCCCCTAGTTTGCAGAAGCAGCAGGATTAGGAGCGTAGGAAGCCAAACAATGTACTGATCAGAAGGAAAAATTATTCTTTGCCACCTAAAATTTTTAAGTGTTTGCTGTATGGACAGGTTCAGCAGCAAGATGTGTTTTCACTATCCAAAAAATAGGTCCATCTAAAAAAAAAAAAAAAAAAATCAATATCAGCTTTAACTGTAAGCTATATTTATAATATTTTCACAGATGTCAGACAACCTTTTCCAATGGGAAACTGCCGTTATAAAAGCCAAATATCACACTCTCCAAAACCACCAGAGTCCCTTGGCAAAAACAGCCATTTTATCTTGCAGAACACAGGAGTTGCTGGTCTGCCGCTGCCTTGACCAGTTAGATAGTTTTGTTATTGTGTAACTTTGGTGTTTTAAAATGTTACTTCACCAAAGTCATGTAAGTTAAAAGTATTATATTTGCCCAATGGAGTCTGTCCGACAGCGAGGTAAAGTAGTAAAAATATTCTAATAATGTACACTGATGTTGATTTTTTTATTGTGTGACTTTGGTGACTCCGGACTAACCCGGTTGAGGCAGTCGTAGACCAGCAACTCCCGTATTCTGCAAGCTAATATTACTGTTTTTTGCCATTAGAGTCTATTGGTTTTAGAGAGAGTGATATTTGGCTTATATAACAACATCAGAAAAATCAAAAAAAAAATCTGAAAATAATGTAAAACTGATACTGACATTTTTTTTTTAGGTTGCTAAAATATGTTTTACTGCTGACCCGGTCCACAGCAGCTCATTGCTTAGCTTCATTTACTGGTGCTTTTGCTGCCTCTTTAAACTGGGGGCATGCCATCTACTGTAGGTAATGCACTGACTATAGATAAGTGCCTTATACAACCCTACTTCAAAAAATCCAAACTATCCCTTTATAAGTCAAGAATTAATAGACAAAATACAGTCTTAATTTGACAAAAATGGGATTTAAAAGTCTTTTTATGAATTTGACCAGACACTGGATGCCATCCTATGTTACTTGACAGTTTTACATACTCTGTACTACAGTCACATGTTAATTGGATTACCAACAACACAGGTTTAATAATCACTTAAAATGTTAACTTCTAAAATTTGGGGTACCCAAGATGTATGATGTTAATTAAATCCAATACAATAACTTGACAGCCTAAAAAATGTCTATTAAGTTGAACCCGCACACCTCTGGCACATCTCAGCAAGAACCGCAATCAGCTGAACCTTTAGAGAGATGAAAAAGAGAGCGAGAGATGACAGAGAGCAACGGTAAAGAAAAGAGGATGAGAGGAGAGTTTAGCGCGGCAGAGAGAAAAGTGATGTTCATGGCCTCTCTCCAGGTACAGCAGCCACTTGGACAGGACTCAGTGATTTCATTAACAGAGATGGAGCGTTGTCAGTGTCAGTACAGGGGTTTTTGTCTGCTTTTTTTTTTTTCTCTCTCTCTCGCTCCCTGAAGTCAACAACCTTGAAAGTTTTGCTGAAAGTAAACAGACAGTGGGCTGGATGAGAGCAGCTTTGCGAGAACTTTCAATTGGATTAAATGTTGCATTTAACAGGCAAGTGGAGCTCACAGAGGCACGTACAGAACTTAATATCCAAAGTGAAATTCACATAAAAAAAAAAAAAGCATTACTTACATTTGTTTTGATGGTGGTTTGTTAATGTAGATGCATTGACCGTGATTCTAAATTGCATGCAGATATTGCGCATTTCAGTTTACAATAAAGACGTTTTTAATGAAAGCAGTGTTGAGATGTTAAAATTACGAGGGGAACCAATTTCTCACAAACCATGAATATTCATCTGATTGACTCTAAATTGTTCAACAAACACAGCATTTTCAAATAAACGTGAGAAATCTAATCTGATTTTGTATGTGAGCTCTGCTGTGTGATGCTTATTTAACTCATTTAACTTCCTATCGTACCCAATGTGGGCAACGTTCAAAATCAAATTAACATATGTTAAATGTATTTTTCTTGTATTTTCTCTCGTTTGCGTACATAATCGCACACAGATGCACTTCTGAGACATCAAGATTGATACGTGGTTTCCTGAGCCAACATGGCGACTGGTTCCCTGCTCAGTGGTCATAAAAAGCCTCTTTTAGACAGCAGTTTCTTGGCATTTGAACCAACGGCCATTGGCACAGAAATATAATTTCACTCTTTGCATCTGAATCGTATACGTAGGTCTTCCTCTGAACAATTTCAAAAACCAAATTGTGACTATTTTACAGGGAAATCAAGATGATTATTAACGTAACAATTTAGCTTTCACTGGATTTATTATGTTATTTTGCAAACTGTCTGTAAAATGTCTGAACAAGCTTTTATTTTGATGGAGGGCTGGATTTTTCAGCCATTAGATGAATGTCAAATTTTAGCTGAAGCTTTGGAATGAACACAGAGACTTGATTCCAGATCCAAAGAGCTGATTTGCAGAAGTTTAAATCTCACTGCTCACAAAATTTCTAAAAAAAAAAAATTTTTTCTGCCAGAGAGTTTATAGAATGGACAAACAACCATCTTTATGGCATTTATATTGATATGAACTAGTAGGCTAAACACAGGTGTCGATACTAATGATACTAATTAGGGTCCTGTTCCATTTAGTGTAGCAGAGCCTTTCCAGTGAGTCAGTGTGCACAATAACAGCACCATGACTCTGTTTGACTGGGCAGGAACCAAACATGAATCAGTAGCATTGGTAACGCCTGTGTTCACCCTGCTGTATTATGTCAAAATGGCAAAATGGCTGCTGTAAAAAGAGCCGTAGCCTGAGCTGCTTTAGCTTGAATAAAAACCGCCCCTTCCTGCATCAAAATAAGTATTACACTTTTCTGAAATATGGAGCAGAGGCACAGTGTTATACACCAAAAGCTATATATTTAGTGAGTGAGTCAGTTGTGTGGTCAGTCATCTTGCAGCAATATTCATCAGTAGACAAAATACAGTGTGATCTGCCAGTTTGGCCAAGACTGATTATTTCACCAAATTATAAGTTTGCTCCTCAGTAATTAATCAGAGCAGCCGTCGCAGCATTAGGGGGGAAAAAAAGATGCTGTTTACAAGTTGGTAAATAAACGGCTCAAATTAAGGTTCAAGGAAAATCTTTCACACATCATGAAGGGCATAAGCAGAATTGTTGGTCAGTCGGGAATGATCAGGAGATGGACACATGCTTTACTCAAGAGCTTTGAGTTGAAGTTTAAAGAGGTAGTTCTGAATATTTTTAAGTGAGGTTGTGTGAGGTATTTATCCATAGTCAGTCTCTACCTACAGTAGATGGCTGTCAGCATGTCCCCAATTTGGACAAGCAGCAAAAGTCCCTGTGCAGGAAGCCAAGCAATGTACTGCTGTGGACATGGTCAGCAGGAAAAGCTATTTCACCATCTAAAACAGGTCCACCCAGAAAAATCTATTAGTTTAGGTGTACGCTATAGTAAGAATACCTTTACTGCTTTACTTTGCTGTCAGACAGCCTTTTCCAGTGGTAAATTGCTCTTATAAAAGCCAGATATCACTCTCTCCAAACCAACCAAACTCCACAGGCAAAATCAGTCATTTTATTTTGCCAAACATGGGGAGTTGCTGGTCTGCCACAGCCTCGTTTGGCAAGTTTGTTGTGTTATTGTGTGACCAGTGTATCCAAACTAACCCTTTCAAACATCAAAACCACAAACTAAGTAACACGAACTAACTAACCGATGAAGGCAGAGGTAGACCAGCAACTCCTGCATTCTGCGAAGTAAAATGACTGTTTTTGCCAATGGAGTCTGGTGGCTTTAGAGATCGAGATACCTGGCTTTTATAACAGCAGTTTCCTATCGGAAAAGGCTGTCTGACAGCAAGATAAAACAGTGAAAATGTTCTAAATACAGCGTACGGTTAAAACTGATATTGATTTTTCTTTCTTTAGGTGGATCTTTTGGGATTTTTTTTTTTTTTAGAAAGCTAAAATACATTTTTGCTGAACCTGTCCACCACAGTACATTGCTTACCTTTCTTCACTGGTACTCCTGCTGCAGAGGGATGTGCCAATTGCCATCTTCTGTAGGTAATTCTCTGACTATCAATAAGTACCTCATACATTCCCTTTTCAAAAATGAGAACTGTCCCTTTAAAGCTGCATCACAAAGGCAGAATACAGGGTCAGGTTTATGAATGTTACTGTGCAAGCTAAGGAAACAGAGAACAATGTTACCATATAGAAATAAACAATTAACAGGTGCAGGTCATGAGAGTAATTCAGCTATAAGATGTGACATTAAGTATTTGGATTAAATGAATATAATGTCTGTAGTTAGATATTAATATGTAGGCTAATAATCCTACAACAAGGATTTGTGTTCCACAGCAGCATATGGAAGAAATCTTTTCAGTTGTGCAGGAGTAAATAAACTCTTTACGCTGTTCAGTGTCAAGAATAGTGTAAAGAGTCGAGATGCCAACTTAAAATCCAAGTGAAAGAGTCAGAGAAGTGTTCAGCGTCGGTGGAGGTTTGTGCTCTCGCAGCACCTTCTGCTTCCATGTGGCGAAAACTCCTCCCCTGCACTGCAGCGTACAGACAGATACAGAGAGGGAGACATGCAGCAACAGATTGAGAAAATAAGAGATGAAACAGAAGTGAGAGCGAGCTAGAAGCATCCTCCCACCGCCATGCTGTCGCTCATCCGGTGGAGAAAAAAAAAAAAACTCAGCCCATCTGCTCTGCTGCTAACGCTCCACCAAAAACTGCTGCATCTTCACCTAAAATGACAAATGTAAAGCCAAAAACTGAACACCACTGGAGATTTTTTACACACACTTCTGATAGGCACTGCCTCTAAACAGCTACAAGGCATGTGAGAATTATTAACTTGTTGAATTTTGATTCACAAAAACAGTGTTTGAGATCCTGTCTGGTCGAGATCTTTGCGAGAAGTTTTCTTATTTTGAACTACACGTGCGTGTGAATGCTCACACTTAACAGCAAGAAGCAGAGTTCAACATTAATGTGTAATTTTTCACTTGTCAGTTTTTATTTGTCCCTGTGCAAATTTTAAAAAATTATAAATTCAATTCTAAATTATTTATTAACAGTTACAAATAAGACCAAAGACTAAAATTAATTGTCACATTTAATCTAGAGCTGCAATGTCTATGAAATGCCAAAAAATAGTGAAAAATGTCCATTCCAGTTTTTCAAAGTCTGTTGTGATGTCTTTAAGGGGGCAGTTTGTTTTGGTGTAAGTTGCAGATTTTTTGGAGATATCACCCACAGAGATGTCTGCCTTCTTTTGAATGTAATGGGACTAAATGGCGCTTGGCTTGTGGTGCTTAGAGCGCTTAAAAACAAGTTTGAAAAAATTAACAGCAACGTCTCTTTCCAGAAATGATGACCCGGTTACTTAAGATAATCCACAGACGTGTTGTGAGTAGTTTCATGTAGGAACGACTTTCTCTCTAGTAGATCTGCAGTTCTGGTAGATTTTACTTTAGAAAGATAGTTGGTCTGGAGGTTTCTACCACAGACAAAAAGTAGTTCCTACATGGAACTGCTCACTCTTGAGTAACCACGTCATGATTTTTGGAAAGGGACATTGCTGTTGAATTTTTCAAATTTTTTTGTTTTTGTTTTTTTGGTGCTTTCAGCATCACAATTCGAGTGCCACCTAGTTTCATTTTACCGGAGAGATGGAAGACATCTCTATGGATGATGTCTCCAAAACTTTGCAACTCACACCAAAACAAACTAGATGGATAGATAGCACTACAGGTAAGAGGAACATGTATGTATTTTCGATATGGGTGTGAGATGTCCCTTTAATGTAGGGCTGTGATGTCAGAAAATAGAAAAAATAATGTCCATCCCAGTTTTTCAAAGTCCAGGATGATACCTATTCAGTTTATTATGATAATAAACTGAGAAAAGCAGGAAATTCCCATATTTGAGAGGCCGAAAACAGCATTGTTTGCATGAAAAATTACTTTAACAAGTAATCGATAATCAAATAGTTTAAAAGTTTAGTTCTTTTTTCTTTTTGAGTTGTTAGATTTACTGCCCGTCGAGGCATTTTAATTGCCCCCAGCAAGAAAGCAATCTTTATTGTTTGGCCTCCTTCACAGGCCTGCAGCTACAGTGTACAAGCAGAATGTTGTCTGTACATGTATGTATAATGAATTTACACTATGATAACACCTAGTTAATTACTGTACATGTATATACTTAATGTTTGTATGTTTAAGGTAGAGAAAGGTAAAACAGTGTGGCATGTATTGGGACATTCTTTGTGGAAATATAAGGATATTAGGAGAGTGTGTGTCCGTGTGTGTGCATGTGTGTCCTGCAGGGTTGTGTTTTCAGTTCAGTGTTTTGGTGTTTGCTGCTACCCTGACCCCAATCCTTCTGCTGCGGCCCTGCAGTCAAATTATAAACCCTTTGCTGAAATGTGTGTTACGTAACTGTTGAAGCTGAAGGCGCATCTTGACTTTGAAGTTCCCTCAGCTGAAACTCAGCACTGTTCTGTCACTTGCGCTCTCTGGCGGGGATGAAAGCGTCGAGGTGAACTGTGTTTTTTTGGCACAGATAAGTCCCCAAAAGGCTGCGGGTGGTGGTCCCTGCACATGCCGCCTATAGGAAAACACGAGGCAAACAGACATATAGAACACGTGGATCGGATTCACGGGGTGGGATGTTCTACTTGTTCACAAGATGAGACTTGTACTTTAGGTCAGTGGTTCTCAACCTGGGGGTCAGGGGCCCAAAGGGTGTCGCAAGAAAATTTATGGGGGTTGCAGGAGGTTGTGGAGAAAAAATAAAATATTCTGGCAAGCAACACGGAATGAGAGCCAGGAAGCAGCTCTCAGACATTCAGCATAATGGACAAGTGCTCAAAAATTAAGATTTGCATTTTGTAAATAAGCAAACTGCTCAGTCCAGCATAAAGCATGATGGGAAATGAGGGATGTATTTTAGATTGCAAATAGCTATTACATTATATTGCCTGTGCCAGTGCATATTAGTTTTATTAGCATTAATATTTGCCTTAGAATATATTTTACAGAGTGTGTTTGTGAGTTAAAGCAATGGTCTGCTTGTTTGAGTTTCTTGGGCAGACGGGGGTGGGGGGGTTGCAATCACCAACCTGATTATTCTGAGGGCCGCAACTTGAAAAGGTTGAGAACCACTGTTTTCGTCACTTTGGAAGTCATGATTTCAGGGTTCTAAAGGAAGTTCTTATTAAGACAGTTAGTCAAAAACAAGGATGTTCAGGTTCTGGTTAGAGTCGGGTCGGTCTCTGGTTTGACAAGTTTGACTAGTGTAAGAGTTTAAACCAGTTTAATTTACCGGTAACTGACTAAACTGATGAATTATTTACAGACAATAGTAACTCAGCAACTAGAAGATTTAAAGATAAATGCAGGTTATCAGAGTTAAGTTTGCTGTTTCCTGATGTGTTGCAGCACTAACTGTGCAGGCATCATGGGAAATGTGGGCGGCCTCTGCATCACTTGTACCAGAATGCACATCACAGCTGAGCCGACAGTAGTGCAGAGCTAAGTTGCTAACTAACTGTGTGACATACGCTGTTGGGAAGTTACTAATCAATGACCCAATCATTTCCCTTTTCAATATAACTCTGATATAACCCTGTCAGCTATAGTAGGTCAGTATATTCAGCAACATAACAGATTGGAAGGTAAGCGCAAAGACGTTTTGCCCTCTTTAAGTTACTGCATAATGCTGTCAATACAAATGCAACACTTCTTGTTTCAGTTTCAAATTAAAAGCCCTCTAGCATTTCAGTGGACAGAACAAGTTAGAAACATTTTCAGGAACGTGTTGTAGGAAATTTACTGATGTGCAACACCACGCAAACCGATCTTGTTCGTGAGCTCTCATTATATTCCACTCAGGAGCGGCTGAGTCATGTGCGACACCTAGTGGTAAAAGTCGATATGACTGGTCCAGTCCGGTATTTGGCTTAACATCAAGCGGGTTTAAAAATTTCGACCCAATCTAGTCCTGGTAAATTTCCCCCAACTTGGACAGAAGGGAGATATTCGGCTGAAAATTGGCTTTGGCAGAAGCTTTGTGTCCGGTGGGGAGATGATGGAGATTTAGCCTTGGGCCTCTGATCTTTTTGCTTTTGATTTTGGCTTTGTTGTTGGTTTTATTGTCAGCGTCTAAAATGGACATGTCTGTGCCTAATTGTTGAACCTTTTAGTCCTGGTATAAAGGGATTTTTCATTCAAATTTTCTCTTTTTGCCCATTCAGTTTCTCCACATTCAGTTCTCCCTCATCCACGCATTGTGTCTGTTTCTATCTCACGCACTTTCTCTTTGCTATTCTCCATCTGTCTTTCTTAGTTTCTCTTAGTTATTTTGCTTCTTTCTCTCTTTCACACACACACACACACACACACACACACACATACACGCACACACACACACAGTATGAGCAGCGCAAGTTTCAAAATCTCCAAAGTAATAAAAGTCATGCTTGTTTCCTTTTCCACAGAATGAATAAATATTTGATGATGGATATTAGTGAATGTATTTTCACTTCTTCTCTTGTTTTCTCACCTCACTGTTACAAGTAAATATATACACTAGATGTTCCTGTATTTGCATAGAATTATAAATGCATTGTCAGGAGAATACACAACATCTTACAGTGGGGATAAATCCAGTACAGCACAACCACAAACTGCAGCCTCTGAAATAACCACAGTATTGTTTTTTTTCCCACACCAACAAAACAGATATCCGCACAAAAACAAAACCCACCCACTAACACACAGCCACAGTAAAGTAAAGCCAACACAACAAAGATTTAAACCACAGAGTAGAAGTGACACCTCAGACTCAGTGTGAGCGAGAAAAACCTTTACAAAGATAATATTTCATGCAAAATTTCTTTATGGATTCACATTAGACTGTACTGGTCTTCATATTATTATGTCAACTCCCTGTTTGTGTTATTTTAAATATGGTCTTGAATCAATATTAAGAGCTTACTCAATATCTTTCACTGTAAATTACAGATGATTTAGTTGTTTTTCACTTCAAGCAGCACTAATCAATACTTTTATATGAACAATGGATCAAATGACTTTCTATGAAGCTAGTGAGCCAGATAATTTCCCTCAGGAGTTGTTAGAGACCAAAAAGGAAATTTTAAAAAGAGAGTAAATAGAGTTGTGGACTCGAGTCAGACACAACTCACAAGACAAAATCAAAAAAACTCTTACAACTTGACTTGGACTTTAACACCACTGACTCGTGACGTCACTTGGACTTGAGTCTTTTGACTCAAAAATACTTGATACTTTTCCCCAAACTAAATGATGAATGAGTTGTTTAAAAAAGTGCGCCACGAATTGTTTAACTAACCTTCAGTTCCTGAATCCACTAATGGGGTCAGAAATCAACACCAAATCAAGCTCCAAACACGAGCAGTTTTGCGTTTGGCGGGTAAATCTCCGCAGGCGATCTGCCACAATGGTGGGTAAATATACCAAATGTCACACAAGAAAAAAATAACTATTTGGTGTCATTTTCAGGTGAACTGTTTCTGTCCTCTGCTGTCTGTATCAGAGTTTGACACACACACACACACACACAGGCACAAGGACTTCACAGTGCATTCAGCACCTCATAAACTCATAAATATACATTGTTTTGAGCCAACAGGGACTCCACGGTGCAATGCGGTCAAATGCTCTTCATAAACTCAGAAATCTATACTTCAAATGGCCACAACGGTTGTTTAAAGCAGAACAGTTTCTTTTTTTTTTTCTTATTATTTTCATTTCTTGAAATACACAGGCTTACAACTGTCACTTCTTTCTTTTTCTTAGGATTTTTCTTTTGGTAATTCCGATTAAATGCAGAAATCATAACATGATTTGCATTATGTTTGCTGAAGAGTGCATTATGCCTTGTATTGGACTCGGATCTCACAGTTAAGGACTTGGGATTTGACTTAGGACTTGTCAGTCTTGGCTTGGGTTTTGACTCTGCTCCTCCTCTGCTCAGTGCAAACACCTGAGACATTCTTGTGACACGCAAAACAATGACCAGCTCCCACCTCTGGTGAATATTGGAATTACATTCATCAGATCGCAAGAAACATGAATAAAATTAATGCTAACATTGCCCCACATCTGTTGCATCTGCACAGGCAATAGTTAGCTATCATGTTAGCCATAACAACTTCATAAGGACATCATTTGTCATAATTTGACATGATGCTTATCTTGTTGTGGTGTTCTGCCCTCAAGTGGCCAAGAAAAGACAAATGAACAACTTTAAATATAAATTGATGAAGTAGTTACAGTATTCTTAAATGCCTAAAAAAACTACAATAGAATGCAGAATTTAGTGAATAGAATAGTGTTTTATTCATTCATTAAATAAAGAAAAGTACAGCATAAAAATATCTTCTAATCAGTGCTCTAATTATCTTAATTAACTCAACTTAATTAGCTCATAAGTATAACAGGCTAGTTTTATTTATCATAGTGACGTTCAGCAGCTCACACACACACACACACACATATACACACATACACACACTACATCTGCTTCTACTGTGTCCCCTTTATCTTTTTCCTCTTTGCTTTTCCTTCTTTGCTTTGTTCTCCTTTTCTTGTTTCCTTTCCCTTTCTTGTCCCTTGTTTCTTCTCTCTTCTCCTGCACACCTTCATCATCCTCTTCATCATTTTCTCATCTAAATCATCTGATGTCTAAACAGGCAATAAGTCCTCTTTTTTCTTTTCTCTCATCTCCCTCTTTTGCTTTCCTCTTCTCTTTCTTCTCCCCTCCTGTACTCCTCTTACCCTTCTTCTTCCCTCTCTACATCTCTGCTCCGACCTGTCCTTCATGTTTAGCCTCTGTCTCTCCTCCTTCCCTGTCTTTCTCTCTCCTCTCTGGTCGACTCCTTCCTCATCTTTCCTCCTTTTTCTTATCACCTACCTTCCTCCACTCTGTGGTGTGTCAATGCTGCCCCCTGGTGTTCTGAAGGTCATATTGCAAATAGCTGATCTGAATGTGGCTGCACAGGTGAGGATGGGCAGTGTGTGTTTGTGTGTCAGATGACTGTTCTCTGTTTACTAACAGATCGATGAAAGTCACTTAAATCTCGACAGACATTCTGGTCTGGATTGACAACACGCACACTGATACACACTCACACACACAATCACAGTGAAACTCCTTAACAATCTGTTACACCCCTTTTTGTCAGTTCAATAACTTTATTATTGAACAAGAATGCTTGATACCATGAGTAGTTAATTTTTAGTTTAATTTATCTGTACTTATTTGTGTTCAGTCTTGGTTGAGTGTGTTACTGGGAGGCTGCTGAGCCCAGTTCCATAGCCCACTTCTGGTTCTCAAGACCATTATGGCTTCAGTGGGTACTCCCTTGGCTGAAATCTCCTCCATGCAGTGGTGCAAATTTCCTGTGCTAGCGGTGTAGACGCCAACACTTTGCTGGTGATCCGAGCCCCCAGTCCAGACAAGCTAACGGGAGCTAGTTAGCAGCAGTTAGCAGTTGCTCTGGTGATATGCTGCCCCCTATTTGTTCGGAGAATTCGAGAGGTGGCCACTTCTTACACCTTTAATGTGTATACCATGTGTGTTTGGCTTGATTACTAAGCAGAGCTTGATAATGGTCTTGTTTGGTGCTTACTGTTGTTTTGCAGGTGAAGAGTGTGTTCAACATGACGGCCAAGGAGGGCAGGAAGAGGTCCATCAGCTGTCTGGTCGCGGTGGGAAACGGCAACGGAGCCGCAGGTTCGACACACTCTGAAAATGAAACACAGATCGTGACTCTGGGAACAAATTTGAAATGACGTATAAAAAGAACAAGAAACGAGAATGATTTTTGACAGCTTTTTGACAGTTTTTGCAAACATTGAAAAATAACTTCCAGCTTGCAGATTTGGAGAATTGCAGGAAACAGTTTTGACAGTTTTACAGCTCTTCAGAAGTGAGCGACAAAATAAAAAAAAAAAACTGCTGACAAAACTCCTGGGGTTCACCTGCCTCCAACCTCTCATTACAGTCTGTTAAAGCTGCTTTATTTCAAATGCCATCATGTTATAAACTATGTGTTGTTTTATTATAAGAAGATTTAATGATTGTAATTTAATAATTTGACAGCATTTGAAAGAAACGTATCTGGATTTAATTGGCAGCATCAAATAATACGTTTCTTAAAGTACGTCTCTTCTCTGACACACTGAGGTGTTCTTCACTGTGCTCTCAGATATGTTTTAAATGTGACTCCTCTCTCTCCACCAGGATTTGCATTGGGTAAAGCAGCAGACAGAAACACAGCTCTGAGGAAGGTAAGACCTTTTATTGCACATAAAAGAATCATAATCTTTTTTTTTTTGTGTTAATATCCACAGTTTGTAGAATTTTTGCATATTAAGTTTAGATAAAAAACACAACAAATTGTTTTCACCTGCATTTAGACTTTGACAAAAATATCTCAACCTAAGGTTCATTGAGTAGCTGCAACCCTAAAAAGAACAGTTAATCACCACAGAAACCCAGAATGCAAATCATTTTCTATAATGCTTCTGTATTGCAACTGATTAAACCACAATACAAGTCACTGTTCCACATTTAGAGACCAAAACAAGAACAACTGAATTACTATCTAGATTAGTTAACATAATTGCTCTCTTCAGATTTCTGTGATTTAAAAAAATCTAGGCAGTTTTTGAATAACGGCATGTTTTCAAAATTTCCACAAGATTCTTACCTAAAGTTATTTGCCCGTGTATGATTCAGTCCTGGTACATCAGAGCAACCCTTCAGTAAACATAACTGAGGGCACATCATAGGGCAGATTGAGAATAATAATATTGTACCTGTTAACACTGATATCATTTACAGCCACAGCAGTCACCAAACGTCCCAGCTGTTAATCACAATAACAAACTGCCTACTCTGTGTGTGTGTGTGTGTGTGTGTGTGTTTGTGTCATGTGACTGTGATCTGCAGGCCAAGAACAGAGCCATCCACTACTTGTACTATATAGAACGATACAACAACCACACCAGTAAGTGATTGTGTGTGTTTCATCTCTTTTACCTCCTGCACCTTTCCTTCCTCTGTCGACTGTTCATTCCTTTCCTCGCTGTCTCCTTCATAGAGTTACAAAGGAACAGCCACAGTGGTGTTTCTGTTTGTTTCTTTTAGCAATATCCTCAACATTACTGAACAGAGAAACAATGGACCCTTTTGGATACTGTAACAATCATGTAGAGCTGCAACGATTAGTCAATTGTAAGAAAATTAGTTTCCAACTTTTTAGATAATCGATCAATCGTTTCAGTCGTATTTTCAGTCAAGCAAAACTGTTCCAGCTTCTTAGATGTGAGGATTTGCTGTTTGTCTTTGTGTTTTATGATAGAAATCAAGAGTCTTTGGCTTATGTAACGAGTACCAGCTTTAAGTATTTCACCTTTGATTCTGAGAAATCATGTTTTGTCCATGTTTCGCATGTAACAGTTCTAAATACGACAATACCCATGAGCCAGTCTTCTTTATCAGTATTATGAATAAAACACGGTACCGAAGCTCCTGAGTTCAGTCAAAATTAAGCCTGAATCCAAAAGTGAGTTGATTTATGCCGCATCAATTGTCATGCTTAGCTTTCACATGACATTAGTGGTGCACATAACACAATATTAAGCTTGGTGATTAAATGATTTTAACAGAAATGAACCTTGTACATAACTCGTCATTTTCTTTTAATTAATGTCTTTCACTGTTTATCAAAGAACTGCATATTTTCTTACATAGTTAATTACTGTTTGTACAGATGATTCAGTCATGGGCCTGGGCGATAGTGATAAATAAATGTTATGTAAAGCACAAAGTAAGGCAGTTCAGTTCAAAATAAAGTGGTTAAGTTCAACCTTTTTTCTCCTGCTCTTTATTAAATAGGCTGTTAAAAATGATCAATAATTATTATTATTGAGAGAAATTGATCACTTTATCGTGAGAGATTTTCAGCTATTGCTCAGCCTCATTCAGTCATGCTGATCCAAGCTGTGTGAGTCACATATCGTGACAAAAATCAATGGGACTTTCCTTCCAGAGGCAGGTGCACCCGGAATAGCTTCTTCCTCTCCACAACTCTGTTACTTCCACTCGTCTGGTTTTCCCCACCCTTCTACCTCTCTCTCCTCTCCTCCTCCCCTTCTTCTCCTCCTCTCCCCTCCTCTGTTATCTCCCCTTTTGTCCAGCACCGTCCCCTCATATCACCTGCTTGTACTCTGACAAGCGACGCAATGTTGAAAATGGATTTGTGAAAAAAAAAAAAAAAAAAAAAAAAGATATCAGAGTCAAAATGCCGCGCTCGTACTTTCTTATTGTAAAACGCCATTTGGCTGCTGCCGCTGCTGCTGGAGCGCGCAACCAGAAAGATTAATGTGTGTGAGTCATCAGCTTCACCGCCGCGCCCACCAGAGGAGAAAGTTAGCTTCCTGCTTTGGCCCAAGACCAGACGGGAAGTGTCTGTATGTGTGTGTGTGTGCGATCTTGTATTTCCACCCAGTTTGAGCTCAAAACTGTGGTATATTTAATTCATAGATCCTTCCACTTGCCAGCTCTCACCGTGCAACCATCTGGAACCTGTCTGGGCCGTCATATGATTGGTTGTTTGTTTACTTCTTTGTTCGATAGCTTCAGAATCATTTTTGTCATCATTCCTCCGCTGCTCTCTACCTTTCCTGCTTTCTCACCGAGGCAACAATTTTCAATCAATCTGTTTGTGGCACAGTCAGTAAGATATCTGAAAAAGCTGAAACCCATCGGCTAGTGTACCTGCAGGCCAGTAATCACTCAGGTTTTGGTGGCCGTCCAGATCTTGGATTTCTTCCATCAGATGAGTTTTATCCATATAAACCATTAGAGCGGCTGGAGGTTTGAGAGTTGGACAATTGTTCAGCTCTGGCAGATGTTTTAGCTCCAGTTGTTGTTGGCACCGGTATTCCCATTTTCCCAGGATCAGGGTTAGCTTGTGCATATTCATGTGGCTTCAGTGACATTCAGTAGAAATAAACGAACAATTAAAAAGCCAAAATGAATTTGAATACATTTCAATGTGGCAGCGTGTTTGGTTGGTTCTGTTTTTGGTCAGTCTCCGCCTTGGCTGGAAGAAATTTAGACCTTTTAGACTGAAAAACATCCAAACAAACCTTTTTTCAATCCTTTTGTTGGAGCTGGAGCTGAAAACCGGTGAAAACACTCACAGTTACTGGAAAATAAAAGTGTTTTAGGAAAGAATTTGCCTTTTATTTCCATCTGCTTTGACTTTGTCGCTGTTTTGATCTGTGAGTCACACATCACACAAAAGACACACACACACTGTTCAAAATGAACCTGGACCTCCTGCAGCCACAGCAAATGTTCAGCCCCCTCTGTGATGTGTGTGTGTGTGTGTGTGTGTGTGACATTTAGTTTTGCATTTTAGATTTCTTCACCCAGCAGGACGTGTCCTCCGAGCACCAAATGTTCTACTTCTTTTACCGCGTCTCATCCGTTCTCCCATTCATCCATAACTCCTTCCTCTGTTGTTGTCGCAGCATCCAAGAACTAAACTTAATTCATTAAGTGTATTAAATTCCACCTGGATGTCTGGAGGATGCAGGGACGGCAGCCGGTGAGGTGTTGTGACACAAGAACATGATTTCAGCCTCGGGCTACGGAGCTGTACAGTTTTCTCAGGCGTCGTTCAGCAGCACGCAGCTCCCACTCAGGGACTGTGTGTCTGAATAACTTATTAGCCACAGCTGCTGCAGCGAGCAGGAGACGCTGGCATGTGGAAGGACATCTGGTGGGCAGGTAGAGAAACACAAGACCTGGGGGAGAACAGGAGAAAAATGCAGAACAAAACACAAGTGCCTTCAACTGGAATCGGCACAAAACGCTTCAAAATAAAAAGACGTTTTGGACTAGTTTTGTCTGTTTATTATGTATGAGTTTGGCTGTTTGTTCTCTCTGTGTTTCCCTTGGTCCCCGTCCAGTGAGTGTAATGTTGTTGTTGTTTTTCTCTAACAGTCTATCATGACATTGATTCCAAGTTCAAGAGGACGACGCTCCGCATGAAGAAACAACACGAAGGTAAGAGTCATTCAGCATGTAGTCGCTAGGATAAAACTTGATGTTAGTGTTGAGGGAAACTGGTAGTTTTCTGGTTTTCCTGAAAACAGAAATGCATTTGAAAGAAAAGCTTTATCCAAACCTAATTAAATATTTTTTTTATGAATCATTTATTGTTCTCTGCCAGGCATCTGCAGCTAATCAAACATCCTACTGGACCCATCAGCTTCATATTTTTAGTTCTTCTTCCTCTAACTTCTTTTTTTCTTTACTCCTCTTAACCAGCCAATCGGACCCTCAAGTCATTAACAACTGCTGGGATAAAACTAAGGCCACATTTTGGCCTTTGCCATGGCTCAGAAAGTCAGCAAAGCATTTTGAATAGCCACAACTTCCACTGGGAACTGCAGGCTCCGACCTATGAATCGGCAACATTCAGTGCAAAATATTTACAGCTTCAGCTTTTGTTAGTTTTTCCAAAAATGTAGATTTCGATATGTTATATTGTTGCAAAGCCACCTGGTGTCTTTTAATGTTCTAAATAAGTAACAAAATATTCCAAATATTTAACGCTGTTTAAATTGAGAAGTTTGGACTTATCAACCTGATGCTCAATTATAATACCATCACACACCACTATATGCATCTTAAAGAAAACTGAGACTATACTGTACAGAAACACTTTCTTAAAAATAATCTTGCTTATATCTACGTAAGAAATCGTACACTGTACTATACTATACAGAAAATGTAATTCGAAACTTTGCAGATTTCCACTGCTTGCATGTGGCAGTTTTGTGGCATTGCAGTAGATGCTTCACCATCTGTTTCCAGGCAGAGGTCTGCACTCTACTCAGAGCTAATTATATCTTCATTCACTTATATTTTGTATAAAATTGTGGCTTCCAAATGTTAACCTGCTGACTAATAAAATCTCGATTGGAATTCAGTAATTGGAAGGTGTTATTGAATGTGTCAGAGTTCTTTCCAGGAAACCTTTTAGGAAATTATTCAGAAATTACAGACTTATAAAATAAAGAGCTCCTGATACAGTCATCTGTCATTCTGCTTTCCACTTTCCACTGCAGTTATTTCTTAAATATCTCTGGATGTGTGTGTGCAAAATTTTCACATACCGTGAGAAAAGACTTCATCTTGTCCGCCCCGGGTGCTCAATTATGGTGATATCAGTGTGTGTATGTGTGTACTTGATTGTCCCTGTGTGTCTGCAGGTTACGGTCTGCACTGCCACCGGGCCGTCATCACTCTGTGCAAGCTGATCGGCGTAAAGGACATGTACTGCAAAGTAGAAGGGTCTGTTAATCTCCTCAACATCACCAGGGCGCTCTTCACTGGATTAGCCAATCAGGTGAGGTCATTTTGGCATTAACAGTATGGTTTTTTTTTAGCTAGACTATTAAAAAAAAAAACAAGAAAGTGCTTAAATTGGAGCATCAGTAATATCTTTCTTCTTCCTCCCCTCTTCTTCTGCCACCCTGCAGGAAACCCACCAGACGCTGGCAGAAAAAAAGCAGCTCCACGTCGTCGAGTTCCAGCCACAGCGAGGCCCGCTGCCCATGGTGGTGGCGAGTCCTAAAGACGGGGCACGACCCAACCCGGAGCCTGAGGACGAGATCCCCAACACCCGTCTGCACTGGGATGACGTACGAGCCGCACAGGGAATCAAACGCTCAATCTGGGCGGGTGTCAAACGCACCATCTGGTAGCGTGGGAGTGGTGACTGGACCGGATTACTTGATGGATGATTGGACTGAGAGAGACCAGAAGCTTCAGAGGGAGGGTCTGACTTTTGGCTTTGATGAGAATATGTGTGAAATAAGAACATTTTATTCTCAAGCAGAATATCAGTTTCTGTTCCTTCAGATCTCGTGGATTGTGATTGTTTTGTCTCGGGCTGAAGATACACATTTCTCAAACTGAAAACACATTTTTGAATTCTCCAGATACATCCAGGAAAGGACAATATTGACACTCACACAGTATTGAAAGATTAACATCCTAGATATCAATGTTTTATCCCATGACTGTAAAAAAATCATCTGCTTCACCATCCACATGGAATTGTTGCAAAATACAGTATGTGCTAATAAAATAAAGTTCAAACCTATAAAGACATTCTGACTTTGAAGCATTAAATAACGTGTGTTGTATCTGTGAACTAATGACCTCTGATACCCGGGAAGACTTGTTCTTCCTCAGTAACATAAAGGTTACAAGTTTGATTATCAAAATGATGCAGCTTTATTCAGCAGAGGTGATGTTCACTGACCAGATGTCCTTCACACTGAGCTGCTGGTTGTCTGGACAAACAATGAATTAAATGACTGAAATTAAAATTTTGTGGGAGACTTGGGAGATTAAGAAAAACCTGATTCCTGAATGTATTATCTGTGTATGTGATAAAATGTGCAAAATGAACAAATATAACAGGGTTTTACTTATGGGAACCAGAATGTTAGCCTCTGAAGAAAAGCACTGACAGTCAAGAACAAATTCACTTTTTCTAGTAATTAAAGAATTACCACTTCAGGTTACAGTAACAACAACAAAAAACTGCACAGTATTTTTGTGCCTGTCTTTTTAAAGCAATAGCGCAACATAGATTAGAGAAGAAAGATATGACACCTATGTTTTTTGAGCTAACTATGAAGCTAGTGCCACGTGTTGATTACCTTAGCCTTAGGGCCGCACTGCACACTCTTTGTTCACATTTAGCCCATTAACTAGTAAAAATATAAATCAATAATCAGTATAAATAAGTTTTAACACACAAAGACTTCTGTATGATCACTTTACTTTGACTTTCAAGGTCAATATGTTAAGGACCACAGGGTAATGTGGTCTGAATGTTGCTAGTCTGTTACTACATGAGAATGAGTGCAAAGATCCAAATGTTCATCATGTTGTTGGTTGGACTCAAAGACAAGAGTTGTTTTTGTAATCACAATACTGTCATCCGATACAATGAGCCTTTCTCAAGGTCTCAACAACAACACATTTAGTTGTAGGACAACACAGGTAATTTTGTCCAACAAAGCACAGAAATGCTCCAGGTGAGGCTCGAACTCACAACCTCGGCATTGCTCTACAGTGTACTGTCTTATAAGTACCGCGCGCTGACCGATTGCGCCACTGGAGCTCTTTTAGCTCCTTCCCCACACACAATAGTCCATCTAAAAATGATCACCTTTCGTGGGTGCTGATGATGTTGCTGGTGTGATACTGTACAGAAATAAGCACGCAGTCTAGTCTGATTTCAGTGCGAAAAACTTCCTAGTTCTTTAAATTTTGTTCATTAACATCAGGGAGTGCAACAAGAGATCAGCAAATGAAAAACAGTTAACGGTGAGGAGGTTAAAGGTCAAACAACGAAGCCCTGTGGCTCATTCATCGTGATAACCTGAGCAGTGCCTTCAGGTCGGCCTCCTCCTCTCAGGTTTCATATAGCCCCAACGAACTTCAGCAATAGAATAGAACAGCATGTAAGCAGCCTGAGAAGTAAAAACCCAGGACGAAAAAGTCTGTAAAAACGTCGCCTTATCAACATTTTTGTTGGCTCAAATATTCTCACATCTGGGTTTTTGCTGCTGGACAGAGAGGAGAGGCGAGTGGGGAGGACAAAAAGAGCTGCACCGATTAGTTGAGTAATCGATTAGTTGGTCGAAAGAAAATTAGTTGCCAACCAATTGATTAATAATTTCATTGTTCTTGTCATTTTCAAGCAAAAACTGTCAGGCATTTGCTGGTTCCAGCTTCTTAAATGTGAGGATTTGTTCCTTTTATTTGTCATTTATTAAATGAAGAGTCTTTGGGTTTTGGACCGTTAATCAGCAGATTAATTAATAATGAAAATAATCAAGAGTTACAGGCCTAATCCCAAATAACAATTACACCCTTGATTTCACCCAAAGCCTCTAACTGACCTCTGACTGGTTGTTTTGTTCTGTTTTGTAATGACTTAACTCAAGTTACTGATGCCACTGGTTTCATCTGTCTTGAATGTGTGCACTAACCTGAAACTTGAAGCTCCAGTGGTGCGATCGGTCAGCGCACGTGCTCATAAGACAGTATGCTGTAGAGTGATGCTGAGGTTGTGAGTTCGAGCCTCATCTGGAGCATATTGGTACACTGGCCTGTGTGTTTACATCCCCTGCGCTGCTCATCAGGTCCACTATGAGACACGCAGCATTGTGTTTTACAGCCTTATTGTTGTTATTATAATTTTTTAGGGAATTTACCATAGAAAGTAGCCTAAATACTGTGTGAGCTCCTGTTTAGCTACAATCTGATCTGTAAAACAACTCATTTGTAATAGGTACTAAATAAAGGAGTAAACCAAAGGCATTAAAAGAGACACACACAAACACAAAACACATTTATAGTACCTGGATGAAGAGTCAAAGTCACGTTCACAGCTCTGTAAAACCATACAAGCTTGCCTAAATGTTAACATCAGCATGTGAACATGTTCACAATGACAACACTTGCATGCTGATGTTAAGCATGTAATATTTACCATGTACACAATCAGAGTTTAGTGTGTTACCATGCTAGCATTTGCTAATTAGCAATAAACACAAATACAAAACACAGCTGAGGCTGATGGGAATGCCATTTGTTTTGCAGGTATTTGGTTAGAGAAAGAAAGAACAACATGTAGCTCCGGTTCTGAACACGGCTATCGTAATAGTTCCAGGACTCTTATCCTGCTTATCAACTTTAGACATTTGAAAACAAAATGTTAAATATTTACTCACCTGTTACATGTGTGACAGCGGTTAGACTAACAATGACGCAGTATCAGCTGATCATGCAGCAGTAACCTGAAGCAACTGAAGCAAAACTCCACATTTGAGTGGCTTTGAAAAATAACGATACGTAAAATGTGATCAGTGTCGAATAAATTTGTTTAAGTGTCTCAGGGAAGTGGAGCAAATAAAACGAGGACTCTGTCATGTTTACATCTTTAACTTGTTCTTTAATCTTGAGAATACAAAAATGGCAAACTATACATTAGAGGTTTCATATCTAAAAATACACTTCACCATCCTTTAAGCACTGATGATTTGTTGGCTTTAATTCTATATGATGAAGAAAAAATAATTGGCAGAAGTTCTAGAAAAAAACATGTCAGTCTGATGACAAATCACAAAGGGAAGGAAGATTGCTCCAATGGCAGCATCATTTGGATTTAAGAACACAGCTGTTTCCAGTCTTTGTGCTAAGCTAAGCTAACAGGCCGCTGACTGTAACTCAGTATTTAAGGGGGCAGACATGAGACTGGTATCAATCCTCTCATCTAATGATCTGCAAGAAAGAAAATAACGCCAATCCAACTGTTCCTTTAACCTCATAGCATTGCATTGTCATTGACCATGCAAAGGACTTCTTATTCAGCTGTATTTAATATCATTTCTCCATCCACCTGAGCCTCCACAGCTCCATGTCAGCACTGGTGTACACGCCTTTATTAAATCATCAAGAGGCTCCCAACTCACCCTTTACTCTGCTCACCATTTAGTTTGTTTTTGTTCCAGTTATTATTTTTTGTAAGTTTGTTTTTCAGTGTACATGTGGAGCAACTAAAAGCTTCTTTTTCATTCTTTCTCATGGTATAAATGCAGTAAAATATTTGTTAATGGTTCAACATGGATAATAATATGAAGAAACATAAAATATGACATTTTACTGCTAGCAATAATTTTGCATGGTGACTATATTTTTAAATGAAATTACAGCCAGCTATAATTACCTTTATACCATATTCTGTGGTTCTCTAAAAAGACAAAAAAAAAATCTGACACATTCTCTTATGTAATAAATGATCAGTGGCTAAAAATGCTATGTGTTTCTTTAAAAAAAGACAAATAAACTTCTTATATTGGGTTCATGCGTAAAAAGAGTTTTCATAAGATTTTTTTTTTATTTGTAGGGTAAAACTCTTCATTTGGTTTCATTATTTGTGCTCTAATTTTTTTTTTTTACGGTGCTTCCTCGCAATTAAAGTGAAGGTTGTGTGGGCAGGAATTAACCACACAACCTTCACTTAATTTTATTAAATGTTCGAAAATGAGGCTTAAAATCTTCATCATGAATCTGAGCAGGCTGATGTCACTTGTGGGTAATTCCATCTCTCACACACACGCGCACACACGTACACACAGTCATACAGAGGCACACAACCACACACACACACACGCACGCACACATACACACACTTTGCTCTTCAGAAGTTTTTCCATCGGATGGAGGAGAGGATGGTGTGGATGAAGTACAGGAGTGTGGCCAGGTAGGCAAACACCTGAAACACACACACACACACACACACACACACACACACACACACATATATAAAGGCTTAGAGCAAAAATCAAATATCAATTATCAGTCTAGTAGATAGTCATGAAATTGTAGCCATAGATTTGTGTACATGGACATGATTTTTCCATTTTTTCTTGAGACAGCTCAACTTTCAAACTCAAAAAGTACTATCCACCATCATTCTCATTCTGTGGTCAAGTTAGCCATAATAAGTATGCAATGTCTGGTTATAAAGCTTCCTAAGAACAAACATTTCAGGTGATGGTTGCAGATTGGTTAGATTTAGGAAAAGATCATAGTTTGGGTTAAAATAACTACTTCCTTAAAGGAGCAGTGTGTAGGATTCTTGGAATGAGTTCTCACCACAGCAGCGATGTCAATCTGGTAGATTTTAAATGTTCCTCCTTTATTCAAGAAGGTGATGTAAGCCAAATCCACCCCGGCGCTGAGGTAGAAGAACGCTGCCAGGCCGTGGTAAGCAAAGTCCTAGAAACACACGCACAGATGAATTATTATTATAAACACACCCACAGCCTGTCACTGTTCCTCTCAGTATTTACGGCTGAATTCATTCGTTATCTCTTCTCAGGTCTTACAGCGGCAGCCCAGCCAGAGCTGTTCTTATGACCTCCAGCTGCGAAGATGATCATCCATAGGAAGGTCATAACGAAGCAGAAGACAGAGACAAACATCACCCAGCCCAGAGGGTTCGGCGGGTCCACGTGGGTCGACGCCACCAGGATCCACACCAAACCACCGAACACCTGCAAAGATGGAGGAAACAGTTGTACAGATGACATCATGGTCTTTGAGTTTTAGGATATTTGTTTGTGCTAGAGTGACCTTAAACTGCCCTTAAAGGGTCAGTGTGTAGGATTTAGGGGCATCTAACGGTGAGCTTTTGTTTGGTTTGTCCATTCTGGGCTACTGTAGAAACATGCTGGTGCAACATGGCGACCTTTGTGGAAGAGGAACAACTCATTCTATGGTAACAAAAACACAATTATATAGCAATTCTTATTTTCAGGTGATTACACACTAATGAAAACATAATTCTGAATATTATTTTCCATTTCTACCATATTCTGCCAATAGATTCCTGTAACTTTTACACACTGGACCTTTGATGGAGTATTTCAGTAATTTGTCTTGCAACACTATAATGGATGAACGCCTGAATCAAATTCAATCAAAATCCATCTAATAGTTGTTGAGACATTTCTCCCAAAATGACAAATGTCTGTCTCATGGTGTTGCAAGATGAAAGATCACCAGATCACAACAGGCACTATGGACTACACACCGCAAACATGGCTTAAAGCTAAACAGATCTAAGTGTCAGATATAAACCATACCAAACTGTACAAGGCAAAGTCAACTCTCTTAAATATTTTCCTGTGCCTAAATTCTTTGTCTCTCACGGTCAGTTGTTAAAACTAAACCCCACCCATCTGGTGCACCAAATACATTAAAACAAAGGCAGTCTGGAGGTACAGTTTTACACAGATCCGACTTTTTAATAATGCTCTTTTCTTCATTCAGCTTCTCTTTTTATTATTGTCCCACTGTGACAGCAAGTCGCCAAATCCGAAATGACTTGTTTGAATATTTTTTGCCGTGGAGTAATTCCCTGAGGACATGTAACCCTACCACCAGCAGAAGTGTGTTTTGATACTCTTGGTTTCTGCTCCTTAGGCAGGCTCTTTCCCCCAAAATGACCTACATTCATATTTTCTTCAGTCTAATTGGGATAAGCTACAATCCTTTTTCATATTTTGTCTATTAATCACCTCAGCCATGACAGTTTAGAGGTAGATGACGGGAAAGTTACAGCGTAAGGAAGAATTTCTGACGCCTGTGCAGCTGAATTGTGCAATGAGAATGTGCCTGATGAAACCCTTGACAGTTTCTCTGTCATGATAAATGGTGCAAAAACCGATCCTTGTGCTTCTGCTTTCACTACCATTATTTTGACTTTGACAGGGTGTGATGGGTCACCTGTGTTATTGATTAAACATCAGCTGGATGTCAGCATGCCAATTTACACAGCTACATGTGGATCAAATGCTTTGGTAAAAAAATGAACGCTTGATTTGTTTTTTGTTTTTTTCAAGTAGTCATTTAAAGTCAGGAGCTCTTTTTCAGGAATCAGCTATCTAAACAAGCAAATAACAGGCAACAGTGTATGAAAGCAAAAATCCAAATTGGAGCTGATCTATTAAGTGTGAAAGTCAAGAGATCCCATGTACTCATGGTATTAAAATGCAATCTGTGTTGCAGATAAGAAAAAAACGGATGTAAGGTATAAATGCTACGTGATCGGAATGTGATCAGATCTGCCAGACCACATCTGGAAGTAGACCGGCTTCCACTGTGTTCAGATCTTAGGTGGGTGTAAATGCAGCCCGTACAACATGCTGGCTAACATATCCAGATACAGATCACATTTTAATACCAGGTGTAAATGGGATAAGAAGTCACAGCTATCTAAATGTTGACCAAACAAACATTTCTCACATTTCTCTTTACTTTCTATATGTATGGGTGGTGTTTAGTTTGCCAGGTTACTTTAGATAAGTTAACCACATCTGTATAGCGTAAAGTCCCTGGAATTCACTTATACTGTGTCGTAATCAACCTGGCTGATAACAGACGCATCTAAAAGTGAACACACATAATCATTTAATCACAAGTCATGTCTGATGGAACGATTCAGGCCCAACGTTCGTACAGAATCAGCAAGTGTAAATATAGCAATAAGTTCTGATTTCTGTTTGAAATCTACCTGAAGCTTATTAAAAAGTTTTCACTGCATGGTGAGAGAAACACTGGATAACTCAAATGTAACAGAACTACTAAGGTTTTACTACTGCACACCACAAAATAACCCCAATACACGGTATCTGTAGAAGGTGATCAACCAGACTGACTCACTGATGATTTTAATGAATTGTCTCTTTCAGAACCTGTTATCCACCAGGGTCTGGAGGGGATCATGCAATCGGTTGCATGGATGTGTGCGTGACTTTGTCCGCAGCTAATCTCACATGCTACTGGACCAATCAGCCTTTATGGACCAATCACATTTATGACTGTATGCTCAAAAACTTCTTGTAGTTGTGGTGATTCCCATGTTTTTTTAAAAACCCTGCAAAACCCATAATAACCTATACCAATTGCTGACTCCTCATTCCTCTTAACCAGCCAGTTGGGGCCCCAAGTAATCAAGAACTGCTAAGCTAAAAACAAGGCTTATCTACTTTACATGTAATCAAATAAAAAACAAACAACTGAGAAAAGCATATGTAATAAAATTACAGTAACTAATCAAAATATTGGTGATTACAAAGGGGATCTGAATATCCTTTTCAGGTTGCCTGTTAGAGACACTGATGGTTACTTTGAGCTGCTAAACAAACGAGGGAGGGAGTTACAAAGAGCCTCAAGCAAGGAAAGTTTTATATTTTCAATTCCTAATCTAACTCTCTAGATTAATTTTGCTAGTTGTAAAAAGATGTGTGATCTATATGTTGATATAGTAAAGAACCACATAAGAGAGCAGAAATAGAGAGGACATAAAATGGCCAAATGTCGGTTCTATTGGTCACCATAAACACCATAAACAAGCACGTATGCTGGTCACAGATAAAAATCAGATCACTGCATTCCCATTTCATTCACGTTTGATGTTAAAAATACAGGAAAATACCGCACACTTTACTTATTCAGTATCAGATCAGTCTACCTGCCATATTAATTCATTTAGAGTGCATGCCTTGATTTTGCGAAGACAATATTCTGTCATTAAGGTGACATGATGTCACTTTTTCCTCAGTTCATGCTTGCATTGCAAGACAGGTGATGTTACTTCACTATAGTGTCACATTTTCTCCTTTTTTTAGCTTTCCTAATTACAGGACGCCCAGCATCAGCAGTTTCTCATGACATTTCCATATAATCCACTCTGACATGGAAGGAACTGAACTGCCAAAAGCAATTATTGGTGAAAGTAAACCGTCAAGGTGTCTCAAGCAAGGCATTCAGTCAGTGACCAACAGAAGAGGCATGTTAATATCCAAAAGACTTTACAGATGCAGACAAAAAAGAATTCTGCACCACATCTTCTGTTGCAGTTCAGTACTGTATGTATCTGGTTATTTTTGCACACTGTGGTGAACTGAACAAACTTGTCTTGAAGGTATTTTTTAGCTTCTCGGCTCTTTTGGCCAGTAAAATGTGATGCCTGATTTGATGCTTGTTTTTATGCAGCTCTGAGTGGAAGCATTGAATGCTGAAGTGTGCAGTGCACCCTCATCACAACCCTTCCTTTGATAAATGAAAGCTCAGAAAAACAACTCAAAGTACAGTTACTTATTATCAGACATACAAACTGAACCACCTTCCTCGGCACAGTTATTTTTCCAGCGGATATATGAGCAGTTTCAATCTTTTGTCATCATTCAGGGAGATGAAGAGTTGGCCGCATTCTTTCTTAGATTAGTGGCACAGATACAATATGAGCGAAACGTGAGATGTGAAAAGACGCAGGTGCTCTTCCCATATGAGGAATATGTTTCATCGACTCCTGTTTCTCAAAAATGCACATTTTTGAAGCGCCCCTTCAAACAACATTGCAAAATTAAACTTCAGATATACATGATATTTATTCTGACATTTTTCAGCACAAAATTAAAATTTGTGTTATCTTTCAGAGATCAATATCTGGATTAGGTTATGAAGTTATCACATCATAATGGCATAATCCATATCTGCACTTATTGCAAAAATATCATACGTTTTGGGATTTTAAAAAAGTGCAGCTGATTTTAGGCCAGTAACAATATTGTGTCCTCCAACTGACTTTTGTCCCTGTTTTTTTTTTATTAATTTTAATTTTACGTGTCATCATGTAAGAGTGGATAACTTGTTCTACTTTTAATATTTGTACAAAATGGGTTCACTGTTTTCATGAAAGAAGTATGTTGTGGAAAGTTTGTTGCAACATCTGTTCTATTTAAAACTGTTCAGATCAGTTTGATCAAAACAAAAAAAAAAAAAACTTTATTTTTTTAAATACTAACTGCTGAATTCCAAAAATGGAAAGTATCCCTCCATAGCTGCCTTCAAGGTCAGCTGCTCTGTCCTCTGCCTTTGTCCACTCACCAGCTCAGGCAGGTAAAATATATCCGGGGCCGTTGTGCAGATCCCCAGTCCGCTGGGCAGGCTCCCCATAGGCTGAGCAGTGGTTGCAGCCATCTCTGCCTGTTCCTTCTCCCGGTTCCGAGTCTGCAGCGAGCTTCCTGCCCTCTCCTCTGATCTAAGAGAGCAGCAGCAGGTGTTTCTGACTCTTATAGGAAAGCTAAGTCAGCAGACAAACCCGTTCTGCTATTGTGGGTGAGAGATCCCTTCCCACAACAGCTCCTTGCACCACCCTTCATCTCACAGCACCCAAGGCTACGTGGTGTTTAATGGCTGGTGACCTGTGAAGGGATTTTGAAACAACCCCGTGCCCCGTGGCTACAGATAAACCCGTGCAGCTGAAATTCTACATTGTTCCTGCTGCAGGGTAAAGAAGCGGATCACTGAGTTTTAGTGATACTAACTTTTTAGTCCGTTCATTGTGTAAGCTGAGTGCCTGCAGCCTGTCTTTGTGTTGCACACAAGGGCTATTAACAGGAGTTTCTTTTCAAAGTATACATACTCATGATTGGCTTTATGGATGGAGACATTTCATTTCATCCACCTCAGCTTCACATTTGGCATGCCCACACAGCTTTACTTGAGTTTTAGCATCTTTCAGCTCATTGTTTTGGTTTTTGTGGCACAATTTTAGTGTTTCCATTCACTCCCACTCTAATCAACCTGTTTGCAGCCACAACCAATGCAAAAAAAAGCTTTGGTAAAGCCACTGCAGACTATCTGTCCAGCACCAAACGGAAGACAGAAAAAGATAGCAACCAGCTAGTGAGCATAGTGGAGCATTTAGTTGCTAAGGAGCCAGATATTTCTCTTATGAATTGGTGCAGACTAAAACAGAGCTGAAAAGGCGAATGAATATTGGACTTACATTTGCAAGGTGGGCAAAAAGACTCTTATATTAATGCTGATGTTGTGTAAATAAGCCACTGTAAATTAACTCTCATCCCAACTCATCACATACTGATGTTGTGTCACCGCCTTTCTTAAAAATAAAGCCTTGAAATTAGATTTGAGATTTAAAAATGTAAATACTGTATATCAGTGAAGCAGAACAAAAAGGTGTGTACCAAACGCATGGGAGGAAATGGCTATAATATACAGTATATCTTAAAATTGAAATTTTCTTCTGTTATATTCTTCTTTGCCTTGAGAGATAATTCATAAGCTGCTGTAATATGTTACATCCCACGACAGTTTATAGGAAATAGAAAGCAAATTTTGACCAAACAGAAAAGCTGTGATGTTTGAATGACTTTATTTCACATCATAGATTCCAAAAGTACCTGAAAGTGAAATAATCTAAATATTTACATCCTCAAATGTTTTGGATGTTCTCAACAAAAAACAAATCAAACAATAAATCATGTGGAAACATCCTTCCATACCATACATTAAACTAAACCTTAAAAAAGAAAAAAACAAAAACAAAAAAAAAAAACTATTGTATTAAAACGGAATAAAATTGAAAAAAAGAGTGGTGGTCAAGTCAGAGAGTCATATGTCCATTTTAATTCATACATTTATCTTTTGTTCTTTGTAAACACAGAGAAAACATGCAGGAAACAAAGGGCATTCCCCTGATATTGAATGTGTTGGACACTTTTCTACTGAAATGTTTTCATGTTTCTTTGACTTGTAGAAATGTGTGCTGCAAGCTGGAGCCAAACTCCTGGCATTCATCACTGACCTGTTACATATATTTATAATGGTTGTGAAATGTCTTCTGAGAAATACACCAAGTTTTGGGGTCATTGGTCATTTGACCTGTAGTGTGTTCTGTGGCAAACTACTGAATCATTTTATCTTGTTCCCTGTCAAATGCCAGACAACTGGCTTCAAGCCTGTTGAAATCAGCCCTTTTAATGAGACTATTTAAAGGAGCATTCCACTTTTTTTTTCGTCTAAAAAAGTGACCCTGATGATTCCACTAGGGGTTATGTCAGCCTGGGCTGACATGCTGCTTTGATTTTGAAAAGTTGTCAAAATTATAGTGCCATACTAAATCACTAGAGTACTGTTTTAGTGTGCAATTAAGAAATATATTCTCACTCACCCACTGTGGTGTCTAACCATGCAGTTAATTTTAGAGATATCCCTCTTAAAGAAGATTTTTGCCTCCACGCAAAAACAATAGAGTTAAATTAAATTTAATCTGTGGCACTCACATCATTGCAAATTTATCTGGTTACTGATATTCTTCAGAAAAAGCTATGAACAACTTTTATTGGAACTACTATCTACTTCAAAAATAGTCCAAATTAAAAGTGCTGACAGTTTTTGTTCTATGGGTGAACTAAAAAAGTGTGTGTGTCTGTGTGTGGGGGTCCTTTTCTCATTTGGTGAAAAAATACAGTGCAATTAATTTTGGGGGGGATATATTCATAAATTCATTTTAAAATATCATAATGTAGTACCTGCTTCAAAATATTTAATTAGATCTGAGGTTTAATTAGTTATTTACACTCATCCACCCTCCTTATACCACATTTATTGATGGCACATTTTAACTTTGCATCTAGTCTGACCAAACCGCTTTCTTTTCGATTAAGAAAAGAGTGAACTATGGGAATAATGTGCAGGCCTGCCTCGCCAAACCAGACTAATGAACATTTATCAATAACCTGCTTGTTTTCCACTCATTCATTCATTTGATGTTTTGGCACTTTGGTTAGCTGATTATTTTGGTTTCTTCTCTTGTTGGTGTTGGTCAGTGTTTGGTTTTATTAGGACCTCTTCCATCGGATGGCGGAGAAAATGGCATGGAGGAAGTAGAGGAGAGTGGCCACATAGGACATCACCTGAAAACACACACACACACACACACACAGAAACACAGACCGATTATTGTCACCTTGACGTAGACAGATGGAGGTGTTACAAATCCCGAGTGCCATGAAACCACAGGTGCAGGTAACTGATTACAAATGTCTTTTGATTTGAATATACGCAAATGATCATTGAGAGTCACAAGTGAGTCTGTCCAGGGCAACAAACCAGGCTCACACAACTCAGATCAAGCAGCGTGGATCAAATACGTATGTCCAGATGCAGTCCTGTGTTTCTGCACCATTAGTCATTACAAATTTGTGTTCCAGTTAGAAAAGGCTGTCTGACAGCAAAGTAAAGTTGTGAAAATATAATGAAAAAATAGCATACAACTTAGATATTGATTTTTTGGAGTGGGTCTTTTTTTAGGTGACTAAAATATATTTTGCTGTTGTCCCTCTCTTCTTCATTAAAGTGAGGATGTGTCGACCGCCATCAACTGTAGATGGAAGTTGAATGGCCCTATAGCCCACCTTCAAATAATTCAAACTATCCCTTTAAGTGGAAGTAAAAGGGTGGAGGCAAAGCTGTTACATAAGTAATTTATAAAGTTACTTTGTACAGAAGATATTATCACAAACTTGTATATAATATATTTTCTATATTGTAGTACATGTAAATATAGTCATTGGTAGGATGTCTGTGTGTGTGACATACCACTGCAGCGATGTCCATTCGGTAGATTTTCAGAGCTTCAGAGGCTAGACCTGACACAATTGATCCAATCGAGCTACCCGATGCAAACGTCACTCCCCACCCTTTGAGGATGGTGACATACGCCAGATCCACTGACGCACTGAGGTAGAAAACCACCGCCAAGAAATGATAACCGACATCCTGCAGGGGGAGGGAGAGGGACAGAAGGATGAGGAGAGAGACGAGGCGCAAGACAGGGGCAGGAAAAGCTAAACTAACTGCCTGCTGGCTGTATCTTAATATCAACCTGGACAGACATGATACTGATGTCAGACTTCCCATCTAACTCTCTGTTTCTGATGTTGCAAAGACTAAAGAAAAACACCACCCTCCAAACTCTTGGCACACCTGATGTTTTTGTTTATGGTTGCTTACGATTGAATATATCTATCCAAAAAGTAAACCCAAATAGCAAATTAGGACATTTGTGTGTCTAACCAGGGAGGGCCAGATGCTGCTCTGATTGGCCCCGCAGAGGAAGATGAAGAACCACAGTGTTGTCACAACAAAGCAGAAGACGGAGACAAACATCACCCAGCCCAGAGGGTTGTCCGGACTGACAAGAGTCGATGCCACCAGGATCCACACCAGACCTCCAAACACCTGCAGATAACCCATGACAAATTAAACTGACTAGTCAGTGTTTGTTATTTACACAACAAAATGATGACACCCATGAAATTTTGTGATTTTGCTGTCTGCAAGTTCATCAAAATATGCAAGAGCAATGATGAGTAATGACCAGTTTCTTGGATTACTGGAGGTGTGTTTTCACTTTTTTCATCTTTTTCATCATCATTAAGAGTTATTTAACTTAGATAAACTTCCATCAGGTAATGTTTTTCACATGATGATCAAGTACAAAATGTCTTAAACTTACATACTGGACATGCCTTTGCACATTTCATATCCACAGTTTGCAACAAGCATTTTTAAAAAGAATGTATGTTCAGTCATTATCTACTCACCCCCATGCCAAATGAAGGTTAGTCTTTTAGTCCCCAAAACACTGGAGTTTCCCAGGAAGACAGCATCGCAGAATCTCCCAAACAATTGAAGTGAATGGTGACCAGTTTTCAAATGTAAAAAAGCAACAAATATAAAATACCTCCAGACTGCTCGTCTGGTGTAATACAAGTCTCCTGGAGCCCAAACACATCAAGTTGACTTGAAAGTCGTAATTTACACCATGTTTTTAGCCTAAATCTTGAATCCATGTCCACGTGCACATGTACACTGTCTGAACTGGATGTGTGTGGCGTGACATGTGCACATGCAAGTGAACAGCATGTCAGGGCTTTAAAAGACTGGGATTACACCAGATGAGTAGTAATGGAGGTTCTTTGTTTATTTTTTTTTTGTTGTTGTTGTTGTTGTTGTTTTTTCCATTTGAAAACTGGTCACCATTCACTTCAATTATTTGGGAGATTCTGTGTTGCTGTTTTTCTGTTTTCAGTATTTTGTGGACTAAAAAACTACACCTGACCTTCAACCAGCATGACAATGAGTAGATAAAGACTGAATTTTCATTTTACTATCCCTTTAAGTTTTGTTCTTGTCTGACAGTAACTGACTACATTCTATTGACTAAGAATTGCAGTATTGCACCTTTAAACCTACAACATTATCCAATCACTTTTTAAAGGTTATATATCAAACTTTTTAGCAAACAGTTGCTTATTTACACATCCAGCAGTTATAGAACAACATCATCACTCATTTAGAGTTGTATTTCTGGCTATTTAGGTGTAAGTCCAATGTTCAAGCTCTTTTAGCTCTGTTTTTGGTCTCTACCACCTCCTGAGGGAGCTGATTTTACCAAAACATAAAGAAACAAAGTTGATAATTCTCTGTAGGTTCATCAGAGTGACCCCTATCATATTGTTTTCACATTGTAGAGATTTTGAAAAAATATCAATTCAAGTGGTACTCCAGCAATTCAGTATGGCATTTTTCAAACTTTAGAAAGGTCCTCCAGTGACTTATGTGAAAAAATTGTTGGAGCGCCCCTTTAAAATAAGGGGTTTGCCTAAGGACTTGCCACTGAAAGCACACATACACACACACACACACACAATGTTGGCACTCTTGGGTGTACGTCTTTCTCTCTCCTCCTTTGACAAACATTCTGCTTGAAAGAGTCGTTGGCATTCAGATAGAGCAGCATTTGTTCTCTGATAAGAAGCTCTTTGAAATCCTTCAATTATCATTGTGCAATAAGACTTTCTCTTTGTGGTGTGATGGGCCTGTTTCATGGAAGACATTTTGAGACATCATCAAATTAATGATGACTGTGCATGCCAGCTCACTGTCACGGTGTCACGGCTTACTGAGACACTACAATAGAACAGAGCCATTGTGAATAAGTATCATCTGTGTTTTTTTCCTCCTATGAAAAGTAACAATGACCTCTGTGAAAAAGGCCTATTGTGTCCTTGCTTTGATTTTCTCCCATTGGGCAGTTAAGGCTGACACACACAGGCCACCTCAGCTCAATCAATCAGCATTAAGTCCTCAAGTATCAGGTGTACAGCAGTGGAGCTGGAGTAAGCGCTTACATAGAGAACTCCCACAACTGCAACAACAAATAAATCCCACTGCTTCTCAGATGAAGGATTAACACACGTAGAGAGCATAACTGCCCTCACAGCCTTCAAGGTGAATTAAAATCCTATACATTTACTCTGGGAAACAAAATAAAAAGCCTTTTCAGCCTTTTCTTTGTACACTTCCTGTTACACAGTGGTTTTGGGGTGCAATCTCAACAGGGATCAGCTCTTACATGGCTGTTGCGTGTGAAATCAAAAGCTTTTTTTTTTAGCATTAATGTTCTTTATTTGTCATATGCACAATTACATTTCAGCAGTCGGTGCCAGCGGAAATGAAATATATAAAATATAATATATGTGATTACTGAGATTGTAATATGAGTCATGATTAGGACTGCAACTAATGATTGTTTTCATCATCGATTAATCCATTGATTATTTTCTAAATTTATCAATTAGTTGTTTGGTCTATAAAATGCCAGAAAATATTGAACAATATTGATCAGTGTTTCCAAAAGCCAGAGATGACATCTCAAATGTCTTGTTTTGTCCATAACCCAAAGATATTCAGTTTACTGCCAAGAAACCAGAAAATATTCACCTTTAAGAAGCTGGAGTGAGAGAATTTTGATATTTTCTTAAGAAATTACTCAAATTATCAAAATAGTTGTCCATTAATTTAATAAGCAATTAATAAGCGACTAATCCTTGCAGCTCTAGTCATGATTTTAGTGGGAATGGTAATTTTTGCATTTCATTTTCATAAAAAATAACAATGATTATGTGATTTTTGTTGTGGTCAAACAAACAACCATGTTACCTTTAAATCTGAAGATTATGATTTGTAGATACCTTTGTAGCACCACAAAGCTTCATTTATAATAATATGTTAGGACACATTTTACCTTTACCAGAAACTGTTGTGTTTTGGATATTGTACTTTCAATAATACTTTGATGAATTGTTCAAACATATATATATTATGTGGGATACATGTGAGCAAAACATAAGCATAAATTACATTTACAAACCTTGCAGCAATTCCGTTACAATCACAACCGCAACAATACTCTAAATGTTATTGCTACTTTTAAACCTTGGAAATTTTAAATTAACAGGGGGATACATTCGCTACCAGTTCAGTTTCTACTTTACTGAGGTGAAACCAAGATTAGAGTGAGAAAACAGATCACCTGCACTACTTTAAAATGTTTGTCAAAGGGTTAATCTATTAATTAGGTCACTTTAACCTGCCGAGATCGATCATTATTTTGGAAACTCAATTTTTGGGGGTAAATTGTCTCACAAATGCAGTGAAACTAGGTTTCGTTCAGCTGTGCAAACACAGTGAGTTCAAAGCCCAGACAATCTATTCAGAATCTAGCTGGTATGCGTTTTCTTTTTGCTCAACATCCAGTCTGGTTGCATGTAAAGAATGTGCCACGCCCTGAATTAAACAATACACCCGCAGGTGTAGTTCAAATATTTCTATACATTGATGCATTAATTTTACCCCATGAAATACAGTTTTCACTTCAAATGTCCCCTCCAATGTGACTGTGAATATGAATGTGTTCCAAAACTTCACTGAGGCAATATGATGCTTACACTGACAGATGTCCTGATTTTCATGCTCCATTATCTAAGAGAATATTTCTAGATGATTATGTATTTTATTTAGGGAACTTTACAGTTTTGGTTCTAATTTTAAATGAAGTTCTGTGGGTTTGAATAAAGTTTGTCTACATGACATGAAGAGTAAAATGGTTGATTCAGTGGTGGTAAAACCTTCTTTTCATGTTTTAGCGTAACAAAATCACATTTGTCAAGCCCTTTTTGTGATTTATAAGGATATAAAGCATTTCATCATCATGGGAAAATATGCTTTCAGCTTGTTATATTTATGTGATGGTTTTGCTACTTTTGAGTCAGTATATGTAGAGTATTTTATACCATCCCCTCAAAAAAAAAAAAAAAAAGAAACAAATCTAACAAACAGAGGTTAAGTAGAACTCAAAAACTGCAGATCCAAATTGGTAATAGCACATTAGGTGATGAAACAGTTCAAATGTCAGTGTTTCTGTTGTGTAACAAGCTCTCTCATGTGCCAACTCTTACTTCAAATTCAAACTTTTCATGGGACAAAGCCACATTAGTCAAATACCCGATAGTGCTTAGCGCGCGTCTGGTATTTGACTGAAAGAAAAAAACCTGAAGCAACAGTTCATTACTGTGAAAACTGCATTACTTCATACCAACATTAAGCTGTCATGCATTGTGATATCAGCAAATATTGCATAAGTCTTATCTCTACAGACTATCGCCATACCATGGGAACATTATTGATTCATATCCATTTCATTCCAGGTAAAAGGGAACTGGCCTGCAGCCCATTAAAATTCCACTGAAAATCTATCTTTGTATCAAAAGAGCCAGGTGGCTCTGAAATGTTTGCATTCCCATCAACGGCAGCTTTAGTGAGCTTAGATTCACAGCAGCTACAATGAATTCTAAATGTGACACAGTCACAGCAAAGAGACGTGTCGAAATTCATCAAAATGTCTTCTGAGCAGCATAATCCAATTTTTCGCTGATTCATACGTTCAAAACAAATCCTCGCAGGCGTCGCCAATAAATAGCTAAACATGCTACTGTTGGCTGAGCTCTGTGGAGAAACTGAGTATTTGGAACATATCAATCAAAGATTATTGTTTTAAGCTGCTGCTGGAGTGTTTTCTTTTAATGAGCGTTTGATACATTTTTGTCTTACTGAATAAAAGACACCAAAAACATGAAAATACATGAAAAGTGTTTTCCATTCTTGGTCTCGTGTTAACTGCTGGATTCATTTTCAGAAAATGCCACTTCTTGTGTTATGTGATTGCTGATTTCTCCTTTGGAACTTTCTAAGTTTGAAATTTCTCCATCGTTCAGTTTCACTGGACAGCAGCCAAAAAAAAGCTGCCAAGCCTGTCTTTTCCCTGCCTCTCTTTATATCTGTGATGGTTTGGATTTACAGCGCCAGCCCTGACCAGAGTAGTAAATACTACCAGTAGATTTCCATACCTGAGCATCATGTAATTTAAAAAAAAAAAAAAGATACACTGGCAAAAAGCCAGAAAAAAGACTAAAGCCAGCAAGTAAACTATGTGAGATGATGGTTGGTTTAGATTTACACCTCCCTCTGCAACAAAAGCTGTTTTTCCACCTGTGTCACACAGATTTAATCTATATGGAAACTGCAGATCTATAATTGCTTCTGAATCATTTAAACAGAGGCTATATTAATTCTATTATATTCCTTTTATATTCCTTAAATAAATTATTGACCCTTAATTGACCCAAGAGGGCAAATTTTCTCATATTCCACATCCACAGTGAGGACAGACACACCTCAGGACAGATGTAAGAGATAAACAAGAAATGGAACGGAATGGATGGAGGTTTCAGTAGTTTTACCCCAGAAGAAGAAAGTCTGTGCCCTAAATTCACACAACAGAAAAATCTGATAAACCAAAATGATCCAAGTTTGACTGGAATACCAGATCTGGGTTAGACAAGGTTGACATGGCATTTGCAGCAACCCCATGTCCATGCCCTCTCTTTCTCCCTCATAAAATGGGACCAATGACAAACTGAACTTCTACTAATAAACTAATAAAGGAATTATGTTCCCAAATCAGATTGTGGCAGGTCGATGGATAATATTGCAAAATTCTTCCAATTGTTCTATTTCAAATATTGTTATAGTGTTGCAAATTGTTCTACTTCAAATATTGTTACATTGTTACAAATTGTTCTGTTTCAGATATTGTTATATTGTTGCATATTGTTCAATTCAAATATTGTTACATTGTTACAAATTGTTCCATTTCAAACATTGTTACTTTTCAATTATTGTTACATTGTTACAAACTGCTCCATTTGAAATATTGTCATATTGTTGTAATCTGTTCCATCTGAAATATTGTAACATTGTTGCAAACTGATAGCTACCCCTACAACTTCAACCTACAGCTAAAACACCTACACTATCCAAATGTGGGGATTTTTCACTTGATATTTAGCTTTTTGTTGCTAAAACATTGCTGAATTTGCTGTTTACATGTTGCTATGGGAACGTGTTTTCACCAGAAACAATTTGCCCTTTGGGGACAACTGTCAGTATGAATTCAACTGGTTGCCAGGTTTTCTGAGTGACGTAACTTGTAATTTGTGCCAACAATAACTGATAAAAAGAGTAGAGTTTTACTCATTAACCAGTTTCATCAGCAGACCAAACCTATCAACTCCTCTAATCTTAATGGTTGGCTCCAATCATTATCAAACACTGATACCTGCTGACCAACATAACAAGACAGATTCCCACCTGAAACACAGACTCACTTCAGTGGAGCAAAGATGAGGGAGCAGATAGAGAGTCAAGGACACAAGATCATGATAGATGAAATGATGCTGCCTCATGTTAATTAAGGATGATAATGGAAAACATGTAAAAGGAACCAGGTAGATAAAAGAGAAAGAAAAAGATCTTAGTTGATTCACTTGGTTAAGCAGTGCAAATGGGAAAGAGGGAAAAACCAAAGGGGAAAGAGAAAAATAACAAAACGAGAATGGACAGATGAGAAACTCACAAACTCTGGGATGAAGAACAAGTCAGGAATGGAGGTGAAGATCCTGCCGCCCGTGGGCAAAACATCCCCCGAGGTGGTGGAAGCCATAGTCCAAAACACTGTGTGTGTTTATGTGTGAGATTTCCTCTAGAATGAGATGTGCAACTGGTTTTAATCTGCTTTTTAAAGGCCTTCTTTAACTCCCCCTCTCCCTCCTCCCGCAACTCCCTCTAGTCTCTACCACTCCACCTACCCATCCATTCCTACTGGTCGAAACTACCAGTTTGACCAGGTGGTTTGTTTGTGTTGCAGGAGGATGTCTCTGGTCTGTGTATCTGTAGGTGTGTGTGTGTGTGTGTGTGTGTGTGCACGCCTCTGTGCACACTCTTTATGTGTATGCGTCTGGCCTCATATGTTCATAGTGCTTGTGTGTGTCTATAAATGGCAGCAACCCGTTTACATGCACACAAAAAAAAGTGATTGTGAGGCAACTAATGCAGCGTTCATGTGAAAGGAGTTGCAGGAACACATCATTTACTGTGGCCATGATCAACGAATAAAAGCAGAGATCCTGTAACACAACCTGTACACAAATAAACGCACTCATAATTTCAGAGCTATTAGAATTTTATTTAATGTAGCTTTTGTTCAGCTTTCACAATGTTTTCAGTTTTCAGTGTGGTACTTGTGCAACCAGAGCTCCTGAAACAGAGCTACACTTCCTAACCAAACGTGAAAAGTATAAACATCAGAAAATACATTTTAAAAATTCATTGATTACAAACGGTTTTCTTAACCTGTAAGATGAAAAAAAAATTACCAGGCCTACTACATAGGGAGGACATACTAGGGAGGACTCAAGGTTAGTAGCAGTCTATGTTGCTGCCTGCTATAAACTGAGGGACGGTGAGTGACAGTTACCCAACACATGTCCTTGTTGGCAAATGCTATGACATGTTTTCATTTGTATTTTCATAGTATATTTAGAATTTCAAATAATAAATGCTCTTGGCAACATGAACAGTTTAACATTATGCCAGTGAAGCCGTTTGAATTTGAATTTGCAAATGATCCCATACAAGACTCAGTTGTTTCCTCTAAACAGCGTTTTGGATGCTGAGGATGAGCAGTGTTGTTACCTATCCTCACTGTTCTGACTGCATTAAAAAGCCATTGTTTTTAACTTTAACTTGTAACCCCTGCATCGTGATATGTATTGTATGCCCAGATTCTTGCCAGTACACAGCCCTAATTTACAGTTTTTCATAGTGAAGTCAAACTGATTTTGTTTTTCTTTGAGAATAGCAGATGATACAGTATGTCAGAAATGTATTACCATGATTTAACTGTAATATGGTGAACAATCGAGAGGCAAAGTTCCTCCTCTTCTGGTGTGCCGCATGGCACCTTACTAGAAATATGAATGGCAGTCAATGGCAAGAGAAATATTTTTTGTTCCCATTTGAATTGTGCCATGAATTACACATGTGATGTTTGTTCATTTTAAAGAAAGACACAAGAAAGGTGCAATTTGTCAATGGTTTGTCGTAGTTTAGTTTTGTGTGAACTACATCTCTTGTTGCGCACAATATTCATCATCAACGCCGACATCGCTGTCTCTTGTAGCGTTATCTTACGTGAAGTGTTCTATCAACGACTCCGGGTCCTTTTATCAGCCAGAAAGTGACAGAACGAGTAAGACCCATTACTCCTGTGACTACAGTCCAGTATGAAAACACACAGGCATCTTAGCCTTAGCAGCTAACATTAGCTTTTGGAGAGAGAAAGTCATGACATTTACCTGATGTTTCATGACTTCTGAGTATGTAGTATTTCTAATTACATATCCTCAGAGTCTTATTCAAACTGCAACTTTCTTGACTTTTAGAATTATCTTTTAGATTAACAAATATGATGTGTATAATTTGTGACACAATTCAAACAAGATATAAAAAAAAAAATTGTCTCTCGCCGCTGACTATTGGTCATATTATTTCCAGGAAAAATTACATTTAGACATGAAATCAGCATGTGAAATTTCCATCACATTTACAAATATAGTTAAGGAAGTCTGAGAGAGACTTTGAAATCCTGTTTTCAATTTATACAATTCATTGATGGCCTACAGGATGTTATTATTCAGCAGCTCAAGTTTGGTCTTTCTTCTGTTTATTTGCCCTGTATATGAATCTAAAAAACATATACGGTAAATGAGTTTTCTTAAGCATAGTTTACATTCATAGTTTACACTGTTTTACAGCATTTAACCCAAGCTGTGTCTGACCTTTTAACTCCTTATCAGCTTTATGGGAGCCTTTATGTTCATTTTTGAGTCATTGTGTCTGCATGTGTTTGCATGGGAACCAACTCAATTGCATTCCTGCTAAGTTAACTTCCAGGCTAAAATAAATGGATGGAGAGATGGAGGGAGGCAGGGTGAGTTTGCTCTGTTAACACAGAGTGCACATGGGGATGAACAAGAAACAATGAGAGACAGCCACAGAAGGGCAAACAGGGACACACACATGTAGAGGAAGTAGTTTAGAGTGAAACAAGAGACCAAGCAAAGAGCAAATAGAGAAAAACAGAGAGGTTGGGAGTGGCTTGGATTTAAATCATCACCTGTTCCACTAAAGTTTTCCACCCAACACTAGGAAATAAATTATCCAACCAGCGGAGACTCCAGGAAGTTTCTGGTCCCAGCTAGGGTATAATTCAGCACATAACTTTTTTACTTTTCATTTTTTTTGTTGAGTTGTGTACTTACATTGTCCCAAGTGTTTCCAAGCTAGTCACTATAACTTCCGGGAAAACGTGGGATACATCAGATACGTCAGAAAATGAGGTAGGAAGTTGGCAAGCATGACTAAACATAACGTGAATAAAACTTAAATATTACCTCGTCCATGAAAAAGATGGTGGTTGTTTAACAGTGAAGATAACTCCCGTGATCCCACACTGCCTCATGATGTCATTTATCTAAATATGTTTTTATCATTAAATGTGAGAGAGCCCTAGCAACAGAATTTATGTAATGTGTGATCAAACTGATTAAACAATATATATAACATGTTAGTGATCTTTAGAGATGCTGTTCAGCGTACTTCTTTTTTTAGCCTTGGACAGAGCCATGCTAGCTATTTCTGCTTATTTCCAGTGTGCTAAGCTAAGCTAACTAGCCGCTTGTGATAGCTTCATATTTAGCATACAGACATGACATGAGTGACGTCAATTTCATCTAAATGTCTGCACAAAAGCGAGTTAAGTGTAATTAAATGTCAAGCAATTCCTTTTAAGATGAAACTAATATTACATTTTGTTAATTGTTTGTCAGGGATGATGTCAAATGTCAAAATGTGTGAGTCAGATTGTGCTTTTGTCTCTGAGCGTGTCACCCAGTCACACTGTCAAACACATCCTGATGGTTTCCAGGATGAAGGATTAAAACTCAGCACAATATACAAAACCTATTGTGTGGGATGACTCTTAAGTCTTTTTTATCTCTGTCTCAATTCAATATCAATCAGTCGGCTGCGTTGTCACAAAATAAATAACAACATGCTCATCACAAAGGTGCTTCTGCGCAGAGATCACCTGTCAGTCAGACTGAGTGGTGCCATGACATTTTTCTCTGTGAATGAGACTTGAGTTTCTGTGGGTTTTACTTCTCATGTTAATTACACAAATCAGGCCATTATGGTGTCAAGAAAAGGTGACTCATGATTTCGTGACCTGGCTCTACACTGAACCACCGAAGCTTTTCTTAGCAACAAGACAAATTTTGGCAATATTTTCGTGAATGTACAGTTTGAGGTTCAAGGTCATACTCAAGGACAAAATGGCCATTGCAAGGACTGAAACTATTGAAGAAAACCTTTGTGTTTCATTTAAATGACCTCTGTGTTAGTGGCATTTACCAGTCAGCTTACAGTAAGGTGACCAGATTTTGGAATGAAAAACTGGGGACATTGCTAGTTCAGTGGTCAGTATATCATTAACATATCCAGTGTTACTATGAAATAAAGAAGTGTGACTATCGTGTGGGCCGGATGATAAATTTAGGTCCCAAGTAACTTTGTAAACCATGTCATTCCTGTCCAATATTTTATAATAAATGGTACATCACTAGATAAAATGCTTTGGTTAACAGACTCCCATTGCTTGCCTCATTTTTGTATTTTATCAGCTCCAGCCAGGGACAGGCCATCAAAAACTGGGACTGGCCCCGGAAAAAGGGTGATATCTGGTCATCCTAGCTTACAGATTGCAAACACCTCATCTCACTTTCCCCTTCCAGGTGTGCGGGAGACCTTACAGTAGCCACGAAACTTGAAAGGCCGTATCTAGAGCCAGTGTTTGGTTTGTCCCTTCTGGGATACCATGGCGGTACAACATGGTGGCCTCTGTGGAAGAGGACCTGAATCCTCTGTATAGATGGGACTCCCTAAAAACAATATCACCTTTAACAACTGGTTTTGTATACCATCAACTATAAGGCACAGGACATTTTGCTTTAGAGCTTTCAGTTATGTTTTTCCCAGTATGTGGTTTCGACTATGTGAGTCACAAATCAGAGATTACTGGAAACCAGGTAGCTACGGGCTCAAATTTCACATAATCTTAAAGATAAAGAATGTCTTGTATCCTTCAATATCATGTTTAACCTCTGCGTGTGTGTTTCCAGTCACAACTTTACCAACTAACTGGACTATAATAGATATTTCATAACAAGACAGCCATCAAATGTTGGCTTGTGAAATGTTCCGATTTGTGCTAATGACGCACTTGGCAAACTTGCCATTTAAAAGGTACCATATAATTTAAATATTGTGCAGTGAGTCATTCTGTAAGAGCAGCTTTCATGTTGTCCAAATGGGGGTTTGTCTCTTTCAGAGAAGAAAAACTAGCTTTGTTCTGCAGATGCTGACACACCCTGAGTCAACCTGTTGATCTGTTAGCGGCTGCTCAGGTCACTGAAGTGTGTTTAAAGACCCTCCTCTGTTGCTATAAAGCTAAAGGTCAGTGACAGCAAGACATCTAAATGGAGTGAGCGCTGTTCCTTTTGATAGAGTGATGCAGTCATTACTGCAGAGAGATTTCCAGAACCTCCACTTCACTGTAGCTATTACATTCCTGTTTAAAACACCTAGGGACAAGAAAAGGAAACATGTCAATGATGTCTTTCCTGTTTTTGGCAGCAGAAACAGGGGTTTAATGACCACACTCCCAAAATTAACTCAAAGGTATTTTAAATGTGGTTTGGTCATATGATGCAGTAGTCGTACCTGAGATGAGGTAATCCTCATAACATACTTAGTATTGCTACTGACCAAGAGAGCTGGTGAAGCTGTGTCAGCGGTGCCTACGTGTAATGGGATGCACTGTGTGCAGGCTTCTGATGGCCATGTCCATTGACCCTTTTCCATACACAGAGCTGGCCTTGCTCGACTCGGTTTGACCTGGCATGTCTGCCCAGCATGTGGGCATTTGCATTTCCATTACAACAAGACTACCCTCTTGAAGGTGTGTCTTTTACCTGAAGACAAGCTTGAGGAGGCTCGAGTTGAGTGGCTGTAATGCGGTAGACAAACCGTTCACATACGTCTCTGGGATAAACACACTGTTTCCTTAAATTCTTCACAGTGAAAGTCCCGTGTTGTTTTGTTATTTGAATACTTTTATTATGAAGCAGCACAAAGAAGAGATGTTTTCAACTGGGTGGGGGGTCTTCAACACGACTGCGACACAGCTGAAAGTGAATATGAAACAATAAAATAAAGGTCAAATCACGACACAGGAGACAAACTAAATTTCTATACATAAAGATTCTGTTATGAGCTACAAAAGTAGTGAGAGCTGAACATAAAGAGACTTTATGAAATATCTGCCTCTCTGCTCTACTGCACACACATGAGCTCAGTATCACAACACTTGCTTGTCCGAGGGGGAGAAAGGAGAGTCATCATGGGTTGGCTGCGGCAGGAGAGACATCGCTAGCAGGTGGGTCAGGCTCACTTTGGCCCCACTCCAGAATATGTCCATTTCGGGCAAGGCTCAGTGCAGCACAGGTGCACTGAAAGTCATAATGGAAATGCATTTCAGCGTGGTACGGTGGAAAAGGCCCACATGTTGCTGTTTATCAACACCATGTTGGTCAGAACATAGCATTAGGTGCCAAAAATCATCTCCCACGGCCCCCGAGGGACAGACTAGAAATCCAAGCTGAAATATTCTGTAGTTCTTCCTTAACACCAACTACACTCCTGTGGCAACACTGGATGCAAAAAGAACAACATATTTTGCATGGGAATGCAGTTTTTTCAGTTATTATAGACACAACAGGAATTTATTACTTCAGTTGAGTCCTGAGGGACATATTTAGCCTTTTAGCTGCTCAATATTCCACTGTGTTCACCAGGATGTTCATAAGGATATGAATAATTACATTTTCTGCACTCATTCATAAAATGTGCCTTTAACTGCAACCTGTTCAAAACCATTCATCCTATTGGCTACTTTATTTCAGATATCTGAACTTCTTAAATGTTATGATATCAGTGTTTTATACAATTCAAAAGAGGAAATCTTTCAGATGATTTCATGCCTTATTTTCAAACTAATTCACAGATTCACTCACACTAAGCAGACAGTCATTCAATCTTCATCTTCCCAAACATCTCACAGGAAGAGGTCAATTTTCAATTTCCATTCAATTAATTTTTTTAGAGGTTGTAAATTCATCAATGGGATATTCAGTGTTTTAGCTTATCTTCTCATACAACTGAAACTACTTTAGGTTTGTCCTAACCACCAAACAAACAGACATACACCACACAACACACACACACACACACACACACACACACACACACACAGAAACAAGGTTACACTCGCCTCGCCAGGCAGCCAACAAGTTGTGTTTGGCCAGTGTTAAGAGAGACACGCCTTGGACTAGCTTCTCTGTAATGGATCTGGTTTCAGGCCGTAACCCTCACTCACACACATACACACACATGCACACACACATACACACACATACTTCCATGGGAACCCCTGCCAGCTCTTTTTAAAATACAATGGCTATTTGTCAGTTTCAGGTGTACTTACTCACTTTAACACACACACACACACACACAAACAATGATAAAGAATGCATTGTGTCTGAAATTCTGAATGACAAAACCACACATTTTTGAATCCATGAAATAACATTTTAAATATCTCCTTCCACTGTGAAGTCTGACCTTGAGGTAACCAGGGCGGCCTGATGGTCGCACAAACTGCACTTCAACTTGAGGAACCAGGTTCAAGCCCTTTTGTTTGTCTGAATTCCTGTTAGCTCCAGGGGATGTGCTCTGAACCTGACCTCTGACCTCCCAGGAGGATGACAAACAAAAATGCTTTACCAGTATTAAACATCCTACATGTCTAAAACACAATCCTCACTGTTGTTAGTGTGAATGCTAATCAGGGAAATGAGAAATGCATCTTATTGAATGATAGAGAATGAGTGCACGGTGCATTCTGACAGATGGAGATTCAGTCAAGAGGTCACCAAGGACTCCATAATTTTGCATCTCGAAAGCTGCACTAAAACATTTTTTTTCTTAAACAATCTATTAAATGACATGGAACGTGAAAGGGTCACCCATAGTAATGAACCCACAGAGAATTATCACCAACCCTGCAGTTCCTGCGTCTTTGTTTTCATGTCCGTCAGCTCAGTGTTTTGGTTTTATGGTGAACAACTCCATTTATCCTCACCACTCTCGCTGTTGTGTTTTCAGATGTAGCAGGCAGCTCTATGCAGTGAAAAACCCACTGTATGCTACCTGCCCAGCATAAAATGACAGACAGGTCAGGTTAGCAACAAACAAGTGAACAAATGGAGCATTTCGCTGAAGAGCCAGATATTCCCCTTAGGAGGTGGTGGAGACCAAAAACAGAGCGCACAACATCTACTGGCTTGTTTAATCGTTTGTGTTCAGTTTCACTTCATCATTAACTGAATGTCCTTTTTAATCTTATTTGCTTTTGTTTATTCGCAGTTTCTCCTACCGGCTGACAACGCACCAAATTGGTGATTAATATTTGATTCGTAGCACCAAATCTTTACAGACTTAACATATAAACATATTGGTGGCTTCAATCCAACAGCAGCATAGTGGGCCAGCCCAGCCTTTTTCGCTATAGAGCCAAGATGGCGACTGTAGAGGCTGAGAAGTTTCCAGCATTCCACATTCAACATTTTGACCGTTTTGATTTCAACATCTGAGTACTCATGGTGCACTTTGTTTTGCCATAAATGTCAACACACTTATGCACTCAAAACATGAAGTGTAAGTACAGAAGTACGCAAATTGAGACACAGCAACTGCTTCTCCTCTTGAGATTTATGATTTTTTACAAAAATTACAACAGCACACCAAACTGGTCCCTCTCCTGTGATTCCTCTGCTGACATACTAAAGCTAATTAATGCTCGACGGATCACTATTTACAATGGGGATGATAAACTGATGTATTGAGTTATATTGTATTGTATTGTACATTTTTAAAGAAGGTATGGCGATAATACTAAAATAAACATTTTCAACATGTGCCACCACTTTTGTCTCTGTCTTTTTTCTTTTTATGTTGTCTTAGGTTAATACAGAGAACTTTTTTTTTATGTTGAATATGTGCACTGTGCTATTTTCTGGGATTTATGTTTACCTCTTCTATTTTTTAATTTTTTCTTCCAGTAATGTGTTTTGTGATGGATGGATGTTTACTTATTCAAACATGGAGAAAGAAAACATGTCTTTGCTTCCTGGATCATCTTTCCTGCTCCAGCCTCTAACTGTTCCCCTGGAAACTCCCACTTTCCTGCTCAACTGGTCTTGACCGGCTCTCGCTCCCCACCCCAGCCTCCTCTTCTTCCTCCTCCTCAGACACAATGGTCCTCTGGGGGCACAAAGAGAAGTGGGTGAGAACGTCTCAGCGTTTCCAGGTGATAATAGCCGTCACGTTTACAATGAGGTTTTCTGTCTGAAGCTTTGTATCATTCCACGTCACGACACACAATATTAGTCAGTATGCAGAGAGATCACCTTTCAGTCAGCCTTTCAGTTACTGTACTGTCTACCTGTTCTGTCTATTGATGTAACTTATTTAGGACTAACAAGTGCTGACAGAAAATGTCAAGTTTACTGCACATTCTTCAGACTTAAAAGGGATTTTAAGTGATTTCTAATTTTTATCAACATCTCTCTGTGCAGGAAGTTCAACATGGACAAGTCTTCCACTCAGCTCATACAAGCCTCTAACTCATTCAGTAACAATAATAACATTTTTTTTATACAATAAAGAAGATTAGCTGAGTAAATAAGAGCAAAGAACTATAACGACTCACAGGGTGGTGTGTTTATGTACACTGTGTATGGTATTGTTTTGTTTTCATTGCATATGACTGTTTTTATTACATATGTTTTTCATTTATTATCATATTATTGATATTATAGTTAATCGAGTCACGTTAATGAAAGATACTCAATTATTAATTAATTAATTAATTAACAGAAAATACCCAAGAAATGTTTGTTACAGCTTCTTGAATATAGTTTTTTTCATGCAGCATACCTTTGTTTTTGTTTTTTTTTACTTTTGATAAGACAAAATAATCGATTTTAAGACTTGACTTTTTCCACTAGTAACCTGTGATAAGCTAAATAGATTCACACGGATTAATGATTTATGATGAAAGTAATTGTAATGAAAATGTAACTTGTGAGACTGATGCTAATGCTAATCCTTACAGCAAGGCTAAATGTTTTTCATATGAGACCCTCCCACCGTCAGGTCACAGGCAGAGATGGGTACAAATACATTAAAAGTATCTTGTTACAAATTAGAAATACTTCCTCATCAAATGTAATTAAATAAAAATAGAAAATACTGATATGGGAAATGTATTTAATTAAAACACGTGTAATTTGTAATTTGAAAATACAAAAATACATTCCATACCAACTGATATTATCACATTTTAGGTAACCTGAATATGGGTCTGACCTTAACTCCTCTACATTGAAAAGATGAGCTCTGCTATTGTCCCACATCACAGATTTGAGGTGACCGATTTGAGGTGAGGTGAATCTGGATATATTAGAGGTGGGAGGTTGTGATTTCAGGGGTGCATGCTGGGTGATTTCAGTCCTACCTCACCAGAAAAACATCTGGTTAGGTCATCCTCACAAGCAGTTTATGATGGGAGCTGTATGAAGAGCGAGAAAGCCTGTGTAGGGAGGAATGGCTCAAACACAGGACTTAAGCCAGGATGCTGGGGTTTGTGTCCCATTATAGACAAAAAGTCAACATTGAGTTATTTTTAAGTTTTAAGTTACTTCAGTTACATTTGATAAGTGACATCAGTTTTATAATATTAACCACATGTTTAACGTGACATGACTTATGTCACATGACTTAGATCATATACTTATTTAGGTCTGATACACCTATTGTTATTTTTTTGTGTCTTAATTGAGAATAAAATGGCATATTCAATAATGTGAGCTAAGTATTTCAAACACACAAATACAAGCTCTTAAAGTATTTTGTTACAAATTACATCTTATTTTATTTTCTGCCCAACAAAATACTCAAAAGTAATCAAATACGCATTTTAAATACATTTAATTGAAAAACTGCCCATCTCTGGCCACAGGTTACACAAACACTGCCTGGAGTTGAGCAGGTGCCTGTCTTAGTTCTTGTCACAGTTTATCACAGAACTAAGTCATGTTTTAGACGTTTTCGTTTTTTAGATAAGACAAAACTGGTTTGTAGCAGACGAGCAGTGAGAAGCAAAGAAGCCCTTTAACCAACCCAACGTGCTGCAAGTAGGCGGACAAAGCTTTAATCAACAGGCAACAAACAGATCTGTTCCATGGTTCTGTGACAACATGATGTTTCTATGTGATTAAAGCAACAACAGTGAGGTAATACTGCAGCAAACTTCTGCCCCACCTCAGGTACTCATAGAGTTTTTTTCCCCCTTTGTTAACTGCTGCCTTTAGGTATTCCATTACTATTACCCTGATGGTTACCCTGTTTTTTTTCAACACTAAACAACGCTCTCTGGTCACCAGGGCACCATCACCATAGCAACAGCCCTGGAATGTAGAAATACAGGATATTCATTATTACACCAGCTAACGCTGCTCCAAAGACTGTACACACTTATGACCACTTAAGTTCTGGACATGAGACATTGAAGTCTTTTATTAGACAGTCCTCAGTTGAGTGAGAAGCCGTTTGATGGAAGAGGTTCCATTGTAGGTTACATGTATTGAGAATGAAAAGTGTTAATGGGTTTACATAATCTAAACATGTAGATGGGTGTGACTCAGTGTTCCGCACTCTTAAAGTAATAGTTCAGCTTATGGGAAATACATTTTCTTGCCAAGAGTAAGATGAGAAGATCAACACCTTTTTCATGTCTGTTTGGTAAATTTAGAGCAGTGCAAGCAGTTAGTGGAGGTTAATAGAGATGCAGAGATGTCATTATCTGTTCTGTTCAACCAACAAAATTCTGTCTCTGTATCTGTGTTCAGATAGAAGACCGGAAGTGGGTGTGGTCTATACTGAGAGTCACACACTGGGCAAATATTTTATTTTTTTAACATAATATTCATTGGCAATGTGTCTTCAAAGCATCAAGTTGATTTAATGTTGGCATATAATTACCTCAGAATATTTCCCCACCCTTATGCTGTACTTTTTTTTAAAATCTCTCTCTTTTATCTTTATTTTTAACTAAACTAAGAAAAAAGTTACTAAGAGTTTTATGAACTGAACCCCACCACTGCCCCACCATTAAACTAAAAAAATGTTTTATAAATCAGAACATTCTGTTTTGCATCAGAAATAAGAACTCTTAATAGCAAAGATGACAATATCCTTCAGTTGAAGGGAACCATAATAAATTACTAGACTAGTACCAGAATATTATACATACAGTATATTGATAATGCAACATATTATAATATAAAAATTAAGTAGGCTACTTGTATAAATATTGTACTTATTTAAATAAAAGTAAAAAACACTACTCTAAATGTTACTGCATTACATTTTGGAAATATTTTTTTTCCTGGTAACAACTAGCAACTTCAGGTAGAAAAAATATCTGTTTTCTATTGGATGATTTGTGCTTTCCTGAATAACGTATTCAGATTCGTTAGCATTCCTACTGGTTAGCTGAGTTTAGCATATGGACTAAAAATGGGGAAACATCTAGCCCAGCTTAACACATACAAGAAAGATGTGATATGTCAAATTATTCTGAATGATTAAGTATCAAGATGTGTTTCGGGGGTTTGTGTAATCAGTTTAAAGCCTTCTTTCCATATTTATAGCATTAAAGCCACTGTGTACATAATATGTCATTTTAAATAGTTATTTTTTAATTCTTAAGTCATTAAAAACATAAATAACCTTAACTTTTTTTAAAAGGCTGAGTCACGACCCAAGATTTATCAAGAATTAAGTAACCTACATGTATTTTAAAGATTTTGGCTCTTTTGGCCGTAAATGTAATTAAGTTACGATTAAGGGTGTCATGATTCTCCAAATCCACGTTTTGATTTTACTTTCACTTTTATTTTTTGTTCCAGTAATGACTAGATAACCATAGCGAAGGTGAACAGCAAGGATCAATCCGATAACAGCAGTACATCAATGACTCAGGCAGTGTAACCTTGATAACTGCAGCTACAGACTTCTGGTAAATTACGTTGTGTCCTCTTTTAAGTGTTGTTTTTTTTGCTCTCTGACACGTGCCAAGCAGAGCAGAGGGGTTCAGATTAAAAAAAAATATTTGGAGAATTGTGATCCTGTCTTTGATTTTGATTATTGAACACAAAAGCTAATTTTGATCGGTTTTCGATTTAGAATTGAAATTGTGACACCACTAGTTACAATATGCATGATAAAAGCTATATCACTGTTATGATTAATCCTTTTAACAAGTGTTAATAGAAGTGAAACCACAATTGATGGATAATTGGAGTCTGTCTGCGCCCTGACTGATCAACCTTCTCACTGTGCTTGTTCTTTTATACCAGGCTATAAAAAGACGACAGCAGACTAATTATTAACTCTGTAACTCTACACTACACACACACACATGACTGTTGAACTAATGGGTGGAGATGAATGGAGCAGCTTAGTGACCAGTCAGATGACAGGATTGAAAAAAAAATAGCTTGGTTCATGAAAACAAGTAGAATGTTTATTAAAAAATAGAACATTTGGCAATAAATAGCAGTATAAAAACATGCTAATAACGTCACTATTGGTTCTATAATTACAGTTTGTTTTGTTATCAGTAGAAAATGATCCTCCTTTATTACTGTATTTTAGTGTTTGCTTTAAGGTGAGCATGAACTCAAACATTTCATTAAAGATGGATGATGATGTTAACATTGTCCACCTTTGCTCAACCTTTAAATTCACACATATATAATCACAAAGTACACAAGATGCCTTTGTGTATGTACGGCACATTCACAATGCAGAGCAGGGGCAAGGGGTCTGTTGGCATTAGGCTTTCCCACATTTACTTAAAGGATAAGTCTATATTTATGTTACTGTCAACAAATCCAAACAAAAGACCAAAACCGACAATGAGCTGATTCTATGAACAAATGCCGTCTCTGTATCCAGAGCCTGGAAATGATCTCCAATAAATACATTTATATTATTTACTCCTGCTTGAGTAACACTGGATAAAAACACATTGGCAGCTTCCTAGGTTTTATTGAGAAACTGAGTTATGGGGTGTTTTTTTTTTTTTTTTTTTTTTTTTTTTTTTTGTCTTTCATGGAATTAATTGACAGTAACAAAAATATGGATAATCACCAGCCTTATCCTTTTAAGTTTACAAATTTGAAAAATGTTCCAAAGTGTCTTTATGGCACATTTAAGGCTTTTATTCTTTTCAATGTCTAGAATCCATTTTGTTGCTATTTTTTCATTTAAAATAATCAACTTCAAATTGTACCTTCCCTCTTGAGTGATGGGATGTTACCATGGATCAGAGCAGCTATGTGTTCACGTCCCTGTCTTGAGAACAACCACGCCCAACTTTGGGTGACAACAAGCACTGTAAAAACAGCCAGTCAGTATGTGCATCTGTGTGAAACACTTCACCACAGATTAGTTCATGATGTTACTGAGTAAATGACGTGTGCTGATTGTGCCTCCGGATTAAAGTGAATCAGAAAAAGTGATGTGTTAGTGATGGTGTAACTAAAGTTTTTACTGTGAAAAAAAGATGGTCCTGTCTTAAAACACATGCTTTTAAAATGGAGTTTGGTTCAACAGTCTGTCCACTCGAGAAACCACAGGGAGCAGAGGGTATTTTAACATTAATTCACATAAATTGTACCAAAATTTACCTGTACCAAATACACAATACCAAATGGATATCAAAATTGAGACTGTGCCTTGGCTTTGCCACAGATTTATTTAGTTAATAATACCAAAACAGCAAAATAAGTATTTTAACAATATAAAAAGAGACAGATGTGTGAAAAACATTCAGTAAGGGAGTTGTACGTCAGGTTCATCCACTTTGATGGAGACAGACTGAAAGGACCCCTTTAATTTTTTGTATGTAACAATACTGATAATTAATCGACAAGGACTTAATCGTTCACCTGACTGGAAAGATTTGGGCTCGTATAGCTAAAAAGCCATACAGTTTTCTTATTTTATATGTTTAAACTGGCAAAGTTTAGAGCCGTTGTTTTTACCCAAAAAGTGGCCGAGGAATGACGCAGGAGCAAAGTACCCAGATGGGCTGCTCTCATCCATTACCTCGCCACACTGAGCAGGTCAAAGGTCAGCTCTGAGACATCAAAGGCGAGATGCTGATGCATGGGGTCCATAAAGACGTCTGGGCCTCCAGATTGGCTGGTGGTGTGCTGGTTGTGTTTGAGAGCATCCAGGGTTGTGTAGATGAATCTGGCTCGCTGCTCCTCTGAGGGCGGGTCGGCCCAGCGATGACAGGACAGCGAGGGTGAGTGGAGGAGGAAATAGACGGATGACAGGTAGACTTTACCAAACTCCTGTTTTATAAAGGACGCGTCTCTCTGCAAACACACAGAGAGAAAGAACAGTTTATATACAAACTTAGTCAGCAGTCTGCCAATCACAGTGTACAACAGGTATGCCTTCAGGAAAAAGCAACCAGGTTGCTCAAACTGTCAGCACCCTCCACAGGTCATTAGTGGTATTAAACACACACACACACACACTAACCTTCTGCGCTCTACTCATATTGGTCTCAGCATCCAGCCAGGCACTCTGAAAGAAAACACACCACATTCATTTAAAATTCTGCACAATCATTGAGTGGTGTTGTTCATTTAAAGGGACAGTACACCCCAAAATCAAAAAAATATATCTTTCCTCTCACCTGTAGTGGTATTTATCCAGCTGGATAGTTTTGGTGTGAGTTGCAGAGTTTTGGAGATACCAGCCCAAGAGATATCTTCCTTCTGTCTGATAAAATGGGCCTAAATGGCACTTGGTTTGTGGTGCTCAAAGCACCAAAATAAAATGTTTAAAATGTGGGAAGAAAGTAGTTCTAGTAGATTCAACCACAGAAAGAAAGTAGCTCCTACATGAAACTGCTCACAGCAAGGTCTGTGTATTATCTTGAGTCACCTGGTGATGATTTCTGAAAAGAGACACTGCTCAAATGTATTTTAAGGCAGACATCTTTATGGCTGGTATCTCCAAGACTCAGCAACTCACACTAAAAAAACAGGTGGATATATAGTGCTAAAGGCCAGAGAAAAAAAAAAAAAATTTGATTTTGGGGTGCACTGTCTCTTTAGAGTTGCTGTATTGTCTTGTTAATAAAGGTGAGATGGGTCACACTGTTTAAAAAAGCTGTGATCTCGCAATTAATCCCATCTGAAAGTCAGCTCGGGCTAAGTTTAACGATGATGCACTCAGTACTGACCCTGAGAGCATCCAGCAGGTCTGGCTGGTCCAACAGCACAGGGAAGGTGGAGAGTATAGGACTGCATATCGGATCTGACACAGAGAGACATCTTTTTATATTTACAAGAACCATGAATATCTCAAATTTGGATAAGCGGCACTGACAGTGTGTGTTACCTGCGTTCTGCATGGTTGGCCTGTCCCTCAGTAGTGTGTCAGCCAGCAGCTGCCTGTGTAGAGCCAGCAGGTGGACGCAGCTCAGACAATGCAGCAGAGTGTCAGGAAGGACACTGAAGAGGAAAACATGCTTGTCATTAACATATACAATATAGTGCTTGTGCACACACATGCATATATGGCTGAGGTGAGCCATAAATGTCTCCCAGTGCATCTACTGTGGTAATGATTTATTGTTACTGAATAAGATTCCACAGTCCTCTGCATGTAAAAGCTCTGTGGTAGTTTTTCCTTGCTGCTGCTCCTACCTGAGCTGGGTTCTGGTCCTGCTGTTGATTGATTTCAACTTTATGATGAGTCTGGGCTGCCGCCTGGCCTGCAGCATCTGTTGAAAAACGCCAGCTGGAGCTGACATGAGAGAAGAGGCTCCAATTTATCTTGTTTTCTTGCTGTTGTTTTGTTAAACCGTAAAGTAAGTTTTCATGTACTGAGCTTTCAAATCTGCTGCATATTCAACAATTTAATTTTTTATGCGTTTTTTGTGTTGTGTGCTTTCATTCAAGTACACATCTGGTAGTTAGATTGCTCTCAGGAGAAACTTTGTGACTGAGCTTGATGTGGCAGTGAGTGATGCTGCTGTGTCCTCTTACATCCTCCAGTGACTGATGCTTCCAGCGCAACCTCCTTCTCATAGGGAGTGCCTCCGTTCACCGGCAGCTCATAGGTCCTACACACAGGTTAGATTAAATTAGATTGTAAAGTTTTTAGTGTAGAATTATTAAAGCCCATCCCTACTTTGTACACATCATATTAACTGCATTTCATTGTCTCAGTAGTCCTTCTGTGAGCAATGACATTAAAATTGAATGGAATTGCCAATTAACCAGGTGGAATGTTCCAAACAGGTGTTTTTTGAGTATTCCACTAATTTCCCAGTTTCATATTTACAAAAAAATAAAGTTTATAAGTTTGAAGATTAAATTTGTTGTCTTTGGGCTGTATTCAATTGAATATAGATAAAAACTATTTGCAAATCTTTGCATTTGTTTTTATGTATGTTTTACACAGTGTCCCAACTTTTTCTGAATCAGGGTTATATTTGCACGTTTTGGGTTTTTTGTGCATGTACCTGTTGGGGAGTGGATTTCCAGTGTCATCGGTCAGTTTGAGGAAAGCCCAGCCGCAGCTCAGGTCCCCTCTCTCACCTGTGGACTAAAATATACACAGAGGATCAGACACAGCGGCTTACCAAAAAAGTCTCAGCAGTGGTTTTCCATTTCCTGTGTAGTTCTACATTTTATCTGCGCAGTCTTAACCTCATCACTATCACATGTGTATCTGTATGTTTGTGCGTTTGTCCTTACATTCCTTATAAAGGTGACTCCCAGTTCAAAAAGGATACCGAGGTCAGGAGATGTAGAGTTGCAGCGCAAAAAACAGTCTCCATCTAGGAGGGTGGGTAGGATACCTGTCATCTGGAGCAAAGACACACATGAAAACAGATGCTGGGTCAGCCATATGCATGAGATAAGTTTAATGCAATGTTTTTGTTTTTGTTTTTAATTTTTCGGGTGCCATTGCGAATTCATTTTGGCACTGCATCTCAATAACAACCAACAAAATTTGAGTTTAAGAAGTAATTTGAGCCAAGTTCACATTACATGACCAGACAACAGAAGAAAACAACACCGTAAACATACCCTTGGAGAGAAGCTCCATGTCTTGGGGCTCTTGGAGTTATAGGTTGCCCTTACTGTGTGGATGTTACTCAACACCTGAAATAGAAGTATAGCTCATTAAAAAAAACGTGTAGGATAGAACAAAAAATGAAAAGTGCGAAAGTCTAGTCTTAAAAATAATATTTTGGGGGTTTTTTTTCTAAGCGCCAGCCTCTTTTTTCAATTGTAGCCAATGAGGAGAGAGCATAAGCAGCAGCATTCAAAAACTTTTTTTCTGACTTTTTGCTGCAGCTGCAATGAGCGCTTCTAGTTAAAAATATCCAAGCTTTTCAGAAAGGTGCTGGTATCATCTCCTTTTCATGCAACCAATCATCTATTAGAATGGGACTGGCCACCCTAGAAACCAAGAAAATGGATAAGAAGCCATGTCAGTCTATGCTGAACTTATATCAGGCAGGCACTATTATCAGAACAGAGACAGAAAAGCACATTTGTGGGAGCAGATCAGCCACTGAACGCTGACTGTTGCCAAGTTGCTAAGTGTTGTGCTTTTATCAGCCTACACATTATAACCTTGTTGTTAGCTCTGCAGTCAACCTTCTGTGAAACGGAGAGTTCACACCCCAAATCAAAAACACATATTTCTGCTCTGGGCTGTAGTGCTATTTATCCATCTAGATAGTTTTGGTGTGAGTTGCAGAGTTTTGGAGATATTGGACACAGAGATGTCTGCCCTCTCTGGAATATAATGGTACTAGATGGCACTCAGCTTGTGTAGCTCAAAGTGCCAAAAAATACATTTGAAAAAACTTGCCAGCAGTGTCTCATTACAGAAATCACAACCCAGGTACTCAAGATAATCCACAGACCTTGTTGTGAGCAGTTTCATGTAGGAACCATTTTATTTATATTAGAAAAACGTAGTTCTGGTAGATTCTGATGCAGAAAACTTTGTAGATAGATGAAGAGCACTACAGGCCAGTGGAAAAATATGTATTTTTGATTTTTGGGTGAAAAGTAACCCTAACATACCCTTAAGTTTGCTAACTAGCTAATGTCAATCCTAATGTCAAACCCACTCGTGTTTCTTCCTCTCACTGCACAAGCACTTCATCCCAGCACTCCATGGAAAAAAATGCTCCATGGACACTGGGCCTAAGGAAGTACAGCATGGTAAAAAGCTGTTTATACAACAGTATTATCCCACCTGAGTTCCATCAAAGGCACAGAGACGGATGTGTCTGCTGAGGACCTGAACTCCGACCCCAGGAGTAGGAATCATCCTGCAGCTCCACAAAGTGAAACAAACACAAGTCCTGACCTGGCGAGCACGAACCTATGAGACAGAATGACCTTGTTCATCCCTGGATGCTTTGCAGTGTGAGAAATCTGAAACCATCATCTTTATTCATCACACACACAGAGCGACTGTCTCACCCTGCCAGTGACTGGGTCCAGAAAGAGGTCACTAAAGGAGAGATGTGATTGGCTGAGCTGGGGCTGAATATAGTGACTCCCTCTGTATGTTACACCTAGAAAAAGAAACAAATGGTTACTGCACTGCATTTTAATCACAATTGCTATTTATTAGTTAAAGAAGTACTAGCACTGATAGTGACTGACACTTAAACCCAACAGCAATGTCTCTTTTCAGAAATCATAACCCAGTCACTCAAAATGATCCACAGATATTGTTGTGAGGAGTTTCATGTAGCAACTACCTTCTTTCAGATAGAAAGTTGAGTAACTTGAGTAACCCGGACATGATTTTTGTAAAGAGAATTTTTCAAATGTATTTTTTTTTTTTTTTTTTTTTTGGTGCTTTGAACACCACAAGCTGAGTACCATTTAGTCATAATGTTGGTGAGAACGCAGACATCTCTGTGGCTGATATCTCTGAAAATTTCCAGCTCACAACAAAAAAATCTAGATGGATAAATAGCACTACAAACCAGAGGGAAAATATAGATTTTTGATTTGGGGGTGAACTGTCCCTTTCAGCTTTTATGAGTTTTGTGTGTAATGTTCTTGTAAAGAGTTCAGAGCTCAAGTGATGTGTCAATCAATCAATTAGTCGTTCGACAGAAAATTAAGCAAAAACAATATTTTTTTATGAATAATTAAATGCATCAATGATTTTGCTAGCAAAAAAAAAAACAAATGTGAGGATTTTCTGCTGTCATTTGTCATGTATGATTTTTAAGTTTTGACTGAAGACTTCACTTCCTTTTTAACTTATTAAGTGTGAATGTGCGTGTTTCTGTTTAGTAGTGGGTGTATGTGTGTGTGTGCTTTTTAGAGTGTGTAATGACCTTCCTCCACCAGCAGTTTATTGAGAGTTGATGGCCTAAATCCTGACGGTATAGCCCCCATGGCAGAGAGCACATCTGTTGTATCGATCTGTAACACACACACACACACAGTGAAAACCATAAATATATTGTACATACTATTCACAACTGTGGATTTAATATCGATAGTAAAAATTAACAGTGGCAAAAGATGTAACATTTGTAGATATTTACCTCAGTCAAAGCCTTTCTGACTGTACTCCAGTTGGAATGTGAAGTACCGCTGTTAAATAGCAGAGGAATTTAAACTGATTGTTAATTAATGAGTGTTAGTCATGCAGACAAAGAGCTGTCTCTCATTCAACTTCTGTAGGGGGAACCACTGACAAGGGTCCTTTTAACAACAACTTAATCTATGAAATCTACGAAAAGTAGATTAGAACCTTTGTTTCTGTCCATCATCAGTCAGTTCTTCACCATCTTGCTCTTCCTCCTCCTCTGACTCTTCCCCCTGTTCATCATTGTCCTTTTCTTCATCATCATCTTCATCATCTTCAACACCAGTGCCAATCTGAAAAGTGAGTGGGTTTTAACTGCCAGAGATATATGGATTTTTGTGATTTTAAAAAAAAGCCATTTCCAATGTCTTTTCCCTGTGTACTTTTGTATAAACTGTGTTTAGCGTGTGGAGAAAATAGAGGAAACAACAAATACCACAGGAACTACAGTAGCAGACTTGTTACTGTAACACTGGTTCAAATATGGAAATATGCTGCAAAAGGTTATAGCATCCATCCATCTTCTACACTCACCATAGTAAGCTGTATTTTCGTGTCCACAATCATATTTTATAGGAAAGTTGTACCAAACTGCTGCTTTAGCTGAATGCTTGTTTACATGAACAGTAAGAGTCAAACTGTTGGGCCTACCTTCAGGTAGGTTTTTGGAACCACTCCTCTGTTGCCTTTAGTGTCCTGAGCCAGCCACCATCCATCTCCTGTCATCCTGATAATCCTCAGTACCTCCCCCCTCTGAAAACAGCACAGACACAATCAAGTCATGTAACTTCACATTATTCATGCATTACTAACAGACTTTCCCTGCTTAACATTAAAGAAGTGTAATTGACAAGCTTGATTTCCCTGTCACGCTGTCAATAAAAGATCAATGTGTTGGACAGAGTGGCATAGAGCAGGGCTGTGGATATATGCTTTTGGAGGGCAACAGCACCCTCTTCTGTAAATAAATTGAGACTGAGATGCAAAGTAACAAAAAGGAAAAAATAAAAACTTTAACTTGAAATTCTTGGAATGAAAGAGTACTTTGTCATATTCAACCTGCTGTGCAATAGTGAAAAATGCAAGAAAGCTGCATGAGGAGAGTAGCAGGGGGTTGGAGCTAAACTCTGGTTACTCACTTCTATAAAGCCCTGCATGCTGCTGACATGCGGCCTATCTGTGATTTATCTCTGAAACAGGAAGTACTTCACCTGGACAGTCAGATCTCCTTCCTGCTCTCCTTTGAAATCACTCAGCACTGTGTAGATGCGAGGACCTGACTGAGAGGGTGGTTTCAGAGCTTGCTTCTCATCTTCATCATCATCATCATCATCAGTACTGTCTTCATCATCCTCATCTTCGTCATCATCATTCTCGCTATCTTCCCTTAAAACAACGCTGTGGATCAAAACATAGCAGCGTGCAGATTTTTTTTACTTTTGGATGAGATGTTACAGTGATGTTTTTCTTTTACAACCTAAAGAAACACTGAGCTTCAAAGTCCATGTGACAAGTTTAACTGATGCTTTGAAACTCATGTTTATGTGCAATACCTTTACAAAGGTAGTTTTAAGTATTGTGGTTAAATTGAGCCACCACTACTGCAAGAAATATGATTAATATAACTGAACATAAAAAAGAGTATGCACATAATAAGGCAATTAAAAATACACAATCATATCTCACACATGGGCCACTGACCCTGCAGCAGTACTGGGTCCTGGTGGTGAAAGCTCCAGAGAGAGTGTGTTTACTCGCTCCAAAATGTCCTGCAGTCGTCTCTCCTCTTCCTGCTTTCTCTGATCATAATTTCCCACTGGAGCCAGCTCATCAGCCTTGAAAATCAAGCAACAACTTATTACGTTAGCTTAGCTAGTTTAGGAGTCTACTTTAAAAGAATAGAACAACACACAACATACAGTAAGTTTAGACTGATCTATCTGACATCATTCAGTCCCCTATTGGCCTGTTAGTGATGTCTGACTTCCTTTGTACGATGTACTTTATCTATTATTTGATCAATAATGCACAGTACTGTGTTCATTTTGTAATAATAGTAACAGTTGTCAAATGCTACATGAACCATTATATGTAAACTGATTTGGGATCATAAATAATGTAAAGTGTCAGGATACAACTGAAAGACATCAAGCAATAGTATTGTTGGTTGCAATTTTGGTAATCTGGGAGTTGAACTGATTAATTATATGACTCTACTTATTACAAGGAACATATTTAATGATAAAATAATAATTCAAAAGTTTACTGACAGTACAGTGCATCACTAACCTTAGTCATTTTTGTCAGTGCCTTCAGAGTCTTCTCTGCCCACAGCTGTAGTTCTTGACACCTGTTTGGAATTGGACATTTAGACTCAATTAAAAATCAAAGCACTAATTGAAGAGGACAATTAAAATCAACTACAGGACACAAAACTACAAAATAACAAAAGAAGCAAAATAAAAGCAGTGCCCCTTCAATAGTTTCAGTGCTAGTCTGGAGGAGTGTCCAACTTTTGACTGGAGTTACTGAGAGTAATATTAGCTCAGAAAGCACTGCTGTGGCTCTGTCAGAGCTATTTACCTCCGAAGTGCCTCCTCAGTGGATCCACCCTTACTCTTACTCTGCACATCCTTCACCAGACTGTCAACCTGGATTAGAAGAACGAGAATAATGGACAGTGAATACAGGGCTGTTGACACCAGTGTGCAGGTTGAATTGCACCTGTGCATTTTATAGTGTGTTTGATCGTGCACGTTTGTTAAACACGCTCAGATATGTTCTATGTATTGGATGCTTTCATTGGCAACCAAACTACAGGCCAGCCTCCGAGCCTGCCCTTTGAATGTGTTGTGTGAAAACAAATGTTCGCCTCAGCCTTCATTTAAAATAAATTAATGTTTCCCTACACCTTGACTAAGCATTTCATTAAACAATGCATAAGACTTTTCTTTTAGTGTTTTTCAGAAAATTCGGCGTGCATTTCATTAACCAAAAGGCCCGGACTCTGTTTACGTTGCTTTCTGAAATGCATGGGAATGAGAGGCTAACCAAATTGAAAACTTTGTTGTTGTAAATTACATTGCTGCTCGGTGTTTTTGCTGAAAAGTGGCCGATGACGACAGACTGTTTATGGACATTTATGCTAGCAGAGGGGCACGTACTGTAAAGTTGTATGTTAGTGGCATTAAGCACTACATCACGAGCTGCTAGCTCTGCAGCCACTGTACAGTGTAAACGTCACCGCGAGAAGCGCCGCTCTGTGACAAACCTGTTTTTTGATTTCGTCCACTTCCCTCTGAACAAGTTGCAGGGGTCCTCTTCTTTTTGGTGGCATTTGTACGCTGTTTTATGGAACATAATCCGTGTGTTAGCAGATCGCCGAGCTGGCTAGCTGACGAGACACTTCCACTGGTCGCTAGGCAACCGAGTTCTTCTTCAGATCCTCGTGCGCGCACCCTGCCGGTTGGTAGTGTGTTGCCGCCACCTACTGGACTGGAGGATTGGGCTGATGAAAAAAAACTATTTGCTTAAGTTGCTTCTTTAAAGTGGTTATTTGAATGACAAACATTATTGTCCATGATATATCTATCTATCTATCTATCTATTTAATAGTTCATAAATTATATTCTAATCCTCCTCCTACCAGTCAAGCACACGTCACCCACATGTCACCCAAGTCCAGCCCAGGCCTATTATTGTTCTTTATTTTAGTTTTTTATTAGGCCTTTCTTATATTTTCAGTTACTTATATTTTATATTCTTATTGCATATTTTTTAAAATCATCAGAATCTGCGTTTTATTTCCTGAATGCACTAAGAATTAAAACATTATGTTGTGTGTTCTCTTTGTTGATGTGGTATAAATATTTTTAGTACAGGTTGAATATCTTTCTATACATTTCTCTTGTAAAATTCTTTCACATAAGTAAGTAGAGGTGTAAAAAAAAAAAAAATAGGCTACGTTTAACTATTCCAAGGGACGTGCATGAGGTGGGTCCGGGTATATTTTGTTATCCTTAGCTGGGAAAAAATTGAGAAAATCTGAATTAAAGGGCCAAAGTAGACACGTGCGCAGAGTTGTGTAAGTGCTTTGGTAATGACCTGTGGAGGGCGTACTTTACATGTTGTGAAACATGCTGCCTTCACGTTCCCCTCCTTAGCTTCCGATTTTGAATTTCTTATAATGTTAAAATCATGATTTAAAAACACTCTTTGGTGCTGCTGAAGACAAACATGGTAAAAGTCTCTTATAGTTCCTCTTAAAGTCACTTATCAGAAAAATTCCATTGTTATGTTGCCCTGTTAAAACAAAATTACGACGTTTCGGGTGGACCTGAACGCAACAAATACTGCTCTTCATTCACCTCGTGGCAGTGTTATGTCATTCAACTGTCATGGCTGCCCCCATCGCACTTATTCAAGGGGCCAGCAGAGGACTGGGGCTTGAATTCTGCAAACATATCTTGAAAAGTAAAAGCCCCGCTGCAGTTATAGCGACATGTCGAAACCCGGACGGAGCGGCCGAGCTGCGGGGCTTGGCCGGCCAACACCCGGGCAGACTGACGGTCCTCAGGCTGGACGTAAACCGGGAGGAGGACATCCGCGGAGCTGCGGGCCAGGTGAAGGAGAGTTTCGGTCGGCTGGATCTGATCGTTAACTCGTCGGCGATGCTTCACCCCTCTGGTAAAGGAGAGACGAGTCTGAGGGATGTTTCTGCTCAGGTAAAGCATGGTGTTATTGTAACAGTTTGAGCTGCTCTCTCAGTATGGACAGTATAATAAAAGTCTAGTATAACTCTGTCTGTTGGGATGTCTAAATTACTTAATGTACATTTAATTGATGATTTTACTCTGTCAAGTTAGTCAGTTTAAACTGTGAGTTTTGTAACAGCTGAGGACCCACAGGGGCCCTTGGACTCTGGACAGGTAATTGTAGTGTCAGGGGACATCTGATCCCCAGTCCACACTCTCATAACAATTTCTGTCACTTTAAATTGATCTTTTTCAGGGCTGGACGATATTGCTCATAAATAATATCACAATATTTTTAGTTTATTCTGCTGTGTACAATACATACCTCGATTTACACACTTTCTATGAAATAGCATACTATACATTTTCAAATAGTGTAAACAAATGTTGATCTTATAGGATATGATGCACTGCTCATCACTCAACAGTATATGAAGTAGTTACGGCTGGGCGATATGGGCATTGGTGCTGTCATAAAATATTAACATAATGAGATTTTTGATAAATAATCATCAGCAATCTGAATATAATGACTAAGTGACTGAAGGCAAATAAAATAACAGCTAGAGCAGTCTGGTAAGTTCAGATTCAGAATCTGCTTTTAAAGTCAGCATAAATATAATGTAAAAAAAACGTTTCTGTTAGATTTAAGGACAGCGGGAAACAGTGACATTTAATCCTGAAAACTCTTATTTTAATGAAATATATCATCTTATTATCAATATTTTTGTAAAGGAGTCGATACCAACAGCCAGTAGCTTCTGAGAATCAGAGTATCCATGGCTTCATGGAAATAATCAGAACACAAGGACGAACATTTAATTACTTACAGTATCGCACACATTCGGTCATTCATTGTCTCCTGAAAACTCTGCCAAAAACCCACCACATATGTTAACTGATCTGTACTGACTGACTTTATTTCCCTTTCAGGGCATCATTTCCACCTTGACAACCAACACAGTGGGTCCTCTGGTCATGGCCAAGTACTTTGCCCCCCTCCTGCAGAAGGGTGGAGGTGGTTTCGGTCAGCAGCCTGCAGAGAAAGCCAAGCAGCACAGCGGCATCATCGTCAACATCACAGCCAAAGTGGGATCCATTGGCGACAACGGTAGGTATTGTGTTGCCAGTGGTTCTTCTAGAGCTGTACTCTCATCATGTAGGCTACGCCACTGTGCGGACAGGGCAAGCTGAGGACAAATGGGGTGTGTGTGCTAATGTAAAACAGTGGCATGGTATGATTAATTTGTGTTCCTCTGTGTTTCCTTCCCTCAGGTCTTGGTGGTTGGTACAGCTACAGAATGTCTAAAGCAGCTCTCAACATGGCCACGAGGAATCTGTCTATAGAGCTGGGCCGCAGTCGACCAAAGGTTTGTTTGCGTGATACCATCAAATACCATCAATATACCTTAAAACACATGGTCAAAATTTTTACAGAGATTTGATGGACTTGTTTCTGATGTTTCCAGGTGGTGTGTGTGTCCTTACACCCAGGAACAGTCAATACAGACCTCTCCCGGCCGTATCACAGGAATGTGCCAAAAGACAAGCTGTTCAGTACTGAACACTCTGTGAACTGTCTGATGGGCATCATAGACACGCTTAATATCGAAAAGACTGGCAAGGCTTACAGCTGGGATGGGACTGAGCTCCCTTGGTAGAATCAATAAAGGGACTCACCTCTGTCTGTTTAGACTGTGCAAGAAGCTGGACTTCACAGTGAAAAGTCTTCAGAATTGAAGTGCAGGAGGTGTTTCAGTCTAAACAGTCAAAGACAAACCTCTACCACTACCTCAGAACCAGCCAAAGTGCTTTGATTTCCTCTAATACTTGTGATGATGTTAATGCAGTCACATAAATGTCCTATGAGGCCTTAAGATTTGACTCAATTAACACTTCCTAAGTCCTGCCCCTTTTTGGTCTGTAATACAAAAAACATCCTCACTAACTGGCTAATCTACATAAATCATTAGGTAGCTTGTTACATCTGATAGCTAATTTTAGCAAAACACATAGCTAACTAATCTGCATCAATTATTTACTACATCGATGTGACTTTTGGTGCCTTCAAATGGGGTCATGTTCACTGTGCTATTGAGAAGATTCCATTTGGAGAGTTCCTGAGTCGTGTAGAGGACTTCCCATGTTGTAATCATGAGCAAACAAGGTCAGTTTGAAGGCAGCATATAGGTTGAATTTACAGGTCCCCCAGCAACATCTTGCTGTTTCTTTTCAACAAATACTAATCTCGCACATAACCAAGTACAGGAAACGGGATAGGAGAAAGTTGGCGGGGGTTCCACTGGGTACCAAGCTTGCTCAACTGTAATTAGAGCACAGACCAAAAAAAAAAGGTGGGACGTGGGAGGGATCAATTGTAACTATAGTAATGATGCAGCATGCCGAGGGCTCATTTTGGTGGTAGAAATAGTGTAGTGTGATACTAATTTTGAGGATTTTTGCAGTATCAATTAATATCACTAAATGGTTTATGTTAAAGGAATAGTTTGACATTTGGGGAGATAACACTTACTCACTTTCACACTGGGAGTTACATGAGATGGTCGATACCACTCGCATATTTGTCCATTCATTACAAAGTTAGAGAGCTAGAGAAAGTTAGCTTAGCATAAAGACTGGAAACAGGGAAACAGCTAGCTTGGCTCAAATGCTAGGTAAAGAACAGCACCTCTAAAGTGTACAAAAACCCAAGAGTAAAAATGACAAGTTGTGGTTTTACAGGGGATTATGTGTTAGACTATTTCTTAGGCAGGCCCAGTGACTTTTTCCTCAGGGTGACGAAAAGACCCTAAGGAGTGAATTCTGAAACCACACCGTGTCTGTTTTACTTGTTAGTTTTGTACAGTAAGCTGGACAAGTGGTAGTTATAGTAGTTAGTAAGCAAATAAAAGCATATTTCCCAAAATGTTGAACTATTCCTTTAAGTGTGATGTCCAAAAACGATTTCTTGAAGATATTCTTTGTCGTATTTCATACCGTATTGTTGAATAAATTTTTTTTTCATGACATCTGACGGATGAATTATGTGTCACTGTATCGAAGCCTCACAATGTGGTTTCACTAAAAGATTTTAAACAATAACATTAAATCATTGCCCAAGACTAAACAGGATTATAGGAGCAGTATCTATCTTCAGTTTACGCACTTAAAGCACAGTAGGCTATGACTAATTGGCTCTGTAATGACTGAACATAATCTTGTTATGGGATTTTTTGAACAACGTTGACCTGATTCTTACCAAGTCCAGGTTACCAGGTTAATTTCTTACACTATTATAACCATATGGTGCAAAAGAGTTAAAAATGCTCCTAATTTTATAAAGGAGACTGACTTCTACTTTACCTTGGAAGCCAGCCCACTCTTTAAATTAGAGTTAGAAAAATCTCATAGGTCTTTCAATGTACAGTAATACAGTGAGCAAAAATGGCTCTTGGTGCAACAATTACTTTTAACCAGAAGATGGCAGCATTTCATGGCTGCTAAAGAGCGCTTTAATATCCACCGAGTCCTCACATTTATGGCTTTCTCATAAGTGAGTTATGGTGACCTTATGGAAATTCTGGTACTTGTTCATCTACTGTGGTATGACAGTCTTCATAACAGTATGTTTTCAGCAACGAATGGTGTTTTATACGGTGGTAGCAGCATAATATTCAGTGATTTCTAAGTGCTTGAGATTGTGGCTGCATTGCTCCACTTCTGACATTAAATTTGATAGTGAGGGTAATTAATTTTTACACTCTTATCAGTCAATCAATCAAACTTTATTTGTATTGCATGTTTCATACAGGTTGGTGTATTCCAAAGTGCTGGGCAAATGACTGACAAGCTGACAATGAAACAGAACTAGATTTAAAAGGAAAAAAAAAAGAATAAAATTGATGACAATAAAATACAATAATGATAATAATGCTAAGAAGAAGAGGAGGATGAAGAAGTAATAAAAGAAGAAAATAGAGTTAGATAAAAGCTAGACTAAATAAAATGAAATTATGATACTTCTTAATCTTTATGGTATTTTTTTTTTACATTACCTCACTATCTGGTCAACTGCAGTTGTGTCTGTGTTACTTCTGACTGTTTAACAACCTTATGGTTATGTTTGTTTTTTAAAGTAGTCCTATCAATTTACATATCTACATTACACATTTACAAGTCCTAGGAAGTTCTTCATCATCTGTTTCATGACTCAGTTGTTTTTTGCATAAATTATAGACTTCTTATCCTGTGGCTTAACCCACAGCAAAGGTTTTCAAAATTAGGGGGCTCCAGACAGTTTCAGGGGAGGTTCAGTGAATGGAAGTGAAAAAATATTACATTAGTTATTACATTAGTTATCAAGCGGATATCACATTGATTCGCCTAAATGTGTCATTTAAAAAGATGGTTTACAAATACAGTACTGGGGAACTGCACTGTTTTTCCCAGAGTCAGAAACTAATAAATGCGTTATGACAGACCTTTTTATTTTTTAGGTATTTGGTGTAGTCTGAACTTCAGCAATATTAGGCTGTCTTGTCTCAATTGTTGAGTGTTTATGGGAACAATAAATTACAATCCCACAGACATCCAGGAACTAGGCAAAACAAGCAAGCAAGAATGCATCTTTTTCCCATCTTGAGGGGAGACCTGCTGTCTCAAAGTTTGAAAACCTGTAATTTATTCATATATAGCTTCAGGTACAGAGCATTTGAAAACAGATTTATATCCAAATCGCCAAGACAGAAACTCTTGTAGGCTCATTGGTTCAAGTGATTGTTTTCCCCGTATCAAGCTGAGATTGTTGTTGCTTGAACTTTGTATCTGGACTGAACTGTGCTTGCCATCCAAAGCTCTGTTGATATCACGTTTCCTTGGTTGATATCAAGCTTCTCTTAAACAATAGCATCTCAGGTTGCTTTTAAAATAAATCTTAATCAAATTTGACTACACTTAAATAAATAAAGGACTATTTACTTGCTCTGTCATTCCATTTTGACTTCATTTCTTCTGAATTGTGGTAAAGATCTCTAAAGGGAGACACATGTCCCAGATTAAACACAAATCGAATGCAACAATTTAAAATGATCCGCAGGACAACAAAAGATTGACTGCTCCTGACAGACAGACATCACTATAGATGGCTTTGCTTTCGCACGCAGCTACAGTGTCACTACAGTTCATATGCTTGACATATTGACTGGCAGCATCACGACTGCGGGGAACGAGGATGACAGCGAACAGCGACTTTTAGAAATAAAGCCGCAGCTGCACGGACTGGTACTGTGCGCGTGTCTGTTTAGACTTTGTTTAATATTCCAGCGGGGAGCCACTGCGGCTCGTTGTTGTTGTACTGTAGGCGACACGGGACGAGTCCTCTCTTGCATTTCTTTGTGTTGAATTGTAAAGAGTTGCCGTGTAATTTCACCGCACAGAGGAGAGAAAACCGGTTGGAGGAGGTGAACGGGTTCGGGCCTCGGCTGGAGGAGCTGGTGGTGGTGTGACGTAGCCCTCCACCAACTCACCGGCTGCTGCTGCTGCTGCGCCGCCTGCCACAGTCTCAATGTGGGGAAATGACCGCGAGTGACCTCGAAGGAAACGCTGTATTTTAGCCAGTGCTTGCGTTTCTATTTTAAATAACATTAAAGGGAAATTTAATGTCTGTTTCGAGCAAACATTTTAGAGTGAAATACGTTAAATCGCGGGAAAGGATTTAACGCTCGCTCGCGCGACTGTCTGCTAGCTTGCAAGCAGTTAACAGGGGCTAACATTAGCTAGCTAAGCTAACTACAGCGGCCGGGTTTCTCTTGCTAGCGGCCGGGCTTCTCCCATTTTGCTCAGCTGCAGATGCTAAGCTAGGCTAGGCTAGGCTAGGCTAGCTGCTGCCATGGATAAAGCCAAGTCAATGATGGACAAGAAGGGAGCGTCGGGACCCTTTCACGTCAACAACGGGCAGAGCCAGAGGGGGTTTCACGTCGCCGTGGCCGCTAACGGCAGCTGCTGCAGCGGCAATGCTTTCGGGTCGAGCATCGGACCCAACAACAGCAGCACCTTTGAGAACATGCATCATCTGCACCGGGCGGACGATGCGGAGTGCAACGGCTCCCCGGCCAAGAGGTGCAGGCTACGGAGGAGGACGGAGTCGGTGAGACGGAGCAGACCCCGTGAGTATCAACCCGCTTGGGTAAAACCACGATTGTTAGCTGCTATTGTTAAATCGTGCACATGGTCTGGCATGATTTTATGCCGATGGCAGAAGCAGTGCTAGGTTGTCTGTCTGACAAGTAAATCGGTGACCGCCACCCGCTGCTGTGTATTACTGATGAGTCGGGGTTTGCACAACCATGCCGTGTTGCAACCTCTGACAACCCGCTTGTATTGTCATTTCACTGCCTTTTTTTTAAATTACAGTCTCCAGTTTAATATGTGTTTCAGATCAGAGTTCTATCTCCTCAGCTCTCCTTTTCGTGATTAGATTAGATGGTTAGTGTCTTTGGCAGAGCTGTCCAATCTGCAAGCCTGCCGTCGTCAGGGAGACCCCCTCTTGTTTGTATGAACCCTCAGGTTGCATTTGGTGCGCTCTGATTGGTCACTTCCCGGTGGTGAAAAAGCTCCTGATAAGTGGGCTTGGCTTGCTCCAGCCAATCATCACCCGACTCTTGTCTTCAGGAGGCACGGTGAATGGTTGGGACCCTCCTTAATATTTACCGAGTGTTTCGCATGATGTGAGTAAAGATCATCCAGGAAAAGTTTGCAGTTTTAGCGCAGAATGTAGAAAAGTGTCGTTTCGCAGACTGACTGAAGCCTTCTTAGCTTTCCTTTCACAAGCTTTTTAAATATTTTAGTTTTTTTCCCCTGTATTCACCTGTGAGCTGCTATTTCGCATCACTATGAAGCTTATCCGTGAAAAGAAACCTGGTAAGTGTGAGATGGTTTGTGTCTCATTGTATTGAGAAGATAGTGAAACATAAGTACTTTACATCTCTGTGCTGCTATTTTCCTTTAGTGAGTTTTAAGTCTCACTTTATAACTTTGTGTTAGGCTGTAAACCAAATCAGTTTCTTATTTTCCTAAGCTCATTATCTTCACAGAATAATGCCTTAGTCAGCCTGGTCACCTAGAATGTTGGACATTTTAAAACAGAAAAGATAAAAAGGATAAAAATGAAACACCGCTTTAAGTCATGCTTTTGCAGGCAATGGTTAGGCAGCCCATGGGCACTCTTACTTTACCTCACGGCTCATTTTCAGGTCAGGTTAGTCAAAGCCCCATGATTTGTTGTGGCTGAGATTGGCTGTCATGGTAAAACTTGTCCTCATTCTTGGAAATGTTTGCAGAGAGACCAGCTGCATTAAGTGTAGAGGCCTTGTTGCTAAGTCATCTAGTCAGCATTCCTTACATCTATCAGTAATTGTGTTAGGGAGAGACAGAGAGAGATGGGAGAGACAGAGACAGACAGAGATGGGAGAGACAGAGGGAGACAAGGTGGGGGCATTCCTTTTGGTTTCTGCTTTCAAGGAAATTTTCTGTGAGAAGCCTACATATTGCATCATTAATCAGAAGCAGAGCTGGCTAATAATGAAATGATACATTTTATTGTCTCACCATATGATCTTGTTGTAATGACAGAATTCTTATATTGAGATATTGTGGTTAATCATTATTTTGTAAAAACAACATGAGTTTCCAACTAAATCTGTCACAGTGTGAGACCTTAAATACATGAGAGTAGACATATTTTTGAATACTATAAGATTTTATTCAGCAAAACATAAAGAAGTCACTTTAACAGATGATGGACATCAGTGCAACATTTAACTGTGTAGATACAGCAACTTCAGTTTTGTGATCATGTTGTGTTTACTGCTATATGAGTTATTGCACATCACTTACTCATAAGCAGAGCAATGTTACTGAGGTTTAAAGCATCTCCACAAGGGATGCACAATAAATAACATTTGAAGATTCAGAAATATTCTGTGTTTCTGTTATAATAACGACATCAATCAGATTTGGATAGGTCAGAGCTATGGAATATTAAATCATCCATCTTTGCTCAATACAATGTAGCATTTCTTTCCCTCACGTCTGCATAAAGTACAGGTTATATGAACTTATTTTTAAAATTTGAACATGTGAAATTCTCAGTTATCTTATTGATATCGGCGTGAGGAGCAGGTAATTATCGGTTATCGGTATCAGCTGAAAAAAATCCATATCGTGTATCCTTGGTCTCCTCCTTAGGCTGCAACCTTTTGAATTGGGCAAAGTGTTTATTCCTAGGCAGTATGTACTCTGACATGTCATACCTGTGCTTGCAGTTAAGCTTTAACAGCATGTGAATTCTCTGTTGCATTATATATCACAGATGCACCATTTGCAACAGTATCAGAGAGCAATATTAAAATCTGTAGTTTAGAGTGGAAGTGCATTTAGTGTTAACATAAGCAGTGGCTGTCTCCTTTCACTGGAATATGATAGATGAGTAGTTTTGCTATCATTGGTTTAATTGTTGAAAAAATTAAATGTCCAACACACAAGATAAAGTAGAATCACCATGTGCTAAAATGTACAAGAACTTCTTTTGGTTGTAAAGACGTGTTGACAATTTATTACATGTACCACTTTAGATATACAGTGTGTACTCCTGATTCTTTATCTGTGACTGAGTTGAGATATTTCTTTAGTAAGTTGCACTGAAGTGATGGAGAGCTAAATAAACCAGTTTTAAAACAGCAATGAGAAATGAGACATGAGAAAACACCATCATACATACAACTGACTTTTCGTGTGGCATAATGCAGTGCATACTGTTGTGATTATATATTACTGGAGTCATGCTGCCATGAATAGACAGCTGAAAATGCATTGATTCTTGCAGTGGTGTCTTCTAATGCTTAGTAGCCTGAGAAACAGAGGCCCTACATTACAATTGGCCCAGATTATGTAATTAAGGGAACATTTCATCAGTAAACTTTGAAATGTCCAGTCAGAGCTCCTCTGCTTTATGGCTGACTTATCCTTGGATGGAGGCCAGCCATTCTGATAAACCCGGATAACCCTCTAAGCTTTTCCCTACCGAGGGCCAACCCTGGAATGTATTCCCCTCGGGGATGTGATTTTTCACTTTTGTCCTCAGATTTTTTTCTTCTTTGTGTTTAGGTGGTGTAGGAACAGGGTTAGCTTACTTTTTGGAACCCCTGCCTGTAGTACCCTGTTGTTTACACCAGTAGCAACTTGGCAGCAATTTTCATTTTTCATAATCAGTAGTCATATTTTCCAGCTCTGTCACATGTATTTGTACAAGTTAACTTTAAATTTAAAATCCCTGATGAAATTTTGCCACCTGTTGTGACCAAAATATGACTTTCTAAGTAATTGAATGAGGTCATTTGGAGAAATGTGCTATATGTCAACACAGAGCAAAAGCCATGCTAATAGGAAGAATGAAGGCAGGAAGTGTGTAAATGTACCAGTAATTAGACTAAAATTTTGCTTTAGATTTGGTTTTGGCACAGCATCTGTTGCTTATGTGTGTTTAATGTCATTCTTAATGCACAGCACATTTTGTTTTTGTACATATTTATAGGCGATGCCTTTGTGTCACACATCAATCCCCTTGTTTAATCAAAACTAGTCTGTGGACATTTTGGCTTATACTGTTAAAGTTATACTGTATGTTCTGGTTATGGGTGGATAATGAATTTGAGTTTGACAGCAACAGTAACAGTGCCGGAAACTTTCTCTTTTATTCCACCAACTTTGTATAGGCTACAATTTGCCTGGTTATTGTGTCCTGAACAGCTGTTGGAGACTGCTGTTTGTGTGTCCATGTGTCAGTGAGACACATGGCTTTGAAGAAGGCATGCATGCTGCACCATCACATCTGCTGTGCGGGGTCACCTTAAAATAAAAACAGAAAGCTCAGCGGTATACACTATATTATTATCAGTATATTATTTAGAGGGGCTGCAGTAACAGAGCTGCTGCATGGGAAGCTGTGCGATTCAGATTTTATCATAGTGCGACTACACTTACATACAGTATTGGTAGCAGCATTAACAGCACTAATATGTCAATTTGCCACCAAATAAACCGCCAACAGTTGTTTTTGCCAAGCTTTTCAAAAAAGAACATGCAGAATAGTCAGATTGATACACAGCCTCCAGCGCTTGGTCTCAGTTTTTGAGAAAATTTGTCCAAAACAATACTGTATGACTCAGTGTTTTGACTGAAATTCACATTTTTATCACAGATACCAGGGTGTTATGGTGCAGGGAGAGAAGGAAAAACATACTTTACTTAGAATCTCTATTGGAAGAGATTTCGTAGTGACTATTGTTGAGACTAGGCGTTGGCTGGCAATACAAGGTGGTTTTTGTGGGGTGGGGCAGGAGGGGTATTATAATAGGTCTATGGTCCAGTTAACTACTGGGAATAGCGTCACAGAAAAGTTGAAACCCTGGTCAATGTGTTGAGTGTGTGTGTTAATGAAGTGAATAAGTAACTCCTATAAAAAAAAAATACAAGTTTGTTGCCATTGGATCATGAACAGGGTGTGTAGGTTTCAGTAAGGGTGTATGAGATTGGGGATACTATACAAAGAAGGAAAGGTAGCCAAATTGTCAGTTTGTTTTGCCAAATATAAAAAATCTCATTCCCTAAAGCTGAGTGATTTGCATGTTAACCTGCCTGTGTGAATTTGCAGACTGTGGTTCATTCAGATAAAGACTTTATTAGTAGTAGTAGTAGTAGTCGCTGCAGTGCCAATGCTAATAGGTGTTTGATATCCTACTTGTAATGCAAGGGTGATAGAAGTCACGGTTACAGTAGCAGTAGTACTTGTAGTCAGTAAAGTATTTGTGCCAAGAGTATGAAGAACAAGTTGAAGGAGCGGTAGTATTGGGCTGCAACTACTGATTATTTTCATTATTAATTAATTTGCCAAATGCCAATTATTTTTTCAATTAATTATTTGGTCTGTAAAATGTCAGAAAACTGAAAAATGTCAGCACGACATAGTACAATTGGTTGTTTTGTCTAACCAACTGTCCAAATCAACAACACCTTTAGTTAAAAGCTGAAACAAGTTGTCAATTAATTGACAAGTTGATCAGCAGGAAGTTAATTGGCAAGTATTTTGATATTCATTTGATATTTAAGTAATTTTTCAAGCAAAAATGGCAAAAAAAAAGTTTGGTTCCAGCATCTCAAATGGGAGGATTTGCTGTTTTTCCCTGTTTTATATCATTCTGAATCAAATATATTAGGAATTAATATTATTATATAGGAATTTGGGATCTGTGATGGACCTTTTTTTTTCTTTTTTCTTTTACTGCTTTCTCACATCCTTATAGACTAAACAATTCATGTATTAATCAAATAATCTGCAGCTTAATTGGTGAAAATGTAAATAATTGTTAGTTCCTCCTCATTTACAGTAATTTGCTAACACACAAGACTAAGAAAAGCTGGAAATACTACTGGGGAACCTGGATTAAGAGAATAATTGGAATTTCTGCTTAAAAAAAAGATTAATAATGGCTGCTGGTTCATTTTCTGTAATTTTACTAATTAATCGACAATCATATCAGGTGGTCTACTGTAACTGTAGTAATAAAAGTTATATTTATAAAATCAGTATTGGTGGAGTTAGTGATAGCTGAAGTACTGTGAGAAGTAGCTGTGGAAGGATTGTAATAATAATCAGAGTAAATGTAAACTGTAAGTAAAATGGATGTGGACAATAATGGTGAAACAGTGAAATCAGTGGTAAGACTAACAGAGGACACAACTTCCGGTGATGTTATGTTTAGTAACGAGTGTATGTTATTGTATACACTGTACAGTGTTCAGCTGCTGCTGATGTATTTTATTGTCTTATCACACCAGCATGCTGTGTAAGTGTTGTTTTTGTCCTGTGCTCTCTGCACAATTTAGTAACACACACACACACACACACACCAATTTCACATTGGTGAAACCTGAGATTAAAGGTGAAGCAATAGGAAATTTAATTGAAACAGTTCCCATAATCCCTGAGGTCATGTTAGAAATCTCAACAGTGACCATGGTAGGAAATATAAATATATTTATGAGGCCCTCTAAGCTTTGTAGTTCAAATCAGACTGTACACATTCGTACATACTATGCCTATCATGTGTTGAGTGCAAGGTAAAAGTGTGTTAGAGGAGAACTCTCACCTACATGGACACAAATCAATCCTGCTCCTGCTCCTTGTCACACTGACCTTTGGCTGGCCACAGAGTGTGAGTGTGTGTGTGGCATGATGTGTCTGTGTACTTTTTAAATGGGAACCCTGGATAAGTTAGCACCTATGACGACTATAGGACACCTACAGGCAAGGGAGGAATTTGATTTTGTTTTAAATGTTCACTTCATTTATGAGTTTGAGGGTTGAACAATGTGTCTTTCTGCATAGGCCATTAATGGTTTACTAAATGGTCTTCGGGCAACAACACTTGACCACTGTGGGGGATTTAAATGGATCAGTCAAGGAAATGACAGGAATTTCTGAAGGCTGGCTCCATTATACTTCTAGGGTTTTTTGTAGAAAATGTATGTGTAAATTCAGCCACAGGGCCCCTGTGAATGAATGACAGACAGAATGTAGGCCAGTATATTGTATTCCCGTGATGTCTTTCAGTCAGTGCGGCCATGTTTCTTAACATCACTGACAGCCAGGTTATGCAGAAGCAGTGATGATTCCCCTGGCATCATTGTTGTCAGTGTTTGTTGTTTTCCACACACAAGGTAATTGTCATGGGAGAAATGCAGTCAATAAATGTCAAGTAGACTAATGACAAAGCCTGACAAATTATTCTGTAGATTCATAGCCTGTGCTACAAATACAGGCTCAGACAGAGGACTGATGGTGATTCTAAAGCACTCAGCAACATAGGTTACATAAAGACGACTGCCATTGTAATTCTGTAAAACTTGTTTTAAGTATTTTACCATGAAAATAACTCAGCTAAAACTGAATATTTGTCCCCAACACCAAAAAAAATGTTTCCTTTTACTTTAAGCATCAGAAATGCCACAAAGAAAAAAAAACCTATATGGTAATTTCAGTTTTTGCGCTTAAATGTTGTACAATATTGAAAGAATGAGAGAAACCTCATGTTTCATCTCCTTGCCCCCCTGCAATGGATGAATGAATGAATGGAGTTTCCACTTTTGTTATCAGATAACCACAAGCATTGATGCGATAAGGAAATGTTCAAGCTGTAAATTAACATTTGCTAAGCACATCTCTCCCAGGAGAATGTGCTTGTTCATGAGGTAGGACCACAGCAACCCTAATATTGACCTGAGGGTTTAAAGCAATACTCCACCCCAGAACGATAATCCACTCAATATGTACTCACCCCTGTGCCGATGTGAGGATGGATGAAGATCTTCAGTTCACAAAACAATCCTGGAGTTTCAGCAGAAAACAGGGTTGCAGCCAAATCCAGTACAATTACAGTGAATGGTGACCACATATAAAATGTAAAAAAAAGAACACAAAAAAAAACACAAAATGTCTCCATCCTGCTCGTGTGGTGTAATCCAAGTGTCTGTGAGCCGCATCATTAAAATTTAACCACAAAAGATGCCATTTACACGTTTTTAGCCGAATTGTCACCTGTAACCTCCCAGGTAACATGTAAACATGGCGTCGACGTATCGCAAGACTTCATATATCTCTTAATGGATGCACGTGTGAAAATATCGCGAGATCTCTTGTGCATCCGGCTTGAGCCTGAGAGGCTTCAGTTGACATTTCAGCTAAAAACATGGTGTAAATGGCGTCTTTTGTGGTTAAATTTTAATGTTGCGGCCCACGGACACTTGGATTACACCACACGAGCAGGATGGAGACATTTTGTGTTTGTTTTGTGTTCTTTTTTTTTACATTTTATCCGTGGTCACCATTCACTGCCATTGTACTGGATTTGGCTGCAACCCTGTTTTCTGCTGAAACCCCTGGATTGTTTTGTGAACTGAAGATCTTCACCCATCCTCACATCGGCATAGGAGTGAGTACATATTGAGTGGATTATCGTTCTGGGGTGGAATATCGCTTAAGATTTTCTGCATATTTTACAGTGGCCGCTGGTCTGCTTTTGGTCAAAGCATAACTAACCAATATAACACTAACGTACTGACAGACAGGAGCATTTTGTCCTCATGTTTAGTTGATTTCGCACCTGTTTGTCATCCTTTCTTTCTCAATCATCCATTATCCCACACTTTGGCTTTACAGTCTGTCAGACTGTTTCAAACAGACACATAATTGGCTGATGGGAAAACATTAACTTTGTTCTGTCAATGTAATTGGCTTTGTGGGTGCACTTTCCCAGTACTGGGGCCATCCTTTTATGACTGATCGTTTTTTTTATGACTGTGACCACGATATTAACAGTTCAGGTTTGGAGAGGGGATCTGCATAAAACCCCCCACCCCAAATAAAAGGACCCCACATGCCCCAAAAGAAAGAAAAAACATCCCAATTCATGTAGTAACCACTGCACAGCCCAGATCATTCTTGGGTGTGTGGTGACATAAAGACATCATCCACCCATTTCCCTGCCGCCCACAATTTGTGACTGTGCAGACTGATCATCACATAGACATGTGACTTTTTGATGACCATTTTCAGGGCTCTTAAGCAAAAGCATACATCCTCAAAGCTTAAGAACTTATTTACTTGGTAAAGGTTAGACTAATTGTCAAAAGTTTTATATGTAGAGGGAAAACTTTAGTTTTCAAGAAACACAAGGTCAATGATACATTTGTGTAATGTTCTCTAATAGCAGTTATTTACTGTAATATTTTGGCATTACAGATGTCCATTACAGTTCACTGATTAAAGGACCAATGTGTAGGATTCACTTGTATCTAGAGGTGAACTTGCAGATTGCAAACACTTTGTCTCTCCCTCTCATTCCAAGTGTGTAGTAGAACTTATGATGCTTGCAAAACTTGTGAAAAAACACAATAGGCCATAGGCCATCTACAGCCAGTGCTTGATTTGTCTGTTCTGTATGGTGACCTCGACCTGTGACTTTACAATTTGAGGAATTTTCACTCTGACAACATTAAATTCCAGGAAGGGAAACAGAAAACATGAAGTTTCTTGGCACATACATGTCTAAAAGGTTAAATTTGAAGTCACACTGTTAGCATTAACACAAAATACTGTCTCCTAGCAACTCAAAAAATCAGTATAATGTTTATTTATTTATTTATTTCACAACAAGCCCACATAATAACACAAGTTATTGTGAAGTCAGAATAGAGAAATTTAGATCATGCTGGCTGTGAGTATGTTGTTGGCACAGCCTGTGGAGGAAAATGTGATTGTCACTTGAGGCCGACACAGTCATGTACCTTGGCTGGCCTCTAACAGTGTTGCGTTTGCTTGCACTGATACTTCTCATTATATCAGAGAAGGAGATCATATTTCTGTTTCCAATGTTCCACACTTCTGTTTAGCTTTGGTGCTTGCTATAAAATGTTTAGAGCTGCAACAATTAACTGATTGTTAATCAACTTATAATTTAATCACCAACTATTTTGATAATTCATTAGCCTAATCATTTTGAGTAATTTTTTAAATAAAATTTCCAAATTCTCAGATTTCAGCTTCTCTATTGTGAAGATTTTCTTGTTTATTCACAACTCAATGACAGTAAACAGAAAATCTTTGGGTTGTTTACAAAACAAGACATTTGAGGGCATCACCTTGAGCTTTGGGAAACAGTGATCAATATTATTCACCATTTTATGACATTTTATGGACCAAACAACTAATTGATTCATTGACAAAATGATAAGCAGATTAATCGATAGTGAAAATAATCATTAGTTGCTGTCCTGAAAATCGTACACTACTTCCCCTGGCTTCAAGAGTGAAGCAGCTGACCTTAACAAGAAATAGGATGTCCTGATACCAATACTGGTATCGGCAAATGCCTGCAATAGTGCCTAATATGCGGTATCGGGTATCAGCGAGTACACAAGTGCACCAAGCTGATACCACTGACTTACTTACACTGAAACAGACTACATCATTCAGCGTTAGTGGTATATAGCTGTTCTAAAATGGTGATAATTATCATTTATTTTTAACTTACTGTTATCAGATCAGTATTCAGTATTGGCCAATACAAAAAGTTCAGGTATTGGAATTGGCATCAGAAAGAAAAAAATGGTATTGGAACATTTCTAAAAAGGAATTATGTTGGGGGAAACAACTATGAGTATTTTAATTTTAATAAAACAAAAGAGAGAAAAAGAAAGTTTACTATAAAAGAGTCCTGTTTGTCCAGTTGTAAGTTCAAGTAATCTGTCTGAGATAAATGTTAAACTATATACAGCATAAAAACACACAACAAGATCAAATTCTTGTTAAAGAACATCTGTTTCATATTACCAACAAAAACCATTCAGAGCAGTTTGTTTGACTTTTTTTTTTTTTTTTACCTAAGTAGTTTTTCCACAGAGGGCACTGCAAAATCTACACATCTTAGTTCATGTTTACAGACATTAGAGCAGGTCAGTAGGTGAGAGGGGAACGGTAACAAAAAGTCAGCCAGCCATAAAGCAGGTCATAGGTGACTCCTGCTGAAGGTAACCAAACACCAACCACTGTAGTAGAGCAGCAGCAGGTGTAGAGGTATTGGTTGTAGCATCAACAGGTGACAGTGTGGTGGTTGTAGTGGTTCTAGCTCTTATAAATTTGGTTTCAGTGACTGTGTCTAACTGAGTGATGAACATTATGTAGTGCTATTTCTGGCAGGGATCATGTATTAGAATTTATTATGTTGTCAGTTTTTCTTTTAAATTAAAACTTAAAGAAAAGAACAGAGAACAGAGGTGTCAGATGATTTTTAACTCACTGCAACCCAGCATTATAAGGATGAGTAGTTTAATAGACAGGAGGATGCTGTCACACATTTACTGTTCACTATTAACCAATCCTACAAACATTATCACCATTATCACCCATGAAATGATTCACAATAAAAACTAGATTGAGGCTTCAACTTAAGTTAAGCACCTGAAGATTGTAACTTGCTGCTCATACTGTATGTGACACCACTATCTATTGATTTGTTGGTAAAATGGGCAGGTTTCTTAGGCTACCATACTCTTATTTGGAAAGCAGAGATGGCAAAGTAAACATACACTGATGTTGCTGATACTATGAGAGGCTGACAAATGCGTAACATACATTAACATGGTTCACCCATGACCTGAAATCCCATGCTCAAAGTTGATTGCTGTAAACTGAAAGTGGACTTTGCCTCAATAAGCCAGACAGAATCACTCTGTTCTGTTCCCTCTAACAGTCTGTTGTGAAATAGTCTCCTGATCATCATAGGAGGGCAACGGGTAAATCCCAAAGTTATATGTTTCACTATTCAGGAACACTTGGGCAAAGGAAAGCTATCTCCAAAGATCTCAGAATGTTGCTTATCTGGTTAACTTAACTAGAGGGGAAACAATTAATCAATTACGCAAATAGTTGACACTTGAAAATGCCTAACATCCCCTGTAGCTAGCTTCTTGTGAGGATTTGCTGCCTTTCTTTGACTTTTGTAACAGAAAATGGAATATTTTTTGGTTTTAGACTGTAGGTCAGACAAAACAAGACATCTGAAGATGTTATGTTGTGGTAACTGTTAACAGTGATGGTGGATTTTTAATATTTTCTGACATTTTAATAATTACTTGATTAATCAGGAAGATAATTAGAAGACTTATTGTGAAAATAGATGTTTAAGTCCTACACTTACCTTCAGAGGTAGCTGTTGGAACTTCAATGTTTAAAGCACAGCTGAGGTTACATTTTGACCAGAATTGTTTCCAGTTGCCTCACTGTAAATATACCTCTAGCTTTGTCCTCTGGATTTGAATGTATAATACTGTCTTTACAGACCATGGAACATCAAACACACAAATGAGCATGTTTGAACATGTTAATCTTTATCCTGTAATGGAATATATTGGCTTAATTAGACCTAGTTTTTGCATGGGGAAAAACAAAAAACACATTATCGAATTACCCACATCTAAATGTCTTATTACCATGCAGTTAGATACCTAAATTGGTTGGACATCTAACAGGCATCTAACCAGATATTCAGTGAGCCAAAGTCCAGTCCAAAAGTCCAGTATCTTTAACTGCATAGTCTGTATTTATTACAGATAAACATATAAAAAGTTAGCCAGCTTAAGAGAGGAAGTTAAAGTTGATTTTATGTGAAGCACTGTGGTTTGTGGTCTCTTGGTGGCTCAGTGGGCTAACCCGTCATCATGCGCTAAATATTTGGATTCAACACATTCTTTTGTTAAATGCTCCTGCTCTCCACAACAGAAATATATGTTTCAGTGAACAACACGCAGTTGTCTTAAGCAGCCTCACGGGGTTTTCATTGTTATAAACTGTAGCTATAAACATTGGTTCACATTGTACTTTTCTCACCTCTATTGTGCAACAAATGTAAAACATTCAGTTTTAAATAATATAAAAGAATGATGTAAAAAGTAAAGATCACTCTTGTCTTCAGCATTTGCTCCCCCGAGTGTTAAATCAAATGTTTGGTACTTGTACTGCAAATGTAAAGAGAACTGGATCAATACAGGTAGCTTCTAAAAATAGCAAAATATGCACAGCTAGAATAGAAGAGTTTCTGTCAAAATAAAATACATTTGATGAGTATTTGTATTGTTTTTCTTCAGTTTGTTATGAAGTGATTTTTTTTTTCTTTTTTTCAAATTCTGTTACGTATTTTGTCTGTATTTTTTTATCATCCATTTTGGCAACTGGATTAGATTAGATTAGATTAGATTAGATAAATCCTTTATTGTCACAAGTACATGTGACATTAACAGTCAACCCGTCCATACATAAGACAGGACAGGAAGACAGAAATGAAGAGTACAGAGTAACATGAGGAGAGCAGTGTGTTTTTGTTGATCACATCGAATCCAGGCTTTCATAAAACCAAGGTAACCCCACTGTTTCTCTCATAGACTGTAAATAGAAGTGGACGGAGCCTTCGTGACGTCACCCATTGGTTTCTGAACACCCGTTTTGAAGCCTCGAGTTTCAGATTTGGCCAGCGCCATTTTGACAGTTTTGAAACCGGATGTGAATATGATTGGTTGAGACGGTGGAGCAGGGCGGGACCATACGTGGGACCATAGACTGTGTGGGCGAGGCATAGGTGAGGTCGGGCGAGGCCATCACTGCACGTCAACTTGGCTCCGTGAAACGGACAACCGAGATCCAAAATTAACAAGCGGGGGAGCGGGGTGGGGGTGGGGGGGCAAGCATAGACGGTATAGTCTATGGGAGCGAGTGAGTGGCACTACCATAGGGCACTACGCCTGTCAATCACGAAACCACACCCCTAATTATACAGAACTTTAAGCCTTAATATAAAATCAACGAATGACTTATATGAAAATTCAAGTCTGGTTCAGTGAACATGGTGCGGGATATTAGCGATAGAGACCAAAATCGTTTTTTGACACGGGCTATAAATATGTTTATTTCAGCTGTAAAGTTCGGCATTTTAGAATCGGTGTCAATGGAACCGGGCTTCATTTTGCAACCAGCTCGCGCGCCCCCTGCTGGATTTCGGTGAGAATACAGCGTTACTGCACTTCCGCATTGGCTTCATTTTTCAGAGCCGGAAGCTCCGTCCACTTCTATATACAGTCTATGGTTTCTCTACAGGATCACACTTTCTCAATCACCATCCTAAAACGGACACATTTATTTAGTTTTTCTTATATTCTGGCAACTGAAATTGTTCAGTTCCAATCCATTTCATCTCACTGTATTATCATTGTAATCACACAACTAACGATTTTTTTCTTTGTCGATTAATCTGATTGATGTGATTGATTAATGGCTAAACAAATGTGAAAAAATGCCCATAATTATTTCTCAGAGGCCAAGCTGATGTCTTTAAATTGCTTAAGGAATTGCTAGGAAGGAATTGCTAGCTAACTGTCCAAAACCAAAAGCAGTTCAGTTTACAATGATGTAAAACAGAAAATCAGTAAATCAGTGGAAGAGAGGAAAAATCTTTGAAAAATGACTGAAACTGTCAGTGGATTATCAAAATAGTTAAAGATTAATTATCTGCCCGTTGATTAATCGATTAATCATTTCAGATCTAATTATCACGCACGTAAAACCTACTCAAATGAATTGAAAAACTAAGACAGGCTGATGTGCCTCTAAGTTAAATATAGCAGTTACTTTGCAGTGCATTAAAAATGTCTTGCCGTATCAGTTCCCTTCTCTTCCATCCATGCCAGTTAATCGTACTTGAATTCAATTAAATTGATCAAGAGACAAGAAGCAAGCAAAAGACGGGAAGAGGAGCAGGAGAAAAAAGGAAAATGGGAGAGGGTGATGCAGTTGGTGTACACAGAGATGTGGAGATGGAGAGAGAAGGAGAAAGATAAATTGTGTTTGTGTGTGTGTGCAGAGTGTGTATGAGAATGTGATAGACGCGGAGAGATGGAGAGGCAAAGCTAAGTGAAAGAGAAAATAGGATGAGGAGAAGAGTGTGTGAGAGAGATGGAGAGAAGAGGAGATGATAGAGAAGGGGGGTGTCTGTTTCCATGGCGACAGTGGCTCTTGTTGAGCTGTGGTGGTCTTTTTTCCTTTTTTCTAGCCGATTGTGCTGGGAGGGTTTTTTTTTTTTTTTGTGCTGAACTCAATGTTCTACCCAACTAACTAACCAGACTAGACTGTTTCCTCTCTTCATTCCTCTCCAACCTCCTTTGTGCAGTAGAGTTATCTGGTAACACCACTTTCATACAGCAAATGCCTGTAGGACACTGGATTGATATCATTCATATTAGACAGGTGTCACAGGTTGATCTATGGCTGTAATCGTAAGCGGAGACTATGGTCTAGTTGAGTATTTACTGCTTTTCCGAGGTTTACGTCATTATAAATGAACTATTTTTAGGTGTTGGTCTGTGGGTCCGACTAAACAAGATATGCTAGGATTTTTTTTTTTTTTTTTTTTTTTTTCTGACTGGGAGATTAAATGATTAATCAAGAAAAATCCGCAAGCAAACCTAGTTAACAAATTATGTGATAGAGGCTGAGAGATGGTGAATCATTAGTACGTCTCAAAAACGTCTTGCAAAAACCAGTAATTCTTGTGCTAACAGGAGACTGAACAAGTTTGTTGGTATTTTGGTGGCTGCAATACCTTACCATGAACCTTAACCTATTTAAAAAATGTGTTAAGGATATTGTTTAAATTTTTAATTTAAAAAATATAATCAATATTGTGATGAATAAAAGCTTAAAATATAAATCACATTTAGTTTATTATATTTTCATTTCTGTCTAAGCACAGATATAATATAACACAGTTACTAAAAACAGTTCAGTTAGGGACTGCTAAATGTAAGCCAAGGTGTCTGTAAATACACATTTATGGCTCTGACTTAAGTAAAGTGTCTGAAAACATGAATTTTTTTTCAAACTCAAGTCTGCTTTCAAGATGTTTATTACAGGCATCCTTCAAATCATGAGTTTCTGTCATTTTGCTCTTAATTACATCTTGTTATTAAAAGTGAAGAGGTTGATAAGAGTTTTCTCGTTCTCCTCTCCAGCATTCCCCTGGTTTGGCATGGATATTGGTGGCACCTTGGTCAAGTTGGTGTACTTTGAGCCAGTTGACATAACTGCAGAGGAAGAACAGGAGGAAGTGGAAAACCTCAAGTCCATCCGCCGCTACCTCACCTCAAACGTGGCCTATGGTATGTCTACCCGCCCACACATGTGGTCACTCCCACATGCTTGCATCTGTTTACTCACATGTGTATGTAAGACAGGGAACCAAGTCAAGTCAGGCCAAGGCCACCTCACAATAAGTCATCAGGATAATATTTTATAGAGTGTGTTACTATTGTATTATACGGTTGAGTGTTTTTAGGGTTTTGTTCTTGGCTTCAGGTTCAGTTGTTATAGAAACCACATCATTCATCTCTACAGTTCTGAAGCTGAACAGCATTGCCACTACACAAATAATCTTTTTTTTCTGTTCTTTTGTCACTCAGGTAAAACAGGCGTCCGTGACGTCCACCTGGAACTGAGGAACCTGACCATGTGCGGCAGGACGGGGAACCTGCACTTCATCCGCTTCCCAACACAGGCCATGCCCCGCTTCATCCAGATGGGTCACGACAAGAACTTCTCGAGCCTGCACACAACTCTCTGTGCCACCGGAGGCGGCGCGTACAAGTTTGAGAATGACTTCAGGACGGTGAGCATGTAGCCAGAGACGATGTCTGATTAGCAATAAAACGTCAGAATTAGAATCTGTCTCACTGTGATTATGTGGTTGCTGATAAAACGACAATGATTAGTTGATAAATCCATTAGTCAATCAGCAAAAAATTAATCTGCAACTGTTTTCTTCAGATTTGAATGTTCCACATTCTCAGATAAGAGAATGTGTTCTTGTCCTCATCTTATATTATACTAAATTGAATGTCTTTGAGTTTTGGACTGCTTGTCGGACAAAACAAGACATTTAAAGGATAAGTTCGGTTTTTTGACACCTGGACCTTATTGTTAGGATTAAATACGCTCGTAGACTCACCCAGACAATTTTGGTGGAGCTCGGAGCCGTTTTCGAGCAATTTAGATCCATCCGACGGCGTTTTTTCTCATGCCATAGTAGCGGACGGGGCCAGAAATCGAAGCCCCTAAATTAGACATTATCTGCTGCGAAACTCGCTCATTTCACCTACATTTTATAAATGAATGGCCAGTGTTATCACCATGTCAGCTCAACTTCGTTGTTATGGTCATCCGGGGCTTTACAAGGATGGGTAACTTTTGGTGACGTCATAGACGTGCGCCGCAGGACCGCAGCTGAGTAGAGACGCTGTTGTTGCTAGGCTACACAGCAACACGGCTATTTTTGTGCAGCATGGTGGAATATTTATCCGATGTAGAAGTGTCTGACGACGACTTTGAGTATAATGGATGCCCGTATCGTTTTGAGCCAGAATACACCGACGAGGAGCTATTTGAAAGGAGGATGCAGAGGGAAAGAGCCGAACAGCTGGCCAGAGAACAAGCAACCACTGCACGTCCACGAATGGGGGCTAACTGGTGGTGTTGTTGTCGACATTGCATGAGTTTCGCAGCAGATAATGTCTAATTTAGGGGCTTCGATTTCTGGCCCCGTC